>OW971940.1:2622500-3872500 GCA_943193695.1 Acrobasis suavella
TGACCGAACGAAAGAGTAGAGAGAGAGCTATTGTTAATTACGTTGCGAGCGATGGCGATTTTTTTTGGTTTACTTACAGAATTTTTGCAATTTGGAGGATTCCGTTTTTAGTACTTGATTTGATATAGTATTTTATGAAAATATTTTGAGTTTTTATAATATTTAATATCATAGGTTATGTACAAAATAACAACAAAAATAGCCCAACGGACCTATTTTTCCTCAATAAATAGGTATAATAAATATGGTTGAATTGCATTACGTATTTTTTTTTTGACATCGTACACTCCGTACATTATGAACGATCTTACAATGTAGCTTTCTCTCATTCTTTCGTTCTAATAAAGTAATGTAGCTATCTCTTCTATTCACTCTCGGTCTCGGCTCGGCTCAGCTACCTCGCAGATCTCACTCCTCGCTCACGGCTCACTTGTATTATATTATAGTCTTTCGTATCGCACTGATAAAGTGAATCCGAAAATGAATCATAATAACTAGTGATATAAACTATTGAAAAGATATAGTTACGAGACAAGTGATATGATGATATAATAGCTCCTTTGGAAAGATATATATCATTTTTATCTTTCTTTCGCGAGCTACACATGTCTAATCAGATGAAGTGACATTGACTATTTCAACCTTTTAAGATTCAAAGAGAAAACATCGATTTTGGATTCGACAACATATCAAATACCATTCTGAACATGGGGACTCTCTGGACGCGGCGTCACATCCCACTGCTTGAACGTCCCTCTACTTCGCACCGCACCGCTCCGCCCCGCCCCGCCCGCTCCTCCTCGCGTTGCCTCGCTTCACTGGGATTGAGCGGAGGCCTCCATTCAATCCGCCCGAACCACGCATGCTCTTAATTTTATATTAGAATCGGCTCTGCCCCTCTCCACTGTTTCCATTAAAGCGGTGCGGAGAATTCGAGCATTGTGATTAGTCAATTCATGCACCGCTAAGCTCCTCTCCGCTCCGCTTCAGTGGAAACGCAGCCATAGTCTGATGTCGTACGGGATTCTTCTATGGGGAAGTGCAGCTGATATATAGACCATTTTTATTTTACAAAAAAGGGTTTTACTTACGATTTAGGATCGAGAGTCCCAACAAAGAGAATTTTTTTAAGAAAATTGATATACATACTCACTGTACCATCCCAGTCCCAGTACATATTTGAAAATATAATGTATGTTAGAAAAAATATTGCCTTATTTAATAAATCATGATTTTACGATAGAAACTTAAGTAATTTAAATGATTTAGTTACCCCGTATTATAATAGGCTAAAACAGTCAGTTATGATGTTACGTGAAGGGATGAACTTAAAGAAACACACTCATTGTAGGTTTGTAGGTAACTGCTTGTTTATTACTGATTTCATATATACATATTGAAAATAGAGCACAAGTTGTCATAAGGTATGTTTATCTAGGATGAGTAATCGAGGTGTTCTACATTGAAAGGTTACAAGGTGTAAGTAGGAAAATAATGAGTTCAAGCATGGTATAATAATATAATGGGTTCAAGTACACACACTACACCTTTCCCTTTTCTTTTAAGTCACAAATTTACAATTAATTAATAATATTTTTTTATTTATTTTAATAAGTTACATACATAGCTCTATGGTTAATTGAAGCCTCCTTTAAAGCATAAAAGAACGCCTGTGCCAGGAGAGAGATTTTTGGCTGATTCTAATTTATAAAGACAGTTAAAATGTTACAGTTACACCTCTCCCCCTTTTTTAGGGTTCCGTAGTAAACAAGGAACCCTTATATAGTTTCGCCATGTCTGTCTGTCAGTCTGTGGTTTTACTCAGCGACTATAAGTACTAGAAAGCTGTGATTTGGCATGGATAAGTTTATTAATTCTGTGGAAAAAGTGGTAAAATAAAATACATAATTATATTTTTTTTAGGGTAGCTCCCATACAAGTAAAGTGAAAAGACATTTTTTTTCTCGATTAACCAAGCATGTGGGGTATTGTTGAATAGGTCTTTCAAAGATATTATGAGCTTTTGAACACCGTTTTTCAATTTAGTCATCCGTTTTTGAAATATTTGGTTTTGAAGTGAACATTTTTGTTAGAGTCAAGTGTCCCCCCCATCTATCTGCTATACGGTTATATAGGGACACGTGAAAAAATCACAGCTATAGTATATATTTGGTTGGGGAAAAAGTCTTTTCGCATATAGTATGTATGAACTTGTAATAAAACCACTTTGGCTATACTATTTGTACCTGGCTGGTTTTGGTATCATTTAAAAGTTTAAATTTTAAAGAAGATAATTCCAAATTCAAATTAGGAAAATGCGTGATTGTCATTTATTTTTCTTACCGTCAAGATGAGTGAATCTAATGAAGAAATTAGATACATTTTAAAATTTTACTATCAAAAAGGAAAACTGCAACGCAAGCCGCGAAAAAAAAATTGCGATGTTCATGGACCTAGTGCAGTGTCTGTGAGAGTAGCACAAATTTGGTTTAAGCGTTTTCAATCCGGGAATTTTGATGTCAAAGATGCACGTCGCTCTGGTCGCCCTGTTACGGATAAAATGGATGCTATTTTTGAAAAAGTGGAGCAAGATCGGCATGTCAGTAGTTACGACGTAGCTGAAGAACTGGGAATTGACCACAAAAAAGTTTTGGCGCATTTGAAAAAAAATGGGTACACAAAAAAGCTCGATATTTGGTTACTTCACGAGCTCTTTGAAAGAAACCTAATGAACCGTGTACTCATTTGTGATTCTTTATTACGACGTAATAAGACCGAACCATTTTTGAAGAAATTGATAACTGGTGATGAAAAGTGGATCACGTACGACAAGAACGAGCGAAAAAGGTCATGGTCAAAGGCCGGGCAGGCTTCACAGACTGTGGCGAAACCTGGGTTAACTCGCAACAAGGTGATGCTGTGTGTGTGGTGGGATTGGAAGGGCATTATTCATTATGAGCTGTTACCACCGGGCAGGACCATCGATTCAGAACTCTACTGCGAACAACTGATAAGATTAAAGCAAGAAGTTGAGAGAAAGCGGCCGAAATTAATCAACAGAAGGGGTGTGGTTTTTCATCATGATAAGTGATAACGCTAGACCTCACGCCTCACACATCTTTAACCACTCAGCAAAAATTAAGAGAGTTTGGCTGGGAGGTGTTAATGCATCCGCCGTATAGTCCTGACCTGGCACCTTCAGATTTCCACCTGTTTCGGTCTCTTCAGAATTCTTTAGGCAGTGTCAGGTTAACATCACGAGAGGACTGCCAAAACTACTTGACGCAGTTTTTTGATCAGAAGCCCCAAAATTTCTATGGGATGAATGGGATCATGTCCCTACCTATAAAATGGCAAAAAGTTATCGAACAAAATGGTACCTACATACTTTAGTTAAATGTAAATAAACTATATTAAAAAATGTTTTGAATTTTTATATAAAATGCGAAAAGACTTTTTCCCCAACCTATTCTACACATCGATAGAGCGTCAAAAGGGCTGTATCAAAAACTCATTTTCGCCAAAATGGCTTTAACGACAATTGTTGTCGAAAGCATCGATATTAGATAAATATAAAATTTCAAATTTCTATCACTTAATTATTCTTAATTGGTTTACTGATTTTGCAGTAGGTAAGTAATCAATAGATTAAAAATATATAATTAAGTACAGCTTCTTTTGCATTGCAACTTTACAGTTTAAGTGATGTTAAATCTAAGAAAACATAGTTGTGTGATGTCTTTAATTAAATTGGATACAAAATTAATGAACTATTACCAAATTTGAAGAATAATTACCAAATTAATGAATTGTTGCCTGAAATAAATGAATTATTATTATTATTATAAGCAAGTGGGAGTCCACATCTAATTCTACCAAGAGGCCCTTGAAAGTAAAAACTATTGTAAACATACGTATTTTCTTTTTCTGATTACCAAATAATTACGAAGATACAGCGCATTTATATTTCGCATGACGTCACGATCAAGACGTATGATTTTCACTATACGGTGACGTAAATCGTCTCCGCTCCGAAACTTTGATGCGCTGTATCTTAGTAAATTGTTACCACTTTGCGAAACGAAAATTATAAGCCCATTATTTTTGGTTAATCTAATTGCCGGACTAAATAAAATATTTTTTGGACCCCGCCCAGTCAATCTGTCACTTGTCACAAATATTATAGTATAGATTTTGTTCTCAGGTACTCAAACAAACAGTAGTGATGAAGATGAACAGCATGCTAAAGATATGCAATTATTTTCTATCATACGCAAAAAATATACGGAAGATCAAATTATTCAAGAAATAAGAAAATGTTTAGAAAATGGAGCAGAAATTAACGCCCTAAATTCAAGAGGTAAAACAATTTTAGACATAGCCCAACGAAAAAACTATAAAAAATTAGTGAAATTTCTTACTGATAAATGTACCAAAGTGGCAGTAGACTTTGCTGGCAGAGGCAATAATTATGATTCACATATTCAACAGCATAATGAAATCAACACAAACTTACAACGTCAAATGAAACAGTTAAGTCTTGGATTTGTAGATCAATTTAATGAGGAACTGGATGCACTACTACTAGTAGACAATAAGAAAACTCTTGATATTGAAAAAATTGCGGTCTTAAACAAAAAACTACAGTCAGGGTTAGACAATCAAGCTGTGATTAAATCATTCATGCGGTGTGAAATTGATATAAATAAACAAGACTCGAAAACACATCTACTTGCAATAGATAATGCATGGGAATACGAATATTATGAAAGTGTGTTGATGTTACTTGAGGCAGGTTCAAAATTTCCCAAAGATATTACTTTAGGTGCTTTTTATGAAGAAAGCGTTCCAGACAAATTGAAAAAATTTGTTTCGGAAAGGCAAGAACTGCATAGATGGATTCAAAACAATGAAAAAGAGAATATTGAACAGTTTATTATCAACCACCAGTTAACAAACTTTTTTAATATTGATAATAGATCAGCTCTAGAGGTTGCAGCAGAGTATGCAAATGTAGAGATTCTGGCAGCTTTAAGTGCTCTGCAATTACCCTTAAAAGAAATTTTACTTTCAGAGGATGACTGGACATTAGTACATTATGTTAATGCAGAAGGTAATACCCTATTATCAATAGCTGCCAAAAATGGAAAAGTAGATAATGTATTATTTTTTATAAGCTGTGGAATTGATGTTAATCATCAAAATGAGTCAGAAAAACGTGCTGTAGATTTAGCATGGGATAATATGCATTACGACGTTGTATTTATATTATTGAAAGCAGATTCAAATTTTCCTAATGATTTCAATTTAGATGGTTCAAATGAAGAAAACTCTTGGAAAGTATTGAAACAGTTTGTTGATGGAAGAAATTTATTACATAAACTGATCCAAAATAAAGAAAGCTGTTTAAAAGATATTAAAGATTATATCTCTGTAGAAAAATCAAAGCTTTATCTAAACAGCAATAGTGAATCAGCAATATTCACAGCCATAAAAAACAAACGATTACAGTTATATGCATTTTTTAAATCTAAAGGACTCACATTTAAAAACGAGGAAGAAGAAAAATGGATAAATAAACTCACTTTGGGAGAGAAAGATACACTGCAAGAAGAAATGATTCGAGTATTTCCTCAAGTAGACAAAGGACATATTCTTTATTTTATGTCAAAATCTAGATCACATAAGCCCGTTGATAATTTTAAGGAACGCATTGAAAAACTTTACGAAGATTTAGATGATGTTCCTGAAGTTTCCTTAATTCTGCAGGTATTACAATATACAGACTATTTAGACATAGTGTTCGATTTTGATAATGAAAATATTAAGGATATTAATCCCACTGCTTCAGAAGCGACAAGAGGCACTACTGATTATAAATATGGTAGAATTTATATAGCCGCCAAGATAGAATACAGACAACTATTAGGTACCTTAGCTCACGAGTTAACACATCTTGCTATGTATGTTCTTTATAAAAATGATTGCAATCCATACTATAGTATAGACAATGCCCAAAGTCAATCGTTTAAAACAATAGTGGATATAATTAAAGAAAATACAAAAGAAGTTGTGATTGGTACTAATGATGCACCAGTGATCACTCTAGCTATGGCGTTTCAACGTCCGAAGGATGAGTGGAACTCTGAACTAATTGTAAGAGTTCCTCATATACTCGCACAGTATCCTGTTACAGGAAGAGAATTCATCACACAAGAAAAATTCAATTTGCTTTTTGAATACTTCAACAATAAAGAAGAGCGGGGATTATCGTACAGATGTAAAGAATTCATTGGAAATAGCTTTCTTATAAAGCCGAAAAATAGTATTCAATTTCTTAATGAATATTTAGGTAAATTAAATGATTTGATAAAACAAGACTTAACTTTTGAAGATTCTATTGAAGTTGATGGTTTTTTGAAGTCACGAAACCAAATTTTACTTGTTAACACAGAGAGCACGTTGCTGAGTATTCTAAGAATTTATGAAAACATGATAATTAAAAGGAACTATTCTCTACAAGATAGTCTGTTTTTAGATTTTAGCTCATATGAAGAAAAGGAACATGAAATTTTAAATCTATTTTATTCTCCAGCAGGTAGAGTACTTTGTATCAGCTGCTCCTGTGATTCAAGTAAAGAAAACATATTAGGCGTAACAATAAAGTTAAAAGAAATTTTAGATAGAAAATTAGACAAAAAACTCATAATCATAATTCAAGGAGGTAAAATAGAACTTTTTACTAAAATTACAAGTGCATTTAATCACAATATCGAGCAAATAAAACATTCATTTACCTTAAATAGCTTCACTAAAGAATCACAGGAAAAACTTTTAGAAAGAGAAATACTATTTCAGGAAGAAAATACGTTCTTGAGAAAATTTATAGATATCTCTGATGACATTGCGAAAAAAAATATCAAAACGACAACATTAGTCAAATTGATTAAACGTGAAAGAATTGAGATAGGGCATAGACCTCCAGGTACACCTGATTTAGAAGGAGCGTATTCTGAGTTGTTAAAAGAAGTTGATATGACATCTTTTATTAGTCAATTACTATCACAAGAATCAAGAGATATTTACATAATCAGTGGGATATCTGGCTCAGACAAACAGGCCAGTTTTTTAAGCTGTCTTAAATATCAGATGGAAGTTATTGGCAGAAATTCAAAGCATCATAATCTGAAAAATTGTTTCGAAGCGTTAAACCAAAGATTAGGAATGACAAATATTAGTAAAAAAGTACAAGTAGCTGATGATCACTTCCAAGAAAAGGATTTTAAGAAACTATGTCACAAAAATCCTACTATGAAGATTTATTGGGTTCGTCTAATACATGAAGTCAATAATTTTAAATTTATTTTACAGCTAATTTATAACCCTGACTTTTACTTAGTAAGCAAAAGATTCAATAATGAAATAGTGATAAACAAACAAATCCTAGAAGTACTAGGTAATGAAACACTTTCTGAAACGTTTATCATTTGTGTTAAACACAACATTGAAATCATTAGATGGCTTCAATTTAAGGAAGATGCTCAAGAAATACAATTCCACAATAATTGTCAGATGAAAAAGATTCAGTTCGTACATTCCCAAGATGAAATGGAGTATAATTTTCGAAAATGTGTTGAGTCCAGTGCAGGTGACACTGTGCATTTGCTAATATTTCAAGAAAATCAACTTATTTGGTGTAAAACTTACGGTACATTCAATATTTTAAGTAAATATAGAGCTAGGTATCATAAAAATATCCATTCTTTGATTGAGGAAGATAATATTATTAAAGAAGTTCAAGATAAGAAAGTGATCATAATCGCTGGTGATCCAGGAATAGGTAAAAGTACTACTCTAGTTCAGTTGTATACGGCAATATTTAAATTGCCATCGCAACAAAAGGAGCTAATAAAGTCACATTGGGTAATTAGTGTAAAATTAAAGGATCATTTAGAATCAATAAATAAAATGAAATTGAATAGTGATTTAGACGAAATAGCAGATTTTTTAATACACGTTGAAAACAAAACAAGTGATGATTTGACTGAAAGCTTTGCTAAAGATTTGATATACATTCGATTATGGAAAAAAAATTGTAAAAAGCCATTATTTATAGCATTTGACGGTTTTGACGAAGTTTTAGACAAAGAAAATAGAAATAAAATTATAGCATTATTGCAGCATTTAAAGGACAAAACTTACGCAAAATTTTGTATAACTACACGTCTTCATTATGAAAAGGATTTAGAAGGAGCATTATCAACATTTGCTATAAAACTAGAGCCGATGAATGACTTAACGATCCGCAAATATATTATTAATTATTTCAGCAACCGTCTAAGCCTATTGTTAAGTCCAGATAAGTTTTCAGAAATCTTTGATAGTAATGATGAAGGAATATTGAAATTCAGTAATGCTATTTTTAATAAAATGCAAGAAATATTTAGAGATAATATGTCTGAATTTATTGGCACTCCCTTACAGCTGTACCTAATATTAGAAGGTTCCGTCAACTTGAGTTATTTAGGTAATGACATATGGGAAGTGTACGAAAAATTTGTTTGTAAAAAATACGATATTGTTTGTAAAAAAATTGGACTTAAAGAAGAGAAACAAAAGCATGAAAACAAAGAAAAATTGGATAAATATCATATGGATCTAGCTAAAGCACTAAAAAATGTTACATCATCAGTAAAAGATTCTTTTAATGAATTTCAAGATATCGTTTTATTAGCGGGTATAGTCAGATCTGATGGAAACAGGGTCGATTTTATTCATCCAACGTTTGCAGAATACTTTTCTGCTAAAGCATGTCTATTTTGGATAAAAAAATGGAAGGAGCCGTGTCACTCCAAACTAACAAATTTACAAAAGCAACAATATTTTTTTAATGAAATTTTGAATAAGCCAAATTTTCGAGTCGTTCGAACATTCCTGAATGCCAAATTCTCAAAAAAGAAAGTCGAAAATTTTCAATTGAATAAAGATTATTATGATAAAGATATATTATTTGTAGCTGCCAAAGAAAATTTGGCTGGCATAGCTGAGTTTCTTTATCATAATTTTTCCAACATTGATGTCAATGTTCAGAATATATATCACAATACAGTTCTACACCAGGCTGCCAGATTTGAAAACTTGGAATTCGTTTTGTGGCTTATAAATAAAGGCGCACATGTTGATGCAGTGGACAACAAAGGCAGAACTGTTTTGCATAAGGCCTCTGAATTGGGGTATTTTGAAATAATTAAATGTCTTATAGAAAATGGGGCGAATGTTAACGCTAGGGATCAAAGGCACTGTACAGTATTGCTTAATGCTGTTATATTGGGAAACTTAGATATAGTAAAATGGCTGGTAAATAAGCATGCTAATGTTGATACTGTAGACATCTATGGATCTACAGTTTTACACGTAGCTGCTTCACTTGGATATTTAGAAATATTTAAATATTTGTTAAACAAAGGTGTAAAAGTTAATGCTACAGACAATCATGGACGTACCGTTTTGCATAGAGCCGTAGAATCAGGACATTTAGAAATAGTTAAATATCTAGTAAAAAATACTGCAAATATTGAGTCCGTAGACCAATATGGCCTCACAGTTTTGCACAGAGCAGTTGCAATTGCACCCTTAGAGACGGTCAAATGGCTAGTAGAGCAAGGTGCAAAAGTTGATGCTAAAGACAATGAAAGCCTAACAGTTTTGCACCATGCTATTATATGTAGACGCGTACAGCAAGTAAAGTGGCTTGTAGATAACAGTATATCTTATATTTCTGTAGCAGATCAAAAGATTTGTTTGTGCGATGCTACGTTAGGTTGCTTTGATATAGTTAAAAATTTGCTAGAAAAAAATTCAAATGTGAATTGGGTGTGCAGATCAGATGCTAAATGCAAGGACTGTAAATTACAAGGCCAGACAGTTTTGCACTTAACTTCTGAATCTGAATATTTAGATAAAGTTAAATTTCTTGTAGAAAAGGGTGCAAAGTTTGATGTTGCAGACAAAGATGGCAATACAGTTTTGCACCATGCTGCTAGATTAGGAAGCTTAGAAACTGTTAAATTGCTACTAGAAAATGGGGCACAATTAAATGTTGCAAATAATAATGGCCAGACAGTTTCACTATTAGCTGCTAGTTCTGGACATTTAGAGGTTGTTAAATTGTTGGTTAAAAAATTTGCATTTATGACTAATGGTATGTTGCACGCTGCAGCAGCAGCTGGTCATGTAAATATAGTAAAATGGCTAGTAAATAATGGTGCAAATATTGATGCTGTATTCAATCAAATGACAGTTTTATGTAGAGCTGTTGTACACGGACATCTAGCTATAGTTATATGGCTCATAGAGAATGGTGCAAAGGTTAATGCTGTTGATAATTTAGGGCGGTCAGTTTTGCATATAGCCGCTGCAAGTGGATATTTGGAGATAGTCAAATTTTTGGTAATTAATGGGGCAATTTTAAATGTTGTAGATCATTTAGGCCGAACAGTTTTGTCCGTAGCTACGGGTTTGGGAAATGTTGAGGTAGTTAAATGGCTGTTAGAGAATGGTGCCGATATTGATGCAGATGTAGACAAAGTTTTGCACCCAGCGGCTGCAAACGGAAACTTAGAATTATTTATGTGGCTTCTAGACAAAGGTTTAAAGACAGATGCCGCAAATGACGATGGATGGTCAGTTTTGCACACTGCTATTAAATATGGTAATTTAGAAATAGTTAAAAGGCTAGTAGAGAGCGGTGCAAAGGTTGACGATGTATACAATCTTGGTGTGACAGTTCTACACTTAGCCGCTGCGTTTGGACACTTACACATAGTGAAATGGCTTGTAGAGCACGGAGCAAATCTTATGTCTGTAGAAAATGAAGGCAAGACGGCTTTGCACATAGCCGCTGAGTCTGGTCATTTAGACATAGTTGATTATCTGGTCAACAAGGGTGCAAAAATGGAAGCTGTAGATAATGATGGTGATACAGTTATTCATACAGCTGCTGCGCAAGGGTATTTAGAACTAGTGAAATGGCTGATACAGGAAGGTGCCGACGTTAATACAAGAAATTATAAAGGATGGACGGTTTTAACTCATGCTGCTAGATCCGGAAATTTAGAATTAGTTAAATGGCTGGCAGAAAATGGTGCTAATATCAATGATGTCGATAATGAAGGGTATCTACTTACTCACGTAGCTATTGCGACTGGGCATTTAGAGATAGTTAAATGGCTGGTAACAAAAGGTGTTAATGTTAATGCCGTGGGCTGTAATGGTTGGACAGTTTTGCACCAAGCTACCAGATCTTGTAATTTAGAATCAGTTAAATGGCTGGTAGAAAATGGTGCAAATATCCATGACGTAGACAACAAAGGTTGCTCAGTTATCCATACAGCTGCTGCAGGGGGCAATTTAGAAATAATTACATGGCTGGTGGAGGAAGGCGTTAATGTTGATAATAAAGACAATAATGGCATTACTGCTTTACACGCAGCTGCTGCATATGGGCGCTTAGACGTAATTAAATGGCTGGTAGAGAAGGGCGTTAAGGTTGACAATATAGACAATTACGGACACACGGCGTTGCACGTAGCTGCTACATCGGGTCATTTAGAAATATTTAAATGGCTCCAAGAGAACGGCGCGAAGATCGATGTGAAGATAAAGACTCCTTAGAATAAAAAGATAGACATAAAAATAAAACGTTATTGTAGCGTTCGCAAATGCATTTATGCCAAAGAATAACATTTATTTGATTTATTCATATAAAATATAACTAGCGGTACCCGTGCGAATAATTCGCACTAAATAAGTATGACAATAATTATCACTTTACAAAATTATAAAAATTATTTATTTTATTTATTCTTTATTACAAAACTTCTTTATAAACAATATTCGAAGTATAGACAAAGTCATCTGTTACAATTTGCTTGTCACTTTCTTTAATTGAAATAGCCGACCGTCAATCATGTTAACGTTGTTTCAAAATTAAAGCTGTCAGATGGCAGCATTGTCGTATTGTGTCTTAATGTATATCTTTATATAAAATTTTATTATTTAATTATTTACAAAAAACAAAAGCAATAATAATTTTTTTAGTAGTTGATGCCGGTAGAGCAAGCAATTATCTACAAAATGATATAAAATTTATATAGGTTTTTTCTAAAAAGGGAGGCAAACATCTTAACCATACTGTATTAATTTAAATGATTTGCAATTTGAATAGTGTTTCTTCAAGTATAGAAAGTACCTCAGTTGTGCGACAAACCGTTGCCCGG
This sequence comes from Acrobasis suavella, assembly GCA_943193695.1. NCBI lineage: Eukaryota > Metazoa > Arthropoda > Insecta > Lepidoptera > Pyralidae > Acrobasis > Acrobasis suavella. The sequence goes on from OW971940.1 coordinate 2,634,779, forward strand.
CAGACCTTTGACCGACATAGCATTTGATCGGTGAAAACTTATTATCATTCGATGTAGTATTTTTACTTTTTACTTTAGTTTTATAGTCAGATTTCACGTTGGTCTGTGGAAATATAGGTTCACAGTTTCCCAAACTGGGTTCCATCAGATGGCCATAGGAAACTAGATAGTCCAAGGACGAGATTGGGCTGACAAACTGAAAGTGTTTGAGAAGGATTGGACAGAAAAGACCAAACCTCTATTAGTCATGTCGATTTTGCAATGTTGATTCTGTGATATAAAAATAATAATGTGATATTTTTCTCGTTTTACCACGTTTTAAAATAACGGATAGTTATATTTACTATTGATCTAAAGTTAAGTCGAGTTATGTTTAAAAAAACTGGCCAAGCTAAATAAAACCGTTTAAAATATTTGTACCATATTTGTTTGTGTATTTGAATTAAAATCTATTAAATATTCATAAAATATCTTTCATTTTAGTCGTAAACAAACAGCGCTATATCACTTCCGTGTCCAACGTGTTGGTCGTTGTCCGACTTTATTTGATATTTTTATAAAATAAAGTTGGACAACGTAAATTTTAACTTACCGTTGGCCCCATTGCCTATGTGAACAATGGGGTCAACGGGAAAGGAATTTTAACTTACCCTTTGGTCCCATAATGGGACGAAAATCATGGGGCCAACGGGAATACACGAAATTTTGTGATATTATTTTAAGACGGCGCGTGGGGTATGAAACCTAAGTTTCTGACCTCGAGAAGCCTGTGGAAACTTGGAGGAGGGGCAAACATCTCGAAAATGTCGGACTTTTTCAGATTTTCGCTAATATTTCCTAAACCTAGGGCATTAAGTTTCAAGTTCTCCAGTCGGAGAACGGAATAAAATACGAGTAGTGATGGGTTGCTAGCCGCTTGTATAACATCATTCAATAAAGAAAAATATTTAAGTACCTACTTTTAAGTTTTAAGGACCATTATCACTGAATAAAGATTTTTATATTCTATTCTATTCGAGAATAAGTGATCGTGAAATCGTTCTTGTTGTATTTTCGAAGTTATTCGAGAAAAACTAATTTTGCTGGAGTAACGTTACCCCAGCAACATGTTTTTTCGTAGTCTCCGTTATTTAGTCGGTTTGTAGGAGAATTGATGATATTTTCTTGTTTTTTAATAACTTTTATTCCATCCAAGATTTGAAGCCGAAACATTCAGGCATGTTTTGTGACAAAATGAACAAATATGGTCACTATAGTTTATCTATTTGTGTTCAGAGAGAACTGCGTATTCGATGGCCAAAGTCACACCACTAGGAATTCGATAAAATTCCTTTATATCTTCATATCGCGTAATGTTTGTTCATCCGAATTTGTACACGTTAGAAGGGTATGTCATACGTATATGTAACTGCTTTTATTTGTTAGTAAATGCACTAGTTTACGAGCAAATCGAAATTTTCCGATTTTTTAAAACTATAAATTACTTCGATATTTGTTGATGAATCGAAATACTACTTATATTTAAACAAATTAAGGCCTATAAACAGTATTTTTTTGCAAAATTCTGCTATTAACAGTTTTCGAGATATGGAAAATTGCAAAACGTTACCTCAGCAAAATCTTGAATATCTCAAAAAGTATAAGATGAACAAATTTTGCTATCGGTTTACATTTACAACTCATAAAGAGCTGCTTTTTCATATACTTGATTCTAGGCTAAAGGCTTTTTTTGAGAAACATCTTGCTGGGGTAACGTTACTCCATCAAAATCAGTTTTTCTCGAATAACTTCGAAAATACAACATGAACGAATTTTGCTATATTTGAACAAATAAAGGCTCACTATGAACTAATTACACTGGTCGACAAAATTTTAGATTTTTTTTCCCATTGGAGAAAGACTAGTTGTCTCTTACAGATTTTTGTATAGTGTATATGGACATAATTTACTTTTGTTTCTAGGAGGTCAGAGTTGAGAATAATGTTATATCAAAAATCCAATTTTCCCCAATTTCTGATATTAATAATTATTTATAGTAAATAGCTTTTGTGCAGGTTATTTAATTTTGTAACAAAAAATGATGTAATCAGCCTTCTATATCAAAACAAAATTTGTTTTACTTTTGTACCTTTTTTATCTATGGATATATATAAAGATTTAAGTTACCGTAATATTTCCCATACATTGCGTACTGCGCGCATTGTAGGGCGTTATACCTGTCAAAAAATGTTATACCGACCCATTAAAAATCTGTAATAAGTCATTTTTATAAATAATTAAGCAATGATGTAGAAAATATTGTAAAATGTAAGGTTTGCACAGTGTTAAGCTGCTATTAGAAAATTGAAAATCACCTTATTGAATTTATGGTTTAATTTTGAAATTGCCGAAAAAAATTGGTTGCCTGTAAAGTCGGTATACGGGCGAAAGTTTTACGTGACAACGACTTTGAATGCCCGAGTGGAAGGGACGCGTGCCTCTCACTCGCTCTCATTGTGAGCGCATAACGTGAGCGGAGCGTAACGCAGTTTCTTGAAGTGTCACCCGGCAAACCAATTTATAAGACGTTGTCACGTCAATAAGAAATTTGAAATTTTGACGTGTAATATTTTAAAATTTTGACGTCCTACACATTTTTTATAACCAGGTTCATGTTTTTTGTACTGAATTCTTTTAGAAATCGCTGTAAGTATCCTTGTGGCAAAATCTTGTTGACCAGTGTTATCTGTAATACTCTCATTTCTCTAAGGCGCAATATTTTGCTGTGGTTACGCATTCTGATGGATTTGAATAGCACTTACGCACATCTACGTGTCTTTGCCAATTTTAATCTTTGTCAAAAAATGTTCCGCTAATACACGACATACAAACAGCATCTCCAGTTTTTAATTTATAAAATCCCAGTATAATTCAGAATACCCCTAAACAACTCTGTTGCTCAAAAAGTGATGTGCAGTGTTGGTTTTTGTGGACGGCTTATATGATTGTGGTGGCCTCGTGTTGGTTTCAAGTGTGTCATTAAATTATATAATTATGTTCTGTTCGTACTTAAATAATTTCAATGAACGATCGTAGGATGAATTTATAACCTTTGTTTTATTTAATTTTGTAAATGAATTTTCATTGCTAGAGGGAAATATGTAACATGCATGACATGGCATGGCCACCCATCCTATTATAGTGACCACGCCCAGAGTTGCTTACCCTGTAGCGTGGTCATCCATTGGAGATTGCGATTCAAACCCACGACCTCCAGATCACAAAGCGAACGCTACTCGAAGATATCGTTGAACAAACATACATAAATACAAACGCCCCGCCGGATTGTTCAATTCAAGCACATTATGAATTCAAGCAGAACTTCGCTCGATTTGATAGGTGAACTCCGATGAACCACCTCTCATTCTCATACATAATTTGAGAATCTGTCTACCACTTGCTACGGAACGGAACGGAATGATATTTTCTACTCTATCAGGAAGAGAAGGGACCACAGATGAATTAATCTCATAGATACCTTATAATTATTTAGTCATATTAAGTAATAACAGACATTAACAATCTTACTCACACGGCGAAAATGATTTTTGCCATGTGAGCGACTGAAACAAGTAATCGTATTCTGTTCTTGGTTTTATCGTGGTGTCATTAAATGAGTGTCATTAGTGTCAAACTGATGTCTTTTAATCCTGTGAAATTAAATATCTGGTCATGGTTCCTTTTCTTGGTGTCATTGTGTTCCAATCCAACTTGGTTGGATTAAAATGAAATGCCATTTGGATGTCTTTCATAGTGCGTGAAACGTGCATCATCTAATATCGACAAAACGGTACTCCATACTACACAATACTCACACATAATACTCGTTTACCTGTTTAATTAAACAATCATCATCAACATATTTTACAGTGATGTAGGTCAGGATTTTTGCTACGGTAAAAACATAATAACGCGCAATATTGTGCATGGATAAATGTGTGACTTTGAATAAGTTTACGTACCTATGAAAATCAAAGACCCGGAAAATGTGACGCTTATCGAAATATGACATTTGTGTCATGAAAAAATACGAGTGAAGACTAATTTGTATGAAATGTATGTATTTGTATTTGTCAGCACGGAGCAGCAGTTTTCTATGCTGCTATCTTTTTCTGTCGCTCAGAACCGTCATTTGCCAGAGCGAGAGAGTGCGACGGAACGCTATCGCACCGGCCGTACGTGCTGCTCCGTGCTGACAAATGAGATCTAACCCTAAAGTGACTTAAGCGCGGCCTTCCTGTCTTACTTTTCATACAAACATTCATAATAAAAGGTGTATATAATTTTCTTTTTTATGTATAAAATAAATTTATACAATTATAAATAAAATCATGTAGTGATTTTTCTTCTCCTCTCATTTCAGACTTAAGAACTGATCGGTGTTATTGTTTTGAAGGTAGTTATTGGGATTGGAACCCGGAACCTTTCGATCACAAAAAATGCGTAAATCAGCAAATAGTATAGTATTGAAATTATCTATACGAGAAAATATCGATAATGGACAACACTAGTGTGCAAAAAGGCTTGTGACACCCTACAAAAAAAAGAAATAAAATATGAATTGAGATCTCGCTTTAACGCATTACATATGCCTTAAGAAAAGAAAAGATGGTTATATTGAATCGTGTGCCTATTTAGTACGCCTTCTTTGCCTCTTATAATTCTATGGAAGGGTCCGAATCTGGACCGGAAGTAAAGAAACTACCAATATTATTTTAGTTGCTAATTGCAATGTTGATGGTAGTGTAAAAAAAAAAAGAATTTGACAGTGACAGGTGACAGCGAGTGAGGAAGAGAATGAAGTGAGGGGTTTTTGGCGGGAAGTCAAGGGGTTCAGAAGTGCGATTTCTGAAACGCGGAGTCACCTTAACAAATGGTTTTTGTATGGGAAAACCATTCGTTTAGGTGACTCCACGTTTCAGAAATCGCACTTCAGTTAGAGCTTGCTTTAAATTATTTTGCAAATTGATTCTAGTGGACTTTATAATATAAAATCGGTGTAGTTTAGTGTTATAAATGTTCATGCTCATGGACAATATGTAAAATGGTTAAAGTGGACATTCATAGTGCGGCTGTAGTGATATTTATTTGCGGACTGTGGTCTATAGGCGCCGTCCGACACTCAATTAGCTATAAAAACCAGTAAGCTCGTATATATTTGCTGTCAGAAACTCCCTTGAAGTAATCAAAGGACCTACCCCTACCTTTGATTGTATAGTTTAGGGTTAGGATAGGAATAAAGAAGTGATAAAATAAAGATAGGCTCTAAAGGACTAGTATCCATAGCCGTAAAGTAATTATTAAAAAAAAAGAATGAAGTTACAGTGACAGATTTGTGATTGTGACAGGTGACAGATTTTAGTTGTGTCATGAGTGTGATGATGATTTTCTCTGAGATAAAATAATAATTATTTTCGCTTCTTGCACATTTTTAGATGTTTTACTTAATAGCTAAATCTTTACTGGTATGTAGTTCTCAATCTAGCCCTGGAATATTGTATGACCTACCAATATGAGTTACCTAACCGTAGACCGCCAGGCTTCGTCTTCGAGTAGTAAAACTGACGATTCCAGTGATACCAATGACGATTTGGAGGTAAATCAAAATGTTTTAATTATTAAACCACAAATCAAAAAACTAACATTGTAGCATCCTCCCTTGAAGTTAATTGTGTATTTTTACATTCATTAAATCAGCTAAAACACAAACTGCGAAGGCCTGTATATTGTTTTATATTGTTATCTTTGGTTTCATTTTGAATACTCTGTCTCATCATGCCAGGCTGTCACACTCTTGGTTCCGGGTTCGATCCCCGGTCAGCTCTAGATGGAACATGATCTTTCATATTGATTTGGGTCTTGGATGTTTATCTGTATATGTATGTATTTGTTTACTAAAAAATATAGTATCGTTTTATTTATTTAACTTCATACACAAATACAAGTGTAATGGCGGACTTAAAGCCTAAGGCCTTTTTTACCACTCAACCAAACGGGTGATGTAGAGAATGACACAGTGCAAAACTTGAATAGGTATATGGCGAAAAAAGACTATATGTTAAAACAATAAACTACATCCAAAAAAATACACGCTATTTAGTATATACTATGATAAATAATATCTACATATAGTGAGTCCCTTCTGAATTTCCCATTGTGCCGTGTCACCGCAGTATTATCAGTATTTCAAATATCCCATTCGTCCCCAGTGGGGACGTCCTCACTGGGGACGAATGGGTAAATTTTTAGTTTTGTGAGTTTCAATTGTCCCCACTGCATCATTGGCACTGGTGATGAATGGGAATAACTACTTTTTCACAGTGCCGATTTCATCCCCAGTGGGGACTGGGATATACCCATTTTCAATACCTAAGCGGGGAGTGACACAGGCCTGGCCTAGTCGATTCATCCATTGAAGTGGCAGTAGGCAGGCACGTAGTGCCACAAACCGATGGCTGATGGGGCAAAAACTTTATGAATGACGATTACATATTCTCAAGTGAGGTGTAGGATACCCTAGGTGATCCTGATCTAAGATACAGACCACTTTGGATTGATTATTTTGGGAAGGGAGAGGCCTATGTCCAGCTGTGGACGTCATGTGGTTGAAATGATGATGAAATGTATGTGTATGTTTTGTCTACTTTGGTCGTAACATTTCAGGTGGACAATTCCAAGAGCGTGTTGCTCAAGATTGCTACTCTGTACGCAGAGCAGCTGATGAGCGACCTTACACTGCAGGTGGCGGGTGTCAGCTACCCTGCTCATAGACTAATCCTGTGTGCCAGCAGCGAGGTGTTTCAGGTAAATACCATATTTATTTATTGCACAGTTAAAAAATTAACTGGCCAAGTACGAGTCCGTACGAATTATCTTTAAAAAAATTACGTTTGATGCATTGGAGCCCCATTCTATTTTTAGTATTTATTATTAAGGCGGCAACAGAAATGCATCATCTGTGAAAATTTCAACTGTCTACCTATCTCAGTTCATGAGATACAGCGTGATGACAGACAGATGTGTGGACAGTGGAGTCTTAGTAATTGGGCCCCTTTTTACCCTTTAGGTATGGAACCATAAAAAAGTACAAGTGACTGACCTCATGCCATATGCCATCAACCATTAGACCAAGCAGATTATTTTTTATATGCCGCTGGCGTGATAAAACTTGTGAATAAGTATACTAAATATAAATATAGTAGTAGTACCTAAATATAAATAAGTAGTAACAAATAATGCTATAAATCTATATATTATAAAAGAAGAAACTGAATGAATGACTGACTGACTGACTTACGCACAGCCCAAACCCCTGGGTCTAGAGACTCCAAATTTAGCTTATAGGTTTAGGTTAGGTTAGGTTTAGGGGTACACTAAGGAAGGATTTTTCAAAACTCACCCCCATAGAGGGTGAAACGGGGGTCCAAAGTTTCTATGGAGAAACAAGATAAGTTACACCATTTTATTTGAAACCCGCAGGAGTACTCCTGGCGGTAAATAAGTAAGTACATGTTTCAAGATTTTTCAAAATTCAACCCTTAAATGGGTGTCCAAAAATTGTTTGAATATCCAAGATTAGTTTGAACATTTTGAAGCGTTTGGTCGATCTCTGTTGGAGCGAGAGCGAGAGAGAGAGGGAAGCATGCGCTTCGAATAAGTCATTTGAGTGTTTGCGAGTTGTTTTCTGTTTTTAATTGTTTAAAATATAAGTCTTTAAATAATTAGTGGGCCGCAGTTTGTAACTAATAAATTAGTTAAGAAGCCCTGAATTTATCAATTTTGCAAACAGACTTTAGGCTTTAAATTAATCCTCTTCTTATTGATTATTTTGATTATTTTTGTTTTCCACAGACACAATAAAAGTGAGTTTCATTTTCAGGTGATGTTGATGAACCGAGAATGGAGCGAATGGCGCGAGAGTCGCATCGTGCTGCAAGAAACCCCTTCCGCCGCTGCTGTCTTCCCTCACTTCCTGAAGTAAGTCACAGCTTTCGTTCACAGAATTGAATCACAAGTTTATTTATTAGGCAAATTAAAAAGCCCCGAATCTCAAGAACGCCATCTAGCGATGAGTAACGCAACTACCGATACGATTTGATATCCGTCGCGCCATCTATTATTTTTTAGGGAAAACCCTGTCCTTCAAGCGTTAACCCCCACTAACTTTTAAACGGCTGAACCGATTTAATCAAGCATAGCTAAGAACCATCGCAAGGGAACTTGATTATACGTAAAAAAACCGCATCGAAATCAGTCCATCCATACGATGCCACAGACTGACAAACAGACAGACTGACAGACATTAGCGTTAAACTTTTTTTTTTTAAATAACACTTATTGAGCTAGCCCCAAAGTAAGTTCGAGACTTGTGTTATGGGATACTTACTCAACGATACTATATTTTATAACAAGAACATTTATAGATAAACATCCAAGACCCAGGGCAATTTGAAAAAGGCCATTTTCCAAACTTGCCCTGACCGGGGATCGAACCCGGGACCTCTGGGTGGCGGACTAGCATGGTGACCACTACGCCATGGAGGTTGTCAAACTTATAACACCCTTCTTTTTCCGTTGGGCTTAAAAAAGAGGATGGTTGATGGCAGAGGGTTAATAATTGGATGGACATCCTTGGCCTTCTTCATAATAAGAGAAGGCACAAAACCAACTTGTGTAGTGACTAAAAACATTATCCATCTTATTATAAAACGAGGTCTAACTTTATGACATGGTTTAAACCATTATTCATATATGTGAAGTTGACACTAACGTAAGAGAAGAAATATTGAGGAAGGTTATCTTGATTTGGGCAGATAATGGTTTAAACCAAGAATTAAGTTAATCCGTGTTTTATAATAAGACAGTATAATTTTCTTTGGAACAGAGTGCTTAACTAGAATAGACTTCCTGAAGAAGTGGTCTCTGTGCCTTCTATAAATGCTTTAAAAATAAACTCGACAAGTGAATAAGTACAAATTAAGTTTAGTTAAGGGGATCCATGAATTTTTCGGGGTCCAGTGCTGCCCCTATTTGAAATAAATTATATAAAAGGAAACGGAGATATCATTTAAAATTTTGTCTTGATCATGCCCTAGATAACCCTTCAAACTATTTTATGAACTAAGTACTGTTTATAGTTTAAAGTGAGAACGTGAAGCTTTTCTTCGCACATTTGCCAAAAGTGGCCGTTTTCGCAAATGTGCGAAGAAAAGCTTCACGCTCTCACTTTAAAATGTAAACAGTAGTTCATACAATAGCTTGAAGAAAAACTGAAACCTTCATGTGTCCCCTTATAGGTGAATGAACTATGAAAAGACTTTATAAGACTCTCAACACAGTGTGGAATAAACATCTGCTTCCAAGCTGCTCATCTTATTTATTTCCTCCTGACGACCTCCGTGGCGTAGTGGTCACAATGCTAGTCCGCCACCAAGAGGTCCCCGATTCCCCGGTTAGGTCAAGATGGAAAATGATCTTTTTTAGATTGACCTGGGGCTTGGATGTTTATCTATATATGTATTTGCTATAAAATATAGTATCGTTGAGTTAGTATCCCATAACACAAGTCTCGAACATACTAGCTCAATCTGTGTGATTTGTCCGTATATATTTATTTATTATTTATTAGCCTTGGTTGCCAACGAGAGTCGGCGTATCTTGGGACACAAAGACATCTTCCAGCTTCTTCCAAGCTGCTCATCTATAACCTTATTATTTCGGTGCAGCTAGAAATCAAAGATAGATGGAGACGCATGAATGATTGGAAAATTCAAAAAAGTTAGGTATTATAGCGTTTCGTTGCTCTCTCTCGCTCTGGCAAATGACGGTTTTGAGCGACAGAAAAGGATAGCAGCATAGAAAAGTGCTATTCCGTGCTGACAAGTGAGATGCAACCTTTAGGATATTGTAGAATCCTAAAGTGTCATACTCAATATCACAGCTCTGAAGCTTCATTCTTGTCTGTTCCAGACACGTTTAAATATAACAGCTGTGAACTTTAAACCGACTTAAAAAAGGGAGAAGTATATCAATTTATCAGAATGTTTTATATATATTAGTGTGATGATCAGGCGCTTTTTGACAAGTCTTGGACATCCATCGCGCAAGATAGAGATCAGTGGCGTACTAGAGGGGAGGCCTTTGTCTGGCAGTGGGACAGTATAGGCTAATAAAAAAAAATAAAAAAAATGTTCACGAATACTCCATGACGCCTGGACCAATTTGGATAATTCTTTTTTGTTTGAATGAGCGGATTTTTTGCTGGGTGGTCCCATAAAAAAATTTAACCGACTTGCTAAAAGGAATTGGTCGCGATCTTTTTAGGGTTCCGTTGTAAACAAGGAGCCCTTATAGTTTCGCCATGTTTGTCGGTCTGTCTGTCCGTCCGTCCGCGGTTTTACTCAGCGACTATAAGTACTAGAAAACTGTGATTTGGCATGGATATGTACATTAATTATGCGGAAAAAGTGGTAAAATAAAATACTGAAAAAAAAAATATTTTTCAAGTAATTAATCACGAGAATAGATCTTTCAAAAATATTGTTGCTTGTCAGCACCGTTTTTCGATTTCGGGATCCGTTTTTGAAATATTTAGTTTTAAAGTGAACATTTGTGTTAAGAGTCAAGTGTCTCTATCTGCTAAACGGAAAAAATCACAGCTATAGTATATATAACGAACTTTTAAGAAAACTATCAGAGCTAAGTAGGGTTAACAAATTAAAAAGTTATAGGCGATCAACTTCTAAAAGATCTGAGAAAAGGAAAATTTCGTACTAATTCAATAGAAAATTAGTTTTTAGTCATTTTCAGTGGCATGAACTTAAAGTTGGCATTCGTAACTACGGAACCCTACACTGCGCGTGGCCCGACACGCACTTGGCCAATTATTTTAATGTATGCTCACTGATTCTCCAAAGACGCCTGGACCGGTTCAGAAAATAGTTTTTTTTTGTTTTTTTTAATCAGTTGTGTAGATTGTGGGTTAAGACGAAGTGGTAGCTCAAGTGGCGCCCTCATTTGAAATAAATTGTTTAAAACTAAAAAAGGTGATAATTAAAAATTTGATTTGTATAAATGTCTAGAAAGACCTTTAAACTATTTATGAGTAACCTTTGAAAGTAATATTGGTAGTCCGTCTAGTTTTAAAACGGTTTTTCGCCAAAAGTGGCCACTTTTGGTGAAAAACAGTTTTAAAACTAGACGGACTATTAGTAATAATTTCAAAGGTTACTCATAAAATAGTTTAAAGGTCTTTCTAGACATTTATACAAATCAAATTTTTAATTATCACCTTTTTTAGTTTTAAACAATTTATTTCAAATGAGGGCGCCACTTTAGCTACCACTTCGTCTTAAGTCGGTTCTTACTTTTGAAAAATTATTATTTTTTGATTGTTCCAGATACTTCTACACTGGCCAAATAAAGATATCGTACCAGACCGTTTTGCCGGTGCTCTCTCTAGCAGACAAATATAACGTTAAGGTTTGTATTTCATATTTGTTTTATTATATACATACACGCTGACTTTTCACTGGTTTTGGAAAAAAAAAATGTCACGTAGTAAATAAATTCCTCTATCCATATACGTAATCCTAATTTGTGTATGACATAAGATAAAAAAGTTGCGAAAATGATTTTTGATCGAGACCACGTAGTTACGTCCGTTCATAACTGACGCGTGACCCCGACGAACTCGCAATCTAGCCGGCCGGCGGTACTACTAGTTGATCTCACGATTTTACCTTCGAGTTTTAGTCGACATATTTTGTACCTGAATTTTTATTTTGACTAGCTAATTAGGTCTTACTAACGATCCTTATGAAGTGGCCTTCGGCTCCAAAACCAATGAAAAATGACCGTGTATAGTTAAATTGGTTATTTTTCACTACAGCAGACACACATACAAAAAAATTAACTATACATCCATTATTTAGTTATACTTACAGAAGCATAAAAATGGAGACACAACAATAAATTAATTGTATGTGTGTGCTGCAGAAACATATAAAGTGAAAAGGTGCTTGAGGCTCCAATATTTAGAAGGCCTTTTGAAAAGTTGATGTTATGTGGCGCTCCCTTACTACGGGTCTCATAAGAAGGCTCAAGGTCGTTCAGCGCGCTATGGAGAGGGCTATGCTCGGTGTTTACGTGATTGAATCAAAAATGAGGAAATTCGTATGAGAACAAAATTGACTGACATAGCCCAGCGGATAAGTTCGTTGAAGTGGCAGTGGGCGGGACACATAGCGCGAAGAACCGACGGCCGATGAGGCAAAAAGGTTTTCGAATGGTTACCACGTACTCGCAAGCGAAGCGTATTACACCCATACAAGGTGGTCAACGACCTGACCAAGGTCGTCTGACCTTGTGGATCGCTATCCAGCGAGGATAGCGCTGGATGCAAGCCGCTCTTGATCAGTCGTTTTGTGAAATCTTTGGGAGAGGCCTATGTCCAGCAGTGGACGTTATGCGGCTGAAATGATGATGATGTGGTGCTCAAAGTTGTACCCTTGAATAGGTTTCGGTAGGAGATGGATCTATTGCGAGAAAAAAGTGAATGGTTAATGGGATATGAAGTGAAGTTCGGATGGACTGATGCTGGACTATTTAAATAGAACCACATCGCCTGTCATAATCATGATTTTTGACCATTTGCGCGGCTGGTGGTGGCGGCTTGCTCCCCAACACTAGATGGAATCATCAAACTAGCCAACTAGTATTGCATACCTATAGCCAAGATTCCCCGATATCATCGCCCATTCCCTCGATTAACTTTTACTTTAACTATCTGTTACAGCTACAGATAGTAAAAGTAAAAGCTAATCGAGGGCATTTGGGACTCTACGATTTCTTCCAGACCAGTATGTTTTTTTAATTAGTTGTAGCCTTGTGATGGATAGATAGATAAAAAAATTATTTTGTTTTATCTGTAGCACACATTATACAAGTGAAAAATTACTATTCAAAAGTCAAAGTCAAAGTTTATTTATTTGCCATAAATGTGGTAGCATATACAATAAAATTTAACCATAAGTATCACTCATTAAACTGTTTCCAGCATGCAAATATATAATTAAATAAATTGTGTAAGCTAATTCTGTTTGGAATTCAATTGTGGTTATGTCATGCTAAGATTATATAATAATAATATGTCAATCATTTTTATTTTAAATAATCATTTACAGAATAAAAACATTTTTTAACCAACCATAAATGAAGTTCTTTTTTGAATTTATGTGTTGTCAACGATTTTATATCTTCAGGAAGCTTATTAAAAACTTTAACACACATTGCATAACAATTTCTCGAACAAATTTGCGTTCGAGAATAAGGCAACATCAACCTGTTCGGATATCGACAGTTAAAACTACTAACTTCTACTCTTTTTCTAAAGACAAGTTTTTCTTAACAAAAGTACACACTTCAAAAATGTACATACAGGGCAAAGTAAGCAACTTCAATTTCCTAAATAATGGAACACAAGTAGCTGTTGGATTTACATCACAGATTGCTCGAATACACTTTTTTTGAGCTTTAAAGGCCGCATCGACATTAACGGCATTTCCCCACAGTAGAATCCCGTACCTAATGTTCGATGATATTAACATTAATATCTTAACACTAACTTAACCTAACATGCATCATGTGTGTTACAGAAGCACAAAAGAGCTACAGCTCAGCGAAGTGTTGCTCGAGATGAACAACCGCTGATGTTCAGCTGTGACCCTGGTAGAGTTGACGCGGAGCTCTTAATAATAACGTTCTAACATATTCTAACCCTTTCGGGTTACGAATCCTTTCGGGCCTATCTTTATTTCTTCGTTTCTTTATTTCTATCCGCTTAATCCTTATTAATCAAAGGTTAGTGTAGGTCCTTTGATTGCTTCAAGGGAGCTTCTGGCGACAAATTTGTACGAGTCCACTGGTTTTCAGCCAATTGAGTGGCGGACGGCGCCTAAAGACGCCACCACTGTCCGCAGATAAATGTCACTACAGCCGCACTATAACTGTCCTCTTTTGATATTTCACAAACTACACCAATTTCGTAATTATAGAGTCCACTAGATTCAATTTAAAGCCCTTGACTTCCCGACAAAAACGTCAAACCAGTCTGAAGATAAGACATTAAGTTATACAATTTTTTTCAGGATCTAGTCAGTCTATGCCTCAGTTTCATGTCGCTGCACGTGGCACAGGCAGCCAAGCGAGGGCAGCTCATCGCCTGGATGCAGTACACGCAGGCCTGCTCCCATGACCACGTCGCCAGGGTGAGTGTCACTAGAGGGGCTCAGACAGACGAATGAGGACAGCTCATAGCGTGAATTGTCACTAGTGTGGAGTCAGTGGCCCACTCTGCCTAAGGGATAATCTGGCCCTGGAAAGATGTCTCCCCTGGTGTTATAAACTTCATAGGTGACCTGTTAACCTGAATGTGACGCGTGGTAGGAGGTGGTGCAAACAAAAATTTTTGACTTTGCCTCTCCTCTAAACTTGCCAGACCTTGCCGCATGTGAGAATTACCTTCGATTTGTCTCAAAGCCTATTATGACTGCCTCCGTGGTTCAGTAGTCAAGGCGATCGCCTTGTTATCCGGAGGTCATGGGTTCGATTCCCATTGGGAAGCATACTTTGTGAAAAGATTTTTCCAGTCTGGTTAGGATTTTGCAGGCTTGAATCACCTGAGTATCCGAAAAGAAAGAAAACTGTGGGTCCCGAACGCCATCTAGCGTTTGCTCATCAAACCTATCCAAGGATTGGTTCTGTTCTACCCTTGGATTGCGGAGGTCAAACGGCAGTCGCTCTGCGTAAAAAACAATAACCTCGTCAAATCACCTAGGTTAGGTAGCAGACCCCGGGCTCTGAAGCGTTACCGCTGAGATTGCAACCGGGAATACGTGAGGGTGATGATGATTTAGGGTTGGATCTCATGTGTCAGCACGGAGCAGCACTTTTCTATGCTGCTATCTTTTTTTGTCGCTCGGAACCGTCATTTGCCAGAGCGAGAGAGAGCGCAGAATTCTATAGCATGCTATCGCACGGCCCCGGTGCGATAGCTTTCCCTCATTCTCTGTTTCTCTGGCAAATGACGGTTCTGAGCGACAGAAAAGGATAGCAGCATAGAAAAGTGCTGCTCCGTGCTGACAATCCTGTGCTGCCTCAAAGCCCGGGGAGCACTCGTATTTTTCTTCGCCAACGACGATTTCAGTTTGATGTTACAGTTAATACAGTGGGTTATAATGTCGTTATTTCCCCACCAGGCTTGCCAGAACTTCGTCAAATGGAACCTCGAGTGGGTGTGGTCGGACAGCGAGCTCGAGCAGCTGGAAGGGGAGACGTTGGTGCAGCTGCTGCAGCAGAGCGACCTGGTGCTGCACAACGAGATGAGCTTGTATGGGTATGTTGTGATGACAGCACTATAGTCCATTTGTTTAGGTATTTAAAAGAATGTAAACAATCTTGACATGTGTTATGAGATACTAACTCAACGATACTATATTTTATGATAAATACATATTTAGATAAACTTCCAAGACACAGGGAAATCTGAAAAAAAAAATTCCCACTATGACCAGACCGAGGGTCGAACCTGGGACATCCTGTGTGATAGCGTAGCATGATGACCACTAGGCCACAGAGGAACGGAAAATAAAGCCAAAGTTAACAATATACAATGTGTTACGGAAAGGGGGTATTAACCCGAAAGAGAGTAAACATACTAATCAATGTGAATACCTTTTACTTAATATCTTTAGCTCCATGCAAAATTAAATACCTACCGTGCCAGAATGTATGGATTTTATTTTAAATCATCTCAATCGTCGAAATCTTTATATATACAATATGTACCAAAAACCATGTCCGATCCTTGTAGGAGCAACTCAGACCGTCAATATGAACAACTTTTCCTATGAGACCAATGCTTGAAACTCCAAGAAAAATCGTCATTTTCATACAAAAGTGTTCAGCCGACCCGGCAATTTTATAAATGTTTAAATATCATTACTTATTCTATTATATCGTTTCCTTTCCAATAATTTATTTCAAACGAGGGCAGCACTGGATCCCGAAAAATTCATGTATCCCCTTAAGGAACATACATATTAGTTAGCGCTGAACGCACTATGGACTGGACACACATCGCCAATATCATACATCGGACGCAATTAGTGTGGAATACGGTATTTGACTGATTGGTAATTATTTACAGCAAAAAGTAACGTAATCTGAAACCGAAACAAAAATATTTATGTACTCCGTTCAAAAATAAGTTATAAATCTTTTTAATCTAGTTAACGAGGAAACTGTCAAGCAACAGGAAAAGGAAGCACGTCCTGCTAGGGAACGTCACTGCCATTAGATTTCCCGCATATGAAAGAGATGGCGATAGATTGACTGTTTATGGCATTTGAGATGTCCCCTCCACGCTTCCACTTTTCTTCTTTTCGGTTTCAGATTATGTTAGTTTTCGATATGAATAATAATAAAAAACGTTTCAAATACCGATTTTTCGGGGTCCAGTGCTGCCCTCGTTTGAAATAAATTATTGGAAAGGAAACGATATAATAGAATAAGTAATGATATTTAAACATTTTATAAAATTGCCGGGTCGGCTGAACACTTTTGTATGAAAATGTCGATTTTTTCTTCGAGTTTCAAGAATTGGTCTCATAGGAAAAGTTATTTATATCGACGGTCTGAGTTGCTCCTACAAGGATCGGACATGGTTTTTGGTACATATTGTATATATAAAGATTTCGACGATTTAGATGATTGAAAATAAAATCCATACATTCTGGCACGGTAGGTATTTAATTTTGTATGGAGCTAAAGATATTAAGTAAAAGGTTTTCTCATTGATTAGTATGTTTACTCTCTTTCGGGTTAATACCCCTTTTCCGTAACACATTGTATATTGTTAACTTTGGCTTTATTTTCCGTTCCTCTGTAGCCTAGTGGTCAACATGCTACGCTGTCACACAGGAGGTCCCGGGTTCGATCCCCGGTCAGGTCATGATGGAAAATTATCTTTTTCAGATTCAGATCTTGGATGTTTATCTATATAAGTATTTGTTATAAAATAAAGTATCGTTGAGTTAATATCCCAAAACACAAGTCTCGAACTAACCCTGGGGCTAGCTCAATCAGTGTGGTATGTCCGAATATATTTATTATTTATACAAATGATTGATATTTAAACCTTTTATTGATTGTAAATATAATTGTCAGGTTCGTAGTCCGGTGGCTGAACAAGCAGCGCGATCGTTTGGACGACAGCGAGCTGAGCGACGAAGACAAGAAGGCGCACTGGGAGTCGCTCGTCGCGGCCGTCTTCTCACACGTCAGGTACGTGCCAGAAATACATTTAAAAAAAAAGAATGTGGTGTCGTGGGACACCAGGTAGGAACGAAGTTCCTTCGGTTAATGTAGAATCGAAACAATGTGTATACGACTGTCGCGCCTGCGCACGTCTCATTTAACGAGGTCATCCTTACGGTTTTACTATCACATTTTTTTCAGTTCGGTCGCGCAGCAAAATCCCTATCTCCTCCAAGCCTGCCGTAAGGAACTTCGTTCCAAAAATCCTTCCCCCCTTTCGCTCCACCGTCCCGTCGCCAGAAATAACTGGCAATGGAAACGCATATGTATTCGTTACGAACTTATTAAAACCCTTAAATTCTATGGTAATCCTATCCTATTTACAGCCCCTCCCCTATCGCAGGAAAAAGGAATATGCAAATAAGTTCATAAAATTAAAAATTTAAGTAATCCCCGTCGCAACTGTAACTAAGAACCATCTCGATCACATCAGTTTTCTAACAACAAGAAAACCGCATCATAATCAGTCTATTCGTTTAAGATCTACGATGCCACAGACGACACACAGCCACGAGTTAAAAAGAAGAGGTTCATATGATAGAAATGTAGGTATGCAGCTAAAATTAATATATATCCGACTATAAATCTTTTCAATTCAATCAAAAATCATTTTAATGATCACTTTTATACGAAAGGCAGAGTTTCAGCCAAAGATTAAATAACAGATACCCAACGCCATAGAAACTATTGAATGGGCCCGAAAGTAGGCAAAACTGGAGTTGCGGGTAGGCACACAGAGATGGCAGTACACACGACTAGCAAAAAAGTGACAAAGAAAGTGTTGGATATGCCTTATGTAGTAGTTTATGCTATGATACAAGTGTGGTAAGTTGTTCATTGCAGTCGAGGCGGGTTGAAACACAAAAAGGCGAAGCCCGCGCGTGTGTCTATGGAGCCGAGACTTGTGATGAACAATACACACGTGTGCCATGCTACGTTTTTCAACACATTAGTGAGTAGTAAAAAACATCAATAATAAAACAATTTACTTAAACTTAGAATAATCTCGTTAAAGAAAATTAGAAATATGCCGCGTTTTGCTTTTATTTTTCCAGGCGCATTTGGCGCATGCGCGAATAAATTATTTCTTAACCGTGAAATAAATAACCGCCCAAGTGCAAGTGGGACTCCCGCACGAATGGTTTTGTACCACTATTTATAAAAAATCGCGTTGTATACTTTAATAATATACTTTACAGTTCATGACATACAGCCTGGTGACAGTCAGAAGACAGACGGACAGTGGAGTCTAACCCCCTTATTAATAAAAAAATAGAAACGTTTGCTAAACCTATTTTAGTTAAAACATGTTTTGTCTCGTTCTTTCAACGTCAAATATGCAAAAGAGGGAAAGGGACGAAACATGTTTTAACTAAAAAAGGTTTAGCAAACGCTTGTTATTTTTTATGAATTTGAGGATCAGTAAATAAGGTCCCGTTACTAGCCTTTGGGTCATCATCATCAATGTATTTAAGAACTATGTTCTTGCCGTTGGAGTATTTCCCATGCCTCCCGCTAAATGCTTCACCGCCAATGCCTCCTTATGCACGACTTCTTCCATTTCCTTTACTTCATCCACTTTCCTTCATTGTAGTCATCGTACGGAACGAAGAAATACGAGTTTATAGACAAATTGCACTGATTAAGTTAGCCCCAAAATAACCTTAATCTTCTCACTTTCGCCACTGCTGCTACTTTTGTTCAAGGTTCCCGATGATGTGTCCGAAGCAGCTGGCCAAGCTGCTGCTGTGTCCCCTGACGCAGGAGCATAAGGAGTTCTTCATGGAGCGGATGGCCATCGCCATGAGCTACCAGTCGGGTAAAAATGTCACCCGTTCTAGTTGTTTTTTTGTTTTTCGTGTGTGTGTGTGACATAAAATGCTCTGTCTGCCCCGTTAGGGTTAAAGATGTGATGTAGGTACGTGTGTAAGTGGCCGACACTGGTGTCGGATTTTTCAGGCTACCTTACGGCATCTGACATAGCTTGACGACTGCCATACAATGATGATAGCCGGGACCAACGGCTTATGCGTGCCTTCCGAAGCACGGAGGAGCTCGAGAAATTTGAATGGTCACCCATCCAGGTGCATACCTCGCCCGGTGTTGCTTGACTTGCGAAAGCGCTTGTAATGCGCACTCCCGCCGATACACCGAGCTCCTCCGTTTTAGATGATGAAGTCCTCCAAATATAATATTATGATGTTTAGAAACCTAGCCAAATTGCGCAAATCTACATTTTTTAAAAAAACCGAGGTAAAGAAATATTTGAGAATCATAGATAGTATAAGCCGTTGGTCCCGGCTGTCATCATTGTAGGGCAGTCGTCAAGCTATGTCAGATGCCTTTAGGCAGCTTGAAAAATCTGACGTTAGTGTTGGCCACTTACATACACGAAAAACAAAAAATAGATCATGCTCATGCTAATAAGAACCTGGGCGACCGAGCTTCGCCCGATTAGGGTTGGATCTCATTTGTCAGCACGGAGCAGCAGTTTTCTTTGCTGCTGTCCTTTTGTGTCTGGCTGCTACGCTTGTAATATTAGTATCCATTACAAAGAAGCACCTCTCCGCCTTTTCTATTTACTATTTATAATTTTTCTTCAGAATTTGAATTCATTATAGAAAGTAATAGATACGACCAAAGTACAAATTCATTTTCCCAATGACAATCAGGTCATCAACAAAAATTGACATAGTAATTATAAGCGGCCAGTGCTTTTACAACATGAGTGGAGACATAAGTATTAGTAAATCCATATAGCTCCACCGACCCACTACGATGGAGACATCAGTACTTGAAAGTCCTCGTGACCCCACTGACCCACTACGATGGAGACATCAGTACTTGAAAGTCCTCGTGACCCCACTGACCCACTACGATGGAGACATCAGTACTTGAAAGTCCTCGTGACCCCACTGACCCACTACAATGGAGACATCAGTACTTGAAAGTCCTCGTGACCCCACTGACCCATTACAATGGAGACATCAGTACTTGAAAGTCCTCGTGACCCCACTGACCCACTACGATGGAGACATCAGTACTTGAAAGTCCTCGTGACCCCACTGACCCACTACAATGGAGACATCAGTACTTGAAAGTCCTCGTGACCCCACTGACCCACTACAATGGAGACATCACTACTTGAAAGTCCTCGTGACCCCACTGACCCACTACAATGGAGACATCACTACTTGAAAGTCCTCGTGACCCCACTGACCCACTACAATGGAGACATCACTACTTGAAAGTCCTCGTGACCCCACTGACCCACTACAATGGAGACATCAGTACTTGAAAGTCCTCGTGACCCCACTGACCCATTACAATGGAGACATCAGTACTTGAAAGTCCTCGTGACCCCACTGACCCACTACGATGGAGACATCAGTACTTGAAAGTCCTCGTGACCCCACTGACCCACTACAATGGAGACATCAGTACTTGAAAGTCCTCGTGACCCCACTGACCCACTACAATGGAGACATCACTACTTGAAAGTCCTCGTGACCCCACTGACCCACTACAATGGAGACATCACTACTTGAAAGTCCTCGTGACCCCACTGACCCACTACAATGGAGACATCACTACTTGAAAGTCCTCGTGACCCCACTGACCCACTACAATGGAGACATCACTACTTGAAAGTCCTCGTGACCCCACTGACCCACTACAATGGAGACATCACTACTTGAAAGTCCTCGTGACCCCACTGACCCACTACAATGGAGACATCACTACTTGAAAGTCCTCGTGACCCCACTGACCCACTACAATGGAGACATCACTACTTGAAAGTCCTCGTGACCCCACTGACCCACTACAATAGAGACATCACTACTTGAAAGTCCTCGTGACCCCACTGACCCACTACAATGGAGACATCACTACTTGAAAGTCCTCGTGACCCCACTGACCCACTACAATGGAGACATCACTACTTGAAAGTCCTCGTGACCCCATTGACCCACTACAATGGAGACATCACTACTTGAAAGTCCTCGTGACCCCACTGACCCACTACAATGGAGACATCACTACTTGAAAGTCCTCGTGACCCCACTGACCCACTACAATGGAGACATCACTACTTGAAAGTCCTCGTGACCCCACTGACCCACTACAATGGAGACATCACTACTTGAAAGTCCTCGTGACCCCACTGACCCACTACAATGGAGACATCACTACTTGAAAGTCCTCGTGACCCCACTGACCCACTACAACGGAGACATCACTACTTGAAAGTCCTCGTGACCCCACTGACCCACTACAACGGAGACATCACTACTTGAAAGTCCTCGTGACCCCACTGACCCACTACAATGGAGACATCAGTACTTGAAAGTCCTCGTGACCCCACTGGTGGGGATGACCAGTGAGGCCACAAGTCCGTAGCGGAGCAATGGAACGCTATAGCACGGTCGTTGCGATAGCGTTCTGTCGCTCTCTCGCTCTGGCAAATTACCTTTTCCGAATGTGTTGAGCGTCAAATGAAACCCAACCTTTCATTTGATAAGCAACACAACATCGAAACAAAAAAAATTGACGCGCCCAACAACACTACATTCGTTATAATGCATTTACTGCACACAAATTGTAGCCTACGACACCCGGACAATAATGACGAATCGATTAACATCGCATTTGTCAAAATTGGATAAGGGGTTTGGATGCTACGGTGGAACAACAGATATCACATACATACATACATAGACTGCTAAAATCATTACCCTTCCACTAGGCTCTTCGGCTAAAAAATATGTCCGTTTTTATGCCCAAATTTTCTTCTCACCAGGCCAATACGAACGCGTATCGGAAATCCAGCAAACGGAGGCGGGTCGCATGCTGTTCACGCCGAGGCTCTACACCGAGGACACGTGGGGCTCTGTCCTGGCCGTGGACAACTTCCATTCGCTGCCCTGCTACCACACGAGGACCTTCATGTTCTCCACCAGGAGATGCGTGGCGGACCAGGACAGCCATGATAAGCTGACGGAGTGGTCTTTAGACTTGTATCCCAAAGGAGTGTGGTTCAGGAAGAGTTTGCTGATCGTCTGGGCTGGGACTTATGACGTGAGTATCTTTGCTGCCTACACAAATAAAAAAAATCGTTTAAAAAACGAACACCCGACTAAAGGAGCCATTTACGGTATATGTTATGGACGAAGTGATTAATTAGACGGTATAATAAATGTCCGAGCAGTATGAAAAATGTCTAAAATGAGGGGGCAATAGGATAAAAACTTTTAAAATTATCAAATTGTCCGGGCATTATCATTAATGCTTATCACCTATGGGGCAGAATAAATTAATACAAAATCACCTTTTACGACCGTCCTTATGTATTTGCTTTTAATTTCAATAAAAAAATCCGAAATCTAGTGTTGCCGCTCGTTAGTCCACTATCAATAGACTGTCGCCGTGATACATGGGCGAAATCTATTCGAGTCGACATCGTGCAAATTCTGTCGCTGCGACAGAATGTGAACGATGTCAACTGACGTTGTTTCTCAGCAGTCCACGACAACAATGACGATACTATTGAAATAAAGGTAACAATCGATTGTTCAAAAGTTTCGTCCAAAAATATCAATAGTTTTTTTAGCAATTCTATCGATACTATCGATAGTTTATTCGTCTGCATCGATCGATACTATCGATGGTATTGATGGTTATCAACAGTATTGCACTAAAAGATCTATCGATACTTTCTATAGACCAATCGATAGTTAGATAAAAACTATTTATCGTAAAACTGTCGGTTTACTAAAAGACCATTGACGTTCGTCTTTTTATTTGAGTTTTTTATGGCTCTGAAAGTCCTTAGAGTCTATTTTTGGGTCGGCTGCGCGTATGTGACGCGTTTGTTCTATGTATTAAGATTGTCCGAGAGCCTCATGGCATCAATCACAATGTCTAGGAAACGTGATAAACAAAGAAATTCCAATTATAATTTATTACTTCGCCCAAATCAGCTTTGCATTATTTATAATGCCCGGGCATTATGAAAATTGCCCCAAGTTATCACTTTGTCCATAAAATATATATTGATTGAGGCAGATGCGTTTGGTCGGCAGGTGCCCGAGGTGGTGCTGCGCACGGTGCGCATCTCCATCACCTGCCAGAACGTGCCCGCGGCCGTGCCCGACGAGTACGGCGGGGAGTACGAGCCCGATGTCAGAGTCAAGGTATAATGCGACACAAATAACTTGAACAAAAATGGCGGACTTCAAAGCATTTTTGTACAAAGTCCCGGCAGGTTATCGGCGCAGGTACAAATAATGCGCCGACGACCCAGACCGTGCTTACAATAGGCGTGACGAATGGAAAAATACTGGAAGCCCATCGGTTAGATTATTAAATAACAGGGCAAGTGCGAGTTGAACTCGCGTGGAGAGGGTTCCGTACAATACCAAATATTTTCCATATTTTTTAAAAATATATACGGAAAAATCATACAGCTTGAGCTAGCCCCAAAGTAAGCTTAGGCTTGTGTTATGAGATACTAACCCAACGATACTATATTTTATGATAAATACATATATAGACAAACACCCAAGACCCAGGACAATTTGAAAAAGGCCATTTTGCAACTTGCCCTGGCTGGGGGTCGAATCCAGGACCTCCAGATTGGCGGTCTGGCGTGTTGACCATTACGCCACGGAGGTCGTAAATGAACGTATTATATTGAGTTTACTACTTTATTTTCAATTGATAGATGTTATATTATTTTTCCTGTAATCTACAAGCAATAAACTATAATTATGTATTTTTTTTTCAACATTTTACACATCTATGTTTAGGTCGTAGGATTACACCATTCCACCAAATTTCACCTGATTTGGTCCAGTAGATTCGGAGCAAATTGACTGTGACAGACGCACGGATAGACAGACGCACGAGTGAACCTACAAGGGTTCCGTTTTTAATTTTTTGTACGGAACCCTAAAAAAGAACGTGGTGTCGTGAGCCCCTCGGTTGGATCGAAGAAGTATTACGATATTAATAAAGACGGAAAATTTTTACACCTCTTTATTAATAATCTTAATAATAAAATACGCGGCTTTGGAGCCAAAATATTGTTTTGTGCCCATAGCAGTAGAGACTATGGGAAGCTGGGGATCGGACGCTAAGCGCCTTATAAGGGAGATAGGTCAACGAATCGCAGAAAAGACTGGGGACTCCCGCTCTGGCTCGTTTCTGGTGCAAAGAATGGCCATAGCCATCCAGCGCGGTAACGCGGCAAGCATTCTGGGCACCTTTGCACCGGAAACGCTAAGAGGCGGGTTGTAATAAAATTATATTTTGTACTTTTTGTTTTTATTTATTTTTATTGACTACGTTTTGTAATTTGATATGTTTTTTTTTCAATGTATATTTTTTATGACTTAATAAATACCATTTATAATAAATTAGAAAACACTATAATTAAAAACAAAATTGGCGTGTGCTGGGTGTCATCTAAGGTGTACGATTTACCAAATGAGCTATAGACTAGATTGTTTAATTTGTGAAATTACCTTTCCCTTTAATTCGCGACGGAAAAGTGTCAGAAAAATCTTACACGTTTTTTCGCTTAGTCCTCGTCCTTACTGTCCGAAAACAAAACTTCGTTCGAAAAATATTGTACACATATGTTTTCTTTTCTCTGAGAAACAAAGAATTACAAAGATACGGCGCATTTAAATTCCGCATGACGTCACGCCTAAGCACGATTTTTACATAGAGGAGACGTCACAACCCCCACTCCGGAACTTTGAGGCTCTGTATCTTTGTAAATTTTTACCTTTTTGATGAACTAAAAAAATATGGGACCATTATTTTTGGATAATCTAAAAGTCGGACTATTTACAACCATACTATTCTAACCCTGTCGTCACCCCTTTTGAACTATTTGCTTACCAATTTCATGAAGTTTCGACTCGAGTTATTTTACAACCACCTAATCTCGGCAATAGGGTATTTGACTGTTTGTTTTTTTGTTGGACAATATTTTATACGAAACAACAAATTTTACTAAAAATAAATCTTTTTCTGAAAACAGTAAGAAAAATATTCAAAGAAGCAACAACTTAATATTTCAAATATTAGTAAGAAGTGTAGAGATAGCTGAGATGCGGGGAGCGTAGTAGGGATATCTAGCTCTTTCGTACGCGCGAAACTTAATGGCAGTGACGTCATATACTCGTATGTGCATCCTTTTTCTGTTTACCCAAGCAACAGTAGTTATTTTTTTGAATGTATTTAGGTCTTTGCGACCCAACTTTGCATATTTTTTTTCGAAGTTTGTTGCCCGATTAATTATTATCTTTTGATGTGCAGATCGGTATCCTGGTGTGGGGCGTGCAAAAGGGAGTCGAACACGTTTCCCACGTCGTGGAGAGAGTGCACCGGTTTTCTTCGCAAAATAGGTGAGTTTTTGTTGTTTGTGGCTTCAAAGGTAATTTATTTTTCAATATGTTCTCTTTTGACGACATCCGTGGCGTAGTGCTCACCATGCTAGTCCGCCACCCAGAGGTCCCAGGTTCGGTCCCCGATCAGGGCAAGTTGGAAAATGGCCTTTCAAATTGTCCTGGGTCTTGGATTTTAAAAATTCAAAACATTTTTTAATATAGTTTATTTACATTTAACTAAAGTATGTAGGTACCATTTTGTTCGATAACTTTTTGCCATCTTATACGTAGGGACATGATCCCATTGATATAGAAATTTTGGGGCTTCTGATCAAAAAACTGCGTCAAGTAGTTTTGGCAGTCCTCTCGTGATGTTAACCTGACACTGCCTAAAGAATTCTGAAGAGACCGAAACAGGTGGAAATCTGAAGGTGCCAGGTCAGGACTATACGGCGGATGCCTTAACACCTCCCAGCCAAACTCTTTTAATTTTTGCTGAGTGGTTAAAGATGTGTGAGGTCTAGCGTTATCATGATGAAAAACCACACCCCTTCTGTTGATTAATTCCGGCCGCTTTCTCTCAACTTCTTGCTTTAATCTTATCAGTTGTTCGCAGTAGAGTTCTGAATCGATGGTCCTGCCTGGTGGTAACAGCTCATAATGAATAATGTCCTTCCAACCCCACCACACACACAGCATCACCTTGTTGCGAGTTAACCCGGGTTTCGCCACAGTCTGTGAAGCCTGACCGGCCTTTGACCATGACCTTTTTCGCACGTTCTTGTCGTACGTGATCCAATTTTCATCACCAGTTATCAATTTCTTCAAAAATGGTTCGGTCTCATTACGTCGTAATAAAGAATCACAAATGAGTACACGGTTCATTAGGTTTCTTTCAGAGAGCTCGTGAGGTACCCAAATATCGAGCTTTTTTGTGTACCCATTTTTTTTCAAACGCGCCAAAATTTTGTAGTCAATTCCCAGTTCTTCAGCTACGTCGTAACTACTGATATGCTGATCTTGCTCCACTTTTTCAAAAATAGCATCCATTTTATCCGTAACAGGGCGACCAGAGCGACGTGCATCTTTGACATCAAAATTTCCGGGTTGAAAACGCTTAAACCAGTGCTACTCTCACAGACACTGCACTAGGTCCATAAACATCGCAAATTTTTTTCGCGGCTTGCGTTGCAATTTTACCTTTTTGGTAGTAAAATTTTAAAATGTATCTAATTTCTTCATTAGATTCACTAATCTTGACGGTAAGAAAAACAAATGAAAATCACGCATTTTCATTATTTGAATTTGGAATTATCTTCTTTAAAATTTAAACTTTTAAATGATATCAAAACCAGCCAGGTACAAATAGTATAGCCAAAGTGGTTTTATTGCAAGTTCATGCATACTATATGCGAAAAGACTTTTTCCCCAACCATTCAACGTGGAAGGGTAACCCGTAATAAATCAAACCATGGGCTATACTAGATAACTATAGTATAATGAAATTAAAATAACAACCAATTAACCATTAAAAAATTCGACGTTCCTATACAAATTGTCCGAGCGCCTGCACCCTTTTGTATGGAAATGCCGAATTTTTTTTTTATTGTTTTGGCGTTCATTTTAATTTCATTGTACCATAGTGATCTAGTATGGGTTGTGGTTTTTTTCCAAATAACAAAACAATAATTACAATTATCTGTATACAATTCTACATCGTCGGTGTAACTTAATGATGTATAGGATTTTGGTGATTATAAGAAGTCGATACGAGTATCAATAAGTCGATAAAATTATCAATCCCTACAAGAAAGTTATGTCAATGCGACAAGACAACGGGTTAGTGATTATGTTGACAAAAAGTGTGTAGATTTTAGATATTTTTAATCTCAGATGTTTAGATTTTTCTTTCCTTATATATATTTTATATGTATACTTAGTATATTATTTCTTTTTCTATTTACTTGCTTGCTTAATGCTTCTTGTAATAATGTAATTATTGTATTTCACTGGCTACTTTTCAATGATATTATTTGTGTAAATGCAAATACTTTTTCGTAAATTTAAGCCGATAGTGAATAGGTATCAAGTTTACTTATAAAAATAAAAATATATGAACCACGCAAACAAAGTTATGAGTGAACATTTTATTGTAAGTTGGTGGTCTTCGAAAAATTATTTCTTAGTATTTATTGTATGAAAACGACACCAAACAAAGGTTAGTATTAAATTGTCGGTTGAAGTCTGTTAGGTATTGTAGGTGTTCTTCTTTTCTTTATATTCTGTTTTGTATGTGCTAGTTTTTCTCATAGATGGAGATGAAAAGTAGAGTGTGCTACTCGGGTACGGTAATATTTTTATTTCGGGCGATATACATGAATCCGTCGCTTCACTTCTTGCTTCTCCATATTTCTTGATCTTCTTTTTTCTATGTTACTTCTACTTGTGGAGACTTTTAAATGGCTTTCAATTTCTTATTTTTTCTATATAATCTGTATTTATAGCTGTAAGTGTTCCTATAATGTATTAAATAAAAAAAAATAATAACACGGCCATGACCTGCACGTGCAGGGTGCTGAACATCGACGGCGCGCTGGACTTCGACGAGCTGAACACGCCGCTGTACTCGCCGGCCGCGCCCGCCGGCGCCGAGCCCGCCCACGCCACGCCCTACAAGCCCGCCGGGTACGTACATGTCAAATTCAATTTATTTATCTATTTATCTAAATATATAAAACTCAATGGTGACTGACTGACTGACATAGTGATCTATCAACGCACAGACCAAACCACTGGACGTATCGGGCTAAAATTTGGCATGCAGGTAGATGTTATGGCGTAGGCATCTGCTAAGAAAGGATTTTGATCAATTTACCCCCAAGGGGATAAAATAGGGGATGAAAGTTTGTATGAAACCTTGTAAATTTTAAACCGATCGGGCTGAGACTTTGCATGCATAAAGCTAATATGACGTAGGCATCCCCTAAGAAAGGATTTTGATAAATTACACCCCTACGCGAGCGAAGCCGCGGGCAAAAGCTAGTTGCTCTAATAAATTTAAATTGACGACCTCCGTGGCGTAGTGGTTACCATGCTAGTCCGCCACCCAGAGGTTCCGGGTTCGATCCCCGTCAGGGCAAGTTGGAAAATGACCCTTTTCAATTTGTCCTGGGTCTTGGATCATCTATATATATGTATTTATTATAAAATATAGTATCGTTGAGTATCACAAAACTTACTTTGGAGCTAGCTCAATCAGTGTAGTTTGTCCGTATATATTCATTATTTATTTATTCATTATTTATTTAATATTGTACAGTCAATTCCTTAATTAGTAGGTACAACATGAATCCTGTTAGGGTAATTGATGAAATCAGGATTCCTTTTTTTCTTTAGGCGACTTTACGTTTCAAAAATGGCACTTCATAATGTCAAAAAAGTTAAAAGTCAAAAATTACTTTTGGTTTGCTAGTTAAATGATTTTTATTGAGTGGACCAGAGATTTCTTCCAATAGCTCCAACTATAGCGCGATTCAAAATGTTGTAAATTATTTTCAGACGGTGTCCAAAATGCACGGAACCGTGTGACTTCCCAGAGCCGCGGCATTTGCTGGGACCCAACAAAGATCAATTAAGGGTAGGTTCCTTATGTTCCTATAGGGTAGTTTGTCGTATAGTTAGTGTTTTTCTTGAAAATTATCAACTTCTTTTCGTGTCGATTGGCTCAAATTACACAAAATTTTGTCCCTCCAGTACGTTGTTGTAGATATCTAATAAAATTGGCCAAGTGCGTGTCGGGCCACGCGCAGTGTAGGGTTCCGTAGTTACGAATGCCAACTTTGAGTTCATGCCACTAAAAACGTCTAAAAACGAATTTTCTATTGAATTTATATGAAATTTTCCTTTGGCGAGTACATTTTATAAGTTATCGCCTATAACTTTTTAATTTGTAAACCCTACTTAGCTCTGATAGTTTTCCTTTAAATTGCGTTATATTAACTATGGCTGTGAATTTTTTCACGTGTCCATATATAACCGTTTAGCAGATAGAGGGGGGTACACTTGACTCTAATAAAAATTTTCACTTTAAAATCAATTAATTCAGAAACGGATCCCTAAATCGAAAAACGGTGTTCACAAGCTCATAATATTTTTGAAAGACCTATTCAACGATTCCCTACATGATTGGTTAGTCGACATAATAAAATTGACTTTTGACTTTACTTGTATGAGAGCTACACTAAAAAAAACTTTTTTTAATATTTTATTTTACCACTTTTTCCGCATAATTAATATACAACGGACGGACAGACAGCCAGACAGACAAACATGGCGAAACTATAAGGGTTCCTTGTTTACTATGGAACCCTTAAAAGGAATTAATCTCAAAAAATTGGGAGGAATAATTGGCCATTACTTCTTCTGAGTTTTCTCACTGGTGGGTAGGAGTTAAATGTACTATGAGCAGGATATGATCGATTTCGTCGTCATTCTTATCTTGTTTTACATTACTCTTTTGTAATACCCTTTTTATACTCTTAATTAATACTCTTTTTTTAATTCCCGGCGAAAATTATAAATTGGACGTGTCTGTGTCATCGTAGCGCCCAAACGAATGGGATTTTGACGCGGATTTTTTTTGTTTGAAAGCTTGACTGGATCGAGATAGTTCTTAGCTATGTTTGATGGAAATCGGCTTAACGGTTTAAAAGGACTTTATGACTCCGGTGTATCTGCATCAGGTGTTATAGATCTTCGATTTTTATACCGCAAAATTGTTCATCAGTTTGAACAACTTTAGCTGAGCGTAATTTTTATATTTCTTATAGTCTAGCTGGACCATTATGGTTCTGCATCAGGTTAAACAGCTATATAACAAAAAAAGTTCATTCGAATCCGTTTCCGAAGATAAGCGTGGCCATGTACAAACAGACAATCTTTTTTTATTCCTTACCCCCTGTTTCTTAAAAAAATATAAACGTTTGCTAAACCTATTTTAGTTAAAATATGTTATGTCTCGTTTTTTCAACGTGAAATATTCAAAAGAGGGAAAGGGACAAAACATGTTTTAACTAAAAAAAGTTTAGCAAACGCTTGTTATTTTTTATGAATTTGAGGGCTATTCTATTACTATGTCACCATCCATCGTCCGATTTTTTTTTAAATTTTCAATGTACCTACAGACGCATTGTTTTTTCTGTTTTATTAAATGTATTGATGTGTCGTCATTTCAGATACAAGTAGTAATAGTCCCGCTAACCGACTACTGTCACGTGGGCCCGCCCGACTCGCAGCTCGGATGACGGCGCAGCGCACGCGCCGCGGACGACGACCGATACTTGTGAAGGTCGGTCGCAACGGGGACTTGAACAACGCTTTCTACTATACCACAGAACTTCCCCGTTCCCCGTCCCCGCACCTCTCCCCCGTTGTCGCCTTGTCGAGGCGGCTGCAGGCTCAACAACCTCCCCACGGCGCGAAGGGGGAAGAGGTGCGGGGACGGGGAACGAGGACGCATATTGCGCGGGACCTTAGAAGATTCCGTTCTGTTTGTAAATATTAATTCTGTGACTGTACTAGTTGACAAGTGAGATGTCAAAGGCGGATGTTGACCTCACGTGCTTATAGATATATGTGCAACAGAGGTGAAGATAGGTGAGGGTGACGTGGACCCCACGGCCTGGATGCGAAACGGAATGAGAGCAGCTTTTTAGTAGATCTCGTGCCTAAATACGTTACAATAATATTCAACCAGAAGGGCCTCACACCCACCCCCCCCTTCTAGACTTCTATTTGCATCGCCCCACCACAAATTACTGGGGTAGAAACTGGGAACGAATGGGGGCCTCGCTGATGCGACTTCGCCTACATGCACATTAGTCCACGCTAGTGCTGCCGAATAATCGACAATACCGCAGTGACTCAAGACAAAAGTGTTTAATTAATGTGTGTTACCAGTGATGACTTATGGCTCTGAAACGTGGTCCCTTACTATGGGTCTCATAAGAAGGCTCAAGGTCGCTCAACGGGCTATGGAGAGATCGCATCAGAAATAAGAAAATTGGTAGGAGAACAAAAGTCACTGACATTGCCCAGCGGATTATGAGTTCATTGAAGTGGCAGTGGGCAGGACATATAGCGCGACGAACCGATGGCAGATGACCTACGCTTTTACGCTGGGTGTCCTACGCTTAGCTTGCCAGTACGTGTACTGGCAAGCTAAGCGTAGGACACCCACCCACAAGGTGGTATGAAGACCTGACGAATGCAGGCCTGCTGGATGCAGGCCGCTCTAGATCGCTCATTTTGGAAATCCTTGGGAGAGGCCTATGTCCTGCAGTGGAAGTTATGCGGCTGAAATGATGATGATGATGATAAGGAATTAAAAAATTACAAAACTATCGATAGGCCTATCAAATAGTCATATGGATCGATATTATCGTTTTTGTTTAAAATACCGATAGTCTCTCGAAAGACTATCGAGCGGCAACACAGTCCACGCTATGCTTTTGTATCCCTATTGCAACCTAAAGGCCTATTTACACAGTGTAAGTTTTCTTCCCTGTTGCATACAATTAGAGATCGACGAGTGTTTAAAAAGCGAGACTGACAGGATTGTAACAAATGGACCATAGTCTCTGCCTATTACTGTGGAAAACAGACGTGATAAAATATGTATATAAAATGTCGTTATAATTTGCCTACATTACACAGATCTGTAGTCAACAAAAAAGCGTTGAAAGAGTGTGAAGGTCAATGAACGCTTTTGTCATGTCATTTGGAAGCTTGTATAGTTTACAAGCTAAACAGCTATTCGCTTGGTCCAAATTGTTACTAAGTGAAGAAAAACTTTGATTTTTGAAGTGTGCGCTTTGTAAATGTCTAATTTCTTCGTTGTATTAAAACGCAAGTATGAGCCACATTTTAATAAAATGCCAAGAAAAGTACAAGGAACTGTGTGTACTACGTAACTGTAAGCATAAAAAAATTGGTGGTCCTTAAATCAGTGATATATTATACAATGTCCTTTTTTATTTAGTTCTAATATTTTAAGGGGTGATTCAGTAATATCATTTTGAAAAACTTTGCCCAATAAATACCGATATACTGTTGAGCTCCCTATTTAAACGGGTCCAATGTAATGCGCATTAGTGAAGAACGTTAAATAAAACACATAAAAACCTTATATTGTTTATTTTATTAGGCTATTGCTATAGCACTAATAAGAATATTAAATCTGATAAACATTAGTTGAAGATTCTACCACCGCGTCGGAAGGTTGAGTCATCACAATACGAAAAAAAAAATAGGTTCACAAACAAATCGAAGTAGTCACGTGATATCGTTACTAAGGAAAATATTTTTTTATTACTCACCCTTACATGCCCCTTATCTTATAAAAAAGACATTGTATAGTTCGATTTAAATGAAATTATTGCATCTGTGAAGTTAGTCACAAGTCGCGTCGCAAGAGCAAATTTTAGGTGTAAGCAACGAAACATGGCGCGGTGGCCGAGTTCAGCCATCCCCCCCCCCCTAGCAAACCGCGGTTACCCTCCCTCCCGCCGCGCCGTTCGTGCGTGTACCGGGGCGCGTGCAGCTAATTTCACAGACGTCATTCTATGTGAATCGAACAAAAGTGTCATTTTGAAATGCGGAGTCACGTAAACGAATAGTTTTCCCATACAAAACACCGTTTAGTGACTCCGCGTTTGAAAACTGGCACCACTGTACTACTAGCTTCAATCGATGTAGCGGATTTTTTTTATGAATATGGTCATTACAAGGTTTAAGAACCTGTAACCTATACTGATCTTTGCCTAAAAAACATAGATCGAAATATTAAAAGAAAATTGGACTTATACTAAATCGATCGGCTGATTAGAAGTATGTTTCGACCTCGGCTTTTGGAGAAACTTGTTCATCAAGTAAGTATGTCTGAGCATATGGCAAGGTTGACAGATTTACAACTTGTATATAGGGATGCAATGTTGTCAGCTAGCCTGTTTACGGACAATTTGATCAGTATTGTGCAAAATTGTTACTTAATTTATTAAACGTTTAAATTTTTTCGTGTATTTTTATAGCACTGCCGGATTTGATATGGTACACAACTTTTTGATGAGTGAAGTTGTTAACTCAATTGTCAGTGTAATATTTTGAAAGGTCAACAACTAAATTAATGGGCTTAAAATAATGGCGCCACCTGTTTTTTTTCTCTGTGTTATGGGCGATCGCGTGTTAAGTTTAGTTCCGATTTTTTCCGCAATATGGCGAGGCGCACTAACTTATTTGTTTACCTTTAAAAAGGTGTATATAACACCAATGTAACTGATTTTCCAGGGCGCTTAGTCTACTGCAGACTTGAGATGTGATATTCGCTTTTATCCCATTGACGGATGTGTAATGTGACACAAGGCGACAGTACAGTGACGTCAGACAGGCCTGTGTCACTCCCCGTTTAGGTATCGAAAATATACCTACATTATTACTATGCTCGCACTCCAATCCGGAGGAAAAAAATCGGTTACATGAATCGATTGTCCAGAGTAATAAGAATAAAATTCGCATGCTATGGATGTCTAGGTATCTAAACGAAAAGGTGAGGAGCTCTGACGCGGGCTAAATTAAACCATAGCGCTAACGACATTAAAGGAATGTCATGGATTTCTTTTAGTAGAGAGTACTAGTTCTTATTCTGGGCGTCAGGTAAAATCGACTGTTGTCATTGGATCATCAGTTGACAGGTTCTTTTGCTCCATCAAGTGTAACAGCAGCTGATTGGACCTGAAGTCACTGTGCTGCCATCTAGTGTCCCATATTTTTAAAACCCAAAATTTCGATCTGCCAAAAACCAGCTCTTCTGAAATCGGCAGCATTGTACTATATGACTGATATAAGGCGTGCAGATATTTTATTACCCTCATATTCATAAAAATAACAAACGTTTGCTAAATCTATTTTAGTTAAAATATGTTTTGTCTCGTTCTTATGATGTAAAATATTGAAAAGAGGAAAAAGGGCAAAACATGTTTTAACTAGAATAGGTTTAGCAAATGGTCGTATTATTTTATGAATGGGTTAATCTTTACGGTTTTCGTAATAGCAATAGTACTCGTATTTGTGCGTCAATTGTAATTTAACTAACAGACTGACAGTAAGCGAGAGACAGCCACAGTTTCGTACAAGCTTCCGTTGAGTAAAATTATTATTAAATACGCTAGTGTTTCGTTTATTGGCGCTAGAGTCGGTGTAGGATGTCAAATTACATTTGCGTGCGGATAGAGAACGTTGACCTACAACCTATATAATTTTTGACTTCGACTTACATTTCGCCACCACTGCCCTCTCTGGATTCCTCATGACCAGATTTTTCTGTGGCGGGCGTGGCAGGGACAAACAGGAATGCATCGGTTAGTTAGTTAGGTTAATTATTGAATATAAAACCAGGAAGGCTTTGTTGCCCCACAAAAATGTGCCGCCCTAGACTCAAGCCTACTCTGGTAAATCTGCCACTGTCCTTAGAATAAAATATACGTACTTACCGCTAAGGGACCATCCATAAATTACGTCACACGAATTTCATGACTTTTTGACTCCTCCTTGTCACAGTTGTTCACAATTTTGAGGCCCCATTTTGTGTGATGTAATAGATCCCAATTTTTTTAGCGGAACTACTTAATATTTGACTGATATGATAAAGCTAAAAATATTTTAAAATTTATTTATTTATAGTTAAAATGTTGTATTTTATTGCTTAGATATAGATTTTGTATTGTGACGTCACGAACGTTATAACTCCTCCCACCCTTTGTCACACTTCATTAACTCCCTTCCCTCCCTCTTAATGTCTGACGTAATTTATGGATGTCCCTAAGTAAGCGACTTGAAAACTACTTTGTTTCATGAATTGGTTTTTAAAACAGTCTACTTCCTAACTTAACATTGTTTGGAAACTATTGTGCAATATATATCTTTGTGTTATCTGCATAGTTTGGGGTTCGAGGTCTATTCGTATGACGTTCTAATAAAGGAAATGATTGTCACATTTATGTTTTTTAATGTACTTCCCATTCCCTTTCACCGCCAGACTTTATTTATATCAGTTGCCGTGCCCCCAGCGCGAGGGGTACATAGTAAATCTAAAATAAATACCTACAACCGAAAAGGGTTGTAGATACTTTAGTTATGTGCAAACCGGGCATTTTTTTTGTCGGAAATATCCGACGCTCGCGGAATGAGCATGACAATGTTTGTCGGATAAATCCGACGTTCGCGGTGAAAGGGTTAAACAGTCAATCTACTTCCTAACTTAACATTGTTTGTAAACTATTGTGCAATATATATCTTTGTGTTATCTGCTTAGTTTGGGGTTCGAGGTCTATTCGTAGACGTTCTAATAAAGAGGAAATGATTGTCACAGTTATGTTTTTTAATGTACTCCTATTTTAATCTGATCTAATTTTTCAGGGTGTCCGATATTTTGTGCATGTCGTTTTAAACCCCGGACAAAAAGAGGTGTGTTATAAGTTTGACGCTAATGTCTATCTGTCTGTGGCAACGTAGTTTTCGAACGGATGGTCCGATTTCGATGCGGTTTGTTTACGTTTCCTTGAGCTGGTTTTTAGTTATATTTGATGAAAATCGTTTCAACCGTTGAAACATTTTTGGTTTAATGCTTGAAAGTCAGGATTTTTAATTTACCTGGCAAATAAATAGATGGCGCTACGAATATCGATTCCACTTAACATCGGTTAGAATATGTAGTCTCATCACTCATCACTAGATGGTGTATTGCGAGTTTGTTATTTATTTGACTGACCAAGAAACTAAATAAAAAAATAATAAATTTAATTTGGTGTAAAATAAAACAGTAAAAAACAAACCACATCTTTAATAAAATATATTTTAACATTTATAATTGTTTTTTTGGTCACCAGGTGATCGTCCTGGCATTTAAAGACTATGAAATAAGTTAATATAATATAAAAATAAATTAAAAATATACTCATAATATTACCGCAATAGAGTATTACACTCATTTTTGAAGTGTCCAAATTAGATTCCATGGTGCTAAATGTGCTAATAAACCACTTTAAAAATACACAAAATTATTATTCAATCAATAAGTACCATAAAAATGCATTTAAATTGTACATTTTCAAATTTCGCGCGTACCTTGCCGAAAACTCAGGCTGCCTAAAGGCATCTGACATAGCTTGACGACTGTCGTACTTCATACGTGCTTTACGAAGCACGGTGAAGCTCGAGAAATTTTTATGTTACTTGCGGTCACCAATTCAAGCGCGTACCACGCCCGGTGTCGCTTTACTTGCGAAAGCGCTAGTAATGCGCACACCAAAGGGGCCACCGAGCTCCTCAATTTTAAAATTTAATTGGTATTTTATGAACATAAGCTAAAATTTTCCGACTGTTTTCAGCCTAAACTATCTCAAGAATATATTTTTAGATTTTTTCTCATATGCACTAAAATAACGTCTTGTTGTTTTACTTCATTTTTAGTATGTTTAAGTGGATAAGATTGGTGTCAGATTTTTCAAACTGCCTGCTAAAGGCATTACCCCGATAAACATAATTAATAAAAGTCCCAAGAATTAAAAAGAGTTTTTCGTACCATAATTAGGCCTAAGTTGTTAACCAGTTTAGACATATCAAATTATCGCCGTATCGCAGAGAGAGTAAGCAATGCTGCTGTATACGTAGTTAACAAGTAAATATACGCTTACCTTAGACGCTATAAAATTCAATATACCGGACGGATACCTGAACACTTATAGTACAGTTTCAGTTCAATTTCAGTATTTGCTTAAAAAATGTTAATTTCAATATTCTTGATTTTTTTTTATCGATGCAATAATGTTACGAAGTTATATTTTTTTAAATAGTTAAACTAGGTCGCCAAGATATTTTACCATCTCGCGTCACATAAATAATTTGTCAAAGTTTCTGGTATTCTGGTGCCTCGTCACCTGAACCCGCGTTGGCAAATATCACATTTATGAAGTTTCCCACCCGTGTGTGTTCTTCTGTTGTTTAACCTGTTGTCTGTTCAAAATACTATACAGTAATTGAACAATGCTTATCGAGCGGCTCCCGGTCAGCTCTCAGACAAGAGGTTAAGTAGTTCTTCTGCTAAAACAGTTTCTATGTGACACTCTTATAGCTTTGTTGAACTTTCTTCTTATCGACGCTAAGTTAAACTAGGTCACATGAACAATTTTTTAAGATCACGATTCGTAAGTTTCTCGCCATAATGTTTCTTTTGGTGCCTCGTCACTTTGCTTCTCTCATTGAAACTGCGTTGGCAAATATCACATTTAAAAGGTTTCTCGCCCGTGTGTGTTCTTCTGTGTCGTTTCAAATCGTTTCTCTGCTTGAACCGTTTCTCGCAAATATCACACTGATACGGTTTCTCGCCAGTGTGCGTTCGTAGATGTATCTTTAGAACACTGTTTTCGATAAATCTCCTTTCACACACTGGGCATGCAAAGGATTTCTCGCCTGTGTGTCTCTTTAGGTGTCGGTCTAAACTATGTTTCATGTTAAACCGCTTTCGGCAGACAGTGCATTGGAATGGTTTCTCGCCGCTGTGGACTATCATGTGCGTCTCTAGATGGCACTTGCGAGAGAATCTGCTCTGACAATCGTTGCACTCGAAATATCGTCCGGTTGTCCGTGATTTTGAATAACTTTGGCATTTTGAGTTTTTGGATAGTTTATTGTCTGACTGAATTTGTTTTTCTGAGCCAGATATTTGAACTGAGGTGATATCTATAAAAAACATAATTTTATTAATATCTTAAAAGTAGTTTATTTTCATTAATCTTAAACTAGGACTTAGTTTTATATTAGAAGACTAAGAAGTCTCCTCTGGCAATTTTATTCCAAAACGTGGAGTAACTTTATTTACTAGGTCCAATCCGACGGAAAAGTAATAAAGTGATTGCTTTTTAGATGGCGGTGGCTGGGGAACAGGGTTGCCATTGCGACCTTGTTCAACTGTTGATATCAATCTACATTTTTATTTACTGATAAGTATGTACCAACTTTTATAATTGTTAAGCTAAGCTAATTAAAAATGCTAGCATTTTAGATATAAACCTGTATTAATGTAGTACACCACAATGGGGTGCCTTAATAAATAAAATAAATTCAACCATTACGTTTCGCCTCAAGTAAGCTGACGTCTATCAATAAGTGTGTCACTTTCTTGAGTCAGAAACAACTGTATTATGACCTCATCCGTAGGTATCAACTTGTTTAAATAAACTATTGACTTAAATCCGGTTTTTAAATTGAGACTGAGTAATTTGTACATCTGTAAGGCTTCTCACCCTTTTTTATATGTTTCCTTTTATGCTCTCTTTTTATTTTATGTCTACTAGACGAGTGCTTTTTCTCCTTTTTCAACCCGCGATTTTCAAGTTGCCTTTCCTCTGTAATTTCTGATTTTGCGACTGTCGCTGCACCTGTATCAAAAAATAAAATCCAAGTTTATTTGCCAGCCAATATAAAACACGCTTAAAATTATTATTAATTCTGTAGATGAATTCTTAAACGACAAGTTTAGTAAATAAGTATATAAATTAGCTTGTAGCGTGTGTTACCTCAACCTCACGTCCACGGAAATATAAATTAAGTAGGTATAAAATAAATTAATTGAGGAACGTGTATGAATATCTAAATAATAATATTGTTTGTTTTTTTTTGTCACACCAAATCTGGGTACATGTTGATCTGCACAATATATTGTTAACTTTTGCTTACATGTTGCGAATAAATGACATAAGACTTTAAAAAAACACCGATGAAACCATCCAGTGAGGAGTGGCAAAACTACATATTTTGATAGTGCCATCTTTAATTTCAAGGGTATAACCTTTAAAACGCCTGAACCGATTTTCATAAAACACAACTAAGAACCACCGCAACGAAATCAAACAGATTTCATTGCACGTACGTAAAAAACCGCATCGATATCGGTCCATCCGTTCGAGAGCTACGATGCCACAGACAGACATTAGCGTTAAACTTATAACACCCCTCTTTATAGTCCGAGGTTAAAAATGAAGTCAACGAAGTTAATAAGTATGTAAGATGTTTATGTACATTGTACAGTCCGGAGATACAGATTTAGTAAAGGTACTTATATCCTTTAGTTAAGGCAATACGTCATCAAGTCTCACGTCAGATTTCTTCAAGCTGCGGTATCTTACTGATTTGACGACTGTCATACAATGGCAGGGACAAACGCCTGCATAGAGTAATTTTTTTGACATGACCAGTAACGGATATCCTTTATGTCTCTTCACATGACAAAGCGATCTTAAAAGGTAAAAAAATAATACCTTGCCAATTGTCATTCTCCATAGGCTCTACTTTCACTCTGTAGGTATAGTATTCCTGTTCCATTTGAATGCTCCTCAACACTTCGTCATCTTTTAAGTCCACCTCGCACTTTTCGTTGTCCACCGCAGAAACCAGGTCTAGTACTTGTTGAGAATCTGTAAAGCAGGAAAAACTCTATAATAAGATCAAAAAGTTGTATATTTTACGGCATAAAACTGAAAGAAAATGTGGAATTTATATATTAACCCTTTCACCGCGAACGTCGGATTTATCCGACAAACAGTGTCGTTCCCATTCCGCGAGTGTCGGATATATCCAATAAAAAATAATGCTTGTATTGCACATAACTGAAGTATCCATTTTAGTCACTCCCTTTTTGGTTGTAGGTATTTATTTTAGATTTACTAACCCTCGCGCGGGGGGCACGGTAACTGATATAAAGTCTCGCGGTGAAACGCTCGCGATTTTTTTTCCAATTTTTTCTAAATCTTTTGCAAGCAGGCGGTAACATTAAAATGAGGAGATTTTTGGTACACATTTGTTAGCGTGTGCGATATCTTTAATTCTTACTAGCTGCGCCCCGCGGTGTTACGCGCGGAAAAGAAGCCTGTGTGTTAATCCAGGGTGTCAGCTTCCTGCAAACCAAATTTTATCAAAATTGTTCTAGCCGTTTGCACATGAATAAGTCACCATACACACACACTTTCGCCTTTATAATATTAGTATGATTATCAAATAAGGAAAGAGTAACAATACGATTTTTTTTCTATCGCATTATTAGAGAGAGTACTTGCTTTGAATATAGCTAGCTAGGAAGTTCAACATCACCCTGTGTGTAGTAAATTGATGTAATGCTTACTGAAAGACTCCTCATAATCAATCTCTTGCTTGAAAGTGTCTTGTAAACATTCTGGCTCGTTCTTAACCATTATTGGAGCATTAAAAGAAAAAGTGTCAATACAGTCCACTGAGCTGACACATAATCCACTTAGACTGTTCAACTTGTAATCTTGAAGTTCATTGGCGCCCTGGAAATATAAATTGAAGTCATATTTGTCATTCATCCCTGTCGGGTCATCTACACATCTTCAAGCTATCCAAGTTTGTTTAATTCAATTTCTATTTTATTCTGCTTAAATCAAATGTCTTTTGAATCACAATAAAAATCAGAACCAATAAATTACAACTTTAAAACAACCGCCTTTTTCTTGAAAAACCCGAGTGTTAACCCGGGTTTCGCAACAAGATGATGCTGTGTGTGGTGGGATTGGAAGGGCATTATTCATTATGAGCTGTTACCACCAGGCAGGACCATCGATCCAGAACTCTACTGCGAACAACTGATAAGATTAAAGCAAGAAGTTGAGAGAAAGCGGCCGGAATTAATCAACAGAAGGGGTGTGGTTTTTCATCATAACGCTAGACCTCACACATCTTTAACCACTCAGCAAAAATTAAGAGAGTTTGGCTGGGAGGTGTTAATGCATCCGCCGTATAGTCCTGACCTGGCACCTTCGGATTTCCACCTGTTTCGGTCTCTTCAGAATTCTTTAGGCAGTGTCAGGTTAACATCACGAGAGGACTGCCAAAACTACTTGACGCAGTTTTTTGATTAGAAGCCCCAAAATTTCTATAGCAATGGGATCATGTCCCTACCTATAAGATGGCAAAAAGTTATCGAACAAAATGGTACCTACATACTTTAGTTAAATGTAAATAAACTATATTAAAAAATGTTTTGAATTTTCATATAAAATGCGAAAAGACTTTTTCCTCAACCTATTATTATGCTACCATACAATGCTACCGATTTTAGGAACACTGAGTTTTCTGTCAAATTATTAAAAGTCTGCTCGCTTTAAATTTATTAGATTACTTAGTATATGACTGATTTCAGAAGGCAGTTTTTTTATGAATATTCCAAGAGAAGTA
This sequence comes from Acrobasis suavella, assembly GCA_943193695.1. NCBI lineage: Eukaryota > Metazoa > Arthropoda > Insecta > Lepidoptera > Pyralidae > Acrobasis > Acrobasis suavella. The sequence goes on from OW971940.1 coordinate 2,676,895, forward strand.
AATCACACTAATATTATAAAGGCGAAAGTTTGTGATTGGGTGTGTGTATGTTTGTAACTTGTTCACGTGCAAATTGCTGGACCAATTTTGATAAAATTTGGTATGCTCCGCGGGTAACACCGCGGAGCGCAGCTAGTTTAGAGATATTTAGGTAAATTTATTTTATAGAGTTGATGGCCTACAAGAAATTCATAAACCATCTCATAAATTAATGCTTACTAAGTTGAGAGAAATAAAATGCGTAACCCCAGCAAAATGTTGCGCCTTAGAGAAATGAGAGTATTACAGATACTTGGTTCATAGAAAGCCTCAATATGTTCAAATATAGCAAAATTCGATCATGTTGTATTTTCGAAGTTATTCGAGAAAAACTGATTTTGCTGGAGTAACGTTACCCCAGCAAGATGTTTCTCAAAAAAAGCATTTAGCCTAGAATCAAGTATATGAAAAGACAGCTCTTAATGAGTTGTAAATGTATACCGATAGCAAAATTTGTTCATCTTATACTTTTTGACATATTCAAGATTTTGCTGGGGTAACGTTTTACAATTTTCCATATCTCGAAAACTGTTAGTAGCAGAATTTTGAAAAAAATACTGTCGTACAATCGTTAATTAACAAACTTTTTCAATTATTTATCTACTATGACGCGCAACGTGACGTGTTTGTTTGCAAACAATCAAGCGTCTGGTACCTAGTTGAAAGGCGTGGGCGGGATGAGGGGTGTATCAACGCGAGCCGATGTCTCGACCGGCGCACACCTGTTTGTACTGGTTTACGCGCGTGAAATGGGAATTTGAACCAAGTTACTCGGCAGAGTACTCGCTTGAAAAAAAATTGAGCCGAGTAAAACTCGGTACTCGTTACTCGGCAAAAGTGTCACTCGGCGCATCTCTAAAAAAAGTTGCATCTTAATAAGAACAAAACAGTCTAATGACGATTTTGATTATTTTTTTTTAAATAACTGAGATATGAGATTTTTTAGTTTCGAATCCCCAAATTTGGGGGTTCAAAAATTCGGATATTCAGAAAAGTGGCTTTTGAGCCTGCTCACAAAATTTCATGAGTATCGGTTAAGAAATGCGACCTGTAGGCGAGAACAGACAGACAAACGGACAAAAGAATTTTCGGCCAATCGAAACTGAGACGCTTCGCTCGGTCAACAAATACAAAGTATAACTTACAATAGAATAGGTACAAATTTATTGCACCTGTAAAGGGGCAGCACCAAAATTATTTTAATAATTCTTCTTCTCTAATCTTACTTAACTAAAAGGTTATTGGGATTGGGTTTATATAGAAAGGTTAGGTTAGGAGTGGGAGTGGGAATGGTACACAAGTTCTTAACAATAGGTATACTAACCTTACCATCACAGTATATATTTGAAAACATACTGTATGTAAGGAAAAATATTTCCTCATACAATAAAGTAAGCGATTTTACCGTCAGAAACTTACGCAATAAGAGTGACTTAGTTGCCCCGTATTATAGGCTCAAAACAGTTAGTAAAACGTTTATGGGGAACGGTATACTTTTTTATAATAAACTGCCACAATCGGTCCTTGATATGCCTGACAAAAAGTTTAAAGCTTATGTAAAGAAGGTACTGTGTGAGAAGGCTTATTATAGGACCGATGACTATCTTAAAGACAACAAAGTCTGGCTTGAGCTTGGCGCGGGTCCCTCTTAAAGGTTTGTATACTCAGAAATGGTCATAATCTGGTACATTAAGTACATACTGAATTTACAACTTGATTTGACATTATTTCAAAATTTCGACATTAAAAAAATTAATTTAAATTATGACAACAAACAATGTATACTCTGTCCACATATCAACTATAAATATTAATTTCATTGTGAGTTGACGTTCTTGGAGAAAATGCTGCAGTGCAGTTTGTTACCGCTTCTTCTGCACTAGTGCTTTGGAGGCGGCAGTAAACTTAGCTCTAAGTAACTTTTTGACGTCAACAATTAATTGTGCAATAAAACAAAGTGACGATTATTAAGAGATATTATAAATATCCTATGATAATAAAGATATATTTGAATTTGAATTGAATTGAATTGGCTAACACATAAGATAATTACAATAAAAAAGGAAACTTACAGTCTAAGAGATCAAAACAGAGTATTTAATTAATGAGTTTACAAATAACACACAATAACATGATAAAAAAAGAAAAATAGATAGTGGGTTAGGGTAAATATTACAACAAGAGACAATACATAGTTAAGCATGGCTCGAGGTATCAGGCAACTAAGCTCTTAAACAGATTGCCCATGGAGCTGAAAACCATACGCAGTCAAAATTTATTTAAGGCCCTGGCCTTACGCAACCTGTTGCGTAATCTTCTGTTGGAAAAGTGTTTTTATAAAATTGAGGAATTTTTTGATAATTAATGTGCAATTTGTATAGATATATTTTAATTTAATTTTAATGAATAGAATTTGTAATAGACGAAATAGATTGCTTTGCCCTTAGATATATGTTATAACATAGTATTATCAGTTTGTATTTATTTAAATATATTTTTCAGGTACATATTTCAGACATAATTGTAATTGTTTTTTTGAATAAATGAATTGAATACTGGCACTAAGGCCTTACTTTTTAAACTTACCTACCTTTAGATTGTTTCGCAATATACTCGTCAGCATGTTCTCTGCTTGAATAGAGGTCAGCATTAACTTGTAGCTTCTCTTCAGATGAGCGTAGCACACGAAACATGCTACCACGGACCTCGAATCACCAGTGTATAGCTGGGATATAGAAAACCATTATAAAAAAATAAAGTAATAACGCCCAGAAAGAAATTTTACAAAAAAATATGTTAAACTACTTGTACCATTAAGTATTCTGTGGTAAAACTTACGGGAGTATTCGAGATTCTCTCGAACACCATCTGTAGAGGCGATCCTCCGATTTTGTACATACGCACGTCACTAGCCAAGCATATTCTACATATAATGATTTGTTGAGACATTTTGAAAACGAGTAGAATTTTGAAAACCTATTATCTTTTTAAACAATAATGTTTTACGAAAACAGCTGACGGAATGAAAACAAACTTGTTAGGTACTTGACAAACAGTGACGGAATGTTGACATTGACAGATGTCATAGACAAATATTTTTAATAATTTTTGGTATGGACCATTACCGAGCCGCCTTGACATTTTCCAACCTTAAAAAATGAGGATAGTGCGTTAATGCCCACGAAGGAGAAAAAGTCAACATAGTGCACTAATTAATGTTTTAAATATCCATATTATAAAAAAAAAACAGTGATAGGATGAAAATAAAGAGACATCAGCGACGACCTCGTAAAATGCATGTTGATAACGTAACGCCGGATAGGATAGGAACGGATAACTAACTCTAGTCTATTCCATGGTTATTGTTCTTTGCTCATAGTATCGAATCTGAGAATATATTATATAGTGGTAAAGAAACAAAATGTAATTTAATATGAAATAGTTTATTTGGAACACATACATCGGGTTTACATGATATACAACATACATAAACTATTTTCCATCGTATTGTCTGTTAAAAATATTAAATTCCATGGAAGCGCCATTAAGATCAAGCGAATAAGTAGATTCTATATATTTTTAAATATACATTCATTTGATGTTCATAACATTGCAAAATAACTACACATTGAGCAGAAAATAAGTACGAAAAATTCTTATTCCTAAACTACGACAAAATAATAAAACAATACTTATTGACAACGACTTCGTGAAACACACTTCACTAAAAATACTTAATTTTTCTTCAAAATCTGTCCATCCAAAAGTTTTAACATCTAATGTATGCATATCGCATACACTATAAATATGTACGCCATAAAATTGATTAGATATTTATGTAAAAAGTTATGTCATTTAAAGATAACGACTTAGTGGGGTAACTAAAGTTACAGTATTTCGTACAGCACTGCAGTCAAACCCGCCTTCATATCATCTTATCCTAAATATATGAAACTAGGTTTCGAGGGATACATTGGAAGCAAATGTTTCACTTAAAAATAAAAGCATTTCATTCTAAAAAGAGTATAACGCACCGTATGTAAAGAATCGAAATTAACGATAATATTTTAAGAAAGAGTCCTCGTTATACAATGTCCTTTTTTATTAAGTACAAATATATTAAGTGGTGATTCAGTCCATCATTTTGAACAACTTTTCCCATTAAATGTATATCAAAATATAAAAAAGTTAATTTCATTTTCCATAGTAACGATATCACGTGAATTAACCCTTTCACCGCGAACGTCGGATTTATCCGACAAACAGTGACGTGCCCATTCCACGAGTGTCGGATATTTCCGACAAAAAAAATGCTCGTATTGCACATAACTTAAGTATCTACATCCCTTTTTGGTAGTAGGTATTTATTTTAGATTTACTACCCCTCGCGCTGGGGGCACGACAACTGATATAAAATCTCGCGGTGAAAGGGTTAATATCAATTTGTATGAGAACCTGAAGTTATTTTACGCGTTTCGGAATAGATTTATTAAGAAAAAACTGAACAAAATATTTGTACATAATAAATCAACGGCCAAGTGGGTGTCGGGCTTCACGCAGTGTAGGGTTCCGTAGTTGTGAATGCCCACTTCAAAAACGGATCCCTAAATTGAAAAATAATGTTCACAGGCTATTTTTGAGTCATATTCTACGATGGCTGAGTGACGAGATGATGGGTTAGTCGAACAATACAAATTACAGCTTTCTAGTAGTAGTTATAGTTTCTGAGTAAAACCTCGGAGGGACAGACAGACAGACATGGCGAAACTACTATGGAACCCTAAAAAGAACATTGTACAGTATAACGCTACTAATTTATGAAGCATAGGTTTTTCTGTCAATTGCAATAAGGTCTGCACTCCCTAAATTGGTAGCATACTCACTTTATGACTGATTTAGGAGGGATGATTTATTCATAAAAATGAGGATAAGTAACAATACTTAGTTCATATAAATATTTCATAAAATCTCTTCAATTCACGTAAATGGATGGAATGAGTAAATCAGAATAAAAATAAGACTTCAGAGTTAGAAAATTAAGTAAAAGCAAAATTTTGAATTGCTTTTTGGTATCCGCAGTCTTTGATTCCTTACAAATATAAAACTGTTCTTTTCCAAAACGCGTTTTATTGTCCAATCACAATTTTTTATAAAAATATTTGGCCGAAACTTCGGGACCTACTGCATCTCACTTGTTGATTTATCACAGTACATTTAATACGAATATAAAATGCATCAAAATTAGAATAGAGACGGTAAACTCGCTAAAATAATTCGTTGCGACTACGTAATTACTAGTTGCCATTTATCATGTAAAGAAAGGACATTGAACCCACGTAATTTTTTGTGTACAAAAATAAATTATATAAAGCGTTATGTAACAGATAACATGGTAATGCGAATAGTGTCACCATTACGAGTATACATATATCCCATTTTTCGTCTGTGGCCCGCTTCGCTTTTATATCATAATTTCACGGTGAAATACAAAAATAACGTCTTTTTAAACGTGGCTTTTAACGTCACTATTTTTAGATGCATGCAGACTACTAATAATTAAAAAAAATTTATGTTAATTTAGCCCTGGATGGCACTACAAAAGTACGCGATCAACCGAGATATGGACACTTGTCTGTTTTGGTTCAATGACCGTTCATGACATGATAAACGGCTATTACTATAGTACAACTTACTCAAAACTTAAGCATAAGCATACATTTATGGACATTCAAAAAATGTTAACATCGAAAACATCGAAGCTTCTAGAATATGAGACCTTCCGATACATAAACTCTATCTATAATAATTGATTGGAAATGTATATGACTCAATAAAATACGTATATCTGAATGGCTTACGAAAATGGTCATAGTAGAAGCTCCTTAGGGAACAGGTTCATTGACGCGTAGTCTTCTAGTACCTGGAAAAATAAGGTATTTGTGATGATACCAAAGAATACTGATTCATTACTCTACTCATATCAAAAGTTTACAAAAAACATGACAATACAAAGCATTAGAGATGTGTCGTTCGTTCAATCTTTAGGATCTAAACCACTAACCACTGAGTAGTCGACCCGGTCTTCCGACCCGTTCAAAGGATTGATTGGTTTTCTCATGAAAAAATCGTTAACGATGTCCAAACGCGAGCGAATAGATACAGATAAAAGAATTATACGTTACCACTAAGGACAGGTCAATGGTTCACTAAACAAAAAAGTCTTTTGTGGGTCTCAGTTTGCGTCTCTATAATAAAATTCCAGATAATGTAATAGCGTTATCATTATTTAAGTTTAAGACTGCCGTTAAAAATCATTTATTAAAAATGCTTAATATCATGTAAATTACAAGACTATTATCTGATCAAAATTCTTGGAAAAGTTGACTGCAAATTTCAATTGTATTATTTAGATGTATAATATAATGTATACTGAGCTGAAGTGTAAATCAGGCTAGGTATGGACCAATACTGAACTGGGTTTTTTTCGGCATAATCTTCCTAGCAGTGGTCGTTCCGAAACACTAGCAGTTTTTAGCTTTTGCACTAAAATAATATTTAAAAATGACCTTCAATAAGAGATAAATATATCTTACATAATTTTTTTTTTGACTTTAACCTATTATTTTGTTTATAGAAAACCAAAATCATATTTTCGGTTGGGTCGGTCAGTGAGTAAAACCGATCTTGAACGAAACGAACCACCCAAAACCAAGGTTCGTTCTCGACGTATGTCTTTGTTCTAAAAATAAGAAAAAAATATTTAAAAACTAGCTTTTGCCCGCGGCTTCGCTCGCGTAGGGGTGTAATTTATCAAAATCCTTTCTTAGAGGGATGCCTACGTCATAGTAGCTTTATGCATGCAAAGTCTCAGCCCGATCGGTTTAAAATTGACAAAGTTTCATACAAAGTTTCATCCCCTATTTTATCCCGATAGGGGTAGAATTGATCAAAATCCTTTCTTAGCGGATGCCTACGTCATAACATCTACCTGCATGCCAAATTTCAGCCCGATCGGTCCAGTGGTTTGGGTTGTGCGTTGATAGATCACTATGTCAGTCAGTCAGTCACCTTTGAGTTATATATATTTAGATAAACAGTTGCAAGTCGAAAGAGATGTCGTTCAAGGACAAGGTGGTATGATAATTTGGTGCTTTCTGACAAGACCTGGAAGTCCATCGCGCAAGATAGAGACCAGCGGCGTACTAGGGGAGAGAGGGGAGGCCTTTGCCGCGTAGAACTCGCGTGGAGAGGGTTCCGTAAAACGTAACGTAACGTACGAGGGGTGATCCAAAAGTAATGATAATCGGTTATCAATAGTCCGCATAAAAATCCGAAATATATTTTTCCTGTATGCTCATATAGTTACTAAGCCACCATAAAAAAATCATATAAAAAGGCTGCGATTCTCGGCATGTACATTCATTTGAATACGAACTGTCGAAGTGATAACATCAAAATGGAAAAAAACGAAATTAGAGCTGTGATCAAGTACCTCTGTGTGAAAAAAATGTCTACCAAAGACATACACAGTGACTTAGTGGAAACATTGGGAGACTCTGCTCCTCCATATTCTACAGTTGCTCGCTGGGCCAAGGAGTTTAAGCTGGGCAGAACATCCACTGAAGACGAACACCGAGAAGGACGGCCCTCCACTTCCCTAACCGAAGATAACGTGAAGAAAGTTGAAAATATCGTATTGGCGGATCGAAGAGTGACCATCAGGCATGTAGCTGAGATCAAAGGAATCTCATATGGCAGCATTCAAAGAATCCTTACCACCTGAATTGCACATGAAGAAGGTCTCTGCGCGTTTGGTACCAAGAATGTTAACCGACAAGCAAAAGAAAAAACGAGTCGATTTCGAGGGCCAATCTCGAAAAGTTCCAAGCAGATCAAGAAAATTTTTTGAGTCGTTTTGTGACCATGGACGAGACTTGGATCCACCATTTTGAGACTAAGCAACAGTCGAAAGCTTGGAAGAGAGCCTCTTCACCGACGCCTAAGAAATTCAAGGTGTCCAGTTCGGCGGGGAAGGTTATGGCGTCTGTTTTCTGGGATGCCGAAGGAATCATTATGATTGAATACTTGGAGAAGGGAGCCACTATTACGGGGTCTTACTATGCAGACCAAATAAGAAGACTGCGGGAGGCAATTAAGGAGAAAAGACGCGGCAAACTGCGAGCTGGAGTGCTGTTTCACCAAGACAATGCACCGGCTCACAAAGCCGCAGTTGCGATGGCTGCCATTCAAGAAACGGGATTCGAACTGCTGGAACACCCACCCTATTCGCCAGATCTAGCTCCCAGTGACTTCTACCTCTTTCCCCGGCTCAAAGAACACCTCCGAGGCGAAAAATTTGAAGATGATAGCGCAGTGATGGCTGCTGTTGAGGCGTTTTTGGAGGGTCAAGAAAAAGATTTTTTTTCAAAGGGAATAATGGGTTTAGAAAAGCGATGGACCAAGTGTATTAACTTGTTAGGAGACTATGTTGAAAAATAAAATGTATTTTTTACTATAATGAACTTGTATTATTCTCATTTTCATTACTTTTGGATCACCCCTCGTATTATATTGAATTTACCATTTGATTTTAGTACCCGAAAAGCTAGTTGTATATTATATACCTCTAGCAGATTGTCAGCCGTGGGCGCCAGCACTTCCAGCGGCAGCAAGGCCCGCAGCCTTAGGCCGTCGAGCGCGACGTGCTTGTTGAGCAGCAGCTCGGCGCCCGCGCTGGGCTCCAGCGGCGAGTGCTGCAGCGAGTACTTGCGGCAGATGTCCGCCCACGCCGTCAGGTGCTTGTCGTTGGCCTCCTCTGCTACTGCTGCCATGTCAGTCTGGAAATGAAGGCTTTTTAACCGACTTCCAAAAAGGAGGTTATCAATTTGTCGCGATCTTTTTCAGATCGGAAGCCTGGACCGATTTGGAAAAATCTTTTTTAGTTAGAAAGGGTATTATACTTCTTTCGTCAGATTGTCCCATAGAAATTGTATCAAAATCGGTTGTGTAGTTTGAGGGTGAAGTCGGTTTTTAGTTTTGAAAAATTATTTAAATTAGAACACTAATGGTGTTCTTTAATATACTTTCTTCCATACTGCTCTGAAAGAAAAAAAAAAATTATTTGAATATATCAGCCACTTTTCTTTCCGCGCAGATTGTAAAAGCTAAAGGCAATGGGCGAAAATGCGAATAAAATAAAATATAATATTTATGTTGTAGTTATTACATAAATAGAAATACTTTATCGCTTCAATTTTACGTAATATTTTAGAAACATTTAACCTTTTGACAACCTGACCAGGTGTTCTGAAAAAATCATAAAAATACAAACGTTAGCTAAACCTAATTTTACTTAAAATATGTTTTGTCTCGTTCTTTCAATGTCAAATATTCAAAAGAAGACAAAACATGTTTTACCTAAAATAGGATAAGCAAACGGTTTTTATTATTTATGTAATTAACAGTTAAATTTTACAGTACTAGGGACATTGGTACAGCCGACCGTATATATACAACTGCGGCGGTTAAAGGGTTAAAATTTACCAAGAAATAACCTACCTTCGCCAGAGTAGAGACAGCCATGCCATAATAGTCGTGGTTGATCTTGAATATCTGGCTCACCAGTTCTGCCAGACTACCCTGTTCACGTCATCCACCACATTGTATAACTGGTGGTTGGTATCCCCGGTTGTTATATGCAACTGCAGTGGTAGAGGGTTAAAATTTACAAAGAAATAGCCTACCTTCGCCAGAGTAGAGATGGCAGTGCCATAATAGTCGTGGTTGATCTTGAATATCTGGCTCACCAGCTCCGCCAGACTGCCCTGAGTGCTGTTCGCATCGTCCACCACGTTGTATATCTGGTGGTTGGTATCCCCCCGCTGGTAGACGGCCCACACGGCCCGGCACACGTCCTTGACGTGGACGGTGTTCATCTTGAGGTCTGCGGTCCAGAGCAGCTTCATTGTCTCGCCGAGGTGCTTGTAGATGCCGCCGTAAAGGAGGCGAGGTGCTGTGAAAAACATAACAATTTTATGAATGTATTATATTATACTAGCTGGGCAACCAAGCTTTGCCCGGTTACTTTTTTTATGAAAATATTTTTTTTATTCTCGTCACCCTTAAATACCGAGTTTCATCAAAATAGTTGGTGCCGTTTTCGAGATCTTTATTATATACATAATGTTGTTTTTAATAAGTACAAATATTTTAAGGGATAATTAAGTCCATCATTAAGGTCACAGCACACTTATCAACTCGTAAACGGAACGTAAACGTATCAACTTGTGCAGCTCGGTATTCTTTGTATGAAACTCCCTACTGAAACGCACACTATTCGGATTCGTAACGCAATCGCCTCGCCTCGGTATCAGCTCACGAACCGCTCTGCGGGTCGGTCAACTTGCGGTCCCCGCGCTTACGGCTCGTCGTCCACGCGCTTACGTCTCTCCGTACCCGAGTTTGTCTCTTCGTCCACCCTTGCATCTCGCTCCCTTGTCTGATATTTTATTCCGTAGAATTCTAGAGTTGTTATTTTTTGACATGTCAAAGCGGTCGGCGAGCGGTAAGCGCGTCGTTTCCTAGCCGTAGCCGAGTGGACGTACCGAAGCTGATTCGGTTTGGTTACGTGCCTAATTCAGGTTGACGCCTGATGTACGGCGCGGCGAAAGGTGACACAGTGTCGATCCGTTTCCAAGTTGATAAGTCTGCTGTGAACTTTATATATAAGTTTATTGGGAAAAGTTGTTTAAACTTATGGCCTGAATGATCCTTTAAAATATTTTCATTTAATAAAAAAGGACATTATATAGATATATACAAGAATTGCTTGTTTGAAGTATAGGATTTTCTCTAGTATACCCAGACTGAGACGCCTTTTACTGATTTCTTTTTCCAAGCGATGTAGTTAACGACGATCGACACTTAAAAGTAATTTGAGTATTTAATTCCTTACAAGTAATACCACAAACTATTATATATTTTACATCAATAAGGGACTGAATATGTTAACGTTTTAAAGTTGTAGCTCTGTGAGCAGATTGTAAATGAAAACTTGATGTTTAGAGATCGTTATTTTAAAAATAAAATGTTTTCTATCAGTGAGGACCAGTAATGGACTTTCTGTATCTATATTGTTATCTATTTAAATTAGAACAGTTTGTTCTCTTCCCAATAAAAAAAAATACAAAATATTGACTTACCCTCATATTCATAAAAATTAACAACCGTTTGCTAATCCTATTTTAGTTTAAACATGTTTTATCCCTTTCCCTCCTTTCAATATTTGACAATGCAAGAACAAGACAAAACATATTTTAACTAAAATTGGTTTAGCAAATGTTTGTTAGTTTTTATGAATAAAGAGGTTAGTATTCCATGACACAAGTGAAGTTTAAGAAGTAACTTAAGGGCTAGCTCAATCTGTGTTATATATCCCTATATATTAATGATGTTTACTCAAATCTACTGTCTCTCTGGCAGAAAAGAGAAAACCTAGAATGTAGCAGCTGCATCAATTGCCGCGCGGATCGTAAAAGTCGGGAATAAAAATAGGAGATGCGGCTGGCAAACCATCACTATTATGATTCTTTTTACACGACTGCGCCAGAAGGAGGGTTATGTTTTTCGAGAGTATGTATGAATGTATGTATAATAATTATTTGGCACGGTCTGCAGCCTGAACGGATCGATGGATTTTTGCTTGAGAGGTGTCGTTAGAATTTTTATTTACTGCAAGAGTGACACTGGGTAAGTCATAATTATGCCAAAAATTTGGATTTGGCGCCAAAAATCCGACATTTTGTTTTTTTATTTTATTTTGATACACCTCTCTCAAGCTAAAAGCGTTACCATATTGATTAAAAATGCGTTATCATGTAAATGACTATTTAGATCAAAGTTCTTGGGAATAGCTGGGAAATTTTAATTGTATTATTTAAATGTATAATATAATGTACAGCTTAAGTGTAAATCTTTATTGTAATTGTAACATAGCCCATCAGGTTGGGTAGGGACCAATACTGAACTGGGTTTCTTTCGGCGTAATCTTCCCAGCAGTGGTAGTTGCGAAATGCTAGTAGTTCTTAGCTTTTGCACTAAAATGTTATTAAAAAAATGACCTTCAATAAGAGATAAATGTATCCTAGATTTGGGTGGTTGACTTTCCACAATCGTCCCAAATACATTTATAACGTTATAGCAAGAATAATATGACAAACTGGCTTTATCAGTCGCCATGCAAGTGCCATTATCTCCCATAGGAAACAGTCTTATCTGCTGTTAATGCGCCTGGGAGCATAATTAAAATTTATATATCTTACTGATACTACTAAGCTGATATTGGCAGCAGGATGATAACGGTTTAGAATACAATATGTCTCACCTCATCACCCCTTTTTTCACCCTAGGGATCTTAGGAGGCGACTGTGGGAGATATTTATTTGTTTTCAAATTTTAATGGATACCGGATTAAAGGTTTCCATACGGATACCACTAGATTACATAAAACTATATTGAGAACAGTTAGTACCCATCACCTGCAGTCACTATGTCACTCCCCGTTAACCCTTTCACCGCGAACGTAGGATTTATCCGACATACATTGTCGTGCCCATTCCGCGAGCGTCGGATATTTCCGACAAAAAAAAAAACGCCCGTTTTGCACATAACTGAAGTATCCACACCCCTTTTCGGTTGAATTTATTTTAGATTTACTACCCCTCGGGCTGGGGGCACGGCCACTGATATAAAGTCTCGCGGTGAAAGGGTTTATCGAAAATATACCTACATTATTACTTTTGTCCAGATTAATAAGAATGAAATTGGCTTGCTGAAATGGATGTTTAGGTATCTAAACGAAGAGGTGAGGGCTACTGACGCGAGCTAAATTAATCCATAGTGCTAACCACATTGAGTAGATATTTCTTTGAATTTATTTTCTAAGACTTTTGTACGTGAGTACTAGTACTTATTCTGTGCTAAGAGTTAAGAGAGAGCACAGAACAACACTTTTCTATACTGCTATCCTTTTCCGTCGCTCAGAACAGTCATTTGCTAGCGAGAGAGAGCGACTGAACGCTTTAGCACCGGCCATGCTGAAGCGTTCCATTGCTCTCTGTCGCTCTAGCAAATGACGGTGATTAGGGGTTTTCCACAGTGGCAGATTTATATACAGGTGAATTTTTACCTGCCAGCCAAATTTTGGAGCAAGATTATTTTTTATATATCTAGATTTATTATATCAGACCGGGTAAGCGGAGGTGCGCCCTAGACTGCAGCCTAGTTAAGCTTTTGGTAAACCATTAGTCATCCACATAATAAGTTACGAAGAATTTTGATTTTTCGAATCCCTTGTCACGTTTTTTCCCTATATCTTTGAAACGTATTGTATTTGACATGACGACTTTATAAAAACACGATTTACCGCAAATAAATGAATTCAATTGACCTCCCCTACTCCCAAAACGCTGTGACGTGATATTTGGATGGCACCTTATAAAAAAATGTACAGCATGTGTAATAACCGGCCAAGTGCTTGTCGGACTCGCGCACGAAAGGTTCCGTACAATGATCTATAAAAAATATGTTTGTTGTATGGGACCCCACTTAAATATTTTATTATTGCTAAGGCGTTCAGTCGCTCTCTCTCGCTAGCAAATGACTGTTCTGAGCGACGAAAAAGGATAGCAGTATAGAAAAGTGTTGTTCTGTGCTGACAAATGAGTCCCAACTGTTCTTAACACAGATTAAGTACTTCTGTTTTTAGATTTTTTTGTTATAGCGGCAATAAAAATACATCATCTGTGAAAATTTCAGCTATCTAGCTATCACGTTTCATGACATACAGCCTGGTGATAGACAGACAGAAAGACGGACAGTGGAGTCTTAGTAATAGGGTCCCGTTTTTATCCTTTGGGTTCGGAACTCTAAAAAGATATTCGACTTACTGAGACTCCTACGGTCGCCGATTCCGTACACGATGGCGGGCCTTAGGATGGTGTAATTCAGTTCGGGCTCTAGCTTCTTCAGCTCCTGTTCTACCTTCGCCTTCATGGTGCCTTCTATCGTCCAGGGGTTCACGGGGTCGCTCTCTTTGTGAGGCTGGAATGAATAAATGAAAAACTCTTTATTGCATCAATACAAAAAAATTACATAAATAAGAAGTTTTACAAAGACAGCCGGAGGATGGAGAGGAATGTAGCCACGTCAGAAATAACGGTGGTGCAAAGAAAACTTTAAGTTAAATCAATAGGTAGCTAAGTAATACTATATAGTATACTTTTGATTTACATAATACACTACACGTATATTCTATAATACACTTACATAATTATTTTATTCAAGTTACAAATAGTATAATATTAGTGATTAAGAGTCCCCTTACTTTAGACACAATGAGATTTTCCCATCCAAACATAGTCTACGCTTTATTTTGAGACGACATGTCAAATATGGGCGAAATTATGTCATTACAAAGGAATTGCATATATTTAGGCATATAACTAGATTTCACAGATAAGAGGCTACCTGAATTTTACGGGGTTCAGTGCTGCCCCTATTTAAAATAAATCATTTAAAAGGAAATGGAGATATCATTTAAAATTTTGTCTTGATCAGACTCTAGATAACCTTTAAACTATTTTATGAACTATTGTTTACAGTTAAAAGTGAGATCGTGAAGCTTTTCTACGCACATATGCCAAAAGTGGCCGTTTTTCGCAATTGTGAGTAGAAAAGCTTCACGTTCTCACTTTAAACTGTAAACAATAGTTCATAAAATATATTATGTCATACATGACCATCAGTATGGAAAACTTCTACAACCTTATATTTTCTTTCCAGTTCATAATTTTAGTGTAGGAAACCAATTATAACCTTAGATAACTGCAATTTCTTTAAAAATTAAAAAAATTTAATAAAATCTGACATGTCATTTCAAAATAAAACGTAGACTATGTTTGTATGGAAAAGTCTAGGGTAAGGGGATTCTTAAGAAATTATAGCACTGTCACGATGTTGCAATAAGCTATCCTTCATTTCTAACATACCTTCTTTCTCCATTATTTAATTCGGTCTTCCTTTTGCAAATTTCATTATTAAATTCAATTTCTTAATTTTTACCATTAATTCTATCCTCACCATTCTGACTCATTCTTCCTCCGCCTCTGATATAAGCAACTTGAATTATATAATATCAGTGCTGACAAATAAATGTATTAACCCTTGTCGTGTCTCTCTCTTGTTCTACGACTGTTTTGAATCTACATAATTCATGTGGGAGCACACCTGCTAGCTGGAACAGGTGGAGTTCCCACAGCACTGACAAACATACATCATTACCATACGACATGTCCATGAGACAAATCACAATACAATCACAGTGCACAACCACTATTTATCAACATCATCATATCAGCCACAGGAAGTCCATTGCTGGACATAGGCCTCCCCCAAGGATTTCCCAAACGACCGGTCGGAAGCGGCCTGCATTCAGCGCCTCCCTGCAATCTTGCTCAGGTCATCCGGCCATCTAGCAGGTGGGTGTCCTACGCTGAGCTTGCCGGTACGTGGGGTACGTGGCCGCCATTCGAGAACCTTTCTGCCCCATATCAAAAATTATTTATTTCTTTATACATTTTAGGAAGACTTACAGCTTTATATACACATTATATGGAAAAACTATACTATATTATACTACTAGTTATATATTACTATACTAGTCTATATAAATAATATAATAATAATGTATGATAGTAATATTATACTAGTTTATGTCTAATCATTATGTGCTTTACTCATGTACTATGTATATTATGAGGCCTTTTAATGAATAAAGATTTTATCTATCTATCTTTCTATCATATCAGCCGGAGGAAGCCCACTTTTTTTTATTATTAAACTTTATAACAAATTTAATAGGTGGACTTAAAGCCATAGGCTTTATCTAAAAGTAAATATGAGATTTTGAAAGATATATTAATAATAATGGTATAAGATATAAGAATATATTAATTTAAATTACAATATATATCAATAAACTAACATTCAAAATATATATATATATATATATATATATATATATAAAAGATATAATAACCAATACGTATACTTCATATGCCTCCCCAAGACACACATACATAACACATGTGTTTTGTAAGCCTTGAAACAGATAAATGAACAGAGTAATTCGAGAGGATGGTACCAGACAAGTCTCTCAACTTAGCACTTAGTTAGTTGCATCCTAAGCTGTGTTGCTAAGTGATGGGCCTACTTACTGTGTACCTAATACCTACTCGTATTATGTATATTTACTCGTAGAATATACATAATGCGATTCAACTGGTTATTGCATTTATTAATATATTATTTTTGTATATAAAAATCGAACTGCGGCCACCTGTTATCGTATTATATATTTTGCACTCTTTCTCTTTTCGGTTGCCTGTAAGTGATTTCTTCGGTGATAAGGCGTCTCTTGTACCTCATTATATGTTTATTTATAAGTACATTAAGTATTCCGAAATTGTAAATGTCTTTTGGTGCAATAAAGTTTTATGTTACATACTATATGATTTGAATTTCTTTGTATGATTCCGCTACCAGTTAGTTCATGCAAACTATTACCGGCCGGCGCCCACCCACTCCTGTTATTTTATATTGTGTTTTATTGTATTGTACCTTATCCTTGCTGTTCATGTAGCCACTTGAGATCTCTACCAGCCGTGGCACCTTCAGTTTAGCGCACTGCTTGGCGACGTTGCAGCTCAGCGTGTAAATGCCTTCTGAGTACACCGCCTCAGTCTGCCCAACCCGGGTCTCGCCGGCGCAGTTCACCACCAGTCCCCATGGCTCGCCCGAGCCAGGGTCTAATGCGGAGGCGCATGATGCTGCAATGAAAGTCAAAAATGCATGTATTTTTGGATATTTGTATCACTTGATGATTGTCAATTTTTTCTTCTGATTTCATAATAGGTAGTTGTTGACGTTAGATCATTTACTTACTACTAAGTTTACTGCCGCCTTCTAAGCGCTAGTACAGAAGAAGCGTTAACAAACTGTATTGCAGCATTTACTCCAAAAAATAGATTATTTTGTTTCAAGTTATAAAATGGAAGAAAATATTTTCTATTTAAATTGATTTGGTTGTTTTTGAAAGTATGTTGTTGTAAATAAGTAATCACATATACAAAAACAGTAAAGTAAAAATTCTACAGCAGATTTATCTCTTAAATACAGATCTTTTCTAGTCAACTGGAAATCCAGATGCATTATCTGTTGATTCCTTTAGTCAATCAAAATATACTAAAGGAATCCAACCAGTCCGACTTAACGTCTTCTGCCATCAAGGGATACTAAGTAGAAACTTTCAAGAATGGCTGAAACTATTACTTCCAACTTCAAAGCTTAAGTTATCGAAATTATCTTGCATCTCAAAACTTAGTAGTTAATTTTATTTTCATATTGAATTGGTGCTTATACACAAATTTTTCAAGGTTTTGCCTAAACGACATTAGTTGCAGAAAAAAGAGGCATATTTTATGCTAAGTTTATATCATATTTCTTGTTGAGTTATGTAAAAAAAATAGTATGTAGGATAACATATGTAACTTATAATTAAACATACATCAAAACTTCACCTTCGCACATAGCAAACAATGCAAATTATTTATCAATAACTTTGTATACGGCCATTTCAAGGCTCTCCATTATTAGCATGCAGCTCATGCCTAGAACAATGACCGTTGATGACTAGGCGCTGTCTGCTGGCAGTAGTACAGGAAAATGAAGTTATTAAAATATCAACAGCCATGGTTTCCTTCTGATAAATAGAGTGTGCCATGGAAATAGATATATAATAAATGTATACAATAAATGCCTCATGGATTGGTGTTGATTCAGTAGAATGTTTTCAGTAGTATTTTTTATTGAATTTATTAAACATATATTATCATATTATCTATATTATCATATTATCGTTGAGTTGGTGGTATACCATTGTACAAGTTTTAACTTAGTTTGGGGCTAGATCAATCACTGTGATTTGTCTTTATATAGTTATTTATTTATTACCTAAAACCATACCACATCTTATAAATATTCACAAGTAGCATCAATTCAGGTCTACAATCTTCCTTTTAGGCCTTCAAGCACATATTACATGCTCAATATTTATAAAAGCCAAGAATAAATGCAAATGAGTCATCCATTCTGATAAGCTATCACCTACTGGAGTCAACGGCAGGACATTTTGTTATGTCAATACTGTGTGGCAACCTGCTTTGCAATTTATTACCTTAACAATAATAAATACAGCTTATTTTGCTTATATCAAAAGCTTTAGTGGTAGTAAACATGTATTACTATTTTTAAAGGCAATTAACTGGAATTAAAATGCAGCTCATTAGTGCAAAATATATATAAATTTATTTACTTTACACATAAAGTAGTTTTATTTCACAATTATTTTATTGTTATTGTTAAAGCCTATAGCTAATGTATCGTAAAATGTTGATGATGGATAGTAGGATGAAAAAAACCGAATGCTATTATCAAAATTTGACTTTAGCATAATACTTTGCATTTGAGTATTTAGCCACAAACCTGTTAGTGAAACAGTGTAAGCTTTAAGTCTGCCTATTACATTTGTAACTGAGTTAAATAAATATATAAAACCGTTTAGAGACACTAAATAGAGTCTATACGAACTGTTTAAGAAATAAGTTGATGTAATAGGAATTCCAAACTGGAACACAATATCATTGCTGTTACATAAACAGAATATGAGGAAAATATTTAAACCTGAATTGTATTGTTCAAATTGTGTAATAATAATTGTGAAAGTTCGTAATTACTCATTTGTGTAATTGTTAACTGAAACAGGTTAATG
Organism: Acrobasis suavella; assembly: GCA_943193695.1. NCBI lineage: Eukaryota > Metazoa > Arthropoda > Insecta > Lepidoptera > Pyralidae > Acrobasis > Acrobasis suavella. Next base: position 2,695,820 of record OW971940.1, read on the forward strand.
TGGAGCATGAGGCAAGGAAGTGCGAGTTCTAGGAACTTTTGACATTGGTTAGAATGTAAGGCTTCCCTCCTTACATTATAGAAACTTAATTTAATTAAAAGTTATCTAACATATTTATCAAAACCAGCATTAATAGATAGTTTACTTACTAGGGTTGATTAGGTTGGCGCTCTTATATTCCACGCGGGGGTCTTCGAACACTTTCGAATGCTCTGGATTGAGGAATGCCAACTGCGGTGGAGTTTTGTCCACGACACGGACGCCGCTGACCAGGTCATTGCTTATTAAATGCTCTACCAGGTTTCTCCCGATGAAGCCACACCCTGGAAAGATCTCGGCGTGAAAAGGCTTGGAAAAAAACAGTCACTGATGACTAAGAACGGAACCGTTACAACATCTTGACAACCATTCTCACAGACACTTGGGCAACTATGCGTTAGATTTATTGTTTAGAATATAAGATTTGTACAAGGAATATTGTTATTATTGTGCTCTATTACCTCCTAAAACTGCAACTCGTGGTTTTGAATTATCACCGGCGGAATCAGACATTTCGCTTGCGGTTTCACAAAAGTGAATGACAGTTTGACAGTTCAACAACAATATTGCCAGAGTTTTGATCATGGTAAAAATATGGAAAAAAAACTGTTATTTTTTTTCAGAATGTCCGATATAATTTGTAGAAACCAGAGATATTTGTAAGGAGAGGGCTTATTTACAGACTAGAGATGCCATGTTAGACCGAAAATTAATCACAAACTCAAAGTTCTTACGTGTTTATAGGGAAGCTTCTGGTTTTTCAACAAAACAAATCGAATGCTTTCCTGTATGTAAAAATGAATCAGTCACATGATCACAATTCACATCACATCACAATAAAGCTTTTACACCTCGTATTTTTGACTTTGACTGCAAGTGCAGACGTTATGGTTTTTGGCAGTCGTGTAAAAATAGAGTTGATCATGGGGAGATTACAATAGTTTCTGGCAACCATTGTATATTCTAAATCTTTGCTGGCAACACATCTATTTTTGTAAGTTGTTCAAGTCAAGAAGTCAAGTTACAATTTTGTAAACACCCAACTGATTTCAAAAATTAGATATAAGTACATTAAAAGATTTAAAAGAAGAATAAAGTTAACGTGGACTAATTTTAGTATGTACCTACCTAAGTACTTGGTTTAAACTATTTTCTACCCAAAACAAAAGGCCTCCCTATTGCAATTGAATATGACTCTTTCTTTCTACATTATGAATTTACATAAGTACTTTACGTGAAAAATGGTATACTGTAAGACAGATGTAGGAACTCTGGTCTGGCTGATTTCAAATAACATTGATTGTTGGGTTTTGAAAGTGTAGATGGCCCCTGAAACTTAATATTCAATGCTCCAGCATCCAGAATCGACAAAACGAGTAAACATGCTTCAGTGATTTTTGTTGAATTAAAAGTTTACAAAATAAAACAATTTTTTCCTGGATAAACGCTATTCTTTATTATCTTATATCTGTACTGTGTGTCCGCACCGACTCAACAGATGTACTCGGTATGTTTTCATCTAAGTGTTGTTGCTTTTTCATTTTGTCAGGCGGCAAGAAAACCGCCACTACCAGCCCCGCTGAAAATAAATAAAATCGGTTATAAGATACTCGAATATCACCACAAAGCAGAAAATTAAACATTTATATTTTATTTCATTATAGTACCAGCTGCTTTTCTTTCCACGCAGATCGTAAAAGCCGATCGAGGGAATGGGCGAAAATGCGAATCATGTCAATAGGCTATGTGACTAGCCCCCATCACCATTTTGGATTTATTTTTCCATCTTCCCGCCAATATAACCTGGGCCAAAAGTGACCGTTGGGTCTAACGGCTTTAGGCTCTGTCTGCTTAAGCTGCTGTCTGCACTATTAGGGATAAAGACGTGGTAATGTGAGAGGTCGTGGGTTCGAACCCCACTGGGAAGCATACTTTGTGAAAAGTTGTTTCCAGTCTGGTTAGGATATTTGCAGGCTTGAATCACCTGATTATCCGAAAATTAAGATTCTATGTCACGGAAGGTACGTATAAACTTTGGGCCCCGAAGGCCATCTAGCGTTTGCTACACCTATCCTTAGAACAATTGGATCTGGTCTACCCTTTTCTTTCGGTTGCGGAGGTCGGACGGCATTCGATGTGTGTAAAAACCAGTAACCTCGTCAGATCACTTACTTACTGCTGAAGATGCATCCGCGGGAATAATCTCGGATGATGATTGGAGTAGGTAGATTGATTTTATGTACTTGTATCATGAACTGTCTTAGAAATCACAACATGGATAAGTCTTTTATTGGAATTTCGTTTCGGATCCCTTTTCCCAATTTATTTCTCTTTATCAATGTCGAAAGTGTGAAAAAATTCTTACACATATATATAAATATTCTTCATCAATTCATAATATACATGTAACAATTTTGAAATTCCGGAAAAAAATAAATCAATTTAAAGTTCTGGAATCCCGTAGGCATGTTTCAGTGTATTGACCCCAAAACAATCTACCTACTTTGATCACTGAATGACTATAGGTACATACATATAACAAGCGCAACGTAACCGCCGATCATGGGCGAGCACTGCTCGGCCAGCAGCCTCGCGATCAGCTGCACGCTGATGAAGCCGAACCCTCGCGCCACCACCACCGAAAGGCAGGTGGCCATGCCCCTGGAAATGAAGAGAGATTACTGCAGGGTTTATGGGAGAGGAATAACATTCTGAAAGGGTCTTTATTCATATCTAAATTACTACAAAACTTAAGTACCTAGCAAGTTTAAATTTATTAACAAGATTAAACCATTTTACGCCTAAAATAAGTTTACATGTAGTAATATGTCACTTTCTAATCCATCAGTCAACATAATTTCGTCCTCCTTTCGTCAAGTAAGTTTGTACTCGTAGGGTTGCAAGAACTTTTTAGGCAGGAAGCAAAATATGACGTAGGGACTTTAATATATAATGAAGAAAAAAAGTAAATAACTGGCCAAGTGCAAGTTGGACTCGCACACTAAGGGTTCCGTACCATTATCTATAAAAAATCACGTTTCAAAGAGTCACGGAAGGTTCCTCCTTTTTTGAAAGTCGGTTAAAAAGTTATGGGCGATAATCTTATAAAATGTACTCGGAAAAGGAAAATTTCGTACAAATTCAATAGAAAATTCGTTTTTAGAAGTTTTGAGTGGCATGAACTTAAAGTTGGCATTCGTAACTACGGAACCCTACACTGCGCGTGGCCCGACACGCACTTGTTGTTAAATAATTTGTAAAAATTTCAACTATCTAGCTTGATAGCTAGATAGTTGAAACTTTTCATTTCATGCGATACAGCATGGTGACAGAAGGACGCACGGACGGAAATCAGAGTTTTAGTAATAGGTCCCGTTTTAAACCTGTGGGCACGGAACCCTAAAAAACCTTACAAACACATCTTACATTCTTTCTAATTAACGAACCTAATTTTAAACTTTGTAAGATGCAAACATATTAAGTAGTTAGTACTACCTTCCCTCAATAAACTTACCTCAAATGAGTAGGATTCAACTCCACCAGAAACGTGTTAATGTTCCCCAATATGAGAGCCACATGTAAGAACAAGAAGAAGAGGGCTATGCTCAGCATCGGCAGGGTGACGAAAAGCAGCATCACGCCCGCCGCGGCTGACACGGCGAAGACCAGAAGTGTCGTCCATCTCTTTCCTAGAGGAACGACGATGAAAGACAGTGCGATGGTGAGGACACCTGTCGCTCCGGAGTAGCACATGACAGCGTAGAGGGTGAAGGGCTGGATGACGTCATCGCAGTCTGTGTAAGTCTGAAATATCAACACCTTGACTGCCCATCATTGCAGACAATAGATTTTAATTGTTTGTTGGACACCGCCAGGTGGATAAGCTTATACCAATTAAATATTTTTGTGTTAGATTATCTATTATAGATAGACTATCAGTGCATTCCTGGACTAACTTCAAAAGCGACTCGAGATCGCCGTAACGGGGACGGGGAACGGGGACGTATATTCCGCGGGATCTAGGATTCCGTTCGGTACGTAATACTTATATTAATTATGTGGTAGTCTAATTTGGTTTATCAATTATCATTGAAAAAGGACTATCATACGGTTGTTGTGTAATTTTATGGAGTAATGGTTTTTGTTGCATACTGCTGGGGGGTTACCCCAAAAATAATACGTTAGTAGTACGATACGATACGAACAAATTAGAGTTCATCATTATACATTATTGCGCAATAATGTCTTAACACCGAAACGCGTATACACAGTAGCGTCCGTCTTGCATACCCAGGGCCGGATTTAGGGGAGGGCAACCGGGGTTACAGCCCGGGGCCTCCACAATAGTAGGGCCCCCACAATAGACTTCGAAAAAATCTTTCAGATTCCGACTAGTTAACACTAGTAAACAACTTTTCCTTTGATTTTTTTCGCTGTTTTACCTCTACCTGTAGTACTTTTTATAAACATGATTATGTTGTTCTTAACTATTAACAACAATCATTGATCTATATTGTTCTCTCCTATCAGACAATCAGTAAAATATTACAGGCCCTGGCCCTAAACCAGGGGGCCTTCACTCCTTGTTGCTCCTAGGCCTCCAGACCTCTAAATCGGACCCTGTGCGTACCGCTTTTGGAGTAACTGCTTCGTACCCGTGGTTTGATTATCTAAAACTTGATTAGTATTCCTCGAAGACCTCTAGTACATCTTTCTTGGCAAGCTCCAATTATAACACATTCAAAAGACACGTCCTTCACCTCTTCGGACCATGCCAGGTTCTTACCGAATTTTTGGAAGAAGCAGCTCGACTGGCCACCTCGCAGAAAGTCTGCCCAGAACTGTCACTGCCATCGAAATATGCGTTGGTCATAGTCGGCACCCACATGGTGAATCCAGTGGATCTGGAAAATCATTGGAAAACGTTCCTTCTTTTGTTCAATAAACCTATTACTAGAGAGGATCATTTAGTTTTTAGTACTTTATTCAGGCAGATAACTTTGTTAAATAACTTAATATTCACAGTTTAATAAATAATAAAAATTAACTAGAACTTTAACGACTATTAATTAATTGAATTATCCACCCAAAACAAACAGACGTCCTGCAACATGTCACCTTCCCTTTTTTTATTGTCACTTTATTTGTGCGAATTATGGTTTAACTTATGACTAGAGCCACAGATAAGATTTAGTTACTTCACTAAAGCTACTTATCGTTGTCCTACCACTACCATTGTAGATCTGGGAATTCTTCGTATAATACTAATTATCTATACTTACCTGTTGAGCATGGAACCTGAAATGCAGCTGAATGTAAGAACCTTATCTTTTCTAAACTTACGTCATATAGGCACAAAGCAGCAAATAGTAGAGTTTGAGGGAGTTCTTCAAGAGTGGTGGTTTGAAGAGCGGCGCCGTTTGATTCCACATCCTTCTCATGAAGGAATGGTGGGCGTCGTCTGGTCTTAGATCATCATCTAGATATACCGTTGTTACCTGAAAAAGATATCAATAAGTTTTAACGACGTTCCATTAATACATACGTAAACTTTTACACGTCAAAAATTAATTTTTGACGTGTAAAAGTGCCTGTAAAGGTCTAATTACTGAATAAACATTTGAATCTTTGAATCTTTGAATCTGTATTGTCATCCGACTAACAAATGTGTGCTAAATTTCAGCTCAATCGGTAGAAGAATAACTGGCTTAAAATTGAGTTGCTAGATTTGGCCTAAACATACATACATACAAGATACATTGCAAGTTAAACAAAAGCTTGTAAAAAAAAAAACAATTATGCTATTATCTTACCGGAAAATTAACTCTCTTCTGTCCTTTATTTAAGCAGTACATTTCTGCCAACACTTCCACTGCTTCGTCATCTCGGCCGTTGCTCAGCAGGAACTTGGGGCTCTCATGAAGGAAGGCCATGCCTAGCACGCCTATGACCCCTGGCAGGCTGATGATCTGCATCAGAAGCCTCCAGGGCCGGTAGTCGAGGGCCAACCAGGAGATATGAGTGCGGAATGTCAGTTGGAAGACCGGTAGAGCGAATGCTGGGGTTGAAATATGAATCAAAGTTAAGGTAGGTACATTAGTAAATAGATGCCGAACTTCACAAAGAAGATGACTGAGTAAAACTATTGTAAAGTTGGAATAAATAGATCCTAATTGCTGCTGTAATATTTTTATCCTCCCATACAAATCTTTTGGCTGATCGCTGAATTGTATGTGAAGCCGATTTTTTTTTCGTTTTTCGTTAATTGTGTTAATGGAAAGTACTTAGTTTAGTACCATGGACAGTACGTGATCCAAAAATGATGCAAAAACGTATTCCTGTTTACAGTTCCCACCTTACTTACTTGTCTACATACTCTTCATGGAAACTACACGTTGCCGTCAGCGAAGTTACTGGGATGGTGGTCTTTTTTTTTTTTTTCCTCCCTGTAGTGGACTGGGATGGTGGTCGATGGTAGTGGTACCATCGACACGAAAGGAAGAAGAAGTTACTCAAAGCATTGACAGTCTTCCGTTCACCATCTAACTTTGCTGAGTATTTAAAAAAATACAATTTAGTCGCTGCGAAACAGCAAAGTTCTCGAATAGAGGAAAATTGAGGGGAGGGACTGGTCAGCTCGGCTTCGCTTTTTTGACTACTTAATTTTTTTTATTTTTTATTACGCAATTTATGTTTGTTTACTTGTTCGCAAGCATTACTTGTTATAATGTGTCAACATTGTATTATATTATAAGTATTTATTAATTAAAAGACAATAATAATAATATGACAAAGTATTTCTGGCGAGTAGGCGACCAATACTGTGAAAATGAGTTTCTTTCGGCGTTTCTTCTCAGCAGTGGTCCTTACGAAGCGCTGGTATCAGTAGCGTTTCTTAAAAAATAAATTAAATTTTAATATACTTTACACGTAACATAAATTATACTTATTGACGTGTAAAAGTGCCTGTAAAGGTCTAATTACTGAATAAACATTTGAATCTTTGAATCTTTGAAAAAAGTTGGACTTTTTTGTTTTGCTGCTTCGACAAGATAGACGTTTGAAAACCAATCTACTACGAGACTCATAATGTTATATCTTCTATCTTTCATTTGACTACCCAGACGACATCGAAATAAATTTTTTTTTACTCTCACTTTTTCGTATGTAACATTCGTGACATACATTTTTTTGCGACGGATCTACGGATCGCTATCGCACCGGCTGTGCGATAACATGCTAAAGCATTCTGTCAACAAAAAAGAATTTGATTTGTATATCATCCTGAAATTGGATAAGCGGTTCGGATACTACCGTGGAACACACGTACATATCCACATACATATTAATTACAATACATACTTACTTACATACATAGACTACTGAAATAATTACCCTTCCTCTTCGCTTTACCGTAGTCAGGTGATATAATAGATAGCTATGCCTACGAACGTACCGCAATCAGATTGCAGACGTTCTTAAAAAAAGAAGAGGTCAGAAGTACCCATAACCGGCGGGCATGCAAAGAGAGTGACGAGTGTAGATGACGCGACAGAGGTCTGTCAGGATCGTAGCAAGTTGAGGGCCATAGTCTCTGCCTACCGCAGTGGGAAACAGGCGTGACATGTATCGTATTCCTACCGCAGATGATGAGCTGGACGAACATAGTGGCGCTGGCCATCAAGAACATGAACCGGCTGCGATGCCTCCGAGGCGCGCTCTCGCCAACCAGCACGAAGGCGGCAGCGTTTGCTGATGATGTGCTGGAATACATACAGATTATATAACGTGGAAGAGACGCCCGTAATAAATCAAAACAAGGGCTATACTGGATCATAATGAAATTAAAATTACACTCAAAAAAAAAAAATATTCCAGTAAAAATTGCCGGACGGCTGCACACTTTTGTACGGGAACGTCAATTTTTTTGTTTTTTGACTGTTATTTTAATTTCATTGTATATTATAGTGATCTAGTATAGGCCGTGGTTTGATTTATTACGGGTATGTATGTCCCTTCCACGCGCTGTATAAGTAACACGTTTTGATCCTTAGTGGGCGAATCAAAACCTAGGGCCGTAAGATCGCATAGGTCACTTTGGGAGTAAAGATGGAATAATTAAATTTTTAACAAAAAAAATAGTCTTCCTTTTTTTCAAGAGTTTCTTTCATATCTCAAAGTTCTTCATCATATCTTCTCCAAATTAATATGGGACTAACTTGGTGCTGCAAATTTTCAAATAAATAAAGACTTGTCAAAATAGGTCCATGGTTGACGAAGATATCGAGTAACATACATACAAAAAAAAACATACAGTCAAATTGATACCTCCTTCTTTTTTAAAGTCGGTTAACTCTTCAAGCACCGATTGGCCCGATCGGGTCAAAAGAACAATTGAATTCAATTGTATCTGCGATTTATGTGCTTGAAGGATTAAAAAGGAAGACAACATATTAGGGATGAGTTATTGTTACGCGCATCGCCTTAACATGATTCAGATTCTTGCCCATTCTCATGATCCACGCAATCTGTGCGGAAAGAGAAGCAGCTAGTTTAGTACATTATATTTTTCTCCCAGACCGTCTTTATTTCCCAGACAACCTTTATAAATTCCGTAGTAAACGCGGCGCGGTTTACATTTCTGAACAATCTTTGGCTGAACATGAGTGAGACATTTCTCCCAAAATGACAAGTTCATAAAAAGGAAATAGTATTTACTCATTACTCAATACGGACGTCATTTTGGGAATCATTACGCATTCGGTTTGTTATCAGTGGATTTCCGTTTCCTGCTTTCATTCATAACTTTATACTGATACTCTTACGACTAGGTATATGATGCACCAGCAAATATATTGTTGGTAGGTACAGTTATGAGGTGATAAAAAAACAGATCTTATCGTGTCATATGGCAATTATACAATACAATACAAAAAAAAGTACCCAATGACATGACAATTTTAAAATTTAAAGTCGCTACGAGTAGGTACAGTCAAGTACCAAGATACCTGACCAGGCCCTCTACTTATCATCTTCAATTTTATCTTTGAACTAAAAATAATATTAACATGAAAATTTTTATTCAGAAAGACATACTTAAAATCTGTCTGAATATTAATTTTCATGTTAATATCATTTTTAGTTTAAGAGAAAATTCAAGATATGAGTAGAGGGCCTGGTCAGGTATCTTGGTACTTGACTGTACATATAATGTAACGTACAAGTATCGCCAAATTTAAATGTTGTTTAAGGGTTGCAGCACTTTTCTATGCTGCTATCCTTTTCTGTCGCTAATAACCGTTATTTGCCAGAGCGAGAGAGAGCGACGGATCGCTATCGCACCGGCTGTGCGATAACATGCTAAAGCATTCTGTCAACAATCACAAGACAAATGAGATCCAACCGTTAATTGTATTGGCCCAGAAGTGCCATTTTTCAAACGCGGAGTCACCTAAACGAATGGTTTTTCCATACAAAAAACCGTACGTTTAGTGAAACCGTACGTTTGAAAAATCGCACCACAGAATTTCGGTACAAACAAGTTTTTTTGCTAGGCAAATTACAAGAAACCCCTAATGTCAAGAACGCCATCTAGTGATGACTAGCGGAACTCGATACGACTTGATATCCTACCGCCATTCTATTCTTTGGAAAGCCCTGACTTTCAAGCGTTAACCCCCAATAACTTTTAAACGGCTGAACTAATTTTCATTAAACATAGCTAAGAAACACTGTTAGGGAACTTGCTTTCACGAAAAAAAAACTGCATCGAAATTGGTCCATCCTTACGAGCGCTATGATGCCACAGACAGACGTGAGTATCAAACTTATAACACCCCTCTTTTTTGACGGTGGTTAAAAATATGAGATGTTAAGTAATAAGTTAAACCATGATAATAAAAAAATAGAGGTCCACTCCACATATGTAGATGCACTTACAAGCTAGCAGAAAAGAACTTGAGCACTGCTAAGACGGTGTACGTCGGGGCCAAGGTAGCCGCGAAGTTCAGCAGGGCTCCGACTGGCATTGCTATCAGCAAGGTCTTCCGCCGCCCCAGGGTGTCTGCGGCCAGTCCCCATCCGTATGAAGACAGCATAACACCTGGGCCAAGGAAATCTTGATAAGCCTTCGCAACTTAGCAATAACAATAATCACAAAATAGGATGTAAATAAATATACAGGGACAAATTACACTGATAAGTCCCACAGTAAGTTTGAGACTTGTTTTATGGGATACTAACTCAACGATACGATATTTTGTAACAAATGCATATATAGATAAACCCAAGACCCAGGACAATTTGAAAAATTCATTTTCTAACTTGCCCTGACCGGGGATCGAACCCGGAAACTCTGGGTGGCGGATTAGCATGGTGACAATACGCCACGAAGGTCGTCTAAAAATGTGATGCTTATTTTTTGCAATCTTCATTATTAGATAGATACACTAGCGAAAAAACTTCTTGATCATTTTTTAAAACTAAAAACGTACTTCTGCACCACATGTATGTATCAACCGATTTTGATAAAACTTCTATGGGACCACTTGACATGTATGCCCTTTCAAATAAAAAAGTATTGATCCATATTGGCCTTGGCGTCTTCGAGTAATCGGTGAACTTACATAAAAAAAATCAAAGGATTCCGACGAATTGACAACCTCCTCCTTTTTGAAGTCGGTTAAATGTTAACTGCAATTTATTTAAAATTTTGATCTTAACGTTTTCCATGTTGGATATTAGCTGTGCTTAGAAGCTTCCGAAGCACGAAGGAGCAGTTTTTAGGGTTCCGTAGTAAACAAGGAACCCTTATAGTTTCGCCATGTCTGTCTGTCTGTCTGTCTGTCCGTCCGCGGTTTTACTCAGCGACTATAAGTACTAGAAAGCTGTAATTTAGTAAAGGTATGTATATTAATTATGCGGAAAAAGTGGTATAATAAAATATTGAAAAAAAAAATTTTTTTAGTGTAGCTCCCATACAAGTAAAGTCAAAAGTCAATTTTATTTTGTCGACCAACCAATCATGTGGGGTATCGTTGAATAGGTATTTCAAAAATATTATGAGCTTGTGGACACCGTTTTTCGATTTAAGGATCCGTTTCTGAATTATTTGGTTTTAAAGTGAAAATTTTTGTTAGAGTCAAGTGTCCTCCCCCCTCTATCTGCTAAACGGTTCTATATGGACACGTGAAATAATTCACAGCTATAGTTAATATAACGAAATTTAAAGGAAAACTATCAGAGCTAAGTAGGGTTTACAAATTTAAAAGTTATAGGCGATCAACTTCATTCAGGCCTAAAGAAAATTTCATATAAATTCAATAGAAAATTAGTTTTTAGACGTTTTTAGAGGCATGAACTCAAAGTTGGCATTCGTAACTACGGAACCCTACACTGCGCGTGGCCCGACACGCACTTGGCCAATTATTTTATGTTTGTCACCCATCCTCTACTTTAACTTGTGAATAATCTATAATTCTTCAAAACTTAAACCTACTTCACCCCCAAACTACACAGACGATTTCGATTTCTATGGGACCACATGGAAACGATACCCCTTAAAAACAAAAAAATAATTATCCAAATCGGTCCAGGCGTCTACGAATTATCGGTGAACATACATAAAAAGAAAAACATACAAAAAGATCACGACTAATTGATAACCTCCTCGTTTCTTTGAAGTCGGTTAAAATGACGAGTCCTGACGGACTTATTACAATCATATTTTTCTGACCCTTTGGTCACCCCTATCGTGTACTTCTGCCGGGCCAATACGTAGTATTTGAATTTTCTTTGGGGTCAATTATGAACGCGAACAATCAATACAATTATGAACTTAAAAGAGAAATAGTGTATTTTATCTAATTTGACCATCAGTATTTAAAAACTTCTACACCCTTATATTTTCTTTCAGAAACCAATTATAACCCTAGATAATTGCAATTTCTTTAAAATCACAATTTTTTGCCAAAATCTGACATGTCGTTTCAAAATAAAACGTAGACTACGTTTGTATGGAAAAGTCTAGGGTAAGGGGATTCTTAATTTGTGATTGTTATCGTATTTAATTTTTGTGGAACAAATAAACAACTTTATTTTACTTTCTTTCTACCTAATAGTCGCGCAAGTCCAAAATTGCCATTAATTCAAACTAACTAGAAAAACAGGGACTTCCCTATCTGCTAACTATTATGTTTCGGAAGTAAATAAAAGAACTGTAAAACATATAACTGATTTAATCTAAGAAAGAAGATAACAAAGAGTGTCTGAGCCGTTAATGATGAGGATGTAAGAACAAAGGAATTCGAAGTTTGAATATACACATTTGAAGTAATTTCCCCGGTGTTATGTGTTCCCCGCGTAGGAACTGCGTTTTTTTTTCTTGTTGTTGGCGATTAAACTTCGTTGAAGCTTATTTTGTCAGTGTCTAGTTAACCGATGGCACGGGCGCCAATTTCTTTATTCCTAACCCTAACCTAACTATACAATCAAAGGTTGGTGTAGGTCCTTTGATTGCTTCAAGGGAGCTTCTGGCAACAAATCTATACGAGTCCACTGGTTTTCATAGCCGAATGAGTGGCGGACGGCGTCTAAAGCGCCCACCACAGTCCGCAAATAAATATCACTACAGCCGCACTATGAGTGTCCACTTTAACCATTTCACATATTGTCCATGAGCATGAGCATTTATAACACTAAACTACACCGATTTTATTTTATTAAGTCCACTAGAATCAATTTGCAAAATAATAAAGCAAATCCAACTGAACCCCTTGACTTCCCGCCAAAAACTCTCATTTTGTTTTCTTACAGTTGTGCATTTTGTTACCTTTAACACTCACCTATTAGCGGGACAGCAGACAGGATCCCCTGCTGAGTGGTAGTCAGCTCCATGTCACAGGCCACGGCGGGGAGCACCACGGAGAACCCGAAGATGTCCAGGTACATGGCGAGGATCAGCAGGCAGCATGACACCAGCATGAACACGTGGTACTTCCCGAAACCTTCGGTTGAAAGAGGTTATTTGTAGAGTCCACGAGATTCCCCTCTCTCTCTCATCTCAGCGTATTCCCAGTTGCATCCTCAGCTGTAATGCTGTTCGCAGCATTACATCCCGGGGTCGGCTTTCCGGCCTTTTACTCTACACTTCGCACGGTCTTGAGCATCCTTGGTTGTAAGACGATTGGCACGCATATCATCCTTGACAACGTCAACCAGCACTATAGAGTCTACAGATTCCATTGGTGGGCAAAGGCTTTCGTATCGGTTTACATTTATCCATGTTTTGTGTGTGCCAGTTCGTCGAGTAGGCATATATCGTATTACTATTTCCTAGATTATTTTCAAAACTTGATGGCATTAGGAAATGCCATGGGCCGAAAGCTCAGGTAGACAATGAGACTACATATAGTAGCTGTAGTAGGGTGTAGAGGGCGGTGGAACAAGAAAGTCTCAGACTCAGGTCTCAGATTTATTTATTTATTTATATTTATTTATGTTTAGTCCCTTTCCCTCTTTTAAATATTTGACATTGAAAGAACGAGATAAAACATATTTTATAATTTAAAAACGTAAGTACAAAATAATCATCTAAGCTATACCTATAAGCAATTTGGCTTATTAGATTGGAGACCTCAGGTTTCCGTGCATTCTTGTGATCTATTTGGAAGAAGTATGAGCTGGTGTAGAGTTTCATACATCATAGGTATTTTTTAAAGTCTCAAGACATCTAAGAAAAACTCTTTTTAATTCAATATTTGATCGCTTTTTGAATAAACTAAATTTTTAGTGGATAAGTTGTCCCCTAAAAATTAAGTTTATTGAGGCAACGACAACTATTAAAAAAAGAGTTTATAACAAAAATCAAAGTGAAGAAAAATAATAAAGACTATGCGTACCGGTGATATCCAATGCATCATCAAAACCGCACTTTTTCAGTTCACCACTTTGCACTCTATCCGTAACGAAAGGCATTTTCAAATACTGTAAATACTGGCCACCAACAAACAAGTACGAAAAAAAAATTACTTCAAAACTAGTAAAATCCACGCCTATCTATTTAACACTAAAGCGATGGGATTTCTGAAGAAAATCGTGGTCTTCTAATGAAAGATAATGGCCTTTATGCAAAAGCACGTGGAGGGCACTGAATGCGTTACTCCAATGCGTTGTACTGTTGATGTTTGTGTGTATTGTGGTGTCTTATAAATCAACGTGGTATGTCTTCTTTACGTAAGTATATTCTATATCGCTACTGAGTAATGCCATTACTTTGTGAATCACTATAATAATGAATATCGAATGGATATGACGCCTGGGTTGCGGGGAACAATGTGCCAATTCTTCGCAAAGATGTTATCGGCGTATTTATTGATAAAAGTTATTCGTTTTATGTAAACATGGGTTTAGTCGTTCAGCTAAATAGCAGCAGGTGACAGAAGTTGACAATAAAATAACCGGCTAAGTTACGAAAGACTTTGAGTGCATGAGACTAAAAATATCCCAAACAGAAATTTCTATTGAATTTGTATGTAATCTTACTTTTCCGAGTACATTTTATGAGTTGGTCGCTAATAACTTTTTAATATGTAAACCCTACTTAGCTCTGATGGTATTCATTTAAACTATGTCATATATATACTACTACCGTGAATTTTCACGAGTCCTTATACAACCGTTCAGTAGATAGCACTTGACTCTAACAAAAAATTGCATTATAAAACCAAATATTCCACAAACGAATCCCTAATTCAAAGAAAAAAATCACAAGCTCACAATACTTTTGAAAGACCTATTCAACGATACCCCACAATGATTGATTAGACAAGAAAAAAAAATTACTCCCACTTGACATCTAGGAGAACTAACACAAAAAAAAACATTATTTTATTTTACCACTTTGTCGGTATGATTAATATACCCATGCCAAATTACAGTTATAATTTCTGAGTAGAACCGCCGATAGACAGACAGACAGACATGGCGAAATTATAAGCGTTCCTTCTTTACTACGGAACTCTAAAAAGACTTGATGAAGTTATGACTACGTCCACGTGCGCAGCATACGACGCACACCTTCTTATAGCTGACTGTAGCACCGTTTTCCGACAGTCATTTGTCCGCCGAATCATTCGCTGACTTTTGATAAGGAATTTTATTCGTTCGTGATTAGGGTAGCTTGTCGTGCAGCCGACCCGCTTTCCCTCGATCAGAAAAATCGATGGCCTCCTGCGGGATCCTGCTGCCCTGGTAATCCTGTCTAAAATGGCGGATCCGTCAACGATTGACTTGATATTGTTGGTGTTTGGGATTCTTGTAGAGGTGTTCAGTTTTTGCAGGACTATTTGGTAGAGTCAGAGTACTTACATAGTTTTATTTATTATTTTAATACATAAACATTAAAAAAAAATATAACGGAATCGTTTAAAAACTATACATAAATTCATTGTCGTAAAAGAGGCATGATGACTGGGAAAATATAATATCTGGCCCGCACTAATATTTTTAATTAATAATGAACTGAAGACATTTTAATTTGAACAATTAATTGAATAATACTAATTAGAATAATACTTTTCTGAACAACAACAAAAGTTTAGGGGTGATGACGTGTCATCACCCCTAAACTTTTGTTAATAGATAATATCAATAAAACTTCGTGCCGTGCCTCGGACGTCGTTAGTTCCGGCTTCAATGATTTATGACGACCTCAGTGGCGTAATGGTCACCGTCCTAGTCCGGCACCCAGAGGTTCCGGGTTTGATGCCGGGCAGGGCAAATTTGAAAATGGCCTTTTTCAAATTGTCCTGGGTTTTGGGTGTATGTATTTGTTATAAAATATAGTATCGTTGATTTAGTATCCCATAAATCAAGTCTCAAACTTACTTTGGGGCTAGCTCAATCAGTGTAATCTGTCCCTATATATTTATTTATTATGTTTATTTACTTACTTTACTAACCCAGCTCAGTGACCCAATTCAGTCTTGGCCTCCAGCACACGAGCATGCAAGACGGTCGGTCCTGTGCTTGCTCTTGCCAGTTGCCAACTTGAACCGTCACCACCATGTCGCTGCAGCCAAGTTCCAGCGATACCAGGGACGGCTCATCGGCCTCCGACCGGCCCTGGTATGCTCTCTTCACCCCCCGATTATCTTCAATTCTTTCAACGTGTCCAAGCCACGTCAGTGATTATTAAATAAAGTATTTGTTATTAAATTATTAGATGACAATCGATAAGCTGTGTGCCGTGTCAGATACCTTTAGTTATGGAAGCTTGAACATAGGTCTCCAGGTTTTGGCCACTGTGCTAGACGGAAAATAAACAACCATAACATACTTAATTTCACAATATTGTAGATAGGTTTTCACTTTTGTCAGATATGTGGTATTTGCATTGACGTTGGTTCCTAGGTAATTTTTTTTCGTTAAATGCTGTAATCGAGAATTGTTCTTACAGCTAAAAGTTGAACCAGCCATGGGAAACATTTCCACTTGGAAAATCGCTTGAGATCTTTTTCGACAAATTTCCGCGACATCTGCAATACCAGGGGAGTATAACACAAAAGCGATGGTCGCAAGCCAAGATTAGTGCTTTGTGAGGTTAGAAATAAATTCCTTTTGGATATGCTAAAGAATTAAAAATAAAAGATTCTTATATAGAAATCGTTTGGTTCTCAGTAAAAATATAAACTACGAGTAATGTTTTACACATGTTGTACCGTTAGGAATAAAGTAGGTAATGTACATACTTATTATGAACAAGTCTCGATACGCGCTGTGACTTAAGACATACATGTCTTTCGTATGTTCTATCTTATTCTCTGTCAATTTTAAATTATTTAGGTACATACGGACAATTTACTTTACGAGTATACCATTCCTCCTCTAAAAAGTTTATTTTATTCACTGAAAACAGTGAAATTTTACTCACTATTTTGTTTATTTATTTTATTCACTGAAAACAGTGAATAAAAAGCCTTTATTCACTATTTTGGTGTTTGAGTTTAGAAAAATTATTCTTGATCTTAGTAACTGTTCCAATTTGAATTTGCATTTTCATTGATTTAACCTTCCTTTTTTTCTTTAAATATCTATTTTTGCTTAAATCTTTATTTTTCACGTAGTCATGGTATAAAGTATAGTATGCAACTCTTGAATAAAACGGATTTAATCGAGGGCCATGAATCACACGCGTCACTCAGGATTCTAACACTTAAATCATGAATCACTCCCTACGGTCGTGATTCAATCGTTAGATTCCTTCACTTGCTTGTGATTCATGTATGGCTCTCGAATTAAATCCGTCTTTAATTCACTAATTGCATTATATACTATTTTCTTAAATAAAACTTAAAAGAAAAAAAAAATTGAAACAACCAACTCCATCTATTCCTTATCTATGACAATTTGCAGGGGTGTGAAAAAATCAATAAATCCGCGCATGCGTGCCGCGTGATGCACGACTCGCCACATCTGGATCGATCTTCTACCATTCCTGCGGCCCTGGTACCGCCGCCCACAAATCTGAAATTTTCCTGCCCTCTTCCAGGTTTTCGCGGAAGTGGAAACCTTTGACTTCCGCTCGCCTAGGGCGGCCGGAAGCTCCGTGGAAGCCTGTTGCGGAGTTTAACGGTGAAAATTCAGGTGTGTTTCAACAAGTGTTAGATTTTACTGCGCATCTTGGGCGCGCAGAACTCGTTGAAATCTTATGTTTTGTTATATTTTCTTGGGTGTGTTAAAATGTGTGTGACCATACTTTTGTGCGGGTGGCGGGAAATCGCAGAACTCAGGGACGTGTGGAAAGATAAGGAGAGGCCTTTGCCAAACAATGGGACATAGACCAACCGGCTACTTATTAAAAATGTATTAAAAATAAAGCTATGACGTTGTGTGTGACTAAATATATTTTTTAAGATTCCGTACCCAAAGAGTAAAAACGGGACACTATTACTAAGACTCCGCTGTCTGTCTGTCACCAGGCTGTACCTCATGAACCAGAATAGCTAAGAGTAGACTGTTAAAATTTTCATTTAAATGTATTTCTGTCGCCGCTTTAACAACAAATACTCAAAACATAATAAAATTAATATTTAAGCTCGCATCCAAATAACGTGTTTTAAAGATAATTTATTTATAAAGGTACGGAACCCTTCGTGCGCGAGTACGACACGCACTTGGTCGGTTTTTGAGGTGGATTATAACCCCGGGCTCGGAGCGCTAAGATTACAGAGTATTTTTGATTGTTGGGATTTACACGTTTCTAGTTCGGATGTAAACATAATAACTTAGTAGGAGATTGCGACTGATATGATCAACCTAAAAAATAGAAGAAATAAAACAAACCAGTAATTATTTCAAACTTTAGTAAAAAAACATAAAAAAAACTGAATAAAGAGTTTCTATAACTTAATCATTTCTCATCTTAACTTATTTATAATTAAACAGTGGGACCTACGCTTAGAAATAAGTAGACTAGACTCTGGAAACATCTGAAATACAGTCTTCTGAATCCTCCTTCAGGGCGCGAGTGTCAAAATTCTCTCTTTCCTTTGAATAACTCTCGTTTCGATATGTACAGCCATTGCCGATTCCTTTGGTTTGTTGCTACCTTCATACTGGTTCGTGCGTTTCGTTCTGGGCGGGTTCTACGCTGGCTGGTTTGGCAGGAATGCTGTTATTTTTCTTGTTCGGAAGAGTTATGCAAAAGGCGGCGTTCACTGAAAAAGAAATTAAATTATTAGTTGTCGTAATTAACGACTAAGTGTAATCAACAAATTAAAGACTAGTTACAGTCTACAGAGGGTAGGCTATGACTGTACAAAGTTAAGTATTTGTTTGAAGTGCAATGCTACATCATCATCCAAGCGTATACATCATCAGCGGTTACCCCTCTAAGCCCAGGGGTTCGTGTACTTAACCGTGATTTGACGGGTTACTAGTTTTTACACAGAGCGACTGCCATCTGGACCAGAACCAATCCTTGGATAGGTTTGATGAGCAAACACTAGATGGCGTTCGGGACCTACAGTTTATACGTGCCTTCCGAAAGACGAAATCATCTTTTTTTCGGATAATCAGGTGATTCAAGCCTGCAATGTCCTAACCAGACTGGAAACAACTTTTTCGCAAAGTATGCTTCCCCAGTGGTATTCAAACCTACGACTTCCGGATCACAAGGCGAACGCTTGGACCACTGGACCACGGAGACAGTCTAAAAGTGTAATTGTCTGTTATACACTTACTGATAAGAACTCCTCCGAACAGGTAGAAGCTGAGGCCGCAGTTGGTCTGCAGGAACACGCCGATGAGGTTGGACCCCACCATGGAGCCAGCACGACCCATCATCATGGACAGACACACTGCCATTGCTCTGTTAAAAAAAAACAACGCGTTAGCATAAACTCGACAATGCCATAAATTCCCTTTTGAAGCCTATGGCGATGCCAGTAATCAATAAAATAAACTGTCAATTTTGATCCAATAAATGAATAAACTCAATGATTTAATGTTCATTCTTCGTTGGTTCGCTCGCATTGACAGAACTAAACAGAGGTTTCATTTGTACCAGTAATCGTAGGCAGTAATAAAGGACCTAAACACGAAAAAGCTCGCGTCAGAACTCAGTACCTTTTCGTTTAGATATATAGACATCCATTGCAAGCCAATTTCATTCTTATAACTCTGGACAAACGATTCATACAACTAATTTTACCACACCGGAGTGGTCGTCGCGCGCATAGTCATAATGTAGGTATATTCTCGATACCGAAACGGGGAGAAACACGACCTGGTAATGCCACAGAAAAACTAAATAGTACTCACGTACAGAAGTCTTACTTAGTAAACAAATTCAAAGAAATATCTACTTAATGTGGTTAGCGCTATGGTTTAACTAAGTTCGTGTCAGAACTCCTTACCTCTTCGTTTAGATCCTAGACTTCCATTGAAGCCAAATTCATTCTTATTACTCTAGACAAACGATTCATGGAACTGAATTTTCCCCTCCGGAGTGGTTGCCGTGCTCATAGTAATAATGTAGGTAAATTCTCGATACCAAAACGGGGAGTGACACGGGCCTGGTGATGCGCACTCCCGCCGGGCCACCGAGCTCCTCAAGAAATTAAATAGTAGTAAGTTATTATACCTGTATCTTGTAGGGAACAGCTCAACAGCCACCGCGTTCATCAGACCGATGCAGGCGCCAGACATCTGGAAGATGGCGAAGAGGATGACGGCTAGCTGTTGGTTAGCAGCAAAGTGGGCAGCGATACCTGGGGCAAAGATAATATCGTAACAAATACCCAACGCCATAGAAACTATTTGAGAGAGGCAACACTGGAGTTGTGGGTAGCCACACAGAGATGGCAGCACACACGACTAGCAAAAACTGACAAAAAAGTGTTGAATATGCTTTAAAAATATTTATTTCATTGCTTATAAGTCATAGTTAATTAATTAGAGTACTACTTTATTTAAATAATATAATTAAATATTTTAATGTTTCAATAAATACCTATAGCGCCATCTTGTGACAAGGAAGGGAAATAATTATGTTTATAATGCCACTTTCCATTTTTTGTTTCACTTCCTTTTCTTTTTCGTATTGAAGATTCAAGTCCAGTATGGACTACTTGTGGCTAATTTGAAGAACCTTACCGCTCAGGCCAGTGCAGCTGAGAACCACCATCAAGATGACCTTCTTGCCCACGAAGTCAACGAGGAAACCAACGATGATGTACATGGAGCTGAACACCAGCCCGATGTAGATGGACTGCTCGAAAGTCGCCGTGTTCATGGAGTCGTCGCAACCAACCTGGAAAGTATAGGTAACAAAGGTCAATTATAGGAAACAGTATGGTATGATTTGTCCTAACAGAATTAGTTACCCATCTCTTTGCATAGAATTATTTATCAAATCTCCATTCATGAAAAGAGTGATGAAGCGAGAGAATCAGTATTTGTAACCTACTTCCAAAAGGATGTTGTCAATTCGAATGTATACCGGGTGACTTTTAATAAACCAGCAACATTTTTGAAGTAAGTTTAGTCCATGATACTAAAATGCTATCCATAAAAAAACATTTATCGAAAAAGAAAGTTCGATTTTCCATGCAAATCGGCCCTCAGCGCAATGAATTTTGTATGGGAGACGACTATTTTTATCGATTTCAATACATTCTTATAGGAAATAGTTTAGTCTTATGGACTTGTTTGTTTTTCGTGTGTGTAAGTGGTCAACACAGGTGTCAGATATTTCAGGCTGCCTAAAAGTCAAAGTCAAAGTTTCGATTCCCAACCCCCTTTACGTCCTTTACTGTAATGGTAATTTTAGTTTCTTTAAAATTTGATGCTATTGTTGTATTGCACAATTTCAGTTTTTAGTTTCAGTTTATCTATCACATTGAACTATTATATATAATATATATTTAACTATAACTTTTAAGGCTAAGTTTTATAACTATTTGTTGTTGTTATTGTCTACATAGATATAAATGGCTGTAAGTTTTCCGAAATAAATAAAAAAATAAAAATAAAGTAAAAGACAAAAAAATTATTCAATGTAGGATAAAATCTCTTATTGAGGTATAAAGGCATCTGACATAGCTTGACGACTGCCATACAATGATGACAGCCGGGACTCACGGCTTATACGTGCCTTCCGAAGCACGGAGGAGCTCGAGTAATTTTTATGCCACTTGCGGTCACCCATCCAAGTGCTCATTTCACTACCATCTCTCGAACTGATTACATTTCCTAACTTATATATCTATAAATAAAATAATTCTGTGCTATTTTATTGTGCTATTTCTCTCAAGGTCTCCACTACCTACCTACGTAGTACCTTGCCTACCTTTTCATGTGGGAACACTACTTGCGCACTAGCTGGGGCAGTTGGAGCTAGTGTTCCCACATGAACAGATTTATGATGCAAGAATTATACTCATGTATGCTTTCTGGTTCGGGGTCCGTCTACTGTTAGTTTCACTTGTATCTTCAAGGAGAGTCCTCAGGTTGATTAAAAAAACCTTACTGGTACTGGTGTAGTAGTATCTCACCACTGTATGGTTGTTATTGGTGTGGGCGAGCACGTCGCAGATCCTCATGGGTCCGCCGTCGTGGTTCACCACCGAGTTCAGGATCGTCGGGAACCACACGTAGAAACCGTTCGTCCTGGAAGAGGAAAGAAGACGTTTCTAAGTATTTTGCTTTTATAAATAAATATATAGGGACAAATAACACAGATTCTAGCCCCAAAGTAAGTTCGAGATTTGTTATGGGAAGTATCGTTGAGTTAGTAAACTCAACGATACTATATTTTATAATAAATACTTAAAGAAAAAATAACACCACATAACATAACTTGCCAACATTTGTATGGGTAGGTTACCTAAGGTAAAGTACCTGTATGAACAACGGAGAGCACCCTGATTGAGTTTCGATCAGACATATATAGATAAACATCCAAGACCCAGTTCAATCTGAAAAAGATGATTTTCGATCTTGAACTGACCGGGGATCGAATCCTTGACCTCCACTGATGACAGCTTGGCATGATGACCACAAGGCTATAGAGGTTGTCGAGGAATTACGTTTTAAGAATGACGGAATCACTTCCTTTCAAATAGGCCGTATCAACTATTATAAGTATCAACAAATCTGTCAGTTTTTAGTTGACATGAAAAAATTTTTTTTACTTTCTTTTTTTACATCACTCTGAGTAGGGTCGGCACAGCATGTACCGCTTCCATTTTACTTTATCCTTTATAATCTCAACTGCCACATCTTTACTACCCATATCATGGTTTACATATCCATCCACATTTTTTACGTCACGAGGGACCCGGAAGAAAGATAAATGAGCATTTAAGTTAGATATTAGAGAGAGACAAGATAATACAGGGCAACCTGAGATGATTGATTATCACTAGTTCATCATCATCAATATCATAATAATAAGTACTTACGTGGCGAATATCCCGAACTGCACGAAGCAAGTCAGCAAGGTCCAGGGCAGCAGCGGCGGCCTGAACAGCGGCAGGGTCTGCTCCCGCATGGAGATCATGATGGCGCGGAACACACTCACTTTGGTGTCGCTGTCAGGCTGTTTGTCTACAATTATGGTCTCCACCTGGAATGACCATTAAGTTAGCATGAGTTTAAAATCATAAGCCTATCTAATCTAATAAATATAAAATAAAAAATGACGTGTGTGGCGACACTTCGTAGTGACGAAGAACTTCAACCACAACTTCAGCGACAACGTAGTTCACACGAAGCATACGAGATTGCACAAGCAATATTCTACTTATCGATCTCAGAGTTCGCCCGATTCGCTGCATAAATACAACCTCTGACAATATCATGCCTGGCCGGAAGATCTTCCCTTTGGCGGTCGACCATATGACCTTGCTCCCGCTACAACCTTTATTATCAGATCCTTAGACTCTTCAACTGCAGACACATTACACCAAAAACTCAATGGCATTGTGATGTTTCGTTACTGTATCCTTGGCCATCTCTCGACACCTCTAATATGGCAAAATTTCAGTCGAATTGGATACAGCATAGGTTAAAATCGTTTACAACAAAAAGTACAACTTTGCAAGCTAATAAATAACCGGCCAAGTGCCAGTCAGACTCGCACACAAAGGGTTTTCCGTATCTGGTATAAAACGTGAAATATCACAATTGTTGTATGGGAAAAATAATATTTATTTTATTCTGTTTTTATTATTTGTTGTAAAAGCTAGGTAATAGCGGCAACAGAAATGCATTATCTGTAAAAAAATTACTGTCTAGCTATCACAGTTCTCAAGATATAGCATGGAGACAAGCAGACAGATAGACGGACAGAAAGACGGATAGCGAAGTCTTAATAATAGGGTCCCGTTTTTACCCTTTGGGTATGGAACCCTAAAAAGCAAAAGGCTCGATTCTTAAACTTGTCATCAACTTACTCCAAACGATTCCTTAGGCATCCTAAAGTTGACAGAGTATACATTCTGCATGACCTTCAGGACTTCTTCTTGCCTACCAGCGGCAGTCAAAAATTTAGGGCTCTCGGGGGCGAAGCACAAGAACATTGTTCCAAGCGCGTAAGGGATTCCGCAGGCTACCACCAGCAGGCGCCACGGCCGGTAGTAGATGTCTAGGAAGCTGATGTAGTACGAGAAGTCCAGGGGCAGGATCAACCAGGATATTGCTGGAAAGGTAGTGAAGATAGGCTGGAATTTACTACATTTTTTTTAAATTTCTTTTTGTAGTTAAATATAACATGTTGATAAGGGTAAAATATGAATTATATAATCGTTTCTATATTATTGGCAAATCTGATCATGGTATCTCAATTTAGTGCTGTCCAATTGTCCAGTAACATAAGAAGTGACAGATTACTTGATCTCAAAGCATTTACGTATGTACATGAATATTACAAAGATTAAATGTGTGTGTGTATGTGATGGTGACGATTTCACAATGTGCTAGAAAACCAGCAGAAAATATTTGAAATACGTAGTTTATCTTCAACAGTGGAATAGCGCAGGAAACTTCATCTAAGACACTTGGACGTTCATGGATGTTCCATAGCTTACTTGTAATAATCAATTGGGAATCTCTTACCAGGCAAAACCACGGTGCCAATCCCCACGAAGGATGACCCGAAGGCGACCATCTTGTCCCTGTGGCGGAGGTTGTTGAATTCTCCCAGGTACGTGTACACCACTGCAGACGGACCAGACATGCTGAAAAAAAAAGAGAATTGTATTCATCCCCTAAACAAGCATACATATATAATATGTTGTGTTACCTTAAGGTAAAGGTGTTTTTGATGATGTACCGCTTTTTTTACAAAAGATTGGAAAGCAGATATCATTTTGAGGTGTATTTGATAAATGTGATCACTCTGAACAGTATGGGTCGAAGGCACCTAGTTGCATACCGCCGTTGACTGCAGACTTAAATATAACGTTAACCTCCCCTTTTTCACGTATGTTTTAAGAGACGACGAAGGTATATGGTTACAGAGAACGAGCAGCAACGTTCTATGTGACATTAAACTATCTGCTGTGACCATCAACCCGCTTGCCTAGCGTAGTGAATGGTGATATTGTGCAAATGCTCCCTTCATTAGGAGAGACTTTTGTCCACTAATGGGCTGGTTTGTTGTTTTTCATATGTGCAAGGTATCTGACATAGCCGGTCAAACTACTTAATGTGCCTTCCAAAGCTCGGACAAGCTCAAGATTTTTTTTTAAGTGTATAATATGTGGAGGTAGCTAGCAGGTAAAGGATGTGTATAGGTACTTACAATATGGAAGATAAAAACTGCAGAACGGAGAAACTCATCATGTTGGGCGCAAAGCTGACGAGGACAGTCAGACAGAATGACGTCAGCATTGAGTAGAGCATGACGGGTCGGCGGCCCCGGGTGTCGGCCAGCCAGCCCCAGAAGTAGGCCGTCAGGATCATAGCTGAGGGAAGAAGATTTACACGTCTCGGGTAAAATGGCTAGTTTTATGTTCTTGTTGTACAATCTACTATTATGGCCGTTCGCTTAGACCATGTAAGTTATCTATTGCTTCTTTAAAATGGTAAGAAATTTGCACTGTATAACTGAATATTTAGATATATTATGCATTGTTAACCGTTTTAAATTATGAGCATTGATAGCTTACTCTCTAATTGTAAATAGTTTGCATTCATGTCATCTTCTCGCGGATTCCCCGATTTGACATTGTTATAAATTAGATGTAATAAATGTTCATAGCATTAAAATCTATACTAGGTAATATGTAATTTATGAATAATACTACTTTTTACGTGATGAAGAGAGAAAGACAACATCGTGTATTAACTGTTTGTTTTTCGTGTGTGTAAGCAGCCAACACGGTGTAAGATTTTTCAAGCTGCTTAAAGGCATCTGACATAGTTTGACGAATGCCTCTGATGACAGCCGGGATCGACTTTTTTACATAATAGGCCTTCCGATTTGAAGCACGGAGGAGCTTTTTAGGGTTCCGTACACAAGGGTTAAAACTAGACCCTATTACTAAGACTCCGCTGTCCGTCTGTCTGTCCGTATGTTTGTCACCAGGCTGTAACTCATGTACCGTGATAGCTAGGCAGTTGAAATTTTCGCAGATGATGTATTTTAATTGCAGAAGATTTTTTTTTAATACAACATGATCTTTTTTTATAGATAATCGTACGGAACCCTTCGCGCGACTCCAACCCGTGGTCCCACCGGCTAGACCCCTCGGTGGGTTCACGGGGACATGCCATCTAAGTGCAGTCCACGCCTGGAGTTGCTTAATTATCGAAAGCGCGAGAGGTGCTTACTCCCACGCGCTCTATCGAGCTCCTCACCGGACACTGATTGACTATAAGTGAATGAAAGGAGTGAAGAGATTGTTACCCATGAAAGGAATGGCTGCTATCCAGCCTCTCTGCTGTAGAGTCAGGTCCAGGTCACACTGCGCTGCTGGCAGAACGTAGCCCAGAGCCAAGCTCTGCATGATAACGCCCATCAGGATGAGGCCACACAGCAGCATATGAAGCATGTTGTAGATGCCCAGACCTGGAAATTAGTCAAAATGTTAGCCTTAATCATACTTCATTTCCATAATTCCATCCTATCTTCCCAAATAATTCTATAAATGCGAAAGTGAGTTTGTGGCGACCTCTACGGCCATTACGAGGAATTACAATCAAGAGACAACCGAAAATATAGTTCACAAGAAGCAAATAAGATGGCGCCAGCAGTATCTTACATCTCGATCTTAGAGTTCGCCCGATTCGCTGCATATATACAACTTCCGACGATACACCATCGGAGCCGCGATTCCCCAGGCGCAACAACATGCCTGGCGGGAAGATCTTCCCTTTGTGACGGTCGAGCATATCACCTCGCTCCCGCTACAAGTTTGTATCTTTGTTTGTTACCTTTTCACACTTCAGCCACTTAACCTACTTGTGTGAATGTAGTTTAAGACCCAGGGACATAGGATAGTTTTTATCCCGAAATTCCTACGGGGAACGGAGCCGACGGGCGCAGCCAGTGATAAGTATTATTATAAATGTGAAAGTAACTCTGTCTGTCGGATATCTCTTCACGCTTCAACCACTTAACCTATTGAGATAAAATTTGGCATGGATATAGTTTGAGACCCAGGGAAGGATATATGATAGCTTTTATTCCAAAAATCCTCCATAAAGGAAATGAAAAGGGGAATGGAACTTAGTATAGGGCATCCTATTTTGCCATACAAACGTAGACTTTATTCAAATGTATACAAAATTTGTGGTAGAGCCACGCTACCGGCCAAACTCTGTTTTGCTAGTACCATGAATGGGCCGGCTCTCTCACACTCTCACAGAAAATCGACGTCTGAGTAGTAGCGTCACCGCTTCAATGCTTCGTTCGGTGAGTGAGAGAGCCGGAGGCCCCCCTCCCTCCCCCCCCCCTCCCCCTACATCTTCCCTTCCCGAAAGGCCGGCAACGTTTCTGTTACACCCCTGGTGTTGCAGTTGTCCATGGGCAGCGGTGATCACTTACCACCAGGTGACCCATTCGTTCGTTTGCCGCCCTATGACATAAAAAAATACGCAGATGAAGTCACGGGTAAGAGATAGTTAACTATAAAACGCGGACTTAGTTAACTTTATCCACTAACATAATTTATCCACTCGAATCAAGTTGGCATTGACAAATGAGATAGTGTCACTTTACTGATTGGATTTGTAATTGTGTCGACATATTGTGATGTTTTATTTATTCAAAAACTTTATTGAGCCAAAAGCTACAATAGGTAAACTTAATGCTAAAGCATTCTTCCCCAGTCAACTTTCAGGAGAAGAAAACAGATAAGAAAGTTGGCGTCTAAATAAATCAAGGTTAAAAAACAGATAAAACTACATAACCACGTTTAAGAAACGAGTAAAATATAATTATCTGTCTTTATCATCCTGATAATCATATTTAGAATTATTATCTTATGTATTCATTAATTTGGTCTTGCTCAGACCCTGGATAACCCTTCGAACCATTTTATGAACTACTGTTTACATTTTAAAGTGAGAACGTGAAGCTTTTCTACGCACAATTGCGAAAAACGGCCACTTTTGGCGTATGTGCGTAGAAAAACTTCACGTTCTCACTTTAAAATGTAAACCTACTGTTTCTTATATAGTTTGAAGGGTTATCCAGGGTCTGATCAAGACCAAATTTTAGATGATATCTCCGTTTCTTTTCAAATTATGTATTTCAAATGGGGGCAGCACTAGACCCCGAAAAATACAGGTAGCTCCTTAAGGAGCTATTACCGGAAACCGGTCGGTCGCCGTGATTGCGTAATATGACACCGTCCGGGACCCGGTCATTCGGCACTAGAAGGGGATCCTGGGCAGTTTGATCACCTCTTTTGTCGTGTTCAAACTGCATTGAAAGACTCCGCAATCCCATGGGTGATATGAAACAACTGAGTATATTTTCAGTCCACACATATAATTCTAATCTATATATATAAAAGCGAAAATCCTCTATATATATACAAAAGCGAAAATCACTCACTCATCACGAAATCTCGAAAACTACTTAGCCAATGAAGATGAAATTTGCCAGGAAGGTAGATTGTGACTAGGAGACGTCCGCTAAGAAAGGATTTTTGGAAATTCCAATCCTAAGGGGGTGAAATAGGGGTTGCCAGTTTGTATGGAACTTCGTAATAATTACATCCCTATAGGGGTGAAATAAGGGTTGCAAGTTTATATTGTTCTTGTTATTTTTGAAGGGAGACATATGACATTTTTGAATTTGTGGTTAACAATAAAAAATAATAATACAGAAATTAGATTTTAATAATTGCTTCCCCTGGGGTGCATTAGGGGTTATGAATTCGAGTGAGAGACAAAAAAAAAATTGAGACAAATAGATAATTTTTTTTCTTTTGCTCTAGCAAATGACCGTGACGGGAACGGGATATTATAACACAATTTATAACGTAAAAAACCTATTACAGATCCTATTGAAACCATTTTCGACTTCTACGCGGACGAAGTCGCGGGTTACAGCTAGTATCAGTATAATTGTAAGTTGGCGTTTCGTCGTCAACAACTATTATGAAATCGAAAAAAAAATGACAATTATCAAGTGATACAATATCCAAAGATAAATAAATGATTTTTGACTTGACTTTGACTTTTGATTTGATTTCTTTTGAGACTTTTCCTGTGACTAATCTTAATTTTGTTTTGCGGGTTTCCCACGGGTTTTCCAACACCGCAGCAGCTTGCAAATTTAATTCTACTACAAACAATACTTAATTATTGTGTTCCGTTTCATGAGAGTAACGAACTGGCAAATAAGACTATTGACACAACGATTTAAGTGTTAAGACAGTGATATGAATGAATGACTGTAAAATGTTTGTTTCGTTCAAATAGTTTAACGTGGGGTAAGATATACAATGTCCTTTTTAATTAAGTACAAATATTTTAAGAGGTGATTCAGTCCATCATTTTGAACAACTTTTCCCAATAAATATATATCGAAATACGAAAAAAAATATTTAGGTTCTCATACAGATCGAAGTAGTCACGTGATATCGTTACTATGAAAAATGCAAATCAATAAATTAGAATTAAAATACATGAAATTGCGACAGCAAAATAAATTACAGAATAAAGTTTATGAATTTAAATAATATTAAAAATTGAATTCAGCTGTTCATCACATTATATTTTACAAGTAAATATCTGTTAGTCAGGGGCCTTACTATGACCTCTTATAGCAGTCTTATTTTAATATTACTTTGTCAATTCGTACCACGACCTATAGAAAACAACATTAAAGTAATATTACTTTAATGTTGATTTTGCTAGCAATTTTGTGACGTCACACACAATCATTCGCTCAATCGGTACCAGCAGGAGTACGATCTCCGAAGACAGCGTTTATGAAGCACTATCATTCATCACTATCTTGCTCTACGCAATAATAACGAGCGGGATGGCACTTGTCTGTCGGGCGACATTACTTTAACTGGGTTTCTCAACGGTGTCATGCTACGAAGGCATGATTAACATTATTGTTTAAACGTCAAAGTAGCAATTAAAATGGCTATTGGTTTTTTTTACGACTCTGGATACAAGTCCTTTAGAGCCTATCTTTATTTCTTTGTTTCTTTATTCCTAATCCTAATCCGAACTAGTTTCAATCAAAGGTTGGTGTAGGTCCTTTGATTGCTTCAAGGGAGCTTCTGGCGACAAATCTATACGAGTCCACTACTTTTTATAGTCGATTGAGTAGCGGTATTCATAATATAAACAAGAATTGGATTGGAAGAGACGAAAAAATTATGTAATCGTAAAAGGCGATCGAGGGAATGTTTTTGTCTGGGGCTTTATCATAAACTTAACAGAAAATTCATGACAGTTTAGGTCCCTTTTGTTTCAAGCTTATAATAAAATTGTTTCAAAGCGTACCACGAGCTTTTAAAACAAGATTGTTTCTTTCTTGCCAAGTGATTTGAAGGAACGAATGATATGTCTATTCCCAAGCAATTGTGAGAGTGAGATAATGCTATAATTATTTCGTATAGCTCCATCACCGGTGCGTGGCGTTCCATTTTATTATGATGTATTTCTTGTAAAATATTAATTTTATTAGAAAAGAAAATGTAATAGAGCGCTGTATTAGATATGTTACACAATGTAAACGACATTAAAATCTAATTTGTCTTATAAAATATTCGCTATTATATAAAAAAAAAAAACTTGAAATTATAATTTGAAACTGTATTGCATTCGCAAGCGTGATATGGAATAGTTTTTGACCATGAAGGTAGTTATCTCTATGGGTTTTAATTCTATGGTAGTGATAAAATCTAAAAATTTTTTTTTCTTTGGATATAATATTCTCTTTGGTATCCGCAGCCATTTAAAATGTCATTTCGACATTTATTTATTTTGTTTGGATAAAAAGTAAATCATATTTTTCCATGAATATAGCTAATAATTTACAATACCAAGTAAGTTTTCATATTTCTTTGTGTTAACATTATTGATGTTAAATTTTACTAGTGATTTGTAGTGATAGATCTTCTTGACCCTCCCGCAAACATTTCATGTGATTGGTTTGTTTTTTGCAGCGAAACGAAAGAATTATGAGGCAGGTGGATTTTCTGCAGGAATTTCTACATACTAATAAAGATGTGTATAGCTTCTAACCGTTCTCTTCGGAACAAAGCTTGGGAGTCATAACATAACCAATAGTGAGAGTGTATGGGATACCCAACAAAAGGTAATCAAAACATTTTAAGAATTACATTATTCTCTTATTTTTAAGGAACCACAATTGATTTGCTCTTAGAATGAAACCCTTCTGTAAAAAAATAACATTTCCATGACAAAGTGCAATAAGTTAGTATTTAATATTTGTTTCTTTTTTCAGGACTTCGTCAATTGCTTTCTGGATTCGTCGAGCAAGAGAAAGTGTTATAAAAAATTGTATACCTATGCAATAATATTAATGAGAAAGTTTTTACTTGTATAGGTCAATAATTTTATGTGGTAGAAAATCATTTGTTTTGTTTTCTTCTGTACATTTTGGTAAAGTTCTTTTGTAAATAAAAAATGTACATACTATCACCATTGCTTTTAATAAAATTACTTAAAAAGATCGTGTTTTTCTATCCTTTTATGAGACAGGTTCTTGTTAGTTTATGAAATTACATAATTAAACTATTCTATGTCTTCTTCTTATCGTGTCGCTGGCTCAAAATTCAAATTTTGTTCTTCCAATACGTTGCCACTTTTACGCCTTCCTCCGACGCAGAGTATAGGTCAAGCATGGTACAGCTGGTAGGACACAAAGGGCATGAGAGGAGGTGCTGCATAGTCTGGTCATCGTGACCACACTGGCACTGTGCTTCTGCTTGGTCAATGTAGCGCCAGCGCGCCAGATTCGTGTATACATCGACCTACCTCAGTTCGGAGGCGATTCAAGCTCTTCAAAGTGGCCCATGGCAGTTTATACATTAAACTATTCTAGGTGTGTTTGGGAGAAATAACGCATAGGGTATTTTTATCTCGAAACAAAAGATCCCCATAGAATTGACAGAAAATAGTGGATATACGCAAATACCTCACGTCTTCACGCCCAACGGGGTAGAGGGTCTAGGGCTCGTTTAGGAGATTTTTTTTCTTTATTATGGTGTCGCATTACCCAAAGACCAGTGTTGATAGTGGAATGAGGGAATCTAATAATGATGCGTGCTGCCCACATCGTCTGTTGGCATGATTCAGATTACATACTTATTATTTTATTTACTTTGGGGCTAGCTCAATCTGTGTGATTTGTCCGTATATATTTAATGTAGGGTTTCGTCCATTCCCTCAACCGGCTTTTACATTCTGTGCGAAAAAAAATAGGTGGTAGGTACATAAAAAATTGTAATAAATTAAAAATTGTAAGTCTTTGGGTAAATTATTGATTTTTTCTTTTCTTCTACATTTGGATTATAAGACTCGGTTTCTTAATAAAAGTTTTGTTTCCGCGGCAACCGACCAACGTTTTCAAGATTGCTAATTTGACAGTAAAACAATATTGCATAGGAGCTCATAGTGCACATTAGAGTGAATGATTTACAGTGACGTCAACAAAACTGCTAGCAAATACAACATTAAAGTAATATTGTATTAATATTGCTATCAGACGCCCATCGGGCTCAAGAACGTGATAGACTTATACAAAATATATAGCGTTATCTCACTGTTATTCATTCGTTCTGTCACGTCAATAAGCAGGAATATCAAAATCTTGTTGCAAGAGCTCATGGTGCGATTTGAAACAATATAATTATAAGTTTGAATCAAAACGGAACTAATCCTTTATGGTTTTGTAAAAGTTCATGGTACGGCCCCTGATCCCACAAGTGGTGTGGCAGAATATCAGTGTTTCACTCATATTTTGTATGAGTAAACTATACACTGAGCCACAGCCCATTTGATCTGCTATAGCGCACATAAAAATAAAAACTCTGTTATTTCCTCTTTGTGTATAATGTTTTTTATTATGTATTATGCGTGTTTTTTAGATCAAATAAATCTATGTCTATGTCTATCATATAGCAGAAAATAAATAAATGTTTGACACGCTTTTATTTGTATTGTTTAGAGCTCGGTGGCCCGGCGGCATTACTAGCGCTTTCGCAAGTTAAGCGACACCGGGCGTGGTCCGCACTTGGATGGGTGACCACAAGTGGCACAAAAAAATCTCGAACTCCTCCGTGCTTCGGTTGTCATCTTTGTATGGCAGTCGCCAAGCCATGTCAGATGCTTTGAGGCAGCTTTTAAAATCTGACACCAGTGTTGGCCATTTACATACACGAAAAACAAACAAACATTTGTATGTAATACATTTATTGCATAAAATTTGTATAGCCTATGTTACCATCTCATTCAGATGCTAGACACATACTTACACACATAGACTGCTAAAATTATAACCCTTCCTCTTGGCTTTGCCGTAGACTTGGGTAAAAATATTATAGGCGATGGCTAGTAATCCATTAATATTTTGTTTCCGATTTTCCATCTTCATGGCCAGTATCACGCTAAATATAGCCTTTGGGTCATACGGCGCTGGGCTCTGTCTACTCCGTTAGAGATAAAGACATGATATATCAAATCATATGGGGACATTGGGAATATAACTAGGACCGATATGATGGTGGATGTAGTTAAAATAAAATAAATAAATAAATAAATATATAGGGACAAATAACACTGATTGAGCTAGCCCCAAAGTAAGTTCGAGACTTGTGTTATGGGATACTAACTCAACGATACTATATTTTATAGCAAATACATATATAGATAAACATCCAAGACCCAGGACAATTTGAAAAAGGCCATTTTCCAACTTGCCCTGACCGGGGATCGAACCCGGGACCTCCGGGTGGCGGACTAGCATGGTGACCACTACGCCACGGAGGTCGTCAATTGTTTCAGGTTGCACGCAGGAATATCCCGTCATGTGTTTAAGTCTTTAAGTAAGTAGGTATATAGTTTCATACCAGCTTTCCAGATGAAAAGTTACTACGCAAGGCGTCTACACTTAATCTAAAAGAAAACTAGGAATTCCTAGTTTCCTATCTGATTGAGGGAATATGCACGTTTTTTTTTTATTTGTTTTATAAAATCCTTATTAGCCACAGTAAACAAATATGAAAGAATTTATAAAATATCTTAATCAGCGAAGAACATGTGATACTTTAAAGTTTCAATTAGAAAGAGAAATCCGATATGGACTGGTGACGTCAAAGTCCACATGGTCTATACATTTGTCATAGAAAATAGCGTTTTTGCGAGTGAGATAGACATATTTTCGTAAAATTTGTTACCTATATCTCGTTCGTTTTTAACCAATTCTTATTCTGTTTTCACTGTTAGTAATTTACTTTGAATATTTATGGGAAAATCTGGTTAGATAAATATTTTTTTCATGTTTATTCCCTAGTATATGAAGTAGGTACGAAATATATCTTAGTTGTAGGTCAATGCAAGTGTGTGCATACATTAGTTTTTAGTTTAGTTTGTACTTTAGTTTTAGTTTAGATTTAATTTAGTTTTTAGTTTAATTTAGTTTAATTTTCCTTTTAATTTGTAAGTGTAAATTTAAAATCAAGAATTAAAAAAATGGTTAGTGCATACTTGTTAGATCTATGTTTATTCTTTTATCAAGCCGTAAATCGCAATTTCGCTTTTTGTTAAGTTAATTGGTAGTTTATCAATATAACAATTAAAACTAAGTAATACAATAAGTAGGTACAGATATTCTAAACGAATTAACTTAAAAATCAATACTTATAATGAAACAGTAAATGTCAGGTAAAAAAGTTATCGGCATTTTCACTTTCACGCGAACAAAGTCGATGGGCACCAGCTAGTACCAAATAAATAACATTAAAACACAAACTATTATATTATAAACAAATATCCCGTAAATCCTTCACCTGCGGAAGAGTGACCAGAAAGTTGGCAACATTGCCACGTTGGATGGCAATTATTGTTATTATTTCGCTTTATATCCCTACATCAAATCGACCCCCTATTGCCCGTTATTACACGGTGGAGGTTAATTAATTCACAAGTGTTGTTTATAACATAAGTCGTGATGCTTTCAGTATTAACTATTGCATGAGATGATTACTACCATTTAATGGAATATTTATGTGCACTTTATATCAATAATCCTCCGATTAAATGCTATCTCTCATCAACAAGTTGTCGTATGCCATACGTTAAGTCAACAATAAATTGCAACATTATTCTAGAATAATAATAGCAACACATATAGTAGGTATCTCTCTTTTCATATACAAATAAACACGCGTTGCAAGTTATATATTGTCGACCTCCGTGGCGTAGTGGTCACATCACATCACATGCTTGTTCGCCACCCAGAGGTTCCGGATTCGATCCCCAGTCAGGGCAAGTAGGAAAACGGCCTTTATGAAATAGTCCTGGGTCTTGGATGTTTATCTACATATGGATTTGTTATAAAGTATAGTATCGTTGAGTTATTATATTATCCCATAACACAATTATCGAACTTACTCAATCTGTGTGATTTGTCCGTATTTACATATTTATATAACGTCTAACAAAAAATGTCTGATAATATCTGACGAAGCTTGGGAATTTGCCTCGCTACCCGCTTCGGGGGTATAGGAATCCGCAAAGCGTCTTCTGTAGCTCTGCCCGCTTTTTAACCGATATCAAAAAAGGAGGAGGTTCTATGTTCGACTGTATATATATTTTTTTATGTATGTTCACCGATTTCTCCGTCAATTCTGGAGCGAGTTTCGAAATTCTTTTTGAAGTGAAAACTTTTTTAGCGGCTTTGTACACTTTTTTTGGAATG
Organism: Acrobasis suavella; assembly: GCA_943193695.1. Taxonomy (NCBI): domain Eukaryota; kingdom Metazoa; phylum Arthropoda; class Insecta; order Lepidoptera; family Pyralidae; genus Acrobasis; species Acrobasis suavella. The sequence goes on from OW971940.1 coordinate 2,731,782, forward strand.
TGTAAAAAATGTTAAACTCGCGTCAGGGCGTCAGGACACGTGACCTGATCGAAAATTCGTAAGACGGATGGAGAGTAGACAGCCGGCGCGGCGCGGCGTAGGAGAGGAAGTATCCCCTCTCTTTCTACGGCGCGGCGAAAATGTATGCCTGCGCCTGCTGTTTCGTTTAGGCGGCGCAGGGCACTTGCGCGAATGTTCGTGTGTTGTGTGAAAGTTTCGTGGCACGCTGTAACATAAACATACAGCGTGCCACGCGCATCCATGGAAATGCACAACTAAATATTCAAGTTTTCACTTCTGCCGGCACTCCCGGAGTGCAACCCGTCGTTTTTTTTTATCTTTCGTTCACGCTGCATCCTCTTTATACGGTAACCTGCTTAACCCTTATTTGGGTACAGTGGAGTTATGTGGCGTGAATGAGTCTAAAGAGGCTTGGCAGACCTATGGTTTTGAAGATTTGCCTTTAAGGCGGCCCTTCCCGATCGCTCAGTCGTCAACGCAAGCATAGTTTGAAAAGCTTGTTATTTCATCCAGGGCAATGTTAGAAAAAGAGGCAAAGCAAAAAGGGAGAGATAGCATCTAAGGGCTCGGTTTACATTCTATTGAATAAAAATATTATTATTATTAACTATCCATTTGACGAATATTCACTTTTCATTGGATGCGGAAATTTCATTAAATTTGTTCCAGGTGATACGTGCTTTTCAGTATGCCTTACAAGTGTGTGCAATAACTGTTTTTTATGTAAAATTTTCATTACATTTGCAAGGTTTCTATTGAAATTTTTTTTTACCTGTACAATTTATGAGTACTTTATAAACGGTCGAAGTTCAAGTAAAATTTGTGCAAAAAAGCAGATTTTTGGAGTTCTTTCTCAAACTGAATTCGTTTCTCAAAATTTTATTTTTTCATTTCGATAGAAATCTAGAAATAGCGCACAAGATACCTGATAGTCCAAAAAAATTAAAGAAAGATCAGATACAACGTCATAATCACGTACGAGCGTTTGTATGAAAAGTAAGACGGGAAGGCCACTCTTAAGCCTCCGTTGACAACAATCTTGCCATCCTCCAAACTTTCAACTTGCCCTGACCGGGGACCGGAGACCAGAACCTCTGGGTGGCGGACTAACATGCTGACCAAGAAAATGTCTGTAGAATTTTATTCAGTTGTTCCTTGTTGCAAAATAAATACGGAAGGTGGATTCTTAACAATTGTATTCCATTTTGTAATTTTGTAATAACCCCACGTAGAGAAACACTTCATGTATATCTAATTGTGGCAGGCCAATTATTTGCGTCTAATGAGTAAAATTGTTTATGAATTAGTTAACATCTGTACGGGTGACCTACTCTAAATTAATAAGTACATGATTAGATAACGAAATAGGACTGAATTACTCATGCGTAGCTTTATGTACATTACAGATCAATCTTAGGTCTTTGTTTGTATGACATCTGGTGTAAATTGCATCATATTAAGTATCATATTAAACAACAAACAAATAACATGTATGTTTTTTATTTGTATATATGTATTTTTATGTATATGTATGTTTATTTATAGTAAGTGTAGTTTTATGTAATTTTATTTTTTTCTTTCTTTATCTTATGTTTTAAACACGTCTGTATGCATCTCTTACATATATGTAAACATCTCCTCTCACAGGCCTACTGGAAGAGATAAGTAGCGCCTTTGTACAAGTTTTATTTGATGTATTCTCTGTATTATTTTCCGTGTACATAAATTGGTAAATATATAATTATTAAGAGGGAAGTATACTTCCCTCTTAATAATTATATATTTACCATGTATATAAATATAGCATGTATGCTATAGCATGTAGTCCGTCCTTGCAAAAGAAGCAAATGAAGAAAACGTTTTTCCTCTCCTAAAGGTTATCAAAGATTTTTTAGTTTGTATTTTACACTATAAAAATAAAGGTTTACAGGTTATCCTTTTTTCAAAATTTGCCATACTAAATTACAGAAAATATTATATACATAAAATTAAATAAATTTAATTACAGCATATCCGTATTTTGAAAACTCTTTTATTATACACAACATACATACTAAATAATAGTTGAGATCAGGTAACAATTAGGAGCGGAAAAACGTTTTCTCTTTTTAACCAATTTTAAAAAAGGAGGTTATCAATTCGTCCTTCATCGTTATCGTGATCATCAACTTAAAGACTCAAGGACGCCTAAACTGATTTGAAAAATGATTTTTTTGTTAGAAAGCATATACTTGTCTGGTGGTTCCATGGAAATTTCATTAAAGTCGGTTGTGTAGTTTTATGGCGAAACTGGTTTTTGTTATGAAAAATTATATAGACGAGTGCTTGCTATACTTCTCTCTCAAGGGGCTACATGAATTTTCCGGGGTCCAGTGCTGCCCCCATTTGAAATAAATCTATTGAAAGGAAACGAAGATTTCATTTAAAATTTGGTCTTGATCAGACCCTAGATAACCCTTTAAACTATTTTATGAACTATTGTTTACACTTTAAAGTAAGAACGTGAAGCTTTTCTACGCACAATTGCGAAAAACGGCCACTTTTGGCGTGTGTGCGTAGAAAAGCTTCATGTTTTCACTTTAAACAGTAAACAGTAGTTCATGAAATAGTTTGAAGGGTTATCTAGGATCTGATCAAGACCAAATTTTATATGAAATCTCCGTTTCCTATCTATGTATAGATTTATTTCAAATGGGGGCAGCACTGGATCCCGGAAAATTCAGGTAGCCCCTTAATGGATCGGGCTTTTTCTTCGTCTTTGAGGAAGAAAAAGCCGGAAAGCGCACCCCGGGTTATGAAACAGCTCAGCTAGGGATGCGACCGGGAAGTTCTCAGTTTTTGAGTGCTATGATTTTATTAAAAACCATAGTAATTGATCCTATAAACGATAATATCCATAAATAAAGTAAGCCATCAATACGTAAAGGAAAATAAATATTTTAACCCTTGTATGCCGGGAATACCATACAGAATAGCTTTCGCGTATAGATCTGCGCTTCGGCATATTGATTTAGTATTCAATTAGTCAAGTGTGTTTTTTGTTTTAATTCGTCAAGTCGTTTTTAACCGCACATTTTGGTTCAAATTTGTCAAGCAATGCAAAAGTAACTATACAGTTTTGACCCGAATTGGGCTAATGTTCGAACACAGACATACGAGTACAAAGGGAAGCAGACCAAACATTACATACCTACCTACTTAGAACGCGTGGCAACTTTTCACTCGTAGCTTATATTTCAATTGCCTAAATAATATATTTATGTACAGTTATTGCGGGTATTTGTATTCTACTCTTTCACATTCATAAAGAATATTACTTTTCTATTTTTCTTTTAAATATTACCAATTATGGTAAGAAAAACATCAAAACTAATGTAGCTTAAGTGTAAATTCATGCCACGCGGCACTCTTTGTATTAAAACCATAAAATTATATTGGCTGCTAAATTTAATGAAGCTCCGACAAAACTAATCGAGTTGTCGTCGAACATATAGGTACAATGTATATACAAACGCCGGATTGTTCAAGTTGACTCGGAGAACTTCGCTCGCTTCGTTCGCTAATAACACTCGTTTGTCAGCACGGAACCAGGCCTGTGTCACTCCCCGTTTAGGTATCGAAAATATACCTACATTACTACAATGAATCGTTTGTCCAGAGTAATAAGAATGAAATTGGCTTGCAATGGATGTCTAGGTTTCTAAACGAAGAGGTGAGGAGTTCTAACGCGAGCAGGTTCAGATTATGCAGATATTTTTTTGAATTTCTTTTCTGAGAATGACTTCTGTATGTGAGTACTAGTACTCATTCTGTGACGGAACAGTACTTTTCTATGCTGCTATTATCCTTTTCGTAACTCAGAATGCTTCAGCACCGGCCGTGTTGAAGCGTTCTGTCGCTCTCTCTCGCTCTAGCGAATGACGGTTCAGAGCGTCAGAAAAGGAAAGCACCATAGAAAAGTGCTATTCCGTGCCGCCAAATGGGTCCCAACCCTAATGAATACGAGGCACCATACCTGACATCAACATAGCTTCGTCGAGCGTGGCGGCCGCTATCTTCTCACTCTTTTCATTCTTCTCTCCTTTCTTTACCGTCATATTGAATATTTATCTGGAAAGAAGAATATTAGATCAGTGAATAAAGATAATAAATATGTAGGTAGAGAAAAATCGGCGTTAAAGTATACCTTATTTTTCCGGGGTCCAGTGCTGCCAAAAAGTGTATGTCAAAAAATGATCGATGGCGTCTCCTTACGTGCTCGCCAAGGCTCTCATCGTAACCTGCGCCACTTGCATTTTTTGACTCTCCTTATACAACTGTTGCATAAAATGCTATTATAAACTACTGTTTACAGTTTGAAGTAAAAACGTAAAGCTTTTCTACTGTACTACTTGATACTGTAAACAGTAGTTCATAAAATAGTTTGAAGGGTTATCTAGGGCCTGGTCAATTTTAAATGATGTCTCTCTTTCCTTTCAAATGGTTTATTTCAAATGGGGGCAGCACTGGACCCAGGATTTTTTTTGAGAAATTACACTGATTGAGCTTGCTCCAAAGTTAGTTCGAGACTTGTGTTATGGGATACTAACTCAACGATACTATATTTTTTATAATAAATACATTTATAGATAAGTATCCAAGACCCAGGACAATTTAAAAAGGGCCATTTTCCAACTTGCCCTGGCCGGGGATCGAACCCGGAACCTCTGAGTGGCGGACTAGCATGGTGACCACTACGCCACGGAGGTCGTCCATATACATGTATCCCCTTAAGGCGCTCTGCTTGCGATAGCTCGGTCATCTAAAAAGACCTTTGTGGGCACGCTGGGCATCCCAACACTCTACCTCTACATCAGTAGCAAGATTTTCATACAGACACATAGAATTGTCTACCCTGTCCACCCTAATATAATGTCGGGTACTAGCGAGGAATGTATTTTGTTCGATATGGAACCGTTCTCGTATTTCAGGTAAGATTAACGCCAACCCTGTAAAAAGTAGCTGTGCACGTCGCTGCTCTACCTGTTTAAGTATGAAATTTGTTTTTCGGGTATGTAAGTGTTGGTCACACTGATTTCAGTTTTTTCAGGCTGCCTAAAGGCATCTGACATAGCTTGACGATTGCCATACAATGATGACAGTCGTGACCAACGGCTACGTGCCTTTCGAAGCACGGAGGAGCTCAAAAAATCTTTGTGCCACTTGTGGTCACCCATCCAAGTGTGGACCACGCCCAGTATCACTTAACTTGCGTAAGCGCTAGTAATACGCACTCCCGCCGGGCCACCGAGCTCCTTATATATGTCCTCCAAAGTATGAAATTTACAAATTGACACAAATTTCAAATTTGACATCATTCTTAATTAATAATTATTGTTGACGATGGGCCAACGCAGGTCCTTGTAAGCATGTTTAGTGGACTGTATACACTAGATGCTGGTTCCAAATGAAACGCCGGAGAGATTTCCGCTCTGATGGTATATTCACTGTTGCTGCTTGTACACTGTCTGAACTCGATTGACTGATCTGACTCGACTGACTACAAACTTTGTATTTTTTTTTTTTTTTGACGTGACAGACATAGGTTGCCTCGGACGGCATTTCCTATTTCACCCGGACAAGGTTTGAGGAGCGGGCCAGAGGCCCGGCTTCCTATATTTTTATACTACTAGCAGCAGCGCAAAGGGCTCCCAAGGGGGAAACCTCGGCTTTGGGCGCGCTAGGGATTATGGCAAATTTTGGGGTGCTGCAACACCCATGTTTTGCCGGAAGGGCCGAAGCTACGGTGCCAGAAGGGCCTACTTAGGACGCAAATCGTCCAGGTACCGCCGGGCGGTACCTAGTGAACGAGCTAATGTTCCTACGCCTACGTATTCGATTACGACGAATGCGGGGGGGTCGGACCGCGAGGTTCCTCTGGCTACTCGGAGCCGCAGAGGTATCGAATTAGAGAAAACATGCCTCGGACGTCTGCCGGTGAGTCGGCGAGGGTTGTGCTCCGGGATGTAGTTAGCTGCCTCTCTAACTAGTCGGTTCGGGTGGTCGGCGGCTTTATCAAAGAAGCGTTCGGACGCTTCTTTCATAAAGTGCTTAATGGACGGGAACAAACTTTGTAAAAACTAGGGCTATATATATACAATGGGCGCTACTCGCAGGTAGCGCCGATACGCGTGAGTGTCCCGACCAATCAGGGCGCGCGCTCGGGGATCGCCCGAGTGTGCGTGAGAAGGGGTGTGCCTCTCATTGGCTGAAATGTAGGCGTCGTGATTGGTCGGTCCTCTTACAAATTTCAGGCGGCACGCTGCCTGTCGTCAACAATTATGAAACAACAATGTATGTTCAGTCAACTTTTTTGTTTCTGGAGAAAATGCTGCAGTACAGTTCGTTGCCGCTTCTTCTGTACTTGCGCTTAAACTTAGCTCTAAGTAAATGATCTGACGTCAACAACTACCCGTTATGAAATCGAAAGAATGACAATTATGAAGTGATACAAATATATCTAAAGATAAATAAATGGTTTTTAACTTTGACTTTTTACCCCCAAATTCATAAAAAAATAGAAACGTTTGCTAAACCTATTTTAGTTAAAATATGTTTTGTCTCGTTCTTTCAATGTCAAATATTGAGAAGAGGAAAAGGGACAAAAAATCATCATCATCATCCGAGCGTATTCCCGGTTGCATCCTCAGCAGTAACGCTTCAGAGCCCGGGGTCCGCTACCTAACCAAGGAGACTTGACGAGGTTACTGGTTTTTACACAGAGCGACTGCCATCTGACCTCCACAACCCAAAGGGCAAACCAGGAACCAATCCTTGGATAGTTTGATGATCAAACGCTAGGTGGCGTTCGAGACCCACAGTTTTACGTGCCTTCCGAAACACGGAATCATTTTTCTTTTCGGATAATCAGGTGATTCAAGCCTGCAATATCCTGGACTGGAACCAACTTTTCACAAAGTATGCTTCCCAGTGGAGGAAAAGGGACAAAATATGTTTTAGCTAAAATAGGTTTAGCAAACGATTGTATTTTTTTACGGTTGTGTTTTAATTCGCTCCACGGGGAGAACTTGGTCAGAGCGTCATATGTTTTGTAAACATCTTCTTTGTTGGTATGCACTATAATCAATCATGAGCGAGTTTATACTCCTAACCTGCATTTGGCCGTTTTTCGGGGGCTATGACTTTTGTAAAGTAATAATTGACAGAGATATAAAAAGAAAGCTGACGATAAGAAGAAGCATAACACACTTATTGGAACGCAGTTCCTTTTCGGACGGTACGAACTTGGCGGAAGAGGGCTAGCGGAAAAAAGTGTAAGATTTTTTCGTCACGAATTAAAGTGATAGGTAATTTCACAAGTTTGACGACCTCGTCGATAGCTCAGACAGGAGAGCGTACACCTGAGATGGTCGTTGTTCCCGGCTCAAACCCAGCATATGCCAGTAATTTTTTGAGTCATCATATCAGCCACAGGAAATTCTCTCCCAAGAATATCCAGAACGACCAATTGGAAGTAAAAATATTATTGTTTAATTTATTGAAAGGAAGTTACTTTCCAGACAGTACGGACTAAGCGGATGGGAGTCGGGCGAAAAAAAATGTTACACTTACGCATTTTGACGTGACAACGTCTTATAAATTGGTTTGCCGGGTGACACTTCAAGAAACTGCGTTACGCTCCGCTCACGTTATGCGCTCACAATGAGAGCGAGTGAGAGGCACGCGTCCCTTCCACTCGGGCATTCAAAGTCGTTGTCACGTAAAACTTTCGCCCGTATACCGACTTTACAGGCAACCAATTTTTTTGTTTCCTTATCTCTATGCTCAGTTGCATCCTAAGCTGTAATGCTGCGAATGCCCAGGGTCCACTTTATGGCTTTTACTTCTCACTTAGTACGGTTTTGAGCATTCTTTGTTGTAAGACTACTAGCACGCAGGATGTCAAGATAGAAATTATGCGTACCATATTTACGACATAAAGAAAATATGGCAGCGATAAGGTAAAAACATAATTTAAAATGTGTATAAACATCTTAAAGGATTACATATATTATGGCGCAATGAACAACACGATAAGAGTTTACAATCGCAAACAATCGCAATCAATGTTTGCGACCTGCCCCCAGCGTGGATGACGAAGAAAGTGGAAATATTCCACGATAACGTTATCGCAAGGACGGTTATTGGGAATTCAAAGTTGGGGTGACGTCACGGGGAAATTAGAATAACCGGGAATGACATTTCCTGTAACAATTAAGTTCTCTATCCGCACGAACAATCCTGTATCTATATACTATACGGATGTTATGGCACATATCTTTGGCGACCTCCGTGGCGTAGTGGTCACCATGCTAGTCCGCCACCCAGAGGTCCCAAGTTCGATCCCCGGTCAGGGCAAGTTGGAAACTGGCCTTTTTCAAATTGTCCTGGTTCTTGGATATTTATGTATACAATGTCCTTTTTAATTAAGTACAAATATTTTAAGGGGTTATTCAGTCCATCATTTTGAACAACTTTTCTCAATAAATGTATATCGAAATACGAAAAAAAATATTTAGGTTCTCATACAGATCGAAGTAGTCACGTGATATCGTTAATATGAAAAATGCAAAAAAATTTTTCGTATTTCGATATATATATTTATTGGGAAAAGTTGTTTAAAATGATGGACTGAATCACCTCTTAAAATATTTGTACTTAATTAAAAAGAACATTGTATATGTATTTGTTATAAAATATAGTATCGTTGAATTAGTATCCCATAACACAAGTGTTGTACTTACTTTGGGGCTAGCTCAATCAGTGTAATTTGTCCCTATACATATATATTACTAATAATGTTATGGTTATGTGTCTAATGGCGATCAGTAAGAGTAATGAATCCCAATGAATCTGGCTCGATCCGTCACCGTCTATAGGCCAGGATTGGCAAAGGGAAAATGTATAATTTATTTAAATTATGGAAAGTATTTATACTAAAACATTGTACTGTAGTGATATATTAAATCTACACGTCCAGTTAGTACGTGATGTGCTAAATTAACAAATTATAACTTGCTTATTAATTAAATTAATATCCTAGTGCACATCTCGTACGACTTCATGGTATGGATGCTGTCTTATGGTAACATTTCAATGATTATCGACTTTTCAGAACAACTTTATAAAATGTGTCCATAAAAGGTTTGCATATAATTTCGTGCCCTGTAACAATTAAACTTGTTTGACAAATCTGTTTGTCAAACTTCACGTTTTCATCAACCAATAGGTTGAACGTTAAACTAAAGATTTTTTTTTTTCAATTTTCTACTATATTTGGCTTAGTGATACATTAATTAATTTATTTATATAATCATATAAACATGCCTATAAATTATCATCTCAATGCTTATAGTTGGAGTCACGTGTTGAAATTCTACTCAAAATATTTCCTCTGCGATTTTTTATTTATTTCAATTCGTTCTTTTTGACTTAAGATTGACGCTCTAGATCAGAGGTTCCCAAACTTATTTTGTCAAACGCCCACTTTAAAAAATCAGTTATTTTGTAGCGCCCCCATTTTTTTCACCATAAAAACCTGAATCACATATTTGTCTTGCCTGTAGTTTAATCTATATTCTAAACTAGACTTTTTTACAAGAGAGAGCAATAATAATACATACACCAGTACATTAGAGTATCTTTTATAAAAAAATAACAATAATCAACATTGTTAATTTTTAATAAAAAAATAGCAATAATAATACAATTTTACAATAATAAAGAGTATCGGAAGTGGGGACCTCACCTGCGAAACTTTAAAACACGAAATTTTTTCAGTGTTTGATTCCTTTAACGATATAAATAGCGTTGTGAACGCATTAAAATAATAAATATTAATTACATTTTTAGTTTATATTTGTACAATAAAAAAGGATATAAAGATGAACTAATAAATGGATGTTGTGTAGTAAGAGGATTTCAATTTCAGTTAATTTTAAAATATGAAATAGCTGAAGTTATAAATCACTCATTGCTTAAATCACATCAGCGCCCCCCAACTTTATTCTGGGCCCGTTACCGGGCGGTAACCCTTAAAGCCTCCAGCGCCCACATGGGGGCGTTATCGCCCACTTTGGGAAAGACTGCTCTAGATTATGTCAGATTTTTCCATTCTTGTCTGTCTTCAACCAGCCTTTTCACATCTTGGTACATAGTTAACTTATTGTAATATTTAATAATTTATGATAAGATTTTATGTTCTTTACTAGGTATATGTAGTTGCTATTTACTGATACCATCACTATAAAATTGTTACCACGCAAAAGGACAATTGAAAACAAGATTATTGGATTACACTATCTTTATAATTCAAAAATAAATTATATAGAATTTATTTTCGTGATATTCTAATCAAGTGTAATTATAGGCACGTCATTTGCATGTCATATGATTTTATTTATAAAGTTATTGGGCAATACTGCACAAGATTCTTTGCACAGATTAAATTACTGAAAGTGAGCATCTTCACCTAGTAGTGTCACACACGTCACAACTAGTAGTTTACCGTGGCAGGCCGCAAAACTTCGGCATAGTATGTTTAGACATAGTCCGTCCAGGTCTAGTGCAGAAAGATATAAGGGACCCATCGTGATAAAAAAAACACGTTTTTTTCTATATGATGGCATAACGATGTTAGAAATTGTATTCTGACCCTTGTTCCATAAAAGTTACGATTTCTGTATTTAAAAGACGAGTAAAATATCTTTATTTATTGAAATCATCTTAATTGTAGTTTATATTATGTATATATTATATTTCATTTAAAATAGACTTATGTATTTATTCAAGTACTTATGTGTAATTAAAATATGTATGTTTATTTTTAGTTAGTATAGTTTTTTTTCCTACTTTATTTTATGTATAAACACGCCTGTATGCCTCTCGTACGAGTACATAAAGATCTCCTCTCAAAAGCCTACTCATCAAAAAAAAATTCTTCGATCAAATAAGAAAAATTTAACGTGAAGACATATATGGAGGTTACGAACTTAGCGGAAGAAAGAGAGATATGGAAAGCACCCCACCAACAAAGAACCCAGCTCATAAGAAACAAACCATAGTAACAGGGGGGTTACTTCATAAAATAATACGATAGTGGTCCGATAGTGACGTCAAATTTCTATGTCAAACCAAATTAGACTTTATCATCATAAATTAATGCTCAATTTTGCTTAACACTGAAACGCGGATACTCAGTAACTTCCGTCTTGCGTACCGCTTTTGGAGTTCCGGTGAACCCACCAGTTCACGACATCTATTCATGTGTTTCAATTCAATCCGCTATTTTCCAACAAGTCAAATCAGATACTTTTTTCTAAACGTGAATACAAACATTTTCTATGGGATTTTGTATGAAATACAGGCATGTGACGTCATAGTTTCTTGGAGTCAAATAACGCTCTTATAATCAGTTTTTCTGCAATAATAAATCTAAAATCACGTCAAAATGGAAATTTCAAACACAAATGGCATTATTTTGCGACGTTTTATTTTCTTATCAGTACAAAATAATTTATTTTTGACCCAAGCAAATACCCAATTAAAACACCAGGCCTAATATTCCTTGTTTACTAGGGAACCCTTAAATGATATCGAATTACGTATTTTATGAGATCAATGTCTGCTTTTGTTTAATTATTTTGTCAATGTGATAACCTTCGTTTGAAGTTCAAACGTATTGGGAAATATTTATACGTAATGAGTTAATGACACAAAATCGCGTAAGTACATTTGTAAGTTATCATTCATTTTACTCACAAAGAAATAACATAAATTAATAAGAGTGTACAATGCGACAAGAATAAGTTGAACAAAAATGGCGGACTTCAAAGCATTTTTGTACAAATTCCCGGCACGTAAATTGAACAAAGATGGCGGTCGTCGGCGCATTATTTGTACCTGCGGCGATAATCACCATTTTGGTTCAACCTATGTGCCGGAAAAACTTAAACAATTTTATTTTTACAATTTTAAACATTAAAAACAGCAAACACTAATATGACTCATTCGAAGCGCATTCCAGAACGGAATGGCAAAATATGGCCGCCGCGTCCACTTGTCCGTTCGGGCCACGGTTGACATCAACTGCGTGCCTTGTACCACGCAAACGGCGACAGCGGAAGGCAAGCGACGGCTGCCATGAAGTTTGCGATAATTAATCGACAGTCACTAGTCGAAGACGAATTATAATATTTATCAATTCTGGGCGAACATAATTTAGGTACCTTGAAAAATCGACACCATTTATTTGCACTATGGTTTGGTCAGGACATCTCGTGCCTCGAAGTTTCGGGAATTTTTGTAAATTGAGTTGTCTCGGGTCCTAGGACTTTGGAGGTCTCGACAGACTTCTCAAATCCTAATTTGTACGTAATATTTTCCTTAAGAGGTTTGCAAATATCGTAGCAAGTGAAAATCCATAGTATCTGCCTACCCCCATGGAAAACAGGCGTGAAAATATACACGCTGATTTTTCATTGGTGTTGGAAAAAAAATGTCGTATATCAAATAAATTCCTCTATCCATACACGTAATCCAAATTTGGGTATTACATAAGATAAAAAAGTTACAAAAATGATTTTCGATCGAGACCACGTAGTTACGCCCGTCCAAAACTGCCGAGTGACCGGATGAACTCGAGATCTAGGCGCTAGGCGCCAACGGTACTACTAATTGATCTCACGATTTTACTTTCGAGTTTCAGACAGCACTTTTTGTTTCTAAATTTTAATGTTGACTTGCTAATTAGGTCATATTAACGATCCTTATGAAAAGGTCTTCGGCTCCAAAACCAATGAAAAATTACCGTTTATGTATGTATTTGCCTTTATGCTACACTATCATCATCATCATCATCAGGTCTTGTTGTCTCCACTGCAGGAGCACGACCCTCTCTGTACTACCAGAGCCATACTTTGGCCAGAGCAGCCAGAGGACTTAGCCTACACTCTCCACGCTGGCTAAACGGGTTGGAGAGGTCTCATTGATGTTTATAAGCTTTGTTTAGCTTGTATTACCCTTGTATTCTACGACATCCACGGGAGGACTTGGAGTGGCCCTATTCTACTCTGCCGGAAACCACAATGCTACACTAATGATTAAAGAAAGTATCTAAGGACATTTCAAGTACTAAATTAATGGTATCCATAAAAATGTTATAACTCGCGTCAGTCGTCGCGATAATTAACATCATGACGTCTGTTGCGTTGTGGCAAAGTACAGTCGGGGGCAGATAAACCTGACCCCCTTGACTTCTAAAGGCCGTACGGTAGGGGGTCACTTTTATCTGCCCCCGACTGTACAATGACCATGTCTCAATACGAATTAAAGTTGCCATGCCTTTTTGTTGTACGAAAGCATCGAAATAAAGATGCACATATTTTTTTTTGGCATACAACTGAATTTATAAATAATTTATATGGTTTACGATTAGATCAGACCATGCAAGTCATCAACATGTAAGCAACTTGCGCTATGTAAATGGGCATTGGCCAATAATGGGTCTTGGATATTTATCTATGTATGTATTTGTTATAAAATATAGTATCGTTGAGCATAAAACAAGTCTCGAACTTACTTTGAGGCTAGCTCAATTAGTGTTATTTGTCCCTATATATTTATTTATTTATTTTATTGTATTGAATGCAACACATTCATTCAGTGCAATGCAACGCATTATTTAAACTCGTATGTTGGTTATTTTATTTATTTGTTTAACTTTATCACAAAATTGTAACATTCGGACTTCAGGCCAAGGGCATTTTTTCCGCCGATAAAAGCTAATTTTGGAAAAATTTAATAAATTAAAAAAGAATATTGATGAGTCAGGATTGTAAAAACGGAATCAAATTGGTGGTGGGTTGCTATAGCCGCATCGCTTGCTAACTTTTATAATTTCAATTTATTTATTTCATTTTATAGTACATCAGTTTTTACAGTCTTATAATATGTACACATGAACCCTGTTGTGTATCGCAAAACAAAGAAATAGAACGGCAAGCGGATCTTATGTCATACAGACGTTAATAATTAATAAACATAAATCTAGTAGAGATATTTACTTATTTATATATAAATATAACTAGGCAGAAGATATAAATTGATTCAGTCTCGCTCATTCCCTCTATAGGCTTTTAAGATATGCACGGAACGTGAATAAGTTGGTATGTATGTACGGTGAGCCTCAAAAATGGAGTCTCAATTTCTCGTACAGTTAGTATGAGAAATTGGGACTCAACTAGTGTTGTAAGCAATAGTATAAAATATCCATAGACTTTCGATACTATCGTGGCCTTGAAAAACAGTCACAATATCGATAGGACTATGGATAGAATGACCGATACTATCAATAGTATCGTTTGTCAATAGTTAGCAATACTATTGATATATGTAAGGTAAAACTATAGATAGTATCAATACTATTGAATTTAGATACTATCGACAGTATTCGATACTATCGATAGTATTGATAGTATCTAAATTCAATAGTATTGATACTATCGATAGTTTTCCCTTATATCAATAGTATTGCAAACTATTGACAATCGATACTATCGATAGTATCGGTTATTCAATACTATCGGTAGTCCTATAGATATTGTGACTGTTTTTCAAGGTCAACTATCCATAGTTATGCAACGCTAGACTCAACTTCTGAGGCTTACCGTACATTCTTAGTTTTTTTTTTCGTCCCAGAGCAAAATTGGAGTCCATGATTGTTATTAATAATTCAGGACACGCCTGTTTCCCTTATGCCAGCTACTATGTAACTGCGTGAACTGAACAAAGTCCAGAATTTATCGAAATTGCATTATTCATAGAACTGTAAAGTAAATATAATACTGCAAAAGTTTTCAGACATAAAGTTAATGAATTGGGTGTGTAAAAGTTGTTGTAAATGAATTGAAATGCGTGTTATTAATGTGTATAAATTGATTTTTTCAAAAGTATCTATTATAACATGTGAGTTTTAAGTAATTCCAAAACTATGTACATTTGTTAAATGGAAGTACCTAATAAAGGAAAATGAAACTTAAATATTGATGAATTGAGTCACTTAAGTGTTATTGTACAACACAGCACAAATTTGGGGGAGGTTCTATTGTAACACCCTTAGGTAATAATACCAAGAAAGTAGCGTACAATATTTATTTATTGGATGGTAATTCCAAAGCGTAGGGTTAAAAATGTCCTAAAGACCACGCAGGGTCTTCATCTTCCAAAAACAAACCATAGCGAGTTTTAATTTCGCAGCACACCATCTAGTCATGTTTCACCGAACTAACCAAAACACAAACATTGCGTATCTAGCATAGAATCTTAACATACCGCCCACCAAGAACAATACTGATTGTTCTTAACTTTATATAAATCAAAGTATAAACTAAACCTTGGTGGGGGCTATCATACAATAACAAAAATATAATATGTAATATCACTTAAAACTACCTTAAACTATTTTTATTCAGCTAATGGAAGCACACAGAGTTTCGACACGGGTCTTTTAATGACCGAGGATTTTGTTTTTAAAGAAACGACTCTTGTGATTCCATCAGAACCAGGATGTTTGGATACCACACGACCAAGAAGCCATCTACAAGGAGGTAAGTCGCTTTCTTTTACTAAAATAATGTCTCCAATTTGTGGTTCAGGGGTTTGGTAAGACCATCTGTACCGGTATAAATATTTTGTGAGATAATCTTGTGACCATTGACGCCAAAACTGTTGTGTGACTTTTTGCGTAAGTTGCCATCGACGAAGGTTTGTTACGTTTGAGGATTCAAAGTTATGATCAGGAGGGGTTACCAAGGGACCGCCCACCAAGAAATGACCCGGCGTTAACACTTCCATACCTTCAATGTCTGAACCAAGACGTGATAAAGGCCTTGAATTCAGGCACGCTTCGATTTGAGCTAGGACTGTAGATAGCTCCTCATAAGTTAGTGTCAGATCGCCTATCACCTTTCTCAGGTGACCCTTAACTGATTTAACACCGGATTCCCAGAGTCCACCAAAATTTGGACAGTGGGGGGGAATAAAATGCCAAGACGTCCCATTTATGGCAAGCGACTCTGCAATCTCTTTCACCATTTGAGACTTCTCTGCAGAGAAGAGGATTTGCAATTCTCGTGATGCCCCGATAAAATTGGTACCATTATCGCTCCAGATGTCTGTACAAATCCCTCGGCGGCTCACAAATCTCTTAAATGCTGCCAGAAACCCTTGAGACGTCAGATCACTGACGACTTCAAGATGTATAGCCCTGGTTGCCATACATATAAACAAGCATATGTAGCCTTTATAAGATTTATAACCGCGACCTTTAGTAGTCCGCACGCTTATCGGACCAGCGTAATCCACACCACTACAGGTGAAAGGCTTAGTTGGCGTAACTCTGGCAGCAGGCAACTGACCCATCAGGGGGGTCATAGTATTCGTAGCAGCCTTATCTTTAAAACATACGATGCATTTTCGAACGTATGACTTCACTAATGATTTGGCACCCAAAATCCAATATTTGGATTGTAAATATGCCAGCATGAGTTGGGGTCCACCATGCAGTGTTTTGAAGTGAGCGTCAGAAACAATCAATTCAGTTAAATGTGACTTTTTAGGCATTAAGATAGGATGTTTCTGATTTTCACTTAACTGAGAATTCTCTAGGCGTCCTCCTACTCTAAGTAAACCTTTGCTATCAATATAAGGATTCAATGGTTTTAAAGGTCCTTTTATTTTATTAGGTTGCCTTTTTTCCAAAAAACTTAGTTCGTTTTCAAAGTATTCCCGTTGACATTGCCGTATACAAATTTCTGTTGCCTCAACAAGTTCTTGCGATGTAAGATAGGTACTGCAGGTCTTAGAGGAATCGCGATTTTTAAATCTTAAGAAACGCCTACAGTACGCTACTACTCGGACGAGCCTTGTCAACGAAGAATACTTGTCGAATAAAGAATTGTCAACCTTTGTGTGATGTACAACTTTCCTCGTTTCTAAATCTGTTTGTTTATTCTTGGGCTGCTTATACATAATGACCTTCTCATGGAGCATGGCAGGGCCGTGAAACCACATTGAGTACACCATAAGATCAGAGGGGTTCAAACCTCTTGATGCACAGTCAGCGGGGTTTTGAGCCGATGACACATGGTGCCAGTGATCTCTATCCAAAGTTTGTAGAATTTCCGACACACGGTTACCAACAAATGTTTGCCACCTACTAGGGTGCCCACTCAACCAAGCCAATACTACCTCCGAATCAGTCCAGGCGTGTATATGTGATTTGTCGATATTAAGAACCTCAGATACCTCCTTTAGCAGCTTACTTAGTAGTGTACTTCCACATAGCTCCATTTTTGGGATTGACAACTGTTTAATCGGAGCCACTCTTGTTTTACATGTAAGTAAACTGACGTGGACGTTGCCGTTTGAGTCAATTACACGCAAATATACAACGGCACTGTAGGCGGCGCTAGAAGCATCCGCGAACCCATGAAGTTCCACCAACCCGTCGTCACTTCGTGTGTTTACCCAACGAGGCAATACAAACTTGGTAAGATTCAGCAGGTCTTCACGGTAGGTATTCCATTCATTAAGTAAATGGCTTGGCAGCTCTTCATCCCAGCTTAAACTTGCTAGCCACAATTTCTGCATGAATATTTTTGCTGTTATGATGCTGGGTGCTAGCCATCCAAGTGGATCATAGAGTCTTGAGATGTCTGATAAAACCTTTCTTTTTTTTACAGGTCCTGTCTGCGGAGGAAGAGTCACCGTATACTGGAAGTCATCAGTTCTACGATTCCAGGTAAGTCCCAATAACCTTATCATTTCATCCGTTTTCAAGTTGATTGCATTTCCAAGTTCCTTTCCTTCTTCTATCTTAAGTCTCTCAAGTAAATCTTCATTATTTGTTGTCCACTTTTGAAGTTGAAATCCACCCTTTTGTAGTAGTATGTTCATTTCCTTATAAATTTTTATTCCCTCTTCAACTGTCTGACATCCCGTAAGTACATCGTCCATATAATAATCTGTTCTTATTTTTTCAGCTGTTTCTGGATGCGGAGTTCCTTCATCCAGTGAAAGTTGTTGTAGAACTTTCACTGCCAAATATGGAGCACAAGCTGTACCAAATGTTACCCTCAATAAACGATATTCTTGCAATTCTTGTTTTGATTTTCCCTTATCCTCATTGTAGATAACATTTTCCTCATCCAGACTCCATCTCTCGTCCCACAGAAATCTTTGATAATCTGCATCCTCCTGTGCTACCTTGACTTGAAGATACATCTTAATTATATCCGCCGATAAACAGATTGGATGAGTTCTCCACCTCATGATTAGATGACGCAATTCAGGTTGTAGAGTAGGACCAACCATTAGGGTACTGTTTAAGGAAATCCCATTTTTGTCCTTACAGGACGCGTCAAAGACGACTCTTAATTTCGTAGTGGCCTTGTCACTTCTAACCACAGCGTGGTGCGGTAAATAAAACGAACTTGTTTTATTTTTTTCTAATTTAGGCACCACTTCTACAAATTCAAGGCTTCGATAATCTTGAACCACTTTAGAATATTCCCTTTTAAAATTATCATCTTTCAGAAATTTTGAATATAAAGATTTTAACCGTTTTGTTGCTATATCCTTAGAAAAAAAATGATGGTTACATTCCTCTTTAAATGGCAATTTAACGATATAGCGACCTTCCGAATCACGTTTAGTGGTAGCAGTAAAATATTCTTCACAGCGTTGCTCCTCAAGTGATAGAATTTTTCGTTGCTCCTTAGGATCGGACTCTATTTCCCAGAACCTTTTTAAAATTTCGTTATCTTCTATACAGGTATGCATAAAGACGATATTTTTATTTTGAGTATGTGGCACATTACCCGAAATAATCCATCCAAGCGAAGTGTTCTGTGCAATAGGTGTGCCTTTGGGTCCTGTTTTAATACCATCCTTAATAATTTGCCCATATACCTCAGCACCTAATAAGATGTCAATCTTATTAGGCGTGTGATATTGAGGGTCAGCCAAGCAAATTTCACTTAGCTCACTCCAGTTCAATCCAACTACGTTCCTACTTGGAAGGAATGAAGTGATTGAGTTGAGCACAAAGGCTCTAACTGTAATCCTTGTATGAGAATCAAATCTAGGACGAACTTTTAACTCCACCATATATTTCACAGAAACATTTTTGTTACCTTCCAATCCGGAGAAATGCCCCTGTACTGGTATTTTTTTAATACCTAAGCACTGAGCGACTGCTTCCGTGACAAAGGACGCTTGAGAGCCTTGGTCAAGCAGTGCTCTGATTATATGATATTCCCCGGTGGACGACTTTGCATTTATCAGAGCCGTAGCCAACAAAACCTGACTTTGTACAGGCATCTGTCCCGACGAATAACACGTAACGACTGGAGTATCCGACCCAGCGGATGAAGAAGCCCCATTTTTAGCAGGCAAACCCTTAATACCCTCTCCAGACGTAGACGCGACAACTTTATTTTCATTTTTTGAACCAACCGCAGATGAATTACCAATTCCACCTGAACCTCCAACATTACCACTGGGAGCTTTGGGGTGAAGCATCGTATGATGCTTGCGTTTACATATACGACAAGTAACATTGCTTTGGCAAAACTTGGCAGCATGGTGGCCAAAACAATTAAAACATAATCCATTTTGTTCCACAAATTTTCTCCTATTATTTACATCTTCGTTTCTAAAATCTTTACAAACATTTAATTTATGATTATCGTTACAAAATGTACATTTGGACTTCGCTGTATGAAAAACCTTTGGTTTGTTTGAACTTGATTGAACATTAGGTTTGTTCACAACCGCCCGAGGCTCTAAAAATTCGAGAGCCCGATATCTTTTTGTAAGGAACTCTTTGAACTGAGAAAACGCAGGTAGTTCATCTATTCCATTAATATTACTAATGTGCATCTCCCATTCCTTCCTTGACTCAGGGTCCAATTTGAGCGTCAGCAGATGAATCAAAAGAACGTCCCATGACGTAACGTCCACTCCTATATTTTTTAATGCGCTCAAACAGTCTGAGGTGTTATCAATTAAATTTTTTAACAGTGTGGGAGACTCAGTAGTTACATTACGTTGACTTAAAAGTTTCTTAAGAATAGCACTACATAAAAATTTCTTATTATTGTATCGTGAGTTAAGCAACTCCCAACACCTCTCGTAGTTGGATTCGGTTATTGGTATTTGTCTGACGAGTAGTTCGGCTTCACCCGACAAATACCCTTTTAAATAGTGCAATTTTTGAACCCTGTCCAACTGCGAGTTAGTGTGAATCAATGAAACGTAAAGGTCCCTAAAAGTAGTCCATTCCGAGTATAAACCTGAAAAGGTAGGAATAACTATTTTCGGAAGTTTAATAGCATCTGATTTACTATTTGAGTTGGAAGCATTTGAAACCTGTGTTGGAGTACCTTTAAAATTTGACAACATCTGCTTTAACTCTGATTTATAAAAGGTATACAATTCCTCAATTAATTCGAACTTATCTTCCGTAAAATACTTATTATCTTGCCTTTCATCAGCCATCTGTACAATCTTTTGATGATTTGCACTACAACTTAACCAAAATTGCTCCAGGGTTTCTAAACGAGTTTCTACATAACATTGAGTTAACCTATCCTTCGGCGATTTTTTGAAATTTTTATAAGCTTTGGAAATGCGTGTATGATAATCATCTTGTACTTTAATTAACTCCTCCATTTTATAAACAAATACCAATTTTATTTTAAAAAGTTAAAAAAATATTTCTTGAAAAATCACGAAAATATTACAAGTGTTTAATTACCTTTATACTAAATAAAGTTCAAAGTCCCAAAAATTACAAGTGTTTCAATCACTTATATTAAAACTTAAGATTTTTTATAATTCAATCAATGCGCAAAATTTTACAAGTGTTTTCAACATTCAATTTCTAAGCAAAATTGGGCATGGATTCCCCGTCTCAACCACTTTTCTTACAACTAATTACTCTAAGTCCATGCAAACCAAGTGTAAAATTTTCTAAGTTAATGAAATCAGATCACGAAATTTTTCTATGTTCATGTAAACAAACCGCTAAAGTCAATTTCTTCTAAGTTATCTTGTTAATGTTAATAAGGTTCAAATTTCACTATCACTTTCGGCTATTTAATAAAGTTCAAAATCACTCACAATTACACGTCGATCACCTTAGGTTGATGTCACCTCCATATGCGTAACAGTTACGACGCTGCTGCTCCCCCGCACCTCTCAAATCCTGACGTCACCGTCTGCCGCAAGACCGCTCGACTTCCTGTCGGCGGTACCGCTGCTGCTTGAGATTGTAGCTGGTTGCGACAAGCGACCCACTTGTCCAGCTAAGTACTTCCAAAAATGCACATCCACTTTAGTGCGCCTTCCGATTGCCACTGCAGCCGGCCGAAGAACCAAAATTTGTACAACACAGCACAAATTTGGGGGAGGTTCTATTGTAACACCCTTAGGTAATAATACCAAGAAAGTAGCGTACAATATTTATTTATTGGATGGTAATTCCAAAGCGTAGGGTTAAAAATGTCCTAAAGACCACGCAGGGTCTTCATCTTCCAAAAACAAACCATAGCGAGTTTTAATTTCGCAGCACACCATCTAGTCATGTTTCACCGAACTAACCAAAACACAAACATTGCGTATCTAGCATAGAATCTTAACAGTTATATCGGTGTATTGAGTATTTTATCATCATCATTATCATTATATCAGGCACAGGAAGTCCACTGCTGGACTTAGATCTCCACAGGGCGTTTATATGGCTGCAAGCAAAATTCGTACATTGCAGCCCTGGGCTCTGTTTGCTTAGAGCCGCAAGACCCAAAGTGCTCTGTCATCTCCGTCAGGGATAAAGATGTGATAGTGTATGTTTGTATTAATTATTTAATGATTTATATAAACATTATAATATAATATAAATATTATAATACATACTCTAGATTGATCATCTCAAAAGGATTACAAAATTTTCACATTGTCTTAGATTTGCTATGGCTTGTGTTAGTTTTTCAATAGTCTCCTAGGTCAAAGCAAAAGTTGGCGTTTCCCGTTTCCACTATGCGAGTAAAACCATGTAGAATACTTATAGTTATGTCATTTCACGTTTGTTTAAATAATAATATAGTTTTTAAAGCAGTCAAACATACATTCATATCTTATAGAATGCCGGACCGTTCAAGTAAACTCTTAAGAGCTAAGTATACAATTATTTATTTTAACAGTATTTACGGTGCCCGGATTATTATCTACTTAAATTAATAATTTTTCAAAACTAAAAACCTAATTCACTCCCAAACTTCACAGCTAATTTTGATAAAATTCCTATGGCACCAACTGACAAGTATGGTCGGTCCAAAAGAAATAAAAGGTAGCGACGAATTGATAACCTTCTCTTTTTTGAAAGTCGGTTACAAAACCACGAGTCGCCACGAGTGAGATTCGAACCCACGTCATTCATGTTTACGCAGTAAGTGCACTACAAAAATAATTTAGCAAAAAAGGGTTACTTGGAAATAAACTTATACAATACGTATTTCTTTTTTAATATATGCAATACGTATGCATAGATAATATCACAATATCAGAACAGGAAAAATGAAGAGATATTAGATACTTGTTATGTTATTATACAAAAATTGCGGCGGCGGGAGGTTACCGCAAAGTCATCCATCAATATCATAATTCGGAATTATCGCATCATGCATATTCATAAAATTAAGTATTTGTTTAAAATGACCATGTTTTAAAGAGGAGTCAGCAGGGCCGGATCTATCATATGGCTTTTTGGGCTTAAGCCCAGGACCTCGTGGATTCCAAGGGCCCCAGCCAAGTCAAGTCAACTTCAAAAATGAGACGATAAAGAAATGTAGCTGTTCTTGATAAAGATTGGCAACCCTGAACACTAAAGCATAAAATATTACAATATAAATCAACTGTTTTATTGTCTTATTTTTTCCTATACCTTGAGTAATTATGTGGGCCCCTAAGTAGTATTAGCCCAGGGCCCCCTAAACTCACGATCCGGCCCTGGGAGTCAGGCTCCTATTGGAACCTACATTAAAAACAAAACAAAACAAAAAAATTACCTCCCAAGTGGGAGTCATGCTCGCGCACGAATGGTTCCGAACCATTATCTATAAAAATCACATTATAAATATTTTTTTAACTCTGATTCTAGTATTTGCTTATTTATTGTTATAGCGGAAAAATAAATCATCATCTGTGGAAATTTCAACTGTCTGGCTATCACGGTTCGTGAGATACAGCCTAGTGATAGATAGACAGACGGACAGTGGAGTTTTAGTAATAGGATCCCCATATGATCCAATCGGAGCCCTAAAACAGGCGGCCGGCTATAAAAGGTTTTTTTTTAAATTGCTGTATAATAAATAAATATATAGGAACAAATTACACTGATTAAGCTAGCCCCAAAGTAAATTCGGGACTTGTGTTATGGGATACTAACTCAACGATACTTTAACTTTATAACAAATACATATGTAGATAAACACCCAAGACCCAGGAAAATTTGAAAAAGGCCATTTTCCAACTTGCCCTGACCGGGGATCGAACCCAGACCCTCTGGGTGGCGGACTAGCATAGTGATCACTACTCCACGGAGGTCGTCACATAATACAAGGTACTTACTTTTTGATTAAGTGCGAATATTCTTATCAACAATTCGCTAATGAATGTATACTAAAATAATATGGGTACGTTTTCAACTGACTTTAAAAAAAGAAGGAGGTTATCAACTCAACCTGTAGTTTTTAGGGTTCCGTACCCTCCGCTGTCCGTCCGTCTGTTCGTCCGTCCGTCCGTCTGCCTGTCACCATGCTGTATCTCATGAACCGTGACAGCTAGACAGTTAAAATTTTCACAGATTATGTATTTTTTTTTGCCGCTATAACAACAAATACTATAAACATAATATAAAAATATTTAAGGGGGCTCCCATACAACAAGCGTGATTTTATTGCCGTTTTTTGCTCGATATGAATAACGGCAACAGGTGGACGCTTGAAATATTCACAGAATATTTAGTTGTATATTCACTTTAAAAATTAACAATTTAATTAAAATGAATATTTCAGGTGCGCTCCCAACTCCCATACAAGCACGGAACCCTTCAAGCGCGAGTCAAGTAGCCGACACCTATTATAAATTTGCTCCATGGACTACTACTTCGGAGAAGCATTGTGAACATAAGGTCGTTTACTTAATCTTCGATTGTTCCTTGGACCACCGTCGGAGGTGCAGCAGACAGCAACAGCGGCCTATATAAACCCAAGAAACTCTGTATTTGTCGTCATTCATCCACTAGCTACCAGTAGCTTTAAGGTTTTTTGTAAAAAAACTAATTTTTATAAAATAAAGTTTTTATTAAATAATTTTGAGTTCTCAAAATCTTGACTCGCAACTCCGACTCGCACTTAGCTGGTTATTATTATTCATTTGGCGTTATTTAAAAACTGCAGAAGTAATGTGGCCTGTTTACTTAACTGAAAACTTCTTGTTTTTCTTCATTTAATTTTATTGGAGAGGGACAGCCAGCCCAGCAGTGGGACACTACATCTGGCAAAAAAAGATATTGGGGAACGTTATTGCATGTTATTGTCTGAACTTGCCTTTAAAAAATATTTTTCATCATTTGTTTTTTATTATCATGTATTGATTTCGCACCCCCTAGCTATAATGAAATTTTGGAATCTTTGGTTTTAATCATAAATATATATATATATATATATATATATATATATATATATATATATATATATATATATATATACTGGTACTGGTAACTAACGCAAAACCTTTTAACATCAGAATCAAACTCCCCAACACATTATAGATCTGCAAGAAAAAAGGCAAAAATTGCAGAAAATAAAATGGGCCTCCCATACAAATTCACTGATCACCTGGTCGAGTTTCTATGGGGATTCCAATTTCTTTTCTTAGATTTTTTTATTTTTTTCTTGCAGATCTATATTATGTTAGGATTTTGATTCCGATGTTAAAAGGTTTTGCGTTAGTTACCAGTAACCCTGTATAGGGACAAATAACACTGATTGAGCTAGCCCCAAAGTAAGTTCGAGACTTGTGTTATAGGATACTAACTCAACGATAACTATATTTTATAGCAAATACATATATAGATAAACATCCAAGACCTAGGACAATTTGAAAAAGGCCATTTTCCAACTTGCCCTGACCGGGGATCGAACCCGGGACCTCTGGGTGGCGGACTAGCAAATCAGACATTATATTCTTTTTTTGTTATGTTTTGTTATCATAGATATGTTTATAATAATCACCATGCAAGTAGCTTCACATTAGGCATGACAGGCACTTCTTATTCTGAACCGAGTTTCTTTCGGCGTATCTTCTCACTTGTGGTCGTTTCGAAACGCTACTAATTCGTAGCTTTTGCTAGATATATAAGTTGAAAGAAACGACCTTCATTATGAGATATTTTGTCCTATATTTGATAATAAAATACAAGTTTTGACTTTTGAATTCCTGTGACCTTGCTAAGGTTGTTTTATCACTTGGCAGTCCTAGCACTAGCTACGCAATTCGAATGTATATAACAATATTTGTATACAAAAAAGGTATTGACCTAACGAATTGTGAACAAAGCAGAACTGTTCAATAACTTAACATACAAAGAGTATAAATTTTAGTTAAAAATTATGTAATTTTAATTGTAAAAAAATTACACAAACCTGTAAAAGTCCCAAAAAACTGGAAAATTTACGGAAAAATATGAAGTTTTACATAAATTTTGTCAATTCTCAGAAAAAAATATGTAAAATTTCATATTTTTCCATAAATTTTGCAGATTTTTGGGAATTTTACAGGATTATGTAATTTTTACATGTAAAATTACATAATTTTCTAAGTAAAGTACGCTATTTTTAACAGCGTACGCATCTAGATATACTTATGTGGAAGATTTAGGAATGTGTATCTTCCCAGCAGTGGTCGTTTTGAAACGCTAGTAGTTTTGACTTTTGCATTAAAAAAGTATATAGATTTTGTTCTATATTGAAAATAAAAAATAAATAAAAATATATTTTTTTAAAACATTGACTTGAGTTGATTGTAGGTTTTTGATTTGGGCGGGCCTAGTTATAAAGTATGCCCGTGTTATAAAGTATATAATGAAACGGTAAATGTCTTAAAATTATAGATTTTGTCTTGCTATGTTACTACAAAAGTAACGTGTGATTTCACCAGGCATAAATATCAGATGTGTGATCGGTTCTTGTTAATTATTTACTAGTAAACTTACTCATTCTTTACATAATCTGTTTATGTTGCGCAAGGTCTTCAGCTATTTATCACGGATCTCTATTATTTCTGATATTTCAATCTCCCGATTATTGAAGGTTAGTTAAGATTCGTTTTATGAAAATTAATTAATTACCTCACAGTTTTTTAAATAAAGTTCTGAATTCTTTTAATTTTCTTTTCTTTTAACCGACTTCCAAAAATGAGGGAGTTATCTTCTTCTATTTTTATGTATGTTAACCGATTTTATTAGAAAACGCCTGGACCGATTTGAAAAATTCTTGAAATTTGAAATTTGATCAAAATCGGTTGTGTAGTTTGGGGGTGCAGTTGGTAATTAGTTTTGAAAAATTATGTTAATTAGGCAGCCTATTTTTATTTGTTATTGATTTCTAAAATGCATGAATATCTTTTAACAAAAAGCTTTCCATAAAAACTTGGATCAACTGATGCGGTCAACTTCATATTTCCATATATGTTTCAAGATTAAAGTTGTCCGATATTGCGGCCGAAACTCAGCCTAAAAATAGTTTCGATATATTTTATATTACATCCTGTATGTACATCATCAAATGTCACCATTAGACAATAGAAACAATTTATAAGACTTTAACATTTCTTTGTAAAACGTACCTAGTCAGTATTAAAAATAAATCAAAACCAATAAAAGTACCAAAATATATACTTATTTACATTCTCACGATGTTCCTGAAAATCACGAAAAACCAAACCACCACGAAAAAAGTAACATTTCACAATTGACACACCACAAGACACTTTTCGAGTACTTACATTATCTTTTTTTTTTTCGATATTTTTTCTTATATTATTTTTTTCTTCTTTTTATTGCTTGGGCGGACAGTGTTGCGCCAGTACGGGTTCGGTACTGAAGGTTCCACGCGCGCCGCACGCGTTATATCGGCCTCATCTGCCAAAGCTTTATCTTTGCAGCTCGATTGGATTGAGACTTGCGGGTCTGTGAGTCATCTGTTTTATTGACATTTTATGGAGTTTTGCGGAACGTCTTAGGGCATTTTGGAGAGGAATTTGTATCCCCTCTTCTCTTTGGTTGGTATCAGTTAGTGTGCAAACAATCTAAGTATTCAAATTTATCTGACTACCTCGGTGGCGTAATGGTCAACACGCTAGACCGCCAATCTGGAGGTTCTGGGTTCCATCCCCAGCCAGGGCAAGTTGGAAAATGGTCTTTTTCAAATTGTCCTGGGTCTTGGGTGTTTATCTGTATATGTATTTATCATAAAATATAGTATCGTTGGGTTAGTATCCGATAACACAAGCTTAAGCTTACTTCGGAGCTATCTCAATCTGTGTGATTTGTCCCTATATATTTATTTATTTTATTTATTTACTCCTTTGTATGAGGAGTCCCCTACTGATAGGTCCGTTTTCCGTTCCCTTGTCTTTTAATAGCTTTTCATTAGGAAATAGGTACCCTATTTTCATTCCTTCTTCTTCCAGGGTTCTAGCCAAAACTGAGAGATCCTGAATGATTGAGCTAACCCCAAAGTAAGTTTTAGCTGTTTTGACTGTCATTTTTACTGCCGACAAAAAAAGGTGTGTATCAAGTTTGACGCTAATGTCTGTCGGTCTGTCTGTCTGTATCATCGTAGCGCTCGAACAGATGGATCGATTTCAATGCGGTTTTCCAGGTGAAGGCAGTCGTATCAGTAGTTCCCCTACTCAGATGCCATTCTTGACAGTCAGGGTTATTTTTTTAAATACCTCGCAAATAAATTTGTATAGAATAACGGTCCTAGCTCCCAGATACAGAAAGGCTTCCAACAGAAAGGTCTCTTATTCATCTTCCTATCCTCCATTTGAAGTGGAGTCGGGACATCATGTGAGTCTTTTCCATTTACTTCTATTCTTTGTCATTGCATCTGTTCCATTATTACGCCTTCTTTAAATACTCCTTTGGTATTTTCCTTGGCCTTTTTCTGTTCCTTTGCACTGTAATCTACTGATTAGGTTTTCTCTTAGTAACTAACGGAAAGGTGAAATCTAAAATAGACTAATATCTTAAATTTCCTTTATAAGGCATAAATTACAATCACGCACGTATTAAAGACATGATAAATAGCGATTTAGATGTACATCATCAGATTAGATTACGGTCTGTGTGTGTGTGCTGTACATAATATATTATGATCAACGATAGCTCACTTTATGTAATTTTTTCTCAGAACATATCACTTAGTATTACATCAGACTTAGCGCTTTTTTAAAATTTTCCAAGATGGCCGCCAAATGTCAACTGCATCAGATTTGACTTAAATCCAGAATGTAGAGTTTTTTTGGGTCGCAGAATCCAAATGTAAACCATTTTTTGGAATCCAAGCAGGCGTCGTGATTTTTGATTTTTAACTTTATTCGTTCATAACGCCTGCAACTAGGCGCCCAACTGAAACAACTAGGGGCCTGAAATTCTGTATGCTGGGGTAAAGCATCCCGCGAAACTATAAGAAATTGAAATCAGATTTTGGATCCAAGATGGTCGCCCACACATGTTTCGATGTTTCCTTTACTTTCTGCAGTTTTTGTCCATTTTCTCATATCTGAAAAGATACATTAGTCAATTAATAGCTGCAAGTAAAACGGCGGGCTGCTTGCAGCCCGCGCAAAGCCCCAAAATCTATTAATATACAATATGTAAAAAAAACCTTGTCCGATCCTTGTAGGAGCAACTCAGACCGTCAATATGAATAATTTTCCTTTTCTTCTTTTTAGGAAAAGTAGTTCATATTGACGATCTGAGTTGCTCCTACAAGGATCGGACAGGGTTATTGTTACATATTATATTATGATAAACGATAGCTCCACTTTGTAAATTTTACTCGGAACATACCATAATAAGAACTTTATGTCTAAACCCAGGTATTACATCAGTTTTCTTCCAGTGTTTGTTTTTACGATCATTGCGTGATTTGAGAGACATAATTCAGGTTGTTCACTGCAAGACAGGCTTTGTACATGAAATCGCACACTAAAATGCGGACTCTGGATGTGGACTGGATAAAAAAACATATTATTTATATAGTCCGTAACTAGATTATCCAAAAGAAAGTCCAATAGATAATCTAAGGGATCCATATTTTTTTCGTTAAGCAAAGAAGTCGAAATTCACAAAAATACAGCGCATCGAAGTTTCAGAGTGGGGGGAATTTACGTCACCTTTTGGTGAAAATCGTACCTGATTTTCGCGTTCGATTATTTAATGCGCTGTATCTTAATAATCATTTAAAATCAAAGAAAATAAATACATTTAACTACCATACTTTTTAAAAATCTACCTAATGAGCCCAACTTTTCCTTGAAGCAATCAAAAGACCTACACCAACCTTTGATTGCATAGTTAGGGTTAGGGTTAGGAATAAAGAAGTGATAAAATAAAGATAGGCTCTAAAGGACTAGTATCCAGAGCCGTAAAATAATTACAAAAAAAAAAAGAATAAAAGACCACTTTTAGGCCTACAAAAAATACGTTATAATATGGCCTTGCTCTTGGCAATTGGTAGCAAATTAAGCTAGGCATTTCAATTGTCCTAAAGTACATCAATTAATCCTATTCCATTTGCTTCCATGCCGCACTTTCATCAAGCAAATTGAAACATATCAGCCAAACTACTTTAAGTTGTTGTTTGTGCTAACGGTGCAGATTGGAGGATAGAATTTAAAGTAGAGCTGCCGAAAAATTAATAGTGTTACATTACAATCGATAGTTTCAATCAGTGGCGGATTTATCAATAGGCTGAGTAGGCTAAAGCCTATGGCGGCACATTAGGGGGGCGACAAATTTGAGGCCATTTGCACCCTCTCCATCAAGAAGGTATTAAGGTGCTTCTATATACGAGTATGATATTTCAATGAACGTAGCTTAGGGGCGGCAATATTTAAATATACTACTGGCGGCACATTTCGCAGGGCAGCAAATTTGAGGCCAATTGCAGCAAATCCTCACTGGCGTGACTTGTACCTTTATTCATGATGTATAGTAATTTTAAACTACCATCACTGCTTTCGGCGAAGGAAAGCATCGTGAGGAAACCTGCACACTATTACTTACTTACTACCATCGATGTAATATTATCTTTGTTACTATTTACTATCCTGGCTCAGCGACCCAATTTGAGTCTTGGCCTCCAGCAAAAGATCACGCCAGCGTGCTCGGTCCTTTTTTTTCGTGTGGAAAAGACCTGCCGTTTCGTCCACCCGGCCACTGGAAGCCGGGTGGGTATGTGGGGCTTGCACCCACTTTAAAAATGTGTCACGGTGTCACCGCCACAACCGCTTCCAGCCGGAGCTGTGTGCTTCTTCATGGTCCAGCCCCGACGCGGCCGGCCGCTACCGTCAGCGGCCCCGACCCGCTAACGGCACCCTCTGCTTTAGTCAGAGGGGCCGGAACAGCCATCGGCTTGGTCTCTCGACCCGACAAGGACAGGCGCGCTACCACGATATGCGTCTTCCACTCCGGAGGGCTATCTGTTGAACGATGGAATCCCATTTCCACCGTCTAACGTCATATTTTGAGCCTGCAAAAGCAGGCCCTGCCCCAGGTTCACCTGACGGCGCCCGAGGCCCACCCAGCTGGCCGCAGAGGATTAGGAGAGCGGCAACGTAAGACACTTCTCGTCCCCTGCGACCCCTACCACAGTATGGGCCTGGGGAGGCCATGGGTGCCTCTTCGCTTCCCAGCGGGTGGCAAGGCCACAGGCACTAAGCCATCCCATCGCTACAAGGTGGGAATCGTGCGGGGGGGAGCATTCTCGGTCCTGTGCTAGCTCTTGCCACTTGTCTCTTACTTAAATCTTGCGCAGGTCCGCCATTACTTCGTCGATACCTGGGGTAGCCCACCGGCCTGCGATCGATCGTACACTGTTTTACTACTATGTAATTATTTACAGGTTTGCTACTATGTAATTCTTCTGTAGTGATGACAGTCATTAAGCTACGCAGGGTTATTAGGCTGCTCGAAAAATTAGACATCAGTAAAAAGAAGCAGTGTTTTTTGTGACTTAACTTTCACAAGATTTTCAAGTTTACGTTTAGTTCCTCCGACAACTCATTAGTTTTTCAGCTGTTTTGTAATCAATGGTTTAAAATGTGAATTTTCTTCCCCATTGATTAACGTGACGCGTTGACGGAATTCGAAAAGCGCGTGGTCTCAAAAGATTCGATTACATACGACAAATTTAGTAAATTACTTGACGAATTACTAGATACACAAAAACATTCAAATTTCAAAGCGCGCTTGGCTTGCGCTAGGCATGCGCTAGGCATGGGCTAGGCGTTTGCGTGCGCGTGTCGTCCGAACACGCCCTAGACTACCTATTTTCCAAACAAAAAGACTCTGACTAAGAATTGAAATCACTGAAGTAAAAAATTTAAAAAATTTAAGGCTCCAACTTTTTCTATCCGCACGGTGCTCTATCTACACAGTCGGATAACGAACCCGAACTAAACCATAGATAAGAATACGTAGTGATAGAAAACAACAAACTTTTATGAATTAATTACATCAGGCGTGCAATCAGCATATCCCGAATACGCACTACACACCTTTATCATGTTGACAGCAAACATGCACGTTTCAGACACCGTGGTGTGCTACCTTGCTGCGTTGACATAGAGGCGATTAGAATCGTGTTTGATCACTTAATTCACATGTTATTTATTTGCTTTACACTGTGTGTGTACTTTGGTCTCGACTGTCATCATTGGCAGTCGTCAAGCTTTGTCAGTTGCCTTTAGGCAGCCTGAAAAACCTGACACCAGCTGTGTAGCCGATGAATATTATTTGTAAGCGGCAATTCACACTGGAACGGCAGCGGCAGGCAGCACACTTCACTGACTAAGTATATAGATAATCACTCTTGATTGTACACCAAAAACAAAATATAACGCAAATTAATAATTTTACAATAAATGAGTAGGTAATAGTAGTTTATGATACAAGTGTGGTAAGTTATTATTACAGTCGAGGCGGGTTGACTCACAAGCTTGAATCTATGGAGCCTAAGGCGGCCAACCGTCCCGCATTCTGCGGGACCGTCCCGCAATGCTAGACGAAATCCCGCTTTGAAATTATTCGTAAAATAGTCCCGCAAAACGTTGTATGCGTCCCGCATGTCCCGCATCCCTATTTTTCTACCACACTTCTACACAACACACAGCACACGCGTTAATCTCGTTCTCTTTCTCTCTACTGAACTCATGAGGCGTAAGAGCGCGGGAAAGGCGCGCATGAGTCGGCCGGCACGAGTAATGGAATTGTTTTGATTTTGAAAATTAGACAATAGGTAGTTAGTGCACGCCGTGACACGATATTGATAGGTTAAATTATTGCTTTTTGCTTAAGGTTTTTATTTTATCAGTTCCGTCCGATAAAACTTTTCAATGCCGCCGACAGTGAAAAAGCGAACTTGTAAATTCACTGAAGATTTACAAAAAGAATTTCCGTTCTTGCAAAAGTGTTTAACTCCTTCGGAAGTGCGGTGTAACAAATGCAATGGAACCTTTTCTGTTGCTCACGGCGGCAAAAGCATAATAAATCCCTTACTGCTGCAAGTTCGTCGTCATCACTTACAACTTACTTCCGTCATGAAAAATATGGTGACAAAGAAGCAGAGCTGGCAAAAGCTGAAGGTTTGTGGGCTTTCCATACTGTATGTCACAATCACAGTTTTCGATCGATGGATTGCACTTCCAAATTAATTCAGAAAGTTTTTGATAAGAAGTTTAGCTGTGGGAAAACCAAGTGCGAAGCTATTGCAACGAATGTGATCGAGCCGTATTCTGCGGATATTCTTAAGAAAGAACTGAATGATGTCCCATTTATCTGCATATATACTGATGCTTCAAACCATAAAGATATCAAAATATTTCCAACGTTAGTGAGATATTTTCATCCCACAACCGGCATTAACGTCAAAATATTAGATCTCGTGAATTTACCTGGTGAAACCGCAGAAATGATTTACGTTTCTTTAATGGACACTCTTGAAAAGCACAACCTTAAAGATAAAGTGATTGGATTTTGTGCTGATAATGCTAACACTAATTTTGGTGGGGTTGAACGTTCAGGTCAATGTAACGTTTTTAGAAAACTTCAAGAAGGTTTAGGCAGACAAATAGTTGGAGTGGGCTGCGCAGCGCATATCGCTCACAACGCTATTCAAACAGCAGCAGATTTATTGCCAGTGGACGTAGAACATATAGTTACGAAGATTTATTCGTATTTTTATATATATACTGTGCGAGTAGAAAACCTTAAGGAATTTTGCGAAGAAGCAGAGATGCAATATAAAAAAATGTTGGGATACAGTAAAACTAGATGGCTAGCACTATCTTCTTCAGTTGAGAGAATTTTACAGATGTATTCGCCATTAAAATCTTACTTTTTATCTCAAGAAAAATGCCCTGCTGCACTGCATAATTTTTTCTCAAACGAATGCTCAGAACTGTGGTTGAAATTTGTCCATGTGCAAGCATCAATATTTACCGATTCTGTGAAAATGATGGAAGGAGACAAGACTAGCATTACGGAAGTTTCCCACTTCTTAGTTGATTTAAAGAACAAATATTCAAACCGATTAGAAAATGAGTATATTCCACTGACAATAAGAAATGAGTTGACAAATCTTGTAGAGAGTGGCAATATCAACAGAGATTATTTTATGGGACATATTCGGAACTTTTATAACAATTGTATCCAGTATTTGGAAAAGTATATGCATCAATATGACGAGTTCAAAACGTCTACCTGGATTCAACTAAAACAAAGTCTGAAATGGAATGACGTACAGCTGACGTATCAGCAGTTATTAGTGCAGATACCTAGTTTGGCTACGACTTTAAACGAAGATAACTTGTTTGACGAAGTAAATTATGTGTCTAATTACGTAAACAGTGATATCCTTAAGGGCTGGGAGGAGAACAAGTACAGCACTGAAAAACGATGGTTGGAGGTATTTTAAAAATTTTCAAAAAACTGGAATACCGATAAAGAACTGCTTGCTCATTGTCCAGTATCTGCTTTGCTTACCAGGGACGAACGCGCCTACCGAAAGAGTATTTTCTTTAATGAATGCTCTGTGGACGTCCGAAAAGTCGTCACTAAAAGTGGAAACACTACGAGCTCTGCTTGTACTTAAATTTAATATGGGCAGTTGCGAAGATTTTTACGAAATTCTAAATAAAAATCCTGAGCTTGTGAAAAAGTGTCACTCCCGTGACAAATATAATTTTAAAAATAAATAACTTGTAAGTACCTAAGTTTTGTGTTTTTATTATATCGACTAATCTCTAACACCCCCCCCCCCCCTCACGAAACGTTAAGTCCCGCATTCAGTTTTCGGAAAGTTGGCCGCCTTAATGGAGCCGAGACTTGTGATGAACAATACACACGTGTGCCATACTACGTTTTTCAATACATTAGTGAGGAAAAAATCTTCAATAATAAAACACTTCACTTAAACTTACAATAAATCTTGTTAAAGAATATTAGAAATATGGTGCGCTTAGATTTTCTTTTTCAGGCGCACTTCGCGCATGCGCGAGTCTGTAGTGATACGAGAGACACAGAAATCAATTCACCAAAAGCCAAAAAAAAAACTTTTTTTTTAAATAGGACAGGTTTAGAAATTAATTTTAGTGTTGTTACAAG
Organism: Acrobasis suavella; assembly: GCA_943193695.1. Taxonomy (NCBI): domain Eukaryota; kingdom Metazoa; phylum Arthropoda; class Insecta; order Lepidoptera; family Pyralidae; genus Acrobasis; species Acrobasis suavella. The sequence continues at coordinate 2,766,859 of OW971940.1, forward strand.
TATTTTAATTAATAAATAAAATTAAATAATTTGAGTAAAACAAGGTTTTGGTATGAGTCTAGGCTGGCTGCATGCAGAGAGTATATGTTTCAAAAATAATATTCGATATTTTGGATGTATAGAATCTTATTCCTAATACATTTAAAAAAATATTTACCGCACGATTTTGAATGTGTGCGAAATGAATGACATTACATAAGTTAAATCAGTGAGGTAAATAGCACTTTCCGAGCTAATGTGTTGAAAATTAATATTGTTAAACGGTTTACTCGCGTGATATAGTCAGAAAAGCCCAGGTTTCGATCGATTTAGACGATCATCATCAGGGCGTGTGCTGGGATTGGGAGCATTGACCCGACGGTTTTGCTGCACATATGAAATGCATAGGTTACCTTTACCTAGCTTGAGAAAGACTTGGCTGCTCGTAGACACACGGCGCCGCTGGCGGACGCGAGGATTTTCTTTTAAATTAATTTAAATAAATAATGTTTATTTCACATATTAGGCATCCATATTGGGGTATTCCTGAGGTGAGCTTCCAGGAATAACATTTTGAACACTTGACTTGAACAAAAATTCAGAAACCCTAAATCGAAAAATGATGTTCACACGCTCACACTATTTTTGAAAAACCTATTCAACGATACCCCACACGATGGGTTAGTCGAGAAAATATAAATTGACTATCCTATATCCTATATAGGATAGTCAATTTATTAATATATAACAATTATCAAAATCCTTTCTTAGGGAATGCCTACGTCATAGTAGCTTTATGCATGCAAAGTCTCAGCCCGATCGGTTTGAAATTGACAAATTTCATACAAACTTTCATCCCCTATTTTATCCCATTGGGGTTAGAATTTATCAAAATCCTTTCTTAGCGGATGCCTACGACATAACATCTACCTGCATGCCAAATTTCAGCCCGGTCCGTCCAGTGGTTTGGGCTGTGCGTTGATAGATCACTATGTCAGTCAGTCAGTCACCTTTGAGTTATATATATTTAGATATATATATATATATATATATATTTATATTTATTTATTTAGGTTAGCCATACTTTTTGGCATGATCAATATACATACCTATACCAAATTACAGTTTTCTAGTACTTATAGTGTCTGAGTAAAACCGCGGACGACAGAACAGACAGACAGACAGACATGGCGACACAACGTACTACGGAACCCGTAAAAGGTACGCTACGAGAAATTATTAAGGTACGCCTTAAAATGGTTGTGCTTCGAGGTATACTATAATAATATAATTAAAATTGAAATAGAATTAGGTAGGTATAAATATTATGTATAACTCAATGCAAAGACACTGAGTTCACCAACAGAGTGGTATGTAAGGGATCCAGTGCCCCAGGCTGGATGAGGATGATGATGAGGATATTGTGCGAGCCAAGCTTGCACATTTCGGTTGCACGGGACCACATATTAATAGGTTGGGGAAAAAGTCTTTTCGCATTTTATATGAAAATTCAAAACATTTTTTAATATAGTTTATTTACATTTAACTAAAGTATGTAGGTACCATTTTGTTCGCTTACTTTTTGCCATCTTATAGGTAGGTACATGATCCCATTGCTATAGAAATTTTGGGCTTCTGATCAAAAAACTGCGTCAAGTAGTTTTGGCAGTTTTCTCGTGATGTTAACCTGACACTGCCTAAAGAATTCTGAAGAGACCGAAACAGGTGGAAATCTGAAGGTGCCAGGTCAGGACTATACGGCGGATGCATTAACACCTCCCAGCCAAACGCTCTTAATTTTTGCTGAGTGGTTAAAGATGTGTGAGGTCTAGCGTTATCATGATGAAAAACCACACCCCTTCTGTTGATTAATTCCGGCCGCTTTCTCTCAATTTCTTGCTTTAATCTTATCAGTTGTTCGCAGTAGAGTTCTGAATCGATGGTCCTGCCTGGTGGTAACAGCTCATAATGAAAAATGCCCTTCCAATCCCACCACACACACAGCATTACCCTGTTGCGAGTTAACCCGGGTTTCGCCACAGTCTGTGAAGCCTGACCAGCCTTTGACCATGACCTTTTTCGCACGTTCTTGTCGTACGTGATCTACTTTTCATCACCAGTTATCAATTTCTTCAAAAATGGTTCGGTCTCATTACGTCGTAATAAAGAATCACAAATGAGTACACGGTTCATTAGGTTTCTTTCAGAGAGCTCGTGAGGTACCCAAATATCGAGCTTTTTTGTGTACCCATTTTTTTTCAAATGCGCCAAAACTGTTTTGTGGTCAATTCCCAGTTCTTTAGCTACGTCATAACTACTGATATGCCGATCTTGCTCCACTTTTTCAAAAATAGCATCCATTTTATCCGTAACAGGGCGACCAGAGCGACGTGCATCTTTGACATCATAATTTTCGGATTGAAAACGCTTAAACCAAATTTGTGCTACTCTCACAGACACTGCACTAGGTACATACACATCGCAAATTTTTTTCGCGGCTTGCGTTGCATTTTTACCTTTTTGGTAGTAACATTTTAAAATGTATCTAATTTCTTCATTAGATTCACTCATCTAGACGGTAAGAAAAACAAATGAAAATCACGCATTTTCCTAATTTGAATTTGGAATTATCTTCTTTAAAAAACTTTTAAATGATACCAAAACCGGCCAGGTACAAATAGTATAGCCAAAGTGGTTTTATTACAAGTTCATACATACTTTATGCGAAAAGACTTTTTCCCCAACCTAATATGTAGGTCGCGTGTCAGCTGTTTTACTTTACTTTTTGAATCAAATACAACTAAAATTGAGATACTATCGAGCGGCAATCGAGAAAGGACCCGTCACACCCAACCTACACCATGTAATACAATATCAGCAATAAACAGTTTCTTCGTGACGTGGTCTTGTGTCTCCACACATTAACCTCAAAATCAACAGCTTCATGTATGGTGGCTTAGGTGACAACCGAATCCTGCGCCGTACAATGATTGAAGATTTCTTTTGACGCAATTATAATCTCTGTCAGGCCATGTTAATTACTTCAGTTTTCCTGTTGTCTGCAAACGACAAATTGATAAACAATTATTGTGAAATTTATGAATGAAGCATTCTTCGGCTATTGAAGCAGATAAGATAGCGCTATGATTTTAATTACCTGACCTTATCTAAAGGTAATTATTGCGAACAGTGCAGTACTGTCCTTCTGAGGCTGCCTGTTATTGATTAGTTATACAAACAGACATGCGTACAGATTTATAACGTGAATTTTTCGTGGGACATCACAAGAGATCGGAATCACGGGTGCTTTTGCTATCAAAAGTATGGATATGACTAAAAGTTCCGGGATTTGTGGAGAATGTAATTGGGTACTAAGTAAATAAAACAAACATAATTATGTGATTTCAGGATAAGTACATTTTTTTTCGATTAAAATATATCATAATAATTATGATTGTTTTATATATAGATTCATAGTCATTTCCATACTTTTGATACCAATAGCACCCGTGATTCCGATCTCTGCATTACATATCTAGATTGTAACAAATTGTCTTTCGTTTCGGAGACTAAGGTCCACTTTGGGCGACTGAGCAAAGCGAGCGACTTTGAGGGACCACTGCTGGGAAGATACACTGACAAACACCCAGTTATTTGCCGCACATTGAGCCGTGCCTAAAGCGTGCCTAGAGTCACTTAACCCATAGACAAGTGGTCTCATAATTTTCCGCGTGTAATTACCTTATACCCTGCAGTCTCAAAGTTAAGTCATCTTCTAAATACTTATTTTTAACCGATTTCCGAAAAGGAGGTTATTATCAATTCGTCGGAATCTTTTTTTTATGTATGTTCAACGATTATTCGAAGACTCCGCGACTGATTTGGAAAATTATTTTTTGTTTAAAAGTGTATACTTCTTCTGGTAGGCCCATAAAAAAAATATCAAAATCTGTTGTGTAGTTCGGATGTGAAGTCAGTTTTTAGTTTTGAATAATGACGTAAGATAACTTCACTTCGAGACTGCAGGGTTATATAAATCATTATAACATAACGCTTCTCAGCATTGTCTAAAGTTCTGTCGACATCGAGGTGATCTGGCGACCTATGTAACAGGTATTTTACCTACTTCAGGCACCAGTCCTCCGCAAAGACACGATTTACAACGAACGAAAATATCTGTGCTAATAATCAGTGCATTATTTTTTGTATATACATGTTCTTGTGTAATCTTGTGGAGAAAATAATTGTAGATTGTGCTACGAGGGGATAAGGTAATATTTTAAAGGTGAGGACGCTACTTTGAATCCAAAGCGAAACGAAGGATTCCACAGTAGCGAGTGATTCTAAGGTGGAATCCTGAGTGAAGCGAGGGATTCATGTATATCGCCCGAGATAAAAATATTACCGTACCCGAGTAGCACACTCTACTTTTCATCACCATCTATGAGAAAAACTAGCAAATACAAAACAATATAAAGAGCAGTAGAACACCTAAAATACTTAGTCAGACTTCAATCGATTATTTTATACTAACCTTTGGTGTCGTTTTCATACAATAAATACTAAAAAATTTTTACTTAGAAAACTTAGATAAAATGTTCACTCTTAACTTTGTTTGCGTGGTCCTTCATAATATCTTTTTATGAGTAAACTTGATACAGATTCACATCGGCTTTAACTTACCAAAAAGTATTCACATTTACACAAATATTTACTTGTCAATACAAATAACCTAAAACTTCTGTAATTACTTGAATCAAACAGAAAAACTGCGCTTTTTTAATAATATATATATTTATTTCTTTTTCAGAAGCAAAGAACATAAAAATGTTTACCAACATTCATCTATGTTGACGACGATATGTATTCCAAATTTAAAAAATAACGATGTCTGTATCTACCAATATTTTTTTATTTCAAAACGAAATTCTTTTTTTTTTTGCTGGACTGCCAACGTTATTTTTGATTCTACATAGGTTACACTCATGTTCAGTTTTCAAATTGGTTTTAAGCCCTAGAGATTTTCTTTTTCACTTTTAGTCCCTAGAGAAACCAGTAACTTTAGCTCCAAATGTTTTGGGATGAAAACATCGTTTTTTGAGTAGATGAGATGAAAAAGATATTTTATTATTACTATCAACAAATTAGTATACAATGTGTAACACAAAGGGGGTTTCAACCCGAAAGGGAGTAAACATACTAATCAATGTGAACAACTTTTACTATGAGACCATCCCTGAAATTGTTAAATAAAATCTTCAGCTCCATACATTTTGGCACGGTAGGTATTCAATTTTGTGTTTTGGTAGTGAACAGTTTTTTTACGATTTCGGCGATAGTCCCGTAGTAAAAGTTGTTCACATTGATTTGATGTTTACTCCCTTTCAGGTTGATATCATTTCCGTTACACATTGTATATTCAAAAACGAATTGGATCAGTCAGTGTCTAAAACGCTTGGCGACCAACGCTTCTCCGGGTACAGAGTAATAAAATACGACAGTAACTTAACGAAACAGTTTATTGCTAGATATAAGTTTTTTTTTAGGGACAAATAACACTGATTGAGCTAGCCCCAAAGTAAGTTCGAGACTTGTGTTATGTGATACTAACTCAAAGATACTATATTTTATAACAAATATGTATATAGATAAACATCCAAGACCCAGGACAATTTGAAAAAGATAATTTTCCACTTGCCCTGACCGGGGATCGAACCCAGAACCTCTGGGTGGCGGACTAATGGTGACCACTACGCCACGGAGGTCGTCAAAATGTGGTGGTTTGTTAGAGATCGTCGTAATCTGCTGTCGGCTTCTGGCTGCTACTGGCTGCCGCTGTCGGTGTCCAGGTAGCCGTTGCTGGTCGTGCTGCCGGAGGGTCTCGGCAGGCAGAATGTGAGAGCTGCGCACGCTGTGATAAAAGTTAGTCATTATATGAAATAAAACCGGCCAAGTGCGAGTTGGAGAGGGTTTCGTACAATGCCAAAGTTTTTAAATTAATACATAATTTCATACATTGAAATCCTCGACTAGCGCTATCTAGTGGTGTTTTAGTGAACTATTTTCCGTAAGTGAACGCATCATATTGAGTTTACCACTTTATTTTTTACACCGTTTCTCGCTCTAGCAAATGACGGTTCTGAGCGACAGAAAAGGATAGCAGCAAAGAAAAGTGCTGTTTCGTGCTGCCAGATGTAGCCAAACCCAAACCTCTTTTTTACGTTTTTCACACGCTTTCCATAATATCAGGCTGCCTTAAGCCCGGGCCTTCTAGGTTTTGGGAAATCTGCCACTGCACTAAGGTCTAGTGGGATTTATCCTTTTACTTTTTTAACCCCAGACAAAAAAGAGGTGTGTTATAAGTTTGACGCTAATGTCTGTCGGTCTGTCTGTCAGTCTTTCTGTCCGTCTGTCTTTCTGTCTGTCTGTCTGACTATCTGTCTGTGTCTGTCTGTGGCATCGTAGCGCTCGAAAGGATGGATCGATTTCGATAGGTTTTTTACGTGAAAGCAAGTTCCCTTGCGGTGGTTCTTAGCTAAGTTTGATGATAATTGGTTTAGCCGTTGAAAAGTTATTGGGGGTTAACGCTCGAAAGTAAGGGTTCTCCCTAGCAAATAATAGATGGCATTACGGATATCAATTTGAATATGTAGTTCTGATGCTCATCACTAGATGATTCTTGACAGTAGGGGTTTTTTTTTTACCTTGCTAGGTAAATTAAAAAAAAATGTTTAATCAAGCATTATCTATAATTTTAACGGAGAGGAAGAACATAATTATACATAACGATGAAAAACATTATGTATACTTGCTCGTAAATAAAGATTTCTTATATTGCGGGCTATAAAATAAACTTATTTAGATAGGTATTAAACGGGGTATATGATTGTAAATAACAAGATAAGAGTTTAGCGGGGTACTGGAAAACCCCAGATACGTTGAGATTGACAACAGGAGGTTGGTAAATATAATAATCAGAAATTTATTATAATAACTTCACGTGAGCGACGCACGTTGAGTTCCGTTAGGGGCCGTCCATTAATCACGTGATTTTTTTTTAGCATTTTTCAACCCCTCCTCCCCCTTGGTGATCCGTGGTGAGGTTTAAGTCTAACCCCCCTCTCCTACCCAATATTACGTGTATTTTTTAGTACGTACAAAGAATCTTAATTTTTTTGAATATTCTTTAAATACAGGTATAACGTATAATCTAATTTTATTCTAGAAAATTAAGGACCATGATAAAAATGTCTAGATAGGAAGGTTGAAAGGTAGCAGGTTGTTTTTGATTAGCATAAAAATAATATTAAAGAAATCGCGCGTTCGACGAAAATATAAATATACGTGATATTTTCTTACACCCCCTCCCCCCAGTGATATTTCGTGATTTTTCCAAAACCACGTGAGGGGGGGCTTTCTTGCCTCACGTGAATAATGGACGGCCCCTTAGGCGCCGTCCTATTGTCATCGCTCGACCAAGTTGATGTCATTGACACATGCTTTTGCTATCTTGGTTAATTCAAACACAGGAATGCGACTGTTTCTTTACAAACTGAACTATAACCCAACTTTTGGACGGTCCTCTATGCCCTACCATTTGCTCCAAAGACTACCTAATGATGACCGTAAGACAAGTCCTTTTTATTGTTGTAATATCTAATCTAACATTTAGTTTACTTAATAAGTAAATACGCTTTGTAGAATGTTTTTTATTTCTTAATATTCGGAGTTTGGAGGAACTAAAACGTAAAAAACTTAAACTTAACAACCGCCAGCAACTTCGGGACCTTACCCGTTGATGGTGGCGAGCGCGCATAAAGCTAAAAAAATATCAGATTTCACCCGCGCACTTCACACACCCCGCTTTCGTCCCCCTCTTAAGTACGATTTTTTTTAAATTGATTTTTATGGTTCCTTATCTACTCAAGGGTAAAAACGGGACCCTATTACTAAGACTCCGCTGTCCGTTTGTATGTTGTTTTAGTAATTTTGTTGATTCGAGAACATACAAGATAAACAAGTACCTTTTAGCTTTGTCCTTGCTCGTAGACTGGTAGCCTCAATAAGTAAGTACTAGAACTATTTCTAGTACACTAGTTAATTTGTCATGCAGAGAGCATGAACTAAGTATGTTATCAATGGGTTTTATTACAATCAAAATACTGACAATGTGACGCGGAGGGCGCGAATAATATTTGTTAGTTGTACTTATTTTGTTCCACGAAAGAAGGTTATCAATTTTATCATTGTTTGCAATCCTAGAGACTAAAAACAAAACTTGCGAAAGTGTGCTTAGCTTTCTGTCTGTCTTGCAAGTTAAATTTGACACACTTCTCGGTTTTTGATTGAGCTGAAATTTTGCTCACATGCGTATATCGCGTGAAAATGCAATATTATGATGACATGGAGCTGATTTGCTGGTGGAGCTGAATGGTGGTCAAGGAATATCTGTGATAAAACTGATAAAACAAACCCACCGAATTTGGGCTCCATTGATTCGGCTTGAAGAGCATTTTAACCTTCTTAGGTCATTGTTATAGATAAAAACTTGCCTTTTACCTATTATATACCTTGATTATTCTTTGTGATTTATCAGCTGACTTTTTGATGAAAATCGAGTACTATTTGACGAAAAAGAAAAGAACCAAGAAGAATTATTTAAATTAATAAATAAAAATAAAAGGATAAAGCTAGACAGATTTAGCGAGCTCAAAAGTAAGTTCGAGAATTGTGTTATGAGATACTTATTTAACGATACTATATTTTATAACAGATATATAGATGAAAAGTCCTAGGTCTAGCTGAAAAAAATCATTTCCATCTTGACCTGACCGAGGATCGAACCCGGGACCTCCGGTGTGACGGCGTGGCATGATGACCACGGGGCCACAGAGGTCTTCATAAATCTACATCAATACCAATACTGAAAATTTAGTTATTTGTTATTCTAAGGATAAGAGAGAAGTGCCCATAATTTAAATACACCTAAAATATATCTACTGCACAAATTACCTACTGTTGAGACAATGTACTTTTGAAGTGATAGATAACGTGTTAGAAAACAATGTAATAAGTGAGATGCCAATAAAAGTAGCTCTGTCTCTTACACTCTGCTGTCATGGCGATTATCTATTGTTACTGTTCGTGTGTGCTCTGCTAAAATAAATATCTTTGTATCTGATTTTTGGCCCAGGTCAATAACTAGCTTGAATAAATAAATGTAGGCTAAAATATCGCCAAATACTGTAGCGGAAAGTGTATATACCGGTGTTGCGTGGCGTTAACTATTTTGAGGTTAGGTAGCCGGGAAGGAAACTTGTTCGAAAAATACTTCGAGTGAGGCAAGTCTGTCTACAGGAAGGAAAATCAAGATGGATTTGTTGACGCCGAGTGGTCACAACGTTATTAAATTGGAGGGTTCCAAGTATTGGAACATATGGAAATTCCAGACGTCCGTGGTGCTGCGAGGTCAAGGTCTTTACGGAATAGTGGACGGGACAAAAGTAAAACCCGAGGAAAGTGGACAGAAAAATACTTGGGATACACAAGATGCGAAAGCTCAAACGTTACTGGTAACGAGGATGACTGAAGAAGTCATGCTGCATATCATTTCGTGTGATACTTCGGCAGCTGTGGAGCAAGTTACATAGTGTCTACGAACAAAAGTCTGAAACCAGTCTACATATAGTACAGCAAAGATTCTTCCAATTTAAGTATGAGGAAGGTACAGACATGTCGGTGTTTTTGTCGAAAATACAGGAAATGCAAAATCATTTGAAGCAGCTTGGTGAACCCATACCTAAATGATAAGTTTGTCAACACAAAGATTTTGATGTCATTGCCAGAAGGTTACAAACACTTCGACTCAGCGTGGGAATCTGCTCCAGATGACAAGCAGACATATGAAAATCTAGTGGCTAGATTATTAATAGAAGAAGAAAGAATCAAAGAAAAAGGTCAAAGTACGCAATCGTCTTCTGCGTTTATAGCTCGAAAATTTAATAAGAAACTCGTCAAGTGTTATAAGTGCGGGAAACCGGGACATTTTCAAAGTGAATGTAAGAATAGTAACGAGAATCGTAATTTCAAGAACAATGTTAAGTGTTATTATTGTAAATAAACCAGGACATATTAAAAGTCAGTGCCGATTTAAAAACGAAAAAGAAAGCAACGCCTTCGTAGTACACAGTGCATCTGGTGAACATTTTAAAAATTCGAAGTTTTTGGTTGATTCAGGCGCGAGTTCTCTGTGGCGCATAACAAAAAGGTAACTGTGGGGAACGAAACGCAAATTAGTGTTCATGGCTACGGGCAGGTGGCGCTTGAAGTTTGGAATGGTAGAAAATGGATCGAGTCAACCATAGACAACGTACTGCATGTGCCAGAATTAAAAAGAAATCTCTTCTCTGTAATTGTGAAGAGAAAATGTGTAAATTTTACAAAGAAAATAAACTCATGGCTATTACTGAACGGTGCGGAAGTATGTATTTCTTGAACTTTCGGCGAATGAGCGTATGCGCTGCCAATGTTGCAGGTGTCAAGCGCTCTGATCTAAACAAGTGGCATGAGAAAATGGCGCATCAAAACGTGGCTTACGTAAAAGACGTGCTCAAGAAATACAACGTGAAAATGGAATCTGAGATGGATGTCGTTACTCGATTGTCCTGGATAGGGCTCGATTGCCCTATCCAGTGAGCAATAACGTTAGTTCAAGCACGTGTGAAGTCATCCACGTCGATACGTGCGGGCCTATAGAAGTACCATCTATAGGAGGATCCAGGTATTTTGCAATATTTAAAGACGATTATTCTAAATTTCGAAAAGTATGCTTTGTGAAAAACAAAAATGAGATAAAAAGTTATGTAAAGCATTTCATTATGGAATCTGAAAATGAAACGGGCAATAAGGTTAAAGTATTCCAAAGCGACAATGGAACAGAGTTCGTAAATAATGATCTAAAAGCATTCTTCGAGTCAAAAGGCATTGTACATCAGACTTCCGTAGTTTTCACACCGCAGCAAAATGGTAGGGCGGAACGTGAGATGAGAATATTGGTGGAAGCAGCCAGAACGATGCTCTGTGCTAGGGATCTGCCAAAATTTCTATGGGCTGAGGCAGTAAATACAGCTGCCTATGTTATTGTCACGAGAGTGGGTTGGGGATAGGAAAGGAAACAAGAATCCTATTGAATGGTGCCTTTATTTACAACTCAAGCAGTACTCACAATTGCGTCAGTCCTCTTTGCACTCCAACTGTCACTTCACTGTCAGGCCCGCGGAAACGTCACAGCACTGACACGCACGCGGAAACGTCACTGCACTGTCACACGCACGGAAACGTCACTGCACTGTCACACGCGCGTAAACGTCACTGCAATGTCACACGCGCGGACTTCACTGCACTGAACACTTCACTTTTACTCACTACTTCACTTTACTCACTGTTTCACTTTACTCACTGTTTCACTTTACTCTCTACTATTATTTTCTTTTCTCTTTTCTTCCTTCTTCGGATTTCACTTCCCAACTAAACTCCTCAGGCGGCGCCTTGTTCCGTTTATATATAACTATTCCGCCTAAGCCGAGCGTGCAAGCGAGAGCGCAGAACGAGCGACAGAGAAGCACGATCGGCCTAAGCGTTCGGCTTGTTACGCATCTATCATGATGTTTTCACGTCAAATTTCTTCCGTAATCCGACTTTTTGTCAAAAACGTATTTTTTAATATTTTAGCAGGGTTCAGCAATCAAAACCACTGCAGTTCAGCGCCAGCCAAACATTAAAGCGTCCAAGACTGTTTCGCATCTTACCAAACAGCAGCGCAGTGAAGCCGTGGAAGGTGGCAGTGCAGGCGACGGCCAGCAGGTACCCGGCTACGTTGGCGCCCACCACGGAGCCAACCCGCCCGAACATCAGCACGGCGCCCACGGCTGTGCCCCTGTCGGCAAAATTAAAAGTAGTCGGTATGATGATGGAATATGACATGTGGTTTCTGTCCTCAAATACTTCCTACGTTTTTACAGGATATCGGACGGCTATAAAGGGTTTCTTTTTAGGGTTCTGTGCATAAAGGTTAAAAACGGAACCCTATAACTGAGACTCCGCTGTCAGTCCGTCTGTCTGTCATCAGGCTGTTTCTCATGAACTGTAATAGCTAGACTGTTGAAATTTTCACAGGTGATGTATTTTTATTGCCGCTTTACAACAAATACCTAAACAGAATAAAATAAATATTTAACGGGGACTCTCAAATAACAAACGTGATTTTTCATAGATAATGGTACGGAACCTTTCGTGCGCGAGTCCCACACTCACTTGGCCGGTTACTATAAACCACCAGCAACATTTCTGGTTTCTGGAGCAAGTTAAGCCTACTGAACTGATACTGAACTACTTTCTATAAAAATACAATACAATACAATACAATACCCTTTATTGCACAAAATAAATAAATCAGGACATTATCTTAAAAACTAGGAAATGCGCAAAAGGCGGCCTTATCGCTAAGCAATTTCTTCCAGGCAACCTCGTTATATAGAAAATAGTAATGGGAAATTATGTAGTGCGGGGCGGTCAATATAAACATACTTATATACAATATTAAAAATAAACATACATATACATCTTACATAAATACATACAACTTACACTGAAAACAAAATGATATTAACAGTACGAGATGAAGAGAAATGGAAACAAGGGAAAGATATTTATTTACCTTTCATAAGGATAGAAAATAAGATTTCACTTGGTTAAAAGTTATGAAAGTCGATAAAAAATTTTCGACTTTCCATACAAAATGTGATTTGCATGGAAAGCTAATTTTTGGAATGTAGTTTAGCATCATGGACTGAATTTGCTTTGAAAATGTTGCTCGTGTATAAACAGTAACCCTGTATATGTCTATATGTACGCTTTCTGACCATATGACCAAAGTATTGCAGTAGGTACTCTTTGGAGTCAGGTACTAAGAAACCTCTGGTCAATGCAAAGTTCCTTCGGGATCATAGTTCTTTCTTTCCATAGGATGAAAATTTTAGTTTTGTGTGCCGATATCTACATATCACTATCACATATAGATATAGGTATCGAATAGATAATTTTCTAATGATTATTATTTATTTATAGACAAGATCGATTTGATATCTAATATCTATTGTTATTACCTACGAGTTATTGCCCACAAGACTTATATAAATTACAGGTATAATTATTTTGAGAACCGTATTTTTTTATAATTGTTTACTGTAGATACTCGTACCGACGTACAAGTCATAAATATTTAAATTATGTTATTTTGAACACAATAAAACTTTTTGTAGTATTTAAATTTAATCTTTTATAAACAAAACAAAACGTAAGTACTTGCAATTACGTTTATACCAACATTGTTATTTGGCATTTCATTTGTAGTAAAAATATTAAAATTCTTACAATTAATTTCACCTTTTTTAGAGTTCCGTATAAAAAATTAAAAAACGGAACCCTTATGGGATCACTCGTGCGTGTTCGTCCGTCTGTCACAGCAATCAATCAATAAGTCAATTTGCTCCGAATCTACTGGACCAAATCAGGTGAAATTTGGTAGAAAGGTGTGATCATATGACCCAAACACAGATGTGCAAAGTAAATAAATATTTTTTAAAATAAGGGTAATTTTCAGGGGAAGAATTAGGCAATTAAAAAAAAGTTTTGCATACCTTACTGTGTTATATATCAAATGAAAGGGCTCGTTATGAGGATTACAAATATATTCTCGTATGTAACTCCACACCTAAATAGTGCTCATATTCTAAAAATGAACGCACGTAGACAGTTACACTTTGCAAGCCTACTGTTCGGCATTGTAAGATGTCAGGAACCTACTTATTTATTTGAAAAACTGGTATGGGAAACGAACTCTAGCCTATGATTCACTCCTAGTGCCCCGTCATTTTTGCTGCATTCCGCGGCAGTTTTAAATACGCCGCAACCAAGTGCTGGAAGAATTTGCCTCCTCAACTGCGGTGTCCGCAATCAGTCCCAACTTTCAAAACCAAACTGAGAGCCATTTTGTTACAGGAAAAAATAGTGCAGTGGCAGTAGAAATTATATTTGAAAGGTTAGCATTGCATGTGCATTGAAGCCCACGTTGCTAAGAGTACCTACCTATAAATCATAGATTTAATAGTATTGGATTTCATTATATTAATATTTTTTACCACAAATTCATATTTATTTAACATATATTTATCAAATCTACATAGACACACAAACTCATTTACACACAAACCACATTAGCCCGTAAGTCACATCACAAAAGGTCCATTGAAAACCAGCGTCGCGATTACATCGTGACCGCGACATATAGATACTGAATAGGTGTTTTGCCAAAAAACCACACCACGCTTTGACAATGCTGCGCAAATGTACGAGATGAAGGAGACATTTCATCGAAATTCTATTCTATTATTCTTGTTATTATTGTAAAACAAATACTTTTAATTTTATTAATGGAAGAAGACGAAAATTGACCATTTCTCCCCCCTGAAATTTTGAAAAAATACAATCTATTGTTCATTGCTTGTAGATTACAGGAAAAATAAGTAGATAAATATATTTTTTTAAATAAAGCTGATTTTCAACGGACAAATCAGGAAATTAAAAGAAATTGACTGATCTCCGAAACTATTGAGTCTAAAACTTTGAAAAAAAAATACGATATTTTCATTGCTTGTTACTTGTTGTACAGGAAAAATAATATAGGAATTCTATTAATTAAAAATAAAGTACTAAACTCAATATAATACGTTTACTCACGAAAAATACGACGACTCGACACGAGTTCTCGACACGAGTTCATCTCGCATTTGGCCGGTTATATCTGAATAATTTAAGGGCCGTAACAGACGCGGCGCAAGTTGCGCCGCGTAACAGCTAGTGATGGGCGATGCATAAATACTCAATCAACCCATTTGAGTATTTACTCAGTAGATTGAGTAAATACCTGATAAATATCCTTATTCATCCATTTGGTGAGTAGATTGATTTATATGAGTTGCGACTCATATTTATATTCATATTCATTATTTCATGTTTTCATGATAATTTTGAAACTTAAATTTGGTATACACTTGCAATTCTTGTCGGAAAGTGTGTGCGTACGCCATAATATGCTTAAAATGTAGGTAAACGTTATTTGCGACGCTAAATTATATGAAAATACCATAGTAATCATACACTAAAAGTAGACTTCTTTGACTAATTATCATTTTTTTGGTGGGAGGTGAGCAAAGACGTAATTTTACGTAAAAATAAGTAAACAGACATCAAATGCGATATCAATACATGAGCACGCTTTATTTATTCTATTTATTAAAACAAGTGAGTAAATACAAAAATTAGTAGATTGAGTACTATCCATTGCCCATCTCTAGCTGTTACGCGACGCAACTTGCGCCCTGTCTGTTGCGGCACTAACAGTTCATATGTATACCATTCAATTTCCTTATTATGATATTAGGCGTGGTCCGCTCTAGGACGGGTGACAACAAGGGGCATAATAAATTCGAGTTCCTCCGTGTTTACGGTCCGGCACGTTAAGCCGTTAGTATCTGCAGTCATTATTGTATAATCTGCAGTCATTATTGTATAGCATAGCAGTCGTCAAGCTACGTCAAATGTAAGTCATTTGACGGAAGCTTGAAAAAGCTGACACCAGTGTTGGCCACTTACACACACGAAAGACAAAATACTAAAGATCTTAGTATGACTCTGATGGTCCGTTATCTTTAGTTATAAAGGTGGGTTTTCACGAAAAACATAGGCAAGATGTTATGACATTATTGACCAGAGCATGATAAATAATCATAACTTTAATTTGAAACTTTTAACTTCACTGTATATTTTTTGCATGCCAGTGCCAGCCTGGTAAAATGTGAGGAACTTTCAATAATTTTATCAAACCCATATAATAGACGTAAAAATTTTTTTACTACGTAAAATAAAACCTGTCCACGAATCACCTGTCATTCACATTTGAAGCAAAATAAAGATATTTGTGTTTGATGAAACGAGAGTCGAAATCACCTATTGAAAGTATTGAAACAGCGCACTGTTCGTGCATTGTATTATTTGACGTAGCATGAATGTGAAACGTATGGTTCTTTTTTGTGTGTGCATGTAGGTGAAACAGAACTCTCAAAAGACATCCAGCGCAGCTCATCAACAACCTTTATAGTGTTCGGACAACTTTACTAAGGGAAAAATTAAGGAATCGCAAAAAAATATCCCTTCTCGTTAGTTGCATAAAAATGTATGGAGCAGCGAATTTTTTTTCGTGATTTCGATTTTTATTTATAAATAGTTCATATCCGAATACACTGAAATGACTGCCATAACCAAAGGCTTTATTTAAATAGTTAACGTGCCTAACATCTAGTTCAAGTTTTGTGTGCTTGCATTATACAACATACCTTAGCCTCGTAGGAAACAGGTGTATGGTGTAAGCAGTGAGCGGTCCTATCCCCATGGCTGTTAGCTGCAGCCCAGACATCGCAACGCCAGCCACCATTCTAAAAAAAGGACAATTGTCATTTATAATCTTCACATACAACAACAAAGACATAATTCATAGAACCCGGGCAACTGTCGGCGTTCCATCCATTTTGGAAACAAATGGCATCGTCAGCGCTGATGGCAAGCGACCAGATGGCTAGTCCTTAATCCCATGGAGGCAGGATCGGTGCATTGTTTGGAATGCCACAGTTGTTGACCTAAGGTCGCTGAAAAGCGCTGGATGCAGACCGCTCTACGTTGGTCATTTTGAAAATCCTTGGGAGAGGCCTATGTCCTGCAGTGGACGTTATGCGGCTGAAATGATGATTATGATGACGTGTGGACACTCTGGCACCCTCACACTTGCCTACTACGTCTAACCTTGGTGGAGCGGCGGCCTGTGCTGCAGTGGCTGCCAGAAAGCGGAAAAACAGGTCTGGGAAACAGTTACATTTTTTTTCCATTCGCAGTGGAGACAATGAGTCATTGGGGCTCTGAAGCTATGTTGTTTCGTAACGACATCATAATATGTCTCATCGAGGCAACTGGTGACCCGAGAGCTGGTAGCTTTTTTGCTCAGCGAATAAGTATATCGCTAACCAGTGAGGGAATGCTGCCAGCATATAAGGTACGTTGCCTCAATGTGGTGCGTTGGAAGAAATATTTTATTTATAAGGCGCTGTATTTTCATCATGTATTTTATGTTTTGAATAAAGAAGACTAGATAATATTTTCAAAGAATTATTAAAGACAACAAAGAGAAGAAAAATGCGATATACTGTCTGCGAGGGTAGATAAAGTGACGTCTCTACTGTACGGCTTTCAAAGTCAGGTACTTTAAGGCGGCCCTTCCCGACCGCTCTATCGTCCATTGAACGAATATTCACATTTCATATGGTGCGGAAATTTCATAAAAATTGTTCCAGGTGATACGTGTTTATCAGTAAGCCTTACAAGTGTGTGAAATAAATGTTTTTATTCAAAATTTTCATTACATTTGCGAGGTTTGTATCGAAACATTTTATTCACCTTTACAATTTATGAGTGATTTCTGAACGGTCGAAGTTCAGTTAAAATTTGTGCAGATTTTTGGAGGCTTATACTGAATTGGTTTTTCTAAATTTCAATTTTTTATTTCGATAGAAACCTAGAAATAGCGCACAAGATACCTAGTGTTACTTCAAAAGTTTTCAAGAAAGATCAGTTAAAACGCTATAATTACGTACGACCTTTTGTATGAAAAGTAAGACGGGAAGGCCGCTCAGCCAGCTCAGCCCCCCAGAGTCTGATGAGTTGCAATTAATAACGTATACGAAATGGAAAGTATAGATTGAAGAGTTCAGAGACGAGTGGAAGAAGGGGGAGGCCTTTACCCAGCAGTGGGACAGAACACCGACAGGCTAGAAAAAAAAAACTACCTATTTCTCTCCAATCCCGATACCAGGCACGTGATCCCAACGAGCACAAACATGCCAGTCAGCTGGTTCCTCTTGTCGATGGGGCAGAGGCTGGTGGCCAACACGACCACGCCGTACACCATCGTGGTCACCACCATGATCATGAAGGTGTCGTTGGATATCGTGTCTACGCAGGTGTTTGTCTGGAAAACGTACGTATGGTATTAGGGACACACAAAAATGCAAATCAGCGCAATGTGCAACGCAGGAAACTGCGACGCAAATTTTTGCGATGCAATTTTGTACGGTAAGGCCGGTAAGGCGTCTCTCTTTCACGGTTGAGAAAAGTTCGTGCGAATCAATTTCCAAGTTCTTGCGATGCGTCGGGCGAGCTCGTAGATTTTTACGATGCGACGTCGCATCGCAGTTTTGTGTACCAGCCCTTATAGTTTTTGTACATACTTGCTTCTACCTTTTAATTGAGTAAATATCCTTTCAATCTATCGCAGGTTGACTGGAAGAGATCCCTACAAGGGATAAATCTGCCTTTGTACCTAAGTTTGTATATTATTTTTGTTATTTATTTGTTTTGGTACAATAAAGGTATTACAACAAACAAACATATGTATATTTTATTGATTGCTTGCTTTTCGTGTGTGTAAGAGGCAAACACTAGTGTCAGATTTTTCAAGCTGCCTTAAGGCATCTGACATAGCTTGACGACTGCCATACAATGATTACAGCCGGGACCAATGGCTTATACGTGCCTTCCGAAGCACGAAAGAGCTCGAGAAGGTTCTTTTATTAAAGTACGGCGTACAGTCAGGCTTCAAAAATGGAGTCATCATTTCTCATACTACTTGTATGAAAAATTATGACTCCATTTTTTAAGCATACCGTACCTAACCTAGTATACAGATGATAATGAACTACGTAGCTATGTTCAAGAAAAGTACTCTATAAAAAAAAAAAAGAACGTGAGTGTTGTAGAACATTCGGTTGGAACGAAGTTACTTTTTAAATAATTATTACTTATAATAAAATTAAAAAAAACATCAAAACATATATTAGCATGTGCTGGGTTTGAATCGGGAACATAGACCATCTCTATACCTGCGCTCTACCAACTTAGCTATTGAGGTTGTGAGATTACTGGTGGAAAAAAAGTGTCGGATAAAATCGTATACCTTTTTTCACCTAGCCCCCGTCCGCACCGAGTATAAAAAATACGTATCGGTCATAAAGTCATAAGTAGGTATCTTGGTTCATTATAAAACTAAAGATATCAGCCAAAAAATAAATCCCAAATACCTCCCATTTGAATGTCACCGCCCGCTACCGGGTGGCAGCTGGCGATCGGGCTGCCAGGGCAGCAAACAACAGGAATAAACATCATTCACCAAATAAATTGTTTGTTTCTTTTTTACCTGTGTACTTGTTTGATTCATTAGCAGACAAATGGTACCTTCCTCGCCCGAGCTCGTCATTATCCTGTTGATGGTGTCGGGAGCGAACAGGAATAGTCCGTTCAATCTGCATATTAAAAAACAAAAGAACCATTAACAAATACTAAAAACAAAATAAATTATAATATCAGACACAAAGCCGCTAAACGTGCGTACTAGTACTTATTCTGTGGCTAAAGTGGGATTGGGCGGGGCAGGTTTACCGAATGCATCCTGATAGGTTACTTTGGCAATAAAGTGGACTCCCGAAGATGGCCAAAGGAAAAGAGGTATTCCCCGGAAGCGTTGGTGTGACGTTTGCGACAGTTTGAAAGGGAATGGTTGGAAGTGGCACACGATCGAGATATTTGGAAGGAGGTGGGGGGGACCTTTGCTTAGCAGTGGGACAGTAGAGGTTAAATTAAAAATAAAACTAAATATTTCAATGGGGCTTTCATACAATTGTATTTTTTTATAGATAATGGTACAGTCGCCTATGAAACCGTTCGTGCGCGAGTCCTACTCGCTCTTGGCCGGTTTAATTTTGATTTGGAAAACGTATCGTCAACAATAGTATAGTTCGCATGCTGCCTGTATATAGCTTTTCTCAAGTAAAAGTTAATTTGAAAAGTCAAATTAAAAACCCCCGACCGAAAATGCCAAGAATGCCATCTAGTGATGAATAGCGGAACTACTTACTAGTTCTCGTATTATATAGCGCCATTTATATTTTTTTAGGGAAAGCCTTGACTTTTAAGCTGTTGAATAACTTTTAAGCGGTTGAACTTATTTTCATCAAACAGGGCTAAGAACCACCGCAAGGGAACTTGCTTTTACGTAAAAAAAGACAAACAGATAGACAGAAAGATAGACTTTAGCGTCAAACTTATAAAACCCCTCTTTTTCTCGGAGGTTAAAAAGGAAATGCTCTAACAAACCCCGAAACCGCCATTGACGTCGACGTCAGACCTGTACGTACGAGCTTCGATCTTGTTGCAATATCGCATAAGACTTTGAAGTAACAGTATATTGGAGTCGATCTGATCAACTCGACTTTTGCAGGTAATAGAAAAATGTAACATTGTATGTAAATGAAAAATGGATGCTGACAAAGGAGGCTGTGCACAAACTGAGAGTCGCACAGAGAGACACGGAGCGCGCCATGTTTGGCAACAGGTTGCAGGATCACGGTCCCAACATCGTCATCTGACAACGTACTAAAGTACGAGATGTTGGTACGACGGATAATTATGAACTTAAATTGGAACTGGGCAGGGCACCTGGCCCGACGGAGTGATTGCCGATGGAGCAAGGCACTGACCGAATGGTAGCCCAGAATGGTTCAAGATTCAAAGATTCAAATGTTTATTCAGTAATTAGACCTTTACAAGCACTTTTACTTTTAAAGTACGTGTAAAGTATATTAAAATATAATTTATTTTTAAAGAAAAGCTACCGATACCAGCGTTTTGTAACGACCACTGCTGAGAAGAAACGCCGAAAGAAACTCATTTTAACAGTATTGGTCGCCTTCTCGCTTATTTTTTGACAACGTACGAGATGTTGGTATAACGGTCATGAACATAAATTGGAACTGGGCCGACGGAGTGATGGCAGGGGGAGCAAGGCACTGACCGAATAAATAATCAAATAAATAAATATATAGGGACAAATCACACTGATTGAGCTAGCCCCAAAGTAAGTTCGAGACTTGTGTTATGGGATACTAACTCAACGATACTATATTTTATAACAAATACATATATAGATAAACATCCAAGACCCAGGACAATTTGAAAAAGGCCATTTTCCAACTTGCCCTGACCGGGGATCGAACCCGGGACCTCTGGGTGGCGGACTAGCATGGTGACCACTACGCCACGGAGGTCGTCGTCGTCGGTCGAATGGTGGCCCAGAATGAGTGAGAGAAGCGTCGGGCGTCCGCCTATGCGCTGGGTTGACGATATAATCAAAGTCGAGGGTCACACATGGATGAGAGCAGCACAGAGATGGGTGGCGTCGATGAAGAGAGGCCTACGCTCAGCAGTGAGCGGAAGAAAGGCTGGGATGATGATGATGAAGGAAAGGGGCCCCGGAAATTGCATTGGCTAAGGGCCCTGATAGGGCGGTCCTTCAGAGGGTACTTACAGGGAAAACGTGCCGAACATGAGGAACCCGCAGAGAGCTAGCCACTTGAGGTGCGGCATCCGCAGCAGCTCGGAGTAGCTGTGACTGCTGGAATCGCGTGATCTGTAGGTTACAGACGGGAGGCTTTGGTCTTCTACCAGGGATGTTACCTGGAAGGACAAATTGGTGTTTTACGCTAGCTTTGCGTGCAAAAAATACCACTTCCTGGTCAGGCCAGACGAAAGGAAGGAAGACGAAAGATATACACATCGAACGGTAATGAAATAAATAAATATATACTCGTAGTAATGTAAAAATATAACAAAACCTCATATCACATTTAGTCAATAGGCAAAGAAAATTTTTTTCAGCCTAAGGGTAAGATTTAAAAAAAAATATTGTACGCGTATTTTTTCTGTTCTCTGAGAAACAAAAAATGATCACTCAATCATGACGTCACGGCTAGGACGATTTGTACTTAGCGGTGACGTCGCACTCGCAACTATCGCAAGCTCCCACTCCATAATTTTGTTGCTTCGGATTTTCGGGAATTTTTACTTTTTTGGTGAACTGAAAAATATTCGTCCATTATTGTTGGCTAATCCAAAAGACGGACTTAATTACAATCATACTTTTCTGACTCTGTCCTCACCCCTATTCTGTACCCTTATTCCAGTGATCTAAGACATTGTTTCAGTTTTTCTTAATTAAGTATGTACCTACGTAGGTAGTCAAGCTTTGAATGTTGTTATTTGTGTAAATTATTGTTACCTGTTTTACGTACCTAAGAGGGTTGGCTATTATCGGGCTCAAATGATAAGCATTGCCATTCAACGTGGCCATGCTGCCAGCCTTCTGGGCACAGAACCACGGGACAGCGATTTCCAGGGTTTTTATTTATAAGTATTTAAGTTATTTCTTTAGGTAGTCAGTTTTCTTGTTTATTTTATTCATTTATTTGATGAAAATAAAATTTAAACTAAATAAATAAAATAAGGTAAAAGTTCCTTCGATGTACAATGTAGATACAATGTTAAGGGTAAGTATACCTGAATTTGCTGTTGCACAATTGGGAAAAATGGCCACTTTTAGCGTACCTATGTGCGTATAAAGCTTCACGTTCTCACTTTAAACTGTAGTTCATGAAATAGTTTGGAGGGTTATCTAGTGCCTGGTCAAGACAAAATTTTAAATGATGTCTCCGTTTCCTATCAAATGGTTTATTTCAAATGGGGGCAGCACTGGCGCCCGGAAAATTCACGTATCCCCTTAAGAGCGGTTTCATAGTAAATTTCCACAACATATCAAAGTCCACAACTAGTTTTTAACCTTAAGAAATAGTAGATAATTACAAAGTACCACAATGCTCCATAGCGCACTCTAATTAACGTAACTGAGGTTACTCTTAATAATGAAATAGTCGACATTTAATAAGCTGCAAATTACAGGTCTGACGTCGATGTCAATAACGCCTTCAGGGTTTGTTAGAGCATTTCCCTTTAACCCCCGACAAAAAAGAGGAGTGTTATAAGTTTGACCCTGACGTCTGTCTGTCTGTGTGACTGTCTGCGGAATCGTGGCGCTCGAACGGATGGACCGATTTCGAAGCGTTTTTTTTACGTGAAAGCAACTTTCCTTGCGGTGGTTCTTAGCTATGTTTGAGGAAAATCGCTTTAGCCGCTTAAAAGTTATTGGGGGTTTACAGTTTAAAAGTCAGAGCTTTACCAAAAAATTATACGTGACCCTATAATAGCGGAACTAGTTAGTATTTTCGCTATTCATCACTAGATGGCGTTCTTGAAATTTTCGGTCGGAGGTTTTTCAATTTGATTTTTCAAATAAACTTTTTACTTGAGAAAAGCATATACAGGGAACGCGCGAAATATGCCTTGATGATTTTTCTGAGACCAGGATCACACCCTTATAAAACGTTTTGATGAGAATATGTTTTCCAAATTAAAATAACTGGCCAAGTGCGAGTAGGACTCACGCACAAAGGGTTCCATACCACTATCTATAAAAAAAACACGTGTTTTGTATGGGAGAGCCACTTAAATATTTTTTGGAGTATTTGTTGTTATAGCGGCAACAGAAGTTCGTCATCTATGAAAATTTCAACCGTCTAGCAATCACAGTTATTCATGAGACAGACAGATGGACAGTGGAGTTTTAGTAATACGGTCCCGTTTTTACTTTAAAAATTACAACACTGTGTTCATAGTTTATTGATTTTAATCTAAATTATTTTTTTGCTGGACTGCCAACATTATTTTAGATTTTATGTCGCTTAGCGATTCATGTTCAGTTTTTTTTTCATACCTTGTACTTTAAAACTTTTAATTCCGTTTTGGAGTTAGGTTTTGGAGATATCACTTAAGTATAACAAGGTAAGTAGGTCTGTAACAAACGTTGAATGGAACTTTATTATCCATACGACCAACCAAGTAAAGATGATCAGATGGGTGAGTGAGAGATACCCCATGTCATGCTCAATACTTTACTACTATACCTACTACTACTACTATTACTTTACTTAGAATTTCGAGCACGAGTACGAATAAATAAATAAATATATAAATATATAGGGACAAATAAGACTGATTAAACTAGCCCCAAAGTAAGTTCGAGACTTGTGTTATGGGATACTAACTCAACGATACTATATTTTATAACAAATACATATATAGATAAACATCCAAGACCCAGGACAATTTGAAAAGGCCATTTTACAAGTTGCCCTGACCGGGGATCGAACCCGGGACCTCTGGGTGGCGGACTAGCATGGTGACGCCACGGAGGACGTCAAAAATAAATACAAAGTCCACACTATGAATGAACCAACCATAGTTCATTGTAATAGGTCTTTTTGGCCAATTCTACTGACCGTTCCCACATACTTATAAATTAGTAAGTAGATTGTTGAACACTTACACAATAATTCTTCCAAGGCAACCCCGTGTTAACGGAGTAGACCTTCCTCAACACCTCCAAAGCCTGTCTCCGCCTGCCTTTTGTCATGAGGAACTTGGGGCTCTCGTGCGCCCTGGAAATCAAATTAAAATATAAAAAAATATGTCATATGAATATTATAGTCAAAAAATATTATGCAGAAGTTGGAACCGATGATTACCTAAAAGAAAAAAACGTCTGGTTTGAGCTTGGCACGGATCCCTCTTAAAGGTTTGTATTTTTGTACACACACAAATGTCATAATTAATAATTATAACATAACAATGTATTCTCAATCCACATACCTCATTTTAATATCAGTATAATTGTAAGTTGATGTTTTTGGATAAAATGAAGTAGTACAGTTTGTTGCCGCTTCTTCTATATTTGCACTTAGGAAGCGGCAGTAAACTTAGCTGTAAGTAAATGATCTGACGTCAACAACTAGCTATTATGAAATCTACAGAAAAAACTGACAACTATTAAGTTTTACAGATATCCAAAGATAAATAAAGGATATTGAACTTTTTAGTTCCGCCACCGAACTTTAGCAAAAGCACGTTTTTCACGAAGAAATAAATTAGCTGCGGAACTTCAACCGCACAACTTCGGCTTAGAGTGTTTAGATATAAACGCTGACTCGTATTTTAACAACTTAGCTGTTCCTTATGTCATGTATGACTATTGTTCTTTATTTTAAAGACAGCAAAGTTTTTATTTATTTATTTTTAAATCTCAAAAATATAAGCATTTGAACTACTAAGAGTGCTGGAAAGAAACTTGTAGAGATAGTACCTGGTGGTCCAGAATGCTGTGAGAATGAGGGGCAGGGCATAGGCTACGGTGAGCAGCCGCCAGGGGCGCAGCGAGAGGGTCCCCAGCTCGTACCGCCAATCGTTTGAGAGGACCGCCCAAGCGATGACTGCAAAAAATGTATAGAAATAACTAGTAGGGATAATTTTCTGAAGTTGGAACACATGTCCCAGTGCTGAGCTCTGCATTATAAGCCGGCTTGCCTTGTCAAAAATCTTATGTACAGGGTGTTTTAAGCTCTCCGCACCGTCCGTTTTTAAAACTAACAAAAAATAAAAAATAAATCTGTTTTTGTATTCCACATACAAATTTAGCATTCGGCTGTAATAGGAGATCGCTATATATTTTTTTCAAATTTTTGTTTATGAACCTTTTTGAAACACAAAATTTTAATGAATAACGCAATTATTGTTAAATATTTTAAATGCAGACTATGGAAGTTTCACATTCAAGTAGATCATTTCCTAATTAATGCCCCGGCGTTGGTTTTGCGGTTATCGTTCATGAATGCACACTTGCAGATTTTCTCTCGCAGGCGAAAACTTACTTGGGCTTAGGGTGGAGGACATCATGAGGATTCCATTGCAGATCAGGACGACGGTGTCCCGTCGGCTGCGGGGAATCAACTCGCCGGCGTATGCCCAGCCGACCGACGAGGGGCAGGCCAAACTGAAATGTTATAAAAAGCAAAGGTGGTTCTTATACTTCGTCATTTAGCGGGTTCCTGGATCCTCAGCTGTGCAGTTTCGGAACCCAGGGTGCGCTATTTTTCTCCAAATATAAATTAATTATTTAATTTTATTGGTATGTACACTTACAAATAAAATATTTATTACATAGTACAGTCGGGGGCAAATAAAAGTGACCCTCTACCGTACTGCCTTTAAATTCAAAGGGGGTTTATCTGCCCCCGACTGTACATAGGTGCTACTTATTTTTAAAGAAATTTCTTCCAGTGGACCTGGAAATAGGAAGATTATTTCTTTCAATTATTAATTTTAAGCCGACTGCACTCTGGCAGGAAAACTATGGTGCAGTTGCCGCTATGGCCGGCTGTCAGTAGATATGAACAACAGCACTGGCTTTTTGTCAGGGCGTTAGCTGCATGTCACATCAACCTTGTATCATTTATACCTAATACCACCTACCTAATACCTTTCGGTGGTACTTCTGCCACGGAGGGGAGATACTCACAACAAAGAGCCCGCGAACTTGCAGAGCGCGAAGCCGACCAGGTCCGGCATGAAGGCGGCCAGCAGACAGACGACGCCCGCCACGGCGGACGAGAACTGCAGCACTGGCTTTCTGCCCAGGGTGTCGGCTGCGCGCCCCCACATGGGTGCTGTGAGGATTACTCCTGGAAGAAATACTTAAAATCAAGATACAAATACACTGACCGTTTTAAGCCTTTACGGGGTAAAACGGTCAGTGTATTTGTGCGAAATGTTCATCTGAGTTTGTATTCTTAAGGACAATCTCATAATTTTGACGAGATATCACTTTAGACTACCTTATTTTGGAACGAGATAAAAATAGCTGTAGTCACTAGATAACAGCCACTGAGCTACGTCAGATGCAGATTTAAAAAATTTACAACAGAGTGTTATCTATTTACACACTTTTTAAATAAAACTCGACAAGAAATAAGACGAGGTAGACAAAGAAACAAGTGCAATACCCAAATAATATATACATAGATAGAAAACAAAGATCTGACGTAGTTTCGAGTATCAAACTTGAAAACCTATTCATACAACAATAATAAGAATATAATAGGGATTAAATAGATGGGGTGATACTTTTGGTTCTGCCCTTCGGAAACTGTATTAGGTACACATCCTAAGCAGGGACAGGGAATACCGATATTTTTTATCGTTATATCAATACCTGATAACAGTATTTTATGGATATTTTGTATTGATATAAAAAGCAAATCGTTAGCGCAACGCCTACGCCGTTTCAGTAGCAAATACGGCCGTATTTCAGATCGTAGTAGATAACCAATCTGTTCCGTGCCCTGTAGCCTGTAGCCCTTACGAGAAATAAGCACAGTATTTTTATTTATTTTATTTTACTTTAATAGGCACACAAAACAGTCATTTTACAAAGTTGCATTATAAGTAATATTATCTTAATAGATACTTCTACATATTGTGATCAAGTAAAATTGTCCAAAAAACTTGTGTACACAGCATGATCAATTTAACTTCTCAGTCTTATTAATAGTTAAAAAGGAGTACTCGATTTAAAATTTTTGATTCTTAAATTTAAAAGAACGTTCAAAGCAATGTGGTTAATATAGAAATGTAAAACATAGTATTGATAACAATTTTAAGGGCATAATTTATGAACGTAATTTCTAAATTGTCTATAACCTAGTCCAAAGATATCAAAACCATCAAGTTTAGCATCATTGTATGATCTGCACATAACATATAATGGGTTATTGTGGGAGGCGTTATTCTTGGCAAGTGGAACAGTGAAAGTATTAGGATATCGAATACGATTATAAGTATTAAGATTTATTTGCATAATTAGTTCAGGACAGTCAATCATTGAATTAATTAATTAATATAGATAAAGCAGATAAAGCAGACTATTTCTTTGTCTTCTAGAGATCAAGGAGGACATTTTAAAATAGCTTAATTTGCTGTCGTATGTTTCTAGTTTTCTATGTAAACCAAATCTCCGAGAAATCGAAGTCAAACACAACTTCTGGACACGTTCAATATTGTCCTGGTGGACTTTATAATAAGGTGACCATGTAGAAAATGCTCACCTATATTAGGTACGGACGTCAGTATCCCTTTGATGGTATCTGGCAGGTGGAGGTCGCAAGCCGCCGCCGGCAGGATGAAGGAATTGCCCACCATCTCCAGCATCGCAGAACACAGTGAAAAAAGCATTAACGCGCAGTGGAACACCTGGTATTTGCCGGAGCCTAGAATTATACAACAGCTTGGAAAATTATCATCATCCGAGCGTATTCCCGGTTGCATTCTCAGCAGTAATGAAACGGTTCAGAGCCCGGGGGCCGCTTACTTAACCAAGGTTATATGACAGGGTTACTGGTTTTCGTAGATTGGAAAAAAAACTCGAATATAATAAATACTACACTGAGTTGGTATAAAAAGCATAAGTACCTACTTAGTGCTTGTTTTCTGTCTCACAAACGCGCGAGCGTGAGTGACAGAAAAAAGGAAAATAAAATTCAAGCTTCTCTTGCCTATCAAGAAATCACATATACGCAATTTACATAATATATTCAATTTCACTGTTTATGCTTTAACCCGTAGTCAAGCTATGTAAATACATACTATGGTCTAGTATATTTATGATATTTGTAATTTTAAATATGATGATATTTGTAAATTGTAATTAGGTTTGGCGCTTACAATCCGACTTATATGCAGATTACAGCAAAAACTACACAGTTCTTACTATACACGACTATCTATCAATCTGTCTGTACAGGCTAATCACGGAAACTCCTTTGGCTATTTATTTAAAGACAAGTATATTAGTTATATATTATTAATAAACTAAATAAAACTAAACTAGATATTAATACTAAAATTACATCAAAATATATGGGTAAAAAAATTACCCCAAATCACTTTGCTCGCAGGGTAGGGTGCTCAAAAGGCTGGCGGCATTTCCTTTGGCTATTCTGATACAGGATTTTTCAAAACACATTTACAGCGTTTCTTCGGTAAGGTTTTAAATTTGTAAGTGTATGAAATTTTGACGCTCTAGAAAGTGACTTACCAGCAATATCCAGAGCTTCCTCCAGATCAGTCTCAAAGTATTCTAGATCGACGGTCATCATGCCACATGTGTATTCAGTGGACACAACAAACTTGCACTAATCCTGACACCGAGGAATATTTCCAAATATAGTCGGACCTCTAGATCCGTAAACAAACAGTTCATTAGCACAGGACTCCACCCGTTGACTGCAGACGTTATTTCAATCAATTCACTTGCGTATTTATTATGATCATGACCTGGGAAGATTTAATGTGGGGGCGTCTAACGTAGGAGGCCTCCGTCAAAGGTGCTCAAAGGGAAGATATAAATTTGAATTTGACGACCTCTGTGGCCTAATGGTCATCATGCCAGGCTGTCACACTAGAGGTCCCGGGATCAATCCCTGGTCAGGTCAAGATGGAAAATGATCTTTTTCAGATTGACCTGGGTCTTGAATGTTTGTCTATATATGTATTTGTTATAAACTATATTATCTTTAATAATAATAACATAATAATAATAATAATATTATCTTTGAGTTAGTATCCCATAACACCAGTCTCGAATGTACTTTGGGGCTAGCTCAATCTGTTTGATTTATCTGTATATATTTATTTATTGTTATTTGTTTTAGCAGCATTGTTTAAGCCAGCACTAGCACTAGTGACATGCCGTTCTTGAAAATTTCCAGAAATTTTCGTAACGGTCTGAAAATTTTCCCGCAAGAAATGTCTTCATGAAATTTTTCAACTACTCGTAAAATTCTCGAAAAATGTTGAAAATTTCTAGCCGGCACATCACTAGCCAGCACCGGTGCGTCCAACATCACTTTATCACCCATAACCTTTTTCATAGCCAGCAGTTTGGTTTTACTGGAGAGAGCGTAGATCATCCGACACTTTTGCTCAAATTCCGTCAGTACGGTTTTGACGATAAATCTATAAACCTCATTCAATCATATTAAACGGATAGCCTTCAGACTTGCATACTGATGATATAAATGGCATAATGTCAAACGGAGCTCTTGTCAAAATGGGTGTACCTCAAGTTTCTCTCCTAGAACCGTTCCTCTTCTTAGTGTACGTCAATGATTTGCCTTACGCGGTTGAGAAACAGGCTGGTATTGTGTTGTTCGCCGATGAAACGTCTCTTATTTTTGAAATATACCATCATAGCGAAGATGCTACCGCGGTGAATGACACATTATCGGCCATTTCTAATTGGTTTTCAGCCAATAACCTTCTGTTGAATGCAAACAAGACCCAATGCATTAGATTCAGTCTTCCTAACGTGAGGCAGACCTATGTCGATGTGCTTCAGGACGGTCAAAAATTAGGTGTGTGATAGGACTCAAATTATATCCAACAAATCCAAACCACGCTTGTCGTGCGCTAGGCGTGGGGTTGAGGTGAGAGTGCCATCTCAACGCGCCCTTAGAAATTTCAAGTTTAAAATCTTGCTAATTTCGTTTGTCAAAACGTGGGGCGGCAAAGAGCTCCGGGCCAGGGTCTTCAAATCTAGGAATATGCATAGTATTATAATCAGTTGTGTATTTTGTTGCAGGTCATAGAGCAATATCGGTAACGGAAAGTGCACACACAAAGTGCAAGTGTAGTCAGCACAGTTAACTAATGAGATGCGATGGTTTTTTCCCTGTTTCTTATAACGAAACTGTTACTTTAGGACGTAGGTATGGATTTAGCATAGGATGCAAGTTTTTGGCTCTTACGGAACAGTCGGTGACGGTGGCCGAATCATTGCTGTGCTGACCGTCGCGGGTGTCGCGGAGGTACTATCGCTCTGCTGTTGTAAACTAGCTGTGCCCGAGGGCTTTGCTGCCCATGACAATTTCGATATAAACACTATCCCATGTCCTTCCCTGGGTCTCAAACTATATCCATACCAAATTTAATGTAAATAGGTTCACTGGTTGAAGCCTGAAGAGGTAACAAACATAAATACAAACTCACTTTTGCATTTAATATTAGTTAGGATTAGGATAGGATTAGGATTGGTATGCCTCTAGCTAGATATAATCTTCCGTCAAAAATGCCATATACATTTAGTGTGTTTATTTAGGTATGTAAAAGAATGTAAACAATCTTGACATGTCTTTTTATTGAAATAAATACTTTATAAATCAATAGATACCTTCGCAAATTAAAAAAATATTTATTTTATAAATTACATAATTTATTTGTAATTTACAAAGGTATTGATTTATAAAGTGTAAATTTATATGAAAAGACATTTCAAGATTGTTAATATTCTTTTAAATACAAATGGACTATAGTAGGCGTTTTTGTTGAATTTAAAGAAATGGGTGTCTTCTACTTAGTTCTAAAAGACGCAGAACCGAGCATGACCGAGTCTTGTACCGAGGCTTTCTTTAATATTGAGAAACCTTTTGATAACATTACAAATCTAAATTATACATAAAGCCTTTTTCAAATAATAAAACATATAAACAAGTAAAACTTAGAGCAAAACATCTTCCGTACTATGTTTAACTAAAGTGCAATGACAGCGTTTGTTTTTGATAGTTTGTCTCAGTCGTTCCCAAAGTTTAGTAACCCCTGACTTTTTATTTACTTCTGGTTAAGCTTATATCAGTCCACAGCTTGACTTAAGGCATCTCCCAATAAAGGGAGGATTTACCTACAATCACCACGCTGCACTGGGAGGCGGGTCGGTGATCACAGGTGATGTCGTTGCACACTCGACATTGGTCAACTCTGCTGCCCCCTGTTACCTATACGTCCCTTAGTGGACTAGTGCGAACCTCCTGGTTTGAAGAAATAGGTACTTTGAGAAATATTGGTTTATCTAATATTTGTTTCATACGGGCCATACTAAGAATTATCTCATCTATCAAACAACATATAGGTAGGTACTTATTATCTGTACCCCCACGAGACTCATATTTAGTTTGCAAATACAGTCTTAAGCCCTGCAAATAGTACTATCTTATTATATCTATTATTATCTAAGAGGATGGAATATTTTAGGAAAAGATTCACGAGATTTTTTTTATGCTTTTGTTACTAGGCCAGTGGGTTATTAGAATCCATTTGCTAAAATTCAGACGCCTATTTTATCTACATTGCTGGTTTTATAATGATTTAATTTTGGATGATCGTTGCAAAACAAGTAATATACGAGTATATAAAATCAGCTTCTTAAATTCCGCATAGTTTATTCCCAGCCAGGTGTTACTATGTGTTACGACGTACTCTCTAGAGTTGGAATTGGAACTCTTAAATGGATCTGGGCGGGACACCTGGTCAGGAAAAACGATGAAAGGTGGAGTAAGGCCGTCATCAAATGGAACTCCAGACATGCAAAACGCGTTGTAGGACGTCCAGGGGCTAGGTGGGTCGATGGTATCAAGCAAGTCGCTGGGAAGAACCTGAAAGGACATATTATAATTTGTGGAAAGAGCTGGACCGCGGTTGCCCAGGACAGAACACAATGGCGCATACAAAAGGAGGCTTATGCCAAGCAGTGGGTTTACGAAAGCGGACAGGTGGAATTTTTGTGCATTCTTCATGAACGTCTGTCAACTTCGTGTCATAAAACTATTTATTTTTGGAATTTGCGAGAAAAATAGAGATTCGAGATAAATAAAGGTGACATACGGTAGTGTTTGCGTATATTGCGTTTGTGTATAGAGTAACAGTGACGGTGGAACTCCGCCGGTGACGACACTCCTCATACGTATATAAATAAATTCCCCAAGCCTCTCTGCTGATACAATTTCTGGGAGCTCATGAAGACACTGATATTTGAAGTGTTCTATAGCTTCGCAGATTCAAGAAATACTCAGGTTAGAGGTCATTTTAAGGTTTACTTTTCAAACACCTACTCTTGACTTTGGTCGGAGTTCATTATTGCTGAATAGTTGTTCAACATTTTGGATCAATTAACCGTGTAGAGGTATATTTATTTTTTAGTATAAGTACATATAAATATAACCAAACTTGTATTATAATGAATATATTATACAATATGTAACAAAAACCCTGTCCGATCCTTGTAGGAGCAACTCAGACCGTCAATATGAATAACTTTTCCTATGAGACCAATGCTTGAAATTCGAAAAAAAATCAACATTTTCATACAAAAGTGTTCGGTGGCCCGGCAATTTGTATGAAAATGACGATTTTTTTACGAGTTTCAAGGATCGGACAGGGTTTTTGTTACATATTGTATTGCCATTGATGTGAGACAGGTTGAGGGTTCATTAATTTACTTCAAGAGTCAATTTGCAGTCAATGTTTAGTTGTAGAGATAACTCAGTCCATATGAACAACTTTTCCAGTGGGATTTTAAATATTTTTTCAACGTTCAACATTTTTCATGTTTCACAAGAATGTTTAGCTTTTCGGATAATATATTTGTGTGAGAATGCCAAGTTATTCGAGATCCTAACAGTGGCCACAAAATAAAAGTTGTTCCATAATATTATTAAAAATAACTAAATATTTAAAAACGGTATTACTCACGTAGTGTAGACGGAAAATGCCGTCTAGTTTCGATCGGTTTAGACGATCATCTTGGGCGACGGTTTCGCTGTCCTTAACGCACTCAACCGATCGAAACTAGTCGGCATTTTCCGACTACACTACGTGAGTAATACCGTTTTTAAAAAGTTGTTCATTTGCCTTACATAACTTGCATGTTTTAGCCATGAAGCAGAAGTTTGACATCATTTCGGAGGAGGAGCGGCGAGCACCAGTCGGTCCCTGCAACGTGGACGAAGCATTGACAGTGGCAGGTAAAGTGTTTTACTATATATTTCATTTTTATCTTTTTTCCAAACACCTCATCGCTTTTATTCAAGATCTGCTTTTCTTGTCTATCGGTGCCAGGCAATCAAATATCCATTAATCCAATCACAAATTATTCGACGCTATCTTAAGGTTTATTGAATATATATCTTGATCAGAAAATAAGCATTGCCATACGTGGCAATGCTGCCAGCCTTCTGGGCACGTTGCCGCAGGGTAAAGAATTACCGGGCCTTTTTTATTTGTAAATGTGTGTAATGAGTGTAAGTTTTATTCTTAATTTAGTTTCAAATAAATCTTTAAATCAATGAAAAAAAATCCAGTTTGCACTTTAATTTTTTTCCCTTTGTTACTAGGTTTTAATCTCGCGTTGTAATATTGGTTTAAGGTTTTTGTACAGTAGCATCTAATACTTTAGGTATACAGTAAATAGTGATAAACTTTAACATTGACTTGACTTTGATTTGATTGTAATAACTCCTGTGTAGATGGTTTTTATATTGAGATATGTGGGAATATCTGTTCGGTTTGGGCTAAATTAAAATACTACTTGTCTGGTGAAGTATGAAATTATATTGTTTTAACTTTTACTTGAAACTCTTGGAAATAATACACGTCTGATTCCCAAAGAGAAAAAAAATGATTCCTATCACAATGCAACAGAGAAGACAGATGACATAAGTGGGGGTTGCCAGCACCAAAAAGGTTGCCAGCTATATGTAGTACATAAATAAAGATTGATTTTTGCAATTGAAATATGTAATATAAATCAACAAGATAAACATATCTCTTTCTATACCTTTTGAGCAGAGATCGGATATTCGGATTAAGCACTTTTATACAGAAAAAAAAATCCGCTATCACGGGAAACTTTACTCTGCATCTTACATACACACATTTGGGAATCAAAAATGCATTCAATTAGTTAGGTATGCAATTATATCTGATTAGTTATGCAACTCCGAAATCCCGGGATTCTAAGAAGCCGTTTTTGAAATTTGTTAGCCAACAAGTAATTATTACAAAAACACAAAACCCGACTGCCTTTTTTAGTTTAATTTTTTTTTTCTAGAATTTTATTTTTTATTTATGTTTTGTCACTCTCACAGTATATAGATACGAATCTAACGACATCTCTCAAGTTAAAATCCATCGAACCGTTCAGGCTGCAGAGCGTGCCAAACAGTTATACATAGAACATACATACATATATACAAACATACACACATACTCTCGAAAAACATAACCCTCCTTCTAGCGCAGTCGGGTAAAAATCAACTATAGGTAAATATGCATCTGATTATCCGATCTCTGCTTATGAGAATAGCGAGTGTGCCGCGTTACTGCGAAGAACAGCTTTCGAGTAACGATAATGCGAGTGAACTAAGCCGCGACATATTCGACATTCTTCGTGGTTGCTGACAGTCTGTCAGTGGGACAGTCTGCGACCACGAAGGATGTGACACACGTATTCAGATAGTTTGAAAACTAATAGTAGTGTAGATAATTGTTTCGCGATATGATCATGGATTCATTTAACAACTTTTTTACAGGGTTTGGCAAATACAACTTCTGCCTGCTGCTGGTATGCAGCTGGACACTCCAGGCCATGGGCATGGACTTGTTCGGCACCACCTTCTTGGTGGCAGCGGCCGTCTGCGACCTGGAGTTGACCATGCAGCAGCGAGCGTTGCTTAGTGCTATGCCCTTAGTCGGTAAGGAGTAAGGAGGTACTCTTCATTAGCCTCATTTTCATCATTTCCGCCACTGGAATTCTACAACTAGCATTCATAAATAAAGAAATAAACAAATATATAGGGACAAATTACACTAATTGAGGTAGCCCCAAAGTAAGTCCGAGACTTGTGTTGTGGGATACTAACTCAACGATACTATACTTTAAAACAAATATATATTATAGATAAACACCCAAGACCCAGGAAAATTTGAAAAAGGCCATTTTCCAACTTGCCCTGACCGGAGATCGAACCCGGAACCTCTGGGTGGCGGACTAGCATGGTGACCACTACGCCACGGAGGTCTTCAGTATTGCCATACATTTGTTAGTCTCTAAATCTTAATTAAATGGAGAGGTAGGACAAATCCTAGGAATGTAAGTGGAAGATTGGGTCAGGGTTGTCCATGACGAACGTTCAACGGCTAGATTGCAGACATTCTTAAAAATGGAGAGGTCGGAAGTACCCGTAACCGGCAGGCATGCATAAAGAGAGTGATGAGTGTAGATGAAGTGAAAAAAATTCTGTCAGGATCGTATCAAGTGAAGGTGCATAGTCTCTGCCTAGCTTATGGAAAATACGCGTATGTGTATGTATTGGTTGGGGAAAAAGTCTTTTCGCATATAGTATGTATGAACTTGTAATAAAACCACTTTGGCTATACTATTTGTACCTGGCTGGTTTTGGTATCATTTAAAAGTTTAAATTTTAAAGAAGATAATTCCAAATTTAAATTAGGAAAATGCGTGTATTTCATTTGTTTTTCTTACCGTCAAGATGAGTGAATCTAATGAAGAAATTAGATACATTTTAAAATTTTACTACCAAAAAGGTAAAAATGCAAGGCAAGCCGCGAAAAAAATTTGCTATGTTTATGGACCTAGTGCAGTGTCTGTGAGAGTAGCACAAATTTGGTTTAAGCGTTTTCAATCCGGAAATTTTGATGTCAAAGATGCACGTCGCTCTGGTCGCCCTATTACGGATAAAATGGATGCTATTTTTGAAAAAGTGGAGCAAGATCGCTATATCAGTAGTTACGACGTAGCTGAAGAACTGGGAATTGACCACAAAACAGTTTTGGCGTATTTGAAAAAAAATGGGTACACAAAAAAGCTCGATATTTGGGTACCTCACGAGCTCTCTGAAAGAAACCTAATGAACCGTATACTCATTTGTGATTCTTTATTACGACGTAATGAGACCGAACCATTTTTGAAGAAATTGATAACTGGTGATGCGAAACCCGGGTGGTGTTGTGTGTGTGGTGGGATTGGAAGGGCATTATTCATTATGAGCTGTTACCACCAGGCAGGACCATCGATTCAGAACTCTACTGCGAACAACTGATAAGATTAAAGCAAGAAGTTGAGAGGAAGCGGCCGGAATTAATCAACAGAAGGGGTGTGGTTTTTCATCATGATAAAGCTAGACCGTGAGGTCTAGCGTTATCATGATGAAAAACCACCATCTTTAACCACTCAGCAAAAATTAAGTTTTGCTGGGATGTTAGCTGAGCAGAGTTTGGCTGGGAGGTGTTAATGCATCCGCCGTATAGTCCTGACCTGGCACCTTCAGATTTCCACCTGTTTCGGTCTCTTCAGAATTCTTTAGGCAGTGTCAGGTTAACATCACGAGAGGACTGCCAAAACTACTTGACGCAGTTTTTTGATCAGAAGCCCCAAAATTTCTATAGCAATGGGATCATGTCCCTACCTATAAGATGACAAAAAGTTATCGAACAAAATGGTACCTACATACTTAATAAACTAGATTAAAAAATGTTTTGAATTTTCATATAAAATGCGAAAAGACTTTTTCCCCAACCAATTATTTATGCTCTGTTCAAGTATGGCTCTGTTAGTATAGAGAGGGTCGTACTCCAGAGCAGTACATTGACAAAAGACCTCGTGATGATGATGTTGACGAATTTTAGTTTATGATAAATTGTCAAAGACTAAGATTCCGTCAAAGGAAAAAGGAGCAATAACAAGTGTAGAAAACAATGGGGCCTGCATAGTCCACGCCAATCTTAATAAAAGAAATCCATTCCGTCGTTTCTGGGAGTTACAAGACAATTGATGTCTTGATATTTAAATTATATGGTTTGAATTCGTCCATGGTTGTATGGAGCATGTATTCGTATAAAGTTTCAACAATAAACACCCCCGTACACCTACTTCTGCCAAATTATATACCGTATAAGTACCATACATTAAACTGGGAATTACTATGTCAGAAACTAATAGTAACAAGCTTTGGTAAGAGCCATAGTTTCTTTAACACCTTGTATCACCTTCCAGGAGTGGTGGTTGGTGCCCAGTTGTGGGGCTACATCTCGGACACCAAGGGGCGGCGGCTGACGCTGATACTGTCCATGTCCATGGGCTTCGTGTTTGCAGCAATGAGCACCTTCTCGATGGACTGGCGGCTCATGGCTGTGCTCAAACTGATCTCTTCTACCTTGTAAGATATTTAATATTATTGTAATGCTAAGTGTTTTCGTACCTCGTTGTGACCCGGTGGTCATGGGTTCGAATCCCACTAGGAAGCATACTTTGTGAAAAGTTGTTTCCAGTCTGGTTAGGATATTGCAGGCTTGAATCACCTGATTATCCGAAAAGAAAGACAATTCCGTGTTTCGGAAGGCACGTATAAACTGTGGGTCCCGAACGCTATCTAGCGTTTGATTATCAAACTATCCAAGGATTGGTTCTGGTTTGCCCTTTGGGTTGCGGAGGTCAGACGGCAGTCGCTATGTGTAAAAATCAGTAACCTTGTAAAATCTTCTTGGGTAGGTAGTGGACCCCGGGCTCTGAAGTGTTACTGCTGAGGAGGCAACCGGGATTATACGCTCGGATTAAGATGACGAGGGCGCCTAGCTAAATCCAGCAGTGTGCGGAATAAGGGGACGATAAGAATGTAGAGTGCAGTTTGTAAGGTGGTTGTGAAGAAAAAAACATACTTGAAATGTACCAGTTGCTTCTCTTACCCCATTGTAGCAGCTGATGGAGGACTTGAAGGTTAATCTGGGAAATTTTATCATGAAATAGTGTGAAGAATTATTTTAGGTGATTTCGATTTCTGGGGTAGTCTTAAATGTTATGGACCTTCCTGTTTCATCACCCAAACTTGTACAGTTCGGTGTTTATATGACAAAACAAATCTGCCTCATCCGATAAAAAAGGAGAGAGAATTAGATCCTTTTTAGATCAATCGGGTAATCCTACCGGATTATTGGCTGATTGATCTAAATGATTCTGTTTTCCATCTGAACACCCACCATCACGCTAAGCGTGTTCTTTGGGTCTTACGGCCCTGGGCTCTGTCTACCCCGTCAGGACAAAGACGTGAAAATGTATCTGCATCTGTTTGTACAATATGTTTGAACTTAGTATGAACGTCTCCGATCAGTCGTTCCTCATTAGACTAATCGTGATTCGACCTTTTAGGAGCAGATTTTTGACAAAACGAGCGTAACAGTTCTCGTGAACTCGATAAGTCAAGTTTCGGTCGAATGATAGGAACTTAAGTTACAATGTAGCTGATTAGTCAAGATACTGTAACTAAATAAAACATTAGCAAACAGTGTTATCAGATGAAAGTTGAAACAAACCGTTGTTTGTAAACTATTATTGTCACTGAACACGGAATAACCAAGAGCGACTCTTATCGCAGGAAGTTGCATGTTTATTGTTGTCTATTGATATGAGTTATCTAAGAGTTTTATTTAGCAACCAAACAGGTAGCGCCTGATAACGTCAAGTTACTCTCTTCTTGGTGGGCGAACTGCCTTGGCCAACCTGGAACTGCCTCAACAGGTTCAGAACTCAGGTTGGACGATACGCAGATGATTTAGTCAAATAGAAATATATACACAAAGAAAACAACTGTAGAGCATCTCCACGGATCCTGGCACACTTGCTGAGCTGCCCAGAGTGCCCTTTGGGGGACCTGTACAATGCCAGTCCTAATGCAGTATAGGTAACTCTGGTCCCAGAAGAATATTAAGATTTGAGTGGACATTGATACGCAAAGAAGAAGATTCTCTTCTCTAACTCGGTTAGGGAGCTCGATGGCCCGGTGGGAGTGCGCATTACTAGCGCTTTCGCAAGTAAAGCGACACCGGGCGTGGTCTACACATGGATGGGTGACTACAAGTGGCAAACAAACTAGAGATCCTCCATGATTTGGAAGGCACGTATAAGCCGTTGGTCCCGGCTGTCATCATTGTATGGCAGTCGTCAAGCTATGTCTGAAGCCTTTAGGCCGCCTGAAAATCTGAAACCTGTGTTGGCATCTAACACACACGAAAAACTACAAAACTGGTGAGATTTTTCGAGCTGCATAAAGGTATTTGACGTAGCTCAAAGACTGTCATCTAGTAAATACCACCATATTCTGTGTTATTCTGTCATTTCAATTTTGTGCTGAATTAAGCCATCTGCCCCACATCTGACTGCCCGCTGTCTTTTTGTCACCTTTTCTGTGAGCCTTTTGTCATAAACATCAAGTAGGAATTCATTATGGACTGATGACTGATGGCTCATTTTAATCCCTAACAAAAAAGAGGGGTGTTACAAGTTTGACGCTAATATCTGTCTGTCTGTTTGTCTATCTGTAGCATCATAGCGCTCGAACGGATGGACCAATTTCAATGCGGTTTTTTTACGTGAAAGCAAGTTCCCTTGCGGTGGTTCTTAGCTATGTGTGATGAATTAGTTACAGCTTGAAAGTCAGAGCTTTCCCTAAAAAAATAAAGATGGCGTTGTAATAGCGGAACTACCGAAACGATGGCAAATCGTATCGGTCGTTCCGATATTCACTAGATGGCGTTCTTGACATTTTCGGTCGGAGGTTTTTTAATTTGATTTTTTAAATAAACTTGTGTATGGTCTATCCTAACCTACCACATGAGTTTTTTGGTTGACTCGCCACTTGAGTTGACCTCCTTTATCTGAGCTGACGTATGTTAGTTTGCTTTGTCTTATTAGACATGATAATATTTTAAAACGCACACAATTTGTTATTTTGCAATCCATGTAATTTTTATCCCCGAAAGCAAGTAGGTAAGTACAGGTCGATAGGAAATAGCTAAGTCAGATTGGTCTACTGACTCAGTAGCAATACAAACGTCGGATAAGATTTCACAAGAATGGTAAGTTCAATTTAGATTATTGTTTTCAGCACATCAGCCAGTAACTCTGCAGCATACGCTCTTCTCGGTGAGAGCTGTCCCCCACGAGTGCGGGGGCGAGCCATGCTGCTTTGCACAGTTGCGTTGATGTTCGCACAGGCCACAGTAGCAGGTAGAGTTACCAGGAATGCTATTTTTCATTGAGGGCACACTGAAACACAAAACATGTAGTTTTCCAACTTACTGCTCGCGTAAAATACTATTTGGTCGTTTTGGAACCGTCGTGTCAGAGAAAAATACTTTTTTTTCGCAGAAAACTTCGAAACTTTGTCCATTCTTTACTAAAAATTTCACCAGGAATAAAAAAGCAGCGTGATTCTGAACAAATTCTCCATGAAAGGTTTTCAGGACAAATATCAAAATTACGAGTGGTCAAGACAAAGATTTAGAATATACAATTAGGTCAAGACATATATATAACTAGGTCAAGACCACTCGTTATAAACTCTTCGCATACGACCATTCCCTTGTCACAAAATTTCACGCAATCGGATGAGAAATGCGACCTGAAGGCAAGAACAACTAGAAAACTGGACATACGGAGTTCGCACTCGAAAGAATTTTTGCCGAAGCTTTGTTTGCTTCACTCACTCGGTCAATAACGAACAATTGTTGTTTATAGCATTTGCATACCCCATTCTTCCCCTGGAGTTTTCCTACTGGATCGGCTTCCTCGGCATCACGTACCGGCCCTGGCGGCTGCTCGGATTGGTGATGGCCATGCCCTGCGCCACCGCCGCCTGCCTATTGACCCTGTTCAATGAAAGCCCCAGGTTCCTGGCAGTCCAGGGCCGGTATGAGGAGGCGCTGGCTGTGCTTAGGAATATCTATGCATGGAATACAAGCAAGAAGAATGGCGATGAGTTTCCTGTAAGTGCTTTTTTGCAAAGTGTTCTGAAAGATAAACAAATGAATATATTCGGACTAATCACACAGAATGAGCTAGCCTCAAATTTCGAGACTTGCATTATGCTAACTCAACGATACTATATTTTATAACAGATACTTATATAGATAAACATTAAACATCCGAGACCAAGGGTAATCTGAAAAAGATCTTTTCTCATCTTGACCTGACCGGGGATCGAAACTGGGACCTCTGGTGTGTGTGATGACCACTAGGCCACAGAGATCGCCAGATATTTGCAAAGATTCCCGACAGCATCCTGAGTTATGATGTTTCAAACCTGAGGCATATAATTTAATATGCCTGGGGCACACTCTCCGGTGTTTTCTTGTCCAAAACCACCTTACTTGGCAATGGAGTTGTTTTAATATATATCTTTATATCTAATTAATAGAATTACTTTTAGGTAAAGAAGTTGCTAGAGGAAAAAGATAACCAAGCTAGCGACAGAGAAGAGTCCTTCTTAAGATCCCTGTGGAACCAGACAGCGCCTCTCTTCCGTCCGCCGCTGCTGAATAGAACGCTGCATCTCTTCTCCTTAGTCATCATCATCTACACCACGTATGTGTTGTCATTTTTTCTTATTTATAAAGTCACAGTTCACTTTTTTACTAGCCATGTTTTTTGTCCCTCTGCTGGGCAAAGGCCTCCCTTCTTTCTTTCCAGTACTCTATCTTTGGTCTTTTCTGTCCAATCCTTCTCAAAAACTTTCAGTTCGTCGGCACATCTCGTCCTTGGTCTTCCTCGTTTCCTGTGTCCAAATATAAAAAGAAAAAAAATATACTTGCACATATTTTGCAACCTATGAGAAGAAATCAGTTTTGATGATTTTACAGTAATAAATCAAACCATTCAATATGGTCCTTCTACGTCAAAGTAGTTTTCTGCCTTAGGACAACTTTTGTTCTTCCCATAGCTTTTGGCTTTTACAACCACTTTTGTCTCCTTCAAAAGATATAAAGACGTATAATGGCCAAGAACTACTTCTTGCAAGATGTTACCACCTACCCTATCTCCTCACATAAAACTCTTTGTTCCTGAGACCTAAGTATTGATCATCATCATTAATTTTAACAACTAGGTTCTTGTCGGTGGATTATTGCCATTTCTCCCTATTTTAGTAGTATCATATTTATAA
Source organism: Acrobasis suavella (assembly GCA_943193695.1). Taxonomy (NCBI): domain Eukaryota; kingdom Metazoa; phylum Arthropoda; class Insecta; order Lepidoptera; family Pyralidae; genus Acrobasis; species Acrobasis suavella. The sequence goes on from OW971940.1 coordinate 2,809,617, forward strand.
TATACTTATTGCTTATATTCTCAGTGGCAGCGGCTTCATCATCTGGCTCCCATACATAATGAACAGCGTGTTCACGGTGCTCGAGACCGGCGCAGGAGCCGGCCTGAACTTGTGCGGCGTCATAGCCGTCCAAGAATACGCGTCATCTCATATCAATAGCACGGTAAGTCTACATTACCAAATATGTGATTAACGGTAATTCTATTATCATTTAATATCCAACTAGCTGACCCAGCAAACTTCGTTTTGCCTGTTCCAGTTCTTGTTATTCTGGTTTTTTTTTTATTTTCTGATCGTATAACCTTCCCAGGTCTTGCACAAATAATTCATAACTAAAATTAGCTTAATCGGTCCAGCTGTTCTCAAATTTTAGCGACAATAACAATTACAGCAATTAATTTAGACAGGAATAAGATATATTTTTTTGAGAGTGCTATTACTAGCAGTTGGGGTTTGTAGGTTCTGATGATGTTTTTGGTTTTTATTTAGGAACATTTATAACGCTTGATTGGTCTTTCGTTGCAGACAGAGGTGTGCAACGACACCATCCAGCCCCTCACGCTACTCTCTGCCGTGAGCTACGGCGCGCTGGCCAGCATCAGCGCCCTCATCATGTCCCTCACCTGCGGCTCCCGGAAGCGCATCGGCATCATGTGCATCTTGACGATTTCTGCCTGTGCGGCGGTTCTTATGAATGTGGTCCATGAGCCGCTGGCTGGCGGAGTGTTCTTCTTCTTTTTCCTGATGTCTGCTATGAGTATGGGCATCCTGAGCGTGTATTTTGTGGAGGTGTTTCCTACCTCGTTAACGTAAGTAAACGGGTCATAAATTTTATTCCATACTTTTAGCTAAGCTCTTCATTATCTAAGTGCGTTTCCAGTTGCATTCTAGGGGTCAATTCAGACAGACTCGCGGAGAAGATTCTTTTGTGACACTGGAAAATAAACTACATAGGTACTGTAAAACGCGAATATGCTCGCGCGGTCTCGAGACCTTTGCGAGCATTTTGTCATGTTTAAAAGTTTATACACCTTAGTAGGCTATTGTGATACGGTATTATTTCCAATTGACTTGGTAAATTGCTCGAGCATTTTTCCTCTCTGTCTGAACTGACCATAAACTATGTTACTTTGCAGCCCGAGGTGCGTTGTTCGACTTTCTCTGGTAGGTTTCTGACTCTCATCTGCAGGTTCAAAAAATAGATGAACAATGCATTTCCTTATCTAAATCTTAAGCTACACAGTTTAAATACTTTATGTTTTAGTTTTTCGCACATCTAAGCGTATTTCCAGTCGCATCTTTCGATGTTCATTTCAGGGTCCACTTCCAGGCCTCTTTTTTCCTCTTCAAATACTTTATGTGACTAGATTTATTTTAAAGTCAGTAATCATTTATTAGGTGTATGGTTCTCTTGCAGAGGCATGGTGTCCTGCCTGTCGGTGATGGTCGGCAGATCCAGTGCCTTCTTTGGTGCCAACGCCATCGGAGCTCTGATCTCCTGGGACTGCGAAGTCACGTTCTACGGCTGGGCTGCTATTTTGATGTGTAAGTTGCTTCCGATGAACTTCAAATGACTTATTTTAACCGACTTCCAAAAAGGAGGCGTTTATCAATTCGTCGGAATCTTTTTTTTATGTATGTTCAACGATTAATAGAAGACTCTTGAACCGATTTGAAAAATTCTTTATTTTTGAGTTTTGAAAGATTATTAGTTTTCAGTATATTTCATCAAAGCCTGGAAGTCAAACCTCTTAAATAAAAAATATATCTCTGGATATTAATTAAAATATATCAAAAGTGGGTCGAAACGGTTCGTGTAAATAGTGCACGGCATGCGCGCAGCCTGTTGCTGGAACTTGGCCTGCGCACTACCGTGTGCTTAGATTTATTTCAAATAAAACCGGCCAAGTGCTAGTCGGACTCGCGCAAGAATGGTTCCGTACCATTATTTATAAAAATTCACGTTTGTTGTATGGCAGCCTCACTTAATTCTTTTTTTTCTGTTTATTGTATTTGTTGTTATAGAGGCAACAGAAATACACCATCTGTGAAAATTTCAACTGTCTAGCTATCACGGTTCATGTGATACTGCTTGGTGACAGGCAGACGGACAGGGTATAATTAACAGGGTCCCGTTTTTGACATTTTGGTATGGAACCGTTAAAAAGGGCGAAACTACACCCGATGCCGGTTTGAGAACAAAGTAAAAACATAGTAACTCACTCGCGCAGATTTTAAAAGGTGATCAAAGGAAAATTATGAATTTCTGTTGCCGCGCGTTTTTTTTTTCAAAATTTTAAGCTCAGTAGTTTCCTAGATCAGGGGGGAATGGTCAATTTTCGTCTTCTTTCATAAATAAAATCTAAACTATTTATTTTACAATAATAACAAAAATATATTTGAGATCCTCATAACAAGCCCTTTCATTTGATATATGACACAGTAAGGTTTACAAAACTTTTTTTTTAAATTTCCTAATGTGACATTCGAAAATGACCCTTATTTAAAAAAAAAGATTTATTCACTTTGCACATCTGTGTTTGGGTCACAGGATTACACCATTCCACCAAATTTCACCTGATTTGGTCCAGTAGAATCGGAGAAAATTGGCTATGGCAGACGGACGGACAGACAGTGACGCACGAGTGATCCTATAAGGGTTCTGTTTTTCATTTTTTGTACGGAACCCTAAAAAGATTAAATATATATTTAAGTGGGGCTCCTATACAACAAACGTGATTTTTATAGATCGTGGTACGGAACGGAACACTTCGTAAGCGAGTCCGACTCGCACTTGGCCAGTTTTGTGATCGAATGTACGAAAAGATAATACACATAAAGCAAGCCAAAAATAATAAACCCAGTTTAACTAATTGTAGCAAAATGATTGATAATTATTTATTTACTTTATGATATCTATATTTTTACAGTTGCAGTGGTAATCGCGTGGTTCCTGCCAAGAGATAAGCCGATGGAGAAATGAAAACGGCGAGGTTCCGTACTGAAATAGTACAAAGTAAGACTGAATTCACAGAATTTAGGCATAATGTGTTTCTGTATTTCAAAATGCAGGCTGACTGGTGAATCATCTGCTTAAAATTTTGTCAGTATATTTCGTTAGGCCTAAACGTTCGTATTCATAAAAAATCTGCACTATATACTACTATATAGTCAATGCTATCGATTTTAGAAGCGCTGATTGTTATGTCAAATTTATTAAAGCCAGTACTCTTTAAATTGGCAGCATACTCACAATACGACTGATTAAGGAAAGCAGATTTTTTAAAATATGACGGTATCATCATCCAATTGAAAGTTGGTAAAGATTTTCGGCTGGATTGTTTCAGAATTTTAGGAATTACTGACCTTTTTTCCGATTTTGTCGTCTACCTGTATTTATTTATGTTAAGGTTGTTGTGTGTATTGATGTAAAATTGTAATAAGTATGAAACTTGAATTTGATTTGTGATCTGTCCGTAGCGATGTATTATTTTAATTAAATACTAAGAAAAATTACTCATCTACCAAGAAACAGTATTTAGGTACATATTGTTGTAATTTCCAAAAAGCAACGCGTGTTTTTCAAACCCGGGCCGTGGGCCGGTCGCGTTCATCAATACTTTATGTGTTCCAATTTTTTTGGAGTTAGTTACCAGGCGTCCGGGTAAAGCCGGACATAGTTAGGCTTTTTGATTGCGTGTCCGGCCAAAATATACGGTGTCCGGACTACCCGGCTTGTTCGGATTTTGTAAGGCTTTTTACATCTCACAAACGAACGAGCGTCGAGTCCAAGCGCAGGCGATGAGTCGACTATCGGTCGGTTCCGCATAATTTAAGAAGAATTAATAAAATTTTGATAAATTAATTTCTATGTTGATAAATGTTTATCGAGAATTTAATTTTGTCTGATGAATTTATTTGACTGATTAATAATAAAGCGAATTCATTTATATTTCATCAAAACATGATTAATAGTAATAATCAAATAGCTTGATTTTTCATACAATTTTTTTGTCGTAAGCACCTATAAATACTGACACACAAAATCCTCAATAATGTAGGATATCCGGCTATTTTACCCAAATGTCCGGCCAAATTGGTTGGTCTGTCCGGCTATTAGGTTTAGTGACCGGGCAACCCTATTTGGAGTAGTCTTTCGGTACAAGGGGGTTACTCCAAAAGCGGTACGCAAGACAACATTGAGCTCTAACGTATGATGATAAAGTCTAATTTGGTTTGCCTTTAAAATGGGACGTCACATTTTACGACTAACATATTATTTTATGGAGTAACCCCCAGGTTTGCGAAAGACTAAAGAAGACTTGAGGGGAGGCTCAACTATGGGACACTATGACACTATAGGATTATAAATAATTAGTTGTACGAGCCTATTTTTTAGCAGATGTACTTGTTTGTCTTAATTCTTGGTGAAAGGAAGCTTTGAACGACTGAGTACCTGATGTATCAGTATTATTGTTTTTAGTATGTAAGTAAGCATTTTTATAATAAACCATTGAAAAAATTTTGCTTATTTTTAATTTACTTAACCCTATAATGAAGAATTATGATTTTTAAATAAGAATACTGGCATCTTTTGTATTTATATGTATATAAAGAATACTATAATAGAAGATTTCATTATGGATGCTAAAAAAACGAAGAGGTATAGATCATCAAAGATATAGAGCTAAATGAAAGAAAGTAATATTCTCTCCCAACCTTTCTGGAAAAGTGAGATACCTAATATCAATACAAATAAACATTCGATGCAACCAAAGACCGGATCAAGTTTTTCGAAGAGTTACAAAATACTAAAGTCTGTTTTCTATGACATACTGTGTAACGCCACAATATCATTCAGAAATGTTTCAATGTGCTACAATTTGGGCAACGGAATTGATCGCAGGTTGCGTTTAATCAAAATGGAAGGATATGGGGGATCTTTGGCAGTTGGACTTATGTAGGTTAAAAAAAGGCACTCGTGCAAACCTGGGGCGATTTGCTAGTTGGAACTCAAAGGAAATTAACATTCTTACACACAGTCATGAAACTGTAATCTGATACAGGGGTGCAGTCGTAAATCCACTCATATAAAGATTACAACAGGCAGAGTTTGCAAATTCCGCGTTCATATAAGTTTACAGTCGCTTAAGATATCACGTGTACTATGTGAATCTCTTAATATCGTAGTATAATACTAGTAGTAACGTATTGTAGATTATTTAACATGGTTTGCTGAAAGAAAAGCGTAATAAAATAAACAAAATACAAAAATACAGTTAATAATGTCTAATAACACACATACTTGGGTTTGTGTAAACCGTTTTATACTACATTTAGCAAACTAAGTGCGAAGTGGTCGCATGCTATCTATTTCTGACAAAAAAGTCGGACAAGTTATTTAAAAACTAATAACAATATAAAATAAAGCTTCAGAATAACAGACTTGCTATTTTGTCGATTAACTGTGCTCAGTCTACTTCGTAAAGATTGGCATTCCTTCGATTATACTTGTGATATTGCTCCGTAAAAATAAACTTGTGATATTACCATGATGACACCTATAAATGAGAAACAAGAGTATGTGGTGCCGTTCGAGACAGCCTTGGACCAAGCAGGTGAGTCCCAATAAATGTGAATAGAAATAAAATAAAATATTTTCTATTAGTTCAAGCCGAGTCGAGCTATGAAGCGTAGCATGATAGGTATTAGGAGAGCAAAACGATGAGAATCGAAATGACATGAATCGAAATGACGAACTACTATAATACCGACACGACAATACAAGACCAAAGCGTAGCGCAAGCGCAACACGTCCTCCGAATCCCAAATACAGTCCATAATTGCCAACACGTCGAGAAGCCGGTCGCCCTCTGCGCACCAGTAGGCGGTAGCGCAGGCAGGAACAATAGTTATTTCTACGAGTTAGAAATATCACCCTACGTTCCGTAACGGAACGGCAAAAAGAAGGTTAAAGTGGGATTGGGCTGGTTATCCTCTGCCGTATGCCAAAGGATAGAGGGGCTTATATCGCCACTGTATGGACTCCAACGGATGGCAAGAGGAAAAGAGGCAGACTTAGAACGAGGTGGTCGGACGAACTGAGAAATTTTGAAGGAGATTGGAGTGAGAAAGCGAAAAACAGAGATGATTGGAAGCGTAGAGGGGAGATTTTTGCCAAGCAGTGGGACATAGATATAGCAAAAAAAAATACTTTGTGTCTATAGGTACACGTATAAGAAAACCAAAGATGCAAATCATTACAATCTTAATTATAGAAGCACCTAAGGCAAAGAGGTGTCTCAGCTTGTGTTACCACAATCCAGTGACGAAGGTAACGGTATTTACAGGCACTCCTTCTCCCTGGGATTGAATGCGGGAGGTCATTGCAATAAGTCATGTCTATTATTTCTGAAGAGGTTGAGAGTAAAGAAAAATAAAAAGATTAAACTAACCGCAAAATAAGTTACAAACGTAACGATACTGTAGTTGGACAATTTCAAAATGACGAGTTTTCCCTGGCGCTGGGTGTCCAACCAGAATCTTAGGATCAGCCAGTGGCGATTTCCCCTAAGGATTTCCCCAAGGCCCGGGGTGGCCAATTTAGCCCAAAATATCAAAGGGTGCCCTTTGCATCACATTTGGGGCGGCAAAGAAGTCAAGCAATTTAACTTTTCAACCATTACATCACAGAGATCGTCGTCGAATATGATAAACAAAATATAAGAGACAGAGTAGGAGAAATGGATGATGATATTAGTCCACCTTGTTCCCAGGTTTCGGCTGCTACAGCTACTTGCTGACGGCTCTGTGTGGACTGGTGCTCATTTCCTTCTCCGTCATAGCCTACAGCATCGCGATCACGATCCCAGCCGGCGCCTGCGAACTCAACACCACCAGTGCTCAACAAGGACTCATAGCAGCTGGACCAGTCCTTGGTATGGTAGCTTCCCTTTTTATCCAGGCCTATTTAGACGGTGCAAGTTCCTTCCATTGCTTACCATTTTATTGATGTAATTAATGACTTGTGTAACGTTTCGTTTAGACCATGCAAGTTATCTATTACTTCTTTTTAATTGTATGCAACAGGCAAGAAACTTGCACCTTAACTTGACGCATTGAACTTTTTTGTTATTCGCACTTTTCCTCTTGTTTTACTCATTCGATTTTAAAGGACTGAATATGTTTCAAAGTAACAACTGGAACGGTAGTGCCTAAAATGTTGTAATTCGGTAAGAGTCTAAGTCATGGATTTTTATACAATTGAGAGGGCAAACAAGCATATTACTCACCTGGTGGAATTCATGATGACATTAGATTTAACAGAATTTTGGTACTTCTCTTCCAGGGAGCGTCATCGGCACTCTAGTATGGGGCTACCTGGCGGATACCCGTGGCCGCCGCAAGATGCTTCTTCTGTCGCTGTCCCTAGGAATCGTTGTCAACACCCTCGCCAGCCTTTCTGTCAACTGGATCATGCTGTTCATCATGAAGTTTTTAGCTACTGTTATGTAAGTTTAATTCGAAAATTTAAAATCCTTTTTTTATTTAGGTACCTTCGGAAGTGCCATTTTTGAAACGGGGCGTCACCTAAACGAATGGTTTTTCAAACAAAAAACCGTTTGTTCAGCGACTCCGCGTTTGAAAAATGGCACAACTGTTTCCCTGATACTCTAGTGATGTCTGTACTTGTACTTTTTCTTATTATATCTTTCTAGGTACCATCAACTGAATAATTACTTACTAACCTTTTATTTCTTTCGTTTTTTTTTTTAGTTGATTCGTTTATGAATCAAAAGCTTTGTCAGATGCATTGAGGCTGCATTGAAATCTAACATATGTTTGTTTGCAGAAGAAGTTGTTTCAAACCTATATGTGTTGAATTGTTGCCTATTCCCGACTTAATAGGGAATAATTCTGCAAGTGTGAAGATACACCTACCTAATTTCCCAACACTTCTTTCTGTAAGAACAAAGTTTCTTGGAAGAAATTGCCTAGAGATGAAGTCGCCTTTTGCGCATTTTCTAGTTATTGAGATATTTTGTCCTGTATTTATTTTATGGTATAAATGTAGGGAAGTGCCAAGGTAGCAGTAGGAGAGAGAAAAACAAAAAAACACTAAATATAAGAAGTAAATTTAAGAATTAAAGGGAGGCCAAAGAATAAGTATATGGATGGTATAAACAACGATATGGCTAATAAATATGTAAAAAATGAAATAAGGAATACAGAACAAAATGAAAATGAACACACACTTAAAATGGGACTAGGGAAGGAAGAAAAATAATTGGTTCATTTTCATGACATTAATGTCCCGTAAATAACGTTGTGTTCAAGGTTGCTTGAAAGCACATGTGTCATAGACCGGCTAGCCACCATATCTCTTGACTCCTAATAAATAAATTAATAGACTATATCAAGACTGTAAATGCTATCAATGATATGGATGGTAAAATCAATTATTGTTTTATGATGTATCATTAAATTCGCACTACACGGAAGAAAACGTGTCTCCTTTTTATAGAGGTATAAGTAAAACTACACAAATTGTTTGATTCCGTGACAGAAAAATACTTATTCTTTTTCTTCGGCGTGTCAATAAATGCTTATCGATCAACTTCAACATTTAAATATACTTAAATATAATATAATCATAATGCTATTTGTTACTCAGAACCAATCAGGTGGTTCAAATCGTGGGATTTGCAACAGTCTTATTAGCTCCCATGATCAGAAGGCCACTTTCAGTATGACAATTGGCATGTCGATAAATAACGCAATTTAAGACATAGCCTAGAAATCCAAATTCGTAAAAATCAAAATTAAGATCGTAAAACTAATTTTAAAATTTTTTTTTGATTAAAAGTAACGTGAGACACAGATTTATGCATGAATTAATGGGTTCTCATCGTGAGGCATGAATTAATGGGTTACTCACGTAGAGAAGCCTACTGGTGGACATATTTCGACCTCATCCGGAGGTCTTCATCATTCTCTACGTCAGTAACCCTTTAATTCGTATTAGTAATGATTTTTTGATCCTTGCTGATTTCAGGGTAGCTGGGCAGTATCCCATCTCCATGACGTTGCTGAGCGAGAGTGTCCCTAAAGACAAGCGCAACTTTGTCGTGCTGCTGGTCACCAGCTTGTTCTTGTTGGCACAGGGAGTTGGATCAGGTGAGGGTATTTTTCACTCTTAACTCCACGAGAGACCCTAGTCATACATAGGAAAAGTTGACGCAAGTACTACGCATCCTCGTACGTTACAACGTTACGAATGATTGCGTATTAGACAAAAAACTTTTATTTAGTTTCACCTGTCCCATTGTCTGCAATATTATGATGACATGGAGCTGATCTGACAAAGGAACTGGAAGGCCATAGGAACTTTGTACTTAAACACCCGAACCCCATAGAATTGGGCTCGTTTGATTCGTCTTAAGGAGACTTGAAACTTGAAACTTTTAATTTAATTGTTTCAGAAAAAGCTGGTTTTAAACAATATTTTTTAAATAATTACTTGTTTTATAGAGTAACACTTAAAAACATATATTATCTAATTATAAATTTCAGCTTTGGCCATTCCGGTAATACCTCTGTCATTCTCCTATCCCCTACCCTCCCTCGGGATCTACTGGAACTCGTGGCGTACCGTGATGGTGGTCTACTCCATCCCCAGCCTGATCTCCCTGTGCTGGATGTACTTCATGAAGGAGAGTCCCAAGTTCGTCTTGGTGAAAAATGATGAAGAGGGAGCAATTGAAATCCTGAAGACGATTCACAGAATGAATAACAAGACAGGAGCAATGTTTGAAGTAAGTTTCACCAATATCATTGTCGTGGCACACCTAGATGGTATTATACTCTCAGTCTGATCTCCCAAGTTTGTCCTGGTGAAGAACGATAAAGACGAAATATTGAAAACTATTCACCGAATTGACAACAAGAGGAAAGAAACGTTTGCAGTAAGATTCACTTTTACACTATCATGGAAACCACAAATAGCATAAAAAGTGCACTATTGTGGTCTAAAGTCTTACAGGATTCTAGGTATTCGGGAGAGAATAGAAATGCGGCTGTACAAACTAATCGTTTATTCCGGACTGGCACGTCGAGACAAAGAGATTCACAATTACCCACCACCACTTATTATTTACTAACCTACATTCATCACAAAAAGATTTAGAGCTCCTTCATGCTGATTAGCCGTCTATTTCTGCTGTTATCAAAATGTCAGAAGCCTAATCAAATAAAGCTAGAAGTAGAGTCACACAGGTACAGACAAACAGAGCTATACTCGTAGAAATGGCCTGTCACTGGGCCGATAAGTACATCATAGAAACTTATTGACCAGAAAACCAGAATTTTTCAAAGGTTGTGTTACAATTTGCAGGTATCCGGGCTTATTCTCCCAGAAGACGATAGGAATAACTCCATGTCCCCCAAGGAGCAAATCAGGCCGTTGTTTAAAATGCCCCTGCTGAAGCCAGTGCTAATCTTGACAACACTACTTGTGTTTCAACTGTAATTATTTTTTTATTACCTACTCCTTTATTTTTTTAATTTAAGTCATAATATTGTAAAACTGAAATTTAAAACTTCAGTAGCGAATTAAGTGATTTATACATCTCAACTTCTGAAGTTGCGTAATAAAGTACAAATAATAAAAAAAGACTGAAGTTTTGTAACAGTTGACCTTTACTGATCATTAATTTTCCAGAAATGGTCCGTTCCTCATATGGCTGCCAAGGATCGCCAACCAGTTCATCAACACTCTGCTGACGGGCGAGGGCGGTAACCGCACTTTATGCGGAGTCATCGATCTTAGTTTAAACGCACCACCTGATGTAAGACATAAATTTCCCACTATCGGCAACACGGTTGAGAAAAGGCTTCAATTCACTTTTTCTATTCTAAAAGTCTGTACACAGAGAGTTGACAAATTCAGGGCTTCTTAACTTATTACAAATTGCGGCCCGTTTATTATTTAAAAACGTATACAATTTAATTTTTACTATCAATTATTAAATGTAAAACAGAAAACAACACGCAAACACCTAAACGACTCATTCGAAGTGCATTCCATAACGGAATGGCAATATATGGCTACCGAGTCCACTCGCCTGTTTGGGCCGCAGTTGACATTAACTGCGTGCCTCGTACCACGCAAACGACGACAGCGGGAGACAAGCGACGGCCGCCATACAGTTTGCGATAATTGAGCGACAGTTTCTAACACTTGCTAATTGGAGACGATTTATATTTATCAATTCTCGGCGAACAGACTTTAATGCGTGTTAATTCTTTTTGTTACTTATTCAATTTGATAAGCTCAACCCGCCATCAGCCTTGGCTTACTCTTGGTGAGCATTTCTCGTGTTTGCATGGATTCAAAAGTTGACCTTTGCCCAGAAGTAGTTTAGCCTGGGATAGATAGGACAAACAAACCACGTACTTATTCCCTAGCTGTAAACAGAGATGGCTACAAGATCCAAAAAACATACTCAGCGAGATGATGCTTGCAGGTGGAAGGAAAATGGAATAAAGTACTTAATGAGATGATTCAAAATCATGACTATGAGCAAAAAAACATGCAGCTTTATCTAATGCTATCTTTGAACAACAAACAATTGCTGTAAATATCTGTGGCCTTAAAATGAATCTACTATTACAGCCTAGTGCAGTGCCCTGCGCCATAAACGTGACCGCTCTCCTGTTGGTCCTGATCGTCGGAGCCTTGCAGTCAACAACCAACGTACTTGTTAGTCTTGTGAGTACCTAGCTTTTTTACCTTTCCTACGAAAAATACATACATATCTATTATCAGTCCTGTATACTATGAATAGGCACTAGGATCTCCACTTGCTACGATCCTTGCAAACCTCTTAACAAGCATTAGGAAGTTAGGTACACTGAAAACTATCCTTATTTCCAGGTGGTTGACAAAGTAGGTCGGCGCAACATGGTGATGATCGTCACATTTATATGCGGGTTGTCCGGCATCCTGGTGAACCTGGTGCCGAATGCCATCGCCAGCGCAATCTTTTTCGTCATCAAGCTAGTCGGACAGATCACGCTGGGATTGTACACCGCTATTGCTGTTTCGATCGTCCCTACACAGCTGAGGTTAGTCTTTTGCCTGAGGCTCGTCTAATATTTTGGTGAACTTGGTGCCGAACGCCATCGCCACACGATCTTCTCTGTTATCAAGCTGGTCAGACAGGTCACGCTGGGATTGTACACCGCTATTGCTGTCTCGATCATCCCTACACAGCTGAGGTAAGTCTTTTGTCTGTGGCTTGACTGGCACTTTGATGATCCTGGTGCCGAACGTCATCGCCAGCGCAATCTTCCTCGTCATCAAAGCATTCGGCAGCATAAGAAATCTTTTCCAGAAGGGAAAAAAGCAGATAATAATCCCAAAAAGACGGTGGAAATTTCCTTAAATGCGGCTGAACGAACTACTTTTTGATGTTTTCTTTATATTTTCAGAGCTATGGCTATCGCATTCTCCATAACTGCGGACCGCATCTGTTCGTTCGCCAGCATCCAGATCTTAAACTTCTTGCTGGAGAACTACTGTGAAGTAGGCTTCTATGTCTACTCTTCCATTTTTGCATGTAAGTTCTAAATTTTGACATGTGCTCGTAGACCCGACAACAGGGTCAGAAAACTATGATTGTACTTCGTCTTTTAGATTATCGAAAAATAATGGATTTTTCACTTTACCAAAAAAGTAAAAATTCACAAAAATACGGAGCATCAAAGTTCCGGAGTGGACGTCACCGCTTAGTAAAAAATCGTACCTCCGTGACGTCATGCGAAATTTCAATGCGCTTTATCTTTGACATTTTTTGTTTCTCAGAGAAAAAAAAAGTGTACAATATTTTTTTATAATCTAACAGATCGGCTAAAAATATTTTTCTAATCGTCATGCCTAATAATTATTATTGTGTCGTGAACCAAGAGGTTAATTATAATGAACCTCTTGGTTCTCTACATCCTGTGCATGTTTGATATAACTTAATACAAAGGAGAGTGTATGGAGAGTATAAGAGAAATTTTCATTCATGTCTTCGCTCTTCAACTTTAAAAACTGAGCACGGTAGCCCCGCGTGAGTGCGCTTTCGCTAGTAAAGCGACATCGGGCGTGGTCCGCACCTGGATGGGTGACCAGAAGTGGCAATAAATTCTCGAGCTCCTCCGTGCTTCGGAAGGGATGTATAAGCCGTTGGTCCGTTATGTCAGATGCTATAAAGCAGCCTGAAAAATCTGACACCAGTGTTAGCCACTCACACACACAAAAACAATAAAACAATTTTAAAAAGTCGATGAAAGATCCTTACGGTTTTGTTTCATATTGAGTTGACTTTGACCGCTACCTGTTTCTTAACCTCAATTGATTTCTTTTTGATTTTCGTGTATGTAAGTGACCTCAATGATCATTGATCATGTCTGTTACAGCTTCAGCTTTAGTTGCGTCACTGCTGCCTGACGACAGAGTGGTGAAACCGAAGACTAGACCAGAGCCTAAGAGAAACAGCTGTTCCACTGAGTTGTGATATCTTTAATTTAATTTAATTTTGATATGAGGTATTACGCCAAAAGGGAATATGTAGATATATGTATTTGGGTATTTATGGATCAAAATTTTTCTTTGCGTGTCGATGCCCTATGGTTTATTTTGCATATTAGGTAATGTATGGCATGGGATCTCTTTTTTTCGCATAATTTGTTTTGTCGTAGTGTTTTTTGGCATACCGGTTTTGGCATAAAATATTTCGGCATAATAGTTCTTAGGTATAATTGCTTTTTGGCATACGGGTAATTTTGGCATAATCAACTTTTAGGCTAATTTGTTTTGGCATAATGTTCATTCGCATAATCTCCAAATTAGTCGCAAAAGGTAGGTAAGGTTATGGTTGTGCAGTAACCATCACAGGAGCGAAACAAGCGAGCGACGACAAAGTGACAGAAGTGACCAATTTGGCGTAAATAATTTTATGCTTAAGAATATTATGCTTAAATAGTATTATGCTTAGATACATTATGCTTCAAATAATTATGCGTAAACTGTTATGCGTAATAAATAACTATAAGCTTATAAACAATTATGCCAAAAAACAGTATGCCATGTTACATTACGACTTAATTTTTTATGATTATGGATAGTGAACCGTTTTGCATAGATAAGGTAATAAATAAACAGGGACAAATTACACTAATTAAGCTAGCTCCAAAGTAAGTCTTAAACTTGTGTTATGATATTGAGATACTAACTCAACGATACTATATTTTATAATAAATACATATTATATTGATACATACACCTAAGACCTAGGGCAATTTGATAATTGTGTAAATAATATTATTAGATTGATGGATCAATGTAAATATTTAGGTTAGTTAGCAATATGTGGAATCGACTAGCTTTACTTTCTCCGATAAAATTATTCTTTGTTTTCTTGCAAGATGAAAATTGCTTGAGAATAAATGGTACAGGTCCCAATTTTCAACCAGTTATCCTCAACCGATTGAGCAGAAATTTAGCATACTTATGTAAGTCGGATGACAATACCATATCATGGAGTCAATGAGCTGTTCTCATGATGGAGCGGGGAGATATCCGACTGAACTCAGAAATAAAACAACATAACCGCATTGAGTACTACTCGTTCGATTTGACTTGACGTGCACTTTATGGTAGACGATGTCTAGGGTCTGATCACGGAGACTGAAGGTGGTTGATGAAACTCAGTACCTAATAATACGGCGCAACTTCACCGAGTTTGGGCCTTTTTCATTAGTCACAATAAATAAGTACGGTACGCTTCAAAAATGCTAGTTGTATGAGAAATTATGACTCCATTTTTGATGCCTGACTGTACCTTCGCCTCTCCTTTTTTCAGAAAACTAGTGTTTCAGATCTGAGTGCCTGATACACAAATGGAATAAAATATACCCATGTCTTCCTAACTTGATAGATAGATAGATAGATAACTCTTTATTGTACACCAAAAGAAAAAAATGTAACACAAAGAAATAATTTTAAATGAAATGAGTACAATGGGTGGTCTTGTAGCTTAAAGCGATCTCTTCCAGACAAGCAGTGGATGGATATATATATATATATATATTTATATCCATCCACTGCTATATATATATATATATATATATATATATATATATATATATATATATATATATATATATATATATATTTAATATAAGAATAAGTCGTACATTGTACAAAAAATAATTTATTAGCTACTATAATACAAATAAATAAAAGTAATCTAAACGACTTAGTCTGTTTTTGTGTTGTTCACGTCGTCTGGACTCTCGATTGGTTTGCTCTGCATTTGTTTCCGGAGCAGCCGATCGTCCGGCAAGAAAGACGCAATGATTGCTGATGCTGCATAGATATATAAAATGAGAATAAAAAAAAAACAACAATATACCACTAAAGTTCTTAATACTACGCTCACCAAATGAATTAGACCATCTGAATAATAAAAGTTTTCAAATTAAAAAAACAATACCAAAATCGGTTTATAATTGACAAGGATATCGCTAATATACCTATATAAAAAATTCTGTCGAATTGGCAACCTCCTCTTTTATAGAAATCGGTTTAAAATGTGATGACATCTCTCAAAATACAAAAAAAATTGTCAAATTGACAACCTCCTCCATTATCGAAATAGGTTTAAAATATGAAGACTCTCTCAAAATATACCTTTTCTTTTTTTATAAATAAAAAAAATATATAGGGACTAATAACACTGATTGAGCTAGCTCCAAAGTAAGTTCGAGACTTGTGTTATGGGATACTAACTCAACGATACTATAATTTATAACAAATACTTAAATAGATAAACATCCAAGACCCAGGACAATTTGAAAAAGGCCATTTTCCAACTTGCCCTGACCAGGGATCGAACCCGGGACCTCTGGGTAGCGGACTAGCATGGTGACCACTACGCCACAGAGGTCGTCAACATTGATTCTTCTAAGTATATATATATATATATTACGCTCAAAAACCGAAAACGCTCATCTATCTGAAAGATTCTTGCTTTGTAACCAGAGCAAAAACGCTGATGCTCAACTGTTTGAAGGTCTTACATCAGAAAAACCTCCCCCTCGTACTAGAGCGTGCACGGTAGCATAGGCACTGGACACATAGAAAAGACGTAAGACGCAGACGGGGCGCCGTCGTGACTTTTGAAAACAGATAGAAAAGACGACAAACAAATCCGTATCTACGTCAAATCCGCGACGCGCTAGTCCCCTCACACACATAATAGTCCGGTAGCGCTAGCTAATTTTAAGGGTATAACTTACAAGAACTCTAGATATTCTTATTTCTTGCCTCTGAATAGAGTCGTATCTAAAGAGTTTATTATTTCGATTTGTGTCACTTTCGGGGTCTGCGTTTCGGGAAATTTATTGATTTGTGACTGTTTTATTTAATTCCATACTGAATCGACAAAATTGATTTAAAGTTGTAAAATGGAATAGTATTGTATCAAACGTAGCCAGACTAGTGTGCAAACCTATTTGTGTCACCCTTTGTCCACTGCAAACTGGCTAAGGGCCCATGTATAAAAACAGTACCAAAAAGATAATTAGTGTTGAAAAAAATAATACAACATATCAGTAACAACTAAATATACCCCTTGTATTCATTTGTGTCACATTAGTCCAGGGATTCTTATTTATTTTAATTATTTTGATTTTCCAAGCAAAATACGCTTCAAAAGAAAATTAGAATCATTAGAGTTTATATATTTAGTATCATAAATTCATAAAAGATAGACATTCTGAGTTTGTGTCACTTTCATCAACAAAATAAGTATAAAACACAAAAAACATGTTTGCCCTTAAAGTAGACAAGTGATCGACGGCGCGCGAAGGACGACGGCAACGTGTCCGGTGCGGGGGTTATGTTTTTGCACACTCTAGACTACGATATTTCATTCAATCTATGAAGAGATAGATTATAAATCCTAACTTATGTCAAATAACGGAATTCTGGCTCATATCAGGTACTTAAATATATGTTACTCCGTAAGAAGTTCGTGACATAATCACTTTCATAAATACGAACTGCTTAAATACTTACAAACTATGCTAACAAACGGTTTACTCAACTGTGCCTAACTAGCTGGAGATAACGTCGTTTATCGTTATTACGGCATAGTGCGTGTGGTACACGGTGTGGTGACGCCAAGTATTATTACTTGTGACGAACAATAGGGTTCACACATTCCTACATGGGATGACAATAAATTGTAGTAGGTGAAAGTTATGTAATGTTGTATGGCAAAGAAACACTTGCAGTTATAAATATATAATGACAAATTATACAGAGTGCATTTGAAATAAGTAGCATTAATTTAACTTATTAACATACTCCCATAAAGGATATTTTGTACGGCAACAACACTGCAATTAATGCAGTAATTAAAAAGTATCAAAAACTAAGAAAAATTACCAAAGTATCAAAACACTTGATTAGATTGAGATTGAGATTGAGACGCGCACACGTATTGTGTATACTTACGAGCCGTGAGGTCATAGAACCCGCCGCACATAGCCACGGACACAACTGAGCCACTGAGTGGGAGCGGGCGGCCGGCGTATAAAAGTAGACTTTAGAGTAGGTACGTGAATAAGGTTTAAAATCGAGTAGGGACGGGTGGAGTCACACGAACGCTTGAGAATGGTAGGTTATTCAAGGTTACGTTTGAAGTAGGAACGCATGTTAGTGTACTTCGGTGCGACGAAATTGATACTATTATAATTTATTTATTTTTTTGTAAGTTTTATGACGATTAGATTTTTTTATTTATTTATAATTGCAGTAATGGTATCTATCAAAGAGTTACACTCTTTGATAGATACCATTACTGCAATTACCGCATTTTTAGAGGATTTCTTTAATATGAAAATGACGACTTTTGACTGAAGTTTTATTAGTCTTTAAATACTTTGTAATTGAGTTTGTATCATGGGTATAATAGATACTTAAAAGGCTGCCAACGAATTCAATTCCACCCTGTATAGACTGAGCTAGCCCCAAAGTAAGTTTTCAAACTTGTGTCATGCGATACTATCACAATGATACTATATTTTATTGACCGAGCAAATGAAATGTCTCAGTTTCGAAATTGGCTAAAAATGCTTTTGTCAGTTTGTCTGTCCGCCTGTTTTCGCCTACAGGTCGCATTTCTCAACAGATTCTAGTGAAATTTTGTGAGAAGGTTTGAATATTATAAAGCATTTTCTTGTCGATTCAGGTTTTTGAAATTTTTCGAAACTAAAAAAAATGTTTTTCGGACCCCGGGCTCTGATTACCGCTGTGGATGGATGATGATTATTGTAGGTATTCCTACATGTTTTATGCAACTTAATTTCGCATTGGTCCTTAACTGTTTAAGTGTCCGGAAAGCGTCCACATATAATACATACAGTACTATATTTCTTATTATTTACTTTCAATTAAGTAAAGCATTAAGAAAATATAAGATAAAAAACAAATTAAATGAAAATTGTCGTATTAAAAATCTGCAAGACTGCAGTTCATTTCGCAAGTATTTTTTTTTATTTTTACCATTACTAGCGATGGGCATCCACCCGGATATTTACCCAAGGTTGGGTATTTACCCGATGCGCACGGGATAAATACCCGTATCTACTAGTTTGGGTGGGTAGATTGGGATATTTATTTAAAAATGAGTGGGAGTCTGCTAACTTTGTATATGAATGTGTGAAATGGTTATGCTATGTATTATTAAATAACATATATTGACATAGAATAAATATCAAAGATTAAAATCCCTAATGCTGTCCATATATACAGATTTCATCTTATTTTATTTCTGTTTGCTTATTATAACATATAATTGGGTCAAAAAACATTTTCCAGCAAAATAAATGAAAACTAACACCTGTCAATTTACGCGGCATATTTTTTGAGGGAAATATTATAACGAGTTGATAAGGGATCAAAGAAATCATCAATACGAATATATTGTTCGGGGACTAACCCTGAAATCAGTAGTTTTGGCTGTTTGATGAGCATTCATAAAAATTTACTCTACTTATACGTATGATGGTGCTCATATAAAGATATCGCATTTGATGTATTTTTGCTTATTTTAACATATAATCAGGTGGACAAACACTTGCCAACAAAACATGTAAACTAAGACGTGTTAATTCGTATGTTATTCCCATACAACGGGTAGATTCCGATAAATACCAGGCATATTATTTTGTGGGAAATGTTATAACAAGTTTACGGGGTATTTAAGAACTCGTCAATACGAATATTTTTTGTTTCGGGACCAACCCCATAATCAGTAAATTTGGCTATTGTTCGAGCAGTAAAAAAAATGTACACTCCTTATATGTATGAGGATACTAATATATTGACATAGCATTTAATCTGTCTTTACTTATTTCAACATATAATCCGCTAGTTTCCAACAAGTCTAATTAGAAACTTTTTTCTAAACGTCAAAACAAACATCGTCTATGGGATTTGAATGAAATAGCATGGCGTGACGTCAGAGTTTCTTAGAGTCAAATAGCGCTCATATTATCGGTTTTTCTGCCACATTACATCCAAAATCACGTTGAAAATGGATATGATCAATGTCAAGTGACATTATTTTGTGACTTTTATTCTCTTATCAGTACATAATATTTTTTTTTTGACAAAGCCGATCGAGGGAATGGGCTAAAATGCGAACCATGTTCATGGATGATGCGGCTAGCAACCCATCATTGTTTCGATTCCTAGGGTTCCATAGCAAACCCTTATAGTTTCGTCTTAATAAAAATACTATCTATCCCAGCCACTTCTGCTTCAGTAGAAAGATGTTTTTTTACTTTCGCCAAAATACATTAAAAAAAAACAAATTGACGACAAACAGAGAGAGAGAGAGAGAGGAGAGTAAACTTACTATTTATATTCCCAAACAGAAACTTGTCAAGATATTTACTAAATAACTTGATAGTAACATAGAAAAAATACTCAGAAAGTTACTGTATGGTAAGCTACTCAGTTACTTTCTCGAAACTTACTCGGTAAGTTACTAGGAAAGTTGCTGTATGGTAAGATACTCAGTAAGTTTCTTGAAACTTACTCGGTAAGTTACTAGTAATATTAGGAAAAAAATATTTAGAATTATAATTTTGGTTGCATTTAAACTAGAGAAGTGGTAGAAGTCTTATCGGATCACTATAATCACAAATAAAATTTAAGAAAAAAATTTTTTTTTTTTGATTTGTTATTCTCCGATGCATGGTTGAATGAAATCAGGAGGGAGTGGATGTCTGCTGCGCTACAGTTGGATCCGGGAGGATTTTGGTGAGCCTTCAAGTTGTATTGTGTTAACAAAACTATTGTGGCTTACAAGTCGGCTGGTATAGGGTTGAGCTCCATAAAGTGCCTAGGGTGCCTAGGATCAGAAACCTGCCTTTTTATTTCAAGATCGCTGTTTCCATACAAAGGGTAAATTCGGATAAATATCCGGCAAACTATTTTGTGAGTAGTTTTGGCTCTTGGACGAGCAGTCAAAAAATACTTCTCTATTTTTTATATGAAGGTAAGGCTCATACAAGTACGTTGACATCTCATTTAAGGTCTTATAATAAGTTAAAGCAGCCTATTTTCATTGTATGATTAGTATGGTGGTTTCATATATTTTAGTATCGCATATGACGTGTACCTGAATTTTAAGCATATTATAGCACTAGTGATCTGCCGTTACCGGTAACATAATCGAGTCGAGTATTTTCCCAGTAACGTTACTGTTAACATTCCCAAAAAGTAGTAATATAAGGTAACATAGAAAAACAATTTTTTCAATATATTTCATTTGTGGTTATCAGTGATACGATAAGACTTCTACCACTTCTAGTTTAAATGCAACCAAAATTATAATTCTAAATATTATTTTACTAATATTACTAGTAACTTACCGAGTAAGTTTCGAGAAACTTACTGAGTAACTTACCATACAGTAACATTCTGGGTATTTTCTCTATGTTACTATCAAGTTATTTAGTAAATTTCTTGACAAGTTTCTGTTTGGGAATATAAAAAGTAAGCATTCTCTCTCTCTCTCTCTCTCTTTCTCTCTCTCTGTTTGTCGTCAATTTGTTTCTTTTTTTGGATGTATGTTGGCGAAAGTAAAAAAGATCGCTCTTCTGAAGCAGAAGTAGTTGGGATATATAGTATTTTTATTGTTTATTGTCCCAAACACGATTTAGAGAAAAGCGTTTCCCACCATGAGAGTGATAATTTGCCAAATTACAGCTTTCTAGTACTCATAGTCTTTGACTAAAACCGCAGACAGGGACGACGAAACTATAAGGGTTTGCTATGGATCCCTAGGAATCGAAACAATGATGGGTTGCTCGCCGCATCACCTATTAACATGGTTCGCATTTTCGCCTATTCCCTCGAATGGCTTTTACGATCTGCACGGGAAGAGAAGCAGCTTGGAAGAGTGTACGTGCGCATTTTAAGAAATATTACATAAATAAATTAACAAAACTAACAAGACGATATCTATTAAACAATATTACCAGCATTTGGGAATATTAGCGGTAACAATAGAAACTTACTGGAAATATTCCCCTATAGTAAAGTACTGGTAACGGTAATTTAATGCGGGACATCACTAGTTTGCACGCGCTTTCCAACAGGTGTTGTGAAGAATTTACTTATAATATATAATTTAATCTAAGATTCAAGATTCAAAGATTCAAAGATTTAAATGTTTATTCAGTAATTAGACCTTAACAGGCACTTTTACACGTCAATACGTATAATCTATGTTACGTGTAAAGTATATTAAAATTTAATTTATTTTTAAAGAAAAGCTACCGATACCAGCGCTTCGTAACGACCACTGCTGAGAAGAAACGCCGAAAGAAACTCATTTTCACAGTATTGGTCGCCTGCTCGCCAGAAGGGCTTTGTCATATTATTATTATTGTCTTTTAATTAATAAATACTTATAATATAATACAATGTTGACACATTATAACATGTAATGCTTGCGAACTAGTAAACAAATATAAATTGCGTAGAAAAAAATAAAAAAATATTAAATAGTCAAAAAAGCGAAACCGAGTTGAACAGTCCCTCCCGGCAGCACCCGTTCACGAGTTGACGTACGGATCAGCCATCGTTAAACTCAACCATATTAGAGGGAATCCAACGACCCGACCAGCGACGCCACCACCGGATTGGACATTTTAGTGAGCATGAAAAACCCGAACTCGCAGACCTTGTCAAGAGAAAATATTAGTTATATGTTGGTCACCTATTGATCGCAGAGCATTTACATGTTTTTAAAGTAAGCTTATTATGGTAACATAAAATGCAGCTATTTTATGTTTCATGTGTGGAGTGTAATGGAAAATGTTTAGGAAGTATCCAAGCGTTTTTATCTCTTAAATAATCATTGATAGTATAGTACGCATTATTCAATAAAACTTTTTTAACATGTATTTTAAATTTTGCCATTGGTAGGTTAACGATCGCGTCGGGAAGTTTATTAAATAATGTTATACCTAGACCTAAGAGTGACTTTCTAGTTTTAGCAAGTCGAAATTTAGGCGTATGAAGCTGATTTTTGTTGCGCGTATTATAACTGTGAACATCACTATTTTTCTTGAAATTATTTAACCTAGACTTAACAAAAAGAAGATTGTCGTAAATAAATTGAGATGTCACAGTAAGAATATTTATAGATTTAAATAACTCTCTTAAGGAATCGCGTGATTTTAGTCCGTAGATCGACCGAATTGCTCTCTTTTGTAGCACAGAGATAGCATGTTTGTTAGCCGCTTTACCCCATAAGAGCAAGCCATATGACATTATGCTGTGAAAATAACTAAAGTATACTAGCCTAGCAGTTTTAACGTTAGTACACCGTCTGACCGTCCTCACAGCATATGCTGCCGAACTAAGTTTCTTGGAAGTGGTCTCAATATGTAAGTTCCAGTCTACAGTTATGCCAAAAAATTTGGTGTTGGGTACCCGTTCTAGAACTTGGCCATTAAGACTCAAAGGTATGTGAGTATTGGGTTTATTCAATAGTGAAAAATTAACGCACTTAGTCTTTTGAGTGTTTAAGGCCAGATTATTAGTCGTGAACCAATCTACCCACCAAATGGGTAGATTGGGTATTTATATTTGCCTACCGCCCATCTTTACATTACTATTGCGTGTTCGATGTACCTTGCGTAATTTTATTCACAGCTTATTTTTACCCGACTGCCGAAGGAGGGAAATGTGTGTTACAAATTGCCTAATTTGTTTGTGAAAGTATGTCGGTAAGTAATTTTGTATGTATGTGGGTTTGTGCGTAAAATCTAAAAAGTGACTTAATATACAAGTGTGTATCCAAGTTTGAGAGGTTTTAACCTCCGAAAAAAAAAGAGGGTTATTATAAGTTAGACGCTAATGTCTTTCAGTCTATCCGTCTGTCTCTCTGTGTGCCTGTCTGTGGTATCTTAGCGCTCGAAAAGATGGACCGATTTCAATGCGGCTTTGCGGTGGTTTATTTATTTAACTTTATTACATGAAATTGTAATTGATGGACTTAAGGCCGTAGGCCTTTTCCACCAGTCAACTTATAGGTGGTGCTGACAGGTGGTGCAAAAACTCCAAAATTAAAAACTCAGAGCACTTATATTATAACAAAATACTAACCTACGTGCATATCTACGTTACCACAGAATAATAAATAATATAATAATAGGTGGTTCTTAGCTATGATTGATAAACATCGGTTGGGCCGTTTTGTAGTTACTTCAGTCAAATATTGGATGTTGCTACGGATATTCATTCTACTATACAGTTCCTCCACCCATCACTAAATGGCGTTTACATATGAAACTATTGAAAGTCAGGATTTTTTTAATATTCCTGGCAAATAAACTTGTGTTTATGTGAATTGAGTATATGTACGTATACCTAAACAAGTTTGTATAGGTTCACTGTCAAAAATAAACAGGAAGAACTGCATTTAATAGCTTGGTTGAATGAAACCCATGCTTATAATAAATAACCAAAATTGTGATCAACGTCCCTATTTTTTTAATGCCGATTGATACAGTCAACCATAACAATCAAATTTTTTTAATAAACATATCATTTTGTACAAATCTTACACGAGAAGATTCTCGCGTTCTCAGAAGCAGCACATAAGAACCTACTCGTGCTAAGGTTACAGTAGTGCCGGTTATCATCGTTAGGTAGAACAGACACACGGAGAATAAACAATATACACCTTTACCTATAAATCAAACATAAATACTAACATAAAAGACACGTGAAAAAAATGATCCTTCTTTTGCAGTTGTTGCACACATAAGTACGTCATTCAAGGAACCTTTGTAAAAAAACATGTTGGTCACTGACACATACGGAAAAAATAATCAAAGTACTTCTAAATGAAGCTTTTGTTAGAACCTATAAAATAACAAGATATAAGTTTAAAAAACTAATACCCGACTACGCGAGTCATATGTTATATTATACTCTAAATTTTTTGTATTTAACATTCGTTATATACGTTTTTTGCATACAAATTAGTAGCTATGTCACCCGGACAATAATGACGAATCGATTATATGTATATGTATATTTTGTTAAAATTGAACAAACGATTTGGATGCTACGGGGAAACAGACATACATACACACCCACATACATAGACTGCTAAAATCACTACCCTTCCTCATGGCTTTGCCGTAGTCAGCTAAAAATCCAAAATAATTAGTAACGCGCGCTGCGGCCGGCACGGCGGACAGATACTGTGCCGGTATGTCACGCACACACCCGTCCCCGCGCACCCATGCGTGCCCCCACGCTCGCCCTGTCTTCTCGCGCACTTTGAGTTTTGGCGCGGAAATATTTAATTTTTTTCAAATAATAAGATTGCCTGGATGGAGATGACACAAACTACGAATTGTGGTTTATCACACTACAATAATGAAAAAGACGAAACTCTAATAACACTAATAATCTTTTGTGTCTTTTACAGAGTATTGAATTAAAAAAATAAAATACAATAAGATATCGTGGATGAAATGTGACACAAAACATTTTGAAACACATATATTAGTGCTCTATGGCGTGTAATACCTATTTATAAAATTCTAATATTCTTAAAGAGACCATTTGAGCGAAATATTAAGTATTCGTGAAATGACACTGATCCTGTGGCCAGATGATGACACAAAAAGCTTTTGTACATCAGACACCACGTAGTTATTGTCATGCAAGTAAAAAATTCATCTCTAATTTTCTTTTCATCTCATAATGTTCGAAAAGGCAAATACCTAAATTTCTACCCAAGCAAACATCGAAAATGACACAAGGTCATGTTTTAGGTTGGTCAAGGGGTCTAGAAACTATATGCGAAAAATCGAAATATCTAATATTCTTGAAACTTAAAAACCTAGCGCTACCGGACTATAACTCCTATTCGCCCGCTCGCGTCTGTACCCCATCCGTTCTGCATGTTCCATAGGGCACAGACGCGTAAGCGTCATGTCTGCGCCCCGTCAGTGCCCCGTCTTTTCTGTGTTCTGCCTTGCGACGCTTCTAAACATTTTGTATGAAACAGACGCGGAGCAGACTAATGTCTGCGCCCCGTCCACGTCTTACGTCTTTTATGTGTGTCCAGCGCCTTAGCAGCACTCCTTCAGAGGTCGGGATGTCATTTCCGACTTTTTCTTCGCCAAAGACGATATTACGACATGTATATCATCTTTGGTGAAGAAATAATCGAATGACAAAGTCGAAAGAAAATGGTCCCCATGGCCAAATGGTTTAAACTGTATTCTAGGCTATTTCTTCTCGAATTGACATGGTCTTCGGTATCCATGGGTGGTGTGGTGACATGGATATTGTATTTTCTTATCACCAAACCTGATATACAAGTCAATGGTGCCCCATGGCCAAATAAATTGTTTAAACTGTATTTTAGGTTATTTCTTTTCGATTTCGCATAGTCTTTGGCATTTTTGGCGGATCATTGTCATGCTTATTATACAATGTCCTTTTTAATTAAGTACAAATATTTTAAGGGGTTATTCAGTCCATCATTTTGAACAACTTTGCCCAATAAATGTATATCGAAATATCGTTTAAAATATCGTTTTCAGTCTTTGGGGAGCCGGGGCAATAGTCAATCAACGCGCTAAGATGAAAGGAGACGAGAATTCACTTACATGCCAGTATAGAAGAGTACACGTAGAAACCAACTTCGCAGTTGTTGAGGAGCAGGAAGTTGAGGATCTGTATGGAGGCGAAGCTGCCTATCCGGCCGCCTGTCATTGTCAGGGACACGGCCAGAGCTCTGGAAGACCAAATTTTTTATTTACTAAAGGAGGTTTTAGCGGAGAAGTCTTAATACCTACCCATTCAACAATCAAGTAAAAGTATAATTCATACATACATACATACTATCACGTCTTTATCCCTAACGGGCAGACAGAGTACTTTGGGTCTTTCGGCTCTGAGCAGCCCGGGCCCGGGGTCTGCTATCTAACCAAGAAGATTTGACGATGTTACTGGAACAAACAAACAGTAGTACCTACCCCAGTATATTTTTAGCAAATCGTACCGCAGGTTTGGATACAGCCTTGCTTAGTACATTAATGCAACCTTTGTTGTAACTTACCTTAAATTGGTAGGGAACAGCGCGACACTGATGGCAGTGTAGAGTCCCAGCAGCATCATTGCCATGAGGTACAGCCCAAACAGGATCAAGCTCGTCAGGGCGTTGGGCACCAGGTTCACCAGGATGCCGCAGATGCCGCAAAAAGCTGTGATAGCCATAGCTGTGTTTCGACGGCCTGCCCGGTCAACTAGCTAACATTGAACAAGTCATTTATTAAAGTAACCGGCCAAGATCTTGTCGCAATCGCGTTTGCGTTCCGTATCATTATCTATAAAAAAATCTCATTTGTTGTATCGGAGCACCCCTGTCTTCAACTGTCTAGCTATCACGGCTCATGAGACATGGCCTCGTGACAGACAGACAGACGGACGGACGGATGGACAGCGGAGTATCAATACTCTTTAATAATATATTAATAAATAATAGTAGAATTGTAAACAAATGATTTGGTTGGAACTTACCACACTGACAACCAAGTTGAAGACGGACTGCATGGCACCCACTGCCAGCACAATTAGGAGAGCAGTGACGTTCAGGGCGCATGGAGTGGCATTAGGCTGAACCAATTGAAAAAAAGATTCATAGAAAATAAGGTAAATAAGGTAACGCTGTTTTCAGACCCAATACTCAATATTCTATATTTTATTGCAAACCTTAAGGTAAATAAGATGGTAACAATACAATTTAAGATCATTTATAGAGCCTGTCTCCCTGAGATCTTGTGCGGGGGCTATACTGGGATATGGGGCTGAAGATTTATACGATATGTGTAATACTGTATGCGGATGTGTGTGTACGCAAAAGCATTTTTGTCTTGCGGCAGACAGGGCTGCAAGATCCAAAAAGCACTTTTAGCGCGATGGTGGGTGAGGATGTAGCATGGAAGAAAGAAAATACGAAACCTTTTTCATATTTTAAACTATGCCCTAGAGGTAAAAAGTTTCTTTATTTATTACCTTTAGAGCATATTTTAAAATTTAATTTTCTTTAGATACTAAAGAAACTTACTTTAACTTAACTTGTCAGACCTTTAATAATATCCCTGTGATAGAGGTATTATGGTTTTACTTACACCTTCATCATCAACCGAGCGTATTTTCCCGGTTGCATCCTCAGCAGTAACGCTTCGAGACCGCTAACGTTCAGAGCCCGGGGTCCGTTAACTACGACGAGGTTACTGGTTTTTACACAGAATGACTGCAGTCTGACCTTCGCAACTCACAAGTGTAAATCAGAACCAATCCTTGGATAGTTTGATGAACAAACGCTAGAGAGCGTTCGGGACCCACAGTTTATATGTGCCTTCCGAAACACGGACTCATCTTTCTTTTCGGATAACCAGGTGA
The DNA here is from genome assembly GCA_943193695.1 of Acrobasis suavella. Lineage (NCBI taxonomy): Eukaryota > Metazoa > Arthropoda > Insecta > Lepidoptera > Pyralidae > Acrobasis > Acrobasis suavella. The sequence continues at coordinate 2,837,686 of OW971940.1, forward strand.
TTCAAGCCTGCAATACCTTGACCAGACTGGAAATCACTTTTTACAAAGTATGCTTTCTAGTGGGATTCGAACCCATGACTTCCGGGTCATAAGGCGAACGCCTTGAACACTGGGTCACGGAGGCAGTATGGTTTTACTTACATCTGCAACGGTATCCAACTCAGTGTTGATGATTCCACATAGCGTCAGATCTGATCCCTCCCCAGTTTCCAGCAAGCTGACGTACTGGTTTGCGATCGTCGGCAGCCACACTCCAAATGCTGTTATTCTGGAAATCAAAACGTACAAGTTAAGCTGCCCGTTGACTAAACATACGAGAAATTCTACACATCCTCTACTTGCTCTCTTATTGCAGAATAACAGTTTCGCAATCATTATTATAAGCAATAAGCAATAATATAAGCAATAATAATTATTATCCTTATTATAAGAGCAACAGGAAATGCACTGCTGGACAAAGGGTTATCAAGTATTTCCAAAATGAACGATCGGAAGCAGCCTGCATCTAGCGTTTTTCTGCAATTTTGTTCGGGTCGTCCGAGTCCGACCATCTAGCACTTTTTGCAATAAGCTTTCAAATTGAAATGGATCTAAAACAAATGTGAAAAATTGCAAATACATCACAATACAAATTAAAAGTAGGTAGTCACGCCGAAAATAGGTCAACGACATAGACGGATATGGAAATACCTACAAATTTAAAAAAATACGGCCTTCTCGACCGCTTTGCCTTTACGCCTGCGGGGTACAGGGGCGCGGGTGTATAGCAACTTAGAGGGCTGAGGGAGGTGCGGGTGTGCTAACGCTATTCACGCCACCTGCCGCGCCTTTGGTCTAAAGAGTCTATATCTATCTAATGGCGTCCAATATTCAAAAAAATGCTGAAACTAGAAAGCCCAACAGCAACAAAAAGCAGTTTAAAAAATCGGACACTATTCCACAAAAATACATTACTTACTGATGAAAGACGGACAATGTGGTCATGATCAGGGTGTATTTGAGGAGAGGCACTTTGAAGAGCGGAACAACTTGGTCTTTGGTTGAAGACTTCTCCTGCGGTTTGGTTTCAGCAATAATACCCTTTACCTGAAAAATAAACAACGTAATTACTTGTTTTATTAAGTCACAAATGTAATTATTAAACTCCTGGTCTAGTTTTATAATAAAGGAAAGTACTCTATATGCGAGGTAAAAAAATATCAGCCGGCAAATGAATACCAAAACATCTTATTTACCGCCCACTAGTCAGTAGGCAATTTATAAAAAAAATGGGAGAAATATAAACTTACAAAAATACGTCTTTTTTGTCACGATTATTGGAACAAAGTTCCTTTTTAGAAGATACGTACATGGCGAATAGGGGCTAGGAGAAAATAGTGTAAGAATTTTCCGTCACTTTTTCCGTCACGATTTATTTTCAAAGGTTATTCCAACCGTGTCTTCCACGACACTCGAGCATTTTTCTCTCTATTAGTGATCCTGTTTCCAAGATTTTATTATAACGAGGTGCAAAATCAACCTGTATAAAAATAAAATAAAATGCGTGTGTAACACTCGACTGAAACGAAGTTTGAAAAAATTTTGACAAATAAATTGACGAAAATATTTTACACTTTTTCGCCTAGCTGCCATCCGCCAAGTCCGTATCGTCCGAAAAGGAAAATATGTTTTATTTTCCTTCGTTATAAAATTTATCTTAATCTTTAGCTGCGAAGCTACAAAGTTGGGCGATGTGTGGTTTTTTTTACAAAAGGATACCAAAGACTGTATGGAGTAAACGAGAAAAAGCAGTAAGTATTAACCGTTTCAATAAGTATAGTAGTAAAAAAAAAAAATTAATCTATGAGTATAACTACCTGCCTTTCTCTCACGAACTCTCATCTCAACGTTTTCCCAGTTGCATCCTCAGCTGTTAATGCTGCTGAGAATCCCGGGGTCTGCTTTCATGCTTTTTCAACTACCACCACTACCAGGTTGATCAAAACCTTGAGAAGTGGAGAACACTTCGCAAGGTTTTGATCATCCTTGGTAGTAAGGCCATCAGAACGCATATCATCTTTGACGATGTCATTTCTTGGATCTGCCACGTCTGCCGGAGCCCGGCAGAGACGGCACATAACTTAAAATTGCTGGTTTAACACCCTGCCACCTGACATCAAAAGTTCTAAGGAAAGTCAAAAAATACCTAAGTTACAAATTAATGAATTTATTCCATCCAGCCTAAGAAGCCCTCTAGCCGATAGTACCTGATATTCTTCTGAGGTTTTTCTGTTGTTCATCCTGTATATAATGCCCAATATCCTGAGGGTCTCGGCTTCGTCACCTTTAGCCAGCGTGTACTTAGGGCTCTCCTGAAAATTGATTGGTTTTGTGAAGATATGAGTGGTAGATAAATAGATTTATAAAAATCCAGCTGAGCGAGGCCCAAAGTAAGTTGCTGATATAGAACTAAGTGATATTATGATACTCGTAATAGCTAGATACATTTTAAACATTCAACACCGAGGACAATCTAAAAATATTCGTTATCTATCTTAACTTGGCCGTGACCGGATGTATGTGCCACAGTCACGTCACTCAATCTAAAAAATCACTAAGGTTTGAAGACATGATAGATATAATTAGACTGTGTTCTTTTTTAGGGCTCCGTATCCAAAGAGTAAAAACGGGACCATTTTACTAAGACTGTAATTTGTACCATATATTTATTTTATTATTTATTTCGGTTGCCGCTATAGTAACAAATAAGGGAAGCCCCAACACAACAAACGTGATTTTTTATAATAAGGAACCCTAAAGAAATTTTTGCTGTTTCACAGAACTGATATATTTGCTTGTTGTTGCAACTTATTTTGGTATCAGCTGGAAATCAACGCTGCAGCATCTTGTCATCAGCACAAATTTGAGCTGGCTGCCCTGTTGGCGATTAGCATCATCATCATCATCATATCAGCCACAGGAAGTCCACTGCTGGACATAGGCCTCCCCCAAGGATTTCCAAAACGACCGATCGGAAGCGGCCTGCATCCAGCGCCTCCCTGCAACCTTGCTCAGGTCATCTGACCATCTAGCAGGTGGGTGTCCTACGCTGCGCTTGCCGGTACGTGGTCGCCATTCGAGAACCTTTCTGTCCCATCGGCCATCGGTTCTTCGCGCTATGTGCCCCGCCCACTGCCACTTTAATGAGCTAATCCGCTTGGCTATGTCGGTGACCTTCATTCTCCTAAGAATCTCCTCATTTCTGATTCGATCGCATAGAGAAACACCGAGCATAGTCGTCTCCATAGCCCGTTGAGCGACCTTGAGCCTTCTTATGAGACCCATAGTTAGGGACCACGTTTCAGAGCCATAAGTCATCACTGGTAACACACATTGATTAAACACTTTCATCTTGAGGCACTGAGGTATTTTAGACGATAAAACACTGCGTAATTTCCCGAACGCTGCCCAGCCGAGTCGGATTCGCCGAAAGACTTCTTCCTCGAAGCTGGAACTTCCTGCCTGGATCAATTGACCCAGGTAGACATACTGGTCTACAACTTCGAGGGTGGAGCTCTCAACAGCAACAGATAAAGGCGCAACGTGCATATTTGACATGACCTTCGTCTTGTCAATATTCATTTTTAGGCCGACCTGTTGGGAGACTCAATTTAGGTCTTCAAGCATCGTACTTAAGTCCTCCATCGATTCTGCCATGAAAACGATATCGTCGGCAAATCGAAGGTGAGTGATATACTCGCCATTGATGTTGAAGCCCAGTCCTTCTCATTCCAGGAGCTTGAAGGCATCTTCCAGAGCGGCTGTGAACAGTTTTAGAGATATAACATCTCCCTGTCTCACGCCTCTATTCAATGGTATATTCTTTGTACTGTGCTCCTGTACTCGGATCGACATAGTGGCTTTGTTATATAGACACTTCAACACCTCGATACACCGACAGTCAATGCGGCACCGCTGGAGAGACTGAAGCACGGCCCATGTTTCGATCGAATCGAAGGCTTTTTCGTAGTCAACGAACCCCAAGCACAGCGGCTCGTCTTCTCTATAACCTGCCGTAAAGTATGGATGTGGTCCATGGTACTGTAGCCTTTTCGGAATCCGGCTTGTTCGGGAGGTTGGAAGGCATCAAATCTGTTAGCGAGACGATTCGTGATGACCCTCGAAAACAACTGAAAGACGTGACTCGGAAGCGTGATGGGCCTATAAATCTTTAATAAACCACCACCACGCCTCTGTTCCACGCTTCCGGCGTCACGCCCTTGAGCAGAACGGAATTAAAGAGCCTCTGAAAGACTTTCAGTACTGGCGTTCCGCCCGCTTTCAGAAGCTCTGCTATGATTCCATCCTCACCCGGCGCCTTGTTGTTTTTGAATTGTTTGAGGGCCATCCTAATCTCGTACAGACTGATTTCTGGGATATCTTTAGTATAGTGTCGGGTTACCTTGGCTCTTGGATCTGCAGCCATATCCACGCTAGGTTTTGCAACGGATGTATATAAACGGCGATTAGCAGATTTTGTTTATTATAGGTATTGCATATATTAAAAACTTAAATAAACAAAATAATTTATAATCATAGCGTTGTGAGTTACACGATAATTTCATCAAAAATATCATGGAATCAAAGATCGAGGCAAGGAGAAAAAGGTTATTTTATTTATTTTTAATTTACTTTATTCTAATAAGATATGGAACTCACTACCACATACTATTCGACGCGCCGAAACGTTAGTCAGCTTCAAATACCAAGTTAAATCTTATTTTCTATCCTTATGAAAGGTAAATAAATATCTTTCCCTTGTTTCCATTTCTCTTTATCTCGTACTGTTAATATCATTTTGTTTTCAGTGTAAGTTGTATGTATTTATGTAAGATATAAATGTATTATTATTTTTAATATTGTATATAAGTATGTTTATATTGACCGCCCCGCACTACCTAATTTCCCATTACTATTTTCCATATAACGAGGTTGCCTGGAAGAAATTGCTTAGCGATAAGGCCGCCTTTTGCGTATTTCCTAGTTTGTAAGATAATTATGTCCTGATTTATTTATTTTGTGCAATAAAGGGTATTGTATTGTATTGTGTAAGATATAACGAATTGTCACCAACATAATGCATTATATACATTAATGTTAGAATATTACAGCAAGACCACAACTCAAAACATGTGCATACAGCAATTTACAACTCCAACTATACGTTAGGTTGGGCTGCAACTCTCAGCACGGAATAGCCCTTTCGCATGCCTCTCTCTCTCACTCTTCTGCTGCCATGCTGAAGAGTTCCGTCGTTCTCTCTCGCTCTAGCAAATGACGTTTCTGAGCGACAGAAAAGGATAGCAGCGTAGGAAAGTGCAGCTCCGTGCTGACAGATGTAGCGACCCTAAAGCTTCTCTTTCTTTCTTACCTGCATGAAAAACAGCCACGCGGCACACACCAGACTTGGCAGGCAGTAGACCAGCATCAGCGTGCGCCACGAGTTCCAGAAGATGCCCAACGCTGAGATCTCGTAGGAAAACGTCAGGGGGATTATTGGTATTGCCAACACTGAAAAACATTCTAAAAAATTGGAAACTGGCAGACAACGCTTATCATTAATTTGTACCCTTTGTCGTTGAAATACCTAAGTCTCGAACTAAACGCTTTGACAATTCCTTTTTGGTTCGAGTAGCTAAGATGTGGAATGAACTGCCTGCGTCTATATTCCCAGAGTACAGCCCCGGGACATTCAAAAGTAGATTGAATGGGTATCTTTTGGATAGGCATGCTTCATCCTAGTCTTCATCGTCGCTTTCCATCAGGTGAGATTGAGAATGCCTAAGCCAATATATTGTAAAAAAAAAAACAAGAGTGCGTGTAGTACTTACGTAGGTAAGTACTCTCTTTACAGCGAAAGTCTATGCTAAAAATTTCCGTACAGAGGTCACGTGATTTACGGTCCATTTGTATGAAATTAGTAGAGGGATCTTTTTCGGAAGTCAAAAAATAATAATGGTTCTGGTAATTGAAGAGGTAACCCTTTCATTTTGTCTGAGGAGCCAAATCTCCAACTCTTTCCGTTAAGCCTGCCCGTACCCACATACACGTACCCTGAGGTAAAAACCTCAAGTTACCACAACCTTCAAACTTTCTCATTTTTCTGGTACTCTTAACATCCCTATACATACCAAATAAGGACAAATTATATACAGCTAACCCTACCGTAAAATGGACCCTAAGTAAATGGTAAACATACACGACATTCATTTCCAATATTTGAATTAAATTCATGCCCAAATAATTGTCGAATTATAATGTCGAATTTGATTACTCATTCGTGAAGTACTCAGTTACGATGAGTTATTCGGATTATATATATATATAAATCATTTTTAAGTAAATAGGTAATTCATTATGTTTATCTTGTACACTTACCTACAACATTTTTCACATAGGTACTTACTTAGGGATACATATATTATTATGTAGGTATCAAGAGTAACAAAACAATAATTTTTCGTGATTTATTATAATTCAGTCATAAAATTCCGCACCAGCAGATGCAACATTTTTCATACACTTACTTACTTACGTATGACATAAACTCAAGTGTCACAAAACATAAATTTATGTTTTGTGACTTGGACCACAAATGAATAAAAGAGTATTTATTCTAACTAGAACTTGGGGTCCTTTGTAACTATAGACTTTTCCTGGGCAGTTGAAAAGAGAAAAATGCAATATCTTACACGCCATGATTCCCTGGACCAGCAAAAAGATGCTTGATTTGTGGGCCAAGTGACAAAACATAAATTTATGTTTATGTTTTGTCACTTGGACAAAACATAAATTTATGTTTTGTGACTTGGACCACAAATGAATAAAAGAGTATTTATTCTAACTAGAACTTGGGGTCCTTTGTAACTATAGACTTTTCCTAGGCAGTTGAAAAGAGAACAATGCAATATCTTACACGCCATGATTCCCTGGGCCAGCAAGAAGATGCTGGTGACCAGCAGCACCACCAGGTTCCGCCGAGCCATCGGCACGCTCTCACTGAGCATCGTCATCGATATGGTGTACTGGCCTGATGACCTGGAAGACATTACATAAGCATTTTTAACCCCCGACAAAAAGAGGGATACTTTAGTACTACATCTTAAATGATAAAAATCTAAAAAATTGGGGTGTTATTAGTTTAAAGCTAATAATGCCTGTTGGTCTGTCTGTCTATGGCATTGCAGCGCTTGAATCGATGCACCCATTTCGATGCTGTTTTTTACCTGAAAGCAAGTTCCCTTGCGATGGTTTTTAGCTATGTTTAATGAAAATCGGTTGAGCCTTTTCAAAGTAATTGGGGGTTTACGCTTGTAAGTCAGGGCTTTCTACATGCTGACTTTTCATTGGTTTTGGAAACAAAAATGTAGTTTGGTAAATAAATTCCTCTATCCATATACGTAATCCAAATTTTTGTATGACATAGGATAAAAAAAGCTGCGAAAATTATTTTCGATCGACACCACGTAGTTACGCCCGTCCAAAGCTGCCGCGCCGCGTGACCCCGATGAACTCGAAATCTAACCGGCCTAATTGATCTCACGATTTTACTTTCGAGTTTCAGTCAACATTTTTTGTTTCTGAATTTCTATTTTGACTAGCTAATACGGTCTTACTAACGATCCTTATGAAGTGGCCTTCGGGTGCAAAACCAATAAAAAATCACCGTGTATATTATTAGGTACCTAGTTCTACTACTCATCACTATGGCGTTCTGACAGTCGGGGATTTTTTAATTTGCCACGCAAAATAAACTTGTTATGCATGCACGTTAAGATTAGGATTAGTACTATTAGTGTGATTTTACCTTTATCGTGTAGTACCTTCATCACTTTCATAGTTAGGCAACAGGCATGACGAATGGAAAAATATTTTTAGCCATTCTGTTAGATTATTAAAAAATATTATACATTTATTTTTTCTTTTCTCTAAGAAACAACAAATGACAAAGATACGAGTCACGGCTAGGTACGATTTTTACATAGCGGTGACGTCGCAAGTCTGCATTCCGGAATTTGATGCAACGCATCTTTGTAAATTTTCACTTTTTTGGGTAACTGAAAAATATGGATCCTATTTTTGAAAAATCTAAAAGTCTTTCCGACGCTATCGTCACCCCTATTAGGCATATATTTATTTCTGCTAAGTCTTTCAAATCTGATCACTAATTAGATATTTTTTGATTGTCATTAGATTTGATCTAAAATCAAAGTTCGCACATTTTTTTTATCTACAATGGGTAATCTTAAATCTTTTAAAACTGAAAATATTTCATCAAACGCGGAACACGTTTCGATAGGCGATTAAAACATTACGTCGCGTGAAATGAGATTTGAGAGATACTGATTTATTTTGGAGTTTATCGTTTACGTCAAAAATCAAATCAGTTTGTAATCAGCTTATTATAGAGATACTGCTTAAGGAATAATGATTTAAACACGTGTTTCGAAGGTAGTTAAGACGAAGTGTAAGCTAAAGTGGCGTCCTCATTTGAAATAAATTGTTTAAAACTAAATAAGGTGATAATTAAAAATTTGATTTATATCAATATCTAGAAAGCCCTTTAAACTATTTTATGAATAACCTTTGAAATTATTACTAATAATCCGTTTAGTTTTAAAACTAATTTTCGCCAAAAGTTTTAAAACTAGACGGATTACTATTTTTCCTTTAAAGGTTATTCATAAAATAGTTTAAAGGTCTTTCTAGACATTGATACAAATTAAATTTTTAATAATCACCATATTTAGTTTTAAACAATTTACTTCAAATGAGAGCGCCATTTTAGCTACCACTTCGTCTTAAGTTGCAGATTTTGTATATTGATAGGTACCTACTACGGGTTCTACAGGCAAACGGGCATGTCATGTTTATTATTTTGGTTTTATTTTAAATAAATATCTTAAATAAAACCGGCCAAGTGCGTGTTAAACTCGCGCACGAATGGTCCTGTACCATTATCTAAAAAAATCAAGTTTGTTATATCGGAGCCCACCTCTTTTAACACTACTTAAACATTTATTTTATTCTAATTTTAGTATTTGCTGTTATATTGGCAACAGAAATACATCATCTGTGAAAATGTCAACTGTCTAGCTATCACGATTTATGGGATACAGCCTGGTGACAGACAGACAGACGGACAGCGGAGTCTTAGTAATAGGGTCCCGTTTTTATCCCTTGGGTACGGAACCCTAAAAACCACACTGTTGAGAGTAAACCAGAAACCAAGCAACGAATTAATGTGTTTTCTACCTAGGTAAAAAAAGACGGTACCCAACATTTTATGAATTCCGGTATTTTCCTAACCAGGGGCATTGGCATGTAAAATTGTATGTACATTTCGGGCAATGACGAAGAAAACAGATCTCATATACACCCCCACCTCCGGCTCAGCTAGCTAAGTACTCACAGCAGAGAGGCGATGAACTGGAGCAGAAGCAGCATGATCCAGTTGACGGAGATGCTGGCCACGGCATTGACGGAGGCGCCCGTGAGCAGCGACACGAACAACATGGTGCGGCGGCCCTTGGTGTCCGCCAGGTAGCCCCATAAGATGGCCCCCGTTATCGTTCCTGGGAAAATATGTTCATTCTTATTCGTCTTATTAATTAGGCTCATTTTTATTCGTCTTATTGTAAAAGGCAATCTAATTTTACAGTTGCCTGTGTTCATCACCTGAGTTCTCATTTATATTCGTCTTATATAAAAGCAATTGTAAAATTAGATTGCCTTATTCACAATCTAATTTTACAATAGCCTGTGTTCATCACCTGTGTTCTCATATATATTCGTCTTATATAAAAGCAAGTGTAAAATTAAGAGAAAAGTATCGTATAAGTAAGATTGCCTTATTCACAATCTAATTTTACAATTGCTTTTATAATCGCCTGTGTTCATCACCTGAGTTTCCTGACATCTTTTGCACTTCACACGCGGCATTCAAAAGGAAATGCCTAATTATCATTACAGATACGTAACTCATTCTTTCTTTGTTTTACATTTAATTTCTTTCGTAACTTGATTTGAATATAGACAATAGATAATAGACATCATCATCATCATCCGAGCGTTTTCCCGGTTCCATCCTCAGCGGTAATGCTTCAGAGCCCGGGGTCCGCTTACCTAACCAAGGTAAGCGGACCCCGGGCGATTTGACGAGATTACTTTTGTTTTTACACACAGCGACTGTCTTCCGACCTCCGTAACCCAAGGGGTAAAACAGAACCAACCTTGGATATGTTTGATGAGCAAACGCTAGATGGAATTCGTGATACACCTGTTACACAGTCCAAAGTTTATTCGTGCCTTCCGAAACATCAGCATCAGCTTACAATATCCTAATCAGCTTGGAAACAACTTTTCACAAAGTATGTTTCCCAGTAGGGTTCGAACTTTTGACCTCCAGATAACAAGGCGAACACCTTTCCCACTGGACCACGGAGACAGTCGACAAAATACATATTATGTACTTAATAAATGTTTACCGATACGCACGTACAATTTTTTTTCTAGCCTATTGTTTAATTACCATACTGACTATTAAAAGCGATCTCTCCACATTTAATTTCCGTTCTGAGGCTCTAAGTGTAAATAGGTATCTATACTCCATTTGTTTAAGTATTTAAAAGAATGTAAACAATTTTTACATGTCTTTTTATTGAAATATACACTTTATAAATCAATACCTTCGCAAATTACAAATTATTTATTTTATAAATTATAAATTACCTACTTAATTTTATTTGTAATTCGCAAAGGTATTGATTTATAAAGTGTAATATTTCAATACAAAGACATGTGAAGATTGTTTACATTCTATTAAATACCTAAACAAACGGACTATACTTAGCTTCCTCAAATGTACCGAACACACATTTGAAGCAAAATTAACTGTTTAATATTAATGTAATTCCGAGGTTAGCATACAGGTAATCAGCGATTTTGTTTCATAACATACAATGTACATACTAACATCTCAGAAATCGATTGTATAATGCAATTAAATGATTCTTGAACAATTTTACTGAGCAATAAGAACGCTTGTTACACGGCGGCCGCGGCGGCATCGTGTGCGGGCTTTAGTACTGTCACAGAATTAATAGTACTAAAGTACAGAAGAATCCCTCTTGGATAGGACATTTGCTAAATCAAACCCAGTTACAGCGTACTAAAGCCCCATTGAGTTTGCACGCCGCGCATGACTTTCGACTTATGTATGTTAGTGTACGTATTATTTTTATTTTCTCTGATAAGTTAATAATGTCAAAGTTAAAGCGCATTTAATTTCGCGTGACGTCACGATCAGTTACCATTTTTTAACCAAAGGTGAGGTAACTACTCCTACTCCGAAACTTCGAAGCGCTGTATCTTTGTGAAATTCTACTTTTTTATGTTATAGGGCGGCAAACGAACAAGTGGGTCACCTCATGGTAAGTGATCACAGCTGCCCATGGACAACACAACAGTGGTGTAACTACTACTTTGCCAAACGAAAAAATATGGGTCCTTCATTTATGGGTAATCTAGTTACAGACTAAATAAATAATATATTTTTACACAGTGCACATTCCTACTGGGAGAGGCCTTTAGTTGAACGGCGGACTGATCTTCTACATCTTAGTGCGTTTCCAGTTGCATCCTCAGTTGTGCTGCTTCGCGACCCGGGAGCTCTTTCCCGCTTTATCTTCTCCTAATATACATTTAATGGTCACCCAAGGATCTCAGAGCCATAAACAGTGCTATAATTTGACGACAAGGCCGCATGGCGTGAACCCTCCTTGGGAATACAATTGTAGTATAAGCTTATATAAGTGCTTAGTCCTTTTGTCGCCTCTCTTACGACATCCACATAAAGAGATAGAGTGATCCTAATAGGACCGTCCTATTCAGGAAGGCACATGGCACAAACGGCTTGGAGAAGTAACTATCCTTACCAATGATGGGCGCTGAAGCCAACAGCCCTTGCTGGGCAGCTGTGGTTTGGAGCTCGCATGCACTGGAGGGGACGATGATGGTGCTCCCGTACACGATGCAGCCGAACGAGATGATCACCAGGCCCGCCAGGCTGGTCAGTAGGAAGTTGTAGAGACCGAAGCCTGAAATAGGAGTAAAAAACTACGCATATACTTGGGCTAAAGGGGATATGTTTTCTTTTACCGTACCTAATCAAATCAAATCAAATTATTTATTTGTATATATATTTAAGTAAAATACATGTGATGTTAACAAATATTATAGTACCAATACGTTTTACCGTGGAAAGGTGTGCAAAATTAGAATTATATAATTAATTGATTCAATATAAAGTTAAGATTTATAATATTGTAACTTAATTTAAAGATACATTGTGGTATAGGTAAATAATTAAATTACATTACTAACAATTAATTTTATCCGATAGATATTCATTAATGCTATAATAGCACTTTTCTAATAATATTGCTTTTAGTTTATTTTTAAGACGATGTGGTAGCTAAAGTGGCGCCCTCATTTGAAATAAATTGTTTAAAACTAAATATGGTGCTAATTAAAAATTTGATTTATATCACTGTCTAGAAAGACCTTTAAACTATTTTATGAATAACCTTTGAAATTATTACTAATAGTTCGTCTACTTTTAACGGGTTTCGCCAAAAGTGGCCACTTTTGGCAAAAACCCGTTTTAAAACTAGACGGACACCCAATATTACTTTCAAAGGTTATTCATAAAATAGTTTAAAGATCTTTCTAGACAGTGATACAAATCAAATTTTTAATTATCACCATATTTAGTTTAAAACAATTTATTTCAAATGAGGGCGCCACTTTAGCTACCACTTCATCTTAATGCTGACATAGCACTTTTATAATAATATTGCTTTTAGTTTATTTTCAAATTGTTTTTCACTATCCGGTCACTAGTCGTTATTACTGTTTGAGTCATTCATATGACTGTATGTCATAAAAGGCATGTTCAGTTCAGTAATACTAACAACTTTTACCAGTTATGGGAGCATACACATCCATTAACTTTCGAGTGGTTGAACCGATTATATCAAAAACCACCGCAATAGAACTTGCTTCTAAGTAAAAAACTGCATTGAATTCGGTCCATCCGCTCGAGAGCTACGATGCCGACTGTACAGCAAACAAACAGGCACAAGAGCTACGATGCCGACTGTAGATACAGCAAACACACAGGCACACAGACAGACAGACATAGCGACCAACTACACCCTTCTTTTTTGTCGGGGGTTTAAAAACGATATCAATCGATACTTGACTATTGTCATTGCTCGGTTACATCAACTGAACAAAGTTGAGATTTATACCGCTAGCCCAGCATTCATCATCAACAGCTCTCAGGTACCCACTGCTGGGCATAAACCTCTGTTGTTGGCCATCGCAATCCAGTTATGTCCCAGCATTGGATAGGGAAAATTACCATGAAGGCTTTACAAACTATTTACTTTATTTTTAAATTCTGTTGATAGACAAATAAAATATTTTTGTGAGGTAAATAACAAAAATATTCATATGAATAAAAATGAATGAGTATGCTATACATATTTAAAAAGTGCAGACTATTTATGCAATTGGTAGAAAAGTCAACTCTCTTCAATAGCGTTACGACTGTTACGAGTATACTAAGTATATACCTATATGTAATCCATTTGGTTAGGTATTTAAAGCATGTAAACAATCTTGACATGTCTTGTATTAAAATATACACTTTACAAATCAATACCTTTACAAATTACAAATTAATTATGTATTTTATAATTTTTAAAATAAATAATTTGCAATTTGCAAAGGTATTGATTTATAAAGTGTAAATTTCAATAAAAAGACATGCCAAGATTGTTAACATTCTTTTAAATACCTAAACAAATGGATTATAATATATTGTCGTGCTCTCGTAAGAATTAAAATTTAATGGCAATTAACTTACCTGTTTTATCGATAGCTACCTCAAAGGGCACTTTTCCATTGTCGTTTTCTCCAGCCGCAATCATTTTATATCACAGTTATTCACTATTTTATAAAAATAAACACAAACACCTAAGTTATTTTTTTTTATTAACCTTTATTTAATTCAAATATATTCACAGAAAAAAAAAACAAGTCTGTCTTTAGAAAAAAGGTCAGATGTGCCTCACGCGTGTGAGGCATATGAATCAATATCTACATTCATTTTAGCTGGATATAAGTAATTATACTAATACATCGACATGCGATTTTTCTGTCTTTCTGTTTACGTAGTGTGTTATCAACAGTCACGCGGGGAAGATGTGCAGTAGTAATTAGGATTACATAGTACCTAGGCATACATTTAAAACTTACTTTGTGTATTTTACTATCGTTGTCACAGAATAAGTACTAGCACTCACGTACAGAAGTCTTACTCAGATAAGAAATTTAATTAAATATCTACTTAATGTTTAAACTTAAGTTTAACTTTAGCCCTGTGGTGTAATTTTGCTCGCATAAGAACTCCTCACTTCTTCGTTTAGATACCTAGACATCCATTGCAAGCCAATTTCATTCTTATTACTCTGGACAAACGATTCATGTAACTGAATTTTCCCCTTCGGAGTGGTCGCCGCGAGCATAGTAATGATGTAGGTATATTTTCGATACCTAAACGGGGAGTGACACAGGCCTGTCGTTGTAAACATAGGTGAAACGGGTGCAATTTATTACCTTCCACCTCTTGTCTTTTCCTTTTGGATAAATTACCTATTAGTGGCAAAACATACTATGCTGACGTTACGCGACCGAAGTTCGGCAAAGTTACGCCTGTAATATGCTTTTTAAATTACTAGCAGACCGGTGTCACTCTCCGTTTAAGTATCGAAAACATACCTATATTATTAATATGCGCACGGCGACCACACTAGAGTGGGTAATTCAGTTTTATGAATCGTTTGTCCATAGTGATAAGAATGAAATTGGCTTGCAATGGATTTCTAGGTATCTAAAGGAAAAGGTGCGGAGTTCTGACGCGAGCTAAATTAAACCATATCGCTAACATCATTGAGTAGTTATTTCTTTGAATTTCTTTTCTGAGTGAGACTCCGGACCGTGAGTACTAGTACTAATTCTATGTTACTGGCAACACACAATAAGCCGAACTTACGACGCGATTTTCGCGTAATAATAAATAAGCTGCTGAACTTCAGCCGCGCATTTTAGACAGTGTGTTGACGCTAAAGTGTTTGAATACTATTTATTGGTATTCAAGTGTGTGTAGTGTTTTTGGTGCAATAAAGTGTTACATACTTAAGAGCGTTTCCTCGTTTGCCAGTGTCATGCCATTATGACTATGAAGATATACAGTTTTTCATAAAAATAATCCGTTTTTAATAAAAAAAAATTTAATTAATTAATAAAATCAGTTTTTTATAAAAGTATGAAAAAAATCGATGTACAAAAATGTTTGTGCGATCGGATCGTTGTCCTAGCGTCTCATTTGCACCATCGGCCAGGATAAGGGTTAGTTTAAGGCTCACCATCTTGCAAAGAGTGGCCCAGTTTTTTTTGTCTCTACGTGCGAGCCTTCAGAGTATCTTAACCCAGGACTCTATCGATGACAAAGCTGTAGTTTATTTTTTTATCCCAAGACATATCCAAGTTTTTCCCTAGTATAGAAAATATCTATCTTTGCACACTTGTGTGTAATTAAGATGTACGATAAACATAATTATTTATTTTATCGGTTCTGCGATAAACGATGACTTGCTTAGATGAAAAATAGATAAATGAGAAAATTGTTGGTCATACATAGGTATGTACTATGCACCTATCCAATCAAGATTCAAGATTCAAATGTTTATTCAGTAATTAGACCTTTACAGGCACTTTTACAGTCAATAAGTATAATTTACGTTTCGTGTAAAGTATATTAAAATATAATTTATTTTTAAAGATAAGCTACCGATACCAGCGCTTCGTAACGACCACTGCTGAGAAGAAACGCCGAAAGAAACTCATTTTCACAGTATTGGTCGCCTCCTCGCCAGAAGGGCTTATATTATTATTCATATTATTATTCATATTATTATTGTCTTTTAATTATTAAATACTTATAATATAATAATAGGTTGGGGGAAAAGTCTTTTCGCATTTTATATGAAAATTCAAATCATTTTTTAATATAGTTTATTTACATTTAACTAAAGTATGTAGGTACCATTTTGTTCGATAACTTTTTGCCATCTTATAGGTAGGGACATGATCCCAATGCTATAGAAATTTTGGGGCTACTGATCAAAAAACTGCGTCAAGTAGTTTTGGCAGTCCTCTCGTGATGTTAACCTGATACTGCCTAAAAAAATTCTGAAGATACCGAAACAGGTGGAAATCTGAAGGTGCCAGGTTAGGACTATACGGCAGATGCATTAACACCTCCCAGCCAAACTCTCTTAATTTTTGCTGAGCGGTGAAAGATGTGTGAGGTCTAGCGTTATCATGATGAAAAACCACACCCCTTCTGTTGATTAATTTCGGCCGCTTTCTCTCAACTTCTTGCTTTAATCTTATCAGTTGTTCGCAGTAGAGTTCTGAATCGATGGTCCTGCCTGGTGGTAACAGCTCATAATGAATAATGCCCTTCCAATCCCACCACACACACAGCATCACCTTGTTGCGAGTTAACCCGGGTTTCGCCACAGTCTGTGAAGCCTGACCGGCCTTTGACCATGACCTTTTTCGCACGTTCTTGTCGTACGTGATCCACTTTTCATCACCAGTTATCAATTTCTTAAAAATGGTTCGGTCTCATTACGTCGTAATAAAGAATCACAAATGAGTACACGGTTCATTAGGTTTCTTTCAGAGAGCTCGTGAGGTACCCAAATATCGAGCTTTTTTGTGTACCCATTTTTTTTCAAATGCTTGGCGCATTTGAAAAAAACCAGCGACCAGAGCGACGTGCATCTTTGACATCAAAATTTCCGGATTGAAAACGCTTAAACCAAATTTGTGCTACTCTCACAGACACTGCACTAGGTTCATAAACATCGCAAATTTTATTTGCGGCTTGCGTTGCATTTTTACCTTTTAGGTAGTAAAATTTTAAAATGTATCTAATTTCTTCATTAGATTCACTCATCTTGACGGTAAGAAAAACAATTAAAAATCACGCATTCTCCTAATTTGAATTTGTAATTATCTTCTTTAAAATTTAAACTTTTAAATGATACCAAAACCAGCCAGGTACAAATAGTATAGCCAAAGTGGTTTTATTACAAGTTCATACATACTATATGCGAAAAGACTTTTTCCCCAACCTAATACAATGATGACAAATTTAACACGTAATGCTTGCAAACGAGTTAACAAACATAAATTGCGTTATAAAAATATTAAGTAGTCCAAAAATGCGAAGCCGAGCTGACCAGTCCCTCCCGGCAGCACCCGTTCACGAGTTGACTTGACGCACGGATCAGCCATCGTTAAACTCAACCATATTAGAGAGAATCTAACGACTCGACCTGCGACGCGGAATTAAGGAAAAGGGCGCAAATTAAGCGATGGGTCTAGCAACCCATCACCTTTTGAGTCCTTTTTCTATTTTCTTGCTTACCATGTAGAATTTACTGTAAGCAGAATAAAACAAAATGTAGATTATAAATCTTTAATGGTGTATACTTTTATTTATTCATTAAACATATAAAAACATAGGTAAATATAATAACTAATTACATTTATGGTACAAGATTCAGTACCTAGCGCTGTTATTTGCAATGAACCAGTGAAGGTACATCGTTACGACATATAAGATGAAATTTTTTAGGGTTTCGTAGTAAACAAGAAAACCTTATACTTAGTTTTGCCATGTCTGTCTGTCCGTCCGCGTCCGAGTAATTTGGCATGGTTAAAGTATATGAATCATAACAAAAAAGTGGTAAAATAAAATTTTGGAAGATTCTTTTCACGGTAGCTCCCATATTAAATAATAGGTCTTTTAAAAATATTGTGAGCTAAGTGCCGGAACAGACGGGGCGCAAGTTGCGTCGCGCCAATTGCGTTGCGTTTCGCGCTTACATAGCATTTCATACAAATTGCACCAATCTTTCACAAGTCTCAGAGGTTTAATCTACAAGCAATGAACTACATTTTGTGTGTTTAAAAAAAAATTAGGCTCAGCATTTTCGGAGATTAGGGGGATTGGTCAATTTTCGTCTTCTTTCATGAATAAAATCAAAACTATTTATTTAAAAATATTAATAAAAATATATTTGAGATCCTCATAAAGAGCCTTTTCATTTGATATCAGTCACAGTAAGTTTTGCAAAACTTTATTGACGTGACAACGTCTTATAAATTGGTTTGCCGGGTGACACTTCAAGAAACTGCGTTACGCTCCGCTCACGTTATGCGCTCACAATGAGAGCGAGTGAGAGGCACGCGTCCCTTCCACTCGGGCATTCAAAGTCGTTGTCACGTAAAACTTTCGCCCGTATACCGACTTTACAGGCAACCAATTTTTTTTTAATTTCTTATTTTTGTTCCCCAGAAATGAAACTTATTGCAAAAAAATATTTATTTACCTACTTTGTACATCTGTGTTTGGGTCATAGGATAACACCATCATATCAAATTTCACCTGATTGATACACTAGATTTGAAGCAAATTAGCTGTGACAGACGGACAGACAGACAGACGAACGAGTAATCCTATAAGGATTGCGTTTTTTTCTTTTTTTTTGTACGAAACCCTAAAAAGTAAAACCCGACTACCCGGGAGAATTCTTGCTGAATAGCACTTTTGATCCTCAATGAAGATACAGGGGAACACAAGTTCTACAAGTTCCTACAAGGGAACAGATGAATATACATGGTACATACATAGCAAGCGAACGAAACACGTATGTACTTAACCCTAATTTTTACTTCGCCATAGTCGGGTAAAATTCACTTTCAGAAGTGCGATTTCTAAAAGGCGGAGTCACCTAAACGTATGGTTTTCCCATACAATAACCATACGCTTAGGTGACTCCGCGTTTCAGAAATCGCACTTCAGTACTGTCGGACATCAGATGGGAGCATCTGTGTTCTCTGCTCTCGAAGCCCGGGCTCCTCCAATCCCCCCCCCCCCCCCCCCACACCTCCTATTTTAACAATGACGTAACTTTACTAGATTAGATGTCAACTTGTCAACACCAAACTCACAACAAATTGTTAACCAACATGCCAGAAGTCAGGTAAATACCGTATGTAATAATATATTGTGGCGGCACAATCGCCACGGTAATTGTGCGTACGGCAACCCCGACCGGATATCCGGCGGGCACTCCATCTTGTTTTCCATTCACGACACATATTTTGACCATAGTTTTCGAAGTTGTTGCTATAGGTGACAAAGACCGTGGCAATATACGATTTGAATTAACGACTAGGTCTTGAGCCGCGTCTGTCTTCCAACCTTGCTATCTGACGCAGAATGTCAGCAGAGGAGTCTGGTGGAAGCAACGAAGCCACCAGAGATGATGCTGTAATAAATAATTATTGTATATTATTTTTTGCTTTTCACGTGTGTCTGTCTAGCAAATCGGACGAAGGCGATTTGGCACGCACCACGCACTTTTGAAGAATAATTTTTCAAAACTAAATACAATTTTCACCCTGGTTTTGGTTTTAAAAAAATATTGTTAAAGTAAACAAGTTCTTTATTTCTGTAGCTGAAAATCAGTGAGCTACTCTCTGAGCAGCACCAAGCACTGAGCTATGACCTTTTTGAATTGCTGTAGCACACAGATACAAGGACATTGATATATGTTCTCAGTGCGATGTTTTATCATGTGTTTTTTTGAAATTTTGTATATATTTCTCCTGTATGTGTATGACTATAGCTACAAATAAACATCTTATCTATCTATTTCTTAAAAAGTGCACACCACGTCGCTTTGCGTCACGTGTTGAGATCATGAATATAAGGTTTGTTGCTACGAGAATCTGACACTCTGACAATCGCTTAATGAATGGCAGAATAAGACAGTTGGGTAAAATAAGTCGGCTGATGAGTCGATCTTCGATAGCCCTATGTTTTACTCACACATGCGTGTGCGCAACGTTGTATTTATGGTAGCTTGATTTGTATTGTCTCTATGGATGACTGGTAGAAAATGCTCTTAGCATTAAGTTCGCCATTTGTTAAAAGTATACTTGTACTTTGGAACAATAAAGTTTAATAAAATAAAATAAAAAAAAACGACGGGTTGCACTCCGGGAAAGCCGGCAGAAGTGAAAACTTGAATATTAACGTTGTGCATTTCCATGGATGCGCGTGGCACGCTGTAACATAAACACACACGAACATTCGTGCAAGCGCCCCTGCGCCGCCTAAACGAAACAGCAGGCGCAGGCATACTTTTTCGGCGCGCCGTAGAAAGAGAGAGGGATACTTCCTCTTCTACGCCGCGCCGCGCCGGCTATCTACTCTCCATCCGTCTTACGAATTTTCGATCAGGACACGTGTCCTGACGCCCTGACGCGAGTTTAACATTTTTTAGCCATTACAAAAAAAAGTGTACAACGCCGCAAAAGAAGTTTTCACTACAAAAAAAAACTAATCTATATAACTAACTATATGTCAGGCCACCTTTGCAAATTCACTCAAACGGTATAAAAAGATGTCGACTTTTAATCCGACTGCGCCAGGAGGGATATGTTTTCGAGAGTATGTATGTATTGTATAATTGTTTGGCACGCTCTGCGGCCTGAACGACTCGATGGATTTAAGCATTAGAAAGATTTAATTTGCGTGAGAGCGTTTTAATTCTGATAGTGACACTGGGTAAATAAAAAGGCAGGTAAGTTTGTTTTTTATATACCTTATGACATTTTCGTGGACTCTATTAATAATGTACTAACAGGCGAAAAGAGTGCTAAACACAAAGAAGCCGACTTCGCAGTAGTTCTTCAGCAGGTAGTTGAGGATCTGGATGGTGATGAACGTGCTTATGCGGCCGCCCGTCACGGCGATTGTCACTCCCGTCGCTCTAATAAACAAAACGTACATGTGTTTAACTATTTAAAACGGGTTAAAGGTCAACTTGGGTCAGTCAGGTTTAGGTCTTATTAGGAGAACATTTTCAGGGCGAATGCGGAGCACAATGCTTGCACCGCTCGAGGTGAGAATATAACTTAACACTTTCGTCTGCCCCTGACAACTGACTGGACCCTGGAGGATACCTATAACTTTGCGATATACCTATAATATAATAAATAATCAGCAACGGATCTAATAAACGATATCTGATGTAAACCAATATTAAAAATACGGGCTACATTTTTTTTTATTTGTTTTCATAAAATAATAGTATTGTTCGGTGTAACCGAACACCTGTGACGTCGGCGAGCCGGCCGGTGTCAAAATCATAGATATTTACGTAAATCAGTGCACTTTTGATACGTAAGACGGGCATTCAACCCAACATTTTGTGACGCATAATAAACGGAGTTTAACTAACATTGGTTTAACATTTAACTACAACAACACACACCCCAAAAATTGGTCCTTCGAGCCTTATTGGAGTGTCCTTGGTAAGTTTAACGTGTATTAGCAATCGGTTCGTTGGCCTCCCACAAGTGGGTCTCACCAACGGATTGAGACAGTGCTTATATTACACTTGGACTTGCCAATACCTTCAAAGAACTAACATAACATCGGGGTGTGTGGAGGGAGAGTGAACATTAACATTTTATATTCTACATTCGAACAAGATGGAAGATCTACTATTGTCGCAATCGGAGATAACAACAGCTATCGAAAAACTTTTAGCCAACTTTAAGAGAGAGGGTTATACGCGTAGACATGCAACGGCGGCGAGAAAACTGGACGAACTGACAACACTTTTTACGGACTTTCAACCAAACCATGCTCGTTTGTGTCAATCTGGAGATAGGACGCACGAGTATTTTGTGGGAAAACATTTTGGGTCAACACAAAAATATTACTAAGAGGCTGTGGCGTTCATTAACAAACACTTGAAGACAGAAGAAGCAGAGTAAGAGAAAGAAACTCCTAAGGTGCCTAAAATACAACCGGAAACATCAAAGACTAGCAGTGAACCATCACCTACTGAGGTGCAACAAGCAGAAGAGATAAGAGCAACATTAACTAACAGTTTAGACGAAAATTGAGAAGACAAGCAGCTAACTATAAGGCGTTTCAAAGAACAATGTCAAATATTCAACTTGAGAGTGTAACAGAAAAGTGGGAGTTGGAAGACATAATAAAAAAGTTAGATTCGCGCTGGACAGCGATTGATAATCTTCACTAGAAGATTCCGGATAAGAAGGAGAGGAAATTATGCAATTAGTGAATAAAGGACGGATTTACTTCGAGGGCCATAGATGAATCACGAGCAGGTGAAGGATACTAACGACTGAATCACGACCGTAGGGAGTGATTCATGATGATTGAATCACGAGCGTAGCGAGTGATTCAAGTGTTAGAATCCTGAGCAATGCGAGTGATTCATGGCCCTCGATGTAAATCCGCTTTATTCAAGAATTGCATACTATACTTTATAACATGACGACGAGAATAATTTTTCAAAACTAAAAACCGACTTCACCACCAAACTACACAACCGATTTTAATAAAAAAACTATGGGACCACCTGACAAGTATTCCCTTTAAAAAAATAGAGTATTCTAAATCGGTACAAACGACTTCGAATAAATCGATCAAAATATAAAAAATATAAGATTCCGACGAATTGATAACCTCTCTTTTGGAATTCGGTTAAAAAGAAAAATTTTTGCGAAAATAGACATTTAATGAAGAAAAAAGAAGGTTAAATTAATTAAAATGGACATTAAAATTGGAACAATTACTAAAATTAAGAGTAAATTGTTCTAAATTCAAACATCAAAATAGTGAGTAAAAGTGCATTAAATTCACTGTTTTCAGTGAATAAAATAAACATTTGAGAGGGGGAATGGTATAAAATATATTTTTATGCAATTCAAAATCTCACGTTAGTTTGTCCGTAAAGCATTAATCTACGTTCAATCTTATATTACGTTTGTACTTATAAACATTATGTGTTTATTTAACATTGTTAGCAAAGAGAATTTAATCACCAGGTACGTTTTTAAGAGATGGGGCTCCCACACTAATGAAACAAACCATTTCATTCATCTTTATGTAATCTGTGTTCCCTTTGCCGCACCTTCCAAATACAAATATTCAATAACAAAATCAGGTCCCCAGTCCCTAGTCGATTTTCAAAGATACGAGATTGCATTTAAATGTGGAGTCTGGTAAATAAATCAAAATAAAACAAAGAAATTTTTATCGACATTTATTTTCAATTTTAGAAAACATAAAAATGTGAACTGGTAATTTGTTTATTTTTCAACAAATCATATTCAACATTGCGTACGTTCGCTTTTATCAGAGTTTTTAAAGCTAAAGATTTGATGCAAGGCACTTTCGCAATGTTTTCACTGTGCGCTTGAAATTCATCAAATTGTTCATGTTCCAACTGACCTGTATATACATATGTTATATATATATATATATAAATAACATATGTATATACAATATACTGTATATACATATGTTATATATATATATATATATATATATATATATATAATAACATATGTATATACAGGTCAGTTGGAACATGAACAATTTGATGAATTTCAAGCGCACAGTATATATATATATATATATATATATATATATATATATATATATATATATATATATATATATATATATATATGACATAGGTCAGTTCCAATATTTTCGGGTAGGTCCACGCCTTAGAATGAGAAAAATTAACCAGTTAAATATTTTGGCGACGTTATACGTCTACCGCCAATTTTTTTGTGCGTCGGTAACAAACTACACAAGATCTTTGAAGAGCTTCCATTGCGATAGATATTTATAATTACGACGAATAACCAAAATAATTACGACGAATTAAATACGAGTTTAGTTAGCACATCCAGGTCACACTTTTAAATAATTCCATATAAAACAAGCCAAGTAGTATATTTACCAATAAACATTGCCCTAAAAATGCATTAGGTGCTTAAGGGGCTACCTGAATTTTTCGGGGTCCAGTGCTGTCCCCATTTAAATAAAATCATTTAAAAGTAAACGGAGATATAAATTAAAATTTTGTCTTGATCAGACCCTAGATAAACCTTTAAACTATTTTATAAACTATTGAGAAAATGAAGCTTTTCTACGCACATACGCAAAAAGTGGCCGTTTTTCGCAATTGTGCGTAGAAAAGCTTCACGTTCTCACTTTAAAATGTAAACAGTAGGTCTGATCAAGACAAAATTTTAAAAATTATCTCTATTTTCCTCTAAATTTTTTAATTCAAAATTATTTAATTCGAATAGGGGCAGCACTGGATCCCGAAAAATTCAGGTAACCCCTTAATAAAACATCTTTTAGGTTATGTAGTTATTTTTCGATAGTTTACTTCACTTCACTAGTTTACTTCACTAGTCAAACAAAATCAAAGTGAAGTATTTCACTAATTTCACTTAATCTAAGACAAATAACTTTAAATATGGGTCAACATAATATTATTTTTGAATTTCCACTGCTTACCGTGACTCATCCAACGGAAATTTTATCCTTTTCTTGTAACGTTTTCGTTTGGTGTGTCCACCACAAATTTTACAAGTTTCAACTGGTTTTCGTGGAGGCATTTTATAAAACCTTGCACACATTTATAATGTTTTAAAAAACACTTGCAACTTGTTGTTTTTCCACCACTTCACACAAATTTACTAAGTACATCATTTAAAGCTTATGACCTCATTTTTTTTTACTTAATGGTGGATTTCCTACAAAAAAACAAACATGGCGAATATCTGGATGAACGAAAAAATTAACCAAAGAAAAACTTTCCTGTGCGTAAGAGTAACTCTACTGTGAGAGTGATATGACAATAGACAATAGCCGCCATATTAGACCCCATTATATGTTACATAAATTCCATACAAATTTTCCGTCAATGGGACTTTCGACAGGCTTAATACAAGATAGTCTAATCTGGGCTAACACAATTTAAATTTCAAATTTGCTATTGATATGTACGATTAGAAGAAGAGAGCTTTATGAGTATACCTGACTTGTGTAGGGAAAAGAGACACTGCAATGGCCGTGTAGTAACCCATACAAATCATGCCGATGAGCTGGATGGTGAACAGCGTGCCGCTAATGTAGGCGTTGGGCACCAGGTTGACCAGGATACCGCAGAAGCCGCACGTGAACGCGATCACCATCACCATGTGCCGCCGTCCTACCCGGCCCACTAGCTGGAAATAGATTTTTATTTCACTGATATCCGCGAATATGGGATGGAAAATAATGCTATTTCAGCTCTTACCTACTAGAACTTTCAAGTTGTAATACCAGCCTAGACGGCCAGGCGCACTCCACAGTTTAAGTAAGGATGAATATAGGCACAAGTTTGGGTATTTTTCTGGGTCAAAAATAATTTATTTTGTACTGATAAGGAAATAAAACACCGCAAAATAATGTCACTTGTCATTGAACATATCGATTTTAAAGTGATTTTAGATTTATTATTGCAGAAAAACTGATAATAAGAGCGCTATTTGACTTCAAGAAACTATGACGTCATCTGCCTGTATTTCATGCAAATCGCATAGAAAATGTTTGTTTTGACGTTTAGAAAAAAAATTCTGATCTGACTTGTTGGAGAGTAGCGGAATCGGAGTTTTTGGCGGGAAGTCAAGGGGTTTAGTTGGAGTTTGCTTTAAATTGATTCTAGTGAACTTTATAATATGAAATCGGTGTAGTTTAGTGTTATGAATGCTCATGCTCATGGACAATATGTGAAATGGTTAAAGTGGACACTCATAGTGCGGCTGTAGTGATATTTATTTGCGGACTGTGGTGGGCGTCTTTAAGCGCCGACCGGCACTCAATCGGCTATGAAAACCAGTGGACTCGTATAGATTTGTCGCCAGAAGCTCCCTTGAAGCAATCAAAAGACCTACACCAACCTTTGATTGCATATTTAGGGTTAGGAATAAAGAAGTGATAAAATAAAGATAGGCTCTAAATGACTAGTATCCAGAGCCGTAAAATAATTATAAAAAAAAAGTTGCGTAATCGGACCGTTGTCGCTTCGCATATGTCAGATACATTTTGGCTCGTTCGACGCACGTTGCTAACAAATCAAAAGTTATTTGCGCAGCGTGCATACTGAATAGGACTTTATTACGGTGTAACTAGGTTTAATTTAGAAAATTTCCTACCCAAGGGTGTTCTTTCTGTATCGCGGTACTAATAAAATTATTTGTGGTAATACTGATATAATAATCAATTCGAATGCATTTTCTGTTCAAACGGGATCAACCTTTCTTATCAAATCCTCTACACTTTTGAAACAAGTTATCAATAACTCATGGAATCAATTTATTGATATGTACCTACTTTCAAGTGAAGAACACCAAAACTGAAAAAAGTTTACTCATAAGTTTCAACAAAGAGAAAATTCACTTCGTCCCAACGATCGCTAGATAGATACGACATGACCGCTTCTGGTCTTTGTTGATGTACTTTACTCTCCCTTCATCTTCCTGAGCTTCTTTTACCCTTTATATTCCCTTCAAGGAACAATTTTCAAATGATTAAATATGACTGGGAATTCACTACACTGAATTTAGATGCTGATTTAAACGGCATAGTTTGTCTTAATAAAAATAGATGACGTTTTATAAAAATAGAACTAGCTATGGGTATTTTTATAATTAGTGGTGTTCGAACGAAACCATTTTATGCAGAAAGGTCAAAAATTTCCTGATGAACCGAAACTTAATGTCAATGTCATAAGGTTGAAGTTCGTCTGTGTCGATTTTCCCCATGGGTCCGGTCGGGAAATGATAGATCTGTATCATTAGGGTAGCAAAGCAACCGAAGTAAATGAGTAAAGTATCCAACGGTGTTTTACCACAAAAGAAGTTTCCTTTGATTTGTACTTAAACATAACCTGTTTCGCAAAAATTGGACCCTGTGTCGAAACAAGAGGCATTACAGCACTAAATCACAAGTCATACGAGAAGATATCATCACTGATCGCATAACCACATAAAACAGATATTCAAAACAGGATTCAAAAGTCAAAGTCAAAAGTAATTTATTTATCTTTGGATATTTGTATCACTTGATTCACATAGCTATACAATGTTCGGAAATATATCTAAATTAATAATATGTGATACAAACATGAGGTAAACATAAAGGCGTGAGTTCGGATTTCAGACTTATTATTTATTAAGACACATAGAGCAGTTTTGACTTACTGGACTGAGGATGATGTTGGCTACAGATTGCACGCCGCACACCACTATAACCAGCGATAAAGCTGTGATGTTCATGGCGCAGGAATTCTGTAACAATATTCATCTTATTATACAGGGACCAAGGTGACTTTTTACCTGCCAGTTTTAATAAGTCAGAAAGGTGGTAAGTTACCCTGTAGAACTTGGATTAACTCTAATTGAAGGTAACATCTACAAACATTACACTAATTGTCATCTGTCAACCTGATAAATAGTAGATTGTGCTACAAGGGGAAAAGTAATATTTTTAAGGCGAGGGCGCTACTTTGAAGCCATAGCGAAACGAAGGATTCAAAGTATCTATGTGGAATTCGCAAGTTTCAAAAAGTCAGACAGGTGTTTAAAAAGTTACCAGAACATGGACTAACTCTATTACTAGGATAAATCCATTTTCCACCCTAAATAAGTTAACATCTATTAAAACGACACTAATTGTAACCTGTCAACTTGATAAATAGTAGATTTTGCTACAAGGAGTAAAGGTAATATTTTTAAGGCAAGGGCGCTACTTTGAATCCAGAGCGAAACGAAGAGTGAGTGAAGTGAGGGATTCACTGTGATACCCGAGTAACACACTCTACTTTTCATCGCTATCTATGAAAAAAACAAGCAAATACAATACAGAATATAAAGAAAAGTAGGAAACCTACAATACTGTCGCGAACGAGATTTTCTTTCTATTAGATTTTCTCCCTAGAGATTTTCTTTTTCACATGTCAGCCCTGAGAGAATCAGGAGTAATTTTAGCTCCAAATGTTATGGGACGTTAAAACATCGTTTTTCGAGTAGATGAGATGATAAAAAAAATTACGAGAGACGGTCTAGTACCGTGTCATTATTAGCGTACAATTTTGCACTATAAAACCAAATTATTGTTAATCGAAAAATGGTGTTCACAAGCTCACAATGAGCCAGACAAGAAAATAGTATATTATGCAATTAGTGAATAAAGGACGGGTTTACTTCGAGGGCCATAGATGAATCACGAGCAGGTAAAGGATTCTAACGACTGAATCACGACCGTAGGGAGTGATTCATGATGATTGAATCACTCGCTACGCTCGTGATTCAAGTGTTAGAATCCTGAGCAATGCGAGTGATTCATGGCCCTCGATGTAAATCCGCTTTATTCAATAATTGCATACTATACTTTATACCATGACTACGAGAATAATTTTCAAACTAAAAACCGACTTCACCACTAGACTACACAACCGGTTTTAATAAAAAAATTATGGGACCACCTGACAGGTATACCCTTGAAAAAAAGAATAATCTAAATCGGTACAAACGTTTTCGAATAAATCTATCAACATATATAAAACATAAGATTCCGACGAATTGATAACCTCCTCTTTTGGAAGTCAGTAAAAAAGAAAAATTTAAGCGAAAATAGACATTTAATGAAGAAAAAAGAAGGTTAAATTAATTAAAATGGACACTAAAATTAGAACAATTACTAAAATTAAGAGTAAATTATTCTAAATTCAAACATCAAAATAGTGAGTAAAAGTGCATTTTATTCACCGTTTTTAGTGAATAAAATAAATTACCAAAATAGTGAGTAAAAGTGCATTTTATTCACTGTTTTCAGTGAATAAAATAAACTTTTTAGAGGGGGAATGGTATAAAAAAATTTATTCTCACTTTACATGTATGGCAAATATAACAAAAAACATTTTTTTTCATGATTTTATTTTACTACTTTGTCGGCATGATTTATATACATACCCATACAAAAATGACAGCTCTCTTGTACTTAGTCTTATAACAGAAATGCGGACAGACAGACAGACATGGCAAAACTATAAGGGTTCCTTGGTTATACGGAACCCTAAAAACGGTGAAAAAACACGTTTCTTGTATGACGACCCCTTTAATTTAAACTTTGTTAACCTTTTTTGATGAAAATTACAATTATCTAGTTATTACGGTTCAAGAGATAGAGCCCTGTGATAGACGGGCAGACTGACAGACAGCGGAGTCTCAGAAATAGGGTCCCTTTGGCACCCTTTGGGTGCCGAATCCTAATAAGTGTTTCTAGCGTCAACTAAGCCTGTAGAACACTTACCTCTGTAGGCTCCTGTAAACTGAGGACAATGATTTGACAGAGGGTCTGGTCTGAACCCTTCCCTGTCTCAAGGATGGAGACGAATCGGTTGGAAATGGTGGGCAACCATACCTTAAACGGCCAGATGCTGCAAATAAAATGTGACGATTTATTCTTAAAGTTTCATGAGATACGAGTACTTTGTGCAACACTTTGTACAATACTTTGTGCAATACTTTGTGCAATACTTTGTGCAAAACTTTGTGCAATACTTTGTGCAATAATTTATGCAACATTTTGTGCAATACTTTGTGCAATACTTTGTGAAATACTTTATGCAATACTTTTTGCATATCCATTGTCAAGTGTTTGTAAGCATATAGTAACTTATATCTAGACCCCGTTATCTTGTCGCATTGAAATCACTTTCTTTTAGGCATTGACGACCTCTGTGGCCTAGTGGTCATCATGCCAGACTATCACACTGGAGGTCTCGGGTTCGATCCTCGGTCAGGTCAAGATGGAGAATTATCTTTTTCAGATTGCCCCGGGTTTTGGATGTTTATCTATACATATATGTATTTGGGGTGCGCATTGTCTTACATAACTTTTCAACTTCTATTATCGGAGGTCCGAAAATAAGTATTTCTCATACCATTTAAAGTCATAATGATCATACTTCATAAAAAATTGAAAAACTTATCGTTGAAATTCATAATATCACTAATAACTAACTTTACTAAATACACTTACTTTTTACTAATATTTGTTTATACTAATGATCGAAACTCCTAATCATTTGAATAAATAACTTTAATATTCGACGACCTCCGTGGCGTAGTGGTCACCATGCTAGTCCGCCACCCAGAGGTTCCGGGTTCGATCCCCGGTCAGGGCAAGTTAGAAAATGGCCTTTTTCTAATTTTCCTGGGTCTTGGATGTTTATCTATATATGTATTTGTTATAAAATATAGTATTGTTGAGTTATTATCCCATAACACAAGTCTCGAACTTATTTTGGGGCTAGCTCAATCAGTGTAATTTGTCGCTATTTATATATATTTATTTTATATTATATTCATAAATTCGTTTTATTCTTATATTTGTTTTTATAATTTATAAATCCATATTATTAAAAATCATAATGTCTACAATCATTTTTTTTTTTAACAATATTTCATTATCCGCGGCAGCCGCCGGCCAAGCGCCAGAAATTAATTTTTCGGATGCCCTTCGATTCGTTTAAAATTATAGTTTTTTTCACAACTAATGCAGTGCTAATAATTATTCCTAAAATATTCATAAATCACAGATCAGACTTAAAGCACCCTGACTCCTCGTGGCTCTAGTTTGCCGTATACTAGAGTGTTATTCCTTAGCGCGGAACCAGAAGCTCGCAAAGGAGGTCCTGAGAGAACGAGGCCGAAGCGTAGAGCCGCCGACCTCTCGAACGGAGTGAGGTCGATTGCACGAATGAATCGAAGGGCCGACGAAGCGAGTCCTCTGGTGGAGCCACCCAGAAATACTTGCATGTTTGCTCGCGAGCTACGTCAGATGCTTTTAGGCATCTTGAAAACTGACACTAGTGTTTATTTATATTTATTTATACAACTCTATTACAATACCTGTGGATGGCGGACTTGAAACCAAAGGCTTTTTCTACCAGTTAACTAACAGGTGATGCTGAGAAAGCAATCTTATGGGGGTACTTACTTACTTACTATCATGGCTTACCAAACCAAAGTGAGTCTTGGCCTCCAGTACAAGAGTCCTGTGCCAGCTTTTCCCAGTTGTCACCACCAACTTCAAACTCGCGCAGGTCCGCAATTACTACGTCGATACCTGGCGGGTTACTCCATAAAACAATACGTTAGTCGTCCGATAGTGACGACCTATTGCTATAACAAACCGAATGAGACTTTAACATCATACATTAATGCTGAATATTCCTTGACGACGCTTTTGGAGTAACCTCCCTGGGTCGGCCCGCCCACTGGCCTCCGACCGGTCGGCCGATCCTGGTATGGGGTAAGTACAACAAACAAATAAAAACTACGAGTATACCTACACTTGAAACAGGTACAGGGTGGTTACGAGGATCAAATATCTCAGCAGGGGCTTCTTTAACAACGGCATAAGTTTCTCTTTGCACGAAGCGATAGGATTCGAAATTGGTTTGGACACTCTCCCGACAAGGGCAGTCACCTAAAAATAAATGAAAGTTAGTTCAATAATGCGTTTATCAAGTAATTTGCAAAAAAAATCTAACTGTCAAAACTTTTCAAAGAATAAAAAGCCTCTAGGAGAAGCTTTCTCTAATCAGATTTTAAAATAAGGTCTTACTTATTTAGATATTTGCAAAATTATAATGACCTTTATTTTCAAGCAAGGTCAAGTTTATTTGAGGAAGTGAAGTCACGATGAAGATTATATGTCAAATGACTGCAACTAATATAACAAAAGTAATTTAAACAGGTGACGTACCAGATGACCGTTTTTATTGTTTTTTTTTGTGCAGGCATAGGAAAAATGTAAACTTCGATTGCTCTGTGTCATCGCTTCCAGTGTAAAGTTTAAAATTATATAAAAGAATCCTGTTAATACTTAGAATTTTTTTATTCAATTACCTTGTTAAAATTGTCTATAATTTCGATTAAAACCATGTACAAAACTTTTATATTATTTAATTGACAAGCCAATTACTGGTCGGGCGACCTAGTGGCGATAATTAACACACTAGTCCACCACTCCAGAGGTTCTGGGTTCGCTTCCCCAGGGCAAATTGGAAAACGGCCCTTTTTAAATTGTCCTCTGTCCAATAAGGTATTAATTATGGTTCATCATCATCATCAGGTCTTTTTGTCTACAGGAGCACCACCCTCTCTGTACTACCAGAGCCATACTTGGCCAGAGCAGCCAGAGGACTTGGCCTACATTCTCCTCGCTGGCCAGACGGGTTGAAGAGTTCTCATTGATGTTTATAAGCTTTGTTTAGCTTGTATTCCCTAAGTCGCCTTCTGCGACATCCACGGGAGGACTTGGAGTGGCCCTATTTTACTCCGCCGGAAACCACACGGCCTATATTAATTATGGTTAATCTTAGTAAAACTCTGACGATCATTATTGGAAGTTCGTGGTTCTACAGTAGGATTGACTTGACACCATTCCTAAAATCATATTTGATGGCGTTATAATTGATAACAGTAATTCCGTAAAAAATCATGGCGTGTAAATCGATAACACTCTTTCTTGGCGCACTCAGATCTCCGAACAGAAAGATGTTTGCAGCTGCAAGCTCCTTAAGAAAATTAAACAAATTTCTGCCGATGGATACCAAGATTGCGCTTGCTCACTCCTTATTGCTCCCTATCCTTGGCTATGCTGACACTTGTTATCTTGATATTACTGAGGAGCAATTAGACAAGCTTGAACGCCTCCATACAGAATTTATGTATACGGTTCATATTTGGACTTCGTAAATATGACAAGTCAAGTGGCTCCCATCCGTATAAGTCGTGATTGGCATCCTTTCTCTCCTATACTCTATCCTTTTTAATCCTACATGTCCTGGGTAGCTAAAGGAACGTTTTTTCTTTAAAACGCTGTCTAGACCTCTGCGTAGAGCAGATAAACTTCTTCTCGATACTCCAGTTCACTCTACCACTTTCTATAAATACTTTTTCACTGTCTATGCTGCTCGTCTCTGAAACGCTCTACCTCTATCCATTCGATACGCCAAAAGTTGGACATTAAAACCTTAAGTAAAATACTTTCTTAGTAGTCTTGTAATTAATTTCTTTTTCCCTACTGTATTTTCCCTATTCCTGCCTAAGCATCGTGTACTGATTTATTTTGAATCATTGTGATATTTATTTATTACATATATTGTAATTTCATTACATACATACATGAACGTAATGAAATTATATTTATTCATATTGTGTCACGCTATGTACATTTATATAATTATTTATTAATTATGCTATATATTATGTATATTTAGAATATTAACTGGTTATTGTATTTATTACCATTTTAATTAAGTGTATAAAATGATAACTGCTCCACCTGTTATCATATTATATATTTCGCACTCCTTCTCTTTTTGATTGAATGTAAGAGATTGCTTTGGCGTTTGTTTTTTATTTTGACGTTTAGAAAAAAGTATTTGATTTAGAAAAAAAAAGTATCTGATTTGAATTGTTAGAAAGTAGCGAATTACTCACATCAAACGTTTCCCTCGACTTGCGATGGTTGATTCTATAAATTACGTTCAGTATCTGAATCGCTCGAATCTCCTCTCCCTTCTTAAACACGAACTTAGGGCTCTCTTGCATGTAGAACATCCAGCCAAAGCTGATAAGACTCGGGATAGAGTACAGCAGCACTATCGCCCTCCACGGCGTCCAGTTGATGCCCAGCCCGGGCATGGGATGGGAGAACCCGAGAGGCGATATGGGAATGGCAATGACTGAAAAACAAATAAACAAGGGCTAATAACACTAATTGAGCGAGCCACGTTACTAAGTTTCAATTTGTTTATAAGATACCGACTCAACGATACGATATTTTATCATAAATGTTAGTAGATCTTCTTCTTAGCGAGTCGAAATAACTTTTTCATAAGGTTGTGGACCAGTGTGTGGCCACACTTACTCCCCTGTCATCAGCCGAGTTTAAATCTTCTAATGCACAAAATAAATATTTAGATAAACACGTATGACCCAGATAAAAAGAGATTGCCTCTATTCCAAGTTGCCCTAGCTAGGGATCGAACCCAGGATCTCCGAGTAGAGACTAGCGTGTCACAAATACGCCGTTCGTCGTCGTCAAAAAGGTAATTTAGAAAGTTTTTCATTGGTAGATATGTTTTTATATCAGTTGAAGTGGCAGTGGCCCGGGCAAATAGCGTGACGAACCGAAGCCGATGGCCAGTGAAGCAGAAAGGTTCTCGAATGCTGACTACTACCGGCCAGCATAAAGATATCCAGCTTCTAGGTGGTCGGACGACCTTAGAAAGGTTGCACGATCACTCTGGGTGGAGCTTGCTTCCAAATGGTCGCTTTGGAAATCCTTGTGGCCAAGTCCAGTTGTGGATTTTCAGTGGCTGATGGTGGAGATCGTTGTAGCATGCAAACTGTATTTCCTAAAGTAAGCTAATCAGGCCCATTTTGAAGAACGCAATCCTGTTGTCTCTCGGGGGAAATATGGAGCTTTATAAACATATGACAAACTTCAAAATTAAAATAAAGAAATAATTACGCGCCATAATGCCCTGAGCGAATAGGAAGATACTCGTCACCAAGATGACCACCAAATTCCGTCTCTCCAACGGCACACTCTCGCTCAGCAGCGTCATCGCAATTGGTAACTGCCCCGACACACTGGTGGACAATTAAACGAACAATATATATTAATTTATTCAGGTCTGACAGGAACTGTGATGAACTATGGCTGTAAGACCTGGATCATCGCGGTGGAAACTGTAAATCAGTCAAAAGTGGCACAACGAGCTATGTCAAGGGCTACCTTGGGCATTTCCCTTAGAGATCGCATCTGGAACACGGAGATACGAGAACAGCCCAAGGTACCGACGTAATCAAAAGAATAGACACACTACAATGGAAATGGGCAAGTAGTATCAGTCGTAGAGAGGACGGAAGATGGAGCCAAAAAAACATTTGACTGCGACCGTGTATGGGTCGTAGAAGTCGCGGCAGACTAATGATACGATCGAGAGATGACATCGTCAAAGCAGCTAGATACACTACGGACGAGAAACGCGCAATATCGTTAGAAATGGCGTGCAATGGAGGAGGCCTATATCCTACAGTGGATAGATAAGGCTGTAAAAAAGTAAGAAGAAAAAGACGGGAACCTCGCCAGCAGATTGAGAACATGTAGAGTTAGTGCTACTACGAACAATGTAAATATTGACAGTTCAAAGAACTGCTTTAAAACTCTAAGGCACAAGGGTAGTGTAGTAACTGTTAGTCTGTCTCTAAATTGGAGTTATAGTGGTTGCACAAAAAAGTAATTATACGAGTGAGGTGGCAACATAAAAAGAGCTTACTTAACTGGAAAGATCCAGTTAGGTCCAAAACAAGATATTTTGAAACAAATAATGGCCCATACCGAATCATTGTAGGTGTACCTTACACCTACAATGATTCGGTATGGGCATGCAATTCCATTTATCTTCATAGTAATTGAAACAGCTCGACTAAACAATCATTACATATAAAAAATAGTAAAAAGAATATCTATACAAATAATATATTTTCAAAAAAAATTGGGGCTTTGGAGACATAGTAAAAGAGTGAGAATGAAAAAAAAAGTCGGTCGGTTTGTTAGCAACGTACAGAGTATAGTTGAATTTGGAAAATGGATCACCTGATGCAGAACCATAATGGTACAGTTAAAGAAATATAAAAATGACGACTTAACAAAAGTAGTTCAACCTGATGAGCATTTTTTTTTTGAGGTATAAAAATTGAAGAACTGGAAAACCTGATGCAGATATGCTGGAGACAAAGTCCTCGCGAAGGAAGTCGCGGGTATCAGCTAGTCACTAATAAGTCTAGTCTAACAGTGGACTTACAGTATAGAAGCGATGAACTGAATGATAAGCAGCATGAGCCAGTCGACAGAGAGGCAGGAGATGGCGTTAACGACGGCCCCTAGTAGCAGTGACTGCAGCAACATGTAGCGGCGACCGCGGGTGTCCGCCAGGTAGCCCCAGAATAGGGCGCCCAAGATGGCTCCTAAAAAGTTTTCAGTCATGAAAGATTTAAAAATCATCAGTGAACTTTTTATTCACTGTCAACTGAGCATAAAATGAACCTTCTATCATAGGTATGTCACTTTATAGAAGCGGAGTATCATTTATGCCTATGCCTACTACTACATACACGTCAATGTGTGTGTATTCGCCCTCAAACACACGCGACAAGGCGAGAACGGGGAAGAGGTACGGGGAAGACGTGCGCGGACGGAGAATGGGGACGCATATTGCGCGGGATCTAGGAAACTCCGTTCTCTTTGTAATACTTATAATTATTCCGTGCTTCTGTGCCATATTGCACATGTTTAACTTACTTAGTTCGGGACGATCAGGAAGGTCCTATTGTTTTTTCGAATAAACGAGCAAAGAATAAGTTCGCTCCGAACTGTGAATTCGCGAACCCCATACCTCAGCAACATTTTGACCGATTGAGCCATCATTGTCGAACTCAAAAATTCTATTGGCTTCTACCACACTACGCTAGGCCTACCAAATTTCATGAATCTTCATTTAACACTACTTTAATTTTTGCCAAACATAAAAACGCTGGATTTTTAAGTAAATTTAGAGAACTTTGCACGCTTGTTCAATTCAGACTTACATCGGCTACTGCCTACGTCTACTTGAATAAGATATTACCGATAGAAGGCATGGCTGCCAAAAGCCCCTGCTGGCCAGTGGTGGTGTGGAGTTCGCAGGCAGAGATCGGGACCAAAACGGTGTTGCTGTACACTACGCATGCGAACGATATGATCACCAGGCCGGTCAGCAGTATAAGCAGGTAGCTGTACAAACCAAAACCTGCCGAAAGTACGAGTAATAAGATACAGACCTCTGTCTCTTGCAAGGACAATGAATTTTATAGGAATCTCTATGGCTTATTTGAGGGGTGCCATCGTGGTGACAGTACAGGTGGCCCTTTTTCTGTCTCAGGTGCCCTACAACCTGTGCTTTGATAAGATGAGATGAGATGGTAAATTTACTTGTGGCTAATGATAGAGCCGTCAATGAGGCTCACTACTGGGCTGATCAAATATAAAGTGACAAAGAAATATATCGACACGCAAAGAAGAAGATCTCTATGGTTCAGCTAAAATATCGTAGAAGCCGTGGCAAACCCAAGCGAAGATAGTTGGATGGTGATAACTAAGTAAGACCTTAAAAACTATCTGGAAAAATATACGTGTCCAGGGCCACACCTAACCTTGGCTGTAGAGGTTGGGGGTTGATGATCTTTAGTTTAGCGTTCGCGCGATTCCTACTGGAGGGAAAAAAAATATTTTTAGCTGCTATGTTTCTTCTTGTGTCAAAACACAAGAAGAAACATAGCAGCTTGAAATACTTGAATTCTGTGTGACCACTAACATATTTGAGAAATAGAAAAGGGTTTCAATGAATAACTGCTTACAGCAGTTCCCATGGGTTGAAGTAGTTGTGCTATACACCACGGGTTAGGATGATATGATAACGGCAACAGTCCGCGCTGTGACGTGGACGTGGATGGAATTTTTATCACAACACTGATATGGCTAATTGCCATAATAGGCAATCAGCCCTTTCATGGATTTGCTAATTTGAACCCTCCGAAGCAGACCAAGGACACCCCTGTATTATCTACCGGTAATATCAAATCATTATATCTTCACTGCAGGGGCCACTGCTCGAGTACTGGACATGGAAAATGTCAAATATCACTCACCGACTCTTTGAAGAGCACGTTCTAATGTCATAGTAGTTTGCAAGTCGATGCTGCGATTACGTTCTTCTTGTGTAGTCGTATTCGTATCGGTTTTATTTTCCAAATCATTTTTAATATCATTAGTCATGTCTGTGATAGTGACGTTTCCGCCATGACTTCCAGCACAGACTACTTAGAAGAAGTAACACTTCCAGACAGAATTTTTTTTCTTATTCTGACTCATAATTTCATTCTCTACCTTTATGGATCCGTTCCTCTTTGAGCGATCTGAGACCTCCATACAAAAAAGGGTATCAGAATATTCATGAACTGATAAATTCAGAATTAAAATAAAAAACAAATTTTATTAAACACACAAAAATATATACACTATAAGAAAAAAAAAACTTAATTAAAACTAAACAAACTAAAATACTACCTACTTCAATTAAAACTAAATAAAATAAAAATAATTAAATAATAAAAACTTATATTAAATTATATAAAAAATGGAGGCCAAATCACTGCCGTCACAGGGCAAAGTACCCAAGAGACTGGCGGCATTTCCGCGTTGAATAGCAATACTTAGACGCTGTCCGAAATATGCGCCGGCCCTTGGGTCCCCCGAAACGTCGATCAGGCGTGCGGAAATTTCCTTAAAATTTTGACGAGCTTCCGCACCCCAAGGCCCTAAGGTCTCCACTGCAAAAGGCACAAATATATACGGCTCCCCTAGAGCCGAATATTTGCGCCTCTTGATGGCTTCCGCTGCCGTCGCTGCCGCGCCCGCTTTTCGAGCAGTCGCTCGTACATGGGATGGAGCTACAGTGTCTACAAATGTAGCATCCCACACAAGCGACCGCCCGTTCTTCCAAGGGATGAGCGTCATGCCATCGGGCCTCTTGCCATCGTCCCGCGTGATACCATTCGGTTCTAAAATTGCTGGCACACCGACACTGGCAAGAGCCCGACGGATGACGTCATTCAAGGTGGCGTGACGTGAAATACGCCCTGCGCTGCGATGGCAAGCCAGGCCGTGGTGACCCAGGGGATCGACATCCCCACCACAACGACAGCGATGTGGCTCATTCGTTCTAGCCCCTAATCGTAGATAAATATATATAAATAAGCACTTTATTATGCAATAATATACTTTATTTATTAGTATTTTACACAAATATACATAGAAATCACAGCCTCAATCACAACAAAAAAAAGTCTTAAGTATATCGTCACAACCTAGTAGACACCACTCGTTTCTTCACTGGTTTGGCCTTGGGTACGAATCGACGATCATCTGGCAGCAGCGACGCTACCAATGCTGATGCTGTAAAAAATGAAGAAAGAAAAACTTTATTCGGCCACTAAAATTATTATATCTTCTGAAGCTGTCGTAAGAACTTATTTAACTCAGTAAAAAAATAAAACAACTGCTAATTGCCGAATTCCAGGTGCTCAGCTATGTGCTGATGGCAAGGTGCCACAGTGCTGATATTCAGCTGAAAACAGCTGAAACACGGAATCACCAGTTATAGTCATCATCGAAGGCCGTTACCGGCGCTGATATTTTCCCTGCTGTGGTTGCACATATATCACCTCATCTCTCTACAAGTATTGAGAAATTAGTCTGCATACTTACACCCAACGATGACCGAGAACAGATAGAATCCTAATTCGCAGTTGCTCGTCGTCAGCAAGAAGTTCAGAACTTGAACACTTGCGAACGTGCCGATACGGCTGCCGTTCATCGTCAAAGCCACGGCCATTGCTCTGGAATTACAAAAATATGCAATAAGTACGCTTATAATTAGGTTCACCAGGATTACGAAATGTAATACGTCTGCATGTTTTTATTGTCTTACCTCAGCTGTGTGGGAAAGAGTGAGACAGCAATAGCGGTGTACAGCCCCACTGTGATCATGACAATCAGCTGGATGACGAAGAGCGCTGCGCTGGCGATGGCATTGGGCACCAGGTTTACCAGGATGCCGGCCACGCCACACACGAATGTGATGATCATCACCAAGTTGCGCCGACCCACTATATTCACCACCTGTAAATAAGCGTTCTGATCAATTTCCTCCATTTACACTTACAATCGACAGAGACAGAGAAATCCAACTGACGACCTCGA
Organism: Acrobasis suavella; assembly: GCA_943193695.1. Classification (NCBI taxonomy): domain Eukaryota; kingdom Metazoa; phylum Arthropoda; class Insecta; order Lepidoptera; family Pyralidae; genus Acrobasis; species Acrobasis suavella. Next base: position 2,877,713 of record OW971940.1, read on the forward strand.
ATGAGACATCAAAACCCAGGAAAACACAAAACTCGTTGGGAAGATGATTACAAAAGTGGCTGACAAGTTGTGAAGGATGGAAAGGACAAACAGAGATGCAGAGAAATGGAAGAGGCCTTTGTCCAATATTGTACTAGAAGTGGCTGATTATGATAATGATGACAACATTACCATAGTCAGACGACCGGAGCAAGGTCGCAGGAAAACGCTGGATGCTGGCCATGTCAGGCAATCAAATCACACAAAAAGAAACGATTTGACTGATTGATGTGAAATTCCTGCGGCGGATGACGATGGTGATGCTGATGGTGATGATGATGATGCATACAACATAAACTTATAACAGGCAAAAACTTTTAATTCAAATCACTTATTATCGCATTATTTTGGAGTAACAGCGTTATAACAAAACTAAGCCCCATTCCAATATCAATATACTAATAAGAAGTACTTACAAGGCTAATAATTATATTGGCAAAGGACTGAATGGCACCAACGACAAGTACCATCACTAGAGAGGTCACATTCAGCGCACAGGGCACGGCATCGAGCTGAAAATTAAAAATAAAAAAATTACCAGAACTTTAACGAATACCTTGCGTTGACCTATTTTTAGGGTTCCGTACCCAAAGGGTAAAAATTCCGCTGTCCGTCCGTCCGTCCGTCTGTCTATCTGTCACCAGGCTATAACATGAACTGTGATAGCTAGACAGTTAATTTTCACAGATGATGTATTTCTGTTGCCGCTATACAACACATACTAAAAACAGAATAAAGAAACTATTTAAGTGGGGGCTCACGATTGATTTTTTATAGATAATGGTATAGACCCTTCGTGCGCGAGTCCGTTATTTTAATTTTGCACCTTTTCGTAAATCATTTCCAAGGTTTCCTAGATAAGATCGCAGTTACGTTAGGGCCGCCTTTTGACAACTGACTTCAAAAAGAAAAGGGTTTCCAATTCGTCGGAATTTCTTTTTTAGAAGACGCCTGGACTAATTAAGAAAATACTTTTTTTGTTTGCAAGGATATACTTGCCAGGTGGTTCCATATAGACTTTGTCAAAATCAGTTGTATAGTTTGGTGCAGACGTCGATTTTAGTTTTAAATTGCTTACATCAGCCGGAGTGTTCAAGCTGAGGTCGATGATTTCACACAGCGTCGAGTTGCCTCCTTCCCCTGAATTCAGGATGTTGATGAACTGGTTGGCGATCGTCGGCAGCCATATCATGAACGAATCATTCCTGGAAATTATTGTTCAATTTATAAACGATTTTAGCAACTTTTTACTATGCGTCTAATATCTTAATGTCACTTGACGGAAATCAATGATTGCCGAGTGAATCAATCGGATGGCAAGTAATAATTGCCGGGTGAATCAATCAGATGGAAAGCGATGATTTCCGAGTCAATCAATCGGATGGAAAGCGATGATTGGCGAGTGAATTAATCGGATGAAAAACAACTACTGCCAAGTGAATCAATCGGATGAAAACCGATTATTTCCGAGTAAATCGACGACCTCCGTGGCGGAGTGGTCACCATGCTAGTCCGCCACCCAGAGGTCCTGGGTTCGATCCCCGGTCAGGGCAAGTTGGAAAATGGCTTTTTTCAATAGTCCCCTCGAACTTACTTTGAGGCTAGCTTAATGTTAGTTGTCCCTATATATTTATTTATTTTATTTATTTAAATCAATCGGATGGAAAGCGATGATTAGCGAGTGAATTAATCGGATGAAAAACAATTATTGCCAAGTGAATCAATCGGATGAAAACCAATTATTTCCGAGTTAATCAATCGGATGGAAAGCTATTATTGCCGGGTGACATCAAGATATAAGATGCAATAGACTTCCTAAAATTAAGCGCCGCAGCAACTGCAATATGGACAAAGCTGAATTTTGGTAGTAATATGGATGTCATAAATACATTAGAAATGGACCATTTAATTGATATCCACAAAATGGATACCTACTTACTGTCGGTCTTTTATTGAGGTAATAATTTACAACTACGTGGCATGTTTCTCTACTCAATCTCTCTAAAACTGTGATAATGAATTTCTTTCGGCGTTTCTTCTCAGCAGTGGTCGTTGCGAAGCGCTGGTATCGGCAGCTTTTCTTTAAAAATAAGTTACATTTTTTATATACACTATACGTAATATAAATTCTAATGATTGACGTGTAAAATGCCTGTAAAGGTCTTATTACTGAATAAACATTTGAATTTGAATTTATTTTATTCATCACACTACATCGATGTATTTCCTTTTAAATATTTTTTTTTCTCGTAGTCATGGTATAAAGTATAGTATGCACCTCTTGAATAAAACGGTGAAAAAAAATAATTTAAATCGAGGGCCACGAATCACTCGCGTCGTTCAGGATTTTAACAATTGAATCACATCGCTACGCTCGTGATTCAATCATCATGAATCACTCCCTACGGTGATACTCGTTAGATTTCTTTACTTGCTCGTGCCCTCGATGTTAATCCGTCTTTTATTCACTAATTGCATAATATACTATTGTAAACTGTATGTATATTTTCTTACAATTGAAAGAGCTGCAGCGTAGTCATTATCAGCACATTCTTCAGCAGCGGCATTTTGAAAAGAGGCACGATTTGGTCCTTAGCTGACATTGCCATGGCTTTCCCGTCTTCAGGATGAATGAGTCCTGATACCTGGTAATGGAATACTGATGAACTATATTCGGGCACCCATTAGCAGTTTTTAGGGTTCCGTAGTACCTACAAGGATCCCTTATAGTTTCGCCATGTCTGTCTGTCTGTTCGTCCGCGGACAGACACAGAACACATCAATATTTACAAAAAATGTCGCGACAGCATACACCTATTATAGTTATGTTTCAATAAGTGTTAATTCATTTTAAAATATTCATCATTAGACGACCTCCGTGACGTAGTGGACACCATGCTAGTCCGCCACCCAGAGGTTCCGGGTTCGAGCCCCGGTCAGGGCAAGTTGAAAAATGGCCTTTTTCAAATTGTCCTGGGTCTTGGGTGTTTATCTATTTATGTATTTGTTATATAATATAGTATCGTTGAGTTAGTATCCCATAACACAAGTCTCGAACTTACTTTGGGGCTAGCTCAATCAGTGTAATTTGTCCCTATATATTTATTTATTTAAAAATTTTATTGAATTGCCGCCGCTAGAAAAGTCTCTTTATTGGTACCTTGGTATAATTCCTTATCAAACTAAATCACTTCATATTCAAGACTGCTTCAACAACACATGTAACTTTTTGAACCATCAAATTCGGATATTCCATGCGAAAGATATCACGAGGTTAAAATGTCTCGGCAGCAGCACCGTGATATGCGATGCGATGAAGGCGCCATTGGGGTAAGAGTGGCAAGTCAACGTCAACGAAGCCGGGGCGAGCCGCTAGTTATCTATAAAGAAGACGCTTTGACGCATCTTTATCCCTAATGGGCTATTTGACTTTTGTTTTTGGACAATATTTTATACAAATAACAAATAACACTAACAAGAAGCAGTTTTCCGAAAATAGAAAGTAAATTGGTTAAATGAGGCAGCAATTATCATGAGGACATCTCGCTATCTCTTTCGTAAGCGTGACACCTAATGACAGTGACGTCACGCGGGTGTGTCAAATAACATGACAGTTTCCCCTTCCACCGGATTTGAAAGGCTTATAACTTGCTTATTTTTGAGCAGAGTAATATTATTATTTATGTTTTCGGTTTCGTATCATGTTACTTTTTGATATGAATAAGAAAAAAAATCAAGTCAAATACCGAATTGGACAGAAAGCGCATTTTGGTTCTTGCTCTCATCTACGTAAACAGAGCCCAGAGCTGCAAGACCAGGCCACTTTATGCGTGATATTGGGCGATAATATGGAAAAAGGACTAAAATAATACAATGATCTGTCATTATTTTACAATTTAGTCCATTAGTGCGTTTCCTAAATAGAAAATATCAGTCTTACATTCAATATCTTTCCTCGTTTGTTGTTGATTCTATGAATTGCCCTCAGTATATCGATAGCCTCGTCTTCGCATTTCTTGACGAAGACGAACTTAGGGCTCTCCTTCATGAAGTACAGCCAGCACATGCTCACAAGGCTGGGGATGGAATACACCACCACCAGGGTGCGCCACGAGTTCCAGTAGATGGAGAAGGTCAGGGGAATAACGGGAATTGCTATCACTGAAAAGAACAAGAAAAAAATTAAAACTAGTGGTAGACTTTGCAATTATACTATTTCACAAGTTTATTTGCCTGGCAAATGATAAAAAACCCGACTTTCAAGCGTTTACCCTTCATAACCAACCAGAAAAAAAAATAATCTCTTACACAACTGTAGCTAACAACAATCCAAATTACATGAGCTTCCAAACAAAAAAAAAACAGATTGTAATAGGTCCATTCGCTTAGTAGCTTCAAAATCACAGACAGAAACACAGATACAAAAACACGCAGAAATACAGACATACATCTGTATGTCTACATATCCACACAGACACACACACACACACGTCAAACTTATAAGCCCTCTTTTTGCATCGTATAGTAATAGTATAGTAACAACTCAAGCGTCCAACAAAACTATAAATTCAAACAAAACTATAAACCATCTCGATCAAGTCACGTTTCACACAAAAAAACCGCATCAAAATCTGCCAATTTGTTTAGGCGCTACGATCTACGATGCCACAGACAAGTACAGCAGACACGTCAAACTTACAATACCCCCCCCCCCCCTTATTCGTTCGGGCTTAAAAATGCTAATCAATAAAATAAAATATTTCCAAAAAAAAATTGGGGCGTTGGATCAGCTAGTCACTAGTAGTATAGTTACACAAATAATATAATTTCTCACCTGCCATAAGACCTTGTGCCATCAGGTAGATGCTAGTGACTAGCAGCACCACCAGGTTTCGCTTGGCCAAAGGCGTGCTCTCACTGAGCAACGTCATCGTGATAGGGAACTGGCCAGCTACCCTGAAAACCATCACCATACAAGTTTACTTTGTGGACCAATCGGCAGTGCCGGATTAGCCTAGTAGCAACAGTAGTAATTGCTACGAGCCCCGCGATAAGAGGGGCCATCGTTTTTTTTTTTTTTATTTAAGACCACCTGCCCGTCGCTACAAAAGAGAGCCCAATATATAAATATTGGCGGCCCTTCCCGGCCGCTCTATCTTATATACAACGTGAAAGGGACATACCCGTAATAAATCAAACCACGGACATTACTTTTGTATAATTAAATTAAAATAAAAACCAAATAACCAAAAAAAATTTCGATATTCCCATACAATTTGCCCAAGCGACCGCACACGTTTGTATGAAAATGTCGAAAAGTTTTTTTGTGTTGCGGCTGTTATTTTAATTTGATTATTATACTATTAGCCCGTGGTTCGATTTATTACGAGTACCTTCCACGTTGTATATCATCCAGGGCAATGCTAGAAAAAGAGGCAAAGCAAAAAGAGAGAGATAGCGCCTGAGGGCTCGTTTTGCATTCTATTGAGCGAAATAAGTATTATTATTAACTATTAATTGAACGAATATTAATTATTAAGACGAAGTGGTAGCTAAAGTGGCGCCCTCATTTGAAATAAATTGTTTAAAACTGAATATGGTGATAATTAAAAATTTGATTTGTATCAATGTCTAGAAAGACCTTTAAACTATTTTATGAATATCATGTGGTACCATGGAAATTTTATCTAAATCGGTTGTGTAGTTTGGGGGTGAAGTCGGTTTTTAGTTTTGAAAATTATTAGTTTCTACGACAGCCGTTTCTTGTAAAACCTAGTATTGCTACTCGACGCTAGATGGCGGCGCTTCTTGTTCAATGAACTCTCTGGAATTTGGTAGCAGTTACTAATCCAGGAAGAATGTTACCGTACATTCTAGTATCATGTTCATTTGGGTATACAAAGACGTGAGACGCATCGAGCGAGTCACTTTTTAGGGTTCCGTAGTAAACAAGGAACCCTTATAGTCTGTCTGTTCGTCCGCGGTTTTACTCAGCGACTATAAGTACTAGAAAGCTGTGATTTGGCATGGATATGTATATTAGTTATGCGGAAAAAGTGGTAAAATAAAATACTGAAAAAAAAATTTTTTTAGTGCAACTTCCTTACAAATAAAGTGAAAAGTTATTTTTTGTCCTGATTAATCATGTGGGGTATCGCTGAATAGGTATTTTAATAATATTATGAGCTTGTAAACACCTTTTTTCGATTTGATGTCCTAAAAGGTACAAAGTCCTTCTTTCCCGAAAGAGAAAAAACATTAAAAAAAATTATCGCTTTACCATGCACGACCTGTACAGTACGGCGATCCTTTAGCAGCCTCAGAAGACTAAAAACATGGCTAAGAAGCACCATGGCAGAAGATCGCCTTAATGGTCTGGCCATGATGAGTGTACTCAGAGCTTTAATACCTAAATAAAAACCTAAATAATTTTAATGATAAAGTGGTTGAAAGTTTTGCAAAGAATCCCCGCAGGTTATGTATTAATTAAATATTATTTTTGTTAAAATAAAAAATTATAACTGTGTTTAGAAGTTTGATTTAGTTATTGTGCTGTCGAGGGCTTGTGAAGTTTTATACATTGATATTGATATAAGAACCGTTCTTATTACAATCGTCATCGAGGCAAAGCCTTCCAAAGTGTAATGCTTCGTGCTCTCGACTGTACCAGGCGTTCATATTTTTTTTCCTTCATAATATTGCCCCATTGCCTCCCCCTTAGTCATAAGCTGGTGACGCCCTTGGACTCGGCGTTTGAAAAATGGCACCACTGACCCTATACACAACACTCAAGCATCAACAGTATCCTATAATACAAGTTTTAACTTAGTTTGGGGCTAGCTCAATTAGTGTGATTTGACGAAAAAAATTTGCGATGTTTATGGACGTAGTGCAGTGTCTGTGAGAGTAGCACAAATTTGGTTTAAGCGTTTTCAATCCGGAAATTTTGATGTCAAAGATGCACGTCGCTCTGGTCGCCCTGTTACGGATAACTTGGATGCTATTTTTGAAAAAGTGGAGCAAGATCGGCATATCAGTAGTTACGACGTAGCTGAAGAACTGGGAATTGACCACAAAACAGTTTTGGCGCATTTGAAAAAAAATGGGTACACAAAAAAGCTCGATATTTGGGTACCTCACGAGCTCTCTGAAAGAAACCTAATGAACCGTGTACTCATTTTTGATTCTTTATTACGACGTAATGAGACCGAACCATTTTTAAACGCTAGACCTCACACATCTTTAACCACTCAGCAAAAATTAAGAGAGTTCGGCTAGGTGTTAATGCATCCGCCGTATAGTCCTGACCTGGCACCTTCAGATTTCCACCTGTTTCGGTCTCTTCAGAATTCTTTAGGCAGTGTCAGGTTTACATCACGAGAGGACTGCCAAAACTACTTGACGCAGTTTTTTGATTAGAAGCCCCAAAATTTCTATAGCAATGGGATCATGTCCCTACCTATAAGATGGCAAAAAGTTATCGAACAAAATGGTACCTACATACTTTAGTTAAATGTAAATAAACTATATTAAAAATGTTTTGAATTTTCATATAAAATGCGAAAAGACTTTTTCCCCAACCTATTATATATTTTTTATACGAGTATAGTATCGTTGAGTTAGTATCCCATAACACAAGTTTCGAACTTACTTTGGGGCTAGCTCAATCAGTGTTATTTGTCCCAATATATTTATTTATTTTATATTTATACTTATGAAAATTTGTGAGAACGTTCGGAAATTATACATAATTTTGTCAATTTAGTTTTTCAAAATATTTTTTCGCGGAAGTATGTGGGTTGAAAAATAAAAAGATATCATACATAAGCCGTTTCAAAATTTTTTCAAAAATTTCATAAATCCTTTTCATTACCCATATTAAGACGCAACTTTTGTGACTAAACCGTTTTTGGAACGAAGTTCCTTTTTGGACGGTACGGACGGGGACTAGGCAAAAAAGTTAAAGATTTTTCAGTCACTTTGTTCCTACATTAATCTTTAGATATATAAATCTTCTGTATGTGTGATTGTAATTAAACTCCACCTAAATGGCTGTAGATAGTTCAAGTGGATTCGAGAATGGATTAGGTTTGGAAATGTAATATATTTCCAAACCTAATCCAAGCCGCATAATATAAATATTAAAAAACAATAATATATATTATATATTATGGTTTTTTAATATTTATATTATGCGGCTTTGGGAGAGCCGTATATTTTTGCTCCTTTTGCCGTACAGACCTTGGGGCCTTGGGGTGCGGAAGCCCGTCAGTTGTATAAAGAGATTTCCGTACGCCTAATCGATGCCTCAGGGGATCCAAGGGCTGGTGCGCATTTTGGCCAAAGGCTGAGCTTGGCCATTCAGCGCGGAAATGCCGACAGTCTCTTGGGTACCCTATATCCTGCAAGCGCAGCGATTTAGGTTCTATTATTTATATATATGTAATTTGATGTTATTTATAGTACTTATATCTAGATTAATTTTTATTTATAGTTATATTTAGTTTATTTAAGTTCATAATGTGATTGCTGAATATATATCTGGATACAACAAAAAAATATATATCATATTTTTTTTATTGATTGATAATACTTCGTTCGTAACAAGTTCACATTCACGCATTTTTTCGGTCGGGTGACGCGGTCTACACCTCACAAAGCCTCTAGTAATAGCTATGTATAAAAAAATATATCAATTTGAAGAAGATATATTATACAAGGTTAACTTACACCACTTGGGGCTTAAATTATCTTCTGTATCTTTATCGTTACACCAATTTATATGATAACAGAAATGGTTTGATGGATTGGTAGATTAAGTAGAATTTATACCCTTGATAGCGAAGCAAAAATGCCGTTCATGTACATCACATATCTTCCATAACACGTGACAATATAAAGTAATGATTCTTACATCACAGATATTGATGTTTACATCAAAGAAATTACAAACAATCTAAAATGCTTACGCTGTTCCTGAAGAACCTACCTAAAGTTCCCTCCATTCCTTTCTACATAATTACACTGCCAGTTTGCGGGAAAGGGATAAAGGGAATTCTAGGTATATTTTTTGGGAACTTTAGGTTTTTAAACATAAGCATTAGGTGTGTTCGGTGTTTCTCTACTTGATCGAATCAGAAATGAGGAAATTCGTAGAAGAACAAAAGTCACTGACATATAGCCCAGCGGATAAGCTCGTTGAAGTGGCAGCGGGCGCGAAGAACCAATGACCGATGGGGCAAAAAGGTTCTCGAATGGCGACCGCGTACTGGCAAGCGAAGCGTAGGACACCCACCCACAAGGTGGTCAGACGATTTGACCAAGGTCGCTGGAAAGCGCTGGATGCAGGCCGCTCTTGATCGGTCATTTTGGAAATCCTTGGGAGAGGCCTATGTCCAGCAGTGGACGTTATGCGGCTGAAATGATGATGATGATTAGGTATGTAAATAAACTTTGAGTACCTGTCATTAGAAGACATTTTAGTACCATAAAATGCTAAAACCTTAGACAAAAAAATAAGTAAAACAATGCAGTATATAAAAAGAACCTACAATTACTAGAAAAATATATGTTACAAGAACTATAAAAAATAGGTAGTAAAAATAGGTTTAATTTTCAAACATTGCTTTTTTTTACGAAATTAATTTTCGAAGTTTTTCTAGTTTGTATTTATAGGTAATATCGTTGGCTTGCATTGCTATGATAGTATTTTATGCAACCGTTCTATAAGGCGTGTCAAAAAATACGAGTGGCGCAGGTTACGATGCGAGCCTTGGCGAGCATCGTAATAGATAAATATATCGTAATAGATAGATCGATAAAAGAATAAAAGACTAGAATAATATGAAAATGTTACACATATTATGTTTGGCAGGTACTGTTAACTATGGTTAATATTTTTTTATTTTTTATTAACGTACATACTTCCTATAGTGACTATGTTAAGGAAAAGTTTTCTTATTTTAACGGTAAAGAATTTATTTCGGAAAGTTTTATTTTTAATACGAACTGTATGAATTCAGTTGTTTGTTAAGTTGGTAGTTGCGCTTTTGTTTTGTTAAGTTAGTATTGATTGAATAAAACCTTAACCTAAGTACATCTATTTTACATAGGCACTATCGTGCATAGGTCTAAACAAAAAAATCTAGGTCTATGTCTAGGAGTATGTTTTTGGCAAAATAACGACACATGCGCTATTATATTAGGAATAGAGTATAGAGTTTTTTGAATCATAATTACCTATCTATGTTCTTATAATAGTGTTTACCATTTATAACAGTTCAGGAGTAGAAAAAAACAATAAAAGTTCTGAAATATAAAGTACATGAATTCTTATGACTTCGATATGAACTGCAATCCGTTCAGCAAGGATTGCAATATAACAAATAAATAAGATCACGATTGTGCTGTAAATGTTTAAATAGATAAGCACTGCAATATAACGTGGCATTGCTGCCAGCCTTCTGGGCACCTTAACACGGGTCAGCGATTTGCCAGGGCTTTTTTATTTATAAGTTAGTAATTTGAGTTATTAGTTAGTTTTTTCTTTTGTTTATATTATAAAAGTCAATGTGGAAATAAACTTATATCAGTATAAAAAAAAAGATGATTTTCCATCTTGACTTGACTGGGGATCGAACCCGGGACCTCCGGTGTGACTGTTTGGCATGATGGCAACAGAGGTCGTCAGCAACAGAGTCTGGTGACAGACAAACAGACGGACGGACGGACGGACAGCGTAGTCTTAGTATAAAGGTCCCATTTTTACCCTTTGGGTACCAAAAAATCTCACATTAAAGAGGCTATGAACTGTAGCACCATCAGCATGACCCAGTTGACTGATATACTCGAGGCGGCATTGACCACGGCTCCCAGGAACAGCGACAGCAGCAGCATCTTGCGGCGACCACGGGTGTCCGCCAGGTAGCCCCATACCAGAGTACCGATGATCACCCCTGGAAGAGCAGTGCAAGTTGATTTGCAAGCAAATTAAAAATCCCCGACTACACCGTCTAGTGATAAGAGGCGGAACAACATAATATTCTAATCCGTAGTGAGTGCCATCTATTATTTTCCAGGTAAATTACAAATGCCCATCCATTCGAGCGCTATGATATGCCACGGATCACGGTTCACGGATCACGATTGTGTGTACACCACGCCCACTATCAAATGATATGAAATGAAACCTGAAAAATGTTACTAACAAACATTGTCATCACTACGACTGGGTGCTGCAGTCAAATGTCCCAGCTGAACACTGGTGGTGTTGAGCTCCCAGGCTCTATGTTATGAAACTTGAACAATTTTAATAACAAACACTGTCATACTTACGACAGGTGTTGCAGCCAACAGTCCCTCCTGAGCAATGGTGGTGTTGAGCTCGCAGGCTCTGGCTGGTATCACGATCGTGCTGTTGTAAACCACGCACACTAACAGATGATATGAAACCTGAATAATGTTTATAACAAACACTGACATACCTACGACGGGTGCTGCAGCCAACAGTCCCTGCTGAGCACTGGTGGTGTTGAGCTCGCAGACGCTGGCTGGAATCACGATCGTACTGTTGTACACCACACACACTATCAGATGATATGAAACCTGAACAATGTTAAAAACAAACACTGACATACCTACGACAGGTGCTGCAGCCAACAGTCCCTGCTGAGCACTGGTGGTGTTTAGCTCGCAGGCGCTGGCTGGGATCACGATCGTGCTGTTATACACCACACACACGCAGGAGATGATTATCAGACCTGACAGCGCCGAGATCACGTAGCTGTACCAGCCAAATCCTGGAACAAAAATTTACATTTGCCTTGTGTTGTGCTATTAGCCGATGCAACGTCTCTTATTTTTGAAATAGACCGTCAAAGCGAAGATGCTACTGCGTTGAATGACACATTATTGGCAATTTCTAATTGGTTTTCAGCCAATAACCTTCTGCTGAATGCAAACAAGACCCAATGCATTAGATTTAGTCTTCCTAACGTGAGGCAGGCCAGTGTTGATGTGCTACTGGACACTCAAAAATTAGATCTCTTTGAAAATACTACTTTCTTGGGAATCACAGTAGATTCAAAAGTTAAATGGGATGCCCATATTTCTAAACTCGTTAATAGGCTTACGCTATTTGGAGAATCAGACAATGACAGATGTAGCAACTGCTTGACTAGTTTACTTTAGTTACTTTCATAGTCTGATGTCCTACAGGATTCTTCTTTGGGGAGTGCAGCTGATATACAGATTACGGACTATTTTTATTTTACAAAAAATGCAATTCGTTTTATTTACGATCTAGGATCGAGAAACTATAAGAGAATATTTTAGGAAAATTGATATGCTCACTGTACCATCCCAGTACATATTTGAAAATATTATTTAAGTACGTAAGAAAAAAATTGCCTTAATAAAACAATTTATTTTACGGGTAGAAACATACGTAAGATAAATGATGAAGTAACCCCGTATTATAGGCTGAAAACAATCCGTAACTCGTTTAAGAGAAACTGTATAAAGTTTTATAATAAATTTCCAGAATCGGTCCTTGATATGCCATATAGAACGTATAAAGCTTATGTAAAGAAAGTAATTTGTGAGGAGGCTTATTACGGAACCGATAATTATCTTAAAGACAAAAATGTCTGGTTTGAGTTTGGCGCGGTCCCTCTTAAAGCTTTGTATTTGTACACTCACAAATGTCATAATTTGAGTACAATCGGTACATGTAACTTATTTATAAATTGACATTACATATTTACAAATTTGACATTACTCTTATTTAATAATTATGAACACAACAATGTATTCTCAGTCTCTCTAAATCTTATAAAAATGGTAATAAAGGCGAACTTAAGGGGCTACATGAATTTTCCGGGGTCCAGTGCTGCCCCCATTTAAAATAAATCATCAAACTATTTTATGAACTACTGTTAACAGTTTAAAGTGAGAACGTGAAGCTTTTCTACGCACAATTGCGAAAAACGGCCACTTTTGGCGTATGTGTGTAGAAAAGCTTCACGTTCTCACTTTAAACTGTAAACAGTAGTTCATAAATTAGTTTGAAGGGTTATCTAGGGTCTGATCAAGACAAAATTTTAAATTATGTCTCCGTTTCCTTTTAAATTTTTTAATTGAAATGGGGGCAGCACTGGACCCCGGAAAATTCAGGTAGCCCCTTAATGCTAATAGCATTCTCTACCAGTAAACTTTCGGGATAAATAAAAATCTACGGTAGTAGGCGCAAGAGGTAGGTACTTAAAAGGTAAAAGTACAACACATTATATGTTTCCTTTTGAGATTTGAGAGGTTACAATAAAAACGCTGGCTTCAAGCCAAAGGGACGTATGCGCTAAAATGCGTTTTATTTTATTACGTTTTTCGATTTTTCGATTCCAATTATAGCGCCCCACTCCCCTCATTCTTTTCATGAATTTTGGCTTAAATTATATAAAATGATTTAACGTATGATTGAAAGTAAGATATCACTGACAAACCAAAAAGCCGTTTGGCAGCCGTAAGAGCCACCCTTGTATACCTATTCTAAATCTTTGGAGCCACCCAAATTAGAATGCCGCATATTTTATCCTGCCATATTAGATGATATAGACGTGTACGCTTACGACTCTCTTTATATGTTGGCTTACAGATTGTCAAAGTCAAAGTCAAAGTCAAAATTTTTTATTCAATGTAGGATAAATTTATCTCTTATTGAAGGTCATTTTTTTTAATATTATTTTAGTGCAAAAGCTAAACTACTAGCGTTTCGGAACGACCACTGCTGGGAAGATTGCGCCGAAAGAAACCCAGTTCAGTATTGGTCCCTACCCAGCCTGATGGGCTATGTTTCAGTTACAATACAGATTTACACTAAAACTCAGTATACATTATATTATACATCTAAATAATACAATTAAAATTACAGACTTATATGCTAACGGCTCTACATTTTTTAGTTTGATCATCTAATTTTGTCAGGCCAAAGATAAATTCAAGCGTTTGTGAATGCCAGAATGGCCAGACCAAGTAGGTATCAGATTTAAAATTTATCGTATGTAAACGTTGTTATGCATAGTTTAGAATAATGCCTTTAAAGGTATAAAATGTCTTATTTTGAGTACAAATAATACATAATATGTAGGTAAAGGAGAACATTACAAATATTAACATATTGACGATTAACTAGCGCTGTATGCATTCTCCTGGCAAACAAAATACCAAATTTGATCATAGTCTGACTAAGGTATTAGTTAATGGCCCAAAAAATTGCCGAGAGAACGTTTCTGTTCCAGAAAGTTGTGATATATCATGAAACGAATTATTACAATGATTAGTACGTGATGTAAGGTAAATGTACATAATTGAATATAATATTTCCCTCTTAAGAATCCGTAGGTATTTAAAATTCTACTGGGGTAACGTTTGGCCATTTGCAGGATCGCTGAAACAGTCCACCGCATAGTCATGATGTTTTTCCCCCATTGTTAAAAACTTGTCCATTACGTTTACGTCTGTAATTTAACCTTTTGGAGTTTTTCTTTGCTTTTTTTAACTTATTTTGTCCCATTGTTGGGCAAAAGTTCTTCCACCTATTTCTTTTCTGTGTAAGTCTAAACCATCCTTTTTGGAATGCGCTGAAATTCAAAATCATCTCGCTCAGTACTTTCTTGGCCTACCACTACCTGCCTACAACGGTAACCAACTTAGGAAACTTCTCCGTTGCGATCCTGGCCCATCTTTAGCCCTGCATCCTACCGACATGTCCTGCTGCATCTTATTTTGATATGGCGGGTTTATGTCAAACTTCAACAATTTCTATTTTAAAGCGAATTGTGGCGTTTGATGTTCTATCTACCCTTAACTTCTAGCACATTTTGCTTCATTGTTCTCTGACAACTGCAGGACACAAATTGGATAGGCAAAATACACACTTCAATGAGTTGGCGCTTACGTAATACCTATGGAGTCTTATGTCTAGTCGTGTATTATCTTGAACTTGAACTATTGATATTTTAAGTTACTCTTAATTTACCTTTAAGCTTTCTACGCGTAAAATAAAAGAATTAAGAATATATAAACATGGCTTTGAGATAGACCATTTATTAGCCTTTAAGTTGAAATAAAAAAAGAGCAGAAATCCTAATAATTTTTCTTATATAAATTTTTAATGATAAAAAATCGTAATGCGCTCACTTGACCCGCATTGCGGGTAACTGTGTGCGCCCGTATGGGGTAAGTCTACGCATATGGATAAGAGCTTTAGCTTTCGATATTGCTCCTTAGTCAAAGATGTAAGAACAGATATTTTGTACATAATTTCGAGGCATGGAGATCCTGAAAAATAGAACAAGTTTTTGTTATAACCCTCATCATTATCTTTGTGAGTTCACAATTGTATCCTCGGCTGTAAATTTACGAGCAAGGGGTACGCTTTCAATCATGATTCATGATCCACCATCTATACATTATTTATTTTAACAAAAATTACAACGTAAACAATTAGTACCAAAAACATGCGCACACACTTTTCCCTCAGCGCCTAATTTCAAATGAATGCTTATAATGTAAATTGAAAGCAATTTCAAGCTCAAACTTTTAAAATAAATAAAGCATAAATATATTTTCAATTATAAAAAAAAAAACAACTAACTATTGTAAATTCAATACCGTAGATACTACACTGTTTTCAGTTGAACCTAAAACTACAAAATTCATGTGTTTTTACAAAAAATATATTGTCCGTCCATCCTACGCCTACGACACTGTGAATTGTCGCGACTTGTTGTCAAACCGGCGGTCTCTGTTAAACGATACCTTCCCCGCTCCCCGTTCTGGAGATACACGCACTGCGCTCATTTACCCATTGCGCTTAGTTACCCCGAATGACTCTACTGAGAATATTGTCATGGTTAAAAACGTAAGCACCAAATCACTACTTTAGAGACTTTTTTAAAAGAAATCAACATTACATCTTATCAAGGACGTGTTTGTTGATATCTAATTTACAATTTTGATAATGTCCAAAGTCAGAAACACAGAAATACATCATCTGTGAAAATTTCAACTATCTTACTATCACGATTCATGAGAAACAGCCTGGTGATAGACAGAGAAAGGGACGGACAGACGGACACCTGAGTCTCAGTAATAGTTTGTTGGGTACGGAACCCTAAAAAGTACACAAAATCAACATTTCGTTTCTTATTTCTCCTCCAAAGCTTAACTGTTTAAGGCGATTCGCACCCCGCTGCGTAGCCGGACTGTATGCAAGTATCTCAATTTGTATAGAAAACACGCATAGGACAACATACAGACACCGCGTCTACGCGTGTCGTTTTTGTATGGCGGCCTCTCGCTACGCAGCGGGAAGCGGAGCA
Organism: Acrobasis suavella; assembly: GCA_943193695.1. Classification (NCBI taxonomy): domain Eukaryota; kingdom Metazoa; phylum Arthropoda; class Insecta; order Lepidoptera; family Pyralidae; genus Acrobasis; species Acrobasis suavella. Next base: position 2,894,131 of record OW971940.1, read on the forward strand.
GTGTGCCTTAATTTCTTTTTCATAAAAAATTGAAGTAAAGCTGTGGCTGTGTTTCTATGTTTCCTTTTTGTAACATAATCTTGTCAAATTTGTTTGCTAGATGTTGGAACAAAGAGAAAAATCATAGCAATTTTTCAGGTTTATGGAGGTTCGTATCTTTTTTAATAATAAAATTATGAAAAAAAAAAAAACAAAGACATAAGAACATGCTTATACAGGTCAATTTTAAAACACCAGCAACATTTTTCGAGCAAGTTCAGTGTATCATGGTACTAAACTATTTTCTTTAAAACTAGTACTTCTGTAAGAACAGTAGACCTCGCGAGCCCTTACAACTATTTAACTTTGTACAAAATATAGTCTGTGGGTTTGACCAATACGGGAGTGAAGTTTGTTACTGTGTAATTTAATCTACTCATAAAGCCCTTGGATTTGATACCGCACATGGTATGTTTATATAAAAACGTTTTTTTTCTCTTTAAAGTTACTACCCACCATTTTCGTACTTGTCATCCCATAGATTTGTATTTTTGACATCATACTGAATGCACTAATACAAAATATACAGAAAATCGATTTCTAGACAACTTTTGAGCGAATTGCCGACAGTAAACATGTTCAAGTTTATCGTATAAAAAAAGTTATTCAGGCAAAAATTGCGTCTTTATAAGAATAACAAAAAAGTCTAATGACATTTATGTTTCTTTTTTTTTAATAACTGAGATATGAGATTTTTTAAGTTTAAAAAATTTCGACTAACTAGTTAGTCGAAATATAATAATTAGAAGAATTTTGGGTCGAACTAGTTACTAGAACTAGACCCAAAATTCTATATAAATACCAAACCTGCTCACAAAATGTCATAAGAATCGGTTAAGAAATGCGACCTGTAGGCGAGAACAGACGGACAAAAGAATTTTTGTCCAGTCGAAACTGAGACGCTTCACTCGCTCGGTCAAAAACATATTAAAAATCGATAAAAAATCGTCTGTTAATTTGTATGGAAAGTCGATTCTTCTTTTTCATTTTTAGATAATTGTTTTATGGAAAGTTTTTTAGTATTACAGACTGAACTTTCTCCAAACATGTTGTTAGTGTTTACATCATCCTGTATATCCAGACTTTTTCTGGAAAAATCATTGCTCTACTGGGCACTATCCGGCGAGGAATCAGGAGCCTAAGTTTTTAAGGAAATACGACTAAACTAATTCCTGTTAGTACTGCTATGTTTATGTACTCACCAGCTCTATCCAAAGCTGTCTCGAAGGGAACGACATTACTGTCTTTAACCTTTGTAATCATTTTACACTCACTAAGTATCTTCTAAATTAATATTTTAACAAACTAAATCTTTTACTGTTTATTACATGAGTGAATTAAACATTAAATGTTATTAAATCTGAAACTAGTTAGGTATAACAAAAAATGTACTCCTTTTTGCTAAATTTTTACAGAATAATTAGTACAAAAATATTCTGTGTCTGACTAGAATTTCACTGCTAATACGTTTAATATGCATATATTATTTATACATTAATTTATTATTATATATTAGGGACAGTTAATAACGTTTTTACGTATGATTGAAGAGAATAAAAATCCGTTTACGCGCCTCCGTTCAATTACTTTTCTTGTGTTCTAAACTTATAACAAAACATGTAACTAAAAAAAATGTTTATTTTACACTTGACCACTGCACGTGTGATGATGTAAGTACCTACTGAATTAGGTGTATTGAGATGTGATATCGCAAGGGATTATAAATTATATGGTTACAATTTCCTATCATTTATGCACCTAAGTAATCTTTACATTACTCAATTATTATATTGCATGTATACTTTACACAACGAATGACATATTAAACAACGTAGGTATTTGTTCAGCCGGTCGTATACCTATTATGGTCACCCATTTAAACTATTTTGGCTATTCTAGGACGTAGGAGAACAAAAGTCACTGACAGCCCAGCGGATTAGCTCGTTGAAGTGGCAATGGGCAGGGACACATAGCGCCACGAACCGATGGCCGATAGGGAAAAAAGTTTCTCGAATGGCGACCACGTCCCGGCAAGCGCAGCGTAGGACACCCAACTGCTAAATGGTCAGGTGACCTGACCAAGGTCGCTGGAAGGCGCTGGATGCAGGCCGCTCTAGGTCAGTCATTTTGAAAATCCTTAGAAGAGGCCTATGTCCAGCAGTGGACGTTATGCGGCTGAGATAATGATAATGATTCCATTTCATAATGTACATCAGTTCTAACAACTCAAGGTCACTGTCTTATAATAGGTACACAATGAACCCTGTCGGGTTTTGCAATTCAAAAATGGAACCGAGTCCGTTAAAAAAGATGTATGGATCTTATTGGGGAAGCTGTCCAGTGCTGCCCGATTTGGCCCCACAATAACCAGGCTCTCTCCACACGGAACTAAAGCTTCAAAAAACGAGTCTATATCTTCCTGAAAGGCCGGCAACGCTTCTGTTACACCCCTGGTTCTCTGCCAATAACCTTCTGTTGAATGCAAACAAGACCCAATGCATTAGATTTAGTCTTCCTAACGTGAGGCAGGCCAATGTTGATGTGCTACTAGACGGTCAAAACTTAGATCTCGTTGATTATACTACTTTCTTGGGAATCACAGTAGATTCAAAACTTCAGTGGGATGTCCATATTTCTAAACTCGCTAATAGGCTGAGCTCAGCGGCCTACGCTATTAGAAGAATCAGACAATTGACAGATGTAGCAACTGCTAGATTAGTTTGGTTACTTTCATAGTCTGATGTCCTACGGGATTCTTCTCTGGGGGAGTGCTGCTGATATACAGACTATTTTTATTTTACAGAAAAGGGCAATTCGTTTTATTTATGATTTAGGATCGAGAGACTCCCTAAGAGATTTTTTTAAGAAAATTGATATACTCACTGTAGCATCCCAGTACATATTTGAAAATATGTATGTGAGGAAAAATATTGCCTTATTTAATAAAACAGGTGATATTACGAGTAGAAACTTACGTAACATAAATATTTTAGTTACCTCGTATTATAGGCTGAAAACAGTCAGTAAATCGTTTAAGGGAAACTGTATGTATAAAGTTTTATAAAAACTTATTATTTTATGATAAATTGCCAGAATCGGTCCTTGATATGCCAGATAGAAAATTTAAAGCTTATGTAAAGAAAGTACTTTGTGAGAAGGCTTATTACGGAACCGATGATTATCTTAAAGACAAAAACGTCTGACTTGAGCTTGGTGCGGGTTCCTCTTAAAGGTTACATTTGTACACTCACAAATGACATAATTTGAGTACAATCGGTACATGTACTTTATTTACTAAATGACAATTATTTTAAATTTGACATTTTTAATTAATAATTATGATGACATAGCAATGTATTCTCAGGCCATACGTCTAATTTTAATATCAGTATAATTGTAAGGTTGACGTTTTTGGAGAAAATGCTGCAGTTCAGTTTGTTGCCGCTTCTTCTGTACTTGCGCTTAGGAGGCGGCAGTAAACTTAGCTGTAAGTGAATGATCTGACGTCAACAAATACTCGTTATGACATCGAAAGAAACATTGACAATTATCAAGTGATATAAATATTCGAAGATAAATAAATGATTTTTGACTTTGACTTTTGACTTGACTTTCACTGACAGACGAACGAAAGCATTTTTGACCAATCTCGCTCGGTAAATGAAGAATAGTTCGCCCCGAACTTTGACCTCGTTATTGTGGGGCCAAATCGTGCTGAACGAAGCAATCTGTATCGTTCAGCACGATTTGGTCCCACAATAACGAGGCTCTCTCCACACGGAACTCATAAACCTTCAAAAACGATTCTATATCTACCTGAAAGGCCGGCAACGCTCCTGTTACACCCCTGGTGTTGCACAGGGGCGTAGCTAGCGCCGTATCTGCCGTATCAATTATACGGGGCCCCCGGGCCACGGGGGCCCCAAACGTGCGTGAGCAAAAATTAATAAAAACTTTCCATTTTTTTTTATTTCAGAAATGACTAAGGTCAAAAAAAGCATTTTTTTCCACGTGAAGCGTGCATTCAAAAGGTTATCGCGGGCTGCGGGATTGCCCCGTTTAAATCATATCATGTACAAAGGATAGATGATCAATAATCACGTACAAAAAGGAATGATAAACCACGGAGAGAAGTGTAAAAATTTTGGAAAAAGTGACAGAAAGATAATTATGAGTAAATATTTCTTTTAATTACATGCAAACGTTTTTTTTTTCTTTTGTGAGTAATCTTTACCCTTCCTAATAGCCCTCAAACAAATTTTTATACGGGGCCCCACTAAGGCAGGCTACGCCACTGGTGTTGCAGTTGTCCATGGGCAACGGTGATCACTTACCATCAGGTGACCCGCTTGTTCGTTTGCAGCCCTATAACATAAAAACAAAACCAAAAAACCACGGCTATCTTTGCTCAGCGAAATTTGGTTCCTTCTATGTAGCAGTTGTAGCAAAGAACCTACAAGTCGTGCTACGAGCTACGTGTGAGAGCGCCTTGTAGCTGTGCTTGTAGCAAACCGCTACAACCACGTGTTACGAGTATTAGGGTCAGTACAAACAGCGGAGAGGATTTTATTATGAGTTTATGACACTAGAAAATAATCTTTACCAAGCATACAGATACTTTTTAAACACCAGCAACATTCCTGGACCAAGTTCAGTCCATGATACCAAACTACTTCCTATAAAAAAAGTTGTTAAAAATTTATAAAATTTTTAAAAAATTCGTTTGGCAGAGCACTGATTTGTAAGGAAAGCCGAATTATTTTTTTCGTTTTTCTATAAACTTGTTTATGGAAAGTACATTTTCGGAGTAAGTTCAGTATCATTGACGGATCTTGCTCCAAAAATTACAGGTTAAAGTGAAAACGTTAAGCTATTCTACGCACATTAGCGAAAAATTGCCACTTTTGGCTAATGTGCTTTAAAAAGCTTCATGTTCTCACAAAATGATATCTCCGAGGAAACGGATATATCATTTAAAATTTTGTCTTGATCAGACCCTAGATAACCCTTCCGACTATTTTATGAACTACCGTTTACAGTTTAAAGTGAGGATGTGAAGCTTTCTACTCATATTAGCCAAAAGTGGCCGTTTTTTGCTAATGTGCGTAGAAAAGCTTCACGTTCTTACTTTAAACTGTAAACAGTAGTTCATACGGTCATACCATAGTTTGAAGGGATATCTAGGGTCTTATGAATACAAAATTTTAAACGATATCCCGGTTTCCTTTCAAAAGATTTATTTTAAATTGTCAGCACTGGATCCCGGAAAATTCAGGTTAATTCAAATTTTGCATCATAATGACAGAATTCGATATACTTCAATATAACTTAAATAGGTTCCATGGCAAATTTTAGAGAAAACGTAGGTAATCTAAAGTCTAGATTTATTCCTATCCACCCCGTTTTACGGTTTTTCGTCACATTTTCGACGACCTCCGTGTCGTAGTGGTCACCATGCTAGTCCGCCACCCAGAGGTCCCGGGTTCGATCCCCGGTCAGGGCAAGTTGGAAAATGGCCTTTTTCAAATTAGCCTGGGTCTTGAATGTTTATCTATTACGGTATTTACTATAAAATATAGTATTGTTGAGTTAGTATCCCATAACACAAGTTTCGAACTTATTTTGAGGCTAGCTCAATCAGTGTGATTTGTCCCTATATATTTATTAATTATTTATTTATTTAGCCTGGTTCGCTGAAGCCGGCTTTTGAGTACGTATAATTTTTATGATGTTGCCTCGACTTGTACCGTATGAAAAATTTTAAGTAAACGTCAACGTCAGCACGCTGTCAGCTGTCACGTGCGGTGAGCTGTCAGTTATCAGTGTCAGATAAAACTTGTCGGTGAACCATCTATGTGTTCATCTCGGCTGATTTTATTCTAAATTAAAATAAGAAAAACTATCTGTGACATTCTGCGGAGGTCAAAACGGATTGCTATCTTCCGTGCAAAGTCCACGAATTGTCCCGTTCCAAAGGTAATTCAAACAGACCATATAAATACATCTTCGCAAATCTTTCAAGATGTCAATGAAGTGTGTCCCCGTGGCTGTCTCGCATTGATTTTTCGATTAAACCCGAGGCAAGTAAATATTGGTATAAGCAATTAAAGGCTCCTTTAGTGTCTCGTAAAATTTTTACGTGCCTATGTTTATAACCAACGGTAAAAGTTGTTTTTGTATTAAAAACAAGACCTTTAGAAAATCGCTCATATAATAGTGTTGAAAATTTGATAAATCTAACAGAGTTTGTCCCGTTATACTCCTCCAAATGATATGATTTGGTTATTATTAATTGTGGATACAGGTACTATGTCACTTTAATAAGCTGTTTCATCAAGAATAAATTGTTCAATGGAGATTTAATTGGAATGGTCTTCACAATCAACAAGTGGATGGAATCAAATGAAGGTCGTTTAATTAAACTTCTGACTTTTAGCATACCTATTAGATAAAGAAGTTTTTAAAAGACAAATAGTGCTAAAAATCTAAACTGTCCAAGAAAATAATAATTCACTTAAGTACTTATGGTATTTCATTTAAGAAATCGTTTCTAAATCATATCAAAAAGTAACATAATCCAAAACAAAATAACAACATTTTTTGAATACCAATCTATGAATATAAAGACAATTTTTTTTCTTTGTCCTAACTTATAAAACTATAAGCACAGGGTCATTGACTCCCAAAAGCCACAAAACAGGTGCACCCTTACAAGTGGCAATCTGACCGGTGTAGTGTTTCGGTAATGCTTGCTAGTTTTGATAATCCTGTTACTACAGGCACAAGTGCTTGGGACCAACCATTAGTATTTCCTTTGCGGTCATAGGTAGGTATGTAAATGATTAAACTAAGGTTTTAAATAAGGAAGTACTGTGTCTTGAATGCTTAAAAATATCTGCGTATATATAAATAATTTTAATTTGACCAGGAAACCTATAAACGCTTATCCCATGGCTTTAAAATGTTCATGTGTATCTATGTCAATGTTAATCCTAAATTGGTGAACTGATTTTGATTCAGTTTTTGTGAAAGGTTACTTAATTTAAGGGAAAGTTTTTGACATAGCATGTTGCTGATTTTATATGTACATATATACAGATTTGATAAATAATTATAAATAATAAAATAATTTGGATTAAAAAAAATGAAATTTAAGACAATATATTTAGTGAGAAGCTGATAACTTTTTCTTTCATCTGTTTATACAGGTGTGAAGTAAAACTATAATATAATGTACCATATCAGGCAATTGCATTTAAAACATATTGTTTTTCCAGTGTGCCTCATTCTCTACAATGGCGACCGGCTCATGGGAGGAGTTCTTCGCAATCCATCTGCCCCCTACTGACTTTGAGGACAACCGATCCTTACTCAAAGAGTTCTGCGAGCGACATGACCAGTATGGGAACAAGATTGTGCTAGTCACGGTATGCTATATTTTATTAGTTTAAAACATATCTTTCCGTAGAATAGCAGTTCAAAAATTGTACATTCGATACTCTATTATCATACCAAATTAGACTTATTTATACAAATATTTAAAACTATAATGATTTTGCACCCCCTGAAAAGTGATACATGTGGCACTTCAAGTGATGCAGGGGTATATTGACTACAGCAACCATTGTTTATTCATTCAGTACATTGCATTACATATGATTTGTGCATAAATATTTTACATATTTTGACTCAATACATATGTACCTTGTCAGGTGTTGCAATGGGACAAGAGGGAGCTAGGAATCATGCAGATATTCTGTAACGGAATAGTAGGTCTTATTTATATTATGAGAAATTCTTTTGTTAATTTCATAAACCTTTTGTAATTTTTCTCTATCTTTATAAATATGGATTTTGTTATATAATATAGTATTGTTGAGTTAGTATCCCATAACACAAGTCTCGAACTTACTTTGGGGTTAGCTCAATCAGTGTTATTTGTCCCTGTATATATATATATATATATATATATATATATATATATATATATATATAATATTATATTAGCTTGTGCAATTTATATCGGCGAGGAATTTCACTGTGCTTACAGTATGAACTTGAGTTTTTCCTTAGGAATTTGCACAGTTCTAATATGTCGATGCTGGCATGCTGGGTAGGGTCAATATATTGAGATCCGAAAAGTATTGTCTATAGCTCTCAGGTATCTTGATACTGGCCAGAATTCGAACACACTTTTTTTGTAGCACCAGCAAATCTTGAGCGTCGTACTATCACCCCACATCATCACTCCGTAGCTCAGCCACGCGTGGGCGTATGCATAGTACGAAATGAGAGCAGTCTTCGTGTTCGTACACTTTTTTAATTCGCGCAGTGCATAAATAAACTGCGACATTTTGGTTTTAATTTTTTGTATGTGAGCTTTCCAATTTGCGCTTGAATCCAGAACAATACTAAGCAGAGGGAAAGAGCTCAGACATTCTAGTTTAACATTGTTGTATTTATATTCAATTTTTAGTTCCGATTTTTGATAGGGTCTAATTTGCATAAATTTAATTTTTGAAAAATTGATTTCCATATTGTGGTCATGGTCATACATCCATAATATACGTCAATTTTCTGTTCAAATTTGAGTCGTCCTTACAGGATAAAATAATTGAGAAATCGTCTGCAAACATAATGCAAAGTTCGTCTATAATTTTTGGAAGGTCATTTATATATATGATGTACCAGCCGTCATCAGGTAGGGGAGTACCTGTACCTTTTGTACAATTCCATAATTGGTGCAACATCTTCGTTTCCTCCATCTCATACCTTTGTGTGACTAGCTGGGCAACTTTTTTAATGAAAATATTTTTTTAGCCTCGACATTCCCTAAGTACCGGGTTTCATCAAAATCGTTGTAGCCATAACTGAGATCATCATCATATTTATTTGCTGTATATTGTTTCAGTCCGGTGGCACCACGGTCCCCCTCGAGCACAATACTGTGCGGTTCGTAGACAATTTCAGCGCGGGGACGCGCGGGTCAGCCTCCGCCGAGTACTTCCTCGAGCAAGGCTATGCGGTCATCTTTATGCATCGCCAGAAGTCTTTGGAACCCTTCACCAGGCACTTCAGTGGACAAAAGCTAATGGATATGCTAGACATTCAGGAACGAGGACCTAATACTACGATCACAGGTTTGTGTTTTATATGTACAGTCTTCTTTAAGTACAGCCAAATAAACCATTTTTAGATATCTCCAAAACGTTTGACAGAGTGTAACAGATAGCTTTCTTCATATTGTAGCCATGTAACCATTTTTACTATAAATCTTACATTTCTTGCGCAGCATCCCCAAAACGAAATGAACATAATGGTTAAGTGACTAATTGATGCCTCTGATTACATTAAACATTTTAGGAGTGCCTCAAGGATCCATATTGGCGCCAACTCATTTATTTTTTACTTTTATTGAGTACATCTACACATCTTTTTTTTATAAAATAAATGTACTTTTTAACCCCTGAAAAAATGAGGGGTGTTATAAGTTTGACGCTAATGTCTGTCTGAGGCTGTCTGTGGTATTGTAGCGCTCGAACGGATGGACCGAATTCGATGCGGTTTTTTTACGTCAAAGCTAGTCCCTTGCGGTGGTTCTTACCTATGTTTGGGGAAATAAGTTCAGCCGCTTAAAAGTTAGAGTAAAAAACTCACGGCTTTCCCAAAAACATTACAGCTTGCTATAATAGCGGCATTCTTGACATTTTCGGTCGGGGGTGTTTTAATTTGATTTTTCAAATAAACTTGTCTCCAGTGAAACCAGACAGCGTAGACGTCCTCGCCCCCATTTTACTGCGGTACAAGGCAGCGCACGCGGCGGGCGCCATCCTATACGTCGCCTTCACTACGGTCTCCGACTACTTGTGGCTGCTCCGGGCCGCTTGCGAGTGTCTGGCTCACTGCGGGTCTAGAGCTATGCTGTACTTGGCCGCTGCTGTGTCGGACTTCTATGTGCCGAAGGATAAAGTGGTATGAACTGGTGTTGTCATATCAATACATATAAAACAGAAAATAAATGTGCGTGTACATAGAAAATTTACAAAAAAAAAATTGAGGCAGTGGAGGATTTTTTTTAATTCTTACTCTTACTATATTGCGTAGATAGATAGACAGATAACTCTTTAAAAAATAAAAGTAAAATTTAACACAAGGAAATAATTTTAAATTAAATGAATACAATGTGTCAGAGTTGGGCAAAATGTAATTAAACTACTAATTACTAACTACAATTACATTTTGTAGTTAGTAATTGCAACTACATAATTACAAAAAGTAACTGAAAAAGTAGTTGAACTATAAACTACAAAAAGTAGTTGTAATCACAATTACAAAATACTTTTTGAAACTACATATTTTATAAAGATATAAATTTTCGTTTCTCGCTTACAACCTTTAACAGTTACAATTTCAAAATACAACACCTTTAACACACGCCCGCGGTAATAAATTCGTATTGTAATTTGTAGTTATAACTATTTAGGCCCTTATGTTATAGGTTTGTAACCTTAAGAATATAATTGATACATTTAAAATGGGGGTTGATGAACTAGTCTCCTATGGGATCTTAGATTATTTAATGGGCAGGAAGGAAATCAGTTGCAAACGTGATTCGATTATATTTTCCGTAATCGATACTAATAGATATTTCTTCGATTTTTCAGAAATTACATATAAATAGAAATAAACGACGTTAATAAAATAAAAAAATACTAACTAATGAAGAGTAATGCTATCTTTTGGAAGATTAAATGTGTTTGACCACTTTTTACACGAGAAAATTGCATAACATGGCATTTTTAACGGAGCACTTTTAGACGTCTTTTCGATGCCTTACCGATTCACATAATGATCATAATCGATTACGCAACTAGTTTTTATGAACGTATTAGAATTTTGTTCTTATACTTCGGCAGAGGGGAACGCGCAGGTAAGGCTTATCCTGTATTAAATGATCTAAGTATGAGGATGAAGTAAGCGATGGCTTGTGAATAAAATCGTTGTTGTTTTGCGGGGCGGCGGGGACTTGAAGGCGGACCTAGCGCGGGATTATTTTTTGACATACTGAGTGTGTGTGTGTCTATGGCATCGTAGCGCTCAAATTGATGGACCAATTTCGATGCGGTTTTTTTTTACATGAAAGCACGTTTCCTTCGCTGTGTTTGATCAAAATCGGTTCGGCCGTTAAGAAGTTATTAGTCAAATTAAAGATGGCTCCACGAATTAAAAATCTACTATTTAGTTCCTCCGCCCATCACTAGATGGCGTTTACATATAAAAAGTATAAAAAATCGGGGGCTTTTAATTTGCCTGGAAAATCAACTTGCTTAAAAAAACTTATACTGTTGTAATCTTCCAGCCAATGCACAAAATGCAGTCTGAGAGCGGTCCGCCCGTGATCCAGCTGCACCTGGTGCCCAAGATGTTGCAGCCGCTCGTCAGCCTGTGGGTGCCCGCTGCGTACGTCGTGTCCTTCAAGCTGGAGACTGATGAAAACCTGCTCATACCCAAGGCTAGAGCAGCGCTGGACAAGTATAAACATAAGGTTTGTTACATAAATGCACATACCTATCTAAAAATTTCCCTTTATAGCAGGGCTTGTCACCATTAACAAATTCAGATTATGAGTATCAGAATTCAAAGATTCAAATGTTTATTCAGTAATTAGACCTTTACAGGAACCTTTACACGTCGTTTTGTCATTGAGTAACGTTATTTCCACAATGTTAAAAATGGTTATGAGAGTTTCGTTACTGAAATTTGGTAACAGTTTATTATTGATAATTTTTCAAATCTAAAATCTGACTTCACCCCCAAACTACACAACCGATTTTGATAACATTTCTATGGGACCACCTGACCAAGTATGCCTATTAAAAAAATGATTTTTCCAAATCAGTCCAATAGGTGAACAAATATATAAAAAATCCGACGAATTGATAACCTCCTCTTTTTTGAAGTCGGTCAAAAAATAACTTTACTTTTGTCGGTATCACGATGTCGTTGACACTTGGCACGAAAGAAGCGCGCGAACAAAATAATGCAGCGTTTATGTAAGTCTCAGTCTGGTTACATAAGGTGCTCCCACACAGCAGTTATTAATGTTAGGGAATGTTGCATAACATTTGTTGCCTAACATTTTGTAACAGATTATAACAAAAGTTATAAATTGTTAGTGATGTTATATAACTTCATAGAACAGAATTATGTTACACAACGAGTTCAACCAGTGAGGGAGCGTTTATTACATATAACATTTTATAACATGTTGTAGCAAAATGTTACACATTGTTATAGTATGATATCGTGTTACACAATGCTTTATAACGTTATATAACTGCTGTGTGGGAGCACCTAAATAATCAAGTGTGTACTGAATCGACAACAACATATTAACAAGAGTGCTAGCGGTCCCCACTGCTCGGACAAACCTAATGGAAAGTGCACCAATGACGCTCGCAATATTAATAATAAACGAAGTATCCCGAGACATCCGGTTAGGTTATATCTACCTAACCTTTGTACATTGGCAGAATTCGAAAGAGCAACTGCAACATATTTCTCGGAAAATAAAATTGACATGACGTACAATAAGGAAACGAACATTATAATTAAATAATAGAAGAAATAGATAATTATATTAATTAAATCTAGATTAAATACATGACGAATAATCCTGTTATCTTATACAATATGTAACAAAAACCCTGTCTGATCCTTGTAGAAGCAACTCAGACCGTCCATGTGAACAACTTTTCCCGGCCGAACACTTTTCTATAAAAATGACTATTTTTTTCGAGTTTCAAGCATTCGTCCCTAGGACAAGTAGTTCATATTGACGGTTTCAGTTGCTCCTACGAGGATCGGACAGGGTTTTTGTTACATATTGTATTATATATAGGTGGCAAAATTGTAAATATAATATGATAAAATAAAAATAAATGAAATAAAATAAAATGAAACATTTCAGATGGTGGTAGCAAACATGCTGCAGAGCAGGCATCACCGTGTCATCCTGGTGACGCCGGAAGCGAGCCACGAGATCTTGTTGACAAGAGAAGAAGTCCACGCGGGTGAAATATTTTTTTTTTAAATTTTTAAAGCGTTAATTCATTTTTTTAAAACAGTACAAGTTCATCATACAAAGTCTGCCAAACTGCGCAGCAGTTTGTCGGCAGTAGTTCCCGCGGATGACTTACACAGTTATATGTACCTATTTCTATTTTTATCTTATTTTAAAGCTGAATTTACAACAAACTATATAAAGATAATAGTTGAAAACATATCACATTTTTTATATTTTATTTTACTATATAAATACATTTAAAATATATCCTTATACCGATATTTATACTTTTTTAAGCTTAGGAAATGAAAGATACGGTTTTTTAATTTTAATTTAAGGCATTCATAATCATTTATTACCTACCTACCTTAATTCTTACCATACGTGGCCGATTTTCGCTAATGTGCGTAGAAAAGATTGACTTTCTCACTTAAAACTGTAAACTACAGTTCATAAAATAGTTTGAAGAGTTATCTAGGGTGTAATCAAGACAAATTCTTTAATGATATCTTCCTTTCCTTCCAAGTAAATTTGACATGAATTTTCCGGGGTCCAGTGCTGCGGGGGTTTGAAATAAATCATTTGCAAAGAAACGAAGACATCATTTAAAATTTTGTCTTGACCAGGCACTAGATAACTCTTCAAACTATTTTATGAACTACTGTTTATAGTCTAAAGGAGAACATGAAGCTTTTCTACGCACAATTGCGAAAAACGGCCACTTTTGGCGTATGTGCGTAGAAAAGCTTGCATGAGCATGTTCTCCTTTAGACTATACTAACAGTAGTTCATAAAATAGTTTGAAGAGTTATCTAGTGCCTGGTCAAGACAAAATTTTAAATGATGTCTCCGTTTCTTATCAATTGATTTATTTCAAATGGGGGCAGCACTGGACCCCGGAAAATTCATGTCAAATTCACTTGGAAGGAAAGGGAGATATCATTAAAGAAGTTGTCTCGATCACACCTAGATAACTCTTCAAACTATTTATGAACTGTAGTTTACATTTTTGAGTGAGAAAGTCAAGCTTTTCTACGCACATTAGCGAAAATAATTTATTTTTAACCATAAAAATTTGCGATTGTTTCGTTCCAGGCGTGGACATAGAATCGGCGATAGTGTGCGAGATCGGGCGCTTCCACTTGGAGCACATGTCTGCGGCGGGCGAGGCGGTGTGGGCGCCGCGCTCGCCGCGCTGATCCTCGCGCGTGCGCCGCCGCCTCTACCTCACGCCCGAGTAGACGCCACGCGCAGACGCCCCTGTGCTACCCGCACAAGGTACACACTTTTTCTAGTGGACTTAAACGCTCGTGTGCAACGCACACAAGATACCTACTTTTTTCTTGTGGACTTCAATGAAGCGATACGAGGTTTTAAAACGCCCGTGTGCAACTCATACAAGGCACCTCCTTTTTCTAGTGGATTTAAAACGCCCGTGTGCAATGCACACAAGATACCTCCTTTTTGTAGTGGACTTAGTGGAACTGCGCGACGTTTAAAACGCCCGTGTGCAACCTACAAAAGCTACCAACTTTTTTCTAGTGGACAGGGAAGCGACGCGACGTTTAAAACGCCCGTGTGCAACCCACACGAGGTACCAACTTTTTTCTTGTGGACTTTAGTGAAGCGACGCGACGTTTTTAACGCCCGTGTGCAATCTAAACAAGGTACCTCCTGTTTCTTGTGGACTTCAATGAAGCAACGCGACACAATCCACACAAGGTACTAACTACTTTTCTCTAACGACGTTTTAGACGCGCGTGTGCAACCCGCACAAGTTGCGAACTACTTTTTTCTAGTGGACTTCTAATAGTGAAGCGAGGTAAACGTCGATGTGCGTTCACATTGATACTGATTTTTTTACGTGCTTAGAAAACTTGTGAAATTCTTTTACGGTGCTCCTGATTAGATATCAAGAATAAAACATAATGAAAGTAAAATGACATAGTACAGGTAGACATTGATTTGTTAAGTCAAAAAAGTGACGTGTATTCTGAACTTTTAGCGAGTGTTTAGAACTATGAGTATATTATGCTAGTTTCCAATTAACGGGTCAAAAGTCGATATCAGCTTCTAATGAGGGTTTTTAAAACTATGTGACACTAGATGGTAGCTCAGTGACGTCAGGTCCAATCGACTGTTGTCAATAGACTATCACTTGACTGACTGACGGACTGTTGACTGGTTTTTTGCACTGTCAAATGTATCCAATAACAGCAGCTTACAGGTTTTAATTTACTTCACTGTGCTGCCATCTAGTGTCCAGTATTTTTGAAAACACTGATATCATTGCATGGTAATGTGTTGTCGATTAGAATTTCGATTGGAAATTCGAATGCGGGCCCTTGACAGCTCTTCAAACGTTTTGAAGTTAAAAGAGACATTTAGATTGGGTTCAATGTCCTCTTTCGATTCACTAATTGGAATATAGTATATTCGACCCATGTTTTTTAAGTCGATATCTATCAAAAGATTGTTGAGCGATGGGGGTTTTTTAAAAAGGCCCACACTAGGTGGCAGCACTGAAACGAAACTGCTGAAATCTGATACAAAAAATATGTTACAAATGAAAAAAATAGCTGTTACGCCATTCATACGTACATAATCAACAACATCACAAAATAGTCATCATTAGACCCCGTTATCTTGTCGCATTGACATTACTTTCTTGTAGGGATTGATACTTTTTTATCGACTATTGAAATATCGATGGTATTTAATTGTTCTTGAGTTGTTATGTCACTGACAATGAGTCAAAAATAATCATTATTAACTGATAAAAATGTGGAAAAAAGTTATGGGATAAATAAAAGCCACAGCTAAAAAACAATACGGGCGTTATTATAATAATACTTATCATAATTTTCCTACAATAATTACACAAACTGTATAATGATAGCAAATGTTTTATTTTGTTATACAATGTTAGCATATTTCATATAAAATATTAGAAAATCATACAAAAATTAAAAATTCTAAATCGTTCGTGTAACTAAAGGATGTTTATTTGTTTTGGTAGAATAAAGTAGTCGATATCAATAAGTCGATGAATTAAATGTTTCAATCCCTACAAAAAAGTGACGTCTGTGCGACAAGACAATGGGGTCTACTCATCATCATTACATCCCTTACCTATTCCCATTTTATTTGGGGTCGGTACAGTATGTCTTATCCCTCCATGTCCCTCTTTTCCCATTATTCTTTTATCCACCTCAACTATACCCATGTCCGATGACATGAGGAAGACCGATACCTTCGTATTATAAAACCCACACCTGTCAATGTCAACTTAATTTTAGTTGACATTGACAGGTGAATGTGTGATATTACTAGATGTCAACTAGATTTGGCCGGATAATGTTTTAAACCTAGTAACAAAGTTAGTCTGGGTTTTATAATAAGACTTATAATGTCCAAAAATAAAGGTAAATGTCCATTTAGCTTCACATTAAGTGTTTTTTTTCGTTACACATAATCAAAAGTGAATTTATCTAACTTATAATGTCCAAAAATAAAGGTAAATGTCCATTTAGCTTCACATTAAGTGTTTTTTTCGTTACACATAATCAAAAGTGAATTTATCTAACTTATAATGTCCAAAAATAAAGGTAAATGTCCATTTAGCTTCACATTAAGTGTTTTTTTTTTCGTTACACATAATCAAAAGTGAATTTATCTAAGTCTAATAGTTCTGCCTGCCAGCTAGTCTCGCACATTTTGAATTACCCTCATTCGGCTACAATCAAACTACCATTAAATATACATATTTTATGACTGTATGTATGTATTTTCAAAAATGAATATATGAGACATCTATGTCTTTATATTATATGATGTGTATCATAGTTGTAGGTGTACTATGTATGTATTCTCATGGGTAGTAGTAAAGATGTAATCCTCATGTGCCCCAGTGTATGTCATCTAAAATAGTAATTTCCATGTCTGTACTTTATTGTAACTTTTGTTGTTCAAAAAGTATATAACTTATAAGTAAACCATAAAAATGTTCAATATATTTTATGAATAGATACTTCCCGTGACTATGTTAAGTATTTATAGCGTAATATATAAACGTTGTATTGTTAAAGTAACAGTCTACAAATATATACAATAGACATCAAAATAAATTAAATACAAAACAAAAGTATATTACAGAAAATCATTAGTAAAAAAAAAAATTGGTTGCCTGTAAAGTCGGTATACGGGCGAAAGTTTTACGTGACAACGACTTTGAGTGAACTCGAGCAGTGTCTGTGACCGCAACATCGATCACTTTTTATGTCTGTCTCTCTCGCTCTTAGGCGGGCTAACCATGCCCGAGTGGAAGGGACGCGTGCCTCTCACTCGCTCTCATTGTGAGCGCATAACGTGAGCGGAGCGTAACGCAGTTTCTTGAAGTGTCACCCGGCAAACCAATTTATAAGACGTTGTCACGTCAAAAATATAATAAATATATTACGCCCACCATCTCCTTAAAAGTCGCCTTTGGGCCTTATGGCCGTATGGCCCTAGACTCTGTCCCTCTATATTACGCGGGACCTTAGGAGATTCCGTTCTGTATTGTTTTTTCTATGCTACTATCCGTCTCTGTCACTCAGAACTCTCATTTGCTAAAGCGAGAGAGAGCGACGGAACGCCTCGGAATAGGCAATGTTGATGCGTTCCGCTCTCTTGCTCTAGCTAATGAAGGTTCTGAGCGACAGAGAAGGATCGCAGCATGGAAAAGTGCTGACTGCTGTCAAATGAGTCCCAAGACTTACTCGTATCCACCACTTGACTGAGAGTGTATATATGTCGACTGTACTTGACGGGGAGGCGTTGTATCAAATGAGTGTCGTGTGTGCTCGTGTATACCTATGTGTGTCTTACTCTCGAATTTTATTATGAATTAGGACCATGGATAAGACATTTTGATCAGTTGAAAGGTTACTGGTTAAACTGAATAGTACTTATGCGTATCAAGTGTGAGATTATCGTTTCCGATATGAATATATTAACTTTAGATTTATTATTTTGAATGCGTCTCAAATAGATTAGAAAGAGCTTAAAGGCATCTTGGCTGTCGAATGAAGACAGCTTGGAGCTACGGCTTAACGTGCCTTTTGAACCACGGAGGAGCTCTAGATATGCTATTTATAGGGTTCCCCACCCAAAGGGTAAATCGGGACCCTGTTACTAAGACACCGCTGTCCGCCCGTCCGTCTGTCTATCTGTCACCAGGCTGTATCTCATGAACTGTGATAGCTAGACAATTGAAATTTTCACAGATGATGCTCTCCTATTGCCGCTATAACAACAAATACTAAAAACAGAATAAAATAAATATTTAAGTCGGGCTCCCATACAACAAACGTAATTTTTTATAGATAATGGTTAGGAACCTTTCGTGCGCGAGTCCGACTCGCTCTTGGCCGGTTATTTATGTGTCACGGCAGCTGCTGTGTCGTCGAGCTCGTGCCTAGTTTGACCTGTTTTGCAAAACACCTTCGTATTTCATAGAAACAAGTCTGTTTGTTTGATGTAGTTATTTGAATCTATTTTTAGCGCAATCAAAATTGACAAATCTTAGTTATCAATTAAACTTTTGTTTCTAAATTCTGTTAGATATATTTCTCAGAGATTTACATATCATGGGTATTTTTACCCTTATAATATTGTGTTATTCAGATTGTACTGCATCACGTTTAAGGTTTAGCTCTCATTTGCCAGCTCGGAGCAGCACTTTTCTATGCTGCTATCCTTTTCTGTCGCTCAGAACCGTCATTTGCCAGAGCGAGAGAGAGCGCAGAATGCTATCGCACGGCCGGTGCGGTAACGTTTCTTCGTTCTCTCTCGTTCTGGCAGATGACGGTTCTAAGCGACAGAAAAGGAAAACAGCATAGAAAAGTACTGTTCCGTGCTGGCAAATGAGAGCCAACTATAATCAATTTATTGATAAATGTTAAAACATTCGCCGACTGCATAACGACTGAACAAATGTACGCCAAACTAGAATTTATTAACATTTATTGTGATTGATATTAATAGACCAGACGTTGATTTGAGACTTAGCGGATAGAACTTTATTCAGTCCTTTGTGCTAACTAGTTTGTCATGAGCATGGGGTCTAGGCTTTGAGGTCTTTTTCCATTATTGACGAGACGTCACTGCAACTCGACTCACAGTAGGTTCATGACAGGTTTAGACACTGGTCCTTGTGTCAAAATAAAAATGATGTATTCAAAGACATCGACTACGCTTGGACTTGGATTGTCTTTCTGCAAAACCTGAACTTAAATGCCATGCCAAAATATGTACAGTCCCTGTCTACATAAAATAAAACTGAATCAATTATTTAATCTAAGCTATAATTCATTTGGTTAAGTATTTATAAAAAAAAAAATGTCTTTTTATAAAAAAAAAAACACTATATAAATCAATGCCTTTGCAAATTAAAAATCAATGAATGTATGAATTATGATTTACACTTTAATATGTAATGTACAAAGATATCAATTTGTAGTAAGTGTATATTTCAATAAAAAGACACGTCAAGATTGTTTACATTTATTTAAATACTTAACCAAATGGACTATAGCTTGAAACTTTACGAGCGCCACAAGTCTCAAATTAACTTAAGCGTACTGAGTATATTCACGAGTATATTGTTTTAAAATGACGTTGATGTTTTGTATATTTTAGAAATACTATTATTGTGGTGGCGTGTTCATTAAAGTTATTCAAATTCATGTTTACGGGTTAGTTTAGATACTTTGAAAGTTAAACGACGCAAAATTTATTTATAAAATATCGAAAGACAGTGCATTCTACGGTTTTCAGTGTTATTCTTTATTGTTTATTTATTTCCATCGTGTGTTAAACATTTTACTGTATGACAGTACTGACATTATATTTTATATGATTAAATCGATGTTTATGTTCTAATAACTATATGTTTAATATATTGTAGTTTTGGATAGGAAAGGGTTATTGTAAGTTCATTTTGTCGAGTTTATTATCGTGTAGGGGTAAGACTCGATTTGTTTTATATTTACATGTGTGTGTGTGTGCAAGAGCGGCTGTCACTTGTTTGGTGAGCTATAAAGATTAAATAGATAGTTCGGACCGAAGCAACCCTGTCAGGTAGAAATAAAGAGCGAGATGGCACGAAACAGTATAAGACATACGGAAGGATTGTTTTCAACGGCGCAGAATACGTGCTATAAAGTTCATAGTAAATGAACCATTAATCCAAATATGATCTGTATAATATCAGTACATAGTTTTTTTATCATATTTAAAATACTCTTTACTAACAAATGTAGGTGATCTAGCCTGCCAGGGTCTCTTGCACACAATGGTGTAGATATTGCGAGTTGTTTAAAATCTTTCGTGCAAAAGGCCAAGCCATATAGCATCTGGCGTGGCACAAATGTTTTTCCTTTTCATTCAAATTTCATACAAAACGCATGGAAATAAAGTACCAATTTGAACTGACGCAATTGCACATTGCGCGCCTTCGTTGGATCGAATCGGGCTTCCGTGCCTTTACATTCGGTGTGTTCAAATAGCGACTTTATTTCCATGCCTTTTGTGCGAAATTTGAATGGAATGGCCCGCGCCAGATCGGGTTTGGCTTTTGCCAAACTGTTTGCGCCATATGCGACGCGATGCGCTCGACGCGATAAAGTATTCTTTGTCGCGTCTGTGAGAAATGCATTCTAATATTTATATGTATGTACTGTGTACTGTCTTTGTAGCAAAAGATTTTTGTATATCGTGTGAATATCAAGAGCAGTGATCAAATGATTAGTCTTCATATTTAATCTATACTATAAGAATTTTACGATATTAAATAATACAAAAAAGTGTTCCCATCTACATATATCATGTCTAGAAACTTTGTAACGTTTCGAAACTAAGAATTTTTCACTATATTCATAATTGTAAATTCCGAGAATGTAATATTATTGAAATTTAAAAGTTATTGTAAAATGTTTCTTACGTCAAAGACAATAACGTCTATTGTTACACGTACTTAATACTTACCACAAATGTACAGTCGTCTAAATAATCGTTATACAAAGTTCAGATTTATGACGTATACAGGGTGACTATTCAACCGCCAGCCAAATTTTTAGAGCAAGCTCTATCCATGATACTGTACTGCTCTCCATGCTTTTTTTTATTTTTTTTATTTACCAATTTATGTTCACGGAAAATTTATACAGAGAATACATCAAAAGAGATCTCTTCCAGTAGGCGTGTGAGAGATGTTTATATAAGAGAGGCATACAGGCGTAGGAATGTTATTAACGAAAAACGATAAACAAATTGGGCGTCCCATACAAATCAGCGGTCGGCTAAACGAATTTTGTATGGGAGTACGAAACAATTTTATCGATTCTTAATAACTTTTTAAATAGAAGTAGTTCAGTGGCTGAACTTACTCCGAAAATTTGACTGGTGGTTAAAAAGTCATATTTATGAAGTTTTAACTATTACTAACTTGTTCCATTTTACATTTTTTTTTCCTTTAGATCACACGTACAGTCGACATTAAAAGTTGAAAAGCTGAAAACCAAATATGAACACATGCAACATGGCAGGTAACATACTCGTAATAAATCGAACCACGGGCTGTACTAGACTATAGTACAGTCTTTCCCAAAGTGGGCGATAATGCCCCCTTGTGGGCGCTGGAGGCCAAGAGGGGGGCAGTTAAATTCACTGAAATTAAGTGATTCCCTTACTACACTACATCCATTTATTAGTTCATATACTTCTTCTTCTCGAGTCGAGAGGCTATAATAAATTTGACCAGTGTTTGGACAAGGCGACTCCCGGGTCATTTGCTTCATTAAGGTCCTACTAAAAATATATTAAACATTTATTATTTTGAATGCGTTCACAACGCTATATACATATATATATATACATATACATATACATATATATATGTATATATTTATATATATAAATCTTACGATATTTAGTAATAGGTATCAAACACTAAAAAATATTCGTGTATTCAAGTATCACAGGTGAGGTCCCCACTTCCGATACTCTTTAATATTGTCAGTTGTAGTATTATTGCTTAATGTTGATTTCTGTTAGTTTTAAGTAAAAGATAGTTTAACATAGTAAAGTTGCACTATTATTGCTCTCTCTGGTAAGAAAAGTCTCATTTAGATTACAAGTTTTAATTTATCTCCAGGCGAGACTAATATATTATTGAGGATTATAAGATGAAAAAAAATGAGGGGCGCTACAAAATAACTGATTTTCAAATTGGGCGTTAGATGAAATAAGTTTGGGAACCTCTGCTATAGTATAATGATATGAAAATAACAGTCACATTGTACAGCACAAATTGCCCGGACGGCTGGACGGAAATGCGGATTTTTTCTGTTTATATTTTTTCAGTTATTTTAATTTCATTATACCATAGTGATCTAAATCCTTGGCTCGATGTATTACTAGTGTGTCCCGTCCACGTTGTTATACTACACTTGATAACAATGTTTTTAAGATACCGAAAGGCCTGTCTGGAATAATATCAAGGGTGGCTAAAAAACTATAGAAGGAATAGATCCCTCAAAGGGATAAGTCCGCCTTTGTATTGTTTTCTTTTGTATTTATGTTGTGTCCTTTTTGTACAATAAAGAATTTACATTACATAAAACACAAATCAAAATCCTCAATATATTAATTATTGAAATATTTCTCATTAGGTACTTGTAGGTTTTGAAAATCCGAAACATGAGGATAATTTTACATTAAAATGTCCCCATGCTTATCGGATGACTGATGATTGGAATTTTTGATTATAAACAAAAATTAATTTAATGGGCAGTTGTTAATGGGAGTTCTCGAAAAATTTATAATACCTAGTAAGTATGTTATTATACTTACCAGGTATTATATTTTTTCCGCCAATTGTGCAAACCAATGGTGCAATAAAATTTTTATTATCTGGTAAAATATATAGTCCAATTTAATTTTTAAGGTTCCGTACCCAAAGAGTAAAAACGGGACCCTATTACTAAGACTACTGTCCGTCTGTCTGTCTATCTGTTACAAGGCTGTATCTCATGAACCGTTATAGCAAGTCAGTTAAGATTTTCACAGATGATGTACTTCTGTTGCCGCTATAACAACAAATAGTAAAATCAGAATAAATAAATATTTAAGTGGGGTATCTATACAATAAACGTGTTTTTTTATAGACCGACTCGCACTTGGCTGGTTATTTAATGTCGACTGTAATAAATGAAACTTCTCTACTACAAGACCAAACAACATCATCGCAGTGTTAAAGAAAATGTTTAAATCCAACTACCATTAATAATTACTCACATCAAAGTATCAGTGTCAGGTCATGACAAGTCATGACACATATCTACCTAGTCAAGAGTTTCATTCGCATGTAATGTAAGGCATTGTTCACACCAAGCGTGAATTTACAGCCGCAGTATTGTAGAATTAAAAAGTAAAACTTTTTCGAACAAACTTTTTAACCGACTTCAAAAAAGGAGTAGGTTATCATTCGTCGGGATCTTTTTAGGGTTCCGTAGTAAACAAGGAACCCTTATAGTTTCGCTATGTCTGTCTGTCTGTCGGTCTGTCCGTCCGCGGTTTTACTCAGCGACTATAAGTACTAGAAAGCTGTAATTTGGTATAGGTATAAACGGATACATATGGACACGTAAAAAAAATATATAGCTATAGTAAATATAACGAAATTTAAAGGAAAACTATCAGAGCTATGTAGGGTTTACAAATCAAAAAGTTATAGGCGATCAACTTATAAAATGTACTCCGAAAAGGAAAATTTCATACAACATACATCATACATAATATCACGCCTATTTCCCACAGGGGTAGGCAGAGACTATGGACCTCCACTTGCTACGATCCTGACAAACCTCTTTCGCTTCATCTATACTCATCAATCTCTTCATACAAGCCCTTCGGTTACGGGTACTTTTTACCTCTCCTTTTTTCTGAACGTCTGCAATCTGGTCGCAGAATGTTCGCCGAGGCCGACCCTTCCCTACTGTTCCTTTCACATTTGCCTTATAAATATTTTTTGTTTTTCATACAAGTTCAATAGAAATTAATTTTTTGCCGTTTTTAGTGGCATGAACTAAAATTTGGCATTCGTAACTACGGAACCCTACACTGCGCGTGGCCCGACACGCACTTGGCCAATTATTTTATGTATGTTCACTGATTAGTCAAAGACTCGTGAAACGAATTAAAAAATATTTTTTTGTTTGGAAGGGTATAATTTTTTAGGGGGTCCCATAGAGATTTTAAAAAAATCGGTTTTGTAATTTGGTGGTAAAATTGGTTTTTATTTTTGAAAAATTATAATATGTACGTAAAAGTCAAATAATGAGATAGACTGAATCTACCATGGTATTTCCCATAACACAGATACAACAAAGGTACGGAGGCGCCATCATTTCAGGTCCACAAGTAGTTCTTGGACTCGTTTAAAAAAGATTGCTCCCGGACACTCCCGGTGATGACTTTGGTATGAACAACGCCTAGGCACAATATCCAATCCATCCAAGTGATCCCAGATGATGAAGTCTTTTTTTTAATTTATGCTATCAGCGCTTTGATGGATTCCTGGTTTTCTGCCTAAAATAAAATATAGCTTCATGTAAAGTCAACTTCTAGAGGAGCAAGAAAAGGGGTCAATGACCCGATTTCTGTCGCTCTTAGGCGTTAGGCACATTGGAACTGGCACGAACTTCTTTCCATTCCATTTGAATGTCTTACAAAGCGCATGGAACAGTCGTGCCATGTAAATGCCCGCGCAGATTTATGTGGCTTGCGCCTTATGACAATCGGTAATGCAATGTTTTTTTTTTTTGTAATATACGAAACTCATGGGTCTATAACTCGTTTGTAATGGTAATGAGACAATTTTTTGTATTTACCTTAGGTAAAATAGTTTAATACTTTTAACCCCCAGCAATTATAGAAAACAACACAAAAACAAATGTCGAGTAAATGACCATTTTTCCTGCTCTTAGTATCCTACTATACTTTAGAAACGAACAATTTTGTATACTTTTATATACTTTCATCCTACTTTAAGTCCATTTCTCAATGTACCTACGACTGTGAACTTGCAACAGATATGGGTAACCACAGTTGTGATATTGCCTGACGCCGTAGTCTAGGCTAGAGATCTTACTAGATGTGATTAAATAGTTTGTCATATTTTAATGTATGTCTGCATTTTATTTCTTACCCATGAACCTTGATACCTAATGACTCATTCACATGAAGTAGGTACTTAATTACTTGCACCAAGCACTTTAAACTCAATGAGGTATGGACGTATGATTTTCTACTGATCAGCGATTCAAATACTGTCTATATGGATTCGATTGTGCATTTTTGAGCGAAGCTAAAGAGGGTCAATTAGTAGTTTATGATACAAGTGTGGTAAGTTGTTTATTACAGTCGAGGCGGGTTGACCCACAAGCGGGCGAAGCCCGCGCGTGAATCTGGAGCCGAGACTTGTTATTGACAATACACACGTGTGCCATACTACGTTTTTCAACACATTAGTGAGGAAAAAACTCTTCAGTAATAAAACACTTCACTTAAACTTACAATAAATCTCGTTAAAGAAAATTTGAAATATGGCGCGCTTAAATTTTCTTGTTCAGGCACATTTCGCGCATGCGCGAATCTGTAGTGATACGTGAGACACAGAAATCAATCCTCCAACATCCAAATGATTATTTGAAAAAATGTTTTTTTTTTAAACGGCAGATTTATAAATTCATTTTAGTGTTGAGACAAAATTAATATATAAAATAATTTGAGTAAAACAAGGTTTTGGTAATGAGTCTAAGCTGGCTGCATGCAGAGATTATACAGGGTGGCCAAAAAGTCGTGGATCAAACGAAACAGGGAGATAAAGGAGGTAATTTCCAACAAAAAATCTTTCCCCAGCATGGCCACAACTTCATTGCAAATAAGTGCTCTTAAAGTGAGAAGTAATTTTTTGTAACGCTTTGAAATTTACGGAAAAAAAATCATTGCTCGTTAAGTTTGATATCAAGAGCTGCAATACAATTTTTGTAGTATTGATACATTATCGACTCATAATACAACACCTTTTGTTTTATTGTTTTAATCAATTTAATTTTTTACTGATTAAATTGTAAAAAAACTCGGTAGTTTCATTGAAAAAACTAAAATAATTCATATCTTTTCGTGCAATGAAGTTATGGCCATGCTGGGGAAAGATTTTTTGTTGGAAATTACCTCCTTTATCTCCCTGTTTCGTTTGATCCACGACTTTTTGGCCACCCTGTATGTTACAAAAATAATATTCAATATTTTGGATTTATAGAATCTTATTCCTAAAACAATTAAAATACACTTTACTGCACTTGTGCAGTAAGTACGGCACGATTTAGAATGTGTGCGTAATGAATGGAATAACATAACTAAAATCAGTGTGGTAAATTGCACTTTCCGAGCTCATGTGTTGAAAAAGATTATTAAAAAGTATGGTAGGTATACGTTTTTTCTCTTTCCTCCGATTAACAAATATTAAAGAGGATACAACGCATTTAAATTTCGCGTGACGTCACGATTAGCTACGAATTTTAACCAAAGGAGACGTAAATCACCTCCCCCACTCCGAAACTTTAAAGCTCTATCTTTGTGAATTTTCACTACTATTCTCAATGAAAAAATATGGGTTCTCTATTTTTGGATAATCTGGTTGACGGACTGAATAAAATAATATATTTTTAACCCAGTCTGCATCCCTGCTTCCGGTAATTTTCTGTGTTATGTACCTAATGGAAAGAGATTATAGATAACAAAAAAAAATGATTATCTAAATATATATAACTCAAAGGTGACTGACTGACATAGTGATCTATCAACGCACAGCCCAAACCACTGGACGGATCGGGCTGAAATTTGGCATGCAGGTAGATGTTATGACGTAGGCATCCGCTAAGAAAGGATTTTGATCAATTCTACCCCCAAGGGGATAAAATAGGGGATGAAACTTTGTATGAAATTTTGTCAATTTTAAACCGATCGGGCTGAGATTTTGCATGCATAAAGCTACTATGACGTAGGCATCCCCTAAGAAAGGATTTTGATAAATTACACCCCTACACGAGCGAAGCCGCGAGCAAAAGCTAAAAAATAAAACTAGATAAATAAAACCTTGTTTAATTTATGTTTATTATGCTAATAAAAAATCTTATTTGCCCCCTGGCTCAGGACCTGGATACGCCCTTGATAACAAATACATATATAGATGAATATCCAAGACCCAGGTCAATCTGAAAATGGCCTTGACTTGAGCGGGAATCGAACCCGGGACCTATAGCCTGGCATGATGACTGCTAGGCCACAGTGGTCAAAAACAAAACAAACTGTTACGTAGGCAGTCAGTTGTTTCAGAGTAATTTTCATATGAATGATCTTTTCTCGAAACATCCCGAGAGTTTGCTGTGGCGTGGCTAAGGGTCAGTCGCGGTCAGTTCAGTCAAAGATTCAAATGTTTATTCAGTAATTAGACCTTTACAGGCACTTTTACACGTCAATAAGTATAATTTATGTTACGTGTAAAGTATATTAAAATTTAATTTATTTTTAAAGATAAGCTACTGATACCAGCGCTTCGTAACGACCACTGCTGAGAAGAAACGCCGAAAGAAACTCATTTTCACAGTATTGGTCGCCTACTCGCCAGAAAGGCTTTTGTTATATTATTATTATTGTCTTTTAATTAATAAATACTTATAATATAATACAATGTTGACACATTATAACATGTAATGCTTGCGAACAAGTTAACTAACATAAATTACGTAATAAAAGATGAATAATACAAAGTAGTTAAAAATGCGAAGCTGAGCTGACCAGTCCCTTCCAGTGCTGACCTGAAGGAGTGCAACGGAGGGTTTTTTATGACACTCGAAAATTCACTACAAAATCGCATTAAGGGGATACCTGAATTTTCCGAGGTCCAGTGCTGCCCCCGCTGTTTTTCGCAATTGTGCGTAGAAAAGCTTCACGTTCTCTCTTTAAACTGTTAAACGTAGTTCATAAAATAGTTTGAAGAGTTATCTAGAGCCTGGTCAAGACAAAATTTAAATGATGTCTACGTTTCTTTTCAAATGAGTTATTTCAAATGGGGGCAGCACTGGACCCCGGAAAATTCAGATAGATAGACATACTTAGGCGCAAGACGGGAGCGAGCTTGGGTATGCTCACATGGCCTCGATACCGCTCGAGCATTTGTCATGTTTAAACCATTATGCACTTTATATCAATAGTTAATGTCCAAGTTGAGGACTTCGTTGGCCCGGCGGGAGTGCGCATTACTACCTCTTTTGCAAGTAAAGCGACACTGGGCGTAGTCCGCACATGGGTGGGTGACCACAAGTGGCATAAATTTTTCTTGAGCTCCTCCGTGCTTCGAAAAACACGTATAAGCTGTTGGTCCCGGCTGGCATCATTGTATGGCAGTCTTCAAGCTATGTCAAATGGCTTTAGGTAGCTTGAAAAATCTGACACCAGTGATGGCCACTTCCACAGACAAGAAAAACAATGTCAAAATATTGCCTCCGCTACACTCCTCTCGGTATATGTAGACTTATAAGTATCACATCTATTCCCTGATGGGGTAGACAGAGCCTCGGCTCGTAAGATCCAAAGGCCACGTGATGATGGAAAAGGGATTCAAAATAGTGATAGATTGCTAGCCGCATAATTCTTGTCTATTCCCTCGATCGGCAGAATCAGCTGGTACATAAGTATACGTTTTTTCTTTTCTTCCAGACCAACATACACGATAATAATAGCATTTTATGCAACAGTAGTTTATGAAGGTTTAAAAAATGCGAGTGGCGCAGGTTACGATGCGAGCTTTGGCGAGCATCGTTAGGAGACGCTATCAAGCATTTTTTGACGTACTTATACAATGTTGCATACAATACTTTTTCTACGACTATATTTACAAAATATAATACGAAAATAAATAAAGAAAAGTAGGTATAAAATATTACCATATGTTTGGTAGATACTAGGCGGAGATAATGGGTTATAATTTTATGATACTAGTTATCTATGGCAGACTTTTTTTTTATATGACGTCTTCTTAGTGAGCAGAAGTGCCAAGTGAAACATGGAGTAACCTAACGAATGGCTTCCGCGACGTGTAGTATGAAGAATATGTCACAAGTATTTGTACCTATTTCATCAAATTACCTACCTACGTACTTTTTATCCTTGGTAGGTTTCGATGCAACTTTGAATTAAGTACTTTTTACAAGCTTTTATTTAGTTTCACCTATCCTGTTGTCTGTCTGTCTATAATCAAATCTTGCAAGTTAAATTTGACTCCTTTCCCGGTTTCCGATTGACCTGAAATTTTGCACGCATACGTATATCGCGTGACAATGCAATATCATGATGACACGGATATGATTTGATGATGAAGCTGGACGGTGGACTCTGTAATGAAACGACGCACCCCCATCGAGTTTGGGCTCGTTTGGTTCGTCTTGAGGACCACTTAAGATAAAGCATTGTTAAAAAAAAATATTTTTTAAATAATGACTTGTTATTTTTTAATGTTTAAGTTACTGTGACAGCGTTTTTAAATTTTCCTCGGAAACGTCGCCAATTCAAGCGATAATTTAACACTGGAACTTTTTCGCTACATGCGCTAAGGATTTACATATGAGTACATCTCATTAAATACAAGTACTCAGTAAATACAAATATAATATAGATATTATTCCACATATACCCATCGTGCATATAAACTTTTAACCTGTTCTATTTGGAAAAGGGTAAAAAAAAATTGCTAGGCTAGGATGGTCTTGCCATGAGGATTTTCAGACGATTTATGCTTCACCACAACAAACTCTTCGGAGGCACCTATTTCCATAACATAAAAGACTAAATAAAGCTTGACAGCTTCCCATTTCAAAGTTGTCATGGCCTGTCAGAATTGCACTGAAATATTTTAAATACGTAAAAATACACTAAGCGGTGGTTACATTGCGATCGTTACATTAATTTACTTCAAAATTATAAAATCATGGTAAGTAGGTCCTTAATTTGCGCTAGTCTCTAACGTAGTACCTACTTGGTAGACACTTATCGCCAGTTATTTGCCGGTGCTCAACATCAACACTGAAGAAAGTTTAACTATTTTCCAATACAAGAGTACTATAGAGATATAAATAAACTACACGCGACTAAGGCGACAAGGGATAGTAGAATACATCGAGGACATTTAAGGGACAGATAGATATGTTCTAATAACCACAAGGAGCTATACAAATTAGTCACCAGAACAATGGATTCTATTTAAAGAGATCAATGTAACAGCTACTCATAAAATATGAAAGTTCTCCAGTTATCGTTAAATATCACCGTATTTGTAATTATCAATGTAGTTTGTGTTTGCAGGAAGACGAAATCGAAGACCTCGTAGGCGACGTGAAGTACACGGACTCCCAAAAAAGTGTAACCACCTCGAACGTGTACTCCTTGGACTTCACGGACAGCAGTTCGGACAAAACAGACAAACACAACTCTTCTGGAAAGGACACCTACGTCATTGACTGCGACAGTGACGACAGCGACAAGACCTTTCCGCTCCTCAACCGCACACGACTAGCCAAGAAACCAGGTGTCGTGAATCCATCATACATCAGTCGTAATATTTCAGCTATTCAAATAGATAGCCCACCGCCGCAAATTAAACATGACGCTTGTATTCAGTACGAATCGTCTGTTAATACAAACAAGTCTGTTACAGCAAGCATCCAGAAATGCTCCTATACAGCTCAAGAAACTTTCACGCAGACCAGCAAAACTATTTTAGAACTAGCTTCCTGTGAACCCGCACTGAGAAGTGCCCATAAAAATCTCGAAACACAAACATCAACGCTGTCAATAACTGAGAATACAACATTTGAGTATAAAATAGAAATCGCGGAATCGTGTACAAGTATAACTGATAACAAATCACATTTGAACGGTAAAAAGATCACAACACAACAGTTTTACAACCTTACAGGCAATCCTCTCCTAAATAAGTCGACCGACGATAGATCTTCTAAATTCCCCATGTCAAGAACGGAAAGCAGAGCTGAAGACAAAAGTGATAGCAGCTCAAACAGTGAAATAATTAATATCATAAATGATGATTCAGAAGAAAACTTCTTTAGTGATGATCAAAATGAAAGTAAAAATTTGTCAGATTCCAATTTTGATATCGACGAAGACTCATTGATGGAAAAATGTGATCCAAGGCAAGACGATCACGATAGCATCAGCGATATCACCTCTTTGTGCAATGACGTCGATGACTTTTATAGGAAAATGAGTCAACAAATAGAAAACTCGTCCCCAGATAGATCGTGCGATTCAAAATCTCAAGAAGATCAAGACAGAATGGATCATCGTCTCGGACTATTAACTCCTTTAACTGAAGAGTCAACAAAGAAAAACAGCAGCGTTCTTTTGGATATTACACCTAACGGTGCTACCATTTCAGAACCTACAGATAAAAGAGAAAATACTTCCAGTCGCATGCCACACGAATCTTACACGAATCATTTCAAATTACCTCCCATAAGTAACACGTCAAATTCAGATAGTACGCATTACAGATATACGGTGTCGATCAATCCCTTGCAGCAACTTTCTCAAAAGGCCATGGCGTTGAAATGTCTGTACGATGGACAGGATCGGTGGGAAATTACTTCCAAAGAGTTAGCTTCTGGAGAAAGCATGATGATTAGTGGGCGAAGTGGTATGTTTCAATTTTTTAACTTATTTAGGAGTTAGGCTGTTGTTGGCTTCAACAGCCTACAATGCTATACTTACTCGTAAAACTGTAGAGTTAAATGCACCATAGAAGATATGTGACTATTATAGTGAAATAAATAATGTAAGTGTTTCTATTAATGTTATCCTCTACTAGAAGCATTGTCTGATAAAATCTTCCATAAATACAAGTTGTACTGTGATGCAAACTCAAAGGTATTTGATTCATTAAATTCAAACGCGTTAGGTAACAATATAGTCCTACTTTACTATAATCTGACATCCACCGGGCAATTTCCAGTTAAATTAGAAGAAAGGGAGAAGCTCAGCATTCAGCTGCCGCCGATAGAAGGGCAATTCAGAAGTAGCAATCAGCAAAACACGGATATGTGCGTCAACGGCGAGCAGGTGTTCACCAACTCGACTGCTCCCATCAGCATAAAAAAGAGGATAAAAGAGTTGAAGATGAGTAACCATGAAGGCTCGCCAAATAGGTACTTGAATTCACTTACTTAATGTTTTTCGTTTGTGTAAGAGTATCCACTCGGCTGCCAGATTTTGTAAGATGTCTATGGGTAACTGATATAGCTTGGCGACTGCCATACAGCGATAATAACCGGGACCAAATACAATGACAACGGCTTGACGTGCCTTCCGAAGCAGGGAGGAACTCGAGAAAATTCTTTGCCGCTTGTGGTAACCCATTCACCCTTCCAAATGCGGATCACGCCCAGTTTTGTGCGAAAACTCTTATTTTCTAAGGATTTCACTACAGGGTGATATAACTGGAAGCAGGAAATAGATTTAGTTTATCGCATTAGTTCGTAACAATACAATTCTATAATCTTAGTTAATCACGTACCCAACTATCAAATAATGCTGTTGGTGCGCGAAAGTATTAATTTCAAATAAAACCGGCCAAGTGCGAGTCGGACGCGCGCATGAAGAGTTCCGTAATTCATCATCATCATCATTTTCCTCGCCACTTCCCTATTTGGGGTCGGCTCTGTATGTCAACTTTTTCCACTTCTTTCTGTCATTCACCATACTTGCACTAGCTCCTCGTTCCTTCATATCTGTCCTTACATATTCTTTCTCGGTCTCCTTATACCTCTGCAGCCCTCTAACTCCAAATGGGCCATCCTCTTAGCCAGGTGTTAGGCATCCCTCCTCATGATGTGGCCATACCACGTAAGACGATGGCTTCTTAAGTTCCGTAATTATCTATAAAAATCACGATTTTTGGATGGGATCCACACTTAAAATTTTATTTTATTCTGTATTTAGTATTTGACGTATTTGTTGCTATAGCGGAAACAGAAATACATCATCTGTGAAAATTGCAACTGTCTAGCTATCACGGTTCCTGAGATACAGTCTGGTGACAGACAGACGGACAGTAGAGTCTTGGTAATAAGGTTCCGTTTTTACCCTTTGGGTACGGAACCCTAGTATTTTTTTACCAATTACCTAACTGCAGAAATCTCCCTACTCGGTCGAGAGCACGTGAGACAATCAAAAATCCAAAACCACGTATGTTAAATTGTCAACAGGTAAAGCTTCGAAATGAAGTTATTTATTTCGCATTGAGCGAGTAGAATTAAGGTATTTATACATTAGCAGTTTTAGAGTGGGGCGCGGTTGGGCGACCACCCAGGGCGCCAGAAATAAAGGGGCGCCATTTCAGCCCATCGGCGCTCATTGATCGAGGCCTACTTACTCGTAAATCGTAAATTCCTTCAGTGTAGCAAAAATAATGGTTACGTTCGTATATTTAATGTACTTCTTTTTTTTTACATTATCTAATTATTGCCTTGCTCTGCCTTTGCCTTATTTTGAATAGGTTTAAATTGCAGTTAGCTAGGGGGTGCCGTAGAAATTTCAACCAGGGCGCTGGTAGTGCTATAACCGGCACTACAACTTTGCAAACTTTGCTTTGAGTAGTATAGGTAGTGTCTTATAATTGATTCTCCTGATCAGGAACCAACAGAGCAGGAGCGAGTCCCCGGGCAGCGGCTCCCCCACCGAGAGCAGACTTGGGGACGTCGCTGATCGTGGATGTGAAGCGCTGTGTTCCGAACTATTGCGGAGGCTACGGTCGTCCTCCTGGTAAGTATGTTTCCTTCGTGTGCATTCGATAGTATTTTTTTTTCAACACAAATTCGGAAAAGTTTGTCTGATGTCTAGGGAAGACATGAGGGTTAAAAAAATCCTGGTGTCACTTCAAGGGGAGCAATCAGGGGAGATATGTTTTAATTGTGAATATTTATCTGAATTTTATACCCATACCCAGTCACTTTCCCTTTTACCTATCCTGTTATTTAACACCCACCTAAATTTCTCTTACAACCCAAAAGTTGGCTGTTAGAAAATGCTTTTAGCATTAAGTCCGCCTATTGTGCTTTAATTGTATTTTTTTACAATAAAGGTTAAATAAATAAATATTTCATAGATTAAAATTTGAATAATAAGTGTATACCTTTTATTTCTCCACCCTGTAGTTTCTCTCATGCCTGCTTCTTGTCGCCTCATGTTTTCTCATTGCAGGATGGAAACAGCAGAAACTTTAGAAGACATGCCAAAAGTATTAGAAAAGTTTTGGAGCACTATTACGGAAAATCGGATCGCTGACCTAATAAGACAAGTAAACTTTATTGTCATTAACCTTTTCAATTTGTTAAATTATACTAGTTAGTCTAAATAAATATAGCCGACGCTGCGCGGGGAAGTTACCACGGCATCATGCTCTCAATGATATAGTCTGGAAAGCCTTTGTTCCCTAACGTTCCCTGCGTACTGGAGCTGCCACGCCTTAATAGGCCGGATGACAAAAGACCTGACGGGCTGACGCTTGTGCCGTGGAAGCACGACAAATGCCTGATATGGGACGCAACCTGCAGTACAGTAGTCGTCAGCTACATTGGGCGTACTGAGTGCATGGCGGCGGCGTCTGCCATAGATGCGGCTAATAGAAAACGATTGAAGTACGCGGCTTTGGAGCGAAAATATTGTTTTGTGCCTATACCCGTTGAGACCATGGGCAGCTTGGGATCGGAGGTATAGTTCAAAGAATTGCAGAAAAGACTGGGGACTCCCGCTCTGGCAGGCGCGGTCGCAGCCTGAAATTTTGGAGGGGGTCACTCACAACACTAATAAAAACACCACTAGATGTCAGCAAACTAGAAATTTTTTGGCTGTTAGGGGATAGCTAGAAATTCCCTTTTATTATTTGAAAAATTTTTGGGATTTCTGATTCTGACCTTAGATTTCGGACCGCGCCTGCGCTCTGGCTCGTTTTTGGTGCAAAGAATAGCAATAGCTATCCAGCGCGGCAACGCGGCAAGTGATCTGGGAACCGTTGCACCAGAAACTCTATTAGGCCGGTTGTAATTTTATTTTGTATAATTTTATTTACTTCATTTCTGACCATGGATTGTGATTAAAAAAATAAAAATGTTATCATAAATTAAAAATCTTCGATGTTGGTATGGTAAGAAACTTACTCAGATAGCTAAAGCCGATTCAGGCAGTGTGCGAAACATATTAATAGGCGACGCGAGCAACCCTTCACTATTTGAATTCCTTTTTATATTATCTCGCCCACCTAAACAGCCTGGATCTTGCTGCCCTGGGCCATTCCTAGACGTCTGCCAGACGACCTTCATGGCGTAGTGGTCATCTAGTCCGCCACCCAGAGGTTCCGGGTTCGATCCCCGGTCAGGGCAAGTTGGAAAATAGTATTTTCATATTTTCCTGGGTCTTGGATCTTTATCTATATATGTATTTGTTATAATATATAGTATCGTTGAGTTAATATTGTATAACACAAGTCACGAACTTACTTTAAGACTAGCTCAATCAGTGTAATTTGTCCCTATATATTTATTTATTTATGTCTGCTTAGAGACGCAGAACCATAAATGCTCTGGCTGCCCAATAAGTACGAGTATGTATGAAATAAATATAAAACATTATGTCCTCACATTTTCCAGGTGAATGCACATGTAGAGTCGCCCCGGACGCAGGTGTCCCGCACCGCTTGCAGCACCCTTGCCTCTATCATCAAGAACACAAACTATACAAAAAAACCGGTATTTGTTCTTTATTTATGTAAGCCCAAAAAGTACGTTAAAGTATCCATAAATTCATTAGAATCTGATTACTCTTACCGCTGTGTCTGTTAAGTGTATCTTACACACCCAATTGTCTTTAGACGTCTTAAAATTTAGCCACGTGTATTGGCCACTTAAACAGACTAAAAAAAAAACAAGTACAAATATTATACTTGGACAGGTACAGGCTAGATCTATCTCAACAACTTTTTGAACAACGGCTTAAGTTTATCTCTGGAAGAAATGCAAGGGTTCTCAGT
Organism: Acrobasis suavella; assembly: GCA_943193695.1. Lineage (NCBI taxonomy): Eukaryota > Metazoa > Arthropoda > Insecta > Lepidoptera > Pyralidae > Acrobasis > Acrobasis suavella. The sequence continues at coordinate 2,930,439 of OW971940.1, forward strand.
ATTGGCCCAACACTGAGAACTAGTGATGTACAAGACTTCAGTCCTCGAGTTTTAATTTTGAAGACTCGATTCGGTTTAGCAGGGCTCTATGAGCTCAATAGGCTTGGAGTTCTAAGGCTAGGCGAGCGCGACTCGTTCTCTAAGCAACGACTCGAGTCTTCAAAAAAGCTTTAGTTATAAAATTTACATGAGTCTTCAATAGAAGCTCGAACCGCGATGTACAAGGCTCGAGTCCTCAAGTTTTAATGTTGGAGACTTGAGTCAAATTTGCAAGGCCTAGTGAACTTTGATAGGCTCGGTATCCCGAGTCTAGTTTACCCCGAGCTCTCAGAGCAACGACTCAAACCTTTAAAAGACATACACTCGAAAGACATTACCCTCCCTATTCACAGTCGGATAAAAGACTCGAGCGCAGAAGAAGGCTCGGGTGCAGCAAGAGACTCGAGCTCTAATCTCACGCTCCGAGGCTCAATGTAGTTCGCAGTCGTCGAGCCTACCGTTAAAGAGTCGAGCCATGTAAACGACTCCGAGTACTAAGAAAAAGGAATCGGAGGACTCGAGTCTTGTACATCACTAGTTTTGGCCACTTCATGAAAAATACCTGCTTACAGTTTTAACGCTTGCAGGACTTCTACGAAGCCGTAACGTCTCTGCTGATCAAAACCGGCAGTTTCAGCCGGCCGGTGCGGACGGCCGCCAACCTGGCGCTCGATGAAATCGTCTGCGACGTCGACCTCACGCACTGCGTCACAGCGCTCTGCTTGCATGGTGTCGGGTTGGTACCCTCAACAACCCTACCTATCTACAGTTGAGGAGCTTGGTAGCTCAGAGGAAGTACGCATTACTAGCACTCTCACATGTGAAGTGACACTGGCCGTGATCCGCGATTGGGGTGACCACAAGTGGCATGAAAATTTCTCGAACTCCGTCGTGCTTCAGAAGCCATTGGTTATCATTCATGTTAGTTGTCAAGCTATGTCACATACCTTTAGTAAGCTTTGAAAATCTGTCACCAGTGTTGGCCACTTACACACGAAAATCCTTTAACCGTTTTCCATCCTCATGGAAGCCTTATATTTATTTCAATATAAACACTTAATATTTATTTCAATATAAACACATACACAACGTACAAAGTAACGGTCCCAATAAACATCCCTAGGGGACAACTATTGAATACCACTGTGAATGTATACCTAGCTTTAAATATGATTGCATACAATCTAAAGAAAAATTTTAATCTTAGGCATAGATCCAAGGAGATCACTTCGTATGCTGTAAATATACCTTTACTGCTTAGAAATTAATGAGTGATCCTATCGAATGCCTTACTATAATTCTACGCCTCATATGCGGAGCGTTGAGTTAGTGCTCTTCTCTCAACACGTAGAATTTTTCTGGACTTTATGGATGGATGTCCGAATGTCTTTATGGACGATTACGCTCGAAATAACTTACGTCTCTTTACCATTTTTTTATATTTTCACGTCACGGGATTGTTTACTACTGAAAATTACTTTCCAAATTCAGTGCCGTTTAATTAAAATTGATAGTTTTAGATTTTAACGGCCGTTTCTAGGCCTAACCTTTTGGTTTTTCCAAAGTTATTTCATAATTCCCTGTGTCCAGACACAAAAGCGGTCTGGTCCGCGGCGCAGCGGCCAGACTCTTGGTGGTGTGCTGCGCGCTCGCCAGCGGAGGCCGAGAGCTGCTGAGAGCGCGACCTCCTTCCGCAGCCAACGCAAGGCGACTGGCACTGCAGTCTTTGTCAGCCCTACTGTCCGACAAGAACACTGAAGTAAGGTAGGAAAAAACACCTCCGAATAATTAGAATTTATAATCACATTCCGAATCAGCTTTTGCTAAAGACATAAGATTGATTTCTTCCACGCAGGTCTGTTCTCTTCCTGCTCAGATCGTAGGAGCCGATCGAGGGAACGAGCTAAAATGCAAATCATGTTATTAGGCGATACGGCTAGCAACCTATAACTATTTTGACTACTTAGTATTTCTTATTACGTCAACTATATTTGTTAACTTGTTATATTACATGTTATAATATGTGTAATACATTGTATTATAATTCATAAATATTTATTAATTAAAAGACAGATAATAATAATAATACAAACCCCTTCTGGCGAGAAGGCGAACAATACTGTGATTTCTTGTCAACAGTGGTCGTTGCGAAGCGCTGGGATCTGTAGCTTTTCTTCAAAATAAATTTATTAAATTTTTAATTATCTACCTATCGTTACGTTTGGCAGAAAGTACGCCGAGCGCCTGTATACTATGCTGCGGCCGCTCAGTAACTTTGAGGCCTTCTACCTGACTGATGTTGAAGTGGACGTGGCCACCAGCCAGATGAAGAAGTACGACCACGTGCTCAGTGCCAAACACTCTAGGTGATGGTACTTTAACCCATTCGTTGCAAGGATCTGAGTCATAGACTGGCCTCGACACAAGTGGGCCATGCGAAACGGTACTCTGTTTTCGGATCTGGTTTTCGCTTTTTCCTGTGTCAAAATGTTTAGAGTAAGACTAGCAATGTATCAATAAACTCTAACTGCTGCTGCTCTCTAGCTGCTGCTCGTCGTGTAACTCATATCTGTAGTGAGCTGTCGTTGGGAAATTTGTTACTTTCCAGCAACTAAAATCAGATTTCTAAATTTGAAAACAATCATTTTCTATAGGATTTGTATGAAATGTAGACTTTTGATGTCATATAGTTTCTTGGAGACAAATTACGCTCTTAATACCAGTTTGTCTGCAATAATAAAATAAAAACCAAGTTGAAAATGGATATTTCAAAGACAGTGACATTATTTTGTGACATTTTGTTTTCTTAACAGCCAAATAATTTATTTTTGATCTAGGAAGGACCCAATTTCGAACAGCTTTATAGTTGTCAAGACACCGGGGTTTTCCTTGTTTTAAATTGAATTCAATTTATTCATTTGCAGTTATTAGGGTTTTTACAAAGAGTTAAAACGTTGTTACCTAAATTTTGCACTTGCTATTAACTGATTAAGAATTCAAGATGTCCTCAAAATATTGCAAATGACTCTGAGCTTTTCAAAATTAAAGACTTGAAGTTGCGTTAGCGTTGAATCAGTATATATAAATATTCTGACCGAATCGCTTTCTTATCTATTTATCATTCCATGATTTTAAACTAATGCGTGTCCACCCTATCTTGCTGAAAATGCTGGCCACAACAACGCATCTTGTGATTTTTTTATTTATGTACAATATTATTTATGTTTAATTTATTTATAACCGTTAACATCTCTTTTAGGAGTATATTAACAACGTGAAATGATATGTTTGACGAAATATCAGTCAATTCAAAGAAGAGAACGTATTTTGAGTCTTTTAGTGCTTTTCTGACGAAATCAAAATAACGAAAGTTATATGTCGATAAGAGTTCGTTCAAAAATACATTATCAGCCCATTGTTTAAGATAGAATTTGTTGTTATTGTTAATTTATCTGCTAGCCTGTAATTTACATAATATCGGGCAGTGGTGATACGCGAATGTTGGAACTGGATTTTTCGTAAACATTGCTATGTGTGTGGCATATCTATTCTGTACTTAATATCAGCGACATGTCTGTCGTCCGAGTCTGGTCTGCGATTGCCGCATAGTCCGCATACTTAAAGGGAGATCGAATAAGACGTGACAAATATTACATAATATGACAATGCAGTCAGAAAGTTCCTTTATGACAAGGCTCTAAGGCCTTTATGAATGTCATGCCCAGCAATGTTTGTACCTAAGTCATCAAAACTGGTTGAGGAACAAACATTGCAAGATGTTTATGGACAACAACCAAAGTCAGTATTATTAGTGACAAAGTCATAAATAATCTATTCATGTAAGTCTATTTGCTGACTCTTGATTTTTGTGCAAAGATATAGTACATACAAGTAGTTATATATTTGCCACCGAGCGACCGAGCATAAAAGAAAGTATTAATGATACTACAAATATTTTTGCCATGGTCGGGTTATAGGCACACTTCCAATTTATGCAATTTAAAGTGTGCCTGAAACCCGACCATGAAAAATGCTCGGTCGATGATTGAGACAAAACAGGGTACTCGCTTTTTTTTTTAATCGCATTATGACTATCTCGCTCTATCAAATTGTTTCAGGCCCTTGTTTCTCTGAACTATAAGTGTGAGAAAAAAAATAAAATAATTTTACATAAGTTCATGAATTTCTTAAAATTTTATCATCATTTTCCTTTTCTGTGCTCTGTCAAGTAACACAACTCCATTATGCTGAAGCTATGCGGCAATAGCGTGCTAGGCTCAAACCCCTTCGCTGTTGTGTAATTTTTTTATTTGTAAAGTTGTGAAGTGTGTAAATGTTACGTGTGACCCGATGTTGATAATAAACCCTGTAGATAATTCACGATTGTTTTCTTTAGTAACGGAGTCATTCGCGGTCATCGCAGATGACTGGGCATAATATTTTTATAAAATATTACCTAGCTGTTAGCAGTTAGTACGTATAAATATTTTTTTAAACGTTTAATCTGACCTTGATACAAATATTACATATATCTAAGCTGATTTCATTGTTCTTACAATTTAAGATACGTATACAAAAGTAGGTATTAGGGTACCTATACTGTAAGTATAATAAATAAAAGGTATTTCCGATAAGCACAAGTACGTCATAGTGTAGGTTTCAACCTTCATAATGACGAACATCATCTACGGCTACCGTATAGGGTTCCGTAGAAATATAAATAAATAAATATAAAATATAATTTCTATTTTTATATTATTGTGGAAAAAATAATATAAATCATAACTAACGAACGTATTTTTATAATTTTTTAGGGTTCCTTACGGAAAAACGGACCCTTTTAGGATCACTTGTGCGTCTGTCTGTCCACTCATCTGTCATAGGATTGTGTAATCCCAACACAGATGAAGGACCCAAACACAGATGTGCAAAATATTTTTTTTTAATGAGGTTCCTTTTCGGGTAACAAATTGAGAAATCTATACTATAATAAAAGAGTAAAAAAAATGTGTCTGTACATTGAAAATTTTTCAAAAACTTTTTCGCCCCAAATATTTTTTCAAAATATTTGGGGCGATGGAGATATAGTAATAGAGTAAGCAAATAAAAATAAATGTCTGTCTGTTTGTCTGTTTGTCTGTTTGTCTGTTTGTACACGCTAATCTCCGGAAATACTGGACGGATTCGAATGAAACTTTTTTTGTTATATAGCTGTGAAGCCTGGGCAACATATAGGCTATAATTGATTTTGGAAAATGGAACACATGATGCAGAACTATAATGGTCCAGCTAAACTATAAGAAATATTAAAATGCCGCCTTAGCAAAAGTTGTTAAGTCTGATGAGAACTTTTTGTTGAGTTATAGTACAACTGGCCAAGCGCGAGTCGGACGCGCGCGAAGGGTTCCGTACCATAATCTATAAGTTCAGTATTTGCGGACCTTCAGAGCATATCTTATAAAATTCTTGGTTATGTGAACGCGCCATATTGACACCAAAAAATTAAAAATCAATTAATAAAGAACTTATGACGCAAATTATTGTTAACTAGCTTGTGCCCGCGGCTTCGCTCGCGTAGGGGTGTAATTTATCAAAATCCTTTCTTAGGGGATGCCTACGTCATAGTAGCTTTATGCATGCAAAGTCTCAGCCCGATCGGTTTAAAATTGACAAAGTTTCATACAAACTTTCATCCCCTATTTTATCCCCTTGGGGATAGAATTGATCAAAATCCTTTCTTAGCGGATGCCTACGTCATAACATCTACCTGCATGCCAAATTTCAGCCCGATCCGTCCAGTGGTTTGGGCTGTGCGTTGATAGATCACTATGTCAGTCAGTCAGTCACCGTTGAGTTATATATATTTAGATTTCTTGGATAGTGTTGTTGACGACGCCACCAATTATCCAGTTGAGTTTTTTAATTCACTTGCAGCAAATGGACTCACGGCTCACAAAATAAGTCTTAATGTCGGAGGGCCAATAATGCTGATGCGAAATTTGACTCCGCCGAAACTGTGTAACGGAACCCAACTTAATGTCTCAGCACTGTATGCCGAAGTACAGCGGCTGAATTTCAGCCAATGCATGCCTGCAATGTTATTTGCATTACTAGCAACACATAACGCCGAACTTGCGTACCCGTACCCGTACCCGTACCAGTACCCGTACCCGTACCCGTACCCGTACCCGTACCCGTACCCGTACCCGTACCCGTACCCGTACCCGTACCCGTACCCGTACCCGTACCCGTACCCGTACCTGTACCCGTACGCCGCCGCCGCCGCCGCCGCCGCCGCTGCTGCCGCCACCGCTGCCGCTTCCGCTCCCGCTCCCGCTCCCGCTTCCGCTTCCACTCCCGTTACCGTTCCCGTTCCCTCTTCCACTTCCGTTCCCTCTTCCGCTCCCGTTTCCGTTCGCCGCAGACGCGCCAAAGACGGAAGATTAAATTCTCATATCGGCACATCACTACTGTCCGGCGTTTCCACCGAACTTCAGCAGCTGAACTTCAGCTTATTTAGTGTGTCATCCCCACCGAACTTTAGACACTGAACTTTAGCCACTAAACTTCGGCATAGTCTGCTGAGACACTTAAAGCTCACAGTAAGTGAGTGATGTCAGTGAAATTATTTATTCCGCGTATGCCACTCATCCCCAACAATTTTCCTTTTGAAAATATACAGTTCCATATGTTAACTTGCTTTGCTATGAAAATAAGTCACAGTTTTAGAGGCTTAAAGCTGCTGATGTCGATCTAAGGACTGGTTTTTCGCATGGCCTACTTATTGTGGCTTTCTCCAGGGTTAGTAACACTTCAGCTCTTTTCATATTGGCTCCCGAAGGAAAGAATTAAAATAATATTGACTTTTAACTCCTAACACTGTTACAAGTACTTTCTCCCTCTGTCTCTCTCTCTCTCTCTCTCTCTCTCTCTCTCTCTCTCTCTCTCTCTCTCTCTCTCTCTCTCTCATTAGTTTTTATTTATATTTATACGCCGGAGTCATAAAGTCCACGCGAACGAAGTCGCGGGCATCAGCTAGTTAAAAATAAAAGTTCTGCAAACCTTGCTATGTCATATATCAAATGAAAGGACTCATTATGAGGATCTCAAATATATTTTTGGTATTATAGTAAAATAAAAAAAAATGATTTTATTCGCGAAAAAAGACGAAAATTGACCATTCCCACCTGATCTTCGAATCTACAGAACTTAAAACTTTGAAAAAATTACTAATTTTAGTTCATTGCTTGTAATAAACAAGGAAAAGCTATAAGACTTCTTTCAACTAAAAATCAATATAATTCGTTCACTTCCGGAAAACTAGATACCGCTAGTAGCAGTTACTCGCGTCTTACTGTGAGGATTTGCACTTGGCTGTTTTTTTTTTGTGTACAACTAGTTTCAGTTATTTATTTAAATAGGTAACTGCTGTAAATTTGCACCAAATAAAGTATTTTTCTTTCTTTCTTTCAAACTCAAATGGCGACAGGTTTTTTTTTTTTAATTAATAAATCTTCGCGGATGACATCGTACTCTTCGCGTCTTCCGCATCCGAGCTCGAAGTCATGCTTCAAGATCTGAGCACGACAAGCCTTCAAGTTGGACTCAAAATGAATCAGACCAAAACCAAACTGATGACCAAAAGCACGAAGCGTAGAGTCGCGGTAGACGGGCAAGACATACAATACGTTGATGAATACAAATATCTTGGGCAAGTAGTCTCCTTCATCGATCGACAAGACAAAGAAATTAACCGGAGAATTGAAAATACCTGGAAAAGTTTCTGGTCGATGTAGAGGCTACTCAAAGGAAACTTACCAACATGCCTTAAGAAAAATTACTCGACATATGTATCTTGTTCATCCTAACCTACGGTGCTCAGACTTGGTCACTGACAAAAGGTCAATGGTTCAAACTGAAGGTTTGCCAAAGAGCAATGGAGCGCAGCATTTTAGGCATTAAACGTACCGACCGCGGAAAGAAAACCACGCTACGGTCCATCACAAAAGTCGTGGATGTTGGAAAGAAAACAGCAAGACTGAACTGGGATTGGGCGAGTCACGTCTGCCGCATGCAACCGGAAAGATGGGCCCACACTCTAACTGGATTCCAACTGATGGCTATAGAAAGAGAGGAAAGCCTAGAACAAGATGGTCAGACGACTTCAAAAGTTACGACAGGGACTGGAGAGAAAATACACAGGATAGAGAATTGTGGAAGGTAAGAGGGGAGGCTTTTGCAAGCAGTGGGACACGAATGGCTAAAAAAAATTAATAATCAATTTAGGTGTGCAGTGCCGGACAAATCCGTGAACGGTTTACTGAACACTGCACGTGAATCAACCTAATTCCCTATTCTGCCAGTCTGCCACCCTTGTATGTGTAATGTATGTATGTTTGTCAACCTAACTCCTTAACTCTGCCACCCTTACGGGTTTGTAATGAATGTATGTATGTATGCGTAGGTGTGAGTATGTGGATGTGAGTGTTACTGAGGTGGAGTTCCTAACCGTCCCTACTGGTGTGGTAGTGTATCCTATCACCCTAGCCCTAACCATACGGTGTAATAAATAAAAATATAGATAAGTACAGGAAATCTGTAACCGTGAGACCTAAGGTTACAGATGGAGGTTGGGTAGGAAAAAAGGTATGTGTACGTAGTGCAATGTACACAGGCAATGACTTCCCACTGCCGATCCTACAGACTCATAGGACCGATCAGCCTGACGGCTAAGGGTGTCTTGGCCACAGTGGGGGGAAGCTCCAACACGTAGCCGCACTGCCGTGCAGGGACACCACCAGTTTGTACTGGGGACTGCTAAGTATTCGCTCAGGCGCAGCGGCACGCCTATCCAGATGGTACTGGAGTCGAGATGGGAGGAAATGAATCAACTCCAAAGTTACAACTGATTTATTTACACATAATTTTAGGTTTATATACAAAATTCTTATACTACTTATACACATTCGTTTTGGTTGTGTGTCGTCTGTGTAGACTGCCGGGTCATTTCTGACGCTTGTCCAATTGTGGTGCTGATGATGCGTTTCACTGACGACGCTGCATGATTCTGTTCAATATTTTGAACAATAAGAATAAGATACGTGTTTCATGTTCATGAAAACTGTTCTCTTCATATTCTACGTTTCATATTGTCGTTGATACCAATCAGAGATTTGGAACGATTATCACTCTAATGAGTGTGTATATGTTTGTAACTTCTTCACGCGCAAACGGTTGGAACAATTTTGATAAAATTTGGTATGCAGGAAGCTGACACCCTGGATTAAGTAAGTAAATTCAGTGCCAGAATCGTACTGGGCGTACTCGTGCGTGCAGTGATTGCGCCGACGTATACACTTCTTAGAATAAACTCAGCGATCTCATTCAGTACATAAACTTAGATCGTTGCTCATAAATATCGTGGCGTGGAAGTGACCCCGGCTGCGCACGCGTCACGGGTCGCCACTTACATAGCGACAATTCGAAAAGCATTGCGTACGCGAATAACGCGTTATAAGCGAACAGTTCAGCTTGACCCGTAACCATTATGGCACTCCATATGATTCACGTGTCAAGGAAAAGTGAATGGTTGCGTTTGCGTGCAACGCGGGCACATGCACCGGCTTGGTACGCCTGCACTGGAGGGTCGGTACAGGGCAGGTTAAATGCACTCATGATAGAAGTACGAGTAAATTATGGTCTTAGCTTTCATGATCTTCAATCTCCACATTCTTACTGACTTCAATACATGATCATAGTACAGTCAGCAGCAAAATATGTTATCAAATAAAATCATTTACTAATGTGTAGGTGACATATTTTTGCTGCTGACTGTACGTTTCAATAAAGAAAATAAGAATATGAAGTACGTTTTTTTTTAAATGCCCTGTTTTATGTTTAAATGTACCGCAGCGGTGCTCAAGTACTAAAGGGGCCTTATCAAGTACAGAACAATCTAACGAGGATGCAGCAATTTTGATATTTTTAAGTATACCTTCTTCCATGCGAAGCAAAGCTTCTCCTCCTTCGCAGATTGTAAAAGTAGATCCAGGGAATGGGGCACCAACCATGGAATCCTTAATACTTATGTTTAACGTCCCTTGATTTTATCTGCCCCGTATCGTCCGGGTTAAAAACCTGAGAGTTTACAATGTGTGTGATGGAATATATGTTCGGTTTGGGCTAAATTAAAATACTACTTGTCTAGTGAAGTATGAAATTATATTGTTTTAACTTTTACTTGGAAGTAATATGTCTGATGTCTGATTCCTATCACAATGCAACAAAGAAGAAAGATGACATAAATGGGGGTTGCCAGCACCAAAAGTATTGCTAGCCATAGTACAAAAATAAAGATCGATTTTTGCAATTAAAATAATATAAATAAACAGTGTGTTTACTATTTCAGCATTTTTTTAATATTCATTAAATTTGTTAACTTTGCAAGATCACAAAAAGTTAACTTGCACGTGTCGCCCGAGACGTAAATAAAACTTATCTGTTTTTAATTTAAAAAAACGTGACATATAATCTTATAAATAAACTATAACTAGTATGAACCAATACTAATGTCTGCATCGATAAATATGTTACGAGTAGGTAGAAGTATTTTATAGGTATTTTTTTAAACGGCAGAATTAAATTTGGACAAAAAGACTAAACATTTTTTTTCTGTTTATCCTATGGCTGACTGAGCGAAATGCTCGTAGCATTAATAATATAGCGCACGACATATTAATTAAACGGCATTTTGTGAACCAACGATTTCCTTTGGCAGGATTTGTCAAAGGCCCAAAAGTTTAAGAAGCCACCAAGATTTTGGATGTCATTCCTTTGAAATTCTTCGCCTCCAGCTCAATTTTAATAGATGCATTGGGTTAAGGGGCAACCTAAATATTTCGGGGTTCAGTGCTCCCATTTGAATTAAATCATTTGAAAGGAAACCGAGATATAATTTCCAATTTTGTCTTGATGAGACCCTAGATAATCCTTCAAATTATTTTTTGAACTACTGGTTACAGTTTAAAGTGAAAACGTGAATCTTTTCTACACACATAAGCAAAAAACGCCCACTTTTGGCTTTTCTCTTATTCATATTCAACAATGTTAAGAAATAATAACTGGCAAGTGCGAGTTGAACTCGCGTGGAGAGGGTGCCCTATAATACCAAAGATTTTTTGTAAGTGAACGTATTATAATGAGTTTACCACTTCATTTTGAATTTATAGAATTCAAATATGTTTTTCTGTTATTTACAAGTAATAAACTATTTGCTGTAATTTTTCAAAAATTTTAGGTTCTATAGTTTCGGAGATCAGGGGAGCAATGGTCAATTTTCGTCTCGTTTCTGAATAAAATCAAAATCTTTTTGCTTTTACAATAATAACAAAAATATATTTGAGATCCACATAACAAGCCCTTTCATTTGATATATGACACAGTAAGATTTGCAAAACCTTTTTTTAATTTTAGAAAAAAAATATTTATTTACTTTGCTCATCTGTGTTTGGGCCATTGGATTACACCATCCTACAAAATTTCATCTGATGTGGTCCAGTAGATTCGAAGCAAATTGGCTGTGACAGACGGAAGGATAGGCCGACGCACGAGTGATCCTATAAGGGTTCCGTTTTCTCATTTATTGCGTGGATCTCTGCAAATTAGAAAAACATTAAAACTTTGTATTAAAGATAACAAATGCAAAACTAAAGAAAACAAAATCTCTACATAATCTCTATGTGGGCATCACCAGGGGAATTACTTCAAATATTCAAATCTACAATTCCTTTGTTCTCGCATACATACTTTCTTACATTATGAATTACAAGTCCTTTTATTAACTTCCCAGTTTAGTTAACATATAAATAGTTAGCAGATAGGGAAGAGCCCTTTTTTCTACTTTTGACCAAAAGTGATCTTAATTTTTTTGTCAACTTTAGTTATAAAAAAGTTTTTTTGTTCAGAAAAGCCGTATTCTTCACGTTTTTTGGTCGTTTACAGATGCCACTAAACATAGGCACTAAAAGTACGCCATTTGTTAAAAGCACGATTTAAAAGTATATTTTTTAATTTGTAACAATAAAGTGTAATAAATGAAATAAGTAGGTATACTTATCTCCTTTCGATCCTGAGTTTTGAGTAGCTATTATTCTCATGACTATTGAAAAATATAACATTTTCATCGTGAAAATCTCATTTCCACCCAAACTCACGTCTTCAATATGTCTGTGACTTTGCATGGTTTTAAACAATTGATTGAAAAGTTTCCTTTGGACCACCTACATTGGGCAGTACCGTTAAGGTGAACGCACACTTATCCGAGCCGAACGTGTCGAACGAGCCGAACGAAACGAATTCTTTATATGAAATCCTATGAATCCTCGCACACCTAACCGCGTCGAATCGTTCGAATCTGGAAGAAACAAAATGACGTCATCAAATTCGGCGCGGGTGATGCGATCGAATCGATCGAATTGCCTGCATTCCGACAATGACAAGTATGTGAGTAAGAGCGATTAGAGTCATGCGGTCGAGTAACTACTTCGTTTTTTTTAATGTTACAGAAATTAGTGATTCTAACATAATTGATTAAAAGCACTGACAATAAAAATCTTGTCAAGATTTATCACAATTCACATGTAATTACAGTGTGTCAGGTGTAAAGAAAATGGAAACGATTCTTTCGGTGCGGTCGTTTCTTTCGATGCGGATAAATATGCGAGGCCTTAAAAACTTCGATTGATTCGACGCGTTCGGCTCGGTTAAGTATGCGTTCACCTTTGATGGTACGATGCAAAACTACAAATGATAGTGATTTATCTCACTAGTCGCTACTTCCCTACAACTCAAATCAGCTGTTTGTTTTCTTAACGTCAAAACAAACATTTTCCAGATCAAAGGTGAACAGTTTCGGAGATATAACGTCTCCCTTTCTTACACCTCTTTGCAGTGGAATAGCCCTCGTGCACTGCTCCTGAACTCAGACTGACATAGTGGCGTTACTGCATAAGCACTTCAACACTTCGATATACCGATAGTCAATACGGTATCGCTGGAGAGACTGAAGCACGGCCCATGTTTCGATCGAATCGAAGGCTTTTTCATAGTCCACGAACCCTAAGCATAACGGCCGGTTATACTCCCTCGTCTTCTCTATACCCTGCCGCAGCGTGTGAATGTGGTCCGTGGTGCTAAAGCCTTTACGGAAACCAGCTTGTTCGGGAGGCTGGAACGCATCAAACCTGTTTTCGAGACGAATCGTGATGACCCTTGAAAACAACTTAAATACGTGACTTAGCGTGATAGGCCTATGTTCTTCAATAGAGTGTTATCTCCCTTTTTGAAGAACAGGACCACCACACCCCTGTTCCACGCTTCTGGCGTTACGCCCTCGAGCAGAACGGAATTAAAGAGCCTCTGAAGGACTTTCAGTATCTGCGTTCCTCCCACTTTCAGAAGCTCTGCTGTTATTCCATCCTCGCCCGGCGCATCCTAATCTCGTACAGGCTGATTTTCTATGTGATTTGTATGAAATATTGAGTCTATGACTCTTTGTTTATTGGAGTCAAATAGCGCTCTTAATACCAGTTTTTCTGATCTAAAATCCCGTTGAAGATGAATGATCGATGACCAGTGACATTATTTTGTGACGTTTTATTTTATTAACTGTACCAAATGAGTTATTCTTGACCCAGGAAAATACTCAAAATACAGGTTACGAGTTCGGCCAAACAGCTTCATGAGACAATCATCAGGGTGAATGCGGACCACTAGAGTATGTCTTCATATCATGTTAGTATAATACGAAATTTATACAAACGTATAAGAAATAAGTTTTTGATAAGCTTTTTAATATTTACAATACAATACAATACAAAAAACTTGATTGCACCAAAAAACATTTACATATTCGGAATACTTATAAAATAAGGGTAACATAATATAATGAATGATGTACAAGAGGCGGCTATAATAACGAAGCAATCTCTTTCAGGCAACCAAAAAGAAAAGAAGTGCGAAATATATAATAACTTAAGATAACAGGCAAATTCTTATTTTGTCTCCTAAATATAACTTAACTGCGCATTTTCTGGTAATATGATGGATATTTCGCCTTTGGTCACCAATCAGTGTAGGGTTCCGTGGTTACGAATGCCCACTATGAGACCAGCCACTAAAAACGTCTGAAAACTAATTTTCTATTGGATTTGTGTGATATTTTCATTTTGCGAGTACATTTCATAAGTTGATCGCCTATAACTTTTTAATTAGTTAACCCTACTTAGCTTTGATAGTTTTCTTTTAATTTTCGTTATATATACTATAGCTGTGAATTTTTCACCTGTTTATATATAGCCATTTAGCATACATACTTATGTCAAACAAAAATTTTTACTTTATAACCAAACATTACAGAAACGGATCCCTAAATCGAAAAACAATGTTAACAAGCTTATAATATTTTTGAAACACCTATTCTACGATACCCAACATGACTGGTCAATCAAGAAAAAAAATGGCCTTTTCACTTTATTTATAAATTTTATTTTTTCAATATTTTATTTTATAATTATTTTCGCCTATTTAATATACTTATCCATGCCAAATCACAGCTTTCTAGTACTAATAGTCACGGACGGTCAGACAGACATGGCGAAACTATAAGGGTTCCTTGTTTACTACGGAAACCTAATAAAAAACACTAATGTTTTCATTAAAAAAAAGTAAGTATCTTTACGTGCCTCTACATACATACTCGTATGCAACAGTTGTATAAGACGTCGAAAAATGCGAGTGGCGCAGGTTACAATGGAGTAGCGCAGGTTACGACTTACAAATACATTACGAATGAAGACGCCATTGAGCATTTTTTCACGTACTTATACAGCGTTGCATACAATACTTTTTCTACGACTATATTTACCAAATAAAATACAAAAATAAACAAAGAAAAATATGAAAATGTTTGACATATTATGTTAGGCAGATAATGCGTTATAATTCTAGGGGCAGATACTAGGTAACTATGATCTACTTTTTTTTTAAATTAACGTTTAAACTGCGACTGAGCGCTATAGTGACTCTATTAAATTAAGAACTTATTTCGGAAAGTTTAATTTTTAATATTTGTTAAGATGAGAGTTATGCTTTTTTTGTTAAGTTAGTTTTGATCGAGTAAAACCTTAACCTAAATGCATCTACATAGGCATTATGGTGTATATATCTAAAGAAAAAAATCTAAGTCTATGGGTTAGGAGTATATTATTGGCAGAGATAAGAGATAGGGTTATCTAATATATAAAATTCTCGTGTCACAGTTTTCGTTGCCATACTCCTCCGAAACGGCTTGACCGATTTTGATGAAATTTTTTGTGCTTATCCGGTATCTATGAAAATCGGCCAACATCTATTGTTCATCCCCCTAAATGTTAGGGGTAGTCCACCCCTAAATTTTTTTTTTATTTTTAGACAAAATTTTTTATTTCTATTTTTTTATGATACAACATACAAAAATACATACAATCCTCAATTTTGGCAAAACAACGTTTGCCGGGTCAGCTAGTAATTCTATGATTTTTGGCGATATAACGACACATGTGAATATTAAGAATAGAGTATATACTTTTCTGAAATCATATTATCTATGTTTTTTATATTACTGATCGGAACAATTTTTAAGACAGATAACAGTACAGGAGTAGAAAAAAAGTACTTATAACACAGTATACTATATCAACATTCTCAATGAGAACCATTATCAGCTCATCCCTCCCATTCCCAATGTAGGCAAAGATGACCCCTCCCATTCGACCTATCACTTGACAGTGAAAAGCGCCGCGGTCAAATGTCAGAAAGCCGCAGACCAACTTTAACGCAATGGAATAAAGTTTATAATTGTTTAACATAAACGGTCATGAATTGTTAATTATTGTAATGATCGTATGATGCTGTGAGTATATGATAATTGATATCTATAATAAGGCAATGACGCACCGGCGACGGCCGTCGACAAATTTCTAGCAATGTCGCTATCTGTACGTGACGAGAGGCCGCTACGTACTATCTGATATGCATGAGGGTAAGGATCCTACTAAGCATTTATTTACTAAGCAATTAGCGCAACGTTGAACCGATGGTCGAGCAAGAAAGTTCTTGAATGCTACCTGAATTATCCGGGGTCCAGTACTGTCCCCATTTAAAATAAATCGTATGATAGGAAACAGAGACATCATTTAAAATTTTGTCTTGGCCAGGCACTAAATAACCCTTCAAACTATTCTATGAACTAATGTTTACAGTTTAAAGTGAGAAAGTGAAGTTTAATTCAATTCCGAAAAAGGCAACTTTTTTCGGAATCGTGCGTTGAAAAGCTTCACGTTCTCACTTTAAACTGTAAACAGTGCGCAGCGTAGGACCTACTAGATTGAGAAAGGCTGCAGGAAAACGATGGATGCGGGCCGTTTCTAATCGGTCGTTTTAGAAATTCTTGGAGAGCTATGTCCAGCTGTGAATGATAATATAGATATATACATATCTAATGTTGGTCTATTCCTGGCACGATCACTACATGATATCTAAGGATTTCTACAAGACATATTTTAATTTTTTTTGAAAATGGGAAAGCTGATTACTAAAATAGCCTATCTATGAACTGGGTTTCTTTCGGTGTTATCTTCCCAGCAGTGGTCGTTCCAAAACGCTAGTAATTTTATCTTTTGTACTAATAAAATATTTAAAAAATGACCTTCAATAAGAGATAAATTTATCCTACTTTGAATAAAAATTTTTGACTTTGACCTTGGTTTGATTAACCATTTTATTTCATTTTCTCCATGTGAAATATAGAGAAACGGTTTTTTGTGTTCGTAAAAGTATCACGCTAAAAGATATAAGCATTTCATTATTACACGTATTATGTATCTCCTTTAGATTCACGGTTCTTTTCACCCCGGTCCCTTGAGAGCCTTGCGTGGGGCTACTAATCTAACACCTAGAGGCCCTTTGGAGTAGTTGATGAAATGTGGCACTCCCGCCAAAACCCATTCCTGAATATACCTATGAAAGGTGTAACCTTGAATAGGTTTCGGCAGGAGAAAGATCTATTGCAAGTGAAAGGGAAAGGTATGGATTATGGTTTGAGAATGGGAAGGACTGATTCTGGGATATTAATATACTTTTATATGGGATATGTGTCACCTGCCATAATCAAGATTGTGGACTATAATTTTTATTACTAGCTTTTATTAAGTTACACCTGTTGTCTGTCTGTAATCAAAACTTGCAAGTTAAATTTGAGACACCTCCCGGTTTTCGTTGTGCTAAAATTTTGCTCGCATATGTATATCATGTGCCATTGCAGTATTATAATAACATGGAGCTGATCTGATGATGGGGCCAGAAGGTGGCCATAGGAACTCAGTAATGAAAATTGAGTGTGGACTTGTTTTAAAAAAATATTATTTGAATAATTTACTTGGTTCGTTTTTATTCTATCACTCTATCTATTCAGATACGTGACAAGAGTCCATACATTCACATACAAACGCCGGATCATCCAAATAGATATTTTCGCTTTTGCGCTCGTTCAGTAATACATACATATCTAAAGATATTGAAATTGGAGATCGGTGGCCCGTTGTAAGCAACCCTGAGCGTGGACCATAGGTACTTGAATGGTGACCACAAAGAGCACGAAAATGTCTCTGTCTTATATGTCTGTTTAGTATTTCTAGCAAATTCATGACAATTCCATATCAGTTTTATTATGACGTTATTCCAAAATCATACCACAAAAATAATAATTATCTACATAGAGGAAGACGTGGTCGATTTAATTAGCTAAATGAACGTTTGAATCCGATATGGGTTTCTGTGGTAAAACCACAGGAAACCTTATCTCTATCGACAGTAGGTAAAAAACCAAACCGAGAGGGTAATACCCAAACCGAGAGGGTAATATAAAGTAATTTCAAACTACTATTTTTATCGACTTTACCTTACGACTTATAGTTATGATGATGATGATGAGAATGCATATTTAAGCGCATATCGCAATTAAATTATTTTTTGTAGTTCTAAAGGTTGACTTATATATATACTGATTGAGTTAGCCCCAAAGTAAGTTCGAGATTTGTGTTATGGGATACTAACTTAACGATACTATATTTTATAACAAATACATATATAGATAAACATCCAAGACCCAGGACAGTTTAAAAAGGCCATTTTCCAACTTGCCCTGACCGGGGTTCGAACCCCGGAATTCTGGGTGGCGGACTAGCATGGTGACCACAACGCTAATATGAATGTCGTCAATGAATGCTTTAGCGTCAAGTTGACCTTTTGTTCCATTGTAGTCAAATTATTTAATAATTATCTCCTTTATATTGACGGGTCTTTTCACTCCGGTTTTTGGGAGGCTTCCGTGGGGATACAGATCCAACACGTAGAGGCCCTTTGGAGAAGTTGATGTAATGTGGTGCTCCCGCCAAAACTCATTCCTAAATATACCTATGAAAGGTGTACCCTTGAATAGGTTTCGGCAGGAGAAAGATCTATTGCAAGGGAAGAAAAAGGTCTATGGATTATGGTGTGAGATTGGGATGGACTGATGCTGGGATATTGCAATAGGAACGTCACCTGCATAATCATGATTACTGACTTTTGTAGGCGACTCAGGGGTGACGAGAGGTGTGCTGCACTTTCTCCGAAGTCACTTGCAGCGTTTTGCCCTTTGACAATTCCACCCCTGGAGCAACGACTCCTCTCTGCACGGCCAATTAAGGCAATGCAGAGCTGAGAGCCCTGTGAGCCCTCTTGGGTCTCCACCCTGACCGATGAAGACGCGTCAGGGACGAAGGCTCTGACCAGCTTTCTGGAGCACTCGGATCCGTGATGTCGTTACTCACCAACAGCTCGTGCCCTGCGGGCAAAAATTATTATTGTTTTTTTTTATATAAATAAATTAGTAGACGGCTTACGTTGCGATGCCGTGTTGGCCTAAGTGCTTTAATTAGATACTGCTTCTTTCATACTTGTCAGTGAGTAAAGAAAAACTAATAATGTAAGAGCTGCTTCTCTTCCCGCGCAGATAAAAGCTAAATTAAGCACTAAAGTCGCGAGAGTATTGAAAAATATGCATTTGTAAAATCTATTGTTGTCGCGCTGTGCCCAAACCATCTGTCGCGGTGTACGATAGAGACAACTGCAGCTCGGATCGAAAATACCTATGAAAAGAACACAAAATCAACGTTACAAAAAAATTATCTGTTAAGATTTGGAAGACAAATCAGACAAAACCCCTGATTTCTCCTCCCAAACTTAACAGATTTAATGTTTTTTCATAAGCTAAGGCTGTGTTCCTACTTTTTTTTTTGTAATATAATCTCGTAAAATTTTTTTCTATAATACAAGTTGGAACACAATGGAAGATCATAGTAATTTTACAGTTTTATTAGGACGTTATTTTAAAAATCATACCACAAAAATAATCAGGAGACTACATTTATATGGAAATAAGGTCAAACGATTGCCCCTTTAAATTTTAAATAAGGCAAAGTACCTCGTTACGCAACTACCGAGAAAAAGACATCAACGCGCTATATTTCTAAATCGCACCAGCAGGAATTGGACGTAGGTAGTTGGTGGTAGGTATATGTGCCTATCTTTACATCTTTATTTTAAACTTGCATTTGTGTATGGAGTTAAATAAATAAATAAAATAAGGGATTAAGATTTCATAATGGGTTCAATGATTTATTCTGTGGAAAGGTTAAAACAGGTTTACGAGGAAGATGGGTCACTAATCTCATGCCAGACGGCAGATGGCAGACTTAACGAAAAAAACCCTTCCTTGGGTCATCAAAAACGACTCTTTTGAGGTACTTACAAGGTGTTGAAGTTAGGGTAATCTTTAAAACTATTATTCAATAATGTCAGACTATCGTTTAAATTTAATACTTAATAAGTATAATAGTTTCTTTGTCTGTTTCGGTACTTTTTGAAATTTACGCTGTACATGGTATTTAGGTCCTTGGCTCTGTCTAACCCGTAAGGGATAAATATGTGATAAGTATATATGTCTAAGGTATATTTTGCATGCCCATGTGGTTTACTTAATAGCAAAACTACAGCGAAACAGTAACTAATCACTACGTAAAATTTAATTTAAAATACTTTTATTATACCTTACATGCATTTTATTACAGATTTACAAACCTAATGCGATAGTACATTACATATCACAAAAATTAATATTAATAAAAGCCTACTACGCTTTTAACTTATTTATTTATTTATTCAACATCAAAGATTCAAATGTTTATTCAGTAATTAGACCTTTACAGGCACTTTTACACTTCAATCAGTACAATTTATGTTACGTGTAAAGTATATTAAAATTTAATTTATTTTTAAAGAAAAGCTACCGATACCAGCGCTTCGTAACGACCACTGCTGAGAAGAAACGCCGAAACTCATTTTCACAGTATTGGTCGCCTACTCGCCAGAAGGGCTTTGTCATATTATTGTCTTTTAATTAATAAATATTTATAATATAATACAATGTTGACACATTATAACATGTAATGCTTGCGAACAAGTAAACAAACATAAATTGCGTAATAAAAAATATTAAGTAGTCAAAAAAGCGAAGCCGAGCTGACCAGCCCCTCTCGGCAGCACCCGTTCGCGAGTTGACGCACGGATCAGCCATCGTTAAACTCAACCATATTAGATCCCATCCAACGACCCGACCAGCGACGCCACCACCGGATTGGACATTTTAGTGAGCATGAAAAACCCGAACTCGCAGACCTTGTCAAGAGAAAATATTAGTTATATGTTGTTCACGTATTGATCGCAGAGCATTTACATGTTTTTACAGTAAGCATACTATGGTAACAGTAAATTCAGCTATTTTATGTTTCATGTGTGGAGTGTAATGGAAAATGTTTAGGAAGTATCTACGCGTTTTTATCTCTTGAATAATCATTGATAGTATAGTACGCATTATTCAATAAAACTTTCTTAACATGTATTTTAAATTTTGCCATTGGTAGTTTATTAAATAATGTTATACCTAGACCTAAGAGTGACTTTCTAGTTTTAGCAAGTCGAAATAATATTCATTCATAACATTGCATGTAACCGCCAGGGGCCTTTAACCTCTATCAGTCAACCAACAGGTGATACTGAGAAAGTAATCTTTTGAGGTTAGTACAACAGAACTAACTAAAAGCAACAAAGAAAAAAAGGACTTAACTTATTTTTATTAAGTAAATACATACATACGAGTATATAATGGCATTGAGGATAATATCAGATTTTTTTTATCTGAGTATTTTCGTAGGATTTTCCCAGCATAACGGGGTATTTACGTAAGTGCTGGTCAAACGTCACAAGACGAGGCCCTACACACTACTACGTAAATACCACTCCCCGAAACTATGGTGAAAGTATAACGTATCGGGACTTTGCTCTTTTATTTGATTTTTTCAACTAAAAGATAGATAATTATAAAAAATTTGTACAATATGGAGCGATACCTATTTAAAAGAAAATGCAGTGAACAATTTATTATTTTAAGATAAATTATGAACTTTCTTTTGTAATGTTTAAAATAAATAAATATATGAGGAAAATAAAAAAAAAATATACACAAATATAGACAAGCATCCAGGTCAATTTGATAAAGGCCATTCTCCAACTTACCCTGGCTGGGGATCGAACCCAGAACCTTCTGAGCGGACTAGCGTGTGTAACCCACGGAGGTTGTCGTTTAATCTATGTACTTATAGCTACTGATAGCAAGGTAACATATGTATAATTTAATTGTTTGTATCGTGTTATGCAACTTACGAGTGCTTAAGTCAGGGTTTCGAGATACTCTGTACAGGCGCAGGTTATCACTACAGCCGATACGAGGCCTTGTCAAAATATAAAATGGATATATTGATGGCTGTGCGTATAGGTATTTATGATTACTTTTGCTGTGTATGTGTTTATGTGAAAACTTTTATGTAGCAATGAAGGTACTTGGGTGGATAGTAAAATTATTAAATACATTTATAAAATTTTAATATTTAAGTCAAACGAAAATTAAACTGAGTTACATTTAATACGAATAAAAATATATTACTTTACACTAGAAGTACAATACAACATTTTGAGCATACTATCTAACAAAAACTAGCATTTATACTCAAAATTAAACTAAAAACACCACATCAAGCATTAGTTCATAACTTAGTACATTGATGCACTTAACACAAATTTAAAGAATACTACATTTTCATTATTAAGTACAGATTTTACATCTGCTAGGCGGCGACCTAATATAGGTCAAACTTATCGAGTAAATACTCGTTTAAAAAAATCACACAGGATTCCTTTGAGGATCTCTGCTTTCCGGATTCTTCTTGCACTGTTTTCAAGACTTTTGCACTCTGTATAGAGGCGGGAAGGTGCACAGCTTCAGACGGCAGAGGTAGGAGTGGGACGCACGTTTGTAGACGTGGTTCTTGGTGTTGTGAGGTCGAGCCTCAGCCAGAAACACCAGCAGCAGCACAGCGATCAGCGCTGACAGCACGAAGTGGAATAGACGCATCTTGATTAGCTTGGTGATTCAGAATTTCAGGGAAACCCTCAGACTATCCAGTCACTTGTTAGTAAATACGAAAGGATTCGTTAGTACAGCTTTCGGAACTCTTTGGGTGTGTGTCGCTTGGCGTTTGAAAGTGTACTGATGTGTGGATAGCCGATCTTGATTTATATAGATGGCGGGGTTATCTCGCGCGTGCATGATAACCCGCCAAATTGTGATAGCGGTTCGTTGACTGCCGCTCAATGTCACTCGCGTCGCCGTTATAGTAAAATTATCTCCACTCCAGCAGTAGGTAACTAGGGAGCACGTGTTATGACTGAAACCCCATTAATGTCGGTCAGTGTTGGCATCCGAAATTTTACCATAGAATTAGGTAGTTGCTACATTACAAGATTTTTTTCAGAGATTCTGAACCGAGGAAATTTTATCATTGTAAAAAGATGATGCAAAAATTATCAAATTACACCAGCAGTTGTAGTGTAGATGCTTATTAATTTCACAATATTTCTGAGCCCTCGCTGATACTTCTTTAAACGAACTGTTAACTTACTGGGCCGAGTAAATAATAAATTCAGTATGTATGGAAAAAGTTAGTACCCGCTATACATTCTGGACTGTTCTAAGTTATCAACACGAGCGTGCCTCGTTTGTTACTCAATTAAGCTTTTTAATCATTATAAATAATAATAATTGTGTAGCATAAAAAATACTATCTACTACAATAACGGCGTTTATCGTCTGTTTACTTTCAAGTGTTTCATTGATAGCTTTATTTGCTTAATTAAGTCATTTTTTCCCAAACCTATTTATTTTATGAAATATTTAAACTGAAATAGTCTAAATCCTAACTAAATCCACTTAGGACAATTTATCCAGACTATAAAATTAAAGTAGTTCGTATATCTAGTTAAAAATATGTCATTTAAAATCAGCCAATATTCATATAAAAATATCTGGTTGAAAAATGGTTGCAAAATTGTTATAAATGACATAAAGCTAAGAATAGTAAAATTAAATTATCTTATAGACCAGAGTTCATTATGTATACAGACAGTCAGATACCTGGACCAGACTCTTCGACCGCCTACCATCATCATGAAATACCTATATACCTAATATTTGGAGAAGTTGATGTTATGTGGCGCACCCGCCTATATATATATATATATATATATATATATATATATATATATATATATATATCATACCTAGATTCAAATATACTTAGATGTGGGGATATACTCGTACTATTACGGGAACATTAGGTAAAAATTAGGTAGATACCTAACAGGTTCAGAAAACAAGGAAACCTTTTTGTACTACATTCATACTAGAAGTAAATGGTAAATTCATATGTCATGCTTTAATTTAATGTCCTTAAAACTGCTCACTATATTTCCTTGGAAATGTCGATCAAATATACAGACTCTAACTTGCATCAAAGTGTGTTTTACCCTGTACTTAACATCATTAAAGTGCATTTATCAATATCAGCAGACAAATTAACGCTCGTCTACGTGTTGCAGCGACTCGACCTCTCTATCTCACCTCATAAATCCGATGGAATTGGGTCAATGGAAATATAAAAACCTTGGGCAGCAATAACAACTCGATTCAGACCCCTATTTATCTAATTAGGTTGACCGATGGTGGCCAGAGATAACTTGTTGATCTAAAAACTGTGTTGCTAACAGGAAATTTTTAAAATTAAAGGGCCATTGAAGATTGTTTTCTCAAGACTTAGCTAATCGCTTTAGAAATAAGGGAAATCATACAGTAAGTCTGTATTTTATAATAAAGCGTTTCACTCTGAACTAGAGCCCTGAAATCAACAGAACGAAAGCCAAAACTATGCCATGCTAGCATGAGCGGACTTTAGGCACCCTTCAAGATGATGCAACAAATAGTTCCAATATCCAATACCAACCGGCCTTCAGCCCCATTGGAGCACTTTGAATCGGTGAGCACTCCGCAGAAACGTGTCGCCAAATGTGGGGTTATCTTCCGTCTGGCCTGCAAATGTTAGGCGCTGGACACAGAAAAGACGTAAGACGCAGACGGGGCACGGACGGGGCACAGACGGGGCGCCGTTGCGACTTTTGAAAATATAAAGAAAAGACGAGGCATGGACGTGACATATACAAAGAAATCCGTATCTATGGCAACACTGGCGATGCGTGACCCGGTCCTCAACACCCGGCCTCACACCTGATTCGTCTGGTCGCGCCCTTGCCCCGTCCGTTCTGTGTGTTCCACCATAAGACGCGGACGAGTAAGCGTCATGTCTGTGCCCTGTCCGTTTCGTGTGTGTTCCGCGTCGCGATCTTTTGTACATTTTTAATGAAAAAGACGCGGAAGAGACATATATCTGCGCCCTGTCCACGTCTTATGTCTTTGCAGTGTGTCAAGCGCTTTAGGATTGCAATCTTGTGTACTTCTGTCGTAAATACTTACACTGGGTGTTTATATAGCTAACAACAAAAAGCACACAGAGTTAGTTGTGTGTCAAACACACTATGGAGTGCTAGAACAAACCCCCCTGAATACCCAATATTATATTTTAATCTTTTGCGTAATAAACAGCCAAGTTCCTGAAGGGCACACTAAAGAAAGATTCTGAACCTGTATAGTGGGGATGTGGATAGGGAGTAACGGATGATTTGACTTGCTAAAAAGTAATGTGAAAAACACTAGTGTAACATAACGAGAAAAAGCAGAAATCGGGTATCAAAAATGATATCAGATTGCTATCTCATCGTCTATTTAAAATTTGTTTTACGCCCAGTCTCTTGATTTGCGGTCAAATAAATAAATACATAGATTAACAAATCACACTAATTTTAAACGAGCTGCTACGTTCTATTTCACGGAAGAATAGTAGACGGACGGAATCCTCGTCTAATATTCTTCTATCACTTCATGAATGAAGTGAATCGCCCACAAATTGTTGATAAACAAAGTCACGTTAAACTCTGCATGATACTGCCAAAAATAGTAGTAGATATCTTCGGCTGCGCTCCATATCAGTGTTAGGCCTTCGGATTATGTGTGTGTGAGTCACAAGCGCCGAACTTTACGTCAGTTCAATAGTCCAGTCCCATTATAATATGCTCACCTCTGCGCAGTTCATTTTACGACCAAAATAAAAATAGTATAGAGTTAGATACAAAAATATATTTTTCCACCTTCTAGCCCACCATCACACTAAAAGTGGCCTTTTGAGTCTTGCCTGCTTAGAGCCGCCCTTAGGTTTTGTCTGCTTAGAGCAGAGGTTCCCAAACTTATTTTGTCAAACGCCCACTTTAAAAAATCAGTTATTTTGTAGCGCCCCCCATTTTTTTTTCACCATAAAAACCTGAATCACATATTTGTCTTGCCTGTAGTTTAATTCAACCTATATTCTAAACTAGACTTTTTTACAAGAGAGAGCAATAATAATACATACACCAGTACATTAGAGTATCTTTTATAAAAAATAACAATAATCAACATTGTTAATTTTAAATAAAAAAATAGCAATAATAATACAATTTTACAATAATAAAGAGTATCCCCGAATTACCTACTAATTTACTAGAACTTTGACCTAAAATCCAGAAGACTAGTTACAAAAATAGATAACATCTCACATATTTTATATAAGTAATTATTTAAAAAAAAAATTTAACATGAGAGTAAGACGTCGATTTTGACCCAAGTAGTTTATTTCAATTTCAGTATGTTAAATAAATATAGATTCCTCGCTGTGTGACTACTATCAATGATACACTTACCAAAATGTTGTTATTTCCAATCTTGATTTTGAATGTAATCTAGTTAAATAGACATTTTATTTCTAACGCAAGCCTTAAACTTCCATTTGAATACACTCGACAATCAAAACTTGAAATGTTTTCCAACTTTGTTTGTAAACAAGCAAATATTTTCGTCGTTAGCTGCGACACTATGGCAGCTTGTGAAACAGTTTCTATTTTCGCTCCTGGAAATTGAAATCCTTGATTTTTTTTCTCTCAACAAACAGAAACACGGTGGAGACCGACTTTATTTGGCATTTTTGTAGGATGCACGCGTGTCCTGTCGCGTCATGCAAATCACTCTGTTCCGAAATTCACATCGTATTTGGGTTTCGAGAATATCCGAAAATACTATCAATATACACAGTATTTTCGGATATCCTCGAATTAATTGTTCGCTATCTTCCAACAAGTCACATCAGATACTCTTTACTAAACGTTAAAACGGGCTATGGAGAGGACTGTGCTCAGTGTTTCTCTACGGTATCAGAAATGAGGAGATTAGCAAGAGAACAAAGGTCACTGACATAGCCAAGCGGATTAGCTCATTGAATGGCAGTAGACCGGGCTCATAGCGCGACGAACTGATGACCGATGGGGTAGAAAGGTTCTAGAATGGCGGCCACGTACCTCACCTGCGAAACTTTAAAACACGAAATTTTTTCAGTGTTTGATTCCTTTAACGATATAAATAGCGTTGTGAACGCATTAAAATAATACATATTAATTACATTTTTAGTTTATGTTTGTACAATAAAAAAGGATATAAATATGAACTAATAAATGGATGTTGTGTAAGTAAGAGGATTTAAATTTCAGTGAAATTTAAAATATGAAATAGCTGAAGTTATAAATCACTCATTGCTTAAATCACATCAGCGCCCCCCAACTTTATTCTGGGCCCGTTACCGCCCCCCTTAAAGCCTCCAGCGCCCACAAGGGGGCGTTATCGCCCACTTTGGGAAAGACTGGATTAGAGCCACAAAAACCAAACACCAGAAATAAGTTCTTGATGATAAAGTATTGCCTTTCCATTAGTTTCCATGTATCTCTTCAAAATCATCACGAAATTGGTTCCTCAAAATATACAAATGTGGTGCTGGCGTAGGATGGAAAGGATAAGCTGGACTGAAAAAATTACCAATGCGGAGATCCTGAAAAGAATAAGAGAGAGTAGATGCTTTCTAGACATAATAGAGAATAGACGAGGAAAGATGGTAGGTCATCTGATACGGCACGATCATTTCATAAAAGACATCATTGAAGGGAAAATAAAAGGGAAAAGAGGACCAGAAAGACTCAGGCATAGCTACATAATGCAAATAAAGGAAAAGGTGCACGTCGTATCGTACAGCGAAGTAAAACGGCTGGCGGACGAGAGAAACAAATGGAAGAAAATTCATACTTCACAGATAAGGTCTTAAATGATATAGATAAAGTATACTTTTTTTAAAGGTGGAAACTAAGAGAGAATAAGTAAAAGCAAATGCAGGAATCGTGTCAAAAAGGGAGGCAAACAGTTAGCCGACAATAGTATAGGTACTCTACCGACAAGAACCTTATGATCTTATCCCTTTCTTAGTTAATTGTTTGGCCACCCTATTCGTGGCGACTTTGACAGTCTTTATTCCTTGTATGCGCATGGTATGTGCTTTTCAAAAATGTACAGTAGATTATCTCCAAGATACTTCATCAAAGGTTTATGAAATTGTAAATAGTAAATAAATAAATATAAATATATTATAATAATATAAGTAAATAGTAATTAAATAAATAAAGTGTAATATATATAATAATATAAGTAAATAGTAAGTAAATAAATAAAGTGTAAATAGTAAATAATAATGTAGATAATGATCTATCGGTGTACGAATTTACACTTTTGTCACTTTGTGACATTTCTTACAACACAGGTATGGAGGGTAGATGGAAGTAGAACTATCTTATATGGGGGATATTTGAAAAAGTGTCCAGCTGTACGCAGTAAATAACAGTTGAAAAATCCTCCAAGAGTGGCGCTAGCTGCAGCAAAGGGTATGGAATGAATGTAGCCGTTGGTGACAAATTGAAGTTAGCCGAGTCACAGAATTACTGGGTTCAATAATTTTTGTGGCTAAATTAGTCAGCTAGTAAAAGTTAAATTTAATAAACGTTTCTTGTTTACGTTGTCCAATATATTTTGAAAAATATAACCTAAAATAGTAATTATGGCGCTTGATTTAAAATTTACCCTGTTGCTACTGTAGCGCCACCCTAATTTAACACATTTCAGCGGACACTTTTTACATACAGAGACAGTTCTCCTTCCATTTACCCTCCATAAACACAGGCTACAACCTACAACCAGTTATCTCTTCTGTCTTGCCTGATGCAACAACGTAAGCTATTGTATCAAGCTACCTACCTACCAAAACTTAATTTAAAAAAAACATAGACACAAACTATTACGCGCTGGCCGGAAAACCACGGATAAAATTACAATTATTAGCAATTTTTATCAAATGTGTATCTAATCCTCTTTATATTTCATATTATTATTTTTTGACTTATTGTGTCCTATTGTTTATTTATTTATTTATCAAAACTTTATTGAACCACAATCCGCTATTTTTCAACAAGTCAAATCAGATACTTTTTTCTAAACATCAAAACAAACATTCTCTATGGGATTTGTATGAAATACAGGCAGATGATGTAATAGTTTTTTGAAGTCAAATAGCGCTCTTGTTATTGGTTTTTCTGCAATAATAAATACAAAATCACGTTAAAGTGGAGATGTTCAATGACAAGTGATATTATTTTGCGACGTTTTATTATTTTTTACAGTACAAACTAATTTATTTTTGACTCAGGAAAATACCCAATTAAGAATGTATACGATTGCCAGTCAACCATATCGATTGTTGAACAAAAGCCGCCTCTAGAGTTCCATATGACACTGAACAGCGGTAGTTTTTGTCATATCATTGAATTCTCTTTGGTCATATCTTGAAAGATCGCTGACCAGCGCGTTCTTGACGCCTCTCTGTCTTCGCCAGCCTCAAGGGACCCATATTATTTTATATGAAAAAATTGTACCTACCCAAAATATGGCACAATATTTCCATCGATGACTAAATGCGACAAATCCCCGAAAATATGAGTAATCCACAGGTGCTTTGGTTACTTAATCAAAAAGTTGGGATTATGATAACTTTATCTCCGTTTATTTTGTCCACTTAAACTCCATCGCGCCATGTCATGTGCTTTTTTTTTCGTATTGGAATTCATTATTTATTTTTATTTTACCTCACGATTCAAGACAATTAACTCGTATCTAATCTACAAATGATTGGTGATAAAAAGATCATCCCTATCTCTTTAAGTAGCATAGAGATCAAATATATTAGTACTTACTTATATCAGGCACATATTTAGCTAAAAAGCTGATTAATTATGAATAACTAAGAGACCTACATAATCATATATAAGATAATATATAATAAATAGATTTAAGCAAAATAAAACAATAACATTTTTGATAGACTAACAGGCTAAGATACCTATTGATACACTTACTTACCTACCTACACGCCTAGATCCAGGCAAAATGGTGCACCCACCCGAACGCCATTGTCAGGCGGCGCCAAAATCTTCGAATATTTGTACCCACCTGAGAAATTTTTCCATCAAAACCACGTCAAAGTCAGATGATATTTAACATAAACCAAAGTTTGATAGCAACAGCGATCAAGATCAGTAGATCTATGCTAGTATACACATAGGTATACTTATTTACAAAAAAGTATAATTAATACAAACAATTCTGTTCCTTTACTACAAAATGATGAATATACTTAGATATAATGAAGAAACTTAAATGGGTACCTACAGATATTATAGTTATCAGTGACCGCTGTGTCCACCTTTCGACTTTAAACTAATATATTTTGCCAGTTTTGGCCAGTTTCCGCCAGAACCATCGTTCACGCTTTAGATGATGTCTAAATTTTTGGCTCTCACGAAATCGCATCGTGTAAGAAAATGTACGTAAGTTTTATACAGGGTTTGATAAGATATAAATACTGACTTCTTATGACCAGAGGATGAAATGTTATTTATCCAACTGTTGGTGGCAGTCCCACCCATGGGCGTACCGAGGGGGGGCAGCTGCCCCTTTACCCCTGGATTTTGTTTACGTCCCTACTAACTATCTACTTTTGTCGATAAAAGTTAAGATAAAGAACTTTCTGCCATTTGCAATACAGGATACAACTTTTAACGAGTTTATCTGCTAGGTAAATAAATAAGACTTTCAAATTCAAACGTTCACACCCAGTAACTTTTGAACGACTGAACCGATTTACATCAAACATAGGTAAGAACCACCGTAAGGAAACACCGTAAGAAAACCGAAGAAACCGTCGAAGACGGCATAAACTGTATTGCTAAAAACCTCTGAAATTTACTTTTTAAAAAGCTATTATTTAATTAAAGAATTTATAAAAAGCAACTATCTGTTTTTATTTATTTGATTAAAAGCTTATAAAAAATCGGATTGCCACCCCCCACCCCCCCTGGCCCAGAACCTGGGTACGCCCATGGTCCCACCGCTCAGTGACGACAACTTTATCAGAGGCAGAAGCGTGCCACAAAAGCACAAACTCACAACGAGCTAGTCACTCATTACTCACTCGGATGATAAAAATAATGAGGCTGTTTGTGATGAAATTTTAACGAACATGAACTGTCCAGAGGGGTAAAATAATACCCACTTAAGTAGGTGACTTGTTGAGGATAAGTCCTCATCATAATCGACAGCGTCATAATTCCACTTTTGGAAAAAGTCCTTTCAATACGTACCATCATACATAAGATGAATACACAGGGCAACCATAATTAATATATTTTATGTTGCATGAAATTAAATCGATTTTTCCAGAAGACTTTTTATGATGTTAGGCTTTTATTTAGTTTCAGCTGTCCCGTTGTCTGTCGGTCTGTCTGTCTGTAATCAAATCTTGCAAGTTAAATTTGACCCACTTCCCGGTTTCCGATTGAGCTGAAATTTTGCACCCATACGTATACATAGGGCGCACTATAAGTTTCCGGAACTGGCCACTTACATAAACAATATTTAAAAATTTATTGCAACATTTGAAAATAGAACTCTTTGGCTGTAGAATGCAGTTTGGTTCATCTGACTGTCTTTTGTTTTTACCTTGTGGCGCCATTTAAAAAATTGTGTGTCTGCATCAACATGGATTTAACTCGGGAAAATTTTCGTAGTATGATTTTCTACGATTTTAAGTGTAATTTGACAGCTCAACAGAGCATCGCTCGGCTTGAAACAGCTTTTGGCAATGAAGCACCATGCAAGACAACTGTTTATAGCTGGTTTGCAGAATTCAAGCGTGTTAGTATCAATCTCAGTGACGAATCTCGCGATGGTCGGCCGTCCACCGCTGTGACCAACAAAAACATCGATGCTGTGCGCCGTATGATTGAAACAGACAGGCATGTGACCTACCATGAAATTCGCGCATCCTTAGAAATAGGCATGAGTCAAATACAATTAATCCTACACAAACATTTGGGTGTGAGAAAGCTGTGCTCGCGGTGGATCCCACACAACTTGACCGAGGCTCAAAAAACGGACCGCGTCACTTGGTGCAGTGCCATGATTACCAGATTCAACGAAGATGCGTCAAATTTGGTGTGGGACATAGTAACAGGTGACGAAACATGGATTTATTGCTACGATCCCAAAACAAAGCAGCAATCGAGCGTATGAGTCTTTCAAGATGAGCCAAAACCAACCAAAGTGGCGCGCGTGAAAAGTGCATCTAAGCGGATGATTGCTTCTTTTTTTAATAAAACTGAACACGTGGCTACTGTTGCTTTAGAGAATCGTCGTACAGTGAATAGTGACGACCATTTGTTTGCCGGAATGCACCACGACAATGCTAGTTCTCACACGGCCAGACAGACAAACGACTTTTTGAAGGCGAAAAATGTAGAACTCATGAGTCATCCTGCATACAGTCCCGACCTGGCACCTTGTGACTTTTTTCTGTTCCCAAAAATTAAAAACCAATTACGCGGTCAACGATTTTCATCACCAGAAGAGGCTGTCGAGGAGTATGAAAAACACGTTTCAGAGGTCACCACAAAGGAGTGGCACAAAAGTTTCCAAAACTGATTTCATCGAATGAAAAAGTGCATAGACGCCAAGGGAGATTATTTTGAAAAACGATAAATTAATTTTGTACCTTTAATAGTATTTTTTCATATTCATTCCGGAAACTTATAGTGCGCCCCACGTATTGCAGCTGATCTGATGATGGAGATGGAGGGTGGCCATAGGCACTCTGTAAAGAAACGATGCAAACCCCATCGAATTTGGGATCGTTTAATTCGCCTTGAGGAGTACCGAAGATAAAAGCTTGTTTAAAAATATATTTCTTTTAATAAAATTACTTGTTTATCAACCTAGTTTTGTTTTCTTCTAGTTAGCTCAAATTTGGGAACATATTCTTTTTTTAAACTTGAAATCCAGTTGTTTTGTATAATATTTGATAGATATGCTATTTATTAAAAAAAATTGTAAAGAGTCAATTTTAGATTGTTAGACAATCGGGCTTCCTGGCGTTTTGGGTTTATTTGGACGTGTATAACATTCGTACCAAGTGCAACTTGCTGAACTAAAAATTGCCGTACTTTTTCCCCTTAGAAAACGGACTAGTTGTACGAGCCAAGCTCGCGTACATTTCGGCAGCACGCGGCATATTATGTAGCTGTTTTAATTTTACGTTTTAAATCATATTATAATATTCAACTGAGATTCTATCAAGCAGCGATCGAATAACACCCGTGACACCTAACTCTACACCATGTACATAACACAACGACAATAAACAGTTTCTACGTGACGTGGTCTTGTGTTTCTATAACATCAAACAACCTCAACATCATCATCTCTTCATATATGGTGCAGGCCTAGGTGACAACTGAAGCCTGTGCCGTACACCTGTGTTATTATAATGATCGCGTTTTAACAAAATAACTAGTGCACCTTGCGCCAGTAATGCAATGTCTTATGTAACCTGAACCCGACCAAGTCGGTGAACACCACCGAGGAAGTCAATTGCGGTGGGATACCACGACTATTCCTCATTTGTCATTCATTCATCTTTACACGCGAAGAGTTCATTCACAAAAGTAGTAAAAACCAGTTTGTTATATAATTTTATACCACCGTAGGTACAAGTAGGTAATCATTCTTACGTGTCTTCGCATCCTGTAGGTGTTGGTCGATTATCACAATAGGTACATCACGTGACCCAGGTTGTTTGACTCTGTGGCCTAATGGTCATCCTGCAGGTCCCGGGTTGTATCCCCGGTGAGGTCAAGATGGAAAATGATTTTTTTCAGATTTATCTGGGTCTTGGATGTTTTTTTACATACGGATTCGTTATAAAATATAGTAACGTTGAGTTAGAATTCCAAAATACAAGTCTCGAACTGACTGGGCTAGCTCAATCTGTGTGATTTGTCCTTATATGTTAGTAAAAAAAAGTAAACCTTTGCTTCATTGAGAACTACAGAAGCTGTTTTATTCAATAAAATAAAAGAAATTGATGACGTCTGAAACAGGTTTATAGAACGGATGACTAAAACATTATACATAAACTTCAAATAACAGATAAAGCTCATTTTAAACGTTCGTTACGCTTACGGAAACGTGCTAAGTAGAAGAAAAAAAGATTTTTTTTTATAAATACCCGTAAATCTGTCCACAAATCTGTCTTCAATAAGAAAAATAAACTTATCGAGCTCTGAATAGAAACACGGTCATATCTAAGTGATCAATGTTTGTTTACATTGCGAAATATAATTAAGGCAAGGTGCAGACGATCGCGGGCGTGCGTGGCGCGGAGCAATCGAAATTATTATCAATTTATTATAATGGGACCTGTTGCGCGACACTAATTTAATAACATGAGCAGCGACGTGACAAAATGAACACATTAATTACATAATCAGATATGCGACGCGTGGCATCAGTAGAGCAACTTTTAATTAGTAGGTATTTCGTTATTTTATCTAAATAAATTTGTACACTTTTGTAAAATTTTTATATCACCTAATAATGTTCTTCAATGCTGGTCTGAGACAAAAAGAAATATTAGAATGTACCAGCCTGAAATTAAAATTTTATCTACACCACTTGGATAGTTGGCAATCAACCACCGTACGATTTATAAGGAACGTTTTACCACGTACGACCGAACCGTGGAATCAACTTACCATCAGGTGACCCGCTAGTTCGTTTGCCGCCCTATAACATAAAAAACTGCTTCTCTTCCCGCGCAGATCGTAGGAGCCGATCGAGGGAATGAGCGAAACTGCGAATTATGTTATTAGGCGATGCGGCTAGTAATCCATCACTAGTTTGACTCCTCGTTCCACCTTCTCGCCCACCGTCATGCTAAAAGTGACATTAAAGTCTTGTGGCCCTAGACTCTATTTGCTTAAAGCCGCAAGACCCAAAATGCTCTGTCTGCTCTATTAGGGATAAAGCCGGTACCTACTAACGTGACCAACTGAGCACTGGCCATACGTCAATGAGGCAAAAGTTCAATCCTACTAGGTGCAACTTGTACCTCTGAGTTTAAACTCATACACGGTCATTTTAAACTGCCACCACTTGCTTCCCGCACGGAATAAGTGCTAGTTAGTACTCACATATAGAAGTCTTACTCAGAGAAGAAATTCAAAGAAATATCTACGATGTGTTTAGCGCTATGGTTGAATTTAGCTCGCGTCAGAACTCCTAACCTCTTCGTTTAGATACTTAGACATCCATTGCAAGCCAATTTCATTCTTATTACTCTGGACAAACGATTCATGTAACTGAATTCTCCCCTTCGACGTGGTCGCCGCGCGCATAGTAATAATGTAGATATATCTTCGATACCTAAACGGAATGACACAGACCTGCTTTCGGTGAAGGAAAATATCGTGAGGAAAATAGCTGCACACTATTTTACGGCAGATGCCTTTAGGCCGCTCAAAAATCTGACACCAATGTTACTTAGTGACCAACTTATTTATATACTTACTCGTACTAGCTGTCAATTTAAATCTCTATCTCAGATTACATTGCTTATCTTATTAGCTAGCTGTTATTTTATTTTTATGTTATCAAATCGCCATACGTACCTATATTTATCTGCGTCATTGTTAATTGCCAATAATTTTCCTCAAAAACTTTGCGACGTAAGCAAAGCACAGTAATTCCATGGATCTGCCTATAAAATCTTCCGAATGGAGACTCGTATGTTGTGATGACGTCAACGGCCGATCAACGCGACGCAATCCTCAAATCTAGGTATACGGAAGTTTCCTGAATACATCAAATTAGGAAATCCAATAAACAAACAACTTCTGTGACGTTGTTTGGAGTGAATGCCCCTAGAAAAACTATCGGGAATATTTTGATACGTATAAAAACACTCCAAGGAAATAAAATGTTTTGCTTTTAAGCACCTACTCATAAAAAAAATAGAAGATAGAAAATCCATGGCACCCATACTTATTTATCATTTCATTTAAGAATATTTATACTGTAAAGACCTGTTCTATTGTAATACTTGTACTTTAAGAGCTATTCAACCATGACAAAGTTTTAACGTATGCTTACCTATATACACTAAATTAACTCAAATTTTGAAATACGGAATTACCAAACGAATGTTGTTTTGATTTCATTCTCATACATTTCATTTTAAAATAGATATATTAATTATAAATTTAATTATATAGATATATATATATTATAATATTACATAATATTATAAACGCGTAAGCTTGTATGTATGGATGGATGGTTATTTCTCTTTCACGCAAAAACGGGTGTACCTAGATTTTTATCCTTTTACATTTTTCCCCGGGAAAATGTGAGGCTCCCATGGGATTGTCAAAATAATTCCACGCGGGCTAGTGTATAATATTTTATCTTATATGCAGCGTTGCGTGGGATATCAATAAATCATTAAGTGCATAAGATAAGACTTTCGACCTTTCGCTATCGGCTCAGTTCCGATCGGTCGCAATTGTTATGATAACACCGGCAACAAACAGCTTGCATTATTGCCACAGAGTAGAGAGAGATATAGAGTTTATTAAGGGTAGTTAGCTTAGTATCTGGCTTATTTTCCTAAAAACAATTTATTCCGGAGACGTTCCAGAGTCATTCCCAGAGATCCTAAAAATACTTTGTTATTCTACTATCGCTTATATGTCCTCCTTAAAACGCACCAAAATAGACAATTTATGTTTGTAAATTTTGGATGTAAATAAAGATTTTAATTTAACTGACTAAAGAATGATTTTTGTATGTAACAAAGTCATAACACTTTCTTTTTCCGGTGTAACCATATCATCGGACTGCCACTAAAAAGGCCTGTCATTTTATTATATTCAAACGTTTGTTTTCGCTAAAGTAGGCAGGTACCTAATTAATACTTTACCTAAAGAAATTCACAACATTAACTAATTTTATTATTTTTAAGGACAGGCAATATGTCATTCTCAGTAACTTATAAATATCTATATCAATCGTTCGACCCCGATCCTTTCCACGGTGATATGGATTTGAGAGGTTCTATTTTCAATCATTGGTGCTCTAGCTAAAACAAGGTTTACTCCTAGATTTTGTTTAATGCAATAGAAATACATGTTTAAGCGGAATGTTTGTAAGTTTTAAGTTCTCAGATCTTTGTCTCTACCGCACGTCGGTTCATCGGTTGTATCTGCGTGTGCCTACTCTGCGTCAGACCGACCTCCCAACTCGCGCGAAGATTGTCTATTGTCCTCATGCAAGCGGACACGTGCAGCTGCAGTCATTGGGTTCCAGAAAGTGCTGGACTGTTCCAGATGAATGCCAGAAAGTGCCACTTGTATAACGTTATGCAACTATTCCAGAAACACTTAGCAACCGGCCGCTTTAGACGTCTTCCTAGAAAATCTGGTATATCTGGTATATGAAAAGTTTTCTGTATTATCTAATTTAAGTAACTTCTTAGGTTATATTATTATGTCAAAGTAAAAATCAAAAGTCAAAATTTTTTATTCAATGTAGGATAAATTTATCTCTTATTGAAGGTCATTTTTAGGGTTCCGTAGTAAACAAGAAACCCTATAGTTTCGCCATGTCTGTCTGTCCGTCCGCAGTATTACTCAGCGACTATTAGTACTAGAAAGCTGTGATTTGGCATGAATACGTATATTAATTAGGCGGAAAAAGTGGTAAAATAAAATACTGAAAAAAATTTTTTTGGGGTAGCTCGGTGCAGTTAATGTGAAAAGGCATTTTTTTTTCCAGACTAACCAGTCATGTTTGGTATCGTTGAATAGTTTTTTTAACATACTATGAGGTTGTTAACACCATTTTTCGATTTAGGAATCTGTTTCTTAAATATTTGGTTTTGAAGTGAAAATTTTTGTTTGAGTCAGGTGTCCCCCCCCCTCCCCTATCTGCTAAATCGAAAATATCTGTATATAAACACGTGAAAAAATTCACAGCCATAGTATATATAACGAAATTTAAAGGAAAACTATCAGAGCTAAGTAGGGTTTACAAATTAATAAGTTATAGGCGATCAACTTTTAAAATGTACAAAATGAAATTTCACACAAATTCAATAGAAAATTAGTTTTTGGACGTTCTTAGTGGCATGAACTCAAAGTGGGCATTCGTAACTACGGAACCCTACACTGCGGAACCCGACACGCACTTGGCTAATTATTTTAAATATTATTTTAGTGTAAATGCTAAAAACTACTAGCGTTTCGGAACCACCACTGCTGGGAAGATTACGCCGAAAGTAATCCAAGAACTGAAAGAAATCTGTTTCAGGTAATGTATTTTACTAATCATCAACAAACAATACATATAACTAAAACATAAATAAAGAATTACAGATAAAACACGTCTTCCAACGCACCGCATTGATGCAACGTACCCATATTATTATCAAGCATACCTACGAATAATATAAGCACGCACTTATCTGACCGAAGATTTTTTCAAAGTACATACATCCAAATCCGATAACGAAGCTTCATTTAAAGTCTATTAATTGGTTTCAAGACTAAGATAATGAAAATTTACAGAATTAACCATCGATCGCATACATTATTTATTTCTTAAACCTCCATTGACCACAATGGCACAGAATGTGATCTTAACTTATACCGTCTTATTACAAAACCCAGACTAACTTTGTTACTAGGTTTAAACCATTATCCGCCCAAAATAAAGTTGACATTGACAGATGAGATAGTGTGTGATACTAGATGTCAACTTGAATTGGTCAGATAATGGTTTAAACCTAGTAACAAAGTTAGTCTGGGTTTTATAATAAGACTGGTTATGTTTTCTCTACCAGTAAACCTTAAAAAAACGCAGAATTTAATTTTATTGAAGTAACAGCTCATGTCCTCTTTACAATTTATTGAAGGGTACTGTAAGACATTGTATTATAGTTGCCTAACTACCTATACCAACACTAGGTCCTGTGACTTCCATTCAGTGGTCAATTATGTACTTAGTAAGAGAAATCATGCAACATAGTTGCACGTGACGACAGCGGACTGACACGTGTAAAGAAGTAGGTAGGTATTTGATAGTTCTTACTTATAGGTTTGCATAAGGCACCACCGTCCAATCACCCTATAGATAATGGTTTTGTATTGTCTAATTTACATTTGAGCACAGCATAAAAATTGCCTTTGAGCTGAGAATGAGTAAAAGCATATATTTAGAAAGTAACAAAAATCACGCACAACCGTTGCGGTCGCGATATGTGATTTAGGTTTCTATTTGATAATGTCTATTTGTATATTTTAATATGTAGATATCTCATTTTAAGTGAAATATAATTTTTTTAAATTGATTAAAGTTCTTTTAACCTAATTTAGTGCAATAATTCATTATATTTAGTTTGAAAAAAAAAAACTAAAGCTAAATGCAAAAAACTAATAAATTTTTGTACCTGCATATCTATTCAATACTGCGAGTACGATAAAATTTATCGAACTCGCAGTATTTTATAGAATTTGCTACAAAACTTGGTGTAATTTTCAGTAATCGTATATTAAAGTTCATCCGCATTTATAACCCCCGACAAAAAGAGGGCTGTTATAAGTTTGACGCTAATGTCTGTCTGTCTGTCGGTCGGTCTGTCTGTCTGTGGCATCGCAGCCCTCGAACGGATGGACCGATTTCCGTGCGATGTTTTTTACGTGAAAACAAGTTCCCTTGCGGTGAGAATGTTTTATGAAAATCGGTACAGCTGTATAAAAGTTATTGGGGGTTAACGCTTGAAGGTCGGGGTATTTTAATTTACCTGGCAAATAAACTTATTAATTTAGTTTCTAAGTTTATTACAAAAGTTAAATAGCGGCATATGGCTTAGAAGATTCTTTATTGTGTCGTTGGCTCAAACTTTATATTGTTTTCTTAGAACAAATGAACACCGATGAATAATAAAAGATCACTGTCAATATGCCAACGCACGGAAATTCAAGGACAAACGTAGTTTAGATTACACGAAGTAATCGTGTTACAATGCGATAAGTCCACTTTCTCGTGGCGTAAACAACACGAGGAGGGGTGTGTCCGATGACCCATGCGACTGCAGACATACAACATTCGCACTACAGAAGTAAGGCTTATGAGCGCACATAAACCTAAGAAAATATCAGATTTCACCCGCGCACTTCACACACCCCGCTTTCGTCCACCGCTTTAGCGAAGTCGCTACCACAAATTAGAAAGAATACATTCTAACGAACAGATGGGCAACAAGCCTTGCAAACGTCATTTCATACTAACTAATGACATTACCCAGGACTCTATTGCGCTACCGTAGTATCGATATGTTATACATTGCGCTTTTTGATTTTTACTTGGCGCACCTGCTTTCTTGCCCCGGGCCCTACTACCTGCATCCTGGGCGACTTATACGTGATCGTGACGACGTCGTCAGAGTAGCTCAATATTGGGCTGATAGAATTTAAACCACCAAGGGGCAAAGTAGAAAAAAAAATTTTACCCGACTACAACTGATCGTCCTCCGCCCACAATACCACACCTCATCCTATCTTTTTCCTAACCTTAACACTTTTGAAGTTATATAGGAAATGAAAAAAGGGAACATTGAATTTACGTATTTTTATTTAGTAACAATTTTTTTTTTATATCTATGTAAGTATGTCCTCAATGTAACTTTAAGTCAACTGATATTTTTATTTCCTTAAAAAAATGACTCATTATGCTAATAAATTAAATTTAGAAAAATTACGCAAAACATACTCGCACTTAAACGACAGCCGCCATGATTGCGACGTCATATCTGCAGTAATAAATACTAGATTGCAAACTATTCATCCAATAATAAATGCACAATAAAGTGTGCGCCTATTGTTTTAAGGGGATAAATGAATTTTTCAGGGTTCAGTACTGCTCCCATTTGAAATAAATTATTTGAAAGGAAATTGAGATATCATTCAATATTTTGTCTAGATAACCCTTTCAAACTATTTTATTACTTATAAAAACAATTGTTGTCTGTGAAAATTTCAACTGTCTAGGTATCACGGTTAATGAGATACATGAGATGCCTGATGATAGACAGACAGACAGAAGGACGGACGGAAAGACGGACAGCAAAGTCTTAGTAATAGTACCCAAAATAATAAATTAAGATAGGCACTTGTATCCAGAGCCGTAAAATAATTATAAAAAACGGCGGTCGACCTTTTTGATGACGTGACATACAGATAATACAAGTACGATTTTGTTTTTGTTTATGTAAATAAAAATAAATCGTAAGTTTTTGTAAAAAAATAAGACTGTTTTTGCGTTTCCTAAAGTAAAGACCATTTTAATAACATTATTCAATTTAATTTTGACCGACGAGAATGGCCTAGCAACAACAAAGACCGAAAACGCTCAATAAATGAAAAAATAGGCTAAAACGCGTTATGGCTAATGTCAAACGGCCACGACCACGACGACGCATTGTGGCAATCACGGAACGACCACAATGCATTGTGGCCATATTGATAAGGGCCACGTCGCTAATTGGAAATATAGGAAAGAAGGTAAACTGACCGGGGTGCGTGGTAACATAGATAGGTTACCACACTTTCACAGCTTTAGCAACCCACCATGAATCAAAAATTTGCCAGTAAACGTCATTTAAATCATTACACTCCTTCAGCAGTTGGGTAAAAATAAGCAATAAATAAAAAACCGCAATGTATGTCATACTATCTCTATGGGTTATTCTAAGATTATTACTCAAAGAGCAAAAAAAAATTTTAGTTATTACTATAGTGAACTGCTGACTTATGACAAGACCCTGTTATTGTTTGACAGTTTATCAAAGAAATGGCCGTTGCCCGTTTCTGACTGCTTGTCATTGCATTTTTTTGTCTTATATGATCGCACATACATAGTGTAGCCATAATAATCAGATAAAAATTGGGTAAGTGCGAGTCGGATTGATATATCTGTCTGTGATGTGAGTAAAACGAAGGTAAGTAAATAATATAACTATTTATATTTGTTTTTTTGTTTTTCGTGTATGTAAGTGGCCAAAACTGGGTGTCAGAATTTTTGTGCTACCTAAAGGCATCTGCCTTAGCTTGATGACTGTCATACAATAATGTCAGCCGGGACCAAGGCTTATACGTGACTTCAAAAGTACGAAATAGATCAAGAACATTTTATGCCACTTTTGGTCGACCATGCAAATATATAAGTATCAATATATTTCTATAATATAATATGTATGCGCAAATCAAACGAACAATTAAAAAAACATATGTACTTTTAGTTATACAAGACAAAAAGAAGCTAAAGCAGCTTTGAATTACAAAATAATTATAAATTATAAATAAAAAGATTACACAGTCTTGCTTCATCTCCTTGAGTCGAAACACGTGAGAAGTCAAAAGCATCGATTTGTTTTGCTTATATTACATCGATGACGATGACGACACTTATGCATGGTAATTGATGTAACACAAATATAAGAAAAGTAAAATAACTAAGCAGAAGAGATACATGCCTTCGACAATTAGCCATGAGTTTAATTTTTATCTTTTTATTCTTATAAACGTATTCTCTTTTGGAGTGTTTCCTGTGATTATTTTTGTTTGCCATAATTTCGATGTTGTATTTTCTTGGGCTAGAGCACAGAAGCACAGTCTTCTCGTCTCAATGGAGCGATCACGACTGATTGATGAAACAAAACATGCCCATTACCTCGGGTCATGTGCGACAAAACGAGAGCATTCTGCGCGGAGTAAGAACGTAGTAAGCGCCCAAAAGCGCCGAATTCGTTTTATTTTAATTACTCGTGAAATATACATTATTTTAGAAAAATGCTAATACGGCTTATCGGCAATATAATTTTATATTATGTATTAAAATATTGACTCAGTAACGCGCATAGTTTTGTCAAAAAAGGATTCTAGTTGAAAATTAGACGTAACTTTGCGATTTTTTTTCATTACTAAAATATTATGATTTTATGTTTTTAACAAGACCAATTTATCTGAAATATAATGTTATATCTACATTAAAAAAACAGGTTATTTGTGGTTTATTCTCGAGTTTAAAAATCCAATATGCGATGGGCAATTTACCAATAGTCCCCTCTTAACTTACACCGGAATGGCACCGGCGGGCAGTTTACTTTACTCTCAAACCATACTCACCATATCATGCATACGAGTAGGTAGAATAGCTATAAAAGGGAACGGTAATTATTCCAAGGGAATGTAATCACGAAGTTTTCATTTTTGTAAGTCTTTTAAACGACATGACCGTCACGTGGTGTCTCCGACAAACAATTAATAATCTATTGCTTCTACAATGCTGGCAGTCAAGGTGTTAAACATGTAAATTATAATATCTTTTAACTGACTTCAAAAAAAAAGTAGGAGGTTATCAATTCGTTGCGACCCTTTATGTTTTTTCTTTTATGTAAATATGTTCACCGATTATTCGTAGATTTTTTGTTTGAAAATTCTTCGTGCATTAGCTTAAAGAAGCCGTTTTTGCTAATATGCAAAAAAATCTTTACTTTATGCAAATAGTAGCCTGCCTCAGTTTTCCTCAAAAATTACATGAAATCCAAATAGATGTTTCTTCGGAGTGTATAAACGTCATGATTGGTATGATTTAATTATCCGAAGTTAAAAATGCTTCATAAGCTTTCTCTCTGTGCAACACGTGGCCACGCCGCCATTTAAACTGCTTTAATTCGAAGTGGCGCGATATTGCATCAAGTTAATCGTTGAAGTTTGTTTTAGGTTATCTACGGATCATGCCTCTGCTCAGGGACTAAAGATAACTATTCTTTCCCCAGGGTAACGGTACAATTAGCCAATAAAAATCCCTGAGTTCATTTCTCATTCGATTCAAACTTTTTTTGTTATGGGTAAAAAATGTTAAACTCGCGTCAGGGCGTCAGGACACGTGACCCTGATCGAAAATTCGTAAGACGGATGGAGAGTAGACAGCCGGCGCGGCGTAGGAGAGGAAGTATCCCCCTCTCTTTCTACGGCGCGGCGAAAATGTATACCTTCGCCTACTGTTTCGTTTAGGCGGCGCAGGGCGCTTGCGCGAATGTTCGTGTGTGTTTATGTTACAGCGTGCTATGCGCATCAATGGGTGGTGGCAGTGACAGCTGATGGCTCGGCCGTCTGTGTAGTGGCCACACTGCTGTGTATTCGTGTATATAAAGTGTTTAATTAATGTAATATAAATTGTCATGTCTGTGTAAGATAGCGCAATAAATAAATATTGTATTCTACCATATAAATGATAGTACTTTTATACTGATAATTAAAGCAATTCGTGCAAAATTATTCCCTCACCATTCCAAAATATCAAAAATGCACAACGTTAATATTCAAGTTTTCACTTCTGCCGGCACTCCCGTAGTGGGTTGCACTACGGGAGTGCCGGCAGAAGTGATCGTTTTTTTTCCATCCATTCGTTTTGCCAAAGGAGCACATAAAGGTACTTTGTATATTTATTTTAAGATCTTTTGTTACCTGTTTCCACAATAAAGATGACTAGAATTGAAAAAAAAAAAAAAAAAACTGTGTCAATAATTATAAGGGTGGGGACAATTTTTTTTTACTTATTTGATATATTAATAAGAGTATGGTATACCTATTTTTTCTTTCTCTGATAAGCAAATATTGACGAAGATACAGCGACGTCACGATTCGCTACGATTTTTAACTAAAGGTGACGTAAATCACTACTCCGAAACGCTGTATCTTTGTGAAGTTTTACTACCGAAAAAATATAGTTCCTTAATTTCTGG
The DNA here is from genome assembly GCA_943193695.1 of Acrobasis suavella. Lineage (NCBI taxonomy): Eukaryota > Metazoa > Arthropoda > Insecta > Lepidoptera > Pyralidae > Acrobasis > Acrobasis suavella. The sequence continues at coordinate 2,975,273 of OW971940.1, forward strand.
TTAATCTAGTTGACGGACTTAATAAAATAATATATTTTTAGCCAAAGCCCACATCCCTATTAGGAAGAAAGAATGAAAAACATAATCTAGGCGATTGTAAAGGTAAAATGTATTGTTTCCTATTTCCTACATTATACATTTCAAAGTTAGATATCTACACTAATAATCAAAATTTGCTGTCAGGTTTTTCAGGCTGCCTAAAGGCATCTGATATAGCTTGACGGCTGCCATACTGATGACAGTCAGCACCAACGGCTTATACGTGCCTTCCGAAGCATCGAGAAATTTTTATGCAACTTGTCAATTCAATTCAAATATATCTTTATTATCATAGGATATTTATAATATCTCTTAATAATTGTCACTTTGTTTTATTGCACAATAATTGTTGACGTTGTGGTCACCCACCCAAGTTTGGAACACGCCCCGTGTCGCTTTACTTACGAAAGTGCTATTAATGCGCACTCACGCCGGGTCACCGAGCTCCTCAATATCAAAATTAAATATTCCTGAAACAAAATCTGTTCCTGGAATCCATTAATATTCTAAAATTCTAAAAACAATTATTCTAAATTATTTATGTTATCATCGCGATGTGCGCAAAATATTGCGATGTATAGGTTCGTTGCCAAAATGTAGTGGCGTGATATTCCCGGAATATTGACCTCATAGTTACTGGAATGTCACCACACATTGGTACGTACAATACGAAGGTACATAATATGCTTTATTATTCATTATATCATTTCCTCTGTGGAACAACTAAAGTTGTCATACTTACGCGATACGAAAGGTACCTACTTCATATAATTTAAAAATAATAACCAGACAATGTGTGTTGGTTTATCACAGTATGATGAATTACGGAAAAGATAGTGCCTAGAGATCACAAGACCCATTTGTCAACACCTAACGAGATAGTGGGCGTATACAGGGTGTGAAAAAATATACTGGAACTATTACTAACCAACTTTCCACAATCATCAGATCAGCTAATTCGAATTTTTATGCGAATTAATTTTTTTTTTCATATTTCTGTATAAGTTCTTTGGGGTAAGTTATTCAGTATCATAAACTGAATGTACCCTTAAAATCTCAGCATATTTATTTAAACTATTATGATATTATCTACTTACATGTTGGATATTTTAATCCAGTATTTTTACAATTAATTTTAGCCCACAATTAAGATTTTTTTTAAAGAGAAAGATAATAATATGTATATAAAAACAATAATAGTTCATTATTGCAGAGGGTAGTATGGCAGTGCCGGACGAGTAGTTTTCATTTTCAAGGCCGACCGTCCTCGCTAGGCCAATCGATCTGGGATAAGCCGGAGCAAAAATTAAAAATTAAAGACTAGGGGAAGGCCAAGCAAAAAAAAACAAATAGTCGCAACAACTATATTGTACTTTCCATAATAAAACAGAAATATACACAAAAACTAAAAACCCTAGGAACAGACGCAGCAACTAAACGTCTTTGCCAAAAGTAAAAACAGAACTGTCATCTGAAACGTCAATGTCACAGTCTTGTCATTCTGAATACACGTCTTCTCCTTGTTTTGAGCAGCGGCCAGGAATGAATTTTCAAACTACTTTCCTGGCCTAGGCCAGTATGCATGAGCCAAGAATTACAAAGTTCGTGTCTTCTTTTTACTACAATAATGCCCACATTTCCGAGATTATTTGCGAAAAATAATTTACATTGAGTGCCAGCATTGTAGACAGTAGATTTATAATTGTTTATCGGACACCAGGTGACCATCATGGCGTTTAAAAGACTTTCAAATGAATAAAACTTTTATTGATTACATTCGTGGATAAATCTCGTGGACCATTCCCATAAATCATACATTCTACTACGACGTGGTTTTATCGTCTACGAAAGCGGCAGGGGCTGCTACGAGATGGCTACGGGCGGGCCACGGTCTACGACGGGCTACGAGCGAAGATGAATGTTCGTAGCACTCGTAGCTGTACTTTCATTTCGAGCATAATTTACCTGCGCAGTTTGTCTGCGCAGGTAAATTATGTATATTGGATGAATAAAATATATATACATTGGATGTTTTTCTTTATTTTATTTTATTCAATAATGCCTAAAAACAACTACGGCGAATGGCCATTAAAAAATAAAAAAAACAAAAACCCGACTGCCTTTTTTCTGTGTCACGTGTGTGTCACTCTCAGAATTAAGGCGAATCTGAAATGAGCCATAGGCTCGAAAAACATAACCCTCCTTCTGGCGCAGTCGGGTAAACAACCGCGCGTTTGTAAACTTCAAGTTTAGTATGGCTTTTAAGACTTGTATGTTTTTCTTCCTATTTCTGGGTTTATCACGTGTAGTTAAAAATTTTACTGACAGAAGTCACAATATATTTTAAAATATTTTGTGTGACTTCATGAGAAACAAGATTAAAATAGTTTCTAGTACCAAGTCATCATTTTGACCTATTAGTTTCTAGTGTTAAAAACCCGTCAATGCCTAGGCACTCTAGGCAGACAAGCATACGTCCCACGTGATATTTATGGCCTAAGTAGCTTATAAACTCCTTTGATTGCAGGCCCTAAAATTTATCTTTTCCCACTCTTTTAAAAGATCTAGCTAAATCCATGACACCCTTCGTTCTAAAACTTCACCAAGCGCAGGCGGCCTCTTTAAGAAACTTTGCCTTTTTAAAACGTTAGATAAGCCCACACAAATGTAGCCATACAAAAATATCCATGTTAAATTCCTGTCTGTGGAAATATGTAAATAAATACATACAGACAAATCCCAAAGTACCTAAGTTCGAGACTTGTGTTATGGGATACTAACTCAACGATACTATATATTTCATTGATATCAAGTAAATAGGCATAGACATATCACGCAACGATGTTGTATGTTACATCACAGACAGCCAAAAACTTAATGGCGATAATTTGGCTTAATTGAAACGCAAAATCGAAGAGGTTATCTGTAAATCTGCCCACTGATACATGCTTACTAAAATGGCGTGCTTCATTTAGAAGTCAATCACCCGATACAATTCAATAGAGATAAAAATAACGGCTATTGTTTAATTAAAACAAAAACTTGAATGGGAGATAAAGGATGGGGCGACGCGGGTGATGTGGCATCTGACGCACGTTATTGAGGCAATAAGTAATGTAGCAGTGGCTCCCTTGTAAGGTATATTAAGTTCTAGAAACAATAATCTGGACACTTTATCATTTATATTTATTTAAGTAGGTATATAAAACAAGGGGAGGTCTTTGCCCAACTATGGGACCTAAACGACTAGAAAAAAAAAGTAGGTACATATTCCTATATTTTTCTATAAATATTTGATAGTTTGTAAAAGCAAAATTCACATTTTAATGAGTTATATAAAGTTTTGCTTTATACGAATGGATCAAGAGTCACTGCTGCATTACTCGACGCCTTAAATATTTTTTGTGTTAATCAACCTTTGTTTAACACTATCAAAGACACAACACGATATCAGATTACACATAACACTGATTTCTGAACTTCTACGAGCATTGTCAGCGGGCAAAAGACAAATCATTTATTTATCTTTAGATATTTGTAATACTTGATCATTGTCAATTTTTCTTTTGTCTTCATAATAGTTGTTCATTTACTTATACCTTAGTTTATTGCAGCTCTTTTAGCACGAGAGCAGAAAAAGCGGCAACAAACTGCAACTACAACTTCCAAAAAACGTCAACTTACAATATACTGATATTAATTAGATAAGTGGACTGAGGAATATACACATTGTAACGTCATAATTAAGAATGATGTTAAATTTGAAATTAATGTCAATTTGTAGATATTGAGAGTATTAAGTACCTTCTTGTAAATAACTGCCATTTTTGATTGATTTTGATAGTACATTAAGCAAAGATTTTATGGATTCGCTTCCTTCAAAGCACTGTGCTTGGGGCAATCCGTCAGGTCGCTCCTTACTCTGGCCCTGGTGACAATCGTCTAAACCGATTGAAACTAGTCTGGCTTTTCCGACTACACTACGTAAGTAAACCGTGCCAAGTATTCATACTTAATGAGGTTAACTATCTTACGTTAATTATAAAAATAAGTATTCGAAATATTATTACGACACAAGACAATTTCATAGTAGTAGGTACCTACTTTTTCATACAACAAAGGAGGAAAATGTCAATAAAAAAGGGGAAAAGTCAGCCGTATGGTTCCTGGCTTAGAATAGGATCACTGCATATAATGACTAACTAAAAGAAATAGAATGGACCAGTTTTAACGATTGTTAAAACTGGTCCATTCTTTTCTTTGGCAACTATTTCTTTTTGGTTTCGCATGGTCCTCTTCACCTTCTGTGACCGTGGCAATGCATATTATATTTGGAGAAGACCAAGCAGGGAAACGCACCCCGTCTCCGGGATCCGAAGCAGTACAGCCAAGGACGATGCAACCAGGCAAGGGCTTAGATGAGGCCAGCAAACGGCATACTCCCCTGATGGTAAGTCGGTTACTTTTTCTGCTTCTTCACGAGTCGAAAGTCAATTTAATTATTTTGACCACGTACTGGCAAACGAAGCGCAGGACACCCAACCACAAGGTGGTCTGACGACCTGACCAAGGTCGCTGGAAGGCGCTGGATGCAGGCCGCTCGAGTTCAGTCATTTTGGAAATTCTTAAGAAAAGCCTATGTCCAGCGGTGGACGTTATGCAGTTGAGATGATGATGATGATCAATGTTTCACAACGTGGCTACGGTGGTTACTGTAGGCAACACTAGGTTTTTTTTTTTCGGGAAAAAAGGTTCAACTTTGCGCGAAGTTTTATCTCCTATCCAGCCAGTTCTCTAGAAATTCTTGGAACGTTCTTATTGATTGCTAATCAAGTGACCCCGAGAGATACTGTGTTCCAGTTAGAAAAACACTGAAGCGACTGTACTGTACCGAACCTTACGAAAAATTTGCTTTGTTTGTCTCTTTGGTCTAACTAACTTATAGCTAAAATTATACATATAGCCATACTGTTTCTTTCGGCCTATCTCCCCAGCAGTAGTCATTACAAAACTTTAGATTCTACAAAAAATAAATAAATATATACAGACAAATCATAAATTGAGCTAGCCCTAACTTAAGTTCGAGACTTGTGTTCCTTATGATACTTACTCAACTATACTATATTTAACATTATAACAAATAGGTACTCGTATAGACATACATCCAAGACGCAGGTCAATCTGAAAAATATAATTTTCCAACTTGACCTGACCAGGGATCTAACCCGGGACCTCCAGTGTGACAGCCTGGCATGATGACCACAGAGGTCGCAATCTTTAACATTTAATATAAGCTAAAAACTGCCTCCTTCCTCAAGTATAATATATACATAAATATAAATAAAATTTGATTGAAAAGTTGTTAAATAATTAGATTTGCATTGGATTAATACACACGGTACCTTTTTATGCAAAACAATATGAAGATTCCGTGGGATTTTGGGAAAATAGCGGCATCTTCTTTTTTACAGCATTTTTCTGTCTGCTGCTCTTCACAGGCAATCTAATAAGAGGACTTGCCCGTAATAAGACGCTAGGCAGGCAGTTATCAGCTATTAGGTAAGGTACGTAGCTTATAACCGACTTCCAAAAAGGAAGAGGTTATGAATTCGTCGGAATCTTTTGTTGTTACAAGCTTTTATTTAATTTCACCTGTCCCGTTGTCTGTCGGTGTGTCTGTCTGTCTGTAATCAAATCTTGCAAGTTAAATTTGACCCACTTCCCGGTTTTAGATTGAGCTGAAAATTTACACGCTAAGTATATCGCGTGACGATGCAATATTATGATGACATGGAGCTGATCTGATGATTGAGCCGAAAGGTGGGCAGTGGAACTCTGTAATGAAACGACGCAACCCCATCTACTTTGGGCTTGTTTGATTCATCTTGGGGAGTACTTTTGATAAAAGCTTGTTTATAAAATATATTTTTTTAAATATTTACTTGTTTTTTATGTATGTCCACTGATTATTTAAAGGGTACCGTTTGAAAGGGCATGTTTGTCAGGTGATCTCATTTGATTTTATCAAAGTCGTTTGTGTAGTTCGGGTGTATAAGTAGGATTTAGTTTTTAAAAAATTATTTAGAAAATTTTTGCGTACGCTAGAGCAAATGCCAACTGCGTTCCTATACATAGTAGCCTCTCGTAGCCTAATAAAATTATATTCTCTATGAGCAGTATGATATAGGTACTTAGGCTGGAAATAGAAATATCAAAATATATTGCAACACAATGCGGCCTCCCGCTAGGTGAAATCGCACACCGAAAACAAACTTTAGCATTTTAACTCAGCCTAAGCCTATAAAGCAGAATAACGTACTACTCTTACAAGTTTAAAAAATATATATTTTTTTTAACTTGTAAGAGTAGTAGGTTATTATGCTATTGCAGATAACCTTTGTCTCGTGCTTTCTACTTGAGTATCATTATTCTTATCAGCAACTGTGAGGTGGTCAGGGATTTTTATCTCCTTTAGGTACGTTTCATAAAAAAACCTCTCGTCTCCAGTTCATCTCAACTCTCTGACATTATATTGCATAATAATTTATTTGTGTAGGTTTACATAAAGGTTCATTATTTCAGATTATACAATTTCCCATTTAATACCTGCTACTTAACATGCATGTAAGAATTCCTAAACGGACACCACAGTGTTATAGTTCTTTTTGTTTCTAAACGTAAACTTCCGCTGTATATGCGTTGTATGATCTATCTCATTCATTCGCTCTCTCGCTCACATTGTAGATGCACGCAAAAATTTGTGCTCTGTATTTTATTTAAAAATAAAAGAAGATAAACGAAGTTTGGAGTTATCATTTAGACCCAGTACTACATACATTCAGAAATTGCAAGTTTAATAAATTTTTCTTGCCATTTCTAAATTCAGTCCTAGGTTTTAGATTTGAATATTCTGTTATATGCGTAGATTTTTCTAGTAAATGCCGATCTTAAAGACGTCGTTCGTCAAACGACATTTGTTGTGCATTTAACCCCTAATATTTATTCAAACAACAAAAACACTGAATTACGTAAAACAATACGCAAGTGACGAAACAAACGGTTAAAAATAAATCGTTGTACTTAATGGAAAATAACGAAGTATACACAGTAGGTATATTAGATTACAGTGCATCATCGTTTATGAACGTTTATAGAAGATTCGATAATATCTGAAGCGACCTCTGGCTGATAACGATTGTCTATCGATTCTGGATCATCGAGTTTATTGATTCGATAACCGATTCTTGGGATGTATGCAAAACAAAGACGTAGAATGCCACCAACGTTTAGTTTATTTGTTCATGAGAAAGTTTCCTCACAAAACAAGTGTTCGCGCAAAGATAGCGCTTGCGTCAATTGAACGGGTAATTTGTAAAATGTAGACGCATTTCGCATTGTGACGTGACTCGTTACGAAACCCTCTAGCTAGCAGTTTGTGCTAAAGCTTATGTACGAAGCTAGACAACAAGAAAAATACCGAATCCTAGACGATTCACACACTGCTCCGCACCCCCGCTGCGTAGTACGAGGCCGGACTGTATGCAAGTAACTGAATTTGTATAGAAAACACACACGACACACTGACATCACATCTACTTACGTGTGATTTTTGAGGTGGCCCCCCTCTACGCGCGTGGTTCCGGAGCAGTGTGTCAAACGCCTTAACCCTTTCACCGCGAGACTTTATATCAGTTCTCGTGCCTCCAGCACGAAGCATTCTTGCGGCTCTGGGGCCACTTTTAGCGTGTTGGTGCGGCCGAGAAGATACAAAAATAAATCAAAATAGTGATGGTTGGCTAGCCGCACCGCCTATACAATTTACATGGTTCAGATTCTCGCCCATTCCTTCGATCGGCTTTTATGATCTACCCGGGAAAAGAAGCAGCTGGTTCAATCTTAAGTTTGTCCTTTTCTCTTAGACCAGTATCACCAGAACGCCCAGTACGGAAGAAAAATAAGTAAAAATATGTCTGTAAAGATCGAGGCAGATAGAGCCCAATAAAGATGTAGAAAGTCGAATGCATTATTTATTTACAAAGTTCGGGTTTATATACAATCGTTGAGACGAAACAGTGGCCTAATATGATTGTTCCCATTCCTGTGTTGTGATTGGTTGGCGCGGCGCGCGCCTGCTCCTGGTTCCTGTTAGATTCCCTAATTTGGTAATTAATGACTGACGGCGCGGGCGAGTGCTAGTGTTGATGGCCAAAAATGGAGATATATTTGTAGCTATGCGATGTGTAGTGTGGCTACAGGCCCATTTTTATGGGCGCAAATGTCAATTTCAGCGTGTAGATGGAAATTGACCTTTTGGTAGACGCATCGCCCCGATTGCCCGAGATATGGTATCTATAGCAAAATCAGGCGGCAAATATTTTTTTTTTCTTTTCTCCCAGATTAGCAAGGGAAGGATCTTGACACGTACACACTATTTGCCTTGACAGACCTCTCGCTTTAACTTCACCCTTACTCAAAGTGGGTTCGTTTTAAGAAATCCATTTGGAATTCTAGTGTAAGGTCATTTATAAATTCATCGGTTGACAGGGTTAAAAAAACAGCTTTTAATTCCTTAGTATAATTTATTGCAGACACGAACTGTCCAGTCCAGTAACCCCGCTGAACTGGGGCCTGAGCCCCGTAAACAAACGCCGCACAGTTTACATTAAATACAGACGGATCACGCGACATGTTTACAATATCATAAAAATTTGTCAATGCGATGGGATAACACTGTCGCATCACCTACTCATAACCTATGCGGCGATTGTTTACAAGACTTAGATCCCTAAATTTTGGTGTACGACCCACGTTACAAAATACGCGAATTATTTACAAGTAAATTAGACAACTTATCGTAGTAAATAAATAACCGAAATCCATCAACTATTATAACCAAGTGCGGAGAATACATCTAGTTAAAATAAAATAACTAAACACAACTTGTAAAGTTCCGTTACCTGCTAAAATCAACGAGATCATTTATTTCCATATGCAAGTATTATATGAATACGTTATCGTATGAACACAGCTGGTGTGATACATGTTTCTCGTCACCAAACGGTCGTGAAGCCTTGTATTCACTGATGCAACATCAACATTCAACATGTGCAGTGCGTTCGTCGAAATGGTGCGCATGATGTCGGCGCGACACAGAGGCAGCGGTGGTTCTTTCAAAGTAAAAGCCTATGTGGCGCCCCGACAGCCTGCAAATCATTGGGGCGAATGAACTGTTTAAAAACTTGGGCGATGGCTACGGAGGTAACGATCGTCATTCAGGGTTTTCATACCCCTTTAATTTCGACTTGCAGTCACGAAGTAAGTTTTTGCTTTAATATTATGTATCCCCTTTACATTCAGTTCTTTTCACCCCGGTTTTTTGGGAGGCATGCGTGGGGATACAGATCCAACACGTGGAGGCCCTTTGGAGAAGTTGATGAAATGTGGCGCTCCCGCCAAAACCCATTCCTGAATATACCTATGAAAGGTGTAGCCTTGAATAGGTTTCAGCTAGAGAAAGATCTATTGAAAGAAAAAGGGAAAGGCCTATGGGTTATGGAACGAGATTGGGATGGACTGATGCTGAGATATTGTAATAGGAACGTCACCTGCCATAATCATGATTACTGACTATTGTAGGCAGGTAGTGGCTTGCCGCCCACTAGATGGACCCCTCAAACGCTCCGGCAATATTATTATTATTTATTTTTTTAATAATTTTATTGTGAGATAAATTTACCCTTTTTTGAAAAAAAAAATACATAAACATTATGGAGGTAACTATGAAAAGTAACAAGTTTTGCCAGGTGAATAAAAAAACACCCGACTTTCAAGCGTTCACCCCCAACAACTTTTGAACGGCTGAGCTAAAAACTACCAAGAGTAAAAGCAAGAAAACTTGCTTTTACTACGATGCCACAGACAAAGAGACAGACAACATAACCTTTTTTAGTCGGAAATAGACAAAGGCGGCAAACAACATGCATCCGAAACTTAGAATCTTACTTTTCCATAACAAATGTCAATATATTATAACAAGAAAAAAGATGTTCTTCTGGTCGACTGGAAGAGATTCCTTCTGGGATAAGTCCAACATTTGTACCACTGTGTTTAAAATAATGTGTAATAAATAAATAACTATTTACAAATCCCACTGATTGAGCTAGCTCCAAAGTAAGTCCGAGACTTGTGTTATGGGACACTAACTCAACGTTACTATATTTTCTAACAAATACATTTATAAAGATAAACATCCAAGACCCAGGACTATTTGAAATAGGCCATTTTCCAATTTGCTCTGACCGGGGATCGAAAGGAATCTCTGGGTGGCTGACAAGCAAGTGACGAATACGCCACGGAGTCGTAATTTAAATATGTTTATTATTAGATTCAATAAAGTTTTTAAATAATTATATTAGGAAACGTTGCCTAGTGAATACAAGGCCAAAAGCCAACAGAATGAGCTCGTACTAAAGAATACCGCTCGGTCTGATAACACGCCAAATGCTAGCCGGCTTTACAATACATATTACATCTTACAGTAGTGGCCATCACAAATCAATTACAATTTCTTCTCAATTGTTTACACAAGTAAATTTGACGAAAAATATTGTTTTTTTTTTTCAATTAATTCGCTATAATATTGGCCAACAATTAAATATACAGGTTCTAATAAAATATATTGAATTTTTTTAAGGATGAATTAAGCTTATGATTATCAACCTTCCCCAATAAACATATAACGTCATTAAAAAAAAATGTTGGGGTCCATACATGTTGACCGATCAGCTGATCAGTTTCTATGGAAGCAATTTCTTTTGTTATATTTCCATAGGGAAAAGTTTTTGAGTATCATGGTCTGAACCTACCCTTAAAATCATTTCAGTATACTTTTTATAAAGTTAAATCCAAATTAGAATAACTTTCAACAACAAAAATAGTCAACAACAGATATTTCGTCATTGCACGTAGTGATTTAGAATTTACATACAAATTATAATGAACAATAAAATTATAATATTAACGCCGCGCCTGAGTCTCCCATTGACTCAAAAACGACCGGCAATTTCAGAAAGTTACAAATGTATATTAGTATTGCTTTTATTTTGTACAGTTTTTTTTAGCTTTCGGTCGCTTGTAAATGAGTCAAACAAGGACTGGCGGCAGCGACACAACATAAGTAGTTACAGAAGTTCAACTTTACAAATGTGTCATTAGCAAATCGTCTGAAAGCATATATATTTTGGTAACTTCTTCCGAGACAATACTATGATCCTCAGACGAAGGCTTGCAGACCTTCTTCATTACTTCATTATTATAATAATGTCACAAAAGAAATACTGTCACGTTTATAAAAACAAGGAAGCAGGGGGATACTCATAAGGGCTTTCAGAGACGAGCGACAGTATGCCCGCGACACTGGTCGGCAACCTGAGTCGCGCGACGGTCGCCGACTGTCACCCACCAGGATCTCCAGCTGTCGCTCATTTGTCTAAGCCCTTATATCACATTTGTATTTCATATGTGATGCGAACCTAGTTGTACTTCTCTAACTAATTATTTTGTATTGAGGAGGTATCTAACACATCGTAACCTCAACATAACTTATAGTATTATTTGCTACTACTTATACGAAGTTTTAACACGAAATTAAGTATTTAACAATAAAATAAAATAAATAGGATTAATCTAACAAATAAAGATATAATACAAATAGTAGTCTATTAACAAAACTTTGAAGTATGGGAAATCACAAAAAAATTTGATGATTAGAAAGGTTGCGAGCAGCTGGAAAACCTACTTAGGTTATTAAATGTAGCAATGCATTTCAAACATGTATTTATTTTGCTTCCAACTCCTATTTTGACAACATATTTTATTTATATGTATACAACGTACCAATATATTAGAAAATTAATATATCCGAATAGGATTGACGACAGGGTTAGAAAAGTATTATTTGAATTAGTTCTTAGATTATTCAAAAATAATGGACGCCTATTTTCAGTTTGCCAAAAAAATAAAAATTCACAAAGATACAAAGCATCAAAATTCCGGAGTAGGGGCTTGCGACGTCTCCTCTGTGTAACAATCATACGTAGCCGTTACGTCATGCGAAATATTAATGCGCTGTATCTTTGTAATTTTTTAATTCTCAGAGAACATAAAAAATACGTGTACAATATTTCTTAATAATCTAACCGATGGGCTAAAATGTTTTTCCATTTGTCATGCATGCCCACTCATTCATGTATTTTCTGTTCTGAGGTATTTTCAGTAACCAACGTTCTGAATTAACTTATGCTGTGGCTGAACTATCAATGCTATCTTGAATTACTTGAGTTACTGACTATGCCACATTCTTGTTCAGCGTGGCGACCCTTACTCTAAAAACGGCCCCACAGACGTACGAACTACGCGTCCGCGTTTCAGTGTCATGCAACATTGAGCGTTACGGAATGATGATCAAGTCTGATTTGGACTGACATAAAGATAGGAAGATATTATCGGACGATTGTCCGATTATATATATATATTCATATATAAGTAGGTAGATTAATTATAGGTATAAGAACTGCGCACACTTGTTTCAAATAAATTTTTCCTCCACCCAAAGGTTGGCTGTAAGAGATTGCTTTATAGCGATAAGTCCGCCTTAGTGCCTATATTGTTTCTTGTTGTTATGTAATTCTTGTGTGTCTATTATGGTGCAATAAAGTTGATTTGTATTGTATTGTAATATCTTCCTATCTCTGATGATCTTCCTATCTTGATATGGACAAACGGTCCTGGTTTCCTGCTACCCTTATCTCGTACATACAGTGTGAATTTGAGCCCTTGCTGTATTCAAAGAAAGAACTCTTTAAACAAAATAAAAAATAATCTGTTATTTGTACCTTGTTTTACAATAAAAACCAAATCTATTAGCCTACAAATACAAACCAAAAATCTCCCATTCGAATATCACTGCCTTCTACGTTAAATTCAGAAGGATAGCCATTTGTTAGAAATTAGGGTGTTTTTAACAAAACGTTTTTTTTTTTTATTTTATTAGAAATTAGATATTTTTTTAACATTTTTTTTTTATTCTATCTATTTTGTGTTTTTTTAGCTAGGGGGAATAAAATCAATCTATACAGGTGTACTTTTAAACACAGCAACATTTTTGGAGCAATTTACTGAGATACTGAACTGCTTTCCATAAACAATTATCGAAAAACGAAAAAAAAATCGGCTTTCCATACAAAATAGCGCTCGGCCAAACAGATTTTTACATTCTTATTGTATTCTTGTAGATATTTAATTTATACTTTTCTATTTAATTTACACATCCTGTCGCACCACCCAAATTATTTTCCACTTCGTCCAATGGTTGACTGGCAGAGAACGCCATATGGCGTTAAGTCTTTGTATACAATTTTTTGTGCAATAAAGTTTACATAAATAAATAAATATTTTTTTAAGGGAAGTCGAATTTTTTTATCGAATTTAATTTTTTTTTATTTCAATATTATAGGTAGAATTTGCTCCAGAAATGTTACTGACGTTAAAGACGAAATATTTTATCTGTATCCCGGCAGACACGTGAGCGGACTTCAATGGCGCAATATCATCCATTGTTTCATTCGACTGTACGTCGGTTGCGATAACTGGTGTGACCTTATGTAGTTTTATTTTAAGAACCGCTAGAGGTCGCCGCTGTAGTACAATGTTAAATTGGCAAAAAATATAGGTATATAACAAAATGCGTCTTTAATATTTTAATTAGTCGAATCTCGATACTTTATCACTATAATTTTTGTTACAATGTAATGTACAGTCAAGTACCAAGATACCTGACCAGGCCCTCTACTTATATCTTCAATTTTCTCTTAAACTAAAAATGATATTAACATGAAAATTTTTATTCGGACAGATTTTCATTAAGTCTTTCTGAATATAAATTTTCATGTTAATATTATTTTTAGTTTAAGAGAAAATTGAAGATATAAGTAGAGGGCCTGGTCAGGTATCTTGGTACTTGACTGTACACAGGTTGACTTTTTTCTGACCCGCCAAATTTTTGGAGCAAGTTCAGTCCATGATATTAAACAAGTTTCTATTCTAGATCTATGAGCTGTAGACCTCGCGAGTCACCCGTTGAAGTTTATCAGATATAAAATGCGTGAGTGTCGTGTTACACTCGGTTGGAACGAAGTTACTTTATATTTTTGATTGAATATTTTTTATCAAATCAATAAAAAAAAGAAATTAAAAAAATCTAACTGTAAATCTAAACCATTCTCGAATCCACTGGAACACACAAAAAATTACATCAAAGTCGGTCCAGCCGTTTAGAAGGAGTTTTATAACAAACACACGCAAAATCATCTACATAATTGTAAATCCAAACCATTATCGAATTCACTTGAACGCACAAAAAAATTAACCAAATCAGTCCAGCTGTTTAGGAAGACTTTAATTACAAACACACGCACAGAAGATTTATATATAAAAAGATTCGTGACGGAACAATCTTACACCTTTTTCCGCCTGAACCCCGTCTGTACCGCCAAAAAACAACTTCGTTCCAAAATGTTTTTCAGACAAAAAGGCTAATTGAAATACCTGAAATGGGATATTTTTTAAATTTTCAGATCCCATTTTGAAAAATTTCGAAAAATTGGATCGCCAAAAAATTTCTTTATATTTTCGAACCCTCTCACAAAATTTCACGAGAATCGGTTGAGAAATGCGACCTGTAGGCGAGAACAGCCGGTCAAAAGCATTTTGGCCAATCTCGAAACTGAGACGCTTCGCTCGCTCGGTCAAGAAAAGTTATTAAAAACCAATAAAAAAATTTTTTTCAGCTAAGCGCTTATTTGTATGGGAAGATTTTTTGTTAACATTTTTCTAGAAAGTAGTTCAGTATCATGGACAGGACTTCCTCCAAAAATTTGGCTAGTGGGTAAAGAGTCAACCTGTATATCATAAATCATGGTAATACTTTTCTATGGTTTCAAAGAACTCCATCATTGTTTATGGTAAGCGATAATCTTAAGGCCAAAATGCCATAGACAATGTCTTAAATCTGAAAAATTGACCCTGAATTATCAGAGATTATATCAAAAAGATTGATTTTTCGGGGTTCAGTGCTGAATTTTTTGAAATAAATTATTTGAAAGAAAACGGAGATACCATTTAAAATTTTGTCCCCTGCGAGTCTAGAGATAGATAATCCTTCAAACTATAATGAACTACTTGTTTGCAGTTCAAAGTAAGAACGTGAAGCTTTTCTTAGCATTTTTGCCAAAAGTGGGCGTTTTTCGCAAACATACTAAGATGAGCGTAAGAAGAGCTAAGAGCGAGTCCAATGATTTTCCCTTAAGGAAAATAGAAAAGCACTTCAATACTGTATAATCGACCAGTAGCTTGCATTTCATACAAACAAATAAAATTTTTGTCTACCCTGTGCCACCCTAGTGTAATATCGGGTAGCGATACTAAATGTATTTTGCTTGATTTGCAGCCGTTCTCGTAATTTAGGTAAGGTTAGTGCCTACCCTGTCATAAATATTTGTGCACGTCACTGTAATCGACATTTTTATACTTAACCTTTTAGTGACAATCTTCAATAAAATAAATTATGTTTGAAATACGTAAAAATACCGCGATATTTCTACTATCAAATCGATCAAAAGTGTAATAATCGATGTTTCGAACAATGCGCAACGCAACCTTTCTTTTTTATACAACGGCTTGCTTCATGCTGAGCGGTAAAGACATTTGCAACTATATGTATAATGCGGTAAAACGTACAGTCAACTTATTATCAAGCTTCACCTCTGCTCCGCATCTACTGCATTGAAATAGAGGCGGTTGTAGCAGAGCAAATTGTTTTATATGCGAAATGCTTATGATCATGACTGAATTATTATTTTATCTTTACTTTACTTTGTATTCTGTGCAAGTGTCCAACACTGGTGCTAGATTTTCAAGCTACCTAAAGGCATCTGCCCTAGCTTGACGACTGCCGTGATCTTTGTGCCTTCCGAATCACGGAGGAGCTCGAGAACATTCTTGGCCACTTGTTTTCACCCATCCAAGCGCGGACCACGCACATGGCTGCTTAACTTGCGAAAGCGCGTATTATTTTTACTGCTTTTAATTTATGTTTACATACTATTATAGATAAGTTTCAAATGTAATAAGCTCTATTGGCAAAATTAAATTTAAGAAGTTCTATTTAATTTTTTGGCTCTGTTTATCCAGTAAAGAATTAAGATGTGTTACTGTATTTTCGTTGCAAATACCTACACGCTCTTAGAAGCGATCAAATAGAATTTCATCCATAACGTCGTAAAATAAACCTACAGTGTTAATTTAAGAAATAATACAAATAAATAAAGTTTTGTGTAGCGGGGTACCTATACCGAAATGCCCTTTAATTTGACTACTATACACGGTGTCGCCCTACAGAGCCATCTGCGAGACTTTTTAGTACAATAGTGTACCATTTTCTTTACAAAATAGAGATAACAGTTTATTTGGGGTCTCTCTCACTATATAAGGTGGTGTGTAAAAGATTCGGCCACTATACTTACACATACAAACTATTGACTGACTAAAAAAAATTTGTAGTCTGCACGAAAAAAGGATGCTGGTTTTCAAAAATATATGACACCAGATAGCAGCAGTGGCGTCAGGTCCAATCGAATGTTGTGATTGGACCATCAGTTGACAGGTTCTCTTGCTCCTGGTACTTCTGACATTAAGGGCGTCAAATGTATCCAATAACAGCAGCTTATTGCATCTGACTTCACTGTGCTGCCATCTGGTGCCCCATATTTTTGAAAACCTTCATTGAGAACGTATCATATCCGCAAAAGGCAGGCAAAGTTCAAAAATTGCCTGGTAAACTGAAACTTTCAATGTTATAAGGTTGAAGTTAGTCTGTGTCGATAACGGTCTGGGAATGAGAAGTTAGTGAAACAGGCAATGCATTCTTATAGCCTGAACTCACACTATCTAAACTACTGATGATTTTGTGAACTGAATATTTTGTTACAATTAAATCCTAATCGATCGTGAGCAGGATCACCGGATAGGTGGGCTAAAATAACAACATATTTGGCCCTGCAGGCTGATGACGAAAAAGAGGCCACCCTCGAACACGTGGTCAGACGATTTAACAAAAGCTGGCAAGCAATCGCCACAAATTAAAGTTTGTGGAAAACTAGAGGGGGAGACCTTTGCCCAACAATGGGACATTGCAGTCCCATAAAAAAAAAAGTGAGTGAGACCTATATTCTTATACGTAAAAGACTAATATCCAAGCAGAGTGGACTCTGCAAGGCGACGCCCACTCAACATTATAATTGTAAAATGCTTTTTCCTATGCTCCATGTCAATGTACACACTTGGTCCTGTATTTACACAATAAAATTTGAAATTTAACTACTATTTACACACGAGCTGGCGGACACAAGGGCTCGACCGAGCAGACTTTAAACAAACAATAGAATTTCGTTGCACATCCTTAACTCTTTCAATGTAACATATTTTCTATCTCTCTCATGAATTAATGTAACACATTAAAAGAGATAG
This sequence comes from Acrobasis suavella, assembly GCA_943193695.1. NCBI lineage: Eukaryota > Metazoa > Arthropoda > Insecta > Lepidoptera > Pyralidae > Acrobasis > Acrobasis suavella. The sequence continues at coordinate 2,992,895 of OW971940.1, forward strand.
AGATGTGAACCTATATCTCTTCCCATGAGCCAATAACGAAACCTATTGGTTGTTGTCCGTACACCTTCGGTGGAGTCTCACCCGAAATGATGTCTGCGAACTCGCGACTGGTTGAAAATTAACAGAAAATTACTCCTCGACAATCGGCACTTACAATCCGAATTTTTACTATATTTTTACACGTTTGATCAAGTAACTATAAGTTATTGCTCTATGGTTCTCCGATTTTGTATTTCATAAACCATTTCTTAGGTTACGGCAGTAAATATCACTTGGTTTCACGATTATTTGGTAAGAATACAAATCACAAGGCGATGGCCAAAATTGTTGACTTTACCGAATTTACAATGAGAATGGACATTTCAAATTTGTGTGAGACGATATAGCTAAACAAAAATATATGTTGTTCCATCAAATAAGATAAATTTCAGAATTTGCTTGAATTTGTTTGGTATAATAATAAATTGAACTTTGTTTTAAAATATCCAGGCTATATTTATATACTTACTTACGCAAGTATACTTTATTGGAAAAAATATGTCAAATCTGACAAGGGTTAATAATCACAGACCCTTTAGGTTCGACAAACCTTGCCCGGAAACAAAATATTTGTATAAAAGAAATGTAAATTCAAAGCATCATTACTGCCGTACCCCAAGATACAACTTAGGCCTCCGTGGCGACCGGCTCCCGCGCGTGGTGTATCTTCACATGCTTATTGTGATTGGACTTATTACTCGACGTTTTCCCACAAATATTGCACGAGAACGGCCTCGCCCCGCTGTGCACTTTCATATGCTCGGACAAATAGTAGCTCCTATGAAACGACTTACCGCACTCCGGGACCTTGCAAACGTACTTCTTGGCCATCTCGTGTTCCCTCACGTGCCTCTGACAGTTATACTTCCTTATGAACTGGCACCCGCAGTAGTTGCATGTGTACGGTTTGACAGACTTGTGCGCGTTCATGTGGGAGATGTATTCCGTTTGTCGGATGAAGGCGCCCTTGCAGAGGGAGCACTTGAAGGGCTTGGCGGAGCGCGAGGCGTGCGTCCAGCGGTGCAGCTTGAGGTTCCACTTGGTAGTGAAGGCCTTGTTGCAGATGATGCACAGGTACGGCCGCTTGCCGCTGTGCGTCTGCAAGTGCGCGCGCAGGTTCGTGCGGAGGTACACCTGGAGATATTAAACCTCATTTTCAAAACTAAAACCGACTTCTGCATTAAACTACACCACCGATTTTGATATAATTCCTATGGAACCTGGCAAGTATGCCCTTTCAAATACAAACAAGTTGATTTACATCGATTTGCATGCAATACCTGTGGTTCCACAATAAAAATATTTTGTATTTATTTGTATTTGCAGGCAAATAAAAAAACCCCCGACTACACCATCTAGTGATAAGTGGCAGAACTACATAATATTCTAATCCGTAGCGCCATCTATTATTTTCCAGTTAAATAACAAACCGTGAACAACACCGAAAACACCTAATAACTTTTAAACGATTGAACCGATTTTCATCAAACATGGCTAAGAAACCACTGCGAGGGAAGTCAAAATCGGTCCATCCGTTCGAGCGCTACAATGCCAAAGACAAACACACGGACAGACCAGATAGACAGACGTTAGCGTCAAACTTATAACACGAGGGGTCTCTTGTCGGGGGTTAAAAATGTATTTTGCAAATTGGTCCCTGCGTCTTCGAGTAATCGGGAACATACGTAAAAAACACATACATTGGCATTATAATTTTTTTTTTAATTTGGTTTAAAATAGTAAGACTTGTCAATGTCACATGTCACTAAAAGGGTTAGCGTATGCCCTTATTGGTGGGAAGTCAAGGGGTTCAGTTGTGGTTTGCTTTAAATTATTTTGCTAATTGATTCTAGTGGACTTTGTAATATGTAATTGGTGTACTTTGGTGTTATAAACGCTCATGCTCATGGGCAATATGTGAAATAGTTAAAGTAGACAGTCATAGCATGAAGCAGTTGTAGTGATATTTGTTTAGCAGTCTGAGAGCATCTTTAGGCACCTAAAATCCTAGGGGGAGGGGGTTTAATTGACTTCCAAATTCCCGGCCCTATTATCCGCCACTACGTAGAAATACTATCTTATTTTCTTTCAGCTCAAATTGTTGTCATAAATAAGACAAGTTTGGTCTGTCGTCGTCGTGTGTCTCCGCACACCAATACAGCTTCAGCTTTATTTGATTTTGCACCTCAATCCAATGACAATAAGCTTCAATTCACATTTCTCACCTGCTTACACACGGGACACGGCACATTGTCGACTTTCCCTCGTAATTTCTCGGACAAGTAGTACTCGTTGTGCGTCCGTCGTACATGCCGAGTCAGGGAGGCAGCATGCACGAACTTGTCGCTGCAGTAGAGGCAGGCCTTCGGTCTGTCGTCGTGGGTCTCCGCGTGCCACTGCAGCTTGGCTATCGAGTGGAAGATAGCGCCACAGCGACACACGTAGTCGCGCACTTTGGCCTTCTTCTGGAAGTGGTGCCGGTCCCTGACAAATACAAAATGTTTATCAAAAAAACTGCTTTCGTACAATCTTAAAAGGTTGCCTTTAGTAGGAAAAATAGTTTTATTTGAAAAATCAAATTAAAAATACCCCGACCGAAAATGTCAAGAACACCATCTAGTGATGAATAACGGAACTACTACCTAGCTCTGCTGTTATAGTGCTATCTATATTTTTTTAGGGAAAGCCCTGACTTTCAAACTGTATCCCCCAATAACTTGCCCCGCGTGCCCCACCCATTTGGGGATGAACCGACCGTGAGTCGTGTTCCACAAAAAAGCCCAATAACAAATTAAATTTGATTAAATAATACCTTCCTGTGCTGCACCATGTCGGAGTACCGCCTGAAGGTCTCGTCGCACACGGTGCACTTGACGGGCGCTCGGCCGGTGTGTGTTGTGGTACCCCAACAGCTACAGCTAAGGATACAACCAGGAACAGTGATGACAGTCCCCTACCTGTGCTGCACCATGTTGGAGTACCGCCTGAAGGTCTCGTCGCACACGGTGCACTTGACGGGCGCTCGGCCGGTGTGTGCGTTGTGGTGCTCCATTAGCTTTTGTCGCGTTAGGAACCGCTTCTCACACACTTCGCATCTGAAAATACACAATGTTACGTGATTGTACGTTACGTGGGTTTCAGACAGACATAAAAGTTCTAAAAATTTGAAAAAAAAAATAACTACTCTTTTAACACCAAATATGTTTATTTATTTTAATTTAAAACCATAAACGTGGCGACAGATTTTTTTTTTAGATTTTGTGCAATGCCGGAACTACTTTAGGCGTACGCCCAATCCTTAGATCATTTAATACAGGATAAGTTACGTAGGCAAATCTTACTAAATTTTCTGCAGTATTTGGTGCGGGGGTAGGGTACTAATACTACCACATCTAAAAAAACACACATTTACACAAAAAATTAGTGTCGCTGTAAACGCACACTTACAAAAATGGTAACACTAGATTATTTTTTCACACAAGTATAGCTCACACCTAATCAAATGTGTAAATACGCATAATAATAAACTCTTGACGAGAAAGAGAGAGAAGATAGGGATTGGTAATCTATATTCAAATCCAATGCACAAAGAATAAAGACGAAGATAAAATGGTAGTCTCGGCCTACGTCATCAACTAATCGTTTTTCAAATTTGAACCTTATCACCTATCACTTACAAATGTAATTGATACATTTAACTGCTGTATAAACCTTTGAAAAACCGTAATTTGAGTCTATATCTCTATCTCCCAGGCTTGTCTATAAACGCCGAGGAAATGTCGAGGCCGTAGTTTCAAAAGATAATTACTAATTAATTCAACATTTGCAGGTAACATGCTTTCATCGTTTGGTCATATTTCATCAATGGTGTATAGGCTATTCCATTCCGGCAAAAAAATATTAGTAGAATTAGTTTTAGAAGAATTGGATGTGGACATTTTATATTTGACTGAACATTGGCTGTATGAGAGTGAGATGATGTTCAGTCTAAACAACTATAATACTGTAAGCTGCTTTAATAGGAAGTCTGCTCAACGAGGGGGGGGTTCCTTAATTTTTGTAAAAGATTCTTTCCACAGCAAAGAACGTAAGAATATTGTCAGACTTTCTGTTGAGCGCTGTAGTGAGGTGGCCTGTGCCGAGCTAGATCATCATATAATTATTTGTGTATACAGTCCGCCTAATAGCGATTTTAAAAGTTTCCTAAAAGCAATGGACTAGATACTTAAGTCCTGTGCAACTAGTAAAAAGAATTTAATTGTTCGCAGAGATTTTAATGTTGATATCTTAGTAGATAATTGGCTTGTCATTTGTAGTTGGTTTTAATAGAAAATATAGACCATTTTAAGAAGGTAATTTGAATAAAAAAATTCTACGTGTTATCAGGATTTTTTATATCATTTTAAAATTTGCACCGGAATTGACGACACACAGCAATCAAAGTTTACATTTTTCCTATGCCTGCACAAAAAAAATACAATGACAACGGTCATCTGTCAATGTCACCTGTTTAAATTATTTCTGTTATGTTGGTTGTAGTCGTTTGACATATATTGTTATAGGGAGATGACAGTGACAGTGACAGTACCATGAAATTATATGTACTTCATTAGACAGTACAGTACTGAAAGCGAAATTGCCAATCTTCATCGTGACTTCACTTCCTCAAATAAGTTGACCTTGCTTGAAAATTAAGGTCATTTGGAGTTTTGCAAATATCTTAATAACTAAGCCCTTATTTTAAAATCTGATTAGTTTGCGAATTAGATCTTTTTTCAAATTACTTGACAAGCGAATTCAAAAAGTACGCAATGCATAAATCTTTTTAAGTGTTATGATTTAGTAAACATATTCTTTGAGCCAACCCGAATCACTGCTACATCTGCCACATGTCTAGACAATTTTTAATAATATTCAATATTTGATAAATCTGTTATTAATAAATTTAACTTAACATTTTACTTGTCTAGTTTTAGCAAGCCTACTTATATTTGGCTAATCAATTTATCATCTTTGCATTATACGTTATTGTTATAACTTTGTAAGGTCCTATTTTTCTAAACATCAGAATTGCCGGTAAAAAACTAGCCAGATCAAATGTTAAGATTCTTATAAATAAAATTCAATATGCTCTAAAGAACTTGGCGGCCATTTAGATCTCAATTCTTTTGTCGGATTTTGAACTTGGCTCCCATTTTCACATTTATGTTTTTTGTTAGGATACATATTAAAGTAGTTTTGGTAGCCGCCTTCGATTTTCAAATTCACTTACCTCCCTAAGGTTCTAAATCGAACTTACAACCCGGATTTTGAGTTAAATACAACCTCCTTTCCCAGCTTGAATGATGAAAAGTATATTGAAGTAAAGGAAGCACCTACATAGAAGAAAACAGTTCAGAAGCACAAGCTATGCACTTAGTGTGGTGCGAAAACGAGCTCCGCTGGAATACTACTCGTTTGCCGCGGTTAAATAATAAAAAAATAAAAATTGTTTATTGGGAAACTAATTATCGATTTATATAAATTGTTGGAGCCTCCTTTTAAGCAAAATTATGCTTGTGCCAGGAGACTCCGCTCTTTCTTATCTCTAAGTTTTACATAGCTACCTAATAAACAAAAACAAAATCTTAGAATTAGATTATGGTTGTATGCCATTAATTAAAGTACTTAAACTTATGGACATGTTAATATTTACTAGAAGATATATAAATATGATATATATTATTATTATATAAAATATACGTATATTTATATGATGAAGTAATTAAATAAATGTGAATTTATTTAAATATGTGTATCTATGTATAAGTTAAGGTGAGATATATATGTTTAGGGGATGTCTATGTGTGTGTCTATATAGGGGAGTTATCGATAAATATTTCCAGTTCATCATAAGTTTTATTTTTTAGCCACGAAATTAAAGTTGTCTTGCACTCGTAGTATGGTTTTTTATATATTTGTAGAATATTATCGAGTTTATTATATATAAAAGCTGCTCGAGAATCAAGCTGTACTCTTGCAAATTTCGATGTAAGTGATGGAACGTGAGCAACATCTCGCCTTCTTTCTCTTTTACCCTCATTATCTGAGACATAAGGTAGGGTTTTATGTTTGTTTAACACCAAATGACAAATATATAGTTTCCTCACAGATAATAAGTCACTAAGTTTGTATAATTCAACAGTAGGAAACTTACGCATCTTAAAGTACATAACTTTTAGCAGTGTCCTTTGAGCTCGCTCCACCTCTAAAAAGCGAGTTTTTAAAGCACCACCCCAGACTCGAATACAGTAAGTAATAATCGATTGTACCAACGAGATATAAATATCATTTAAGAGTTTTTTCGGAACTATATGACGTAAGGTTTTGAATAACCATATAAATTTACGAATTCTATCAGTTAATTGTTCTATTTGGGGATACCAAGATAGTCTCTCATCTACAATTATTCCTAGGTATTTTGTTTGTTCAACTTTGGTTATTGCAGGACAGTTGCAGTCATAATTAGGTATTTTGCCACATGTGTGAATTTTTATGCTAAAGTCTTGATTTGGCTGCGTTGTGCTATTTTTAGAGAAACAAATATAATTAGTTTTAGATGTGTTAAGAGTTAGTAGGTTATTCTTAAGCCAGTTTGCGAGCCAGGCCATACCCTCTTCAGCGTTTTCACGAACTTCATTCCAGTTTAAACCAGTAAAGATGATTGCGGTGTCATCTGCATAGGTGATAATCTTGGCATTTTTGAGTGATTTTTTGCATAAATCGTTGATGTAGATGAGAAAGAGGGTGGGACCTAGCACGCTACCCTGGGGTACCCCATATGTTACGTCTGTACTGTCACTAACAGTGTCATCAAGTTTTACTCTTTGAGTTCGGCCTGTGAGGTAGTCCTTGAATAAAGCCAGTTGTTTACCTCGAATTCCGATCTTTTCTAGTTTGTACACAAGGATGGGAACGGGGACTGTGTCAAAGGCCTTTTTAAGGTCTATAAAACATGAAGCACATTTAGTACCTTTATCTAAATTGTTGATAACAGTGGTTGTTAAGGATGACACTGCGTCTTCCGTCGATATACCTTTTCGAAAACCAAATTGTGAAGTTGATAATATGTTGTGCTTTTCTAGATAATTTAAAAGTCTAGTATTTAATAATTTTTCCAATATTTTTGCCAGAACTGTTATGACTGAAATTGGTCTATAGTTATTGAGGTCTACTCCGTCACCACCCTTGTGTATCGGAGTAACCACAGACATTTTAAGCAGCGACGGAAAGATACCATGTTCAAAACATATATTGGCGAGATGGGTTATAATTGGTATTATGTCGTTTTTTATGTATTGTATATATCTGGTGGGAATATTGTCCCAACCAGGAGCGCTATCTGGTTTTAAGTTATTTATGATAGAGTTAACTTCATCAAAGTCAGTATTTAATAATACAAAAGATTGTGATTGACTAGGTAGGTTTTCGAGGTACTTGTTTGTGTCGTCCTTAGCTATAGAAGTTTGAATATCATTTGCTAGATTTTTACCAATGTTTGTAAAATAGTCATTAACATAATTTGATGATTCGAGTGGGGTGGGTCTTAGATCAGTTAGTTCAGAGTTAAAGCTATTGTTTTTATTTTTATAAGTTAAGGTTTTTATATTCTTCCACAGTAGTTTATTATTTTTCATTGTATTATTAATCAAATTTCTTTCATATTTTCTTTTTGTTTTTTTAATTAAATTATTAAGAAAGTTTCTATACCTCGTATATGTTATTTTTTTAATATTATTATCAGGATCATTACGCAATTCTTTCTGTAATTTGTTTCTATTTCTTATACAATTTAGAATACCTTTAGTCATCCATGGTTTAACTGTTCGCTGACTTTTTGGGATTTTTAGAACAATAGAGTTTTCTTTTAACGATTCAATAATTGAATGAATAAGAGTATACGTTATTTGATTTGGGTCAGTACAAAGTAAAAGGTTGGATAGATTTTTGTTCCTAATGTATTTTTGAGCATTTTCAAAATCTATTTTAGTCCTAGTTTTTGATGAAATCATATTATTTTTAGTTTTATTTATACATAAGAACGTTGTAAAATGGTCTGTAATTGTGGTTTTAAAGATTGCTATGAATGCCGAAAGTTTTTTGTGATTTAATTTTAACATAAAGTGGTCTATGCAACTGTTTTCTCTGGTAGGTAAGTTATGTCCCGGTAGGAAACCAGAAGCCGAAAGCATATTGAGATAATACATTCTATTTCTTATATCATGTAATTGTTCATTTGGTTTGGGTAAGATGTTAATATTAATATCACCAGCTACAACTATGTTATTGCTTGTATTTATACTATTTGAATAAGTACAGAGTGAATTAACAAAATCTTCTGGATTTGAGATTGATGGGGAGCGATATATGCCTAGAATTGTATGATTGAGTATATCAATTTGTAAACATGATGCATGGGTAAGCTTTACTTCTTTAATTTTTGGTTTTAATGTACGTTTTGCATAAACAATTACCCCATCATTCTGATTTAATCGGGCTGTAGTAGAGCAAGACAAATAATTTTTTAGCTGAGGTATAGGTTTATTTGGGTCAAGTCGACATTCAGTTAGAATTATAATATCAGTTTCAAAAGTAAGTGTTGATATGTTGGTCATAAAGTCGTCAAAATTGCGATAAACACTACGAATATTTTGCGCGATAACAGTAAGATCCGTTTTTTTGATTTTACAATGTTTTTGTAGTTCTGACAAGTCACAAGTGACCGATCGTGCTATATTTAAGTTATCTATATCGGTAATATTATGTAAGATATCACCCATAAAGTTGTTTGGTAGAAAAAACTGTGTGTAGGACCAAGTCATGTATGTAAGTATGAGATGCATTAATAATTGAGTTAGCGAGTCGCACGATAGAAAAATATATATTGTATACTATGATTTGATGTTTGGAGTGGAAGTTGAAGTTGAATTTTTTTAATTTTGTTAATATTCTATATAGATTATTTACAAAGGGGGGATGGTATTTATTATTAGTGTACGTTAGGGAAATTTTTATGCTTTTAAATGTATGATATTTTTTTAATGTAGGTAATTTTGTGGCTTTAAATATATTTTTAATGATTTTAGTTGACCATTTCCGTCGTCGTATGAAATTTAGTTTTTTATAGAAGGGAGCTGTTTTATTGTTAGGGAAGAACATAACGATTAAATAATTACATATAGCTACAATACACAAGTGTGACAATAGAGTACAAAATCTATATTTTAGTATGTTATGCTGGAATATCAGATATAAAATTATAGGTACGTTTATTTTATAAGTGTATGTTGTTGTATATACGTGTAAGTATATTATATATTTATAAAGGACACTACATATAGTTTGGGTTATACAGTTATGTTGTTTACAGTGTGTGTTTGTTAACACATGAAATAGGAGCAAGACACCAATAGCCCTATAATGGTGACAGCCCAGAGTTAGTCACTTGTTAATTGTAAGCTGTTGTATTTGCGCTTCACTTTTTATTAAGATGATCGGCGAGTTGTCTTCTTTCCTCAAATACACTCTTCCGTAAGCAGTCCAACAATATTTGTATGATTTCGCTTTCACCAGGTCTCGAGCGAGAAAATGCAGACGAGCTGCCTTAGAGGTGAGTTGTTCTGATACGAAGATAGGGGAATCTTCGTTAGTGCGCAAGCCAAGGTGTTTGGCGCATAACTTAGATTTTTGTTTTATGTTGAAAGCTTTGCACGACCTGAGAATATCATTTTTTATGAGTGTAGAGTTTGTCTCCACTATAATTGGTGTATTTGCAGCCGAGTCTCTCTTCCCGCGCACTCTGTAGACATCGCGGATGGCAGATTTTTCAAGTGTACAGCCCACAGTTTTGGACAAATTTAGGGTCATATTTACGAGGTCTTCCTTTGTTTCATTTTGGTTTTTTGGGACATTTTTTATCTCTATGTTGGACTTTCTACTATCTTGTTGCATAATTTCTATTTTTTCTTCTAGGATTGTTATGTGTTGCTTATCTACTTTTAATTTTTCTTCTAAAGTTAAAATCTGCTTTTTTAATTCTTCATTTTGTGACATAAGGAAGGTAACGGATTTCTCAATGTTACTGTTAGATTGTTGTATATTTTGCAGCGTGAGAGAATTTTTTTCGAATTCGCGCGTCTGCGCATTCATTATGTCCTTAAACATAATCTGCATTTCCTTTCTCAATGTAGAAAGTTCACTGCTGTGGTCGTCCTCTCTTCTCCTTTTAAATCTAGCCTGTCTAGCCGACACATGACTCGGTTGCATTTCCGAGTCTGAAAAAGATTTGTCCAGATTTAAGTTCGTTCTGTCATCATTAGTGTGTGATGGGCCATCCATTTTCGAATCAATCACCCAGCGCCCAATCGCAAATAAAAAGCTTATGTCGTATGAAATGTAGGCAGTTGTCGGAATCAAGTCGCTCACCATCCACTACCAACAATAATGCGCCAGCGAGTACCAGGAGTTCATAAGTTGCTTGAAACTACAAATCCTTGTGCAAGCGAGACATGTACGGTAACGAGAGCGAGATGCTTATACCGGCGTGTAGGTTGAAACTTGCGCACACAAAGCTGCGGGCCGTCGGATTCGCAGGCACTCCGTGGTCAGGAAGGGACAACGCACTGCGCAAACGAGATGGCGTGTGCGCATACACAAGCACGGCGCGGTGAGTCCGAGCGAGATAAAGTAAGTTGGTCGACTTGGTATGTTGTCGCTTGTCCGACGTACAAAAGAGATGGCACCTGCACTGGCGAGTAGCAGCAATAGTAAGTGCAATAGAGATAGAACAATGCAATCGTACCGTATGGCGATGTGTGCAGTGCAGTCCGCGCGTGTCTTCAGTTATCGAGTAGCTATGTTGGCACACCTCTTGCAGTTTATGCGTTCCTATTTTTGTGCGCTGGTATTTTTCGATGCCAAAATTAATTTAAAATTTTAATTCAGAGTAATGCAGTTTCACAACACGTTAACACCCTATGGCGGATGTGTGGGAAGAGGCGGTTATGCTTGTGTATTATAAATTTGTCCTGCACTCCTTTGACTGAGGCACGGCCCCGGATCTAGAGGGGGGCAAGCCGGAGCCCATGCCCCGGGCGGCGAAATCAGAGGGGCGGCAAAATTGAATATCCACCCCTCCCACGCTCCCGATACGGAATGGGGGCGGCGTCTGGTTACTTTTGAAGAATTATAAAAGTTGTTTACTACTCAAAAATGAGGAAATTTGTAGGAGAACAAAAGTCACTGTCACAGCCCAGCGGATTAGCTTGTTGAAGTGGCAGAGGGCGAAACACATAGCGCGAAGAACCGATGGCCAATGGGGCAAAAAGGTTCTCGAATGGCGACCGCGTACTGGTAAGCGAAGCGTAGGACACCCACAAGGTGGTCAGACGACCTGACCAAGGTCGCTGGAAAGCGCTGGATGCAAGCCGCCCTTGATCGGTCATTTTGGAAATCCTTGGGAGAGGCCTATGTCCAGCAGTGGACGTTATGCGGCTGAAATGATGATGATGTTACTCAAAAATGTACAATCACATCTCGGTCTGAATCTTAACTGACCATTACTGACTATAAGCATGTTGTTTACTTGTAATTCTTGATGCCCAGGTGCGTCTTCATGTGCAGCGCCAGGTTGGCCCGCCGGAAGAAGCACTTGCCGCAAGTGAGACACTCCAGCGGGTGGACCTTAAGGTGCGCGTGGAACGCCTGGTCCGTTACTTGGTCCTCCTGTTACACAAAAAAGGGAATATTATTTATCAATTTTTGATATAAAATAATAAATAAAGAACTTCTATATTTATGCTAGGTATCACTAGCACGATACAGTAAATGGGAATCCCCGTTAGTGATGTGGCATTCTACTCGATTCCTATAGGTCAGGACAAGAAGGTTTCTTTATTTTTCATTATATAATTTTTGAATAGCATTCATTCAAACTATCATAAACCCGAAAGTTTGAATGGGTGTGAGGATGTTTATTATATTTTATTTTATTTAAATGAGATACACTAACAAATTATCACCAAAGTAAAACATTATATACATTATAATATATAAACCTACATTACCACTGACTCACTGACTGACTGATTGACATAGTTGTTTGGTTTGTTCCCGGGTGACAGGTGTCATAAACGATGTACCATCGTATAGAGGGTGCTCCAGTGAGTACCAGAAAAATCTGACATATCAAGATTTGCGGAAACCTCATGTGGAAGGTGTACGGCCTGCGAAAACGGTTGGGGTAAGGGGGCGTGATTTTTTTTTCCAAAATGTAGGGGGTTGTGGGCAATTTGACGACTGTCATTTGTTTTTTGATTTTTTTCAATATCCAAGATGGCCGCCATACATGGACAATTCCCCTCCATACAAATTTCATACAAAAGTCCCCCCTAAGTAACTAGGCGCAGCCCTCCGAGAGGCCGTAGGCCGAGCTGCGTGGCGAGGCCGAAGGCCAGTTTGAAATTTTGTGTGCTGGGGTAAAGCACCCCGCGGAACTCGAAACTGCAATCAGATTTTGGATCCAAAATTGCCGCCCACACATTTTTTCATGTTTTCTCAACTAACTGCAGTTTTTACGCATTTTCTCAACTGGACATGTGATCTAGCTTACCTCAACAGCTGCACGAAAAACCGCGGGCTGCTTGCAGCCCGCGCAACGCCCGAAAAGCTAGTTTATGTTTAAATATACTAGCAGGGCAACAATTCAAAACATGTGCATACAGCAAGTTTAAGTATTAAAACAGTTGAGAACTAAGTTTAAAAAAAAAATGTAGGGAAGTAAATTGCTGCCAAAGTCTTAAAATTAGTAAGTACATATAAAGTTTAGAAATGGAGAAGTCGATAGCAGACCTCCCCGTAAACACTACCAAGAAAGTCACTGAGTGCAATTTCACACAGTGACACAAACAGTAGCACAGCACAAGTAAAAATAAACAAACTGTCAGATATCTAAAATCTGACGAATTTTGTTTTTGTAGGAGTACAAAGTGACTCTAAGAATATCAAGATGTTTGTTACGCTTTCACGCCAAAATGGGTTTTCTCAAGTGGCCTTTCCGTCTTACTTTTCACACAAACGCTAGTACGTGATTATAGCGTTGTATCTGATCTTTCTTGAAAACTTTTGAAGTCACAGGTATCTAGGGCGCTATTTATAGGTTTCTATCGAAATAAAAAATTGAAATTTAGAAAAATGAAGTCCGTATAAGTCTCCAAAAATTTGCTTTTTTGCACAAATTTTTGCTGAACTTTGACCGTTTTTAAAGTACATACTCATAAATTGTAAAAGTAAAGAAAATATTTCGATACAAACCTCGCAAATGTAATTTTGAAAGGCTTACTGAACAAGTTTTATGAAATTTCCGCACCCTATGAATAGTTAATATTTCAAATTTCATTTAAAAGAATGCCAACCATGCCCTTAGGCGCTATCTCTCTCTTTTTGGTTTGCCTCTTTTCTAGCATTGTCCTGGATGAAACACCAAGCTTTTCACACTATGCTCGCGTTGAAAACAGAGCGGCCGGGAAGGGCCGCCTTAAGAGCGGCCTTCCCGTCTTACTTTTCATACAAACGCTCGTACGTGATTATGGCGTTGTATCTGATCTTTCTTTAAAACTTTTGAGCTAACAGATATCTTGTGCACTATTTCTAGGTTTCTATCGAAATAAAAAATGAATACTTGGAAAAACAAGTTCAGTATATGCTTCCAAAAATCTGCTTTTTTGCACAAATTTTACCTGGACTTCGACCGTTCATAAAGTACACATAAATTGTAAAAATAAAATAAATATTTCGATAGAAACCTTGCAAATGTAATGAAAATTTTAAATAAAAAACATTTAAATCACAAACTTGTAAGGCTTACTGACAAAAACGTATATCCTGTAACAAGTTTTATGAAATTTCCGCACCCTATGAATAGTTAATATTCGTTCAATGGATAGTTAATAATAATACTAATTTTATTAAATACAGTGCAAACCATGCCCTAAGGCGCTATCTCTCTCTTTTTGGTTTGCTTTTTTTTCTAACATTGCCCTGGATGAAAAAACAAGCTTTTCTCTATGCACGCCACTGGTAGACAGTTTATTGCCTGAATTAACATATAGGATTCTTTTTATCTCGGAGAAAATTATGGCTCCCGCGGGGTTTAAAGAATTCACCCACGCGGGCAACACCGATGGCTAGTCCAAAATAAAGTATTAACAAGATTATCAAGTCCGAACATAGAGTTGCCATTTTCGGCTGCATCATTGAGCTTTGAACAGCTCTGACATATGACCACAGAATAAGTACTAGTCACGTACAGAAGTCTTACTCAGCAAAGAATGTCAAAGAAATATCTACTCAATGTAGTTAGCGATATTGTTTAATGTAGCTCCTGTCTGAACTCATTCATTGCAAGCCAATTTCATTCTTATTACTCTGCTCTGGCCAAACGTTTCATAAATATGTGGATACCCACACAAGACTGATTCAGTGAGCGGCGGATTTAGTACTGAATTTTCTGTATATACAATATTAATCTATGTACTTAATTTCCTATTGCGCAGTGGTCGCCGCGCGTGGGTATCCTTAACCGACTTCCAAAAAGAAAGAGGTTATCAATTTGTCGGAATCTTTCTTTTTATACTATACTTATTCACGATTATTCGAAGACACGGACCGACTTGGAAATTTCTTGTTTGAAAGGGATTTGGAAAATACTTGTCAGGTGGTCCCACAGACATTTTATCAAAACGTGTGTAGTTTGGGGGTGAATTCGGTATTTAGTTTTGAAAAATTATTTCGATAACTAAACGAGGAGTGGGACAAGCCTTATATGACTTAGTTACCTTGCAGGTGGGGCACACGTAGTCCTTCCTCCGCCGCTTGCTCTCCTGCTTGATGAGCCCCTCGATCTTGGGCTTGGCTTCGTTCATCACGTCGTACACCTGGAGGATCGTCGTGGCTATGGTCTTCTTCGGGTCTAACGATGAAAGCATGTTACCTGCAAATGTTGTATTAATTAGTAATTATCTTTTGAAACTACGGCCTCGACCTCTTCTCGGTGTTTATAGACAAGCCTGCGAGATAGAGATATAGACTCAAAATAACAGTTATTCAAAAGTTTACAGAGCAATTCGTTTATGCAAAAGACTAAATGATGAAGTTAGTAACCCAGAAAAAAAACAGGCGTGTGTAAAACACATACTGCCTGGAAAGCCTTCTTCTATCTTCTCTTCCTTCTTGATGTTTCTAGCGGTCACCATCCAACTGTACGAGGTCTTCGTAGAGGAGCAGGTAGGCAGGGCGTGTGCCAACGCCTTGAAGGACCGCAGTTCTTTAAGCGAAGTTCTATAGATAGATATTAACAATACTTACTGCCTGGCAAGCTTTCTTCTACCTTCTCTTCCTTCTTGATAGTTCTAGCAGTAACCATCCTGCTGTACGAGGTCTTCGTGGAGGAGCAGGTTGGCAGGGCGTGCGCCAGCGCCTTGTGGGCACGAAGCTCCTTAGGCGACGAGAATTTGGCGCCACACTGCGTGCACGTCACAAGACGGCTCTTTGCGAAACGAAGCTCGTCGTCGCTGGAAACGTTCATCATTTTATCGGTGTAGGGGGCAGGCAGAAGTGACAAATCTTTTCAACGACTCAAATCAGATACTTTTTTTCTAAACGTATGAAATACAGACAAATGAAGTTATAGTTTCTAAAAACCAGTAACCTCATCCAATCTTCTTGGTTAGGTAGCGGACCCGGGGCTCTGAAGCGTTACTGCTGAGGATGCAACAGGGAAAATACTCTCAGATGATGATGACGTCATAGTTTCTTAGAGTAGTTGCCTACTAGCTCCTTTAAATCAAATAGTCAAGTAAGTATTTATCCATCAATCCTTGCTGGTCAATGCTGTGTGCATCAGTTTAATTAAATACTTTATCATTTTGATAAAATGATAGTTTATTCTTCATGAAAAAAATATAAAACTGTTTTATGTGCGTGTGCATTTAGTGAGCCCCTTTAGAAATTAATAAAAATGTATTCAACAATTAGTAAAGGGTCTTAAATAAATTGTAAAACCAATATTACAATTTGTAAAACTATTACACTGAAGATAAATAGTGAAATGTGGGCTAACTCAGTTCTCACAAAAGGGCGGCCGGATCTTCGTATACAAAAGTTTACGAGTCTTAGTTTTAGTAATAACTCTCTAAAGTTAGGGTCTTTTAATTTTAAATTGTCAAGGGCTGTTATTAAAAATACAAATGATTCCTTGTGCTCACTCAATCCTCAAACTATTATAAGGCCCGGTATTCCTACGAACCATGTATAGAACAGCATTCCATTATGCATATAATAATTTCTAAGTAGGGCTCACTCAATGCACACACATATAAATACTTACTTTCTTCAGTAAATAAAAAAAAATGTCATGTCTGAAATTTGGATAAAGCATGGTTACTTACAGGTTATCCGTTTTTTCGTCAGGATCAACCTCGGAGCCGTCCGACACCCAGCTCTCGCGCGCTATTAGGTCATAGGGCTCCGCTGGCGTTACTTCTGTGTACATCTGTAAAATAGGTGCTATAGTTACTAACTAATGTACACATTGGTGGTGATGGTAAAGTGTAAATAATTTATCGCCACCCCATTCCTATCACGGGTTACATAACAATATAGGTAACGGAGAGTGGTAAGGAGTTATCAAAGTATGAATGAATGAATGAATGATTGAATGAATGACTGAATAAATGAATGAATGGGTGAATGAATGAATGAATGAAAAGCTCTTTAATGCACCAAAGAATACAAAAATAAATAACATAAAAAGGAAGTTTTTCAATTTAAAATACATAGGTACAATGGACGGTCTTATAGCTTAGAGCAATCTCTTCCAGACAACCGGAGGATGAAGAGAAATGTAGGCAAGTCAGAAATAATGTTGCAAAGAAAACTATAAGTAAAATCAATAGGTAGTTAAGGGTACTTTTAATTTACATAATACACTACACGTATATTCTATAATACACTTACATAAAAAAACTAGATATATGCACTATAATATAACTACTTATATAAGTTGAATTAATATAACATACATATTAGTTATTTATGCAACTGTTGTATCAAAACACGAATGCGGGTTTATCAAACGAGGCGAAGCCGAGTGTGATAATAGTATTACATGAGTGTTTTGATACCTAATTATTACAATTGCATACAAAACTTTATCTTCACCCATGATATGAATCCTCTATAAAATGTTCTAAATCCTTAGGATGTTGTACAGTGTTGTAAGAACTCTATGTTAATTCCTGGTAAATTTAATTGATGAGTATCTAAAACTTTCTATGTATGTATAGGTAATAATGAAATTATTTAATGTAATTATTATAATTATATTTTGGATCGTACAATTATTGAAATGCAAATTATAGTAATATTGATCAAAATGGCGGGATACGACGTGAATTCAAATAACCAAAAAGTTCTTTTTTTTAAATTACGGAGCTGTGGTAGTGAAACGCGCATGTATACATGACAATGTTCTCTTTTTGAAATTCATAGAATGTGGCTGTTTGATGAGTAAGAAAGGGATCGAGTTTGTGTTGCATATTATAATTTAGTAAAACATTATAACATTCGTTTGGATGATATTGTCGCGAACGAGATAGACGCAGAATGTTCGCGAGCAAGAACCGCGTAGAAATACGTCGTTATGGTGCAAACGAAACTAGGCCTTATGTCCTTATACAATAAAGTCTAGAATTGTTTGGCCGGTTCTACTCACACACACGTACCGGCGCCTCGATGTTTCCCGGCATCGAAATACATTCTTCAAGTATGGGGAATATTCGAAAATAATGTAGACCTCTGTACCGGTGCATATATAAAGACGACCGAGTGCGCACCACGGCAGTTCTTACAATGTACGCACTGGGCGTACTCGTCAACGTCGCCGGCCAGGATTTGCGCCTGTTCGCGACGTGTGTGCCGCCTGCTAATTTGAAACCAAAATGGAAGCTGGACCCCCAAAAGCTGCGCATATTGTTGCAGCACCCCACGCCGACTATTGTGGCCGGCGACTTTAACGCCAAGCACACCATCTGGAACTCCTCGAGGGGTGCCCTCGCGGGCGACTTCTTCACCTGGACTCGGTAGTCCACGACTACGAAGTGATGGGCCCCGACACCATCGACATCGTGGCCTACAGAGGCCTACGGACACCGCCAAGACAAGAAGTCTTCATAGACCTGCCGTCAGACTACAAACCCGTCGTTCTCGTCCTTCAGGACCTTCCGGCAAGGGTCTCACTGCCCAGCAGAGCATCTAAGATCAGCTGAAGGACCTTCCGGCAAGGGTCTCACTGCCCGGCAGAGCATCTAAGATCAGCTGGGCGAAGTTCGAGCAAGCGCTTAAGAGCGACAGGACTAGGGTCGTTTTCAAGCGGGTCTCCATCGGCGAAGAGGTTGAGCAGGCAGCGAGTGCCATCACCTGCTGCATCCGCGCCGCCCTTGAAGCCGCAACACGCCCGGTCTCGGCAACAGTAAGACCGGACCCGCTACCCGCTGATATCAGCAAGTTGTTGGCCCAGAAGAGGCGGCTGCGGCGGCAGTGGTAAAACACTCGCTGCCCCGCCACTAAGACGGAGCTCAACAAGCTGGTGGAGACCATCTAGGATCGCCTAATACAGCACACAGCCAGATCGTGGGAGAACCACCTACTCTCGGTAGGCGGGGATATCCCCTCCATTTACCGCCTGTGCCGGCAGCTTACGGGCGAATCCCAGCCCGCCCGACCACTGCTGGCAGCCAATGGCCTCCCACGGTTTAAAGCTGAAGATCGCGCCGAGATCTTTGCAGAACATCTGGAGCGTCAGTTCACGCCGAACCCAGTGAGCGACCAAGACTATCATAGGACGGTCACTGAACACCTTCGAGAATACCCCGCGGAGCCGGTACCTAACCCTATCGTAAATATACGATTACTCATCTAGATAAAATTATTTAAGTCTGTTTTTAAAGATAGAGATTAGATTGTGCATGTCTAATAGACTCAGGCAGTTTGTTCCATTTGAACTGTGAACGAATTGTCGTATCCTTCTACGACAATTCGTTCACAGTTCAAATGGAACAAACTGCCTGAGTCTATTAGACATGCATGAACAAGGATGAACGATGCATCAGCATATTGAGCTTAAGACTCTCTAATGACATCAAGTCACGTGTATGGCTACAGCGTAGGTACTGAAAACGTTCTTGAAGATAGCGTGGAGATGTGGAACTAAATAATACATTATATAGTATAGCCAGAATATGAGTATTCCGGCAAAGACGTATGGGAAGCCACTTGAGCTGATATCTAAAGTAAGAAACATGATCATACTTGCGTAAACCAAATATAAATCTTAAACAAAAAAATTGAAGTAGCTCAAGCTTGTTAAGTTGCTACTCTGTAAGATCAAGGTAGCAGGCGTCGGCGTAGTCTAATAGGAAGCGCAATTTAAGTGGCAGTAGGCAGAAAGTTACATTGTCTTCTAAGCGAAACTGCCGGCCCGAATAATTTACGGCTCACAATATCCAACTGAGGTCACCAAGATATCGTCGGATCAAAGTTAAACCTAAATTTTTAACACTATCGGAGTAAGGAATTGTTACACCATTTAATTCTACGCCAGGCAATGATGACCAATCGATCGACGGTAGCATAAGTAATTAGTGATGAATATGGGATTTTTTTTTTATTTTTTGGTAGAGGCCTATACCTGTCCAGTAGTGAACTGATATATACATGTAAAGGAAAAAATAATGCTTTCCTACTAAAGTAGACTGACAAAAACGAAGGAAGACCAAAAGAGACCTACAATTTCGAGTTGTGCAAAATTTATTGTCATTCAATAATATGGGAAGGGAATTCCCTTAAGACGAAGTGGTAGCTAAAGTGGCGCCCTCATTTGAAATAAATTGTTTAAAACTAAATATGGTGATAATTAAAAATTTTATTTGTTTCACTGTCTAGAAAGACCTTTAAACTATTTTATGAATAACCTTTGAAAGTAATATTGGTAGTCCGTCTAGTTTTAAAACGGGTTTTTGCCAAAAGTGGCCACTATTGGCGAAAACCCGTTTAAAAACTAGACGGACTATTAGTAATAATTTCAAAGGTTATTCATAAAATAGTTTTAAGGTCTTTCTAGACAGTGATACAAATCAAATTTTAAATTATCACCATATTTAGTTTTAAACAATTTATTTCAAATGAGGGCGCCACTTTAGCTACCACTTCGTCTTAAGATACAATAAGCATATTTATTTTCAATAGGTGTCCTTTCCATTAAGCAGATGACCGAGGGAAAAAAAATAATATTTACTTGGATTTATTGGCCCTTTTATGCAAGTTTATTTAACCTTCAAGGATTTTCCGATCAAAATAGCCTTACCGTACATTTTTGCATAAAATTAATATTAAATTCATGTTAAATGAATACTAATGAAGGACTAACTTGAAAATAATAAACATGATTACCATTATAAAACTTAGAAAAGAAAATGTATATTTTATCTTACTAGCCACATGTTCTATACATACCTATATTTCTGCTTGGTCTAATGGTTGAACATCATATTCATAAATAGTCATTTTAAGGAGTGCTGACTTTTTATGAATAAATTGGATCGAATAGAATTTTTCATACAGGTACACGCTGGTACAGGCAAAGATAATATAATTACTAATGTAACAGATACCCAACGCCATAGGAACTATTGGAGGGCCCAAAAGTAGGCAAAACTGGAGTTGCGAGTAGCCAATACAGAGATGGCAGCACACACGATTAGCAAAAAAGTGACAAGAAAGTGTTGAATATGCTTTTAAAATATTTATTGCATTTCATATAAGTCATATTTAATCAATTAGAGTACTAATTTATTTAAATGATAATAATAAAAGATTTTAATGTTTTAATAAATAGCAATAGCGCCATCTAGTGACAAGGAAGAGAAATAATTATGTTTATAAGGCGATGGGTAGGCATGGTACAGGTTACAAATATAGCTGGCTAAGTGCGAGTTGGACTTGCGCACCAAGGGTTCTGTACCATTAGCTATAAAAAATCACGTATGATGTATGTAATGGGGGCCCTTAAATATTTATTATATTTTGTTTTTAGTATTTTTTGTTATAGCTGCAACATAAATAGCAACTCTGCAGACAGACAGACGGCCGGACTGCGGAGTCTTAGTAATAGGGTCCCGTTTTTACCTTTTGGGTATGGAACCCTAAAAATGATAAAAATATAGTTACCCCAGTCCAAGGCGACTCCATGTCGCCATTGCTCTCCTGCCCGCTGAGCTCGCCCCGCGGCGGCATGCGCTCGTCGGCGCGGATGTTGAGCGGTGCCTCCCCCGAGCTGCGGCTCTCACTCAGCACGTCCGCCTTGCTGTCTCGCTCGCCGCTCTCCTCTCGACCCATCTCCGAGTAATCTATCCCACTGCTCTCCGCTATCTTGTAACTCTCGTGAATAAAGTTCGGCAGTACAAACTCATTCTCCTTTTGAGACGATTCACCCCAAAGGTAAATACCCTCCTTCTGACTCTCTTTAGCAAACGAAGGTTCACCCCGTTCAGCGTCGAATGACTCCACTCTGTCTGGCGTGAAGTAGTCTGCATATATGTTATCACCGAAGTAGTTTTCATTCATCATGTTTACAAACTGCTTGTTTTTCGATGTGGCCTCTAGGTCTAAAAGTTCTCTGTGGTTAGATTCCTCGTCGAACTCGCCGCTGGGGAGGTGCGAGTATGCGATCACGTTGATCGGTCGCAACGTCTCCAGAGGCGTCAGATGACGGTGAGACCCACTCGCCTCGTTGCTGAACCCATCCTCATTGCTTGTGTTGATCTCCTCCTTCACTTGCACGACGTCTATACTCGTCGTGAAATTAGCATTCAAACTAGAAGGCGCGACCGGCTCTATATCCATTGACTGCTCCTCAGTGTCTGCATCAAACGCATCGTCATTCTGATCTTCTTTCTCCAATATTTGCTCCACTGACACAGTCTGCAATGTACTGGATTTCTCGCGACTGTCACTTTTCTCAGTCTGATGTATCTTATTCATGGTGTAGTGCTCCGGCGATCTATTGGAAGATGACGCTCTTGGCTCAATCTCAACTTGTGTTACTTTATTTACAGGTAAAGGCTTAGCATTCTTTATCTGTAAAATTTTCTTGTGCTTCTTTACATAAATGTTGTTCAGTCTTAATGTATTATTTTTGTATGGCTTCTGCTGCGTTAGAATTAGTTTACTACTAGTTGCTACACTGCTAGTACTACTCTGGCTACTATGTGGTTTGGGCGATATTGAGGTCCGATCAGTGGAATTGTCACCTTGCTCCGACAGCTCGCTGCACGGTGACACTGAAGGCTTTTCATTGCATATTAAATCAGGAACTGGGCAGCTGTCTGAGAACTCTGCATCAATCTTACTATCAACTACACCAGACTTACTTGAGGGCTCTTTGTATGCGGGAGGATTTCCCACATTTTTTATCACAGAAAATGTGTGTGAGACTAAACTATCTGCACTTGAAGTGGAAGGCTGTGTATCCTCTGACATATGATTGTTTTGACTATCTTCTAAATCTGGCAATATTTTTTCTGGGGAAGCACATCTGTCAGGATACTCTGGGTCATTGGACCCAGTCAGATCCATAATCGTATTCAACATGTTCTTATGATGCTGCACGGGCACTTCAACCTTAATGTTACTGAGAATTTTGAGACCTTTACTTGTGACTGCTGTATCACTTTTAGCATCGGTTCGGTCAGGAGGAGGGGTCTCACTGACAGATTGACTAGAGCTAGGGTTGCTGGTATCTTTTTGAGGTAATGTTGTGCTCGACACTGTGTCACTAGCCGATGCACTGGCCACCATGGGGGCAACTTCAATTATTAGAGTTTTATTTGCATCATGACTTGCCATAGGTTTATCTATTGGAGTAGAACAGCTATTAATGGGTGAACTAGTATTAAACATAGTCGCATTGCAAGCCTTCGATATAATTGGCTGAGGAGTAGTATACATACAGGAGGTATTGCCAAATTGATCAACGACCATCACATTCTGGTACATGGAGCTTGTTTGTGCTACATTTGTAACATTCTCATGACTACTTAGAACAGCAGGCACACTTGAAATGAATGGTTTCCCATCTAGATTATGCACCATCTCTCTATAAATAATTTGTGAATTTTGAGTAACAACTGTGGTGCCAGGTGTAAAGGGACTTGATGACATGGGATTGAATTGACTGCTAGGAATGGCACCTGACACACACTTAGTATCCAGCATCGGACCAGTAGGCATACTATTGCTCATAATCATGTTACTCTGCAAATTCTTGTGGAGGAATGTTCTACTTGTAGGAACCACGACATGCATCGGCTTTACACCTGGTGCTATATACTGTACACCAGCCATATTTGTTTTGAGGAGTATGTTATTTGGTTTGGGCATTATTTTGACAATGTCAGTCCCTCGGCTGTGTATAGAAGGCAGCAATGCAGACTGCAGTTTGAGTCCAGTGGCCATGGTGGGCATGTTGTTGGAGAACACATTGCCACTGCTGTTGAGAGCCGTATACTCAGCACTCCTGGAATACTTCACTTCTCTATCTTCCTGATCTGGCAAATATACATATTGTGGTTCAAACTCAGGTACTGGCGCATTCTGAAAGTTTTGTTGCACTCTGTCTGTTTTTACAACAAAAGGGGCTCCTGTAAACTGATTTGAATTGCTGGCAGAGTTATTATCGAAGTTCATTTCCCTTATGTCCGGTGTGCCATTCCGAGATGTGCTCAACACTGAATTTGACTTGGGAGGCCTACTGGGAGTTCTTCGCCAGTACCTATCATGTTCAGAGTTGCGATGAGAGCCATTCCACCTGTCCTCTGTGGCCGGCGTCCTGGACCGACTTCTGTATGAGCGCTCTGAATGGACAGGTGTAGATGTTCTACTTCCATAACTGCTCCCTTTGTTAGCAAAATTACATAAGGCCTTAATAACCTGATCTTTGGGATGTGTGTCTAAATGGGACTCCAAGGTCATCCCATTGTGGAGATAGAGAGTGCAAACAGGGCACTGGAGCTGATCCATGGTCACTGTCGATCAATGACGCGCCACCGCCGCACAGAAAATCAATTGGTAGCCGTCACAACGCACTCGCTGCTAGCCACATCTCACAAAGTCCGTGACGCGCACATCTACAACTCACAAGGATCTTGTACTATCCACAACAACACATATCTTCGTTGTGAGTCGTCACCTTATCGATCTGTCAGACAAAATAACACTACATAAGTATACAACGTGAATTCCATATGACTCGGCGTTCAATAAAAGAGTCAAACGTAAGAACAGGAGACAAAAGAAAACAAAAGTTAACAATAAAGGCCATTGAGATATAAAAAACTTTCAGCTTTTAGGTAGGTACATTTTAAACATAACATCGAAGCATGACAAGCAACGGATTATTAAAAAGTTTTACCTTGATGTAGGATTTATCATGTACTATCCATGGCATTCATAACTTTGAAAAAAGAATAAGTTTAATTACGATTGAGCTAAATCTAAAAATATTTCTAAATAGTCAGACATATTGCAGACATTTCGTTCACCACACAATAGTCATAATCCATTATACGCATACTGAAAAATTATATTATGCTTCGTGGCAACGGTACTCACCAGCAATAGTAAATTAATTAAAATATATCGCACACAAAATTATGCGTAGACAGAAACAACTTCATATTATTGACCATAGACAACTACAAAATTTTTGGATCCAAACAAAGACCAGCCCTGCTTTATGGATCTAACACTGTAAACGTGTTAAATATGGCAACACCTTTTGTCCATCAATCGCAGTGAAATTAGCGTTGCTTAATTATCGATAGTTGACCTCGATAAATCTTAGATCATTTAACACAGGTGAGTTACGCAGACAAATCTTCTTACAAAACTTTCTGCCGCTTTCAGATTATTACACATATATACACATATTACACATATTACATACCACAACGTACTCATCTCTCTTGTCCTTTCTCAAATAATCGCGAAACTCTGGTTTCAATAGCCATTCTTCCGGGAATTTCTGCTTGTATTGTTTTCTTTTTTTCTTTAGCACTTCCACCAATTCCATTCCAGACTGAAAATCAGAGTCATTTTCACTCATTTGTGTTTGCTATGAAAAAATAACCTTCAAGACTGTATAAAGCTCAAGACTACACGATACGCGGGGAGTACCCTACTATAGATTATATAAACACGACCTTCAAGTCAACTCATTCGTATGGATGCGTTCATAAACTTCACGGCTTCGAACTAGAAAAAAAAGATCTTCCCTGGTTACGGTAGATATCGTCACCGTTGTCCTGCTTCAACGTTAGGTGGTAAATTTCTACTGAGTACGGTGCATTTACCGTAATTACGGTGCACATGGCAACACTGATACGTAGGTATATTTTCGATACCCACATGTGGAGTGAGACAGGCGTTGTATTACAAATTGACAATCGATACTATTGATATTTTATACTATTGCTCAACACTAGTGTCTGTGTCAATTTGACAAATCCCATGAAATGAATTTGACATTTTATGGCAGATAGTGGCACAAATTAGACAGTTATTGATGGTGGGTGACCCGTGTTCATGTTTGTCATAGCATAACATAAATTATTATAATTGTGCATATTGATTAGCTACAAAAGGCCTTAAAATTATAAAATAAACTCGTATTCCACATTTTCTGTAAGTTTTACCACATCAACCATGTCTGAGAACTATGAAGATATGAGTATAAACGGTGAGCCATCCCATAAAAATCCTTGCAATGTTCTATGTGCTGACGATTGTTAAACAGTAAGAAATCTCCAAACGTTCAGTATCATTTTAATTTCTTGGGTGTTGCAGAGATCCGTGATTTGTATCGTCAATGGCGTGAAAACAATGAAAGAAAAAGTGATGAAGCTTTAGAAATTTGGAGAACATGCGAAGAAAGATTCTTTTCCATACCTGTTAATGAAAGTAAGAAACATATTATATTAATACCATTCTAATCAGTAAGTAGTATGAAAGAAGAAAGAACTCAACACCAATATAAAAGTATTGAATGGTCGAAAAGAATTACACATCAAGTATTATCATAGAATATTAGTTAATCTCCTGGTCTTAAGATTTAAGGCCTGCCCGCACTTACGCGGCACGGCGCGACGCGGCTCGTAACTGCAGCGGCCCATTCTAAACGCGACGACGCGGCCCCGCGCGTTTCTTCTAGTTGTATATTTCCTATACAATTGGAAAACGCCTTTTCAACGGCTCATTTTTGCAAAACCTACTTCCACTCTACGAATGCTGGTCACGCGGCGGGCCGCGTCGCTCAAGTGCGTCTTTCTCCATACAAACTCATATAAACTATATTTGCCGCCGCGCCGCGCCTCGTAGAGTAAGTGCAGGCAGGTCTTTATATATATGATAATAAAGATATCTTCCTCTTCCTTACCTTATCCCACTTTACGGGGGGCAGGACAGCATGTGAATCTTCTACATTTCCCTCTACCCTTTGTCAAGGCACTTGTCACATTTTTTTTACCATATCGTCCTTAATCCGCTTATTTACGTCACTACGTCACTACCCGACGCCAAAAATAGTACAATTTCGACCACTTTAGTTGTTAATAGCGTCTCAGTCACAGGACCGTTTTGCAACTAAAGTGGTCAATGACACTCAAAAGGTTAACGCACTCCATCCACCTTTTCTTTGGCCGATAAGAAAAATAAAGATATATGTAAAATGAATTGAATATACTTAATTATCTGCTCACTTGATGATGGGTTGGCCATATGTTGTGTACTTACCAAGAAAAGTGGAGCAAAACCCTAAGTCACTGGTATCCAGGAGAGGGAAAGAGAAACAGGGGTAGACAATGTATAAATGTATAAGATGTGAGGACGAGTTAAAACTCACTGCAGGCCGTAACTGGAGAAGAATTGCCAGTGACAGAAAGAAATGGAAATGGTTGAGGGAGGCCTGTGCCAAGAGGCACACTGAACTCAGAAACTCCTATATAACCCAAGAGTTCAGGATAAAGGGCCTATACAATACCATTCAATCTGTTTACTACTTGTGAGCATGCAAATTAAAATCTTTTCCATCTATCCATAGCAGCATTTAAGGTATCCTCAAAATCCTATACAAAGCCTTTTTTAAATAAATATAGAGCTAGCAGATACTATTTGGCATATTGTCAGTCTGGAATGGTCTATGTACTTTTTATCATCTTTAAAAATATAATTTTAATGTTTTGCCTAAATAAATAGCATTGAGCTTAGTGTGCGTTGAGCTTAGTGTGCGTGCCCCCTGCTCTACTATCACAAAGAACCCTGCCCCCCAGGCCTTTTAGGCCCAATACGACCCTAATTACAAATGTACGAAACATAACCCTTTCACTGCGAACGTCGGAGTTATCGGCACAAAACATAGCAAGCGCCACAGACGCGACGTAGAGCCTCAGGTGCATGTTTCGTTACATATTATTCCATACAATTTGACTGAGCGCCTGAGCGCGCTTGCTTTTTTTCGTGCCCGTTGCGCAAGTATTATATTGTATTGCACATAACTTAAGTATCCACATCCCTTTTTGGTTCCCCACGCTTGACGAATGTATTTCAACGTCGCCGAAACATCGAGGCGCCGATATGTGTGTGCGTTAGTGGAACTTGCCAAATAATAATAATAAATAATAAATAAATATATGGGGACAAATAACACTGATTGAGCTAGCCCCAAAGTAAGTTCGAGACTTGTGTTATGGGATACTAACTCAACGATACTATATTTTATAACAAATACATATATAGATAAACATCCAAGACCCAGGACAATTTGAAAAAGGCCATTTTCCAACTTGCCCTGACCGGGGATCGAACCCGGGACCTCTGGGTGGCGGACTGGCATGGTGACCACTACGCCACGGAGATAACTCTAGACTTTATGCTGTAAAGACATAAGGCCTAGTTTCGCTTGCATTATACCGACGTATTTCTACGGGGTTCTTGCTAGCGAACATTCTGCGTCTATCTCGTTCGCGACATTTATATAATTTTTAGTTTAAGAGAAAATTGAAGTTATAAGTAGATTGCCTGGTCAGGTATCTTGGTACTTGACTGTACAACAGCTACAACATCAACCATGCAATGTGAAGAAAATGCCAGAACCATTGCATCTGCTTGTTAGTTTACTATTATTTTTAAACTATAACTAAAAATTCCGATTTTTTTAGAATACATTGTAATGGAACAAGTGTTCTACGCAGCACTAGACTGCCATGAGCTTAATGACGCCGGTTACATCCTCGCCATTTTGAAACAAGACTTCCCCGGAAGTTTACGAGTATTGCGCCTCCAGAATATGTTATTAGAAGCCAGTGAAGAGTAAGTAATACAGTATTTGACAATGTTTTTTATTATTCATCTTGAAAAGTGCCATAATCTGAAACCAAAAACAAAAAGAATTTTTAATCTACTCAAAAATAATTTATCCTTTCAAATATATTGAAAAGGGAAACTTGTCAAGTTGCAGAAAAAGGATGCACATACTGCACACTGCACTTGTCACAACACTCACATTTGATTTTGTGCTTACAAAAGAGATAAGAGATTTCCCCACCAAGCTCCCTCTCACCTCATATTCTTTTATTAAATATTGAAAGGATAAATCATTTCAAAATAAATAAGAATCAATTTTTCGTAATCAGTATCTGCAGGCATGTGTCACTCCCGTTACAATGCGCGCAGTGACCACTGCGGAGGGGAAAATTCAGTTACATGAATCGTTTGTCCAGAGTAATAAGAATGAAATTGGCTTGCAATGGATGTCTAGGTATCTAAACGAAGAGGTGAGGAGTTCTGACGCGAGCTAAATTAAACAATAGCGCTAACCACATTAAGTAGATATTTCTTTGGATTTATTTACTGAAAAAATTTAAATATTTCAGGTATGATAAAGCCCTGACCAATTTGGATGACATGTTGAAACATGTCGACGAGACCAATTCGGCTGTGCGTAAAAGACGCGTGGCCATTTTCAAAGCGCAGGGTCTTATAGTGGAAGCCATCAAAGAATTAGTCGACTATTTGAAAAAGTGAGTACCTAAGTACAAATATTTATGAGTTCAATGACTGATGATAGCTGTTTAATTCCGTTCTCTTCGAGGGCATAACGCCTTAGTGCCGGAACAAACGAGGCGCAAGTTGCGTCGCGTAACAGCTAGAGATGGGCAGTGGATAGTAGTAGTACTCAATCTACCCATTTGAGTATTTACTCACTAGATTTAATAAATAGAGCGTGCTCATATATTGACATCGCATTTGATGTCTGTTTACTTATTTTGACATATAATTACGTCTTTGCACACCTCCCAACAAAAAATGATAATAAGTCAAAGAAGCCTACTTTCAGTGTATGATTAGTATGGTATTTTCATATATTTTAGTGTCGCATTTGACGTTTACGTACATTTTAAGTATATTATAGCGTATGCACACACTTTCCGACAAGAATTGCAAGTGTACACTAGATTTAAGTTTAAAAATTGTTATGAAAATATGAAATAATGAATATAAATATAAATATGAGTCGCAACTCATATAAATCAGTCTAGTCACCAAATGAATAAATACGGATATTTGTCGGGTATTTACTCAATCTACTGAGTAAATATTCAAATGGGTTGATTTAGTAACTATACACCGCCCATCACTAGCTGTTACACGGCGCAACTTGCGCCCCGTCTGTTCCGGCCCTTAAGCGTTGAACAGGGGCGTGGTGCTCATGTTCTTCAAAAAAAGATAGATTACACTCTATTGCAGAAATATAGGCCTATCACGCTTCTGAGTCATATAAATAAGTTTTTTTCAAGGGTCATCACGAATCGTCTCGCAAACAGGTTTGATGCCTTTTAGCCTCCCGAACAAGCCGGTTTCCGTAAAGGCTTTAGCACCATGGGCCACATTCACACGCTGCGGCAGGTTATAGAGAGAGAATATAACCGGCCGTTATGCTTGGGGTTCGTGGACTATGAAAAAGCCTTCGATTCGATCGAATCGGTATATCGAAGTGTTGAAGTGCTTATACAGTAACGCCAATATGTCAGTCCGAGTACAGGAGCAGTGCACGACGGCTATTCCACTGCAAAGAGGCGTAAGACAGGGAGACGTTATATCTCGAAACTGTTCACCGTTGCACTGGAAGATGCCTTCAAGCTTCTGGGATGGGAAGGATTTGGCATTAACATCAATGGCGATAATTTCACTCACTTTCAATTTGCCGACGATATTGTTGTCATGGCAGAATTGATGGAAGACTTAAGTACTATGCTCGAAGACCTAAATCGAACATGGACAAAACGAAAGTAATGTCGAATGTCCATGTCGCGCCCCTACCTGTATGTGTTGGGAGCTCCACCCTCGAAGTTGTAGACCAGTATATCTACCTGGGTCAATTGATCCAGGCAGGAAGTTCCAGCTTCGAGGAAGAGGTCTTTCGACGAATCTTACTCGGCTGGGCAGCGTTCAGGAAGCTAGGCAGTGTCTTCTAGTCCAAAATACCTCAGTACCTCAAGACGAAAGTGTTTAATCAATGTGTTTTACCAGTGATGACTTACGGCTCTGAAACGTGGTCGCTTACTATGGGTCTCATAAGAAGGCTCAAGGTCACTCAACGTGCTATCGAATCAGAAATAGGAAATTCGTAGGATAACAAAAGCCACTGACATAGCCCAGCGGATTAGTTCGTTGA
This sequence comes from Acrobasis suavella, assembly GCA_943193695.1. Classification (NCBI taxonomy): domain Eukaryota; kingdom Metazoa; phylum Arthropoda; class Insecta; order Lepidoptera; family Pyralidae; genus Acrobasis; species Acrobasis suavella. The sequence continues at coordinate 3,023,814 of OW971940.1, forward strand.
AGTGGCAGTGGGCGGGACACATAGAGCAATGAACCGATGGCCGATGGGGCAAAAATGTTCTCGAATGGCGACCACGTACTGGCAAGCGAAACGTAGGACACCCACCCACAAGGTGTCTGATGACCTGACTAAGGTTGCTGGAAAGCGCTGGATGCAGGCCGCTCTATATCGGTCATTTTGGAAATCCTTAGAAGAGGCCTATGTCCTGCAGTAGACTTTATGCGGCTGAAATGATGATGATAATTAATTTTGGGCTACATTTGACAACACGAAACAGAACTATCTGCTATCCTCCTATTCTGCTATCCTTTTCTGTCGCTCATAACCGTCGTTTGCTAGAGCGAGAGAGAGCGACGTAACGCATCAGCATGGCCGGTTCCGTCGCCCTTTCTCGTTCTAGCAAATGACAGTAGCATGCGAGAGTTCCGTTCCGTGCTGACAGATGTTGAGCTCCAATGTTAATTTAGGACTTGTATTTCACTTTCAGCAAAGGGGGGGGGGTGTACTTGTATCATTCTAACATTTATATGTCTTGACAAGGTTTATGTCTGACGCCGAAGCATGGCAGGAGTTGTGCGAGCTGTACCTGCAGGTGCAGGAGTACCCGCGCGCCGCGTTCTGCGCCGAGGAGCTGCTGCTGCACCAACCACACAACCACCTGATGCACCAGCGGCTGGCAGATATTCGGTACACCATGGTATGTGCCACATTAATCGCTGGACACATAGAAAAGAAGTAAGACGTGGACGGAGCGTAGACATATGTCTCCACCGCGTCTGTTTCATACAAAATGCATAAAAGCGTCGGGGCACCGACACGACGTTTACTCGTCTGCGTCCTATGTTAAAACATACAGAACGGACGGGACACGGGGGCGAGCGGGAGAAGGGGGGTTGCGGGCGGGTTTGGGGTCGCCAGTGTTGCCATAGATACGGATTTGTCTATATTTGTAACGTGCGTGCCTCGTCTTTTCTATATGTTTTCAAAAGTCCCATCCCGTCCGTGCCCCGTCTGCGTCTTACGTCTTTTCTATGTGTCCAGCGCCTTACATTACCATCTAACTTGATTTCCCTCTGCATTTAGAGTAAGAGTAGAAAGGGTTAAGGATGTAATGAAGAGTTTGGCAAGCAACAATATAAAAACCTATTGTGCTGACTCAATGTGTGATAAGGATACAGAAAGATAAACAGTTGCCCTTCATATAGTTTTCATAGACCTAAAACTTTTATTTGTATATTGTTGAGTTAGTATCCCATAACACAACTCTCGAACTTACTTTGGGGCTAGCTCAATCAGTGTAATTTGTCTCTATATATTTATTTATTTATATTGATTAGGTATATATTTATTACTTATGTATGTATATTTTATGTTTGTATTCATATTTATGTATTTATATTTACTGTGTTATAGTTTAGTATTTATCTACAAGTATATATTTTAAATAGTTTTTAGTGTAGTAAGTAGTTAAGTGTAACGGAATTCTGTTTTATGTTGTGTGTATTCTGTATATTGTACCCACTCTCTACCCTGTGGTGTAAATTGTCCTCATATTTCAAGGTTGACTGGAAGAGATCCCTATATGAGATAAGTCTGCCTTTGTACTGTCCTCTAGTTCTAACCTGTGTTTTTGTCCTGTGTTTATGTACAATAAAGATTTTACAAACAATTTTTCAAAACTAAAAATCGACTTCACCTCCAAGCTGTCTTCAGGAACCACCTGACAGTATACGCTTTCAAACAAAAAAAAAATTCAAATCGGTGCAGGCGTCTTCGAATAATTGGAAAAAAAAGATCGTGACGAGAAGATAACCTCTTTTTTGGAAGTCGGTTAAAAAAGCACATTGACTCGTCTTATCTGGACTGGAAAAACTTTGGCTCATATTAGTGTTGCAAGCAATAGTATAAAATATCGATAGCCTATCGATACTATCGTGACCTTGAAAAACAGTCACAATATCGATAGTATCGAATTACCAATAACATCTATAGTATCGACACTATTGAATTTCGATACTATCGACAGTATTCGATACTATCGATAGTATCTAAATTCAATAGTATCGATACTTTCGATAGTTTTCATCATCATCCGAGCGTATTCCCGGTTGCATCCTCAGCAGTAACGCTTCAGAGCCCGGGGTCCGCTACCTAACCAAGAAGATTTGACGAGGTTACTGGTTTTTACACAGAGCGACTGCCGTCTGACCTCCGCAACCCAAAGGGCAAACCAGGAACCAATCCTTGGATAGTTTGATGATCAAACGCTAGGTGGCGTTCGGGACCCACAGTTATACGTGCCTTCCGAAACACGGAATCATCTTTCTTTTCGGATAATCAAGTGATTCAAGCCTGCAATATCCTATCCAGACTGGAAACAACTTTTAACAAAGTATGCTTCCGAGTGGGAATCGAACCCATGACCTCCGGGTCACAAGGCGAACGCCTTGACCACTGGACCACGGAGGCAGTCAAAAGTTTCGATAGTTTTACCTTACATCAATAGTATTGCAAACTATTGTCAATTGATACTATCGATAGTATCGATTGTTCTATCGACAGTCCTATCGATACTATAGTTTTCAAGGTCAACAATCGATAGTTATGCAACGCTAGCTCATATAACTAACTCGTAGACAACTAACAAGTGGGTATATGTGTTTGCAGGGAGGTGTGGACAACATGGAGATGGCAAAATCCTACTACTGCCAAGCCTTGAAACTAAATCCGGACAATATGCGAGCACTATTGGGATTGTTTTTGGTAAGCACTCCATTTAAAAAGTCATATTTAGAGATTATTTCCATTTGTCAGGGTTCCGTACCCGAAGGGTAAAAACGGGACCTAATTTATTACTAAGACTTTACTGTATGTCTGCCTGTCACCAGGCTGTATCTCAAGAACCGTGATAGTTAGATGGTTGAAATTTTTACAAATGATGTATTTTTGTTGCCGCCTTAACAAGAAATACTAAAAACAAAATAAAAATAAGTATTTAAGGGGGGCGCCCATACAACAAACGTGATTTTTTGCCCTTTTTAGGGTTCCGTACGTCTGAATACAAAAACGGAACCCTTATAGGATCACTCGTGTGTCTGTCCGTCCGTCGCTTACAGTCAATTATCTCCGAATCTATTAGACCGATTAAGTTGAAATTTGGTACACATATCAATTCCTGTGACCCAAACACAGAGGTGTGACGTGAGCAGATGAAATCTGTATATGGGGGGTCATTTTTGGGGGGGAAGGGGAAAATTAAAAAAAAAAATTCTGAAAACTGCATCGTGTGGCATATCAAATGAAAGGTCTTGTCGAGAAGATCTTAAATGTATTTTTTTTGTAATTTTAAAATAAATAGTTTCCGAGTTATTCAAGAAAATAGACGAAAATTGACCATTCCCCCCCCCCTTATCTCCGAAACTACTGAACCTAAAATTTTGAAAAAAATACAGAAATTAGTTTTCTTCTTATAGATTATAGGAAAACCTATAAGAAGTCCATGATATTAAAATAACATGGTTAATCACTCAATATTGTGCGTACCAACTTACATTTGCAGGTGGAATGTGTGGGAGAACATATTTTTTAACTCCAATGTTAAGTTTTGAAAATAAAGTGGAACACTCAATATAATACGTTCACTTACGAAAAATCTTTGATATTGTACGGAACCCTCTCCACGCGAGTTTAACTCGCACTTGGCCAGTTTTTTTTATAGATAATAATGGTACGGAACCCTTCGTGCGTGAGTCGGACTCGCACTTGGCCGGTTCAGTTGATATTTATGTTAATCATTATAATTCGCTTCAAAAAGTTATGGTAGCAAGGTGCTTCAGACAGAATTCAATGGAAAAAGCAAGGAAATGTCTTTGTTCAGAAAAGGGCGACATAAACCGTCTTATTATAAAACCAAGACCAACTTTGTTTCTAGGTTTAAACCATTATCCGACCGAATCAAGTTGACATCTACTAATATGACATTATCTCACCTGTCAATGTCAACTTTATTTTGGGCGGATAATGGTTTAAAGTTTAAACCTAGTAACAAAGTTAGTCCTGTTTTCATAATAAGAAGGTATCAGTTTTAAAAATTTGTTTACTAAATACCCATATACTACATGATTTGAATTACTTTGTACATCGTTGATGACTGCCGAACGATCAACAACTTGTTTGGTGCCTGAAGATGCCTCGTGGAGAGGCGAAACACGTGTCGCGTATGCGGTGTCCGATATTGCTGCAGCCGCAGCGGATGCAGCAGTATCGGAGGGAGCATGCATCAGCTGTTGGTGGCGGGTGCACACGGGCTGTTGGTGGCAGGTATGCTGGGACTAACAGTAGTGGGTGGGCGCCGGCCGGCAATAGTTTGCATGAACTAACTGGTGGCGGAATTGCATAAAGTAATTCAAATCATGTAGTATGTAACTTTGACTTCCGCAAAGTAACACCTGAATCTATTAACTTAATACCCATAGTCTGAGAAAGTATTTTCTGCTTATTGTATACGTTAAAATGTGCTTGTGGAGCACATTTCAATTTAATTAAAGGTTAAGTGCATGTTTTATAGTCCTATAATTGTAAAGATGTTATTTATTTCCACTGTACAGATTTTCCGCTAAAAAAAATTGAGCCCAGCCCAAAAGATGTTATTTGAAAATCAGCGCATTGCTCTTTGAGCAGTATTTTCGCTGAGTCTACCTTTTTGTGCTGCTGCAGCATACATACACACATTACATCGCTAAAAACCTGTGTTTAATATACGCAAAAGTCATTCGTTTTTAGGGTTCCGTAAGTAAACAAGGAATGCTTATAGTTTCGCCATGTCTGTTTGTCTGTCTGTCCGTCCTCGGTTTTACTTAGCGACTATCAGTACTAGAAACGTCCCATACAAGTAAAGTGAAAAGGAAATTTCATACAAATTCAACAGAAAATTAGTTTTTAAACGTTTTTAGTGGCATGAACTCAAAGTTGGCGTTCGTAACTACGGAACAATAAACTGTGCGTTGCCCGACACGCACTTGGCCAATTATTTTTTTTCATTTCCTTGTGTTTGTGCAGTTTTCACAAACAAAAGGTTTATCAATCTATCTATCTTATTTATTTCCACTGCACAGATATTCCGTTAAAAAGGTTATGAGCCCATGTCCATGTAAACATTCGTTGTCCACACAGGCGACAAACAACCTGCTGCAGCACTACAAGTCTTCCGGCAACAGCTCGAAGCGCAAGGAGGCGTGGCGGCTGTGCCAGTGGGCGCAGTCGCAGGCGCTGCGGCGGCAGCGGGGCGCGCGCGCTACGCGCACCGAGCCGCCGCTTGCGCAGATGATGCTCGCGCTCGCCATCGCTGAGTAAACTTACCAAGTGCGGATTATGGGCAGTTCAGACAGAGAGGAGCGCAGTGGCAGTGACGTGCACTGCTATTTTTATAGGAAGACCCTGTGATCAGTGCCTTCCCAGTAAATTATTCATAGCTACATATTTATATGTTAGTATAAGTAGATGTATATGTTAGTATTGTATAAGTAGATATTTATTCTGAAATTTATATATAATAGGTATATAATGTAATTGTATATTATATAGTAATATTTTATAATGTAAGTATATATGTATTGCTTTTTTTTGTCGCATAATTTTCTCTGTTTATCCCTAAGGTTGACTGGGAGAAAATGCTCTTAGCATTAAGTCCGCCATTTGTTGAAAGTATATTTGTACTTTGGAACAATAAAGTTTGATAAATTAGGTAGGATTACCTAAATTACAAGAACGGCTCCATATCGAAGAAAATAGGTACATTTCTCACTTTGCCGTCATTATTAGGGTGGCTCAGGGTAGACAAATTTCTATTTGTCTGTATGGAGTGCACGCCACTGAAGCGGAGAGTATTTTTATGAAACTCTAAATAAAAGTTTTACAAAGGCACTACTTTTCTCAAAAGAGATCTCTTCACGTATCTCTTCTTATTTTCAATTGAGTTAATAAATAACTGGACTGACCCTTAGTGTTGCCCAAAAATCGATAGTTTTACTATCGATTGTTCCAATCAAAAAAACAAAAAACTATCGATAGCTGTTTTAGAGCAATACTATTGATAACCAACAATACTATCGCCAGAATCTGTCTATAGTATCGCGTTTCATCAACCATCGATATTATCGACAGTTTGTTCGTCGTCACGATCGATACTATCGATAGTATTGGTTTTATTTAAAATACAGGCATTCGATAGTAGACTATCTTGCAGCAACTCTAATGCGTATTCCCAGGTCAAAAACTGGTGTGTTGCCAGTAATAAGCCACTTTCTGCCTAAGGGAAGACTTAAAATTGTATATACTTTACGGGTGATAATGAAGAAAGCCTCAGATCACATATAAAGCACCCTTGCTTATAGCTTGGGTGGCTAATTCTGAAAATTTTCTACTTTCATCACCCTCAGGGTATCAGTATTCAGGGTACCTTTGCGTACAACCCGTACAACTATTCTTACTCTGTAAGTATAATATAGATAAATCAGGAAACTTGCATAAACGCACCTCATACATAGGAAATTTTATACAAAAGTAAGGTTTACATTTAGAACTTTCATTTGAAAAAATAAGTATACGGGTGACATATGGATATTTTTTTTGTTATCACATTCCGGGACACTGGCGGCTGTGGATGTAATTGTTCTATTATGTCTAGCTGTGTCCCAGAATGTGTTAGAACGTTTTTAATACGTATGGGTGAAAAGACAAATCTTGTGATTTTTTATAGTGCTGATTTGCAGCGGAGCTCTAAACTAAGCCCTATGCTTAGTAAATGTATCTGTTACCTAGGTCAATGTTGAAAAGCTATATTTATTCTGCAATATAATAATAGGACGGAAATAGTATTCAATATTTGTTTTATAATTTAGAATGTAAGTACAATACCTAAAGGGCTAATGTATGCACTGATAGATTTATTTAAAATTCCACTTTTAAGTTTTGTTATTCTTTCATTATAAAGGTTTTTTCTTTGTTATATTAAAAAGGAAATGGTTGTCACATATTTAATTCAATAAATAATGTTAAGTGATATATTTTTTATTAATAAAATAGGAACCCAAACCCTTGCGTCGAAACTTAATAATTTTACCCTTTCACCGCGTATGTCGGATTTATCCGACAAACATTTTCGAGCCTATTTGGCGAGCGTCGGATATTTTCGACAAAAAATGCTCGTATTGCACATAACTTAATATCCACATCCCTTTTTGGTTGTAGGTATTTATTTTCGATACACTATCCCAGCGACAATAATATAAAGTCTGACGGTGAAAGGGTTAAGGCGATACCTGAATTTTCCGGGGTCCAGTGCTGACCATTTGAAATAAATTACTTGTAAGGAAACTGATATCATTTAAAATTTTGTCTTGAACAGGCTCTAGATAACACTTCAAACTACTTAATGAACTACTGTTTACAGTTTAGAGTACGAATGTGAAGCTTTGCTACGAAAATGTAAAGCGTGCGCGTACGAAAAGCGGCCACTTTTGGCTTGATATATCACTTATTCATTTGAATAGATAATAATGTTATGCTTTAAGAGCTGAGTGAGTTTTAGCTAGTATACAATTGATTGGTTGCTTAGAATACCAGGCCGTCATTCCTCCGCTTTCCTCCTGCCTCTCGTCTCGTCTGCTCTTCGACAGCGAAATGTAAGTGGTACTTAATAAAACAAAGGAATATGATTCTTATATTTATTTAAATTTGTCTTTCTGCGGTATCCAGCGCGCGTTGGCCGCCAGTTCCTCCGCTTTCCGCTCGCGCCTCTCTCGCCTCGTCTGCTCGCCGACAGCGAAATATTTCTCTCTGGAAAAAGAGACAGTCTATAAACAATTTACACGTTTGAAAAAAATAATACCCGATTACGGGAGCTATCTATGGCTACCAATGTATATACTTTTGAAGTGTGATAATCAAGACCTTTCTTTTGGTACCCCACCCGATATAGAAAGAGAAAAAGAATTGTTTGAGTTTCACTTTTTGTAAACATTCGTTACTAACATTTATCGCATACAAATTGTAGCCTTCACCTGGACAATAATAACGATTCGATTGACATATCATCTGTGAAAATTGGACAAGCGATTCGGATGCTACATACATACATAGACTGGTAAAATCGTTACGTTGAGAAGGACCACACAAACAAAGTTATGCATGAGTGAACATTTTATCGTTGGTTGTCTCCAAAAAATATTTCTTAGTATTTATTGTATGAAAACGACACCAAAAATGTATTACATTTTCGGTTGAAGTCTGATAGTCCTACTTTTCATTATATTCTGTTTTGTATTTGCTAGTTTTTCTCATAGATGAAGATGAAAAGTAGAGTGTGCTACTCGGGTACGGTAATGTTTTTATCTAGGGCGATATACATGAATCCCTCGCTTCACTCAGGATTCCACAGTTGAATCACTCGGTACGCTCGTGATTCAACTGTGGAATCCTTCGTTTGCTCTGGACTCAAAGTAACGCCCTCGCCTTCAAAATATTAACTTATCCCCTTGTAGCACAATCTACTATTTCCATTCGTCTTGTCACTCATGCCTTTTTAATTTACTTAATACAATTTTAAATTATTATTAAAAAGTTTTTGTATATATTTTCCATCGATGATTTAATCTATGAAATAAATAAATTCAATGTTTACTGTCACTTACATATACTCTTTAACGCTATGAAACTTATATTCTTAACCATTCCGTCAATACGTGAGGCGCTAAAACATCCGTTACACAGCGACGCGGATCGTTCCGTACGGAACATGATATGATAGAGCCTGTACGTACAGCCCGTAAATCGTACCGAACTGTTGTATCACACCACCACGGGCGCTTCCCGTACGGGTCGCCCGTATTACAGCCAAACCCGCACAGCAAAATCAGCCTTATTATTCTCTTATCTAATAAGTGTGAAACCAACTATTATTCTCTCACCTAAAAGTGTGAAACCAGCCTTATTATTCTCTTACCTAAAAAAATGTGAAACCAGCCTTATCACTCTTACCTAATAAGTGTGAAACCAGCCTTATCATTCATTGCCTTACCTAAAGTTCTGGACTCCCGCGTGGGATTCTACCGTAGTATCTGCGTCATGCCGGATCTTCTCATAGGTGAGAAGCCGTCGCGACGTCAGCTTGGACAGTACTTGCTCCGAGTTGGCCACTAACTCCAGGCACGAGTGTCGGGGCAGCTGGCTCTCGTCATATTCTTCCCTAGAAACAGGAAACGTAAAACAAAGTTGTAAATAATGGACCCGCAAAATGTTCCTACAAGAAATGTTTATGCTGAAAATAGTATGCAATATTAAAATGGATAAGATTTTCATGTAGCATACTATTTTTAGCTTTGTCTGGATGGAATAAGGTTGATATTTAATTACCACTTATAAAGTGCTCGGGCATTTCTCGGCCTGTTGTGAATTGACTCTAAAGTTCGGCTACATTTGGCTTGTGCCGATCGGGTAGTTCCTTCAAGTTTGATCGACACAATTCGGTTTTTAATACATTTAAGAAATCTTCATTGCCTTGGCAGCCGTCATAATTCGGCAGTTGCCAAGCCAATTCGGCAGTTGTCATTCCCGAACATTCATCTACATTCATTCGATGTTAACGCCCGGCTGTGCCGATTAATGCCGGCCCGAATAAGTGTGTAGCAAACCTTACCTAACTTTTTTTTTACGGAAGTTAGATCCTTGTTACGGATACCCGTCAGCCTGCGGGGGAGGCTGTCGGGTTATGTGGGAATCCACGCCAGAGCGACGTGCCTACCCACTAAAAATCCTCCGGAGTTTCATCTCAACCGCTTTTGCCGGGAACACGGGAACGGAAATACAACCGCGAACCCGGCTGGCCGCCAAAGCGGCCCCTCCTCGGGGACGTCTAAGCGCCTCCCCACTCACCAAGTCGGCGCGTCCGGGACTCACGGACGCGCCGTACCTCCTCGGGCCAATTGAGAAGCGGCAAACTCCCACGCAGTCCACCGCCTATGGGCCCATGGGAGCCAGATAAACCGGCTCCCAGCGGCGGAGAAGATGATAGGCTCCGCCGCTTGCCTCTCGCCGCAAACGCAGTCGCGGTCGCGGAGGATATCCCGGAGAGCGGCAACGTAACACCGACACGCCTCCTCCTTCGCGATCGATCACCAACCACAGCCACGGCGGTGTAGCCCCACCAGAAGAGCCGGGAGAGCAATAAAACATTCCCCTCCCGGCGGCCCCACCCCGGGTGGGGGGAGAACTTCCCACTCCCCTGCCGCCTCATTGGGCGCATCCCTGCAGGCTCAAGGCCGAAGCCGAGCCCGCGGGAGCGCCCCTCCCCGGGTGGGGGGAGAACTTCCCACTCCCCCGCCGCCCCAATATGGGCACTCACTGCTGGTGGATCAAACAGCAGGAGCGCCCCCTCGCGGGTTCCTCTTAGCTTCCCCGTGGCTCACGGCTACTTCGGGTACTGAGCCCCCCGGTACGACAAGGGCTCCAGATTCGGCCCTCACTCAGGGCATGTCTACCCATCGCCTTATAAACATAATTAATTCTTTTCCTTCGCACTAGATGGCAGTATAAGTATTTATCAAAACAAACTATTATTTAAAGAAACTAGTACTCTATTAAAATATGACTTATATGAAATGCAATAAATATTTTTAAAGCTTATTAAACACTTTCTTTGTCACTTTTTTTCTAGTCGTGTGTGCTGCCATCTCTGTGTGTTTGAAAATAAACACACACAATGACGATTTTTGGCAAAGAAAATGAAGTAGTTTGCCATTATCTTCTTCATTGCACACATAAGTAAACTTTTATAGTCACTTGCTTTATATATCTTCTTCTAATATATAAAAATTAATAGCTGTTCGTTAGTCTCGCTAAAACTCGAGAACATTTGGACCGATTTCGCTTATTTTGATGTTAAAATATTTGTGTAAGTCTGGGGAAAGTTCAAACGCTGATAAAATATGTAAAAAAAAAAGGAAATGGGAAAGGAAGTACAAGGTTAAGGGGAATAGGAGCGGGAGTTGGAACGATGGAGTGGTGAAACAGTGGAAGGGTAATGGGACCGGGACCAGAACAATGACAGGGGCTGGGGCGGGGACGGGGAGAACAATAAATAAATATATAGGGACAAATAACACTTATTGAGCTAGCCCCAAAGTAAGTTCGAGACTTGTGTTATGGGATACTAACTCAACGATACTATATTTTATTACAAATACATGTATAAATAAACATCCAAGACCCAGGACAATTTGAAAAAGGCCATTTTCCTTCTTGGCCTGACCGGGGATCGAACCCGGGACCTCTGGGTGGCGTGGCATGGTAACCACTACGCCATGGAGGTAACATTAACAATGTTAGCTAGTTACAAATAAAATTAATTCATATACAACGCTAACCTGACCAAAGGGAACCAACACACAAGTCTGCCGCCCAGCCGCAGGTGTCTCGCGGCGAAGCTCAGCAGGTCTCCGTACAGCTGCGGCAGCCCGTACTCCACTTTGGAGGGAACGTGGTTGACGAGGTGCTCCTCTGTCAACGCGTAGTTGTCCCGCTCTATCCCGATCTTCTCTGTCGGTTCTCGTACTCCGTATGGTGCTAGAAAGTTCAACATACTTTTAAGCTTTCAGGCATACTTGTTTTGGGATTGCGAACTAGATAAATATATAGGGACAAATCACACAGATTGAGCTAGTGTTATGGGATACTAACTCAACGATACTATATTTTATAACAAATACATATATATCTATATATGTATTTGTTATAAAATATAGTATCGTTAATTTCATTTATAAATATCCAAGACCCAGGTCAATCTTAAAAGATATTTTTCTTACCCCCGACGCAAAAAGAGCGGGGTGTTATAAGTTTAACGTGTCTGTCTGTGTATCTGTCTGTGGTATCGTAACTCCCAAACGGATGAACCGATTTTTGTTTAGTTTTTTTGTGTCATAGATAATTTTATCCCGAGTGTTCTTAGCCATGTTTCATGGAAATCTGTTCAGCCGTTTGAAGATCATCAGCTCTTTTCTAATTGATGAGGGAATCTAGCTAACTTCCTTGTGTCCGATCGATTCGAAATTTGGTATGTGTTACCTTAATGATATTGAAAGGATATGGTAAGGTAACCATGACCTGATCAGCCATTTGAAGATCATCAGCTCTTTAATAGTTTATTTATTTGTTAGTTTTCAGAGTTTATGTGTGTCGGTGGGTTTTAAAAAAATTTAATTTTACTTTTATCTATCTTGACCTGACTGGGGTCAAACGCGGGACCTCTGGTGTAACAGCGCGGCATGATGACCACTAGGCTACAGCGAAATCATCTCATATTTTTGTATTCTGTTTAGTGTGCTAACAAATTAATTAAATGTAATACTTTTTTTTTAATGCAGCTTAACACAGGTATGATTCGTTTATACCCAAAAATCTTTCTAAAAAATACCTGTATAGGTAGGTACCTCAGTCCCTAGAAAAGTGTGACAATAATTTTTGTCATGTTTAGGGTATAAAAGCAGATTCCAAAATCGAAATATACATTCAAGTCACCGTCAACCACCACGTCTAGATAGCGGTTCTAACTACCTGCACGTTGCCGCGTATGCTTTCTTCTTTCAGACCTCCAAATAATAGAGTTCCTCGTACCACTAATTATATAATAGAGACACGACGACGTACGTACTATCAACTATTTTTCGTAGGAGATTTAAACAACGTTCTTACGATCGGTTATGATGGCGTCGAAAGTGAGGTCTGACCGCCACATCGGCAGAGAGAAGTCGCTTACCACCACGTCTAGATAGCGGTTCTCACTGCCGTACTGCTGCATGTTGCCACGTATGCTTTCTTCTTTCTTTCGGACCTTGAAATGTATAAAAGACATTGGCCTTAACAATTACTGTATAAGGAAAAGAAATTGGCTTTTTGAACATGTGATGTAACATTTGTTATAAACTCCACCCCTCTTCCCATCGCTGTGTTATAACATGTGGATGATACTGTGAAAATGAGTTTCTTTCGGCGTGTCTTCTCAGCAGTAATGGCTGCGAAGCGCTGGTATCGGTAGCATTTCTTTGAAAATAAATTAAACTTTAATATACACTACACCTAATGCAAATTATACTTAATGAGTAATGACGTATAAAAGTGCCTGTAAAGGTCTAATTACTGAATAAACATTCGAATTTTAAAAAGATGGTCCCTTAGACTTTCTTCAAATCAGAGTGGACACAGCGAAGTTACAGGCAAACCAGAATTGCATGCACCATACCATAAGCTTTGCTGTAAGTTGTAATACATACATTGTTACCTTTTGGCCAACGCGAGTGGGTCTTGTTCTTGCGTGGAGCATCATGAAGTCAATGTCTGATCCCCATACATATGCTGCAACAAATAAAACATACATAAAATATCTTTACAATTTTTTTAACCCCCGACGAAAAAAAAGGGGTGAAGTTTTACGTCTGTCTGTCTGTGGCATCGTAGCGCCTAAACAAATGGGCCGATTTTGATGCGGTTCTTTTTTGTTTGAAAGCTGACTTGATCGAGATGATTCTTAGCTATGTTTAATGGACATCGGTTCAGATAGCTTAAAAGTTATGGGGGATGAATGCCTGAAAGTTGGGTTTTCTTTTTAAAATTTGCCTCGCAAATAAAATTGTTTCGGCCTGTGTAAATGAATCTCGAAATTCAGCATTTTGAAACGATTCCTTATGCAGCTTACGGTAAAAAAACTAAAAAAAGGAGCTGAGAGGTAGAAAATGTTACATAACCAAAAAACATTACAACTCTCGTACGTTTTTTTCGCCTCACCTCCGAAATGTGCAGCTGCCACCAACAGAGAGCCTGAGCCGACGAACGGGTCAAGCACCATGTCTCCATTACTGACTTTGGCCTGGTTGGCCATGAGGATGGCCAGCTGCGCGTCCATGCTGGTGTTGCCAATGAACTGCCGCTTCTTCAGCGAGTGCGCCTGGATCAGGTCTCGCTGCCCATCTGCTACCTTTGTGGACATACAGGGTTTGTGCTTTATGACCAGTAGACGGATAATCGGGCGCTTATTTACCTAAACTTCACGTTAGGTTACATGACACAGCGTTGATACAACCACCAAACTGATAAAAATAATTATTTTGTAATTTGCAAATGTAATTATTTATAAAGTGTATATCTCAATAAAAATATGTCAAGATTGTTTACATTCTTTTAAATACCTAAACAAATAGATTACAGATAGTATCTAGTGTCTAGATAATCCGGATCCATATTTATTTTTATCAGGTTGGTGATTGTATCAACGCTGTGTCATATACCCGCATGAAGGTAAAGGAGCGCCCGATTATCCAACCACTATGACTCTATTATAAAAGTAATTAAAAACTAAGACATTTATATAAAAATATTATAAGTGCCTTAAGTTGCTATGTATTAACACTTTGACCACTAAAATTTTATTTTATTTCATTTAAAATTTAATTTGAAAATGCACTCTCTTTAGTTGATTTGAACCATTATTCACTCAAATGAAGTTGACATTGACACGAATCAAAAGGTGACATATTACAGAAGGTCTCTTGTTCAGGGTGATATTGGCTAAAACCAAGTAATAAATTTAGTTGGCATATTTAGATTTTACCCTTCCAAAAAAAACTAGAATAGGAATTGTAAATAATAATGACATGTCTTGATCCATCAAAGTGAAAAAAAATGACTAAAAGGAAAAGATATTACATGCTGCATGATTTGAATTACTTTGTGCAATTCCCCCTGACAGCTGATGCATGCTCCCTCCGATACAGGAATTTCACAATTTAATTCAAATCATGTAGTATGTAACTTTGAATTCCGCAAAGTAACACCTGAATCTATTAACTAGAAAAGATATTATTGGAACGAAGTTCCTTACGGCAGGCTTGGAGGAGATAGGGATTTTGCTGCGCGACCGAACTGAAAAAAATGTGATAGTAAAACCGTAAGGATGACCTCGTTAAATGAGACGTGCGCAGGCGCGACAGTCGTATACACAAGAACTTTTGAACTTCGTTCCTACCTGGTGTCCCACGACACCACATTTCTTTTTTGTTACTTAAACAGAAAGACAGTATCTTTTTTATTAGCCTATAACAGTGCAGTGGACTAAACGCCTCTCCCAATAATGGGATGATTTGCCCATAATGCTGGGGTAGGTTGGTGGTCACAGTAGATGGTATAAAATAAAAAAAAAAAAAGCAGAAAGCATACTTTTACTTACCCATTTTCCAAAAAAGAGATCATACGGCTGTTCTGGCACGTTGTTGGGGTCTACTCCATAGAATTCTAAGTAACACAATTTTATGTCAGGGTCCTTCAGCTTGACTGGTCCCTTAAGTGGCAAGTAATCAAAGGCCTGGAAAAATATTTGCAACTTAAAGGGCCATCAACATGATTAATAAGTTTTAGATAGATAGATTAGAGATATTGAAATCCCAAAATGATTATTGTTTTAGTGGATTTTTATTTAATTTAATTTTATCAGCAAGTTTGACAACCTTTGCGGCCTAGCGGTCATCATGCCAGGCTGTCACACTGGAGGTTCTGGGTTTGATTTTCCTGGGTCTCGGATGTTTCTTTATATATGTATTTGCAATAAAACATTGTATCATTCAGTTAGTATTCCATAACACAACTCTCGAACTTACTTTGGGGCTAGTTCAATTTGTGTGATGTCCATTAAAAAAAAAATAAAGTTCAGTCATTAACAAAAAAACTTTGATATGATCGCAGGAGCAATTTTATTTAGAAGGATAATTTTTATTTTGGGAATACTATGCACGCTGAATAAAAATGTGTAGCTATAATGTTTATAAATTAATTTTTAATGTAGAATGTAAAAGAACTGGTATTTTTGAGTGTAAGTACTTATTGTGTTGTGTCACTACACTACTCACCTCAATCTTTTGCACTTTCTCCTTCATTGTGAAGTGTTTGCAAAAAGTCTCAACTTCAACTTTGAAGGAATTGTCAGCAGGACAACAGCCTTCTATAAGCTCTCTGGGACAGACATGACCCTGGCTGCTGTCAACATCATGCAAAGAGACTCCTAACCATTTCCCTGTATTGTTCTCTAACGCACTTTTCAAATTCTGGTGTAATTGTGCTTCCGTCTTAGCTCCAGACCAAAGTTCGATGCAATTCTTTAGTAAAACTGATCTGCGAGCGATCTTTTTCACACATTCCTCGGTTGGAAACTCCACTATCCAGTAAGGCTTCTGCACACACGGCTTCTCGATAAACTTCATAGGAATATTCAGTAACGAAATGATACTTTGCAGTTCCTGTAAAATATGAGTAAAGATTAAAATATGTGTAGATGAAAATGGAAATAAACAATGATGTTTGTATCAACTTACCGCGTTACGAAAATCGATATGTTCGTAAGCAAACCACATTACATAACGACGCCACATTGTTAAGTGAAATATAAATTGAAATATTGATGGGGTTACTTGTATTTTACTCTGTTGAATTGAAACTGCTTTTATACAATTTTATCACCAGCATGTAAACATAACCTCAAAACCTAAATGCACAAATTAGATAATATGCCTAAATGTCACTGCTTGACATTGACAACAATGTCAAAACGACAGTCTTTTTTTTTTTTGGTTTCAAAGACGTAAATATTTTCGAGCTTAAGAAAATTAATAAAGGCCACGAGAGCGAACATAGCGCGCGTGCATGTGTACTTTGTGTTTGTGTATAATTAATAAAATACGGTGACTCTTTCAAAAGAAGTTTTATTAATTTGTAGGAAATCTACACACAGACACAAGTACTTATATTGTGACAAGAGTTGTTGGCTGTTGTTAGTATTGGGCACAGCTAAGGGCACAGCCAGAGTCAGCTGCCCAACTTGAATGTAAGACTTTCATATTATTGCAAAAAATATTTTAATCAATGACAATAAATTAAAATTTTATCAGGTATCTTATGAGTTAACCCCTTCCTCTTTATTCTCCTCTAACAAGTCTTGATATCGATCATGGAGGAAGTCCAAGTATGCGTCTTTGATTGACCCTGAGCAAGCAACATAGTGTCCTCCAGAATGCTCGGCTACCACAGGCTTTATGAAAAGATTTATTAGAGATTCACTCATTTCTGAAACAAATTATATTTCCATTACAGATTATACAAGTTTTTGTAAGTCTGCTTGATACACACTTACCTTAACTCTTAAAAACAAATTACTGGTGATAATATCTTTGCAAAAAACTAATTGTTGACTCTACGCTCTTGGATGTATAAAATGTTATTATATTATAACAAGTCATTTCTGTCCCAAAGTTGGGCAAAGGCCTCTTTCTCTCTTTTCCATGTGTCCGTCTAAAGCTTTTATCTTCCAGTCGCTACAGTATTTGTTTATTTCGTCGCACCATCTAGTTCTAGGATGCCCTGGTCCCTGTCTGCCGTCAGGCGTCCAGTCGGTAGCTATTTTCGCCCATCCATCATCAAGCATGAAATGTAACCATTAATAATTTATTTTCATTTGGAACTTTATAGTGTATAAAATAATATGATTTATGACTATTCTTTCTGAGGTCTCAGTGTTGATTTTTGAAGGAAAATTATTATCATACATAGATAAGAAGTTTGTTCACAAAAATTATGTATTTACATACACACAGTGATTTTCATTGGTTTTAGAGTCAAAGGCCACTTAATAAGGATTGTTAGTAAGACATAATTAGCTAGTCAAATTAAAAATTCAGAATCACAAAATGTTGACCAAAACTAAAAAGTAAAATCATGAGTTCAATTAGTAGTATTCTAAAGAAAATAATTTTTACACCTTTTTTATATATTTTTTTTTTCCAAATCCATTGAAAGGTCAGTGTGCATAATATGGTTTCTTTCTCTTACCTTTCGGTATGATGGAATCACTTTCTCCATACACATGCAATGACGGCAAACTGATTTCTTCATCATAGAAACCTTTGTGAACTAAACTACCAGATCGAAAGCCTGATGCAAATATTGCGAATTGAAATGTGTATGGCAAATCTGGAAAAAATAATTAACAGCCTTAATTTTTTATGTAGTTCAGAAAATAATAATGACAAGAAATCTACACTAAATTCTTTTAACACTCTCACCACCACGATCCCACCTGTGAACCACATTGGCAGCATTGTTGATGTATTTAAGAACTATATATTTACTAAGTGGAGTATTTTCCATGCCTCCCGATCTTAAGCCAAATGCTTGACTTCCCTATATGACACAACTTCTGCCTATAACCACATTGGCAGTGAGTGTTAAATATAAACTTTCATAGCATAGCAGTTATAATCATTATAATATTCTTACATATTTTAAAAACATTTTATAATGAATCTATAAGAAATAGCTGCAAAATAGCACAGTTAATGGTTCAACTGAAAATGTGCTAAGTTGAGAAGAAGACTAAAATACTACAACTGACTACTTACATCCTTTCTGCTGCATAGCAGCTAACAGTCCCACCAAACAGGCTCCCTGGGAGAAGCCCATGAACCCATCAAAAGGTCCGTGCTCCAATACTGTCTTTTCAACGAGTTTTAATGTGCTTTCGAAGCCAATAGCTGGCCCACCGAGACACTTTCCACTGAATGTGTTGTCTTCTGCATTGAACCACCAAGAACGAGCATCTGTAAACATGACATTCAATGAGTAATTAACATTGATTACAATTTTTGCTAGTAGGACTTTCTCTGAAACTCAGATGATATAAACATTACAGATGATGACTTATACATTGCCAGTTTTATTAAAAGATAATTCTGGCGATCATTAAAAAACGCGCAATGTATATACAGTCAGTAAGTATAAGTATGAATAATAAGATAGTGTCAGCCCAGTGGTTGGTGCCATTTTACAAACATGGAGTAAATGAACAGTTTTTTGTATGAAAAAGCCATTCGTTTATGTGGTTTCGCGTTTCAAATAAGACTATGAAGCCACAGGAAGTATGTATGTATTGATTATTATGACATGTCAAGACTAATTAAATTATGAGGACAAACATACAGGTTTTATTAATTGTGAGAAATTATATAAAAATCTCAAGCTACATACCTTCGTCTCCTCCGCCGTCTTCGTTATACACTCTGTGGGGAGCTGATATGAAAGTCAACTGCGCGTACTTGGCTACAGCTTTACGGAAAGACCCAATCTTTCCTCTGAAAACTGCTCCATTCTGTCTGTATCCGTGAAATGCGAGGACTTTCAGTTTTGGCCTATCTTTGTCCACAGTTTTGTTGTTTTGTGGTGGTGATAGGTTAGAGTTGGAGTTACTGGTTACCTCAGACATGGTATTCAGCTTTTGAGAAGCTACTTGCAAAGGCGTAGCGTTAAAACTAAATCGCTGTTTAGAAAATAACTTATCAAATGAATTAAAATTTATTAACAATTATTTTTTCTGAATATACATTTTCGGAGCACTTGTTTACAATTCAATTTCTTTTTTTATACTGTCCAGTGTCCACAGACTAATGATACTGTCATCATATTTCCAAAATTTCACAGAACTTGGTATCACTCGTATTTTGCCAGTTGGTTTGTTTTCAATTATACGTGGGTGATTAAACCATATTTTATCGATAAATATTCTACTACAAATAAAGGACAGCACTAGCGAAACAAAAAAAAAACAAAGTTAACTTTGATTTGTTACGAAGAATTCGATTTCGCGCCAAAACTGTGAAGTTGTCAATTCAATAAACAAAGTGAAAGCGTTTTCGTTTTGTTTTCAAAGTTTTTATAGTGTATTTGTGTTATATTTGTAATTTAGCAACCAAAAATGGAAGACGGTGATTTCGATCAGCGTTTAAGGGATTTACAGCGAGAATACTTAGAGTTTTTAGACGATGAGGTAAATCCGGTTCTATTATAACCTCTATTTTCATTCCGACTAATGTATCTAATAAAAATACTTTTACGTTTTAGGAAGACCAAGGAATTTATATGGAAAAAGTGAAACAAATGATAGGCGATAAATCGCAACGTCTTGTTATCAATGTAAACGACCTAAGACGGAAAAATCCAGACCGTGCCAAAAACCTGCTTGAAAGTGCTTTTGAGGAACAAATAGCCTTTCAGAAGGCTTTAAAAGAATATGTGTCGTCTATTGACCCCACGTATGCTAAGGAGAAAGAAGAATTCTTCGTGGCATTTTCTGGAAGCTTTGGAAACAAGCATGTTACTCCAAGAAGTTTGACATCTCGGTAAGATTTTATTTTTATAGTCCATTTGGTTAGGTATTTAAAAGAAAGTATACAATATTGACATGTCTTTTTATTTAAATATACTCTTTATAAATCGATACCTTTGCAAATTACAAATTATTTTATAAATTATAAATCATATTTTTTTGTAATTTGCAAAAGTATTGATTTATAAAGTGTATATTTCAATAAAAACACACATCAAGATTGTTTACATTCTTTTAAATACCTAAACAAATGGACTAAAGGCCTATTTTTTTGTACCTCGGATGTCGGGTGGTGACCACAAGCGGAATAAAGGGGATGTTATGTTGCTGCAATGATTATTATTGTTGAAGTTTTCTAGAATAAGTAACAAAAACCCTGTCTGATCCTTGTAGGAGCAATTCAGACCATCAATATGAAGAACTTTTCCTATGGGACCAATGCTTGAAACCAGAAAAAAAAAGAAATTTTCATACAAAAGCAACAATTTGAGTGAAAATGTAATTTTTTTAGATTTTCAAGCATTGGTCCCATAAGAAAAGTTATTCATATTGACGGTCTGAGTTGCTCCTACAAGGATCGGACAGGGTTTTGTTACATATTGTATATGATTAATATTCATGTTTCTGTCTTGCAGTTACTTGGGTAACCTAATATGTGTAGAAGGCATTGTAACCAGAGTGTCACTAGTGCGGCCAAAGGTCGTCCGCAGTGTACACTACTGCCCCGCCACTAAGAAGGTCATGGAGCGCAAATATACAGATCTGACGTCATTTGAAGCCTTCCCTACCTCTGCTGTTTATCCTACTAAGGTATTTTGAATCAATTTCATCTTCAGTCTGAATATTAGCCAGTTGTTGTGTGAGAAGAATGTATGCAGTAATATTTTCATACAGTGTACTGGTGGTATTGCTTTCCCCATTTCACATACTAGTGAATGGTATACACTAGTGATAAGTTCTTATGTCTTTCACCAGCAAAAAGCAAATAGTGGTAGATGAAAATGACCATGTGAATTTGATTCAAATGTTATGTATTGTATATATTTATTTTTATTTTTTATTAACCTTTACCATCCCACTGCTGGGCAAAGATGTCCCCCATCTCCTTTCAAATATCTTGATCATGTGCCAGTTCCAACCATTCTCTCTCAAACTGTGGCTAGTCATCACACCAACGCTTCCAGGGCCTACCTCTCTTCCTTCGGCCATTTTCAGAGTTCATTTTGTTACCAGAGTGGCCCAACTATCAATCACACTTTAGTATAATGGCTTTGTGTAAGACATCAGCAATGCTGGTTTTTGAGTGAAGGGTCGTGTTTGGCACCTTGTTGAGCCTGGTGTCACCTCCATTGCTCTTTGGCAAATCTTGAGAGACCAACTTTGAGCACCATAAGTTACAATGGGCGAGATACACATATCAATGAGTTTACACTTTAACGAAAGCAGAAGGTTGCCAATATATATATTATATAACAAAATATATATAATAAATAATATCTTATTATTTATTTTACTTACCAATTTATGTACATGGATAATTTATTCAGAGAATACATCAAATAAAAGTTGTGCAAATTATATTTTGTTAATCTCTGTCAATTTAAGAGGCTTTAGTTCACTTTGTGTGACTATCCCAGACTTTCTTCCGTGCATCATCACAACTCTGGTCACACATGCTGGCTTTAAAAACATTAAATTACCATTTTAGGATGACGAAGGCAATGCATTAGAGACAGAATACGGCTTATCTCGCTACAAAGACCACCAGACCATCACAGTGCAGGAGATGCCTGAGCGCGCGCCAGCCGGGCAGCTGCCTCGCAGTGTGGACGTCATCTGTGACGACGACCTGGTGGATCGCTGCAAGCCGGGCGACCGGGTGCAGGTGGTGGGCAACTACAGGTGTCTGCCTTCTAAACAGGGCAGCTTCACTGCTGGCACTTTCAGGTATTACTTTATTTTGTACTTTTTTCAGGGATGGCATAGTGGTGTAAAATAGTTTCTGAGTCTAATAGAGGGTCAAAGAAAGAGAAGGACAGAACAAGCGACAACGCCGCGGAATCGGCAACGCTGATGCGTTTCGTCGCTCTCTGTCGCTCTGGCAAACGACGTTTCCGAGTGACAGAAGACATATTCTAAACCTTTGATAGAAAAGGCCAGATGTAGCCCAACTCTAATCCTACTACTATTGTTTTTCCTTCTTTCTATCTTAAACAAATATGCATAAATATATTTAATATATTTTTCAGTAAACTTAGTTGTAAGTAAATGATCTGACGTCAACAACTAGCTGTTAAGAAATCGAAGTATAAAAAAATGACAATTATCAAGTAATACAAATATCCAAAGATAAATAAATGATTTTTGACTTTTTTAGAACTAACTTTTAATCCAGAATCATTTAATTACATTATACGATTTAATTCTTTTTGCAGGACAATATTAATAGCCAACAACATAACCCAAATCAACAAAGACATGAACCTGAATATAACACTGGAAGACGTGAAGCTGTGCAAGCGCCTCGCCAAGCGCGCTACGTGTGACATGTTCGATTTGCTGAGCAAGTCGCTGGCGCCCTCTATACACGGACACGATTACATTAAGAAGGCCATCTTGTGTCTGCTGCTTGGTGGCATGGAGAAGATATTGCCTAATGGGACTAGGCTGAGAGGGTTTGTTAAATTAGTATATCTCTATCTAACTCTTTCTGTTGAATACTCAATGTTTATTGTTTAGTCAACTTCAACTTGTAATGAGAGTGGGTACTTCTAACATAATGTTCTTTAGTTAAAAGAATTGGGTTGTTTCCTGGTTCAAAAATAAATTATTTTGTGACTTAAAGAAAACAGAAATGTCAAAAATTTTTGTCACTTGAAAATGATTATATCCGTGTTCAAAGTGATTTTAGATTTATTTGCGTTATTTGACTCCAAGAAACTACATATGACGTCATTAGTCTATATTTCATACAAATCCCATAGGAAATGTTTAAACATTTTGACATTTAGAAAAAAGTATCTGAGTTTGTGGGTTGGAAAGTGACTTACTTGACTTAAGGTCCTAAGGCCCCTGGGTGGGGCAGAGGGCTTCAAAAGTCTCTCTCCATCGCGAACTGTCTTTGGCTACGCGCTTTACTTCCTGAGGGGTCCACTCTAGGGCTTGCCTCGGGCTGTGTGTGGGCTCTCTCCTGAGAGTATGGCCTATCCATGTCCATTTGCGGCGCTTGATCTGCTTGGTTATTGGCATTTCCCGACACGCCTGCCACAGGTTTTCGTTGGAGATCTCAGGCCAGAAAATGCTGAGTATTTGCCGCAGGCAGTGGTTGATAAAAACTTGGATCAGCTGCGTGATCTCTTTGGTAACCTTCCACGTTTCGCACTCATATAGTAAGACAGATTTTACATTAGATCTGAAGATTTTGACCTGCAGGTCAACTTTTTGGATCGCCATGGTTGGAAAGTAGTGAACTCTTTCTGTTTATCTCTATGTCCCAAAGTACCTAACTGTTTCTGTTGAATAGTAAATGTAATTCTTTAGTCAACTTCAACTTGTTGTGAGAGCAGGGACCTCTAACACAAGTATTCTTTACTTAAAAGAATTTGTCTATGGCAATCCAGCATGTATTAGTTCCGCTATTGAATAAATGATTTAGATTTTTTATGCTTTTTCACACTGGTGATGGCCACTGCCACATTTGAGAGAGACCAGTGTTTTATATAGCGAGACAGAGCCCTGGGCCTTAAGACCCAACAACCACTCTCAGTATGATTGTAGGTAATCCGCATCGCCTATTGTTGTTGTTTTTCCTGTGTGTAAGTGGCCAACACTGGTTATAGATTTTTCAGGCTGCCTAAAGGCATTTGACATAGCTTGACGACTGTGATACAATAATGACAGCCGTGACCAACGGCTTACACATGCCTTCCGAAGCACGGAGGAGCTAAAGTTATTTTTTATGTCACTTTGTTTATTAACATGATTCTACAGAATGTTTGGCATTTTCGGCTATTCCCTCGATCGGATTTTACGATCTGCACGGGAAGTGAAGCAAATTGTACATTCATTCTTTTTTTAATAGGTTTTATAAACCTTTTTCACAAACTTGTAAATTTCCAGGGACATCAACATCCTCCTAATCGGCGACCCGTCTGTGGCGAAGTCGCAACTGCTCCGTTATGTACTGATGACGGCTCCCCGAGCCATCACCACTACGGGGCGGGGCTCATCTGGCGTCGGTCTCACTGCCGCTGTTACTACAGATCCCGAGACTGGAGACAGGAGGTGAATTAGATGTATTAATAATCATCTTAATTCATAAAAAATATTTACTCGTCAATTGATTCAATAATAATAATACAATGAAAAAACAAACCAATATTAATTAGAAGAGTTACGATGACATAGACAGACAGACAAACCGACAGGCAGACACAGACCCCTCTTGAGTGTCGGGGATTACAAATGAGAAATTTGTCTCGTCGAAAAGTTGCCTCAGGTCAACTTTGATCGCTGTCTCTTTTGCTCTTGTGAGGGCGACCGTTATCGCATTGTTTGTCGCACACAGCTATTGTGATCTTTTTACACAGTTAATAAATTCGAGGTCTAGATTTGAACTTTTCTTTGCCTTACTTAGAGTTTGTATTTCTGACCCATAGATGTGGGTTTTTTCCCTACATTTATTTTCTAATTTTACTTTTTTTTCTGACCCATAGATGTGGGGTTTTTCCCTACATTAATGTTCTAATCTTACTTGTATTTCTGACCCATAGATGTGGGTTTTATCCCTACATTTATTTTCTAATTTTACTTTTTTTTTCTGACCCATAGATGTGGGGTTTTTCCCTACATTTATGTTCTAATCTTACTTGTATTTCTGACCCTTAGATGTGGGTTCTTTCCCTACATTTATGTTCTAATCTTGCTTGTATCTCTGACCCAAAGATGTGGGTTTTTTCTCTACATTTATGTTCTAATCTTACTTGTATTTCTGACCCATAGATGTGGGTTTTTCCCTATATTTATGTTCTAATCTTACTTGGATTTCTGACCCGTAAATGTGGGTTTTTTCCCTACATTTATATTCTAATCTTACTTGTATTTCTGACCCATAGATGTGGGTTTTTCTCTACATTTATGTTCTAATATTACTTGTATTTCTGACCCAAAGATGTGGGTTTTTTCCCTACATTTATGTTCTAATCTTACTCATGTAAGGGATATTTGCATCTGATGAAATAAAATGATTGTGATGTACAAAAGCTTAGAGGCATTGCAGGTGTATAAAATGGAAATAGCAACTACTCCATTAATACTTCGCTTGTTATTGATGAATATGGCTTAAGAATATGGTACACTTACAAAACTGGGGTTCGAGATTTGGAGAAAAACGCCAAACTTCGTATGAGGGTCTTTATTTACTACGGAACCCTAAGTTGACACGTGAAGATGGTCTTCCTGATGTCCAAGTCCGAGTCGCGTAGCATTGAGCAATAGCAGCTGAGGTCCAAGTATCTCGCTTACTACAGTAGGCTTCCTTCGCTTCGGTTCGCTTCGAAGTGATCGCTTCCGTAGCTCGTATGAAACTGCCGTGGTGCGCACTCGGTCTACATTATTCTCGAATATTCCCCATACTTGAAGAATGTATTTCGATGCCGGGAAACATCGAGGCGACGGTACGTGTCTGTGAGTGCAACTGGCCAAAAAATTCTAGACTTAATGCCACACGAACATAAGGCCTAGTTTCGCTTGCACCATACCGACGTATTTCTACGCGGTTCCTGCTCGCGAACATTCTGCGTCTATCTCGTTCGCGACAATAGTATGTATTCTCAAAATGTAGCTCATAGATTTGGATGATTGTCAGGCTAGAAGCAGGCGCCATGGTGCTAGCGGACCGCGGCGTGGTGTGCATCGACGAGTTCGACAAGATGTCGGACATCGACCGCACGGCCATCCACGAGGTGATGGAGCAGGGCCGCGTCACCATCGCCAAGGCGGGCGTGCACGCCACGCTCAACGCGCGCTGCTCCGTGCTGGCGGCCGCCAACCCCGTCTACGGCCGGGTCAGTCCAACATCTACACTCTTTTACGAGGGGCTAAATCGAAATAATGCTCCCCAATACCACAGAATAAGTACTAGTGCTAACGTCTAGTCTTACTCAGAAAAGAAATTCAAAGAAATATCTACTCAATGTGGGTAGCGATATGGTTTAATTTAGCTCGCATCAGAACTCCCTGAAAATTCTTGGTCTATGAGGTTATAGATCAAGATTTTTATTTATTTTTAAATCTATGAGATATCTAGACAACCATTGCAAGCCAATTTCATTCTTATGATTTTAGACAAACTATTGATGTAACTGAATTTTAGTAATAATCCATATATATAAAAGCGAAAATCGCTCACTCACTCACTCATCACGAAATCTCGAAAACTACTTAGCCAATGAAGATGAAATTTGGTAGATTGTGACTAGGAGACGTCCGCTAAGAAAGGATTTTTGGAAATTCCATCCCTAAGGGGGTGAAATAGGGGTTGCCATTTTGTATGGAAATTCGTAATTTTGAAATTTTTAATTTATTTTAATAGTTAGTAGAAAATAATAATGCATTTATTAGATTTTGAAAATTACATCACTATAGGGGTGAAATAGGGGTTGCAAGTTTATACGTGGGGCGCACTATAAGTTTCCGGAATGAATATGAAAAAATACTATTAAAAGTACAAAATTAATTTATTGTTTTTCAAAATAATCTCCCTTGGCGTCTATGCACTTTTTCATTCGATGAAACCAGTTTTGAAAACTTTTGTGCCACTCCTCTGTGGTGACCTCTGAAACGTGTTTTTCATACTCCTCGACAGCCTCTTCTGGTGATGAAAATCGTTGACCGCGTAATTGGTTCTTAATTTTTGGGAACAGAAAAAAGTCACAAGGTGCCAGGTCGGGACTGTATGCAGGATGACTCATGAGTTCTACATTTTTCGCCTTCAAAAAGTCGTTTGTCTGTCTGGCCGTGTGAGAACTAGCATTGTCGTGGTGCAGGATGATACGGCGTTTACGGTTATTTTTACGGAGTTCGTCAATAACTTCCGGCAAACAAATGGTCGTGTACCAGTCACTATTCACTGTACGACGATTCTCTAAAGCAACAGTAGCCACGTGTCCAGTTTTATTAAAAAAAGAAGCAATCATCCGCTTAGATGCACTTTTCACGCGCGCCACTTTGGTTGGTTTCGGCTCATCTTGAAAGACCCATACGCTCGATTGCTGCTTTGTTTTGGGATCGTAGCAATAAATCCATGTTTCGTCACCTGTTACTATGTCTTACACCAAATTTGACGCACCTTCGTTGAATCTGGTAAGCATGGCACTGCACCAAGTGACGCGGTCCGTTTTTTGAGCCTCGGTCAAGTTGTGTGGGATCCACCGCGAGCACAGCTTTCTCACACCCAAATGTTTGTGTAGGATTAATTGTATTTGACTCATGCCTATTTCTAAGGATGCGCGAATTTCATGGTAGGTCACATGCCTGTCTGTTTCAATCATACGGCGCACAGCATCGATGTTTTTGTTGGTCACAGCGGTGGACGGCCGACCATCGCGAGATTCGTCACTGAGATTAATACGACCACGCTTGAATTCTGCAAACCAGCTATAAACAGTTGTCTTGCATGGTGCTTCATTGCCAAAAGCTGTTTCAAGCCGAGCGATGCTCTGTTGAGCTGTCAAATTACACTTAAAATCGTAGAAAATCATACTACGAAAATTTTCCCGAGTTAAATCCATGTTGATGCAGACACACAATTTTTTAAATGGCGCCACAAGGTAAAAACAAAAGACAGTCAGATGAAACAAACTGCATTCTACAGCCAAAGAGTTCTATTTTCAAATGTTGCAATAAATTTTTAAATATTGTTTATGTAAGTGGCCAGTTCCGGAAACTTATAGTGCGCCCTATGTATGAATCTACGTCATTTTTGAAGCGAGACACATGAAATTTTTGAATTAGTGGTCATTAAAAAATAATAATACAGAAATTAGAATTTAAAAACTGCATCCCCTGGGGTGCATTAGGGGTTGCGAATTTATATTATTATGAAACTTAGTCATTTTTTGAGTGAGAGAGAAAAAAATTGAGACAAATAGATCATTTGTTCTCTTTTGCTCTAGCAAATGACGGGAACGGGAACGGGATATTATAACACAATTTATAACGTAAAAAACCTATTAAAGATCCCATTAGAACCATTTTCGTCTTCTACGCGGACGAATTCGCGGGTTACAGCTAGTGTAGGTATATTTTCGATACCTAAACGGGGAGTGACACAGACCTGCCAATACGAAAGTGGAATATTTTTTTTCTTTTGGCTCATTAGAGCCATTTATTAACATGGAATTATAACTCGTAGATTATTAAAATGCTTTTTGTCATCTTTAAAAGTGTATACATTTTAGGCTGTGGCAATACAGACTTATTTTCAATTGACTTAATAAATTGCTCGAGCGTTTTTCCTCTCTGTCTGAACTTATCCTTGCTAAGTTATCCTTTAGTATTAATAATTGCCCAAGCATTTTTCTTTTCTGTCTGAACTGACCCTTACAAATATTCAACTTATCATTGACTTCGACCCTGTTCAATTTATCATCATCCATCCTCAGTACGACCAGTACAAGACCCCTATGGAGAACATCGGCCTGCAAGACTCTCTGCTCTCGCGTTTCGACCTGCTGTTCGTGATGCTCGACCTCGCAGACGCGGACCACGACAACATGATCTCCGAGCACGTGCTACGGATGCACCGATACAGGTAGTTCTTCGTCTTTTTTAACACCCGTGATGAGGCGAATTCGCCCCACCAGCGGAGCAGCTGCGGGGTCCGGGGGCTGAGGAAGCACCGGTCGCTGGCCCTCCCACTAACCGACCACTTCCTTGCTATTCAAGACCACCGCGGACGTTGTCCTGTGTTATTTTGTATTTTACGGCGACGTAATAAACCAACCCTTGAGTAATACAGTCCACCCTTATTCCCTAAAACCCACTGAGTTGGTCCTTCGACCACTTTTGGCTAACGTGCGTAGAAAAGCTTCATGTTCTCACTTTAAACTGTAAACAGTAGTTCATAAGACAGTTTGCAGGGTTATCTAGGGCTTGGTCAAGACAATTTTTTTAATGATATCTTCGTTTCCTTTCATATGATTTATTTCAAATAGCTGAATCACAGGACCCCGAAAAATTCAGGTAGCCCCTGTAGAAGTTGTTGAGGGTTAACGTTTGAAAGTCAGGGTTAAATAATAGATGGTGCTACGGATATAAAGTCGATACAACTTGATATCCGTAGCGAAATCTATTTATTGCTATCTATTTAGTGAGTAGCGAAACTCGGTAGTTCCGGGTTTTTTTCACTTTGCCTAGCAAATAATCTTGTTTGGTTAAAGATAATGTGAGACAGACATATTAATATGCGATATACAGGTTACTCACGTAGAAAGACGACGATATCCGTGGTCTCGTGGTAACTAGGCTACTATATACTAGTATAACTAGGCTCCGCAGACAAACGGTGGAGTCTTATTTATAAATAAATAAATATATGGGGGCAAATTACACTGATTGAGCTAGCCCCAAAGTAAGTTCGAGACTTGTGTTATGGGACACTAACTTAACGATACTATATTTTATAACAAATACATATGTACATAGATAAACATCCAAGACCCAGGACGATTCGAAAAACGCCGTTTCCCAACTTGCCCTTACCGTGGATTGAACTCTGAACCTCTGGGTGGCGGACTTGCATGGTGACCACTACGCAACAGAGGTCGTTATAGGGTCCCATTTATATCCTTTGGTGGTACGGACCCCGAAAAACGTCGAATAAGAATGACTTTTCATCGACTATAACAATGACTATTAACATGTGATATTTCAGAAATCCGAAAGAACAAGACGGTGAAGTGTTGCCGATGGGATCGTCTGTGGAGATGTTGTCCACTGAAAACCCTGATAACGACGAAGTTGAGGTGAGGACTTTCTTTTATTTGCTTTTATTTGCTAACATATGTGTTATTTGCTTTTCATTATAATTTACAATGGATCAGTTGTTAGTTGTTGGCGTGTGTCTTGCGACACAAAAGCCTCTTCCAGCTTTTTCCACTCTTCTCTTATCTTGGCTGTTCGATACCATAATGGACCCGCTGTTTTCTTAATGTCGTCAGACCAACGCTTTCTTTGTCTTCTTCTTTTCTTTTTGTCTTAAATCTAGGGGTCCATTCTGTTAATTCTGTAGTCCATTTGTTCCTAGTTTCTCTGAGGATATGGCCTGTCCACTTCCATTTAAGAGTTTTCGTTTTGGTTGTAACGTCTTCCACCTTTATTTCTTGTCTTATATCTATAGCTCTTTTTCTATCTTTCCTTGTGTAACCTAATATGCATATTAGGTGAGGACTAAGCAAACCTAAACTTAAACATAAATGCATTTAAAAGTAGACTGGACAAGTGATGGTAAAATAAAGTTAATAAATTAACGAACTGTGAATATCTTTATGGACTCTCGGCAATATGTGAGTTTTACCTCTGAATGAGTGAACAAAATAGTATACGTTATGTTTATAGTGATACACGTTTAAATAAAACTTGTATTTTTTTTACTTAACTCTAAATAAAATTTTACTGTCGTGGTTGAATTTACTTAAATTTTATTTTCTAGATCAAATACCAAAAGTAATAGTGTAGGTAGGTATTGTTGGCATCTATCACTCACTAATCTGACACCAAAGTTATGAACTGTATCTACTGCATGTTTCCTAGCTAAGTGTCTGTCTCGGTGAGTGTAGTAGGGTACTTAACTATTTGTGTGCAGAAGATAAAGTTAACAACACTTGGTATTTTCTGTATTCACAGTTCACAGTGCCTACATACAGTTTACACAAACAGTCAGGTTTTTGTTAGATGGATGAACAAACAAACTAATCACGAGGAGCTACACAATATGTAACAAAACCCTGTCCGATCCTTGTAGGAGCAAATCAGACCGTCAATATGAACAACTTTTCCTATGGGCTTGAAACTCGAAGAAAAAAATCGACATTGTCATTCAAACTGCCGGGCCGGCCGAACACTTGTATGAAAATACCGATTTTTTTCGAGTTTCAAGCATTGGTCCCATAGGAAAAGTTCTTCATATTGACGGTGTGAGTTGCTCCTACAAGGATCGGACAGGGCTTTTGTTACATAATAGGTTGGGGAAAAAGTCTTTTCGCATTTTATATGAAAATTCAAAACATTTTTTAATATAGTTTATTTACATTTAACTAAAGGATGTAGGTACCATTTTGTTCGATAACTTTTTGCCATCTTATTGGTAGGGACATGATCCCATTGCTATAGAAATTTTGGGGCTTCTGATCATAAAACTGCGTCAAGTTGTTTTGGCAGTCCTCTCGTGATGTTAACCTGACACTGCCTAAAGAATTCTGAAGAGACCGAAACAGGTGGGAATCTAAAGGTGCCAGGTCAGGACTATACGGCGGATGCATTAACACCTCCCAGCCAAACTCTCTTAATTTTTGCTGAGTGGTTAAAGATGCGTGAGGTCTAGCGTTATCATGATGAAAAACCACATCTCTTCTGTTGATTAATTCCGGCCGCTTTCTCTCAACTTCTTGCTTTAATCTTATCAGTTGTTCGCAGTAGAGTTCTGAATCGATGGTCCTGCCTGGTGGTAACAGCTCATAATGAATAATGCCCTTCCAATCCCACCACACACACAGCATCACCTTGTTGCGAGTTAACCCGGGTTTCGCCACAGTCTGTGAAGCCTGACCGGCGTTTGACCATGACCTTTTTCGCACGTTCTTGTCGTACGTGATCCACTTTTCATCACCAGTTATCAATTTCTTCAAAAATTACGTCGTAATAAAGAATCACAAATGAGTACACGGTTCATTAGGTTTCTTTCAGAGAGCTCGTGAGGTACCCAAATATCGAGCTTTTTTGTGTACCCATTTTTTTTCAAATGCACTAAAACTGTTTTGTGGTCAATTCCCAGTTCTTCAGCTACGTCGTAACTACTGACATGCCGATCTTGCTCCGCTTTTTCAAAAATATTATCCATTTTATCCGTAACAGCCCTGTTACGGAGGCATATATTTATACGTTAAGCATCCGTAACAGGGCGACCAGAGCGACGTGCATCTTTGACATCAAAATTTTCGGATTGAAAACGCTTAAACCAAATTTGTGCTACTCTCACAGACACTGCACTAGGTCCATAAACATCGCAATTTTTTTCGCGGCTTGCGTTACATTTTTACCTTTTTGGTAGTAAAATTTTAAAATGTATCTAATTTGTTCATTAGATTCACTCATCTTGACGGTAAGAAAAACAAATGAAAATCACGCATTTTCCTAATTTGAATTTGGAATTATCTTCTTTAAAATTTAAACTTTTAAATGATACCAAAACCAGCCAGGTACAAATAGTATAGCCAAAGTGGTTTTATTACAAGTTCATACATACTATATGCGATAAGACTTTTTCTCCAACCTAATATTGTATAGGGACACGCGATGTATTTTCGATTACAAGAGCGACAAACGACTGGCATGTTGAGTCGTCGCATCGTGGCACATAGAACGCTTAATCACCATATTTGGTCCCTACAATAGCAATCATTAGGATTCGTTCTCTTTGCAAATTAACGGAACACAACAAAAATACAACTGCATTCAAATTCGCAGGAGACAAAAGAGTCAATCTACGAGAAATACGACCCCCTACTGCACGGCAACACGCGCAGCAAGAAGGTGCAGATATTAAGTACGAAATTCATGCGCAAGTACATCCACATCGCGCGGCTCATGAAGCCCAAGTTGTCGCAGGACGCGTGCGACGCCATCGCTGACGAGTACGCGAGGCTCCGGAACCAGGACATGATGGACAGTGACGTCGCCAGGGTGAGACTCTTGGTTTTATTTTGTAGGTCCCTCGGGTCGCAAGTGGTGTTTTATGCCCGATTGCTGCACGAACAGACACTTTCTAGTCAATTAAACATCAAATCGGACTAGTAAAACATAAAAAATTTGGAACTCTTTGACCCGGTGGGTGGTTCCGATATTGATCCGCACTTGAATGGGTAACTAAAAGCAACATAAATATTTCTCGAGCTCTTTTGTGCTTCACTTGGTGTTCCAAAACCCCAAAGCAGCAAGTTGAAGTGCATTCAGATCCCGCGAATTTCACAAATTTGCCAAGCCCATTGATAACGGATAATCTAACTGACTGACTATATTAAATAAATATATAGTGACAAATTACACAGATTGAGCTAGCCCCAAGGTAAGTTCGAGACTTGTGTTATGGGATACTAACTCAACGATACTATATTTTATAACAAACACATTATAAACAATCTGAAAAAGATAAAAATTTCTATCTAGGCTACAGAGGTATGGTCATGTATCCAATAATCACGTATTAAATGTATCAAATAACAGCAGACCTGACTTCACAGTGCTGCTATCTGGTGTCCCCGTGTTTTTGAGAAACGCTCAACCTTTATTCATAAAAAATATAAACTGTTTGCTACACCTATTTTGGTAAAAATATGTTTTATGCTTGTCTCCCTTTTCAATATTTAACATAGTAAAAACTATAATAAACATATTTTAACTAAAATCGGCTTAGCAAACTATTGTTTTTTTTTTGAAGTGAAAACTGGGAAAAAATGGGTAAAAATGTTAAACTCGCGTCAGGACACGTCACCTGATCGAAAATTCGTAAAACGGATGGAGAGTAGACAGCCGGCGCGGCATAGGAGAGGAAGTATCCCCCTCTCTTTCTACGGCGCGGCGAAAATGTATGCCTGCGTCTGCTGTTTCGTTTAGGCGGCGCAGGGCGCTTGCGCGAATGTTCGTGAGTGTTTATGTTACAGCGTGCCACGAGCATCCATGGATGGTGACAGTGACAGCTGACGGCTCGACCGTCTGTGTAGTGGCCACACTGCTGTGTATTCGGCGCAATAAATAAATATTGTATTCTACCACATAAATGAAAGTACTTTTATACTGATAATAAAAGCAATTCGTGCAAAATTATTCCATAACCATTCCAAAATATCAAAAATGCACAACTTTTTCTCTTTATTAACTGTAACTGTATCTCACTGTACAACTGTTAATATTAATTACAATTATTATAATAAATAATTTATTCTGTATGTGTTCAATTAGTTTTTTATTACATTATTTTTAAATTACAATGTAATTCAGGTCAACTCCCTACGGTTCCTGAACCTATCTTAGAGCACTATGATAATTATGTGTGTAGATAAAGTAGTGTATGCAACTATACATAATTTAGGCATTACAACACTCATGACATGTTATTATGAAACGAGCCGAAGGCGAGTTTCATAATAACCCACATTCGTGTTGTAATGCCCTTCATTATGCACAGTCGCATAAACTACTATTCTCCCTCTAACATTAAATTCTGTTACATTGATTTAACACGCAATGCTTTGTGTAACAGACGCAGCCGGTGACGGCGC
The DNA here is from genome assembly GCA_943193695.1 of Acrobasis suavella. NCBI lineage: Eukaryota > Metazoa > Arthropoda > Insecta > Lepidoptera > Pyralidae > Acrobasis > Acrobasis suavella. The sequence continues at coordinate 3,058,620 of OW971940.1, forward strand.
GTACGCTGGAGACGCTGATCCGGCTGGCGACGGCGCACGCCAAGTGCCGGCTGTCGTTCCAGGTGACGCAGGACGACGCGCTCGCCGCCATCGAGCTCGTGCAGTACGCCTACTTCAAGAAGGTCACTGCTTACATCACATGTGTACCGACCCCACATACACGCTCACTTTCATTTCATAATTTGTCCCCCGAAAATGACCCTTCATCATCATCATCGTCAGCTCTGACCCACTGCTGGGCATAAGCCTCCTGTTGTCTGCGCCATTGAATCCTATCCCTAGCCACAGCCATCCAGTTTTAATCAAATGACCCTTAATTTTTTTTTAATATTTTTTTGCACCTCTTTGTTTGGGTTATAGGATTACTCCTCCATTCCAAATTTCACCAGATTTGGTGCAGTAGATTCGGAGCAAATTGGCTGTGACAGACGGACGGACAGACAGACGCACAAGTGATCTGATAAGAGTTCGGTTTATTAATTTTTGTACGGAACTCTAAAAAGTTGCAAAAATGAGTTTCGATCGAGACCGCGTAGTTACCGCTAGATGCCGCCGATACTACTCGATTTTACTTTCGAGTTTTAGTCAACATTTTTTGTTCTGTTTGTATTTGTACACTCACACGTGTCATAATTTAAGTACAATCGGTACTTTATTTACAAATAAACATTAATTTTTAAATTTGACATCATTCTTAATTAATAATTATGACATAGCAATGTATCAGTCCACATATCTAACTTTAATATCGGTATAATTGTAAGGTTGACGTTTTTGGAGAAAGTGCTGCAGTACAGTTTGTAACCGCTTCTTCTATACTTGCGCTTTGGAGGCGGCAGTAAACTTAGTTGTAAGTAAATGATCTGACGTCAACAACTAACTATTAAGAAATCGAAAGAAAAAAAAATGACAATCATCAAGTGATACAAATATCCAAAAATAAATAAATGATTTTTGAAATTTTATTTTGAACGGAAACGTAGATACCATTTAAATTTTGTCTTGATCAAGCCCTAGATAACCCTTCAAACTAATTTTTGAACTACTGTTTACAGTTCAAAGTGAGAACGTGAAGCTTTTCTACGTACATTTGCGAAAGACGGCCACTTTTGGCTTATGTACGTAGAAAACTTCACTTTAAACTGTAAACAGTAGTTCATAAGATAGTTTGAACGGTTATCTAGGGCTTGATCAAGACAAAATTCTAAATGATATCTCCGTTTCTCTTCAAATAATTTATTTTAAATGGGGGCAGCACTGGACCCCGAAAAATTCATGTATCCCTCCCATCTCAACTCGCTTCCGCTATTTGTAAATTGTTTCATTTTAAATTCTGTGTAGGTGCTGACGAAAGAGAAGCGTCGCAAGCGACGCGCCTCCTCCGACGGAGAAGACGCTGAGCTCGAAGAGACACCAGCACAACCCCGTGCCAAGCGCTCCCGCAGGACGGTATGTCACATATTATTATTGTTGTTGTTACGAAACGGGGTTCGAGATTTGGAAAAAAAGCAAAACTTCGTATAAGGTTCTTTATTCACTACAAAACAGTCGCGGGGCCTCAGTAAAAGCCGATTCCCATATGATTCCTCCAAAATATGCTTGTGTGTGAGGTATTTTCTTAGATTAAGGATGCATGTCGGTATAATTTTATTTTTAATAAATAATATACTCCTAGGCAGTTTCGTTGACTGAGTAAATACCATTATAAAGCTTTATGATTGATTAGGCCCACGTTCTCACACTTCAATCAAATTTCGGTAATTTGTTTTGCTTTTGATAACAGTAGGCATATACTAAACACCCTAAAATAAACGAAAAATGATTAAGGTTAAACACACAGCAATATCGAGTATTTGCACCCCCTTTTTCTTCCGCCTGGATGGGGCTGGTTGTATACGGCAAACATACTCCCTTATTCATTCATTAAAAAAAATATAAACGTTCGCTAAAACTATTTTATTCAAAATCCGTCTTATTATAAAACCCAGACTAACTTTGTTACTAGGTTTAAACCATTATACGACCAAATCAAGTTGACATCTAATAATATTACACTATCTCACCTGTCAATGTCAACTTCATTTTGGGCGGATAATGGTTTAAACCTAGTAACAAAGTTACTCCTGTTCCTATAATAAAGCGGAATATGTTTTGTCACTTTCATTCCTTTCGATATTAATAATAAATCAATCGCTGATTTGTATTCTCGCGGTGAAATGGTATTAATTGTTTGTCCAGGGCGGCAGCCAGGGTGAGGACCCGTACCAGTTCTCGTCGGACGAGGAGGCCGAGCCGGTGCTGCGCGCGGCGCGCGCCTCGCGGCCCGACCCCGAGCCGGCCCGCACCGCGACCTCCTCGCAGAAGCCCATCGATACCAACAGGTATGGAAAACGTACTTGCGGTTAGGAAGTGGCATTACAGTTTACTGCTGTTGACGTTGGTGAACTGTTGTTGATGTCAGGAGTGCTATTTTTCATTTAAGGACTCACCGAAACACTAAACGTGATTTTCCAAATCACCGCTCGCGTAAAAAACCATTTGGCCGTAACAAACAAACCTGTTTTGTAACAAACCTGTACTTATGGCCTACGCTAGCCGCACAGGCCATAAGTACAGGTTTTTTAGTTCATCCAAGTTTGGATGTATTCAAAAATAGAGGGAACGGGCGATATGTTGTGATCGTGTTCGTTGTTCCATCACAGATATAGTTCTTGTGATATTTTGTGATTCCCCCCGCTAATTATTTAATTCTTTTCTCCAGATTAACCCAGTTCAAGTCAGCTCTGCAGCAGTTGTTCCGCGAAGAGCGCGCCAACTCTCTACCACTCAGCCGCATTACCTCTTACGTGAACGAAAAGTACTCGCACGAGACGTTCGAGGCGGGTGAGATTACGGCAGCCCTAGAGCGAATGACCGCGGACAACCATGTCATGATGGCTGATGATATTGTTTTCTTGATATAGTTACACTTTACAACCGACTACATCAGTGCATTTTTCTAACAATAAAATAATGAAAAAACACCGTAAGGAACACAACATAAAACTCATAATTCAATGTTAAGTACGCTAACATGACTTTGTGAACGTTTAAGTACACGCACAAGACGTTCGAAGCGGGTGAGTTTTCGGCAGCCCTAGAATGACCGCGGACACCCCCGTCATTATGGCTGACGATATTGTGTTCTTGATAAAGTTCAATAAGTGTACCTACAATTGAAAATAAAAGAGCGAAAGCTATTGCGCAATCGCTTCAGTACAAAACTGTTCCGACAATATTTTATAGGGTTTTTAGACATTAAATACACACCTAAAGTACTCAAATTAAATAATGAAATAAAAAACTTGGTATTTATCACCATTTCTTATTTCATAGTTTAAGTACTTTAAACCGGCAATGTTCACAAGTGTAGTTACTACAGACCGATCGGTTTAATGAGTCCTCATTTCGCCTGCGCGGTACAGGGGCGAGGGGGGTATGGCCGCTAAGGGAGCTGCGGGCAGCGAACGTGAATAGCGTGATACACTCTCACCTCTCTGCGTCCCGCACCCCTGTACCCCGCAGGCAAAGATTTATTAATGCGGTCGGTCTATAAATTGAGTGCCCAAATCACATCAGTAATAATCCAGATACAATCCAATGTATGGTGGTGCGTGCGTGACAAGTAACACGTCACAACTTGACAAGTAACAATAGTTCTCGGTCCAGATTACTAAAGTGTTATAGAGATGGGGTGACCCACGATGTGACTTTCCTTGTCTCTTTGGCGTGACTTAACGCAGTGCTAAACACTTGTGAATCGGACTACCACGCACACTAAGATGTAAATCTGAACTGAAAAAAATAGAATTTAAAAAATACAACGTCGATTCGTCATAGATAATAATAATAATTGATGTCAATAAAACGGAGTTCATGTATATTCCACGTGTAGCACTAATTTTAACTTAAATAGATCGAAAAGGATTGTAGAATCTGATAAAATCCGCCTTAAATAAGTACAATAATCAGTGTGTTGACTATGTTAGTACTATCACAGTTAAGTTGTAAGATGATTTACAGTGAAACTACTTGTATCTCATGTAATGTTCATTATATAGTGTAAGCAGTGAATTATTTTTGTAATTACTGAATAATAAAAAACAAATCGTATAGCAGATTTTTCTTTCACAACCTCTTAGTCCGGTTTTCAGATGACGTCTTTTTACGCGATCAATAGACCGAAACTAATAATTTACTTTATATAGGTTTAAATTAAATGAGAAATAGCCCCCGTAGCATGGCACCGGCGACGTTAATCGAGCGATCATCTACCACTATCTCGCTCTGCGTAATAATATCTAGCGGGATGGCAATAGTCCGTCGCGCGATATAAATTTATCTTGGATTATCAACGGTGCCAGCCATGCTATGGGGGCTTGAAGCATAAATAGTGAGGTTGCTTTCAAGAGAAAAACTAATGGAAGCACTAAGTGGGTGTTGCACGCGGCATAATTAAGCACAACTACACTCAATCTCGAAAAATAAACCCTTTCACCGCGAACGTCGGATTTATCCGATAACCATTGTCGTGCCCATTCCGCGAGCGTCTGATATTTCCGACAAAAAAAAAAAACCGCTCGTATTCCACATAACTTAAGTATCCACATCCCTTTTTGGTTGTAGGTATTTATTTAAGATTTAATACCCCTCGCGCTGGGGGCACGGCAACTGATATAAAGTCTCGCGGTGAAAGGGTTAAGACCTAACCGACCTACCTATCTTCTTATTCGCCGGTTATCTGAAAGAGATTCCCTTATGGGATAAGTCCGCCGTTGTCAATTTACTCTATGTATGTTTTCATAGTACAATAAAGTTATAAAACAAACAAAAGCCTTGTGTTAGTCGTACTTAAGTTCTTCTTATGAAAATAACGCCATCGATTCTCATCTCAGCGTTTTCTTGCGGCCGGCCTCAGCTGCAATGCTGAGAAGCCCGAGGTCCGCTTTCCGACTATTTCTTCTCCACTTTGCACGGTCTTGAGCATCCTTGGTTTTAAGACTATTAGCATAATAAAATAGCTTTTTAGCATTAGCAATTAGCATAATAATAACGCCATGTACTGTATAGTACCAGAATTTTTTAATTGGAAAACATTGTGAGTACCTTTTGAACCGTAGCAAAATTAATCTTATTAATCAGGCCTAAAAATTATATGTAATGTAATAAGTGGTTTATTTGTGTGAGTTTAGCGACTAACGGTTACGATACTCATTTTGAAGTAGATGTTGCACTAGTTTTTTCTCTTCCTTGGGTTTCTCGACCAACGCCCATTTTGGATAGACACCCATAAAGCCCATTCCCCTCAAAATGTTATCAAGTTATCATCCAGTTTCAAAATAACAAAACAAAGTTAATTCAACACATAAATACTTTATTTATCGTCTATTACTTCCTTTGCCCCTCCCACCTTTCATCCCCTTGCCCTTTCCACCTCCCTTCCCTCCACCCTTTCCTTTCACCCCTCCGCCGTTCCCCTTAGCTGCAAAACCCTTGCCTTTACCAGGCCTGTTCAGCTTGCCACCAAACACTTTCTTCGGGCCCCTTTGTCCCCTCTGTTCTCTATCATCGGGTCTCTTGTTGAATTTCCTAGGTCTGTCCTGTCTGTCTCTGTCTTGGTGTTGAGGCTTTCGGTTTGAGTCCTGGTTCCGCTGAAACTTCTTTTTGGTTTTCTTGTCTAACCGCATCTTCTTGAAACCTCTGGTGTCGTCATCTGCTTTCCGTTTTCTTGTTTGGGTGAAGAGATCTGGAATAAATTGAAATTATATAATACCTGAGCAGAGTCAGGGATAGAATTCAATTGCACAGACAGAAGGTTTAACCTCAGCAGTGAGTCATTTAAAGCCGACGATGATGATGGTAATACTATCATACATAAACTAAATGAAAATGTAAACAAATATTTGACATGTTATAAATAATCTGTGCAGTTGTTAGAGATCACGAAAGAGAAAAAAAAGGTGGAAGTGCCAATTGGGCGTGACGCGCGTGTCATAATTAAGCACAACTGCACTTAATGCCGACAATAGATTGCAAAACATCGAAAGTACTTTGTGAACCATAACAAATCTTTTTAATGAGGCCTAAAGGCCATTGATATTTTTCCTTTTAGCTGAAAAGGGGATAAGTAAATACATTGATGGTAAGTTAACGTGGGTACGCAAAAATCAGCTTTTCGTTCGGAATCGACTGTCAATTTTTGATCACTGCCAACAGTGTTTGTAATTTATCCAACACATGAACAATCTTTCAACCCCATATGATGTGGAAATTCGCATATTCTTTTTTTTCTTAGAGACGGAAACATGCTAAAGTTGTGAACATGAAATGGGTATTTTCCTGGGTCAAAAATCAATTATTCGATAATAATATTCACAATAAATATTAAACTAACTAAAATTAACTATTCGATACTGTTAATGATATAAAACGTCATAATATAATGTCACTTGTCAGGATCATATCCACTTTCAACATCATTTTAGGTTTATTATTGCAGAAAAACTGATATTAAGAGCGCTATTTAACTCCCAAGAAACTATGACGTCGTTAGTCTGTATTTCATATATTCCCATAGAAAATGTTTGCTTTGACGTTTAGAAATAACAGGCCAAGTGCGAGTCGGACTCGCGCACGAAGAGTTCCCTACAATTATGTATAAAAATCACGGTTGTTGTGTGGGAGCCACCTTTAATATTTATTTTATTCTAATTTTAGTATTTATTGTTATAGCGGCAACAGAAATACATCATCTGTGAAAATTGCAACTGTTTATAGTCCATTTCTTTAGGTATTTAAAAGAATGTAAACAATCTTGACATGTCTTTTTATTGAAATATACACTTTATAAATCAATACCTTCGCAAATTACAAATTATATTATGTAATTTTAATTTATAAAATAATTAATTTGTAATTTGCGATGGTATTCATTTATAAAGTGTATATTTCACTAAAAAGACATGTAAAGATTGTTTACATTCTTTTAAATACCTAAACAAATGGACTATAGCTATCACGGTTCTTGAGATAAAACCTGGTGATAGACCGACGTACCGGACGGTCAGCAGAGTCTTAGTGTCCCGTTTTGTACTCTTTGAGTACGGAACCCTAAAAAGGTATCTCATTTGAGTTGTTGGAAAGTGGCGAATTACCTGCGTCCGGCTCTGCGCCGACTTCGTCCCGGTAGTACTGCGCGTCGTCCTCGTCTTGCTCCATGTCAGCACCCTGGGTCTCCGCCGACGCCAGCTCCATCATCCTGGTAATTAACAGGTAAATAAATAAACGGTTTACAAATAATGACCATGACTCATGAAGAAGACTACTGTTGGGCTCCTAATTTAAAGGAGTCCAACCTGACTCTGACGACCTCGTCCGTGGCGTTGTCACCGTGCTAGTCCGCCACCCAGAGGTCCCGGGTTAGATTCCCGGTCAGGGCAAGTTGGAAAATGGCCTTTTTCAAATTGTCCTGGGTCTTGGATGTTTATCTATATGTATGTATTTGTTATAAAATATAGTATCGTTGAGTTAGTATCCCATAACACAAGTCTCGAACTTACTTTGGGGCTAGCTCAATCAGTGTAATTTGTACCTATATATTTATTAATTTATTTTAGTCTAATGTTATGCGCATTAGTATAGAATGTTCAATAAAACACAGAAACCTTATATTGTTTATTCAATCGGGCTATTGCTATACCACTAATATGAATATTAAATCTGTTAAGCATTATTTGAAGATTTTACCACCGCGTCGGAAGGTGATTCATCATACTACATCATGTCATGACATGAGCCATGGTCATTATTTTTTACCCGACTACGGCTAAGCCAAAAAGAGGGTTATGCTCATCTGTTTCCTCTTATCTCCAATAATATACATAAGATACCTTGACAAATGTCAAATGAGGTATCGTTGAAAGCGGCTGTTAGCTGTTAGGCTATGTGACGTCACAGAAAATTCAATGTGGCGTCTTCTATAGGCCATAAAATTATGTACCGAAAAATTAATTCTATTACATATAACTCGTGTTGGGATATCAAATGAAATGGCTACTTAGCAATTTCAAAAATATATAAATTGTTATCGTTTTTTAAACTATGTGGTTAACCAGTATCCCCTCTACATGTCGCTCAGCGTGACTAAACTTACGTGCCGCAACGTGTACGCGAGTCACGACTTCCCGAAGGGTCCCGATCTCTTACGAATCTTACAATTGACGCGCTCGATAAGTAGTTAGGCAAACCTACTGTTTGAAGTTGTTATATTTGTGGAAAGTGTTACGCAGAAAAATACCTATAATAATTGTGTACCAAAGATTTTCAATAAAAGCCCTGAACAACCACCATTACTATATCTTGTTCGACAACGTCAAAGTGGATATTATTTCAAAAGTATCACACTCACCTCTGGCTTTCCGTCATCTCTTTCTTCTTCTTGATCCCTTCTAAAGCCTTCTGTTTGAGTTCCTCTTTCTCTTGCTGCTTTCGCTTCACGTTCTCTTCTTGTGTCGCTTTACGCTTCTCCTTTTGCCGCCTGGAAATAGTAAAAACATGATTTATTTTTATTCCAAAAAAAGGAACTAAAAATGAGGATTTTCAAAAATATGTGACACCAGATTGCAGCACAGTAACGTCATGTTCAATCGACTGTTGTGATTGGACCATCAGTTGACAGGTTCTCTTGCTCCGTCAAATGTAAACAATAACAGCACTTTATTGGACTTGACTTCTGCTGTCATGTGGTGGGCAAATTTCGAAAACACTTAGAATGTACCAGCTGATTCTCTTCCCGCGCAGAGCGTAAGAACCGATCGAGGGAATTGGCGATTTCAATCATGTTTATACACAATGCAGCTAGCAACCCTCACTATTTTGATTCCTTTTTCCATCTTCACGCCCAGCATCGCGCTAAGCATGTTCTTTACTACCTCGTCAGGGATAAAGACGTAAAAATGTCACGAAAAAAAAGTCATGAACTAAGTTAGTGGACTTAAAATGATGGCGCCACCGGTTGTTTTTTTAATCTGTGTTATGGACAGTGTCATGTTAAATTTAGTTCTGATTTTGCCCGCAATATGGCAAGGTTTATACTAACTTATTTGTTTGCCTTTAGTTAAAGCCTTTAGTCAAAGAACTTACTTCTTTTCTTCCCTCTTCTTTTTGATGTATGCTTTCTCTTCTTCTGTTTTTTCTATGAGCTCGTGGAATAGGACTTCTCCGTCCATCAAGCCATCTTCAACCTGAAACAACCATTGGGATTCAGAAACAAACAACAGTTTTAATATTCCATGTTATTTTTCTACGCTGTTTTTGCTGTAATAGTTGCCAAAGATGTTCCAAATGGATTTCCTGTTTCACATTTTACTATAGAAAACTCATTATTAGAACTGACTGAAATGACGCGTGACGAGATTATCTGGATCAGAATATTAGCATTGCATTCATTTAATTGATTTTATTTATTTATTTTATCTTTATTGTTCATCAAATACCAATTGTACGGAACAATAGGCGAACTTAAAACTAAAAGCGTTGTCTACCAGTCAACCTTTGGGTTATATAGATAGTCTAAATGTGCATAATGTGTGTGTAAATGTTAGTACATCAATGTAGACATTACAAATAGTATGAAAAGGCGTTCTAAATTAGTTAATTGAATTCAAAATCAACATTATAGCCAGAGCAGCAAAGAACAAACCTTTAGGTAAGCAAGTCAGTTGTTTCATGGTAAGCGTATTTGTCTGCAAAAGTGTCGATCAAGTGCAACTCTACTGTCTGAATCAAATTATTTTGATGACTGTTATCATTAGCATTGCCATACAACGTGAAAATGCTGCCAACCTTCTGGGCACGTAAGCACGAGGCAGCTATTTACCAGGGCACTTTGTAATTTTTTTTCACGGGTGCCCTAACTCTACCTGATTTAGATACCATTAGACGACTTAGAAAAAAAACCTGCTAATATACTTTTTAATAGAATCTATCTAGAACAGTCCCTAACTTTTTAATGGAAATTTAGGAATTGTTCTAGAACAGTCCTAAAAACTCGGGAGCCTTGGGACACAGTCATCATACGACACACGACGAACCTTAATTAATTGGAAAGAGATCCTAGGCCCTAGCTCGAACAGTCTGATGGCGGACTTGGAGTCTGCGGCGGCGCCTCTGGAGGAGAGTGTCTGCGGCAGGATCACCTGCGAGTTGGGGTCGTCCTCGAATTCACTCTCTGAGAGGAGCGCCGCTCTGCAAGATGATTCTAAATTGAATACACTTCCCACTTTGAGTAACACAACTGTACACAGTTGTCAAAGCTGTCATTATACTGCAACCTTATCTTCCAAATGCTGTAAATTCTTTCAACGAAATTATATTAAGCAAGTCATCGTGATCAGTAACTCGCTACTTTTAAACAATACAAAATCCCAAAGAAAATTTTCGTTTTGAAGTTTAAATAAATGTATCTGACATTTTTTTAACCGTCAGAACAAACATTTTCTATGAGATTTGTATGAAACACAGGCTAATGACGTCATAGTTTCTCGGAGTCAAATAACTTTACATAGAGTTCTTACAACACCTTCCCTATAGTTTCAGAACCTTTTATAAAGAATTCATATCATAGTTTTTGATAAAGTTTTGTATGCAACTGTCATAATAAGGTATTAAAACACTCATGCACAGTTGCATAAATAACAATTTTTACCCAGGTAAGTACTCAATTAACTTAACTCTGTTTTTTTCCGTTAGCCTATACTGTCTTGCTGCTGGACAAAGGCCTCCCCTCGAGTACAAATCTAGTCTCTATCTCGCGCGATGGATTTCCAGGTCTTGTCGAAAAGCGCCAGATCATCACACTACCTTCTCCTTGTGCGACCTGCCAGCCGACGCGACGACAACTTAATATTATTACTTGCCCAATATGACTTGATAAACTTGGATATTAACACATATAAAGAAGAACTGTTGCTCTCAAAGCAAAGAAAAGAATATATTTACTTACTTGTCAAAAAATTCAGACATATCCTTACACCTATTGAGATTGGGTATTTTCCCTTGGACAACCTGAAACAAGATTTTCAATGATGCTAACATAATATCTTTAGTTTGATTTCCATGCAAGTGTGAAAGCACTGATTCTTATTCAGTGCTTTGCTTTAACACTTGCACTTGTACCTTGTACTTGTAGTAACTTGGGAGTAACTTATTACTTGCCAAAGCCATCTTCGCCTGCCTTCTCCTCTTCTAAGTTACTTGCAAAGTACTACAAAGTAACAGATGAAAAAATAAATAAAGTAAAAATATATAAAAGATTCTGACGACTTAAGAACCTCGTCCGTTTATGAAGTTGGTTAAAAAGCAATACTTGTTATACCTTTTTCGTTCCTTTGTTGAGTCCAACAGGAGTGGCGCGGATGGCGTAGTGTCGCATGTCGATCAGTTTGGTGGCCGGGTTGTAGTTCATCAAGACACACCGTCTGATATTTTTTAGTTTCACCTAAAACAGGAAGAAGTGTATTTGTTGTGGGAATTACAGAACAATTTGATTTGATACTAGGGTATTTGCCTGTGTTTGTATTTAGAATTGTCTAAAGTAGTAACCATGTTTCAGAGGATCTGGGTTCGATCCCTGGCCAGGGCATGTGGAAAATAGCCCTTATAAATTGTCCTGGGTCATGGGTGTTTATCTAAAATAGTATCCCATAACACAAGTTAAGCTTATTTTAGGGCTAGCTCCATCAGTGGAATTTGTCCCTTTAAATTGTTTATTTATATTTTATATGAAACAACAACTATATCTACTAAAAAGAAAAAACAACAACAGAGTATAAAAAGAAAAATTCTTACTGTGGTAATATTGATAGTGGGGAACATGTTCTGGAACATGGTGGCCATAAGCTTCATGTGCATGCCTTCCCCGGAGAAGCTGTTTAGCACGATGAGGGGTGCGTGCTGGAACGCCTTCATCATCACATACTGCTTCTTTAGAGAAGAGATCACGTCACGGGCCAGGCTGTACTGAAAATGTGGAATTTTATTTGTTGAAAACCCTTAAACTATGTCATTTGAGTATAATTTTTATTTTTCCCTCAAGGTACCTGTGAAATCATGCTTATAGCCTAATGGAAACTGTAATTATTCTGGGATAAAATGAATTCTGTAAAAATTGCTGAATTATCTAAACATTAACACACAGAAGGAAACTAAGATTTTGATTACTGCAACAATCCCAGTTGACCAAAGGTCTCTCTTTTCCTAACTCCCTCAAGCCTATGTCCAGCAGTGGACTTCCTGTGTAATGATGCTGTTGTCTGTCTGTCAATTATTATTCATGTTAAGTCAGACTGGTTACACTTACATTATGAATGCGGAAGGTGAGTGTTGGTCCTCTGGGCAGCCTGGCAAGTCGCATGTATGAGCCCTGTGCCTCTGTAAACATTATCAAGTGGGACACATGCAGGTAGCCCGACACGGACAGAAAGTCCTTGATTGTGTTCCTTTTTCTCTCCTAAAAATACAATGACATAATATAGTTTTGTATCATATACTTACATTAAATATTCATATGAATTTATCTCACATTAAGTAATTTTTTTTATAATATACAACAGAAAAAATCTACATTTTCATACAAATTGCCTAGCCAGTTAAACATTTTTGTATGAAAATGTCGATTTTTTTATGAATTTCAAGCATTGGTCCCATAGGAAAACTTGTTCATATTGATGGTCTGAGTTGCTCCTACAAGGATCGGACAGGGTTTTTGTTACATATTGTATATGTTAAAGTAAGAAATTAAAAGGGGTACCCAGCTGAGGTACACTGCTTCTTTAACTGTGAATTTAAAATGCACACACTTGTGAAGAAAATCCACATTTGTATGCAGATGCACACACTTACAAAGGAAATCTATATGAAAATCCATATTGATATACATATTATTCAACTTCTCAGTGCTTTTATAGTTACATTTGTTTATCCGGCCAGGACTACAAATCTGACACTGTATAGCAATAGTCGACAGTGCGACTAACCTTTAGTTGAGACGCTGTGAATGGCTCCATGATCTTCCTGAAGTCTTTAGCCAGGTCCATCAGGTCCTTGCTGCACTGGCCGCGGTGGATCACGAACGAGTGCGGCGCCTTCACCAGGTGCTCCGGCTCTAGAGCGTCTTTGGTCACCGGGTTCTTTCGAACACTTTTACCTTTACGTTTACCCATTTTTAAAGCTTCTACAGATTAAACTTAGGAGAAATTTTCTTGTGTTGTTTTATCACTATCTAATTTTATACACATCACTTATTTAAAATCCTCAAATATTCCCAAAATAAAAATAAACATGAGAGTTTTAGAGGTTATATGCGAAAATCATGCATGGTAGTTTATTTTCCCGACATGACGTGACATTTGATATTCATGTCAGAGCCGTCGTTTGCAACCCGTGTATGCAACTATGTAGGTATCCTCATGTCAGTGTGCCTGACACACTTAACTGCAAAAGGCGAGTTATGTTTATTGCGCTCTTGTACGTCATAAATCCTCTTTATTCCATAATGGGTAGACAAAGCCTCAAAACCCACAGCCACGTAGGTACATAGAGTACGGAAGCGCCCGTCAGTCCTTAATTGTTACACATCTATTATTTAACACCTGTGTATATTATAAGGAAGAAAAACGGAATCAAAATAATGAATGGTTGCTACTAGACAAATTTTTCGATATTCGCCTTTTCCTTTTACCAAAACTCACTCTCCTGAAGAGCTTGGCAACGCATTATATATCTCTCTCTACGTATCATTGCATTTGCAATTGCCCTACAGGTTTACATCTACATAGCAGCGAAACACATTCCTCCTTTTACTATAATCGGGTGAAAACAAATCAGGTAATAAAACAAACGCCACAAAACAAATCAAAACAGCTTTATTTCCTGCTGGTTCACTGTGAATTTCCATATTTGCACATGAAACAAAATTAATCGTCTAGTCTCATTGTGGAATCAATCGTTTTATTCAAATTGTTCTATATATGGTACACAAATCCAGCGAGACTGACAGATCGCCCAACGTTTTATATAAACACGTCCTTTTCCCGAATAGGGCAGACGGGGCCTTGCGGGTCTTGCGGCTTTAAGCAAAGCCCAAAACCGCAAGACCCAAAAACCACTTTTAGCGTGACGGTGGTTGAGAAAATTAAAAAGGCATCAAAATAGTGAACCCGAAGTTTTAAAAACAATAAATACATGCGGACAGTCAGGACTGTCCCGGTTATAATTTGAGTATGAGACAATGTCCTTCGATTCTGTTCGGACTAGTTCCGTCGCCCCACCATGAATAAATATGCCTCAGTAAGTTACAAATTATTAAATAGATCACTGAATTAAGTCCTCACCTGATATAATCCAGTAAATATTGTCAAAACAATTTTGGGGGGGCTAATATTTTTAAAAAATCCCGTACATTGCAAATTGAAGACTCCCGGCGGCGTGTATATTTGACTATACTCGATACTATGAAAGTAATACTGGGCCAGTTTTGATGCGGCTTTAACTACTATGTTAGAAAATTTTACCGGGAATATTTAATGTATTATACAAACCCGGGGCAGAAAGCAAGTTTGAAAATCAGAGAAAATCAAAATACCTTTATTAGGAACATCGTAACTTAGGTGAGAACTCAATTCAATGCTGCTTTTCAATATATCCATGGTAGTGGTTATAATCGCTTTTCTATCCTATTTATAGTGCATTAAAGTGCAATACCATTTAATACCCAACTATTCTACTATTTTTGGATTAAATTTTAAAAGGAAAATGTTTTTGGTAGTTCTTTATCCGGTGACTATCGATATTAACTAGTTGTTGCACCGCACTTGGCGCGAATAGATTTTGTTAAGAGATTTCGACGTGAGCAGACATTGCTTAGAGCCGAGTCAGCTCATGACATGGACACATCAAACATTAAAAAACTAGAATATTACTTCGTCGGTCACATCCCATTAATATGCCATTAATAGGATTAAGTATTTTATAAGAAAGTCTGTGAATAGAATTTTGGAGAAGAGCTATCGCCGATCGCTAAATATTTTAAATTCAACTTATTTTTCTTACATAGATACAGATAAAAAAGACTGGAACATGTTAAAATGTCAAGAATCATGGTCAAGTCTAGCAGAAGCTATATCGCTTTGGCGTACCCGCGCCTTGTTGGTCGTTCTTACAAGCAATGACGTCACGCCCCCGCCACAATCTCTTCGTTGTCTAGTCGCACCAATGCACCAAAACCGTATATAGGCATTGGACTTAAAAATCCAACCAAAATATACAGAATACCTTAATTTAAAAAGGTGCAATAGAAAACATTACATAAAAATAAAAAAGAAAACAATTAGCAACCCTTCGATGAGGAACTACAGGTGACATTCGATTTCATATGAATATTTAAAGGCAAACCACATGATTGGGCCATATCTGAGGGAATCAGAAGTTCCATTTTTGAAACACGGAGTCACTAACCCAATGTTCTCTTTCATACAAAAAACCGATAATTTAGTGACTCCGCGTTTCAAAAATGGCACTGCAGGGGAGATGAAAGCACATAGCAGCTGAAAACCTCATTCCCACTCTGCTCGAGAGGGACACCTCTCAAGCAGAATCCTAGTTATGCGGGTTGCCTATACAGCGTGACTTTAACCACCTACAAATTTTTGAAGTAAGATCTCATAATATTAAACTACTTTTCGTACAAACAATTACCAGAAAAAACGACAAAATTATTCGGCATCCCATACATATCAGAGCTCGGTCAAACGGATATTGTATAGAAGAACGCATTTTTTACCGATTTTTAACAACTGTTTAATAGAAAGTAGTACTTGCTTCAAAAATTTGGCTGGTGGGTAACAAGTCAACTTTAAAACTACAATAAGAATGTTAGAATGACTGTAGTCAGAATTTACGAATATAAAAAGCCCCTAATTACCCCTATTAAATTAGCTACTACCTATGTATAATCCATTCTATACTATTATCAGTAAAATACCGTATCATTAATTTAAATAAATCATATTTATACCGTGTTCGTGCACACAATGAATGGCTCTAAGTGACGCAATTGGGTTTGCTACCTTCGTTCGATAAGGTATGTTTTGCGTACTTAAGTATCTACATAGTCTGTTTACTACATCGCAAGGCTGTAACATTGATCGAAATTTATTTAAGAATCCCCTTGAATTTTCCATACAAACGTAGTCTAGCTTTTATTTTGAAATGACATGTGAGATTTTTGCAGTATTTTGCAATTTTAAAGAAATTGCATATATCTAGGCAAATAACTAGTTTTCGACAGTCAAATATATATAGGAAATATGAGAGTGTAGGAGTTTTCCATACTGATGGTCAAATATGATATGATTCGTGGGGGTGAAAGTCCCATACATTGCGAATTTTTCGTTTTGAACGACGTTATCTATTACTCTTATTCCGGACTAAATATCTAAAGCACTTTTAGTTAATAGTTTCCTATAATTTGTATAGATGTCGCACTTCATGCTTTCTCATTCTACCGTTTTAACGGTATAGTAACCAATAATTTCAAGCACGCAGTACGAATCCTGAATGGCGTAACGGTTTGGGCGTCCCAAACTAATCAGGAGACCTCAGGTTCAATTCCCCACAAATAGCTAAAAAATTCAAGCTTTTATTAGTTTTTCTATTAATTTAGTGTTAACTTTATAAGCGATAATTTCACATGTGCAGTACCAAGCCTGGATGGTGTAGTGGTTAACGAAATAGACTCAAATTATCAGAGATATCAGGATTCTCAGGTTCAAATCACACCTCAATGCAAATAAATTTTATATTTGAGTTTTATTTTATTATGGAATAACATTAATAGATGACATATGCAGGTTTGCAGCTTAAATTGTTGGCACAAAAGTTACCCGAGATGGCTCTCTATTTCAGTTATATTATACGTGGATTCTATGGATATGATACATTATATTCTCTTTTAAGATCATATTTTGACTGTGAAAACTAGTTATATGCCTTAATATATGCAACTTCTTTGAAATTACATAATTTCACCAATACCTGATATGCCGTTTCAAAATGAAAGCTAGACTACGTTTTTATGGGAAATCTGATTCTGTCTAGGGTAAGGAGACTCTTAAGTCACACAACCAATAAATACTCTAAAGACAATATGAAATATACATATAAATCAATGACAAATTCTATCTATAGACATTTAAAATCTATACAATTTGTGAAGTTGCCACCTTTGCCACCTTGAGATTAGTATTACTAATTTCAACAATAAACTCGTGTTTCGCTGATTTATTGCAATAAAGACACAGTTAACAGACTAAATAGTTTTCGAGATGAGTTTCTATATTATTATTATGTTATATTTTAACCCTAGAACGATTTAAAAATACAAATATTCCACCTCACGAAGTCTGTTGCTTATCGAAGTATCATCGAGTTTAACAAATAATTATACAGGCTGACTGGTTAAATACCTTACATATTGAAAGGGGGCACTCGGTACTCGATTCTCGTTATCATCCAAATATATATAAAAAAATAGCTTAAAAGTTGAATAAATTATCCAATAAAAACAAGAAGAGAGGACATTCGCGCTGTGCGCTATGATATAAGCGGTAACAAAACGAGCCGAGTTAGGTAGGTAGGTACCGAGCGCGGAGTGAGCAAGAGGTTTTCAAACATTCCGAGATTATCGCACTAATTTGATTTAATTTTTCTTTGTAATTAATAATTAATTTGTTGGTTTTATATTTTTTTAACGTAACGCGTGATCATGATTTATTATGTCTGTTGATGACTAAGTGTGTCACGTGATTTACCAGTCAGCCTGTATATGTGTAAGTAGTAATATAATGAGAACTTCAGATAAACACTTACAAATATAGTCAAACGGACTTCGTAAGATAGTTTTTTTTTTACAGAAAAATACACCTTAAAAGTTTTTATGTACATCCCCATCACGGGATCGTGCAACCTATTAGATGCTGTCTATAATTAAATACGATTTAGAATGCTAGTCGCTTACTTGTCGCACGAGCCCGCTGCGTCACGCGAACGAACGCGACAGATATCATTCGCGTATCACTGTCCTTGTAGCACAATCTGGATTGAAGCGGATTTCACGCTCTTAACGATGCTCTATAAAAATATACTTGACACTACTTGAAGAGTCAGATTCAGTCCATTTTATTGAACCAAACAATTTTATTCCCCAAAGAAATGTACTTCAACTGATCTGCTGGCGTGAGTTGTTCGGCGTGACGCAGCACTAAGGAGTACCATTTAAGAGGAAAAATCGCTCTAAAGCCTGCATGAAGCCGTGAGGACTCCTTGTGGAGTAAAGCTCAAGCTAACAATAAGTCACGTTAGTACTGATGATTTAATTGTTTAGTGCAAAAAGTCTCTTATCTAACGATAAATCGTATATGAGACAAAAAAAAAACTTCATGAAAACTACGGATCAGTTCGGATCAAACAGGAAATTGCTGTTTTAAGCAGCTTAAAAAAACACATGTATAGCTATTTCGAATTCGTACTTAATGAAATGGTAATAAAGTGTTTATTTCAGTAACATCAACTAATATTTTTGTCTGTTTGGTCTGAACTGAATATGAAATGAGATGTGTTTCAAGACTTAGTAATAAAAAAGTTTACTATTTTGGCGACGTCTGCGTCCCCACTAGCGATTGAGAAGACACCGTATCTACTCTAAGTAATGATTTTTT
This sequence comes from Acrobasis suavella, assembly GCA_943193695.1. Classification (NCBI taxonomy): domain Eukaryota; kingdom Metazoa; phylum Arthropoda; class Insecta; order Lepidoptera; family Pyralidae; genus Acrobasis; species Acrobasis suavella. The sequence continues at coordinate 3,077,432 of OW971940.1, forward strand.
AAAGTCGCGTATAACAGTGATGACCAAAATTTGGCGTCAACTAGATCAATCAAATCAATCAATCAGTTGATAGCTGTATAAATAAGGCATCACTAGCCCATTCTGTTCGCTTAGTAAACAGTGCCTAAAAAAAATTGCAACAAAATATATTTTTTCCTACGCTCTTTCCAAAATAAATTCCTATTTTTGTATGAAGATTGTCGATCTCTTACATTGACATGGCATAAAAGTCTTTCAAATGAACACTTCTTAAGCAAATGGATGAATAATTGAATATACGAATATCATAGCTTTGAGGACCCTCAACACAAGAGAGCGTTCGATGAATCACAAACAATTCCGCTTAGTACATTAACGATTCAACGCGTATTAATATCGAGCAACAAAATACTGGAGTATCCGTTACAAAAGCTTCAATTTTTTAGGGCAATAAAGTACAAAAAGCGCTACATCCCATCGTACAAAGCGTCACAAAAATACTACAAAGAAATGTGTAGACATAACAGAACGTTAAAATCGAACACAAATCGTTGATAAATTATTAACAAAATATGTTCATATGCAAAAATAATATTAAGGTGCGGTCGCAGGCGCGGTGGCGCTCCGTGCGGCGGCCTGGCTTCGGAAGTTACGGCGGTGGGCGGCCGCGGGACCGGGCACTGCAGCAACTCCTTTAGTGCTGATCCATCTGAAACAACACACGCATTCACTCAACAAAAAGCTATTTTATTGGTTTTATTAATAAAGCACGGGTTACTCACGTAGAGAGTCAGCTACTGGCCGACAAAAAGGAAAATACGACAGCTTGTGCTTTCCCCAAAGGACAGCGAGCCACTAAATGTTCCCGGTGTTTACGAAGTCCCTTGTGACTGTGGAAAGAGCTACGTGGGAGAGACGGGTCGTAATGTGTCTGTCAGGCTACAGGAGCACATACGGAGCCTGAAAAAACTGGACAGTAACGGGTAAGCCATCGCCGAACATGCAATAAATACGGACGTCACTCACTATATACGCTTTGACAAAGCTAAAGTCTTAGCCAGAGAGAAAGGTTTTGTCCCTCGTAAAATACGAGAAGCAATAGAAATTAGTCGACGTCCCAATTTTAATCGAGATGCAGGTTGGAGCTTTCCCCCTACCTGGAAACCGGTTCTTCAAGAGACGCATAATAGATGCTATGTACAGCCGACAGTCTCTGACACAGTGAGCTTTTTTCACACACGGGCATCATCACCAGCAGCCGACGATGAAGATGATATTGAGGCTCCCAGTACATGCGCGGGAGTTGTCGACGCAGAAAACCAGCAATCCCCACCACTGTCGCTACGACCGACGCGAGCGATCACTCGCGCCGCCCGCGCGACCCACCACTAACATCAGTGTGTCGTGCAGCGGCTTTGTGCACGAGCGCGTCACATTCGCCCTGATGAAGACCTCCGGATGAGGTCGAAACATGTCGGCCAGTAGCTGACTCTCTACGTGAGTAACCTGTGCTTTATTAATAATGTCTGAGTCTCACGTTAGATTTAATCAAAAAATATTTTATTTGTTACCCAACTGCGGCAGGAGGTTTATATTTTTATAGTGTATGTATGGATATTTCTTTGGCTCTGCAGCTTAATGGATTTGACCTTGAGAGGTGTCGTTAGATTCGGCTTCATTCTGAGACTGACACTGGGTATATAAAAAGTAGTAGGGTTACTTTTTCTTTTCTCATTACTTGTTTTAATAAAAAACCACATTGTATATAAAAAACTGCCGATCAAATGACTAACCCATCTCCTTCCATTTCTCTTTCGATTGAAATCGACCGACCACGTCGAAAGTCTTTGAAGTCGCGCCAAGACTTTCTAGATCTATCGCTACCCACATTTCAAGAAAAAATGAAGGAAAAACATCACCTGTTCCTGTCCATTGGTCTCCTGGGATTTCATGACGTCAGGCAAGTCGGGCGGCGAAGAGTACGGGGTCAGATCGAGGGCTTCAAATTCACCATTTTCCTTCCTGAATGTAAAATAATCGTGTTTTAATACTTTTTCATCATTCTAGCTCAGAAAGGAAACCTCCTTTCAGAGATTGAATGATAAAAAGTATTGATATTTCGATTTTCAAACCCTCTCAAAGGTTGTCAAAGCTAAATTTACCTCCCAGGTAAGTAATTTGAAAATCGAAGGCGGCCGGACGGACTCCAAGTCTCCCTTTGTTAAAAGCATGAGCATTTTTTTTTTGAAACAAGCATGCTGGCCACCACAAATGGCCAAATGCGCCAAAAACGCAAGGCCACAAAGAAAAATACTGCTTGGCTAATTCTCTTATTGAAATCTTTGTAGCAAAAAATTTAAAAATATATTTTTATTTCAAAAATTACGAGTTCAAGTGAAGATTTGAATTTCACACCTGAATCAGTAATAATAGAGGCAAAGGCAGTCACAGAAAATAACCTTCAATTTGAATTGTGAATAGATACTTCATAACCAAATCTGTTATAACAGTTTTTCATTATTACCTTGCTATCATGGTGAAAAGTAGAGTGTTCAACTCGAGTTTAAGTGATCAATTACACCCTCGGACTAAAAGAACTCTCGCTCGCTTCGTTCGCTCGTGCGCCTAAATATCTCGGGTGTAATTGATCACTTACAACTCTTGTGTAACAATCTACACAAATCCTAATCCTAACTAATATTATAAATGCGAAAGTAAGTTTGTATATTTGTTTGTTTGTGACCACTTCACGCTTCAACCATTGAACCTATTTAGATAAAATTTGATATGGATACAGTTGAGAGCCAGGGAAGGACATAGGATAGTTTTTATCCCGAAATTCCTAAGGGAAACAAAGCCCATGGGCTCAGCTAGTAAGTATATAATTTTAATTTACCTCAAAGCGAGGCCAATGGGTGCAGGACACTGAGCCTTGGCAGTGGCTGAGGTGAGGCCGTATTCCGCCAAGGTCTTCTCGTCCTCCATGAGCTGACTGTCTTTGTTGAACAGCATCTGGCTTGGTGGTGCTACCTTCAGAATGCCTGTGCACGAAAAGGTTATGTGTTGGCTCATAATCTTATAATAAAAGATATGTATATTTATAAAGGTACAAGTTACAAATACAATACACAAAGTTGAGTAATGTAACCAGAAATCAAATGATTATATGTGACTTGAAAAGGGTTGTATTTGTGATGAACACAATTTACATTTTGAAAATAAAATTTTCGTGTGAATTGCATATAACACATCTTTTACCAAGAGCTGCAACATGTCACATGATTGTTATCCCTTCTGGAGCAATTTTTCATTGAGAGACTCACCGCTTGAATAAAATACAATACTTTGAAAATATAATAAATAAGAACAAATCACTCAGATTGAGCTAGCCTCAAAGTAAGTCCCAGACTTGTATTATGGGATACTTACTCAACGATACTATATTTTATATCAAATACATGTATAGATAAACATTCAAGACCCAGGTCAATCTGTAAAAGGTCATTTTCCATCTTGACTTTACCGGGGATTGAACCCAGGACCTCCAGTGTGACTGCCTAGCATGATGACCACTAGACCACAGAAGTTGTCAAAGACAGGTATAGGTTACGGAGAATGGGCTGCAGCATCCTGTGCAATCAATAACTGTGATCACCAATCCACCTGCCAAGAGTGGTGATTATAGGCAAATCTTAATAAATGGAGATTATTGAAAATATTTCAACATACTGGTTGTTCATATGTCCTTAACTAGATTTATTAGTAAAGTAGCAATAACTTCACACAATATACACAGAGGGGTTAGTCCAAAATCGGTACGCAAGACAGACGGTACTGCGTATCAGCGTTGCAGTGTCAAGCAACATTGAGCTCTAACATATGATGATATTAAGAAAATAAAGAAGTGCACAGTTGATGACAGTGACGTCATTGTAATAGTTCTACCCACCTAATATTTATATTTTATCGGACTTTGTTTTTGTATTGAGGCTATTAGTTTTATTGTTTGTAAAGCATGCTCATTGTACTAAATGTGAAAATATTGTGTTTTCTCAGTAAATTAATTATTTCATGTAATTCTTATGAGAAATAAATTATTCTAAACCTTTGAAAACCAACATCAAGCAAGTAAGGGATTGATGATGAAACAAGTATGGTTTTACTAAAAGAAATTATATATTAGCGATTGAATCGTTTATCACTGTCCCTATTTATTACACTAATAGATAAGGAGTTAAACCCCCTCTGGGTAACTCACAAAACGACAAAAACAAATTGACTGGATAGATAAGGCGAAATTCAGTTTGATCATAAATAAATCAAGCAAATAATCAATGAAACAAGAAAAGGATTAGTAACAGCAAATGATAACTCATTTGAAATCACCTAAAGAACATTAAGTGTCGAAAAATGATCATTTTCTGTAGCAAAACTGATGGAAAACAATGGGAAAACACCACGCTTGACAACAAAACCTACGCTAACATCCCGACATTGTATCGAAACTATAAATAGATTTTTATTTTATCAGGCTTCAAACACATACCTTCAATCATTTTCTTCAGTTCTAATACAGTTGTTGTATCTTTAGCGTCCGTGAAGATGGTTAATTTTTTTCGCCTAATCATTAAAAAGACATCCTGAAAACAAATTGCATTTTTGAGGTTACACATAAGTTGAAAGTCATACGTCAACAAAGAAGCAATATTTTACAATTATTTAATGTGTGTCGAGGATATTATAATCTCAATAACTTACCATAATGGATTTTAAATTAAAATACTATATAACTATGTATTTCACGTAAAAAAGCGCTTCGAGGCGTACGAAACGAAATTAAATATTGAATGACAGCACATCACAGAGTAAAAAATGTTTGCGTTCGAATAGGTTCACCGCGTGTATAAGTATTCTTTTCTCACCCACGGTTACCCACCCACCTCTATCCGGGCAAGCGGGCCACGCTTCGGCCGCACCTGCGCCTATCGTCCCGATCTCGACTCCCGCCCAAAGCAATGCGCGGCGAAGCTTCGTATGTTTAGTGCACCAAATAGTTATCGCGATAAAGCTGTGGGCATATTAGTGGCTGCATCTGGCAATACCTATGTTGTTTTGAGAATCCGATCGCTATAACTTGACAGTTTTGATTTTGACATTTAGATTTAGAAAAAAAAATGAAAAGCGTCAAAAGTAGCTAAATATTTTGATAAAAATCTTATTTTTGTATTTTTATCCATTTTTTCTTAAAATATTCACGCGAATTCAAATATTAATGTATCCATAGTATAAAAAGAATAAGAAAATACCTGTGTGCAGCAAATAAAATAAAATAAGAAAAGGAGCTAACCTCAAAACCTTATTGATATGTCAATATGAATAGTCAAGTTTGTGTTAATTGTTTGAATAAAAAGCCTGTTAATCAGACAACAAACAGGCTGGTAACCGAGAGCTGCGGTCATGTAAAGTGTATGGAATGTCTCTTGCGCGAGAAGTCTGGTTGCCAAGCTTGCCTTACAAGTCCAAATGGTATAAAAGAAGAGGTCTCTTCTAAACCGGATAGCATTGATTCATCTCCTGATGTAACACATATTGAAGAAGAAAGCAATAATGTTTACCAACTAGAAAATTTTAGTAAGAAAAAGAAACCCAACACATCTCATATTAGTGTAGAAACAGGTTGGTACCTACCTATCACAATGATCTTGTTGTCTTTTTTGTACAATGAGGAAATTACATTCACTTAAATAGTTTTCTAGGGCATATACTGTTTTTCTACAGTAATTAAGCTGTAAATTCTTTGCTAGAAAAATGAAGTGATACAATTGGTGATTTTCGTTTTATTAACTTTTCTTAAAACAGCTTTATTTTATTAACTAACCAGTCTATCGGCTCCATCTATAGAAAGGAGAGTATAACACAGTTTGTCACTTCACCTTTCCTCTCCCTTGGGTGTCTTAAGAGGCAACTAATGCAGGGTAACTGAGAATGTCACGTTGGCCAAACACTGGTCAACTTTATTATTAGTAAATGAAATACCTACCTAATTTGACTCTAGAAAAAAATCACGGGCAAAGCCATCCCCTATCCAATTTAAATAACGAACTGGAATATTTTTTATTAAATTTTTGAAAAGTTCAGAAGACTAGTGGGAGTATGAATTACTAGTATTTTAGTAAATAAATTAACACTGTGTGTCCACACATGGATGTGGATATCCACAAGTAACATACAAATGATTTTACAAGGTCCGCTGTGTATGAAGGTATGTTAACTAATTGGTCCCTGCTGTCATTGTCATATGACAGTCATCAAGCTACAGTGGCAGATTTACACTTCGATGCCAGTAGGCTTTTCATATTTTGCCCCTCTTAAGCTTCGTTCTATGAAATATCATAATAAAAGCACTCTTCTACCTTCTCAATTGCCGCGATGCATGAAAGGGGAGCAATTGGCCTCAAATTTGCAGCCCTTCCCCCCAAACGTGCCGTCATTGGTTTTAGCCTACTCAGCCTTTTGGTAAATCCGCCACTGTCAAGCTATATCAGGTGGGATAAGGCAGCTTGAAAAATCTGGTACAAGTGCTAGCCACTTACACAAAAATCAAAACAAACAAGAGTTTTTACCAAAATTTGTTTATTGTATAGTTAATATTTTTAACAGATGCAAATGGACGATGCTATGTGTGTACGGTCTGCAAGAAGAGGTTCCATGCTAGGAGCCAAGTGGCATACCATGCTTACTGCAATGGACAGCTAAAACCGTACCAGTGTCCTGAATGTAACAAGGTAAACAACTCTCTCACATCACATCCTATGTACTCAGGCTGATAAGTTTAGAAGTGGAACTAACTTAAGTAACTCTTTAAAATGTTACCTGCCCAAAGTAAAAATATACTGCTTGACTGCTTCTTTTGCTAATAATTCTGAAATGAAATGGAGCCTTTGTTTTTTGTGTTCAAAAGTCAAAGTTGAGCTAGTTCTTGAAACAAAGTAAAGAGAAGCCAGAAAGTGAACCCCAAGTTCCAAATAATTACAGATGCAGGGCATACACTAAGATGAGATAGATAACTATTTGTCACATTATAAGTTAAATACCAAGCTTCTCTTAGATTTGAAGTGCACCTTGCACTAAAAATATAAGAGAGGATTCAAAGATTCAAACATTAGAAGAAGTAAGAGAGGACTAATCATTAAAAAATATTAAAATTTAAACCTTGACTTGCATTGTCAATGTGTGGGCTGGCTAAATGGCCAACTCGAGACCAAATGGGACAACAAACTCAGGATATCAGCATCTGGAGATCAAAAGTAGAAGACCTATGAAATGGAAACGAGAGAGGCCTTTGCCTAACATTGGGACATATACCACTTGTAATAAAAGAAATACATTGATTGTTACAGACATTTGCAACTCACTCGCACTTCAAGTACCACATGCGAGTGCACCGCAACGAGCGTATATATTCCTGTGACGTGTGTGGCGACAGCTTCTTCCAGATGTCCAAGCTGCAGCGTCATAAACTCAAGCATACCAGTGAGTAGTATAATAATGGCAAACCCGTCAAAAAGGAGGGGTGTATAAGTTTGATGCTAATGTCTGTCTGTGTCTGTGACATTATAGCACTCGAACGGATGGATGGATTTTCGTTGGGGTTTTTTTTTTACGTGAAAGCAAGTTCCCTTGTGATGGTTCTTAGCCATGTTTTATGAAAATCGATTCAGCCGTTTTAAGTTATTGATGTTAACGCTTGAAAGCCAGGGCTTTCTGTAGCAAATAATGATGGTGCTATGGAAATCCATCTAGTGATGAACAAAGCAGCCTGCATACACCTTTTTCCAGCACCTTGGTCAGGTGGTCTGAGCACCTTGTAGGTGGATGTTTCATGAAGCTCTTGCCAGTTTGTGTTTTGAGAACTTTGTAACTTCTACTTCTTCCGAGAACAAGGTTTTCCATAATTTGGTCCACATCATCTTTTGTGTAGGGTAAACTTTGTGACTCCATCGACCATTGTTTCGTCACAATATGTGCCCTGCTGCCTCTTCCATGTGGCTAGGATCTACGATAAAAGTTTTCACAGTTAGAAATGATTTATTTTTACAGAGGAGAAAAAGTATGTATGTGGCCAGTGCAACAAGGCGTTCAACAACGTAACGTCACTCCGCAAGCACAACCTCACGCACAGCGAGGAGAGGCCGTATGCGTGCTCAGCCTGCGGGCACTGCTTTCGAGACAGCTCCAACTATAAAAAGCACCTCGCTAAACATGAAGGTGAGTCAAAAATAAGATATATTACCATAAACTGGACTTGGCAAATGAACAACACCATTGTCATTGTTAGTCATCTTTTTTCCTAGGTTGGCATATAACTACCTACATAACATTCTTAAGAAAAGACTAAGGGCAGGCGCACATATGGCGAAGCGTAGCGCAGAGCATATTTGACTGTCAAACTATTATCGACATAGTCCTCTTTTTAATTAAATTATATCTAAAATCAATTAACTCAATACTTTAGACTAATTGAAATTCGCCATATGTGCGTTAGTATTGTGTTAATTGCTTTTGGATATTATTTCAAAGAGGAAAATGTCGATAATAGTTTGACAGTGATAAATGCTCAAAAAGCTTTTCTACGCACATACGCCAAAAGAGGCCGTTTTTCACAATTGTGCGTCGCAAAGCTTCACGTTCTCTCTTTAAACTGTAAACAGTAGTTCATAAAATAGTTTGAAGGGTTATCTAGTACTTAGCCAACACAAAATTTTAAATAATGCCTCTGTTTCCTATCAAATAATTTATTTCAAATAGGGGCAGCACTGGACCCCGGAAAATTCAGGTAGCCTTAAACGGGCCTTCTGAAGAACGGAGTTACACTCGTCCAAGTCCGGACCATCGCTCGTCTTGCGAAAGCGCTAGTAATACGTATGAGCTAATCTGCTTGGCTATGTCAGTGACCTTCGGTCTACGAATTTCTTCATCTCTGTTTCGATCGCATAGAGAAACACTGAACATAGTCCTTTTCATAGCCTGGTGAGCGACCTTAAGCATTTTTATGCTCAATTTACACTGCGATGGAATCGAAGCGAAGCGAGTTTTTGGAACGAAACTGTACATAGCATAATGAACTTTATGTCAATTGTATGATGTTCAAACTAAATTTGAGCTCAAAAAGTCTTCGTGCGAACAAGCTTCGCGTGAAGTGAACCGCGATTCGGCGCGAGTCGCCATACAATCACGAGGCGAATTCGCGCCTTTTCCTCGCGATAGTGGCGAATTTGACGCTTCGCTTCGATTCTGCTGTAATGTAAATTGACCCATATGAGACCCTCGTTAGTTTATTATTTTTGTCTACTCTTGTATGTATTGTTATGTGGCTTTTAAATATTCCCGCACACTTTTATAAGAACATTGACAATATGATTGCAGAAAAGTCTATAACTCTATTCTCCTTAACAGCACATGTTTCGTAGTTAACGCTTAGCCTTTTTTCTTTACATCTGCCATACTGCGAACCTAAGAAAAACGTTTTTTTCAACATAGTCACTAGGAAGACGTCAATTAAAAAAAGGTTACCATAGATACCTAGTATCTACCAAACATATGTCAAACATTCTCATATTTCTCTTATTTAGTTATTATTGTATGTTATTTTGTAACTATAGTTGTATAAATACGTCAAAAAATGCTCGATGCGTCTTCTTAGGATGCTCGCTAAAGCTGGTATCGTAACCTGCGCAACTCGCATTTTTTGACCTTCCTTATACAACAGTTGCATAATAGTTATTTATGCAAGTTGTATAATAAAGGGTATTAAAACACGAATGTGGGTTTATCACACGAGGCGAAGCCGAGTGTGATAATAGTATGACATGAGTGTTTTAATACCTAATTATGACAGTTGCATACAAAACTTTATCTACACCCATGATATGAATCCTCTAAAAAAGGTTCTGAAACCATGGGGTGTTTTACAGCGTTGTAAGAACTCTATGTAAATTCATAGTATGTATTGCTGAGTATTTAATACAAACAAACTATGTATAGGTAATGATAGAATTATTTATTATAATAATTATTTAAATTTCTGATCGTATTTTTTTTTCCGTCACATTCCCTCCGAAGCCATCGTTTCAGCAACAATGACAGGCCAAATCGAAGTTTTAATTTTTTTTTATCTGTATATCTGGATGATACTCTCTTTGAAAAAAATCATTACACGAGCAATTTTTATAATATCACGTCTCTCGCCATTGTGGGACAGACAGAGCCCAAGTTAATGGGCCTAACGCCACATCCAGCACCGAAAACTGTCGCCCAGCTTAAATTAAGGGATAATGTTTGCGTTGCATAATGAAATTTAGTACAACATTATAACACTCGTTTGGGTGATATATTGGTTGTTATGACACTGGATGTATTAAAGTGGGCAATAAGCTAACTGTTTCAGAAACGTTTATAGAGGACTTATAGCATGGGTGTAGATAACAGTATTTTATGCAACAGTTGTATAAGAAGGTTCATAAAATGCGAGAGGCGCAAGTTACGATGCGAGCATTGGCGAGCATCGTAAGGAGACGCCATCGAGCATTTTTTGACATACTTATACAACGTTGCATACAATACTTTTTCTACGACTACATTTAGTAAAATAAAGACAAAACTGAACAAAGAAAAGTACGAAATACTACCATATGTTTGGTAGATACTAGGTATCTATGGAAGACTTAATTTTTTTTTATTGACGTCTTCCTAGTGACTAGAAGTGCCATTTTTGAAACATGGAGTCACTTAAACGAATGTTTTTTCATACAAAAAACCGTTTGTTCAATGACTCCACGTTTGAAAAATGGCACCATATGTTAAAATAACGTATTCATTATGTTGGCAGTATGGTAGATCTAAAGAAAAAAAGTTATAGGTCTATGGCTAGGAGTATCGTTTTGGCGAAATAACGACACATGTGCTATTATATTAGGAATAGACTATAGACTTTTCCGAAATCATATAATCTACGTTCTTATATTAGTGTTAAAATTTAAAAGACAGATAACAGTACAGGAGTAGAAAAAATACTATATAACATTGAATGTGACAGCATCGAAAGCCGCTGGTGGCGGGCGGGCCCCGCGCGCGCCGGGCCGGCGGCCGCACCAGTGCCCGCGCTGCCCGCAGGCCTTCCACTCCAGCAAGGACATGCGGCGACACGCAGCCGTGCACACCGGTCAGTCGCCTTCCCTTTCGCCACCTTCCTAGTTCTCACTCCTTTTGGTCGCCTCTTACGACATGCGCAAGCAGAGATAATTATACTGAATGAAGCCTTTGTAACAAAACTGGTTGGTCTCATCATCATCATCCAAGCGTACTCCCGGTGCATCCTCAGCGGTAATGCTTCAGAGCCTGGAGTCAGCTATTTAACTCAGGTGTTTTGACGAGGTTACTGGTTTTTTACTCAGAGTGACTCCCGTCTGACCTCCGCAACCCAAAGGGTAGATCAGAACCAATGCTTAAATAGGTTTCAGACTCTAGATGGCGTTCAGGACCCACAGTTTATACGTCCCTTCCGAAACACGGAATCATCTTTCTTTTCGGATAATCAGGTGATTTAAGCCTGCAATATCCTAACCAGACTGGAAATAACTTTTTCACAAACTATGCTCTCAGTGGTATTCGAACCCACGACCTCAGGATTACAAGGCGAACGTCTTGACAACTGGACCACGGAGGCAGTCAACGAAACTAGTTTGTCTAAAAATCTTATTTCATATTTAAAAGATTAGTCTACCTTAACCTCTGTACTGTACAAAAAACATAGTGCTTTTTACTTTTATTCATATTTTCTTCACTATTCTCAAGTAGGCATTTTTATTACAGATTCAAAACCATTCCGCTGCAAGGTGTGCAACAGACGTTTCCGAAGGAAAGACAACCTCGAGCGGCACATCCGCAACACGCACCCCGACTACGTGCCCGCCAGCGCCGTCGAGTGCGACGAGAGCGCCCTCAAACAAATCACCACCGCCAACGGTACACCCAACCCCGACGAACAGAGGGAGAAAACCATGCTCGAGATCCTCAACCCTCTACCACCCCTACCCCAAGACGTCATACAAAAACACATCATGGAAGTCAACGAGAACGTCAGCCAGAACAACCAAGAAAGCAAAGAGAAACTCATCGACAAATCGTACATTCTAGAAGCGAATAACGCTCGCCAAAGCGTCATAGTTGGCAAATGTTTGACCGCAGATAGAAAAGTTAATGTCAGTCAAGGCGATGAATACATACATAAGATTCGGAAAGCGAACTCTATGGTCAGTCAGAAGAATGTAACGTTACCTCCGATTGACGAAGAGAAGATAAAACAGCTGACTCGCTTGAATAATTTGGACGTGGGCGCGCCGCCGAAGAATATGGAGCTGTATAAGAAGATTTTGTATGAGAAGCCGGAGATCGATGTGGGGGGGAGCAACGAGGACGAGAAGGTACGCGGCTCCAGCCCGGAGATGCACTGGAGGAGGAAGATGAAGTTGAATATCAACTGGTAAGTGTTTTATCACATCGTTTGGTATATAGAGTTTCAAACTGAAATGCTAGTATTTTTGGCTTTTGCATTAAAATATTTTTTTTTAAGTACCCTTCCATAAGAGATACGTTTATCTTGTCATCGTCATTTTTGAGTTTTCGCTTGAATTAATACTTCAAGCAGTTAAAAATCTGTAAATTTAATTATTATAAACTTTGATAAATTTAATTTAGCACTTGAACAAATAGTAGCACTGTATACAAAACAAATTTTAACCCTACTGGTTGGACTTGACCAAATTGGACTTTATGATTCACGTCACAGTGCCCACTTTAACTTAGCACTACAACATATACCAGCACTGTACACAAAACAAATTTTAAACATTTTGTTAGACTTGACCAATTTGGACCTTATGATTCACGTCATAGTGCCCACTTTACTTATCACTTACTTATCACTGAAACGTATACTAGCACTATACGAAAATAATGGTATTCCATTTTGAGCTGTTAGATCAACCAACAAAGTTCATTTTGCTATGCCCCGGCTTTTTAAGACAATTTTGTTTACATTTGTTTCAGATATTAAGGAACTGAAGGCTGAGTATGGTGGCTATGTAGTATGTCTGGTATTTGTATTGACTATATTTATATGTATACTCTTTGATACTGGGCTTTTGGAGAGATGTGATTTATTACTGTCACGCCCAGTCATCGTTCCTCCATGTGGCAGCACCTGAACTTCTGGTTGGCCAAGAGACTGACATCATTGGTTTAGACGGCGTTTGACAGATGCGCAGCTGGGCTGGCCAATTAAAAATGCTTGAAATTTACGGTCAGCTTTTGTGATTGGTAAATTCAAAGGTCGCTGCGCCCAGTTCCGCTTCAACTGAAATGCAATCTTAGAACCTTTGCGGGGTTATGATGACTTAAAACTTAGTGGTTAAGTGTTGCCATCTGGTTATTGTACATTTAAAAACCCTAATTAAAAAAATTACTATTCATGCATTTACCTGTCAATGCCCAAGTTTATTTTTATAGGCAGGTGAAGTGATTCTTGAATTCGTATAAGAATTTATATGCTCGTGCAATGTCAATTTTAAATATACAAATTCGAATAATTTCGAATGTCTGCGCGTGATAGTAAGCAGAAGGACTGATTTTTAAATTCACGTATTGATAGAACTGTTAGCAATATACCACTATATAGGTACTATGTGTATCATCTTTTGGCTATTTTTTGATACTCCGTAAGATAACCTTGCATGCAAGTTTTAGCCCTTTCTAATGGATGTATTTTTCACGAGAAAAGATGACTATTATACTAGCTGCCAGTTAGCATGTGAAAAGAGCTCATTTTTACCTACCGCGTGCCCGCTACGCGCTTGGTACAGTCAGCAAAAGAGATACCTGACCAGGCCCCCTACCTACATCTTGAATTTTCTCTTAAATTTAAAATAATATTACCATGAAAATGTATATTCAAAAAGATATTAATGAAATCTTTTTGAATTGTTGGAACGAGAATCGCGCTGAGTGCTCTTTTCTGATACGATTGCAAGTTACTGTAATATTGAACAGATACTCTTTTAAATAACATCAGTTATAAATAGCATTCGACGAACATAAATAGAAAGGTTCTGTCTCAAAATACTCGCAAATAAATGCCGAAGGTGTTCGCTTTATAGGCACGTTATGCTCTTAGTTTAGTGCGAGCTAAATGAGATATTTCTACAAATACAAGCGAAAGAGAAACGACGTGGGTCAATGTTCTATTTTAGCATGTTTCTGGCAACTACTATAATTTTTTTCTGAAGAGAAATAAGTAGGTACTCTTCTATGTTAGAACTACCTATATATCGTATTGCCAGTGATCAAATTCTTTACATTTAACAAGCCTGTCGTTGTCAGTTAAAAGATAGTCAAGTCAAAAACAAAGAGTAATTCAAAGCGTCTCCTATAGGGGACTTATTGGGGTGAAGGGGTACTCTTGTCGGTAAGTCAGTCAATAAGTTTTCTAACAATTAGTCGTAAGTGCGTCCAAGACGAATACATTTAGTGTAAGTGTAGAATTTCCTTATTTTATATTTTATGTTAATCGATTTATTGGTACTTGCTGTGAGAGATTTAGAAACCTTGTTATGCTTTATCGATTCTCCAAAAAAGAACGGTTATCCGGCTCGAAGGACCAAATTTGAATTAATTTTACGCAGAAAAAGATTGATCTCGTCTTTAACGCTTAAAAAGCACGGTGTGATTTTTTAAAATGAAATAAGGTTTATATTGAATTAAATATTATTAAATTATGGACAAATCAAAGAGTTTTTATTGTGTACTTATAGTCATAATGAAGTTTCTGAATCTTGTTTGTGTTAAGAGTAATGTCGTATTTTATATTTGTTTATTGTAGCCATTTATAAAATCGAGTAAGAATCAAAATAAATAAAATAATGGCAGGTTTATTTTAAAGCATAAGTATGTATTTGTTTATTGTAGCCAGTGATGAAATTGAGACGAAATCTAATTTAATGGCAGAGTTATTTTTAAGTCAATTGATTAAGGCTTTGGTTCATTGGTCAACAGGGCATGCAATATTGGGGAATATTGCATTACAGGAATTTGCTGCTCTTTCTAGAGCATGCCACGTATAAAGTGAACCTTTTTCACTGATGGATTGGGTATTAATTCGACCTAGTTATATATTTTTGTTATACAATATGTAACAAAAACCCTGTCCGATCCTTGTAGGAGCAACTCAAACCGTCAATATGAACTACTTTTCCTATGGGACCAATGCTTGAAACTCGAAGAAAACATCGACATTTTCATACATAAGTGTTCGGCCGGCCCGGCAATTTGTATGAAAATGATGATTTTTATGCGAGTTTCAAGCATTGGTGCCATAGGAAAAGTTGTTCATATTGACGGTCTGAGTTGCTCCTACAAGGATCGGCCAGGGTTTTTGTTACATATTGTATGGAAGCGCTAATCCTAGTTCAGAAGAGCATCTGCATGCTTTTTGCTTTGACCAATGCAACTGAGTCTGAGCATGTTCTAAGTATGTGTGAAAGTTTGCTCAGAGTTTAAAATTTATGGGACACTAGAGAGCACCTTAGTGAATTCAGGTCCAATAGGCTGCTGTTATTGGATATATTTGATGGAGAAAAATAACCTTTCAACTGGTCCAAGCACAATACCTCTGTGGCGTAATGGCTAACATGCCTGATGCTACTCAAGAGGTCCTGGGTTCGAAGCTCGGTCAGGTCAAGATGGAAAATAATCTTTTTCTGATTGGCCTGGGTCTTGGATGTTTATATATCTATATATATATATATACTTTTTGCCAACTTTTTTATTCTTTTTGACTGTTATTCTAATTTTGATATATATATATCAAAATTAGAATAACAGTCAAAAAGAATAAAAAAGTTGGCATTTCCATACAGGGCAGCCGCCCGGGGAATTTGTATGGGAATGTTGTTTTGTTTTGTTTTTTGGTTGTTATTATAATTTCATAACACTGATCTAGTATAGTCCGTGGTTCCATTTATTACGGGTATGTCCCTCCCACATTGAATATTTATTTATTTAACACTTGATTGGACCTGACGTCACTGTGCTGCCATCTTATGTCCTATATTATTTTATGTAATTTGAAAAGTTTGCCGTTGAGCCTCGGCCTCGGCGTGGCTCGATCTCTGCCAAAATTGTGTGATACGGAACATGTTGCTCGAAGCTGGGAATAGAGTTACACTTGGTACAATTGAAACCATTCCCCTGAAGTCCATTCTAATATTTTGTTAATCTATCCATTCTTTATTATTTTACATCGACGCCGTAGAAAACAAAAATGTGAATTGAAGGGTGAACTGATTTGACGCGCGGAACAGAAGTTTCGCATGCTGCTATCCATTTCTGTCGCTCTGAACCGTCATTTGCTAGAGCGAGAGGGAAATCATTGTTAAAGGTTAACCTTTGTATTGAAATCGATCGCTTTTTACACTGGTTCTAGCGGATTTTTATTATACGCAAAAAACATTCACAAAGTATTCATTTGACGGAGCAACAGAACCTGTCAACTGATGGTCCAATCACAACAGTTATATGGACCTGACATCACTGTGTCACATCTTTTTTTGAAAACCGTTATTCTTCAGTGCTATTACCATCCATTATTTTAGCAGTGTAGTATTCAATTTATTTATTTAAAAATAATTTAAATTACATTAAAGTGAAGAAGGCTTGGTTATTTCTTTATTTAGCATTACAAAGCTATGTACAATTGTAATGGTTTATTCACACGATACTGCGCGGGCGCTGTGTATACCGCACCAACGTAACACTATTCCCGGCCGGAATCGTTCAAGTTAGGTATTTAGTAGTAAGTAGTGTACGTATATATTGTAAAGACGACTGAAGATCATGATCTCTACTGCACGTTGATCTCACGTATTTTAAGTTGAAGAGCTGCACGCTTGGCCCGCACCAGGCGAGGTCGTGTGAGTAATGACACATAAGTAATCTAAGTATTACATACGGAACAGAATCTCCTATGATCCCGCGCATTATGCGTCCCTGTTTCCCGTCCCGCACCTCTCCCCCGTTCTCGCCTTGTCGAGGCGGCTGCAGGCGCGTGCAGCCGCTCGCTCAAACCCCTCGACGAGTAGAAAACGAGGGAGAGGTGTTAGGATGGGGAACGGGGACGTATATGGCGCGGGACCCAAGAGGATTCCATTCTGCATGTACTTAATACTTATTTTAATTCTGTGGTAATGATAACAATTTACAATAGGCATGACGGATGGAAAAATATTTTAGCGAATGCGTAAGATTTAAAAAAATAAATTGTACACGTATTTTTTTCTCTGAGAAACAAAAAATGACAAAGAAACAGCGCATTGAAATTTCGCATGAAATCACGGCTAGGTACGATTTTTACTTAGCGGTGACGTCGCCAGCCCGCACTCTGGTACTTTGATGCTCCGTACCTTTGTGAATTTTTATTCTCTTGGTAAACTGAAAAATATGTGTTCATTATTTTTGGATAATCTAAAAGACGGACTAATTAGAATCATACTTTTCTGACCCTGTTGTCACCCTATTCATGTGTTTGATACGCTACCACCATACTAGTCGTAAGATCAAATATCAACGGTGATGAAATCGTTTAATCTCGTGCTGTCTCTATCTGGTTTGTACCTTAAAATATTACAGGCAATATTAAAGGCAACGTTCACATATTACGTCACGCAAAATTGCGACATCTTGAACGCCTCCACCCAACACTTACGATCCCTTTTTAACAAGGACTGTTACGCTTTGCATAACACCCCCCTAGCGCTGTAACGTAATATGTGGATGGCCCCCAGGGAGGACAGCACAACATGATTTTATTTCGTTCTAAAACGTTTGAATATTTGGCCAATAGATTTAAAAACCTCATTGCTGGCACGTGTGTTTCCGAAAGCACGTTAACATGTTAAAAATAAGACGCTAAAGAGGCTACAATCGTGACTTTACAATGGTAACCAACGATTGCAGCCTCTTAAGTGTTAATTCACCAGTATCGTCTTTTTCAGGATCGGATAAGGTATGGTAGCGAACAGCAAATTATCAAATTAATTTAAATTCAGACCCAACGCTGTATCTAATGTGTGCACAGGATTTAGTCAGAAACATTGCACAAAATAAGTGCGACAAAAATGGGTAAGAGTAAGGGGCCATTCTTAATATTCGTCACAGCGATGGGGGGAGAGGGTCATGCAAAATGTGACAGTACGTGTTCTTCTTTTCTTAGATTATGGCTCCATCATTTCAAAAACGATGTTTTTGCCAGTAAGTTCGACGATGACGCGATAATGTACACAGGCAGAAACTTTTATTGACAATTGCCCGGTACTAATTAGTAGCAATGATAGTACGTGTTAAAAGGATATGAAGAAAAAAGAGCTCGGTGGCCCCGCGGGAGTGCGCTTTACTAGCGCTTTCGCAAGTAAAGCGACACCGGGCGTGGTCCGCACTTGGATAAGTGACCACAAGTGGCATAAAAATTTCTCGAGCTCTTCCGTGCTTTGGAAGGCACGCATATAAGCCGTTTGCCCCGGCTGACATTATTGTATGGCAGTCGTCAAGCTGTCAGATATCTTTAGGCAGACTGAAACATCTGACTCCACTTATACACACAAACTTCTAGGAAAAGTATGTAATATATGGATGACCCCTTAATTAAATTCAACCCATATCTGTCGCACGCTAGCCTCGGTTAGTGATTCCATTGCGTGTATCCACGCTACTCGGCGTTGGGTAATAAGACGGTCAAATCATAATAACGTTGTCCATAATATAAAAAACGCAACAACTGAGACCTTGAGCTTGAGACAATTGAGTCAGACAGACTACTATGACAGGTACTCCATAAAATGACACGACGACAGCCGTCCGATATAGCTGTGTTTTCCTAATTCGATGACAAACCAATTTGGTTTGACATCGAAATAGATATATAAAAATAGACTATCATAAATATCATCATCTTGTAGCGCTCAATGTTGCTTGACACGGATACACGGGCCTGCAGCTACGTACGTATGTCGTGTCGATTTTGGAGTAAAGGTCGTGTACGAAGGTAGACAAGTGACGATCTCGTTAATATAAAGCAGGCCGTGAGCCATCGGGGCGCAGGCGCCTCGCTGTATTATTGTTAAGTGTAACGCTCGCGCGTGTTTGGCATTACAAATCATATTTTACATTATTTTGTTATGGATTGTGTATTTTACTAATATTTTATGTAATAATTGTTTGTAAAATGTATGCGATTTTATACGAATAAATTGAATAAAGCTTACTAATGCATTTGTACTTATTTTACCTTCTTCTGGTCTAGGAAAGAAAAATCGTGAAATAAGCCGTTTGAAAACTTAGCCCGCGCAGTTCGTAAAAGCCGATCGAGGGAATGGGCGAGAATCTAAATCATTCCAATTGGAGTTGCGGCTAGACATAATCATTTTGATTCCGTTTTTCACGACCTCCATCACGATAAGTGTGGCCTTTAGGGCCGCAAGACTAGACTCTGTTTAACCCGTTAGCGTTGAAGACGTTTCTATATTCAATAAAATTCTTGCCAATTATTTTAAAAATAAAAACCAAAAGTGAAAACCAATCAGGTATCTGTTATATAATATTCAATTCTATATTTATTGTGCTTCAACTATATTCTTGGGCATTGGCCAATCATTCTTAAATATGAGAGTTGAGTTGCCTGGGCCGGATTGAGGAACAGCTTCTATTTCATATTTCTTTCTATTATTGAGGATTTTTTAAAATTTCATTTTCTTTATTAAGATAAAGAAAATGAAATTTTAAAAAATCCTTATAGGTGCAAATATTTTGGTGTCCTTCGTCACTCGTTTGTCGTTCTATGACTAAAGGTCAGTTCAGACAGAGAGAAGCGCAGCGAAGAGACTTTTTTATGACACTCGAAAATAAACTTTAAACTATTAGCATAGACTGCATAATGCGAGCATTCTGTCACGTTTATGTATAAATAAATATATAAGGACAAATTACACAGATTAAGCTAGCCCCACCGTAAGCTTAAGCTTGTGTTATGGAACATTACTCGTAACCCAAGATATTATATTTTATAATAAATAAACAACCAGGACAATTTGAAAAACGCCATTTTCCAACTTGCCCTGGCTGGGGATCTAACCTAGAACCTCCGGCTTGGCGGACTAGCGTGTTGACAAACTCAAACTGTCACGTTTATACACTTTAGGCTATGGTAACGGTCTTATTTCAATAGAGTCAGTAAATTGCTTGAGCATTTTTCCTGTGTCTGAACTGACCCTAATCGTAAAGATCGCTATATTGTTCTTTCGCTCAAATAGTGTATATTGTCAGCGCACCACAAAATCAGCATCTTTGAACGAGCCCCGCTTTTGTTGGCGCGTGACAATATACGAACCATTTGAACAAATGGACTGTAAACTTGATGTTGTTATGTAAAAAATCTAAATACGCCCCTGTAAAAGAAATAAATGAGTGAAGATCTAACTGCCAGGTATTGTTCATTGTCAATGCTACCGGTACGTCCGCATGGTTTAACATTAATTTTCTTCGCGAGTTGGACCAACAACTAACGTGCGATGAACGTTCAAGACAATTTAGTGAATACTGTAGTGGACTTATACAAGGAAGGTAAATGGGAGGAGATAGTGGAAAAGTATCATGACCACCCAGAGAGGAATAAGTTGTTATGGGTGTTCCCGTCAGAGGAAAACTTGCAGTTTTTGCAGCAGTGTTTGTTGGAGCTCCGATGCAGTGGAATATTGAGCATTGGATGCGGCAGTGGTCTCTTGGAGTGGATTATCATGAAAGCTACAGGTAGAGTCAGCTATTAATTAGGTGGTGTGACGAGTAACTTGATAAAAAATAGCAAAATTTCAAGGGTGAGGGGTACCTAATTTGTATCTAATCCATGGTACTGACAAATGCAAACCCACCAAAATCTACTTCTCATACAAAAGTCTGTAGCACGGAAGATAGATTTTTGTTGTTTAGTCACTATTGATTTTAAAATTGACCGATCGATCTAAAGCCATACAATAAATGAATTTAGTTAATTAAAAATCAAATTGGTTTTAACACATATATCAGAAGTAATTTTGTCGCAGAGTTTTATTTTGTGTTTGTTCCCTTTCACTGCGAACTTCGGACTTATCCGACAATGAATTTTCTCACTGAAATGTTTGTTGGATAAATCCGACGATCGTGGTTTAACGGTTATATCACTTATTGATATTTTAATTTACCAATTTAGAAAGTACAGCGTACGCCTTTCATCCATACAAAAAAACCAGACGGAAAAACTTTTTCCACTGAAAAAGATCTGATTTACATGATTTTTTAATGTTGTTGACACAAGAAAATGACTAGGTTTTTTAGATATACTAGCTCTTTTATTCAAAATTTGTAAAAATTTTTTAATGCAAATTTTGATAATACGTAAGTAACCTATAAATCTAGTCTTTTATTATGTAAATAACAAAAGATTAAAAAATAATTTTCTCTTTTTGTTTGAATGAGTGCGCGTTATACTTCCCTCGGGAAAGCTAATCTTCTAAAATTTGCGAAAACGGCCACTTTTTCGCTTCACGTTCTCACTTTAGACTATAGACAGTTGTCCATAAAATAGTATGAAGTAAATCGAGCGTTATCATCTATCACTATCTCGCTCTACGCAATGAAAACAAGCGAGTCCGTGGCGCGATATAATATAAACTTTGTGTGCGCTTATCAAAGGTACCATGCTACGGGGGCTGGAAACTTATTTTGTATTACTATTTGTTCAGGTCTACCGGTGTCTGGAGTCGAAGTAGACGGCACGTGGTGGCACTGTAAATACGCCCCGCCCACATTTATACCCCTCCTGCTTACCAAGACCGAACTAGACAAGGACATCATCGATAAACTACAGAGTGGGAAAGAGACAGCATTATTATTCTGCTACTTCAACAACAGGCCCGCATTTGAAGAATATATCAAGTATTATGATGGAAACGTGATGATTATAATAGGTCCTGGTGATGGGAAAGGCGTGCACACGGACCCAAAGCCTTTTGGAGACGTCAGCAATGATTGGAAGCTGTACAAATGGCAAGAGGTCAGAAGTAGCAAAGATTTCATTGCTGTTTATCAGAGAAATTAACTGTTCTGTGATTTTGACATTCCACAAATAAAACAAAGTGATTGTTTATAGGTAACATTATATTAAATATTATAACTAAAACCAGTCTTTTTGATATTTGATACATATATAAAATTCCAATAACAATATTTATACCTAACTAATTATTAGTTCTAATTCTTCATTAATTCTATATTTTTTACATTTATTTTGTTCGTGCGCACTCGTACAGGCGTATTCATCATTGGGTCTTTCTTTCCTTGGATGAAATTCGGAAAATCATTGCTGCTGTTTTCATGTGGGCCCACTTCTAAGTTTTCCTTCTGGTTCAAGATAGGTACTTCGGTGACCATTCTATTTATTTCATTCACCGGTTCGGCGGGCATATTGTTTGCTGGTATTTCGTTTTCTAAGAAATGGAAATCATTATGCATTAGATATAAAGACTCTAGAGGGAAGTTCATTTCGAAGCGCGGCAGTAGTTTGTTGTCGTCAGAGTTGTCGTCTATCTCGATGACGTCATTCTGCTGGTCATCATCAGAAACTTCTGGGAGAACCACGGCGGACAGGTCTAAGTGGCCAGAATATTGTTCGCCGATAATATTGTCTATTAAATACTGATCTAAGATCGGTGGATTCGTCGCGTTGTTGTTTAACGGAATGTTATAGAACGCGTCAGATTTCACTTCGTTCTTTATTACGCTCATGTTTTTGTGGATGTCTTCTAGAGGAGGCGACGCCTTGTACTCTCGACTCATGGCTGGGTTGTTCAGTATGTTCGCGTTACACATCCGCTCAAGACTAGGAGATTGGGTGTTTTGCTTTATCGTAGTTTCTAATTTGATATAGCTAGGGTCGTTGCTCTGTATTTTCTGCGGTGGAGGGAGTAAAGTTATGGAGTTGACGCTCCTCTGTTGGCTGAAAGTAAATGAGGCGTTTTCGTCCGGCGTGGTGGCCGGGTCGTTAAGCATAGTTTCCTGCGGGTACGCCATGATGTCGCTTGGAGACTCGCTCAGTTCAGGCTCGGGCTGCAGCTGCATGAACTGCGTCGTGATAAGGTTGTTAAACGTCACAGGATTCCCTAGACCGAACCTCTCGTTGTCCTCAAGTCTTTTGAAAGCCATTTTCTGCTGAGAATGAAACATGTTCTCTTCATCTGGCCCTTTCAATATGAGATTGCTCTTCACTGATATTTTAGGTTTCTTCCTAGGTACGCCGTCTTGTTCGTTGGAGATATTGACCGGTGAGTTACTAGAAGATGGTACAGGCAGGATTTGAGACGGTTTTATGATAGGTCCCGTGACCTTGATCATTGGAAGCGATATTTTGTCTACAGAAGTGAGCATGGTGCTGCTATTACAAACAGATATCTGTGGAACGTGAGGCAGTCTGATCGGAAAGTTGCTCATTATGTTACTGCTTATACTGCTCGCCATCGCTGACTCACTGGCCGGTATAGAATTTACGCTACTATTCTGTAATAAAGTTTGTTCTACAGACACAGTGGTATTCAGATACTCGTGCAGCGGCTCATAGTTCATAGCTGTAAATGTGTGCCTGTTCATAATAGTATCACTAGAAGCCTCTGATATGACGCAGTCTGAGTTGTTATCATCTTTGCTGAGGTCTGTGACCATTACTTCAGTATTATAGTCGATCGTCTGATTGTCGCTAGTCGAAGTCGCGCAATAACTTTTAGAGTAGTCCTGAGGTAAACTTTCTGATAGACTGTCACAATCGTATACTTCTATTGGTATTGAGTTCACTCTTTTGGGACTCTGTTCTTTAGTTGGATCTTGAGGTGTACTTTCACTTGCGGGTTTTTCAACCGTCTCACTCGGGATGTTCCAGCTAAGTTTGTTAGCTTTATTCTTAGTCATTTCGATTAGAAGTTGTATTCCTTCTTTATCAGTATGCGTAGTTAAATGAAGTACATACTTATCTTTGCTAACGCTTTTGAACTGGCAGTACGGGCAGCGGTGGATGTCTCCGGAGATGTTGGGGTGCTTGGAGATCATATGTGAGGTGAAGGCGGTGGACTGTATGCTGGAATAGGGGCAGTACTTGCATTGGTACACAGCTTCCTTGGTGTGCTGCATCTTGTGTCGCCGCAGCGCGTTGTGGTCTGCTGTCTTGTAGTTGCACTGGTCGCAGGAAAATGGTTTGTCGCCTGTAATTAATTTGAGACGCATTTACTAGACTGCCGAAGGCTTTTATTTTTCTAGTAAACTTGTGCCTCTTTATTTGATTTTTAAGTTAATTTAAGACGACCTCCGTGGCGTAGTGGTCACCATGCTAGTCCGCCACCCAGAGGAAGTTGGAAAATGGTCTTTTTCAAATTGTCCTGGGTCTTGGATGTTTATCTATAAATGTATATGTTATAAAATATAGTATCGTTGAGTTAGTATCCCGTAACACAAGTCTCGAACTTACTTCGGGGCTAGCTTAATCAGTGTTATTTGTACCTATATATTTATTTATATTTGGCAAAAAGACAGATTTAGATAAGTCAAAAACCTATCCAAGGATTGGTTCTATCCTACTCTTTGGGTTGCGGAGGTCAGACGGCAGTCGCTTTGTGTAAAAACCAATAACCCCGTCAAATCATCTTGGTTAGGTAAGCGGACCCCGGGCACTTAAGCGTTACCGCTGAGGATGCAACCGGGAATACGCTCGGGATGATGATGACAGGTTTAGACGAGCTTACCTCGTTCTCCTTTAGGCTGACCCCACATAAGGCGTGCGCGTTCCTCGAGCGTAAAAACGACGCGGCATCACGCGACGTATTCTGCTATATCTTTCGCACGTTAAGTTTGTGACAGAGATAGAATACAAGCCGCAGGCTGGTAAAACGCGACGCTCTCGCCGCGTTGTGGCGGCGAGTACGCGGCGTTCGCGTGTTCCACACGCTCGTGCAACGCGCACGCCTAATGTGGGATCAGGCCTTGTCTAATTTTTGAAAAGTTTGCGAAAAGGATAAAAGAATCTAGAATAGTTATTTATGCAACTGTAGTATATTAGGGGGTATTAAAACTCGAATGTGGGTTTACATTTTCAATATGAATAGTATCACATGAGTGTTTTAATACCTAATTATTACAGTTACATACAAAACTTTATCTACACCCATGATACGAATCCTCTATAAAAGGTTCTAAATCCATAGAGTGTTGTACAGTGTTAAGAACACTATGTAAATTCCTGGTAAGTTGAATTGCTGAGTATCTAATACAAACTAACTCTGTATGTATAGGTAATAATAAAATTATTTTATTGTAATAATTATTAAAATTTTGGATCGTACAATTATTGGAATGCAAATTATTTTTGTTCGATATTAGTAAATATCGAACAAAAATGGCGGAATACGAAGTGAATTCGAATAACCAATAAGTTCCTTTTTAAATTACGGAGCTGTGGCAGTGAACCGTGCGTCCATGAGAATGTTCTTATTTTGAAATTCATAAATAATGTAGCTGTTTGATGAGTAAGGGATTGAGTTTGCATTGCGTAATGAAATTTAGTACATATAACATTATAACACTCGTTTGGGTGATATAATTGTTACTATGACACTGACTGTTTTAATGTTGGCAATAAGCCGTTTCAGAAACTTTTATAGAGGATTTATAGCATGGGTGTAGATAAAAGGAGTAAAGCAATGTGATCATAATAAATATAATTTAATTAGTACTGGGAATCAAAATCTTAATGTACAAATAACCAGCGAAATGCGAGTCGACTCGCGCACGAAGGGTTTACCATTATATATAAAAAACACTGTTTTATTAGAGCCCCACTTAAATATTAATTTTATTCTGTTTTTAGTAAATGTTTTTATAGCAGCTAACAGAAATACATCGTATGTGATCAACTGAATAGCTATCACGGTTCATAAGATGTAGCCTGGTAACAGACGGACAGACGGACGGAGTCTTAATAACAGGGCAGGACCCTGTTACTAAGACTCCGCTGCATGTCTGTCTGTCCGTTTGTCTGTCCGTCTGTCTATCTGTCACCAGGCTGCATCTCATTAACCGTGATAGCTAAACAGTTTAAATTATATCAATCTTTACCTTTTGGGTACAGAACCTTAAAAATCAACAATGCCAATGTTTACAATGGCTAATTTATATCAGATAAATGACAGACCACTTTGCACCAACATTTCTGAACAAGTCAAAGAGTTATGACTGTACCTGTATGTAATCGCATATGGCGTTTAAGCTCGTCGTTGCGAGCGGTACAGTAGCTGCAGTGGGGACACTTGACGGGCTTCAGTTTCTCGTGCACGGCGGCCATGTGCGCCTGCATGCGCTTCTCGCTGTTGCACGCGAGCTGGCAGATCGGGCAGAGCACGGGGTTCAACTCCTTCTTGTGGATCACCTTATGCTTCGATAGTTGATTCCAGTTCTTGAAAGATTTGGAGCATATTGAACCTGAAAAGCATTCATGAAATAAAATAGGTATGGTTAATGAGTCTAGAAAAAATTGGGGCGCCACTATCTATGACAAAGTTAATAATTGCAACTCAGGTTTAAAGTTTGTTGTATGGAACAGTTTTGGATTAAAATTCAAATGTTTATTCAGTAATTAGACCTTTACAGGCACTTTTACACGTCAATAAGTATAATTTATATTACGTGTAGTTTATATATTGAAATTCGATTTATTTTAAAGAAAAGCTACCGATACCAGTGCTTCGTAATGACCACTGCTGAGAAGAAACGCCGAAAGAAACTCATTTTCACAGTATTGGTCGCCTACTCGCCAGAAGGGCTTTGTCATATTATTATTATGTTTTTTTTTAATAATAAATACTTTTAATATAATACAATGTTGATACATTATAATATGTAATGCTTGCGAACAAGTTAACAAACATAAATTACTTAATAAGAAGAAATACTTAATATTCACATGGTCAGGTAGAGCAAGGTAAGGAAATAAAAATAAATAATGATAATAAATATATCATGATAAGATAACAAATATGCAAATGCATGTAATATATACATTATATAATTCTTTAGTTACAAGTCATCTCAAATGCAATGCACAGGTTTGGAATCCACACAAGATGAAATACAGCCTTATGTTGGAAAAGATACAGAATAGGTTCTTGAGATATTTATACCTAATGGAGACAGTATGAGGTGTATCCATTGTATTGTATCCTCTGATTTATTCCACATTGTTCGTGTTGGGTATGATGGGATATTATGAGCGAAGGGTAAGAAGGGAGCTTAGTATGGTGACCTATATTTTTAAGTTGATTTGTGGTGTGATAAATAATGCGGAAATGCTTAAAATAGTGGAGTTCTGCATTCTGAATAGTGGGCCTCACAGGCGCACCAACTTGGTTAAAAAGTCTCCGCTGGCATGGGCAATACACACTCTGAATTTGATTGTGGGCAGGATAAACATCTTCCAGTGTACTCTGTGTTAATTTACAAAGGTTGCGTGTGCATGATAAATAAGTTATAATGTAAATAATGTAATAATTGTATTGCTTTTCTATTGTTTTGAGTACAAACCTGTAAAAATATAATAAGTGGAGAGTAAATAAAAACTGAATATGAGGACAAATCACGCAGAGTGAATTAGCCCACCATAAGCTTAAGCTTGTGTTATGGGATATTAAACCAACAATATTATATTTTATAGTAAATACAGGTATAGATAAACAACCAGAACAATTTCAAAAACGCCATTTTCCAACTTGCCCTGGCTGGGGATCTAACCCAGAACCTCCGGCTTAGCAGACTAGTGTGTTGACCACTACGCCACAAAGGTTGTCCAAAAAAAAAAGAAATGAGCAAGTAGGCGAAGCATGAGATGTTTTTGTTTAGTCCTTTAGTCTCTTATGACATCTACATGAAGAAATCCTATTCCAGGGTGGAAACCACACAAAACTGTAAGACTAGCACTTGGAGAATACTCGTGTATTGGTCAGTACACAGTAACTAACAGGTCATACAAACTTATTCGCAAAAATTTCCTTCTCGAATATATGTACAATAACCTCTGTGGCCTAGTGGTCATCATGCTGGGCTGTCACACCAAAAGTCCCAGGTTCGATCCCCAGTCAGGTCAACATGGAAAATGATCTTTTCCAGATGGACCGGGGTCTTGGATGTTTATCTATATATGTATTTGTTATAAAATATAGTATAGTTGAGTTAGTATCCCATAACACAACTCTCGAACTTACTTTGGGACTAGCTCAATCAGTGTGATTTGTATATATTTATTTATATTTTTATTTTATGTAGTGGGCAAACCTCTCGAGACCCTTGCTTTGTAGTAATAAATCACGAGACTATGTACTTACATCTATGTCCAAGAATCTTCTTATGAGTCTTCATGTGAATATTCATGTGAATATTCATTAGCCTGTACCTCTTGAATGTCTTATAACCGCAGATCTCGCATGTCGGCAGCTCCATGTCCACCTCATGCACCTTCCATAAGTGCGTATGCAGTGCCTGCGCCGTCAACAACACCTTTCCACATTCCTGACATATCAGTTTACCATTCTGGTGACATTTGCGGTGGTATGTTAGAGCAGATTCTGTTTTCAAACGGATGTGGCAACCTTTGAATGAACACATTGTTCCTTTATCTTCAGGGTCATCCTTTTCAATAACTGGGCTTTTGTTCTCTGGCAGTGGTGATGGAACAGCTGAGTTTTCCTTTGAAGGAGACAGAATTTTGGCACTATCAGCAGCCACTTGAGGAATAGAAGATATCAAATCTGGAGTGACGTTTGACACTTGTATGACATTGCACTGAGCACTAGACATGGCTGTATCTGCTAGCTTCACATACTGAGTGGAAACCTCATTGGTGTACACAATGTTGATGCTGGCCTCCTGGATGATCTCTTTGGGATCAACCTTTTCAAAGTTTGGTGTACTCATCTTATGGAGCTCATCTACTGATATGAATGCTACACCTTTTGGCAGATCACTGTTAGCATTCACAATGTCAGGCACAATTTCTATAACCTGAGGTATTTTCACGTCTGCCATTTCTGCAGCGACGGGGACTTCAGGAGGTGGTTTACTTTTACTGTCGTTTTTCTTCAGTTTCGCATTTTTTAAAGCTATTTGAACAAGACTTTTGACCATTTTTTTGACATCCTTTATTCCCATTTTGTGATGTGATCGTAGATGGGTTCTCAATGTTTCTTCAGCTTCGAACACACTAGTGCAACCTGGACAAGGAATCTGGATGTTGTCTGCCAAGCCGTTGCTTTTAGCTAGCTCTGGGTGCTCAGTGAACAAGTGGAACTTAATGTCGTCTTCCGCGAACGCCATGTAAGGACAGGCCTCGCATTGGAAGAACGCCGTTGAACCCACTGATTTCTCCTCGTAAGACATCACCTTCTCCTTGGTCACTGGCTTCCCTTCATTGTCGCTTAAATTCATTTTATCCACTTTCATAACAAAGCATGACGAAGACATTTTACCGTTTTATTCCCTTATGCTTTACATTCATTGAATTACATTATTATATTTTGGAAAACTATTTTGTAGAAAATACAGCTACACTAAAAATCAGCTGTAATGTAAACATGGAATTGATTTGTCAATGTCAAAGTGGCAAAACTGTCAATCCGGTTATTTTTTTATATTTTGTCGTGCTTGACGTAAGTCAAGGCTTTTCAGTAAAATTGATAGGTATTTTACTAAACTATATATATGTATATATAGTTGTATATTCAATCTTTGGTATTTTTTTACTAAAAATTTTCAGATTCCTATGTATCTATGCTAATATATGTAGGTACAATACAAAGCATAGATAAACTATGAATCTGTGCTGTCTGTGCTAGGAAAGTGGAGCCAAATGGAGCAAACCAGTGGTGCCATTTTTGAAGGCGGAATCACTAAATGAACAATTTTTGTATGGAAAAGCAATTTGTTTAGTTGACTCCGCGTTTCGAAGATAGCACCACAGTGAGCTTGGCTGTCGCAACGCCATTGGTTGAATTTTCTTTTCACACGTCACTTGACGTCACGCTAAATGTCAGTGTCAATAGGTGTCGGTGTTTTGCTGGAGAATTGGAGATTTAATTTGCAATTTTACAAAGAATCCGCTGAAAATGAGTGTAAGAGTCGTGATTTTTAAATGTACTAATATGGTTTTATAGTGAAAGGAGTAGTGCTTATTAATCTTTTTAATTTCAGTTGGAAATAGAATCCATGGTACGCTATGCGTCGCCTATCAACCCGGCGGTATTTCCACACCTGACTCTGCTCTTACTGGGCAGCGGCATCTTCTTCACAGCCTGGTTTTTCGTCTATGAAGTCACAAGCACCAAAATGTCCAGGGATCTGTTCAAGGAATTACTTCTATCGTTGGTAGCTGCGTTGTTCTCTGGCTTTGGCATTCTGTTTCTACTGCTCTGGGTGGGCATCTACGTTTGATATATTTGTTAGCATTTAAGTTAGATCTACGGCGAGCATTCCTTGCTAATTCATAATGTTGTATGAATGGGTGTGTATATTTAAGAAATAAAGTTTATTACCAAATTATAACCTATTTGTTTCTTGATAAGATCAATACCTATTGTTGAGCATAAACTTAATTCTTAAAATAAGGAAAACACATGTACAGTGCACAGAAATGAAACCATTTATTTTTAGTAAATTAAAGAAATTGCCTTCAAGGGCATAATAATCTCAGTAAATACAAACTTAATTTGCAGCACATGCAAAGCACAATTCACATTACATACTGCCACATATTAATTCAATAAAGGTAGGTATTCCTTATTAATTAGTTATTATTAAGTAGGCACTTAATATAAAAAACAAAAGTACTTCAGTTTGTCACATACTACAACCAGAGAATGTGGCTCCCTCCTGAATGCGTAACCCCAGCAAAATGTTGCGCCTTAGAGAAATGAGAGTATTACATATACTTAGTTGATAGTAAGCCTCATATTGTTCAAATATAGCAAAATTCGTTCATGTTGTATTTCCAAAGTTATTCGAGAAAAACTGATTTTGCTGGAGTAACATTACCCCAGCAAGATGTTTTAAAAAAAAAGCGTTTTGCCTAGAATCAATTATATGAAAAGACAGCTCTTAATGAGTTGTAAATGTATACCAATAGCATAATTTTCAGTCATAAATAGCAAGCCGTCTTTCATTGTGTTCTCCTATATTTATTAGTGGCGACAAGGGTGGGATACATCGACGGAGTACTGTGTTTCCTAGATGATGTTTTAATTACAGCTAGTAGCAAATCCCTGCATATAGAGAGACTTAGGGCAGTTTTACAACGTTTTCAGGATGCTGGTTTGACTTTAAACACGGATAAATGTTCTTTTTTTCAAAATGAAATTTCCTACTTAGGTTATATCATTAACAAATTGGGTATAAAAAAATGTCCTAAAAAAGTCAAAGCAATTAAAGTTATTTCCTGAGTTAAAATAAATTAGGTACTTTTAGGAATTTGGGGGGAGAAGTAGTATGTAGGTTTTCTATGTAAGAAGGACCTGTTCTGTCGATTAAACGTCAGTCATAAATAGCAAGCCGTCTTTTATTGTGTTCTCCTTTATTAATTCTGAAGCTGACTGACTGAACCCACCAGTGCTGTTCCTACTTCCGGTATGAAGACTTCTTTTTACAACCATCCCCATTTAGTCTTTGGTCCTTTTAAAATACCTGCGCCCTGTCCTAAGAACCGCTAGCACCGTTCTAGTTTCAGCATGGGTAACCCACGATTTTTACATTTCTCACTTTCCAGTTATATCAACATGTGTTTCCCACGGCGATTGGTTGGCGACCCTCTTGATTAGCTTGCTATATAATATAATCTGTGCTCTTGACTAAGCACTGACGGCGCCCTCCGGGCTGGGTTCCTTGATCGTTCTCTCCCGCTCCCGCTCGCGCCGGTACTGGTCATCTAGCAGGACTGTCTCGTGCATCCTCTTGGAGGCCAGCGACTCCACGCGATCGTACAGCACCGGAGAAGACATCACGAAATGCCTGAATGAGACATGTAGGTACACTACTTCACATCTTTTTTCGGAAATCACAATATCGCAGCGGGTTGGGTAGAATACCAAAGAAGTATTAATACATCAGCTGGTTTCTTATTTACCAGCCAATTTGGAGTCAGACTAATAGAAAAAAGTCAGCCGGTAAAAATCTACACTAGGTAAGTGGTAAGTAGTAACGAGAATTGGGCAGGCAGCGTCGTATGTACCACGACTTTATACCTACCTACTACCATCTACTGCGTCCAATTACGAACCCGCCAGCCCATCATGGTGGGCCGGCGCATCGTCGTTGACGCATGACGTACGAGTATATAGTTAGGCCTTTTAGTCCAGCAGCAGCAGCAGGTGCTCTGATATAGGAGGCTATGGAGGAGAGAGGCCTATGTCCAGATAAGGATAGCACTACAGGCTGCTTTGTATGGATTGGATAGACTGACATAGGTAATTATTATAGGTGTTTAAAGAATGATTTTGTGGTAACTACGTACCTAAAGTCAGCCTCGTCGAGCCGGTACACCTGCGTGATCTCCACGGCTACGACGGACGCCACGCGTTTCCGGTCCTTCATGATCAGTGCCACTTCGCCGAAGTGAGCCCCGTCTTCCAAATGGCACACCTAAGGTGGCACAAGGAGTTATTAGAGCGTCTGTGTTTGAGCGCGATGCGACTGAAGTGATGCATGTATTGACTAATCACAATGCTCCAAATCGTCGCTCCGCTTTCTATTCGGTCAATTCATCATGGCAAAATAGAAATGTAAGGCAAAGAGATTAGAATACTTACTGCTGGCATGTACTTACACTGGAGAATGTTATATATGATTTGAACATGGAAGATAGCTATCTATATTTGCTATCCTGCGCGGCACATTAGGTGGCTAAGCCAAATCACTTGCCTTCCTCTTCCTTTCATTCCAAGGAAGCATGATCCTTTCAGTGGTGAATATGTGCTTACGATTACGAACCTCCACGCCTTTAAGTGAATACACAGCCACGCAGCCATTAGCTATAAAGTACATGCAGTTGCCGATATCCAGTGCGCGGACCACCAAGTCATTCGGCAGGAAAACTTCAGGGTGCAGCCGGCCTAAAATCTCGCCCACCACCGACGCCGGCACGCCGTCGAAGAGCGACACCTTGTTCACCAGTTTGTGGCACGTTTGTAGTGTTATCTCGTTGCGGAGTTGCTCTATAAATAGCAATAGCATTTATTTATTGTAAACGTCACTTGCAGACTTTAATGGCCCATGAGTAAAATGACTGAGTGAAGTAGTTGTCTATCCATGGGCGTACCCAGGTCTGGGCCAGGGGGGCGGGGGGCAAATCAGATTTTATAAGCGTCTAATCAAATAAATAAAAATAGGTCTTTTTTTTATACAATGTGGAAGGAACATACCCGTAATAAATGGAACCACGGGCTATACTAGATTACTATAGTATAATGAAATTAAAATAATAGCCGAACCAAAAAAAAATTCGACATTTCCATAAAAAAGTGTGCAGCCGCTCGGGAAATTTGTACGAGATTCTCGACATTTTTTTGGTTATTTGGTTGTTATTTTAATTTAATTATACTATAGTGATCTAGTATAGCCCGTGGTTTGATTTATTACGGGGATGTCCCTTCCACGTTGTATAAATTCTTTAAAAAAAATAGCTATTTTAAAAGTAACTTTCAACTCACTTTCTTCAGCAAAAGAGTTTATTAAAGGTCATAAGCACGAATTCAAGGGTGACTGATACTTTGTATAAATGATGTAAGACATTGCTCATGATGGATTGTAACAGATTGCTCTGCACTGTGATCTCTAAAAGCCCTAACCCAACTTGGCATGTATTGAGGGTTCTTCTTTTCAAGTTGATTGGCTAAAATTACTATATTTTACGACACGCGAGATGCCTATAGCTAGGCATTTAGCCGAGAGTTGTACCTGTACCATCGATGAAATAATATTACTAGTAATATTTCATCGATGGCTGTACCCAGTTCAAACAGGGTTGGTGATCCAGTGACGAAGGCAACCGTTCCCGCACACCGCGCTTACCGGACAAATAGGCCAGCGCGTTGTCTTCTCTAAAGAACATCTCATGGAATGTGTACTCGTAGAAAGCGATGACCCGCCTCTTTAGCGGGCCGGGGAACTGCTTTTGCCTCATGTATGCCTGGTAGAAACAAGAAATATTTGATACGTGATGATGAGATAAGGATGAGAGAAGGATTTTATGTTTCTCAATTCGAGGACAGTTCACGGACAGAGATCAACCTCCTCACCGGAACGCAATCGCTTCCGAACAGAGACAGGACGACGCATGCAGATTAGCCCATACATCTGCATTATTTGTAGCTGTACCAAGCTTGATTTGTACCCAGAGTCTTAATCGTAGCAATAATTTGAGCCAACGACTCGATAAGAAAGACAAGGAGACAGGTCTACTTAACTATGCTATCACCACAATATTGTGTTAGAGCACCAACCTCCACTTCATTCATCAGCTCGTAATACTTCATGGTGGAGTCGAGTACCGTAAAATACACCTTCAAGATGAACACTGAAAATAATTATTAAAAAAGAACTGTATGATAGAGTTGTACCTATTCTACACGAAGATATTTTTATTAGTAGCTCTGTCGATGGAGTGATAAGATTTTTTACAGGACGTAAATTTCGATATCAAGGTCCGTGATATTGATTACACTCTTTAAAGAAGAAAAAGGGCAAAATACAAAAAAAAAATCAATGTTCTTACTTACAAACTTGCGACGGGTTGATCAACTAAAGAGACAAACACATAGACGGATAATTATAGACGTGACAAGTACTGTGACGGTAAAAGTTCAACAATCATCATATCTCCTTTTGACTGCGCTATTCTGTTTTAGGTATCACTGGCCAGTGCAATTCAGTTTTAAACCTCCGACGAAAAAGAAGTTTGTCTGTCTTTCTGTGTAGCGCTCGAACATTTAGTTAT
This sequence comes from Acrobasis suavella, assembly GCA_943193695.1. NCBI lineage: Eukaryota > Metazoa > Arthropoda > Insecta > Lepidoptera > Pyralidae > Acrobasis > Acrobasis suavella. The sequence continues at coordinate 3,112,611 of OW971940.1, forward strand.
GTTGTCATCAACATCGAACATGTAGTTTTTAGCTATGTTTGAATGTCAGGGTTTTTCCTAGCAAATAATAGATGGCGCTACAGATATCAATTGGAATATGTAGTTCCGCAACTCATCACTAGATGGCGTTCTTCAAAGTCGGGTTATTTTTTCAATTTGCCTAGCAAATAGGTAAACTTGTTTCCAGTAACTTGCTACGCCCAACCTAACCGCCGGCCGTCCTTTATATACTGGATCTTTACTCCAAAAGCGGCACAAGTACGTATCTACTACGTACATAGCTACGTGCCCACAATATCCAGCAAAATTGAGCGGAACGCATAGATAATACGTTTAGTCTTGACTGTCATGTCCAAAGAATATAAACCTTATAGAGGAAAGAAGTAACATAGTTAGAGTCATTTCATGGTGTACAAAAAATAAGATACATGATTTTTTTTATTAGCCGTTTCAGTCCCATTGTTGGGCAAAAGCCTCCCCTCTCTCTTTCCATACGTCCCGGTCCCTTGATATCACCCTTCACGTCTTTTCAAACTGGGTCAAATCATCCGCTCATCTTTTTCTTGGTCGTCTCGGTTTTCTTCAGCAATTTGGTATCCAAACCTTTAATTCGGACTTTTGCGCATCCGTAAGGGACCACGTTTAAGCACCATAGGTTAGGATGGGCAAAATACACACGTCGACCAGTCTCTTCTTCAGACAAGTTGGCAGATTGCCTTTCAGCAATTCGTTCATCGACCAGAAGCTACGCCAAGCGTTTTCTATTCTTCGGTCGATTCCTTTATCCTGGCGATAATAGAAGAAAACAATCTGCCCAAGGTAGACGTACTTGTCGATATACTGCAATACTGTATGTCCTGCCCATCAACTTCGACTCTACGGTTCGTTCCGTTGGTCATTAACTGGGGTTTCGCTCTGTTCATTTGAAATCCAAATTAAAGGCTGGCCGTGCTGAAATCTTGTAGCATTTGTTCAAGCTGAGATGCAGAAGAGGCGAACAACACGATTTCGTCAGCGAAACGGAGATTTGTTAATCTTTTTTTGCCGACGACAATGCCCCTGTCCTCCTAAGAAGCAGTTACGTGTAGGAAGATTTCTTCGAGCGCACTAGTGAAAGTTTCGGGGAGAGCGGGCCCCCTGTTTATATATTGATATTAAGACCATTAGCATGCATTTTAATGTCGGCTGTGCTGTTCTTATATATGGTTTTTAAAATAGTAATATACACTTCATCTATGTCTTGGTTTTATAAGTGTAAAAGTGCCTGTAAAGGTCTAATTACTGAATAAACATTTGAATCTTTGAATCTTTGAATCTATAGCGCTGTAAATATGGAATCGAGATGCAGACTGTCAAATGCTTTTGTTTAATCTACAAAACCCAATACGAACCTATATAAGTTAATTGCTAAGTACTTAATTATAATCATCATAATCATAAGTCAAATTTAGCAGATATATTGATATTGCGCGGCATACCTACCTAAATTGTAAATCATGAAAATACTGGTGATCACTATGATGACAGAGATGACGGCGATCTCGTCGGGCCACTCCAGCGCGAACATGGTGTGGTAGCTCGCCCCTGTACGAAAAAAAAATGCCTTACTCAATACATACTTACATAAGTATTTTGCACCCTCAACTCGGGACAGGGGATGGATTTGTTTTGTTTTTTTGGAAAGTCTTTTTGGCAGGGGCGTAGCTACCGCCGTATCTGCCGTATCAATTATAAGGGGCCCCCGGGCTACGGGGGCCCCTAACGTGCGTGAGCAATAATTAATAAAAACTTTCCAATTTTTTATTTATTTCAGAAATGACAAAGGTCAAAAAAAGCCATTTCTTTTTTTTCCGCGTATAGCGTGCATTCAAAAGTTGGCAACACCCTACATCGGTTATCGCGGGCTTCGGGATTTCCCCGTTTATGTCATATCATGTACAAAGGATAGATGATCAATAATCATGTACAAAGGATAGATGATATACCACGGAGAGAAGTGTCAAAACTTTGCAAAAAGTGACAGATAGATAATTATGATGAATAAATATTTCTTTTAATTCTATGTAAACCTTTTGTTTTCTTTTGTGAGAAATCTTTACCCTTCCTTCCTTCAAACAAATTTTTATACGGGGCCCCACCAAGGCACGCTACGCCACTGTTGTTTGGTCATCACTATGACTCTCGGACGTTGCCGTCCTCTATCGACTATATATCCATATACCTAGATTCTTACCTAGGTCTTTTTATTTTGTTGAAATACCAGTAAAAAAGACGACCATAGCCGAGTGCGACAAACTAACGATAACGGTTGCCCAGAGCAAAAGAGAAAAGCTATCAAAGTGACGAGGGAAACGCTTTTGTTTAAACGATTGTTCGTCAGAAAAATGTCAAATAGCAATACGTGCCAGACATATAATGGTTGTTCATTATATGTCTTATTTATTGTATTGCTGCGCACGAAATTTTTCTTTTTCAAAATGTAAACTGTGTTATTCATATGTATCTTACCTAGGAAAGATGGATCTTGCTGATTGATTGATTGATCTTTTAATGTCTTATCTGAGTTTATAATTAAATTATTGTTATTTTTTGGTGTACACTAAAGTATCACTTACTTGCTGCATTTCCGATAGTGATAAGACAAAATAAAACAACCCCTATATATAACATTAAACAATTCATTTCTGGTCATATTTTATAGTACGCTATGTGTATCTTGTACCTTTATATCTATGATCTTACCAAAGAAAGCCGACAGACTTATATAGAGGCCGGTCCTGTAGCGTGCCATGATGGGTATTGAATCGAAATTCAGGATTTTATCAGAGGACATGGAGATGTGCAAGAATCGGGCGTAGCCCGTCGGCGTCAAACCGCTCCCTGAAAATGAGACATGCTTTTATATTATAACATCCAACAAATATACTGAAATTGTTTTGAGCGACACCGGGCGTGGTCCGCACTTGGATGGGTATAACCGCGCAAGATGCACAAAAAATCTCAAGCTCCTCCGTGCTTCGGCTGTCACCATTGTATGGTAGTCGTCAAGCCATGTCAAGTAGTCTAGCTTTTATTTTGAAACGGCATGTCAGATATTGGCGAAATTATGTTATTTCAAAGAAATTGCATATATTGATGCATAACTAGTTTTCACAGTCAAAATATGAACTCAAAAGAGAATATGTTCGATCATATCATATTTGAACATCAGTATGGAAAACTTCTACACACTCATATTTTTTATCAAGTTCATACGTGGGGCGCACTATAAGTTTCCGGAATGAATATGAAAAAATACTATTAAAGGTACAAAATTAATTTATTGTTTTTCAAAATAATCTCCCTTGGCGTCTATGCACTTTTTCATTCGATGAAACCAGTTTTGAAAACTTTTGTGCCACTCCTCTGTGGTGACCTCTGAAACGTGTTTTTCATACTCCTCGACAGCCTCTTCTGGTGATGAAAATCGTTGACCGCGTAATTGGTTCTTAATTTTTGGGAACAGAAAAAAGTCACAAGGTGCCAGGTCGGGACTGTATGCAGGATGACTCATGAGTTCTACATTTTTCGCCTTCAAAAAGTCGTTTGTCTGTCTGGCCGTGTGAGAACTAGCATTGTCGTGGTGTAGGATGATACGGCGTTTACGGTTATTTTTACGGAGTGTGTCAATAACTTCCGGCAAACAAATGGTCGTGTACCAGTCACTATTCACTGTACGACGATTCTCTAAAGCAACAGTAGCCACGTGTCCAGTTTTATTAAAAAAAGAAGCAATCATCCGCTTAGATGCACTTTTCACGCGCGCCACTTTGGTTGGTTTCGGCTCATCTTGAAAGACCCATACGCTCGATTGCTGCTTTGTTTTGGGATCGTAGCAATAAATCCATGTTTCGTCACCTGTTACTATGTCCCACACCAAATTTGACGCACCTTCGTTGAATCTGGTAAGCATGGCACTGCACCAAGTGACGCGGTCCGTTTTTTGAGCCTCGGTCAAGTTGTGTGGGATCCACCGCGAGCACAGCTTTCTCACACCCAAATGTTTGTGTAGGATTAATTGTATTTGACTCATGCCTATTTCTAAGGATGCGCGAATTTCATGGTAGGTCACATGCCTGTCTGTTTCAATCATACGGCGCACAGCATCGATGTTTTTGTTGGTCACAGCGGTGGACGGCCGACCATCGCGAGATTCGTCACTGAGATTGATACGACCACGCTTGAATTCTGCAAACCAGCTATAAACAGTTGTCTTGCATGGTGCTTCATTGTCAAAAGCTGTTTCAAGCCGAGCGATGCTCTGTTGAGCTGTCAAATTACACTTAAAATCGTAGAAAATCATACTACGAAAAATTTCCCGAGTTAAATCCATGTTGATGCAGACACACAATTTTTTAAATGGCGCCACAAGGTAAAAACAAAAGACAGTCAGATGAAACAAACTGCATTCTACTGCCAAAGAGTTCTATTTTCAAATGTTGCAATAAATTTTTAAATATTGTTTATGTAAGTGGCCAGTTCCGGAAACTTATAGTGCGCCCTATGTATTTGACTGTCGAAAACTAATTACATGCTAGATATATGCAATTTCTTTAAAATTGCAAAATACTGCCGAAATCTCACATGTCCTTTCAAAATAAAAGCTATAATACGTATTTATGAAAAGGTCTAAGGTCAAGGGGATTCTTAAGACAGCTTGAAAAATCAGACACCTGTGTACACTTTACACACACGAGAAACAAGCAAGCAACAACTTTCCCCATCAGAAACTGATCAGCTCATTGGTCACTTTGTATGGCCAAAATTATTTTGCTAATTCAATATACTTGTACCTACGTTTTGTGGCAAAAGTTGTTTAGTATCATGGACTCAATTTATTCAGCCTTGAAAAGTTTTAGTGTATTTTGTTAGATCTTGTATAATGGACAATTCTAAAGATATGAAAACCCTCATCTCATCATTATCTACCACGCTCTCACCCCAAGAAAAAGAAACACCTTAAGTAGAAAAAGTAAAGAAAGTTCCCCCTCCGCCTCCCATCATCGTAGATGAGGTAAAGAACTACCAAAACTTTTATCTTAACTCAAAGTCAGCCTGAAATCACCTTTTCAATTAAAATATTGAATGGTGACAGCGTCAAAATTAATGCGTGTAATGTAGACGCATACAGGGCCGTAACGAAGCTTTTATCAGGGAATAATTTTGTATGGCATTCCTATGAAAATAAGCAGGAAAGATCTATTAGAGTCATGGCAAAAAAGTTGCCTTCAACATGTAAGCCGGAGAGAATCGTAGAAGATCTCAAAGCAAAGGGCTTACAATCGAATACTAGGGTGTTTGGTTGACATACAACCCCTGAAAACATCGAAACTTATTCCCCAATGTAAAAGGTGTCAGGCTTATGGTCATACACAAATGTATTGTGCTAAAGAGCCAAGGTGTGTAAAATGCACGGGAAAGCACTTAACTAAAGATTGTAAAAAAGCAGCAACCGAGAAACCAAAGTGCGTGCACTGCGGAAAAGATCACCCGGCTAACTACGGAGGTTGTATGATAGCCAAAGAAATACAGAAATTAAGAAATAAGACTGCTAAAAAACATGTAGTCAGTCAAGATAAGGAAGCTCCACAGAGAGCAAATATTAAGCCTGTCTCGGCTATAAGTACTTGTAGAAACGTTTCTTATGCTTAGACTCCCGCAAAAAATTCAATGAGCTCCCAGCGCAAAGAGCAAGTCACCCCTAATGAAAATAAGTTGGACAAAATACTCAAGCTTATGACTTCATTTGATGAACGTCTGAAAAAAATTTAATATAGCACGAAGATCGCTTTTTTCCAAAAACAAACAATGAAAAATCTTAAAATTATGGCGTGGAATTGCAATGGGCTACTTAAAAACAAAAATGAACTGCAAGTAGTCCTAGATATGGAAAATATTGACGTGTGTTTAGTCTCCGAAACACATTTCACTAAACAATCATACATTACATTTAAAGGCTATAAGATTTACAATGCATTGCATCCAGCAAACAAAGGAAGAAGCGGCAGTGCTGTGTTCATCAAGGAAAATATCTTAAACATGAAATACCACAAGTTCAATGCACTGCAGTTCAACTAAACACCAAAAACTACCCGCTAACAGTGGCAGCAATATACTGTCCACCTCGACACAAAATAAATAAAGATTTGTATTTAAATATTTGACATACGCTTGGCGATAGATTTATCCTAGGTGGAGACTTCAATGCGAAAAACACATATTGGGGCTCTCGACTTACTAACACAAAAGAAAGAAGGCTGATGCAAGCTATCAAAGAATTGCACTGTGATGTTGCATCAACAGGATATCCAACATACTGGCCAACGGCCAACTTAAAATACCAGACCTAATAGACTTTTTCATTTACAAACAATTGTCATCTAATTATAGGAGAACAGATCAAAGCTTTGATATGAACTCAGACCACTCAGCCATATACTTAGAAATAAGTGAGAAAGTTCTGAGTAAGGAAACAAATTTATCTCTAGTCAATAAACATACTGATTGGCAAAGATTTAAAATTGAATAAGATAGCAATATCGAACTTAGAGTACCAGTAAAGACTCCCGAGCAGCTTAATCTTGAAATGTTTGTTACCCTAATACAACGGACTACCTGGAACAAACGAGTAATCCAGAATCATGTTGATGAGTGTAAAAACACGTACCTTCAAAAGCTTACCAGTGACCGTAGCACAGATTACTCACTCTGGAAGGCCACAAAATATTTAAAACGCCCCATCAACCACATCCCTTCCCTAAGAATGGGATCTGGAAAGTGGGCAGTTACTAATGGACAAAAAGCTGCTAAGTTTGCTGATCATCTAGAGGATATTTTTAAACCAAATGAAAGTCAGGAAGTAAACTATGAGGCCGAAACTGAGGTAATCAGCGATATCAATGATGAGCAAGACAACATAAAGCTTGTGATACCGAATGAAGTCTTACGTGAAATAAAACAACAGATCAATCCAAAAAAGATCACCTGGCTTTGATCTGATATCAGGGGAAATACTAAACATCCTTCCTAGAAAAGCTCTAATTAAACTAACAAATCTGACAAATGCTGCATTGAGACTTAGGTATGTACAAGAATTGTGGAAAATTGCTGAAGCTATAATGATAGCAAAACCTGGAAAGCCACCAAATGAAACAACGTCTTATAGGCCAAAATCCTTGCTGCCTTTAATGTCAAAACTGTTCGAAAAACTGTTACTTAAAAGGCTAAAACCTATAATTGAAACGAGAAATCTTATACATGAACATCAGTTTGGCTTTAGAGAAAAACAATCTACAATTGATCAGGTACATAGGATAACTAACATCGTTGAACAGTCTCTAGAAAATAAAAAAGTTTGCTTAACTATCTTTCTAGATGTAGCACAAGCTTTTGACAAAGTGTGGAATGAAGGCCTTATTTTAAAACTCAAAAGATTGCTTTCCAAAGTCTTTGTAGAGATACTAACGTCTTATATAACCGATAGAGCCTTTAGAGTGCGACAAGATCATGCATACTCTGAAGTTAAGGAAATAAAAGCTGGAGTACCTCGAGGAAGTGTATTAGGTCCGGTCCTATTATACACCTGCGACATTCCTGAACTAGAAGAAAACACTATTGCCACTTTTGCTGATGACACAGCTATTATGGCAGTTGGAAACAGTCATGCCGAAGCAGCAGAGAAAGTCCAAGCAGCTGTAAATAAAGTTCACAACTGGACAAAGAAATGACGAATTAAACTAAACGAATCAAAATCTGTCCACGTCAACTTCACAAATAAAAATGATGACTACCCGTCTACACAAATGGACAGCAGGTGCCATATGAAAACACTGCTAAGTACCTAGGTATGACACTTGACGCGAAGCTTCGCTGGAAAGCCCACGTCATAAAGAACTCGTCCTCATGCCAGTATGGACTTATGGTATACAGTTATGGGGTTGTACCAAACAAAGTAATATTGAAATAATTCAACGCTTCCAAAATAATGTACTGAAGGCCATTGTGAATGCGCCCTGGTATATAAGAATCGACGATCTACACCGGCACCTTAACATGCAGACCGTCAATAAAGTTATCAAGAAATACGCCGAAGCACATGAGTATAGACTGCATGGTGAACCATGTGAATGTGGAGGCTATCCAGTTCCTCGATAACACGGACATAGTGCGACGTCTCAAAAGAACTAAACCTTTTAAACTAGTGTAGTTTAAAAAAACAGTGATATTATAGTGCAGTGTTGTGCCAATAGAGACACAAGAACAAAGTGCCTTCCCCTTAATAGAGACAGTAAAAAAAGTGCCGATGGACACATTCTTAGTCAATAACGTATAAAACTAGGTCAATGTTAAATTACTTATTAGTCTGAGTTAAGGCTAGATTGTAATATTATTAGCGTACTTATTTACTTTAGTAGGTACGTTAAAGGATAAAAAAAACTATCAAACGCTGTAGTTGGCACGAGCGATGTCAAAATTAGTACCTAACTAAGAATAAAACAAAAAATATCGTATAAGTGTGGTAAACTTACGATAAATATACACTATAGGAGCCATATACAGATAGCAACAGCAGAGGTGTGTAATGATGAAGAACATGGTCAGCTGCCGGATCACACCCAGCCAGATGTAGGAGCTGAAGAACAACTGAAATGATGTAAGCATTGTAACCATATTTCAACGATAGATATGTCAAATGCCTTTATAACAATAAAATATTGTTTAAAAACTTTACACTGTGTTGGATCTGTATCCCCATGCAAGCCTCCCAAAGAACCGGGGTGAGAAGACCCGTAAATTTAAAAGGAGATACAAATATTAATTACCCTACATCTTGTTTTAAGAAAATAAGCAAACAGATTTTTATTTCTCCTCGTAATTTGCTGAGCTGTTGGCCCCAAAACAGACTTGTAGATATAAAATATAGGGCTTAGCCTAAGCTTATACTTAATTAGCCTAATCCAGTAGCATGTAGCAAGTAAAATTATTTATGTGCCATGGATTTGGCCCTACCAGAAGTGAAATATTCCATCTAAACAACAATGCTGTTGTCGTGTGGTGACGGTAAAGAATTGTCAGCACCCCTTTTTTCTCCCACGGGTGTCATATAAGACGACTAAGAACGGTGACAGATAACAGGGAAAGGATGGTAGCATCCTGACTTTATAACATCTACTGCGTTAAACAATCCGTCAGCTAAGCGTAGTGATTATAAGCAAATCCTATCTTTATTGGCAGAATTTTCTTTAGTTCAGTAATGGACTGATAGGCTAAAGAAGAATAACTGGCCAAGGGCGAGTCTGACTCGCGCATGAAGGGTACCGTACCATTGTCTATAAAAAAATCACGTTTGTTGAATGGGAGTAAATATTTATTTTATCCTATTTATAGTATTTGCTGTTATAGCGGTAACAGAAGTACATCATCTGTGAAAATCATCTGTTAACTGTCTAGCTATCACGGTTCATGACATACAGCCTGTTGACAGACAGGTAGACGGACGGACAGACGGAAAGCGGAGTCTAGTATCTGACATCAATATTACCAAGAAATCATCTGTAATTTTCAATGTGAGTCTGTGGTTATAGTTTGCAAGGAATCTTGGAGAATATGTCTAAGAGTTAGTGGAAATACAATAATATGAGTAGATCAAAGAAAGTTTGAGTGTAGATAACTAGCAATGAGCCCTGAACAACGTTTTAAAGCTTTGAATTACTGGTGAAGATATAGGTAAATAGACTGCAACAAACCTTAGAGAAAGTTTTTAAGTATTGGAATACTGAGAAGATGCGCACGATTTTCAGTATAGCGAGGATGTGCGCGACGAGGAGGTAGCGGGAGTTGTGCCAGCCGTGGTGCAGCAGGATGTAGGCCAGCGGGATGCTCGTCAGCAGGTCCGGGAAGAACCAGCGGCGGAGGTAGCGGCTGAAAATGAACAAGCTTATGTTATAATACGCAAGGCTACTTTCATTGCCTTGAGGTCAGAGAAACCTTCGGGTCGCCGCTCGTCACACTCGCCCTGATGATGATCTAAACCGATCGAAACTAGTCAGCCCCGACTACACTACGTGAGTAAAACCGTCTCTAAAATCTACTTGTTATTACTAAACCGGATGGTGGCGAGGATGTGAGCGCTGAGGAGGTAGCGGGCAGTGTGTCAGCCGTAGCATAGCTGGATGTACGTAAATGAGATGCTCGTCAGTAAGTCCAAGAAAAACCAGCTGTGGAGGTAGCTGGAAACGAACGAGCGCATGAAACTTTCCTACGCTAGGTCTAGGTAAGGCTTAGACAAATAAAAAAAAAATATATAGGGACAAATAACACTGATTGAGCTAGCCCCAAAGTAAGTTCGAGACTTGTGTTATGGGATACTAACTCAACGATACTATATTTTATAACAAATACATATATAGATAAACATCCAAGACCCAAGACAATTTGAAAAGGGCCATTTTCCAACTTGCCCTGACCGGGGATCGAACCCGGGACCTCTGGGTGGCGGACTAACATGGTGACCACTACGCCACGAAGGTCGTATTGTAAATGCATTCTCAGGGGGTTTTACATCAGGGAGCTGCTATTTCTTTTCGATTTCGTGTGATCCTCCGCATCTTTGGGTGACCATTGATAGGTATTATATACATTTGAAGAAAAAAAAAAAGCTAAGCTGCTCATGTGCTGCTGAATTGCTGACTCGCACTTTGGGTTCCGAAGCAGTACAGCTTGCAAGGGTTAAGATCAGGCCGGAAGGCTGGTAAACGAGTATTCTAGTAGGGCTTTGTATATAAGTACTCGTATTATTAACAGATCAAATGAGACGGATTGTGATAGAGTGATAACAAGAAAGTGAGTCAACGCCGAAAAAACGAACGTCCTTTCAGGAAATCTTACAGCGCGATGCGTCTTCTATTCAAGACGGTGCTGAACTCAGGCCCGGTGTAGCCCATGTTGAACCGGAGCAGCACGTCCAGCAGGCAGATCATGTCCAGCGCACAGATGAAGTAGTCTGTGAACAGCAGCTCGAACCGCAGCGGCAACGGAGGCACGTTGAGCGCCAGCCGAAAGTGGGACGCGCAGAAGTGCAGCAGCCACACCGGCACCATCAGGCTGTTCCAGAAGAAGCTGGAAAGTCGGTTAGATATAAGAACGTTGAGGTACATTTGTTACATTTTTAAAGTTAAATGCCGCTATTTTCCAACAAGTCCAATCAGCTAGTTTTTTCTAAGCTTCAAAACAAACATTTGTATAAAATACAGGCAGATGATGTCATAGTTTCTTGGAGTCAAATAGTGCTCTTATTATCAAAACTAAAATGTAAATATGTTTATTGACAAGTGAAGACTGCCTCCGAGGTCCAGTAGTCAAAGCGTTCGTCTTGTAACCCAACGCCATCTAGCGTTTGGTCATCAATCTATCCAAGGATTGGTTCTGGTTTACCCTTTGGGTTGCGGAGGTCTGACGGCAGTCGCTGTGTGTAAAAACCAGTAACCTCATTGAATTTCCTTGGTTAGGTAGTGACACCGGGCTCTAAAGCGTTACGCGTTAAATATTGAGCCTTTGTTACATTTTTCAAGTTGACAAAGAGAATGTTATATCTTTTTCTGATAGATTTGACTGCGAGTACATGAACCATGCAGCGATGGTTTATGTACTGACTGTAAGTTAACTTAATGTAATTTACTTATATATACTATTAATTCATTAAAAAATTGTAACATAAACTAGTTATGATACTAAGATGGTCGAAATAAATGAATTATTATATCACTACCATTGAGAGAAGAATTGAAGCATAGAGTTAGCCCAAACTAAAATTCCACTATTGAAACAATATCTCGGTCAGCATACATTCAGCGCTGGCTACTAGCCAAATCATCTATGCACAGGTATTTGGAAGCAAGGTCCTTGCTTCCAAATACCTGTGCATAGATGATTTGGCTAGAAGCCAGCGCTGATTAAGCTCCTGCTTAAGATATATTGCGACCAGTGGACACTATTCCAAGCTTTCCCACCCTCAACGACGTTTTACTTTTTAAGATCATTTAAATTAAGCTCAGGTCTCGGTGGTATGGATCTGGAGTCAAGCAGGTAGATCATATCTATGCTGCGGTTTAAGGATTCGATGCGGAACTAAGGATTCCATGACTAATATTAAGCAATATTCGCTTCGAGTTTTTTAAGGCAGGTTAGAATTTATTTCAAGATGCTAAAGATCATACTAAAAAGTTTGTGTACTAATTGAAAATTCAAATTAACATTCAGTAATCGAGATTAATAAAAATGAATATTGACAAGACGAAGGTCATGTCAAATGCACGTTGCGCCTTTATCTGTTTCTGTTGGGAGCTCCACCCTCGAAGTTGTAGACCAGTATGTCTAACTGGGTCAATTGATCCAGGCAGGAAGTTCCAGCTTCGAGGAAGAAGTCTTTCGGCGAATCCGACTCGGCTGGGCAGCGTTCGGGAAATTACGCAGTGTTTTATCGTCTAAAATACCTCAGTGCCTCAAGACGAAAGTGTTTGTAATCAATGTGTGTTAACAGTGATGACTTATGGCTCTGAAACGTGGTCCCTTACTATGGGTCTCATAAGAAGGCTCAAGGTCGCTCAACGGGCTATGGAGAGGACTATGCTCGGTGTTTCTCTACGCGATCGAATCAAAAATGAGAGATATAGCCAAGCGGATTAGCTCTTTGAAGTGGCAGTGGGTGGGGCACATAGCGCGAAGAACCGAAGGCCGATGGGGCAGAAATGTTCTCGAATGGCGGCCACGCCCATAACAAAAGCAACCGATCCCAGTGCTTCGCAACGATCACTGTTCAATGATAATTATTCAGTTCTTCATTTTTTTTATGTTTGTTGTAGGCTGTTTTATACGCGTTGCATTTCGTAGTCGTCAGGATACAAGTTTCTGCAGGTAGTAGATTACTCGTGTACCAGCTCGTAGCTTTTTGTAAACATAGGCTACGAATTCGTTACATACGCCATACGCCTGCATCTCGTAGCAAATTGTAGCACACTTAGCTACGACTTCGGTAAAGAATCTCGTAGCAGTCGTAGTACATTTGTCGTAACGTAAGCTACACTAGATAAAGCAGAGAGCACATATAGTTGGTATTGGTAGGTTGGACTTCTACGCCACGTCTCTGCCTCCGCCATATTCATCTTAGGCTGCATGTAACCTTTTTTACAGCAGCGTGACAGCTTGGCATGATGACCATTAGGCCAGAGAGATCGTTACCTTTAGAACACAAGAAATATGAAATAACTTCTTACTTCCCTCGAGGACATTTTTCTGCAATTAGGTCCGGATTAGTCGGTCCTATTTGCGTGGAGAGCTTACGTTAGCCTCAGTTCTCGAACCAGCCCTGCAGGAAGCCTAGGACGCCTGCTAGCGCCCTACACGTCTCCGCTAAGGTTCCCGGACGGTTCTAGGAACCTTCTCGATATGAAGTAAGTTAGGAATTAGATACAAGTATTTCCTGACCAAAACAAGCTGAGCGGGTGGATGACGGCGGTGTACCCGTCGTGGTTCTGCTGCTGCCGGTCGGCCACCACGGCCGGGTAGCTTCGGAAGTGCTCGTAGATCTCCGGGTGCAAAGGGGACGCCACCAGGAGCTTCAGCAAGCAGCGGCAGGGGTTCGGCAATGTCTTCGGCAGCATGCTGTCAGAGCCTGGATATGTACAAGTAGATATTACTTCTAGGATTTCTTCCCCTTTACCGCGATCGTCGGATTTATCCGACAAACATTGTCGTGTCCAACCAGCGAGCGTAGGACATTTCCGACAAAAAAAAAAATGCTTGTATTGCACATAACCTCATATGCTCTCGCGGTCTACTGGAAGAAATTTCTTAAGAAATAAGTAGCACCTATGTACTACGTTAACTTTTATAAGGTTTTATTTGTAAATTTTCAAGTGTACCAATAAAATAAAATAAATAAAATAAAATAATTTAAGTATCCACATCTCTTTATGGTTGTAGGTATTTATTTTAAGATTTACTACCCCTCGCGCTGGGGCACGGCAACTGATATAAAGTATGTTAAAATTTAATTTCTTTAAAGAAAAGCTACCGATTCCAGTCGCTCTGTAACGACCACTGCTGAGAAGAAACGCCGAAGGTAACTCATTTTTACAGTTTTGGCCGTCTACTCACCAGAAGGACTTAATCATATTATTGTCTTTTAATTAATAAATACTTATAACATAATTTAATGTTGACACATTATAACATACTAGCTTCCGCCCGCGGCTTCGCATATAAAATTAGGATGGATTAATTTTCCGCGTAGCACGCGGGAGGCACACTAACTTCTTGGATATTCAGATCTTTACTTTCACGACTATAATATTTCGTTGTAAACAATATTTTTTACCTTTGTATCGGGTGGCGCCAACATGACTAAACCGCAGGGTGAACTTACACGCGAACAGGCTACATAAAATTGGCCGTGCGAAAAACAGTCCACTCTCAAATCTACCCCAGCGTATTTAAGAGTTTGGCCTTGGGATTTGTTTATCGTCATGGCAAAACACACTTCAATAGGGAACTGAACGCGTTTAAATTCAAAGGGATCATTGGGAATTAATGGGATTCTGGGCAGAAATACTGTCTCACCCTGAGCACAGCCAGTTATAATAATGGCTTCTATTAAATTTTGATGTAGACGCTTGACCTGTAGTCGGGTACCGTTGCAGAGTTTTGGAGGCTTCAAATTTCGTAACAACATTATAGGTGCCCCTGTCCGTAAGGTAAGTTTGTGGGGAGGGAGACCCGCGGGTTTTAGGGAGTTCAAAAATTCTACTGGATAATTAACAGCGTCATCCATATTCCTGCCGAGTCTATCGAGTTGTATATCCTTTCTTCTCCTGTCATTGATTTCAGCAACATGTCATTTATTGCCTCTGCTTGGTCGTTCTTAGGGGTCAAAATAGCCCATTCACAAAACCATTCCATACTTTTTTCTTGTATGCTTAAAATGTCGGGGTATATTTTATTAATTAATTCTTCAATAATAGCCACCATAGTGCATAACTCATCATTTATAGTCACTTTACCGTCACTGTCGTTACATTCCCCATTTCCTATTTTTAGCAGCATATCTGCAAACAGTCCCGCAGTAACATCACCTTTCAGGTGTACTCTCATATTTCTTGTTAGTTTAAGGATTGATGATCATAATAATTGGAGCGGATTTTACAATTTTTTACATACAAACTATCAACCCCAATTTTACAACATTTGGGGATACGTTTTAGAAAACCGAAATACACGTGTTTGATTATTTGTATTTAGGAGCTATAGTAACAAATTTCATGGAAATTGGAGCAGATTTAAAATATTTTCCATACAAACTTTCAATTAACATTTTGCACCCTTAGGTGGCGAATTGTAATAAACCATGAAATAAGAATTTAATGAAATGTTATTAAGCGCATGAACCTCATTTTTAACCGACTTCATTATCAAAATCTATGCAGATTTAAAGATTGTTCTATACAGACTTTCAACCCCTATTTTGCGACCTTAGGGGGTGAATTCTAATAAACCATGAAACACGTGTTCAATTAAATGTTTTTAAGAGTATGAATCTCAATTTTTATCAAAATCGATGGAGATTTAAAGATTTTTCCATACAAATTTTAAACCTCTAATTCACCCCTTTAGGGTTAAAATTTTTCAAAATCCCTTCTTAGTGTGCGTCCGCATTTTGAATTAAAACAACTGTCCAAATTTCACGTTTCTATCATAAGCGGTTACGGCTGTGCGTGCATCTTATGTCAGTCAGTGGGAACTTCTCCTTTTATATATATAGATAATGCTTGCAAACGAGTTACAAACATAAATTACGTAAGAAGAAAATCCCCTCTTCCAATTGAACATCGTCACACTGAGCGTGACCTTTGGTTTGTCTATCCTGTAAGTGATAATGACGTGATTAGTACAAATACTCTATCACGTCTGTTACCTGTACATGCCATGCTTTACCAATTTCTAGAATCAAGTTTCTTCATTCCAGTGACGTGCCACAAAATGAACAATGAATTTTATAGTTTTACAATGCAACTCGCAATAACCTTAATAAAGAAACTTGCATGGTCTGACGAATAATAAAGTATTTCGTCCTAAAGCCTTTCTTTTTCAATATTCCGAAAATCCAACAAAAACTACAAAAGTCAAAATCTAAAAGTCTGCGAGCTACTGATAAAGACATTATGACGTTCGCGTGCTTGGCATGCGAGTCTCCCGTCCCGCTTCCCTGCGAGGGGAAAAAGTCAAACGAGCTGCGATCTCCTGCCAGTAGCTCGTTCTTACCCGTAACTGGCATGCTTTTGTGCGAGAACAAGCATGTGTATTCCCTGCTTTACTGGTGCTAGTGCTAGAGCTCTTACAAACGAACGACAGTGTGCCATCGATTCAAAGTTAATGAAGGCCGCACCGACCGTCGGCGACAGCTTTCGCTTACAACTATCGCTCGTCTGTCTGATGGCCGTTAGATCCTGTTTGTTTTTCGTGTGACTAAGTGGCCAACACTGATGCCAGATTTTTCAGGCTGCCTAAAGGCATCTGACATAGCTTGATAACCATACAATGATGACAGCCGAGACCAACGGCTTATAAGTGCCTTCCGAAGCACGGAGGAACTCGAGAATTTTTTATGTCACTTGTGGTCACCCATTAGAGTTGTATAGCTATCGATAGTTCACCTCGAAAAACAGTTAGTAGTATCGAATAACCGATACTATCAATACTATCGATTGTCAATAGTTTGCAATACTATTGATGAAAGGTACTATTGAATTTAGATACTATCGGTACTTTCGATAGTAATAGTATCGATATTTTATAAATTGCTTGCAACATAAAATCCCGCCCGGCCACCCAAAGGTCTTGTTTAACGTGATGGTGAAAAAAGAATCCAGAGTGATTACATGGATAGATCAATTCTATAGATCCGCAAAAAATAGCCTCCCGGCAATGCTTTATCTTTTGCTATTAAAATAGTTGTTACTCACTAACCTATATTTAAAGCACAGCTGTGTTTCTTATGTCCCATTTTTATTAAAGCGTGATTAGAAGACACAGTGTTTCATTAAATCAATTGCTGGTTTTTCATTGGGGGGTTTTCACCCCAATTCAAGAATGTCTTTAGCGGTTTTTAGAGTTTTCTCCTAGTTTTCTCAATATTTTCTCTTGTTACCAAAGCAGCCGAAGGGATTTTTTCCAGAGAGTTATTTTTTGCATTTGACGTATGACACATAAAGTGGCACTTCCTAGTAAAAAAATTTAACGTCGTATGATTCCTACTTTGATTTTTGAGTCAGTGAAAGATGTTAATCGGACTTTTATGAACAGAAAGTATTACATACAGTGGTGACATTTTTCAAACGCGGAGTCACTAAACGAACGGTTTTTTGTATGGAAAAACACAGAACGGAATCTCCTAGGATCCCGCGTAATATGGGTCCCCGTTTTCGTCCCCGCACCTCTCCCCCGTTCTCGCCTTGTCGAGGCGGCTACAGGCGCCTGCAGCTTTACAAGCTCTACACCCTCCACACGGCGCTAATGAGGGAGAGGTTCGAGGACGGGGAACGGGCACGCATATTGCTCGGACCCTAGGAGATTCCGTTCTGTATGTTATCATCATATCAGCCACAGGAAGTCCACTGCTGGACATAGGCCCCCAAGGATTTCCAAAACGACCGATCGGAAGCGGCCTGCATCCAGCGCCTCCCTGCAACCTTGCTCAGGTCATCTGACCATCTAGCAGGTGGGTGTCTTACGCTGCGCTGGCCGGTACGTGGCCGCCATTCGAGAACCTTTTCTGCCCCATCGGCCATCGGTTCTTCGCGCTATGTGCCCCGCCCACTGCCACTTCAAAGAGCTAATCCGCTGGGCTATATCGGTGACCTTCGTTCTCCTACGAATCTCCTCATTTCTGATTCGATCGCGTAGAGAAACACCGAGCATAGTCCTCTCTATAGCCCGTTGAGACCCATAGTAAGGGACCACGTTTCAGAGCCATAAGTCATCACTGGTAACACACATTGATTAAACACTTGAGACACTGAGGTATTTTAGACGATACAACACTGCGCAATTTCCCGAACGCTGCCCAGCCGAGTCGGATTCGCCGAAAGAATTCTTCCTCGAAGCTGGAACTTCCTGCTTGGATTAATTGACCCAGGTAGACATACTGGTCTACAACTTCGAGGGTGGAGCTCCCAACAGAAACAGGTAAAGGCGCAACGTGTATATTTGACATGACCTTCGTCTTGTCAATATTTATTTTTAGGCTGACCTGTTGGGAGACTCGATTTAGATCTTCAAGCATCGTACTTAAGTCCTCCATCGATTCTGCCATGACAACGATATCGTCGGTAAATCGAAGGTTAGTGATATACTCGCCATTAATGTTGATGCCCAGTCCTTCCCATTCCAGGAGCTTGAAGGCATCTTCCAGAGCGGCGGTGAACAGTTTTGACATCTCCCTGTCTCACGCCTCTATTCAATGGAATATCCTTCGTACTGTGCTCCTGTACTCGGACCGACTTAGTGGCTTTGTTATATAGACACTTCAACACCTCGATATACTGATAGTCAATGCGGCACCGCTGGAGAGACTAAAGCACGGCCCATGTTTCGATCGAATCGAAGGCTTTTTCGTAGTCCACGAACCCCAAGCACAGCGGCCGGTTATACTCCCTCGTCTTCTCTATAACCTGCCGCAAAGTATGGATGTGGTCTATGGTACTGTAGCCTTTTCGGAATCCGGCTTGTTCGTGAGGTTGGAAGGCATCAAATCTGTTAGCGAGACGATCGTGATGACCCTCGAAAACAACTTATAGACGTGACTCAGAAGCGTGATGGGCCTATAATTCTTTAAAAGAGTATTGTCTCCCTTTTTAAAGAAAAGGACTACCACGCCTCTGTTCCACGCCTCCGGCGTTACGCTCTCAAGCAGAACGGAATGAAAGAGCCTCTGAAGGACTTTCAGTACTGGCGTCCCGCCCGCTTTCAGAAGCTCTGCTGTGATTCCATCCTCACCCGGCGCCTTGATGTTTTTGAGCTGTTTGAGGGCCATCCTAATCTCGTACAGACTGATGTCCGGGATATCTTCGGTATAGCTTAGATTGGCTCTTAGATCTGCAGCTATATCCACGCTAGGTTTTGCAACGGATGTATATTACTGCCCATAAAACCTCTCGATCTCTGCCAGCACCCCATCTTTGGTCGATACCATGTTACCGCCCTGCGTCTTCTGCTTAGTCAGTCGGCTTTGCCCAGTAGACATAGTCTTTGCGAACACTTTGGAACCTTCGTTTCTTTCTATCGTCTCCTCAATACAATTCGTATTAAAGGAGCGAATGTCGTGTCGCAAGGACTTTTGAATTCTTCTGTTGAGCCGCCGATACGACTCAGCGTCTTCGAAGGTTTGCAGCGTCATGGATCGTCATTCTGCCATAATGTCTAGGGTTTGAGCAGAGATTTTTTGAGGTTTCTTTTTAGGGCGGAATTTTTAAAAACTTGGATCCCACGGCTTGGACAGTTTCTACAAACCTGTTGTTTAACTCATCCACTGAAACGCAATCCTGGAGGCCTTCGAAGCGATTGAAGAGCTCGACTTGTAAGCTCTCAAGGTTTTGGATTTGGCTCTGCGATGGTCGGAGCGTAGACTTCATCAGACTTGACCTTTCGAGTCGGAGACTGATATTCATGATGCCTCTAAAATTCGGTGATCGCTGCCGGTTTTAATCCTGTTGATCACGGAGACATCATTGAATATCTGCTTCTTCGTCGTCAGGAAGAAGTCTATCTCATTCTTGACTGGGGGCTGGTCGTTTTTACTAGGACCCATCCAGGTCCACTTCCTGTGTGGTGGCTTTTAGAAGAAAGATTTCATCGCAAAGAGTCCCTCTTCCTTCAGAAAATCAGCCAGCCTATGCCCACTGTCGTTGCGTTCGCCATATCCAAATTGCCCCACCCTGATCTTTTCATCGCGCCCCTTGCCCAGTTTTGCGTTGAAGTCTTCCATAATAACCGTAAACTGGGTTTTGAATGCGTGTATGGCCCTACTAATGTCCTCATACTAAACCTCAACCTCTGCATCTGAGTGTTTCCGGTCGGCATATACACCTGTATAACCTTCAGCAAGTATCTTTTCGATACTCTGAGTATCAGGTATATTACCCTGCTGGAAACACTATCGATGTAACTATGTTATTTACGAGGGATCTGTGAACGAGGAACCCGACACCATGCTGAGACATTATTTTGTCTCCCTTCCGGTGATATAGTAGGTTACCGGACTCTAGGGTTGTCGTGCCCTCGCCCTCTCTTCGGACTTCAGACAACCCCACAATGTCCCAACGTAACCTACTCCTTTCCTCCTCCACCTCAGCCAGTTTTTCGTCCAACCCTAAAGTGCGGACGTTGTGTGTTACCAGGGCCAGTTTCCGCCGAGAGTGGTAGCCCGATCTCATCTGGAGATTCTTAGCACCCCCTGCCCTGTATGTTACTTTACTTACTTTACTTCCTTCGAGGACAACTTTTCCGCAAGTAGGTCCGATTTTGCCGGTCCCGTTTTGCGTGGGGAGCTGACTCCGGTCTCAGTTCTCGAACCAGCCCAGCTCCTGCAGAAAGCCTAGAACGCCTGCTGGCGCCCTGCACGCCTCTGCCATAGTTCCCGGATGTTCTAGGAACCTTCTTCTTATGTGTGCGACACCATCGCACTCCAAGAGGAGATGGCTCGCAGTTTCTTCAGCCTCCATGCAAGCTCTGCCCAGAGGACTGTTAGTTAGACCTAGGGTGAAAAGGTGTTTGTTTAGTGCACAGTGACCAGTAATGATGTCAATCATACGGCGTAAGCTCCCTCGCGGCAGTGCTAGCAGACGCCGGGATAAGCGGCTGTCCCATTTGGGTAGTGCCTCCTTGGCTTGCCTGCATGTCCGAAGGGATTGCCACGATTGAGCTGGTTCTTCGCTAATGCGATTTCTGATCCAGGAGCGAACCTGTGTGAAGGGAATCGGAGCCATCGGGAGGGGACCTTCCGTTGCCATGCTCGATCCCCGACGCGCCAGCTCGTCTGCTGCATCGTTACCCAGTGAATTGCTGTGTCCTTTGATCCATTGGAGAGTGACATTGTTGTACTTACAGAGTTCATCCAGGGATCTGTGGCATTCTTGTACTAAGGCGGAATCTACATATGCCCGATTCAGGGCAAGCAGAGTCGCTGCGCTGTCTGTCAGGATACGGATGGACAAACCTGATACTTTTCTCCTGGTAATTTCTGTTGCTGCCTGGGTTATGGCTGCGCACTCGGCTTGAAAAATGGAGTTTTCCTTACCCAAGGCGGTTGCAGAGTGGATGTTGAGTTCATGAGAGAATACACCAGCACCCACACCAGTGTGTGTCTTCGAGCCGTCTGTGAATACTCTCACTTCTTCAGTACCAGAGCTGTCTGATGGTGCCTCGTGTAATTGTATTTTGTATTTTTGTCAAAGATAAATTGTTTACATATCCTATCGTTTATGGCACCTATGAGGTGTGATGCGCCGAGAGCTATTGACAGGATTTGTGTATGTGGTGCCTTGTCATTGTTTTTCTACAGGCCCAACGTATTGAGTCTTGCGGCTGCGATTTGTGCTTCCTGTTTGATGTGTAAGTGTAGCGATCTGATATCTAAGATTGCTTCTAGAGCCGCCGTTGGGCAAGATTTCATGCCGCCGCCAATTGCCAGGCATGCTGTTCTCTGGAATCGCTGTAGTTTGTCTTGTACTGTGGTCAGCGTAGTTCTATACCACCATCCTATTGCAGCGTATGTCAGACCTGGTCTAATGACTGTGATGTACAGCCATTTCATGATTTTTGGGGATAGTCCCCAGTTTTTACCTACTAATCTACGGCGGTTCCATAGGTTTATGCATGCTTTGTTTAGTTTTTCATCAAAATGCGTGCTCCAGTTTAGCTTGGAGTCTAAAATTACGCCTAAGTATTTGACTTCTCTCGCTAGCGTTAGAGCCGTTCCAAAGAGCTTTGGTGGTTCATACTTACCTAGAGCTCTTTTGTTGGTAAACATGCCTAGTTCTGTTTTATTCACGTTGACTTATAGGTCCTGTTTATTGCACCATGCTTCCTACGTACGTATCCGCGTAGCCTACTGTGTGGTAATGTTTTTTGTTTAGAGATGTAATAAGATCATCAACTACTAGTTTTCAAAGAAGGGGTGATAGTACTCCTCCTTGTGGGCATCCTCTGGTTGCCACCACTTTTGTGCCCTGTATGTTATACTTATATTCATTCTGAAGTTAAAGTTCAACATTTCTGCAATAATCCCACTACTAGACATAGGCGTACATAACCACTGATTTGCAAAATAACGGGTAGAAATACTCGCTAATTCCCGGTATGTAGTTCCACATACTACCATATGGAACTTCTGCAACACACTAGTTCCATAAAGGTATGGAACTACTGAAAGCCAGTGCTTATTCTTTCCCATGCTTTTTTAATGTATCGCTGTACCGTACCCTGGTCCGGCAGTTTTTGATATACTTGGAGTACTCTTTATTGATGACTGATATAGTATGTGTTAATAATTTTCCATACCAGGCAGTATTTATTATTTTTAACCGACTTTCAAAAATGAGGTTATCAGTTCGTCGTAATATTTTTTTTAATGTATGTTCACCGATGATTTGAAGATGCCTGAACCGAATTGGGCAATTCTTTTTAGTTTGAAAGGGCGCACTTGTCTGAGGGTAATTTTATTAAAATCGGTCGTGTAGTTTGGGAGTGAATTCGGTTTTTAGTTTTGAAAAACTAAACTCAAGAAAAACGAGTGCAAGACCAACACAATATAGGGACAACAGAAATTCTTAAATGGCACCTCGACATATTAAACTGAGGCCGCGCCCCGAACGTTGATAACTTGATAAAAAAAAACGAACCCGTCGTTTTTTTTTATCAAGAAAAAAAAACGACGGGTTGCACTCCGGGAGGCCGGCAGAAGTGAAAACTTAAATATTAACGTTGTGCATTTTTGATATTTTGGAATGGTTAGGGAATAATTTTGCACGAATTGCTTTAATTATCACGATAAAACTACTATCATTTATGTGGTACAATACAATATTTATTTATTGCGCTATCGTACACAAACATGACAATTTATGCAGGCATACATTTTCGCCGCGCCGTAGAAAGAGAGGGGGATACTTCCTCTCCTACGCCGCGCCGGCTGTCTACTCTCCATCCGTCTTACGAATTTTCGATCAGGTCACGTGTCCTGACGCCCTGACGCAAGTTTAACATTTTTATCCATTACAACAAAGTGTACAACGCCGCTAAAGAAGTTTTCACTTCAAAAATTCTACGCAGTACCGAACCTCAGCCCATCATTTTTTAAACAAAATATCAATATCAAAGACAGAAGCCTTTATTTTAAACTTCCACGTAACACAACACAGCAATTTACCACGTCACAATATACTTGGTGTTATCGCCGTCGACCGAGCCGTTGAACCAGTAGAAGATGGTCCTAAAGTTGGTCGCGGTGCGGTGCCCGTAGTTGTAGTACATCGACGCGATGATGGTGATCAGGTAGGTGATGATCCATAGCAGCAGCGCGATCAACATCATCCACACGGTGGTTTTCATGCGCAATTCGTCGGTCGCACGGTGCGGCAAACCCGTCTCTTCGTTCACGTCTGCATTCTGCGGTGAATGTTGAATTAATACACTGTTATACGGAACATAATTCCTCCAAAAAACAATTTCTACACTGTTATAATATAATATTACGTTAAAGCAAAGGTTCCCAAACTTATTTTGTCAAACGCCCACTTTAAAAAATCTGTTATTTTGTAGCGCCCCCCATTTTTTTCACCATAAAACCTGAATCACATATTTGTCTTGCCTGCAGTTTAATTCAACCTATATTCTAAACTAGACTTTTTTACAAGAGAGAGCAATAATAATACATACACCAGTACATTAGAGTATCTTTTATAAAAAATAACAATAATCAACATTGTTAATTTTGAATAAAAAAATAGCAATAATAATACAATTTTACAATAATAAAGAGTATCGGAAGTGGGGACCTCACCTGCGAAACTTTAAAACACGAAATTTTTTCAGTGTTTGATTCCTTTAACGATATAAATAACGTTGTAAACGCATTAAAATAATAAATATTAATTACATTTTTAGTTTATATTTGTACAATAAAAAAGGATATAAATATGAACTAATAAATGGATGTTGTGTAGTAAGAGGATTTTAATTTCAGTGAAATTTAAAATATGAAATAGCTGAAGTTATAAATCACTCATTGCTTAAATCACATCAGCGCCCCCCAACTTTATTCTGGGCCCGTTAGCGCCCCCCTTAAAGCCTCCAGCGCCCACAAGGGGGCGTTATCGCCCACTTTGGGAAAGACTGCGTTAAAGGATTAGTAAGAAATTTTGTCGGCTTCTAATTTAAGATTCAATTGGAGTTATGTGTCGTTACGTACTTACGGGGTATCCTACAAACTATGTGTTGGGTATGGGTATGGCTGACAGGATTTTCCTTTTGTTAGTCCCTTGATTTGTGTAGATATAGAGAAGTGATAAGTAACACACAACTAAAGTTTTACTCTTCTCCTCGCTCTCATAGTAATACAATACAAAAAATAAGCATTTAAAAAAAATCAACTGCCTTTTTCCAGTGTCACTCTCAGAATTAAGACGAATCTAATGACACCCCTCATCAGAAAACATGAAACCTCTGACGCAGTCGGGTAAAACAGTGCTTGTCAACATCTCTGCTAGGTTTAGTAGGTTACCAGGTGATTTACATTGATACAGTAGTGGGCGCCAGCATCACTGGATTCCGACGCTGCACTGGCACTGGATCGCGTCGTTTACACGCGTCCAGTATTCATTACTACTTGGTTGTGGTGACTATAGTACGATTAGGCGCTATGAAGCGACTGGCGTTCATATGCGCGTTGTTTATATACGGATCCAGTGCTACTGGCACGGGCTGCGTGGCGTACCCCGGGGCGGTCACTGGATAGAAAAATAGGCGGCCGGTCTATTTCGATCCAGTGCTGGATACTGGGTGTTGGATTGGATGGAAACATGTTTACATTGATACAGTGCTGATCCAACGCTGGAATCAGTGATTCTGGCGCCAGCTACTGTATCAGTGTAAATCAGCTTTAGGCGGTGAACCCATTGCACCGCGCTTCGTCGCGGAGCACGGTTCAACATACTGACGCTCCCGCGCGTTCACGCGTTTTCAGTGCGTTGAACTAGGCGTGTTTTCTATACAAATTGAGATACTTCCCTACATTGTTTAAATCTGCCGCCACGCGCTCCGCGACGGTGCGCGGTGCAGTGAGATCACCGCCTTACTGCAGGACAAAACCCTTATTCTCAATAATGTCATGCCAGTGACCTTTGTCTGATTTTAGTAATGAAAACTTACACAATAGTAAACTTGTGCAGTATCCTTGGACGCTTTGTTTGGTTCTGCCATGGCTCTGACTCCTGGTCTAGGTCGTACCTGTGAGAAGTGAGGGAAGGGAGAAGAAGGTACCTAAAGATACCTAAACCGGTAATTTCCTTTTCTGAGCATTAAGGATTTTGCTGGAAGCTACTGTTTATAATAAACCAGTAAATTATTCTACGAAATTTGCGTATTCGCAAATTCTGTCAAGAAAACATGACTTTGATATCATTGTGTACTTATTTCTCTATGCTTCTTGATACTGTCAGTGTCGGTGATCGGACTGGAAACAAAAAGTATGTAGTACTTACTCATTATAGTTATTTGGAATTCAAAGTCTTCTGTTAATTTGAAAGAAAAGGAAACTAGTGCTATGTACTTTTTGTACCAGTGGCTTAAGGACGTGTTTACAAAAAATATTAAAATTGGTCATTTGCCGGGTCATTTTCTGATAAATTCATTAAACTTCATAAAGTTTTGCGGGTACTTAACAGTACATTACACCTTGAACAATAATTGGTATTATTTTATTTTATGTAAAAAGTCGTATTTTATGCTATAAAATAAGTTTTTCCAAGCCTCTTTTCGCAAAAACAACGAAAACAGGGTAAGGTTTGAGTAAAAAAAAAACTAGTAGTTTGAGGATTATTCTTAAAAAGAAAAATACTAGCATATAAAACAGATAATCATCATTTGATGGTGTTGAAAATTCTATAAAATTTCAACAAAAATTATACAAAATAAAAATTATCACTTTCACTCGTTCGCTTTTCTATAGTATAAAGTGACGAAAATTTCGAATGGAACCTCAGACAGCGCCTGTGCGCCATTGTGAAAGGACGTCCCCGTGTCGCTCGGCAGCAAAATTCTGCGGACGAATACATCGCTGTGCAGATAGAAAGACTTAGTTAGACCAACTAGTTTTGATACAGAAAACTAAGTACCTACGTGTTTTTTTTACTTTGTTACGAAAATTAATTTTGGGAAAGTTTCGAATCTTAAAAAACTTTTTAAATAAGGTTTTCACTAGTGCTACAGTCCTAGATGAAGTCCAGAGTCCTGATGATGGAGCCGGAAAGTTACCATAGGAACTCGGCAACGAAACCATGTAACCCGGTCGAGTTTGGGCTTGTTTGGTTTGTTTTCACTAGTATTCTAGTTTTAGATGAAATCCAGAGTCCTGATGATGGAGCCGCAAGGTTGCCATAGGAACTCTGCTACGAAATCATGTAACCCGGTCGAGTTTGGGCTTGTTTGGTTTGTCTTCACTAGTATTCTAGTTCTAGATGAAATCCAGAATCCTGATGATGGAGCCGCAAGGTTGCCATAGGAACTCTGCAACAAAACCATGTAACCCGGTCGAGTTTGGGCTTGTTTGGATTGTCTTCACTAGTATTCTAGTTCTAGATGAAATCCAGAGTCCTGATGATGGAGCCGCAAGGTTGCCATAGGAACTCTACAACGAAACCATGTAACCCGGTCAAGTTTGGGCTTGTTTAGTTTGTCTTCACTAATAATCTAATTCTAGATGAAATTTAGAGTCCTGATGATGGAGCCGCAAGGTTGCCATAGGAACTCTACAACGAAACCATGTAACCCGGTCGAGTTTGGGCTTGTTTGGTTTGTCTTCACTAGTATTCTAGTTCTAGATAAAATCCAGAGTCCTGATGATGGAGCCGCAAGGTTGCCATGGGAACTCTGCAACGAAACCATATAACCCGGTCGAGTTTGGGCTTGTTTGGTTTGCCTTCACTAATAATCTAGTTCTAGATGAAATCCATAGTCTTGATGATGGAGCCGCAAGGTTGCCATAGGAACTCTACAACGAAACCATGTAACCCGGTCGAGTTTGAGCTTGTTTGGTTTGTCTTTACTAGTATTCTAGTTCTAGATGAAATCCAGAGTCCTGATGATAGAGCCGCAAGGTTGCCATAGGAACTCTGCAACGAAACCATGTAACCCGGTCGAGTTTGGGCTTGTTTGGTTTGTCTTCACTAGTATTCTAGTTCTAGATGAAATCCAGAGTCCTGATGATGGAGCCGGAAGGTTGCCATAAGAACTCTGTAAAAAAACCATGTAACCCTCTTGAGTTTGGGGTTTTTTGGTTTATCTTCACTAGCACTCTAGTGTTATATGAATTCCAGAATCCTGATGGAGCCGAAAGGTTGCCATAGGAACCCGTAATGAAACGACGTAACCCCATTGCAACTCGATGGGATTTACGTCATTATTGCAGATATGATCTAATATATAATGATTATGGTGTATGATGCCTGTCTGTTTTATCTATACTATAATAAAAGAGTAAAAAAAATGTGTCTGTACATTGAAAATTTTTCAAAAAAAAATATTTGGGGCGATGGGGATATAGTAATAGAGTAAGAAAATAAAAAAAAATGTCTGTCTGTTTGTCTGTTTGTCTGTTTGTACACGCTAATCTCCGGAAATACTGGACGGATTCGAATGAAACTTTTTTTGTTATATAGCTGTGAAGCCTGGGCAACATATAGGCTATAATTGATTTTGGAAAATGGAACACATGATGTAGAACTATAATGGTCCAGCTAAACTATAAGAAATATTAAAATGCCGCCTTAGCAAAAGTTGTTAAGTCTGATGAGAACTTTTTGTTGAGTTATAATACAACTGGCCAAGCGCAAGTCGGACGCGCGCGAAGGGTTCCGTACCATAATCTACGAAAAATCACGTTTGTAGTATGGGAGCCCCCGATAAATACTTATTTTATTCGATTTTCAGGGTTCCTTACCCAAATGGGTAGAAACGAGACCCTATTACATAGACCGTCCGACTGTTTGTCTGTCTGTCACCAGGCTGTATCTCATGAACCATTAGAGCTAGACAGTTGAAATATGATGTTTTTTTGTTGCCGCTGAACAAAAACATACTAAATCTATACTATAATAAAAGGGTAAAAAAAAATGTGTCTGTACATTGAAAATTTTTCCAAAAAAAAGTTGTCCGAAGAAGAACTTATAAGTTCAGTATCGGCTCACAAAGTAAGTCTTAATGTTGGAGGGCCAATAATGCTGATACGAAATTTGACTCCGCCGAAACTGTGTAACGGAACCCAACTTAATGTCTCAGCACTGTATGCCGAAGTTCAGCGGCTGAATTTCAGCCAGTGCATGCCTGCAATGTTATTTGCATTACTAGCAACACATAATGCCGAACTTCCGACGTTTTTGCCGTACCCGTACCCGTACCCGTACCCGTACCCGTACCCGTTCCTCTCCCGCTTCCGCCGACGCCGCCGCCGCCGCTTCCGCCGCCGCCGCCGCCGACGCCTCCGCCGCCACCGCCGTCGCCGCTGCTCCCGCCGCCGCCGTCGCCGCTCCCGCCGCCGCCGCCGCCACCGCCGCCGCCGCCGCTCACGCTGCTGCTTCCGCTCCCGCTCCCGCTTCCGCTTCCGCTTCCACTCCCGTTCCCACTTCCACTTCCGTTCCCTCTTCCGCTCCCGTTTCCGTTCGCCGCAGACGCGGCAAAGACGGAAGATTGAATTCTCATATCGGCACATCACTACTGTCCGGCGTTTCCACCGAACTTCAGCGGCTGAACTTCAGCTTATTTAGTGTGTCATCCCCACCGAACTTTAGACACTGAACTTTACCCGCTAAACTTCGGCATAGTCTGCTGAGACACTTAAAGTTTACTATGAGTGGTGCCAGTGAAACTGTATTTATTCCGAGTATGCTACTCATCCCCAACAATTTTCCTTTTGAAAATACACAGTTCCATGTGTTTACTTGCTTTGCTATGAAAATAAGTCACAGTTTTAGAAGCTTAAAGCTGCTTATGTCGATCTAAGGACCGGTTTTTCGCATGGCCAACTTAATGTGGCTTTCTCCAGGGTTAGTAACACTTCAGCACTTTTCATATTGGCTCCCGAAGGAAAGAATTAAAATAATATTGACTTTTAACTCCTAACACTGTTACAAGTACTTTCTTATCTCTCTCTCTTTCTCTCATTAGTTTTTATTTATATTAATACGCCGGAGTCATAAAGTCCACGCGAACGAAGTCGCGGGCATCAGCTAGTTTATAATACACGAATAAAAATATTTATTTTTTAATACTTAAGTATTGTTTTAGATCCCACCGCATAAAGCATTCGGAAAGTTAAATGTTGTATGAAATTTCAACCAAAAATATTTTTTATTTTTTAATATTTATTAACGATAAATAGGAGGAATTCCTAACAATGAACAAATTCCGGCATTTTTAAAGTTTTCATCCTTTCCCCATTGCGGAAGATGGCGAAGTTCCAAACCTGATTTATTTGACTAGTAGGTAACTTCCAAAATCATATCTCGGCAACCTCTTGACAGATTAGGCTCGTGTTCGAAATTAAAAATTCTTTTGGCTGCTTCTACATGCATGCCAAATTTAATGAAGCTCCAATCAAAACTACTCGAGTTATCGTCGAACAAACATATGTATATACATAAATTAGGTACAAACGCCGTTTTGTTCATACAAACGCCGGATTGTTCATGTAGACTCTTGAGAACATCGCTCGCGTCGCCCGCTCGTTCAAAAATCTCATTGTGTCATGTCTCATCTCATCTCACCCTACCTTATTTTATTTTGAGGTATATACCTATTTGAATAATCCGGCATAATGCTTTTTAGTTAACGTGAGAATTTGTAAGGAACTTTGTTAAAAAAAAGGCACTCAAAATTTTTTCTCCGTATGGGAGGCAATATGCCACGCATACCATGTAATGCAAACCGTTTTCTCGTATTTGGCCCAAAGGCTTTCTATAGCCATTCAAAGGGGTAATGCCACGAGCATTATGGGGACCTTTGGGCCGGGTACGAACCGCAGGGGTTTGTTTGACTGATTTATAATACCTACATACTTATTTGACGAAGCATGTTGCGGATATACTTTTGTAATCTTTTTTTTAAGAATTGAATTGAACAGAAATTCACAAGTGTTACTTTACACCCATCCTTTTTTTCGTTGGCGGTTAAAATGAAACAAATTGAAAGTTTTTTAAATTACGACTCATAATAATGACTATGCCAGTAAAAAAAAATATCCATGTTACTAAAATATTTACTATAAATTAATATTAGCTCTATAATTCAATCAGCTATACAGAATAAAAAAAATATTTAAAAAAAGTATCAAGATTTGTTAGTTCTATAGATTTTCTCAGAGCGTGCGTCGCTGTGTGCGTGTGCCCTGCGCATGTAGTAGTACAATTCAATACCTAAAATTGTAGCGCGTCTTTTCGTAAATGCGTCCTTAACCGATTTATATATGCATAGAGAAATATTACCTATTTCCATTTAATTTTACTCTTACCTACTTATATTATATTATAACTATCATAAAAAAACAAAGTAAAATATCAAATATAATTTATTTCAACTATTTTAAATAAGGATAATATTATACTTCAATCGATTTACATTTAAAGCGATTATATTTGGCCCTTTACTTAAAAATAATAGTAAAAGTACAAACGTATGTAATATCTAATATATCGTAGAAAACGAACAATAATGAATATCTAATTACATTGATTTATATACTTTGACTGAGTCTTATCCAAATAATTATAAGAATATTAAAATTCATTAAATTCATATGTAGGCGGCCGGCCGTGAGGGCGACATAGAGTACTGATGGTCTAACACAAAATCTTTAACAGTTAATTCAAATTAAATTAAAATCTACACAAGTATATATAACCTATTCATTAAATAGATCGTGAAGATAAAATATAGAATATAGTAAAAATAATAAAAACTAATTTATTAAACTATAATAATATGGTAAACTTTAAACATTATCATGGCGTAAAACGTCCCACTAACATTTTAATTCATTGTCGTTTGGCGCAACGTCATATATGTATATCCCATCCGCTGATTGGCCTAGCAACTGTCCGCATTGGTGGAAAAAGATAAGTAGTTTTCAGGTACCGCCTACTTGAATATATTTTGATGGTATATTTTTTGCTTAGTAATAAACTTCATTGGTACCCAAACTTCCCGATGGTTTAAATAATTTGGGAGTCCACATTGCATATCTGACGACAAATTTCATGAACTAATTGCGAATCTCGCAATTAGTTCATGAAATTTGTCGTCAGATCAGAGTCCTTTGTTAGTTAGTGCAATAAAAAAAAAATCGTTGAACCTATCAACAACGCCATTAAGCAGGGGCTGATAGACTGATTGACTAATTTATAATTTCTGAACTCGAGAGCTACCGCAAAGTTATAGATAATATTCTAGAGAGCTACTTTTTCTTTCAACTAAATGACTCTAGAAACTAGAGTCATTCAGTTGATAAAAAGAAATCGGTGAACCTATCAACAACGCCATTTAACAGGGGCTGAAGGGCAAGTAGACTTAATTTATTATACCTAAACTAGAGAGCTATCGTAAAGCTATAGATGTATTCTAGAAAACTACTAGAGTTATTCAGTTGACTCCGTTGATGGTGGCGAGGTCGTCTCTCTGCTCGTAGGTCGAGCGCGGTGTGATTTTCTCCCGCTCCTCGTTGCCGGCCAGGAAGATCGCCAGCTGCTCCTGGAAGATTTCGGCTCTTTCATTAGGTGGAAAGCTTTCCGCCTAGTTACGGGTAAGGAAATTGAAAGCAACTAAATTTGGGCGTATACCTTCATAAGTGTTTTTGTCTCGTTATGTGGTAAATGTTGTTAAAGTGACAATCGTACGCATCTAAAGTCTGATCGCGGAGAGTTGCATTCAGGGCTTCTTAACTCATTACAAATTGCGGCCCGCTAATTATATAAAAATTTATACAAATTTATTTTTACAATTTTAAACAATTATGAACTATATAAAACAGAAAAGAACACAGCCGTCTCATTTGAAGAGCATTCTAGAACGGAATGGCAATATATGGCTACCGCGTCCGTTTGCCCGTTTGGGCCGCGGTTGACATCAACTGCGTGCTTCGTACCACGCAAACGGAAAAAGCAGGAGACAAGCTACAGCCGCCATACAGTTTGCGATAAGTCGCTAGTTGGAGACGAATTATAATACGAGTGTGATCAAACGAACTTACCAAGTGAAGTTCGATCAATATTATAAGAGTAACTTCAGCCGAATATATACACCACGTAGTCCTTTTTTGAGTGGGCTATCTGTAGTTTAAAAGGACTACGTGGTCTATACATGAGAGCTGAAGTGACACGGTATACTTAATATTTATCAACTCTCGGTGAACAGAATCTACGTTACGTCAGACGGATACAGGCGGCAAATTCGGCGTATATCAGATGAAAGTACGTTTTGTGTATAACTTAGATGCTTACCGGAGTGTGCTTAGGGCTAAATACAAACTCAAAGGTACATTACGTGCAGGCAAATACCAACTGTATTCTATCGTGTGTCTCTCTATGCTCATCGGACCCATGATACAAGAGCATGATCCTTGAGTATCTACCTACTATCTTGAGATCCATGAGCATGAGCTTAGTATGGGTGGGACGTTGAATTTTGTCCATTTATGAAACTAAAGATGATGGTCGAGAAAGCTGTCTTCAACACTTACGAGGTAGGTTTTGGAGGTGGACTGCAGCTGGTGCAGCAGGGACCGCAGCTTCTCGCGCCACTCCCTCACCTCCGTAAGTGCCGACTCTACAGGCATCGACTGGAACAGGTATACATTTAAAATATCAAAATAGAAAGATAAAGTCGTAACGAATGTCTTACGCGAGTCTATGGAAACGCGAAACCACCGCGTATAAAAATCCAAAGCCTTTGTCAACCCAATGGCTGAGTTAGTAAACCTAAAATAATGTCGCCACCGAATATGATACTCGTATTTTTCTCAGGACCATTACTACTATTGGACGACCTCCGTGGCGTAGTGGTCACCATGCTTGCATGCATTTTATCTTAAGTTGGTGGTCACCAACTTAAGATAAAATGTTCACTCACAACTTTGTTTGCGTGGGTCCTTCATATCTTTTTCTTTTTATAATTAAACTTAATAACTATTCACTATTTGCTTAAACTCACGAAAAAGTATTCACATTTATATAAATAATTACATTTCAATACAAATAACCTAAAACTTCTTTAATTACTTGAATCAAAGGGAAAGATTGCGCTTTTTTATTATACTTATTTCTTTTTCCGTAGCAAAGAACATAAATTTTTTAACCTACATTCATCCAAGTTGAATACGATATGTATTCCAAATTTAAAAAATTACGACGTCTGTGCCAATTATTTTTTATTTTAAAACCAAATTCTCCTTTTTTTTTGCTGGACTGCCAACATTATTTTGGATTCTACATAGATTACACTCGTGTTCTGTTTTCAAATTGGTTTTAATCCCTAGAGATCTTCTTTTTCACGTTTTAGTCCCGTGAGAATAATCAGTAACTTTAGCTCCAAATGTTTTGGGATGAAAACATCGTTTTTTGAGTAGATGAGATGAAAAATGATTTACTATTTCGCATTTAACGTTTGATATTGACTTTGTTTTTCATTAATTACTATCAGTTACGATAGAACTACAGTAACTTTCCCTTGTCACAAACGCAAATGAAGCACTGAAGGTCAACTAAATATAAACATTAGGTACAATACAAGATAAAATGATTTGTTGATACTTGAGGACTTGATGCTCACGTGCTCTTCGATGACTAGTGGGTTAAGTTATTTACTTATAGAATGATTAAACTAATTAGTAATGCTCTTATAAGCTTGGTTTTATTAATTTATTAAACTTTATAAAAAAAATGAAACAGGCGGACTAAGACCTTTGTTACCAGTCAACCTGCAGGTGGTGCTGATAAAAGCAAAATTTTGGACAAAAGTACTAGAGGTATTAAAGTAAAGGTAGGTTTATAGGTCTTAGTAGAATGGATTGTAAGCATAAGATGTTTTCTTATCTTATAATAAATAAATAAGTATATACGGACAAACATAGATTCAGCTTGCCCCAAAGTAAGTTCGAGACTTGTGTTATAAACTAACTCAACGATACTATATTTTATACCAAATACATATAAAGATAAACACCCAAGATCCAGGACAATTTGAAAAAGGCCATTTTCCAACTTTCCCCTGACCGGGGATCGAACCCGGAACTTCTGGGTGGTGGACTAGCATGGTGACCACTACGCCACGGAGGTCTAATAGGATATGAGTATTAACTCATAAGTACATAGAATACGAGTATGAGTTGGGTCTTATTGGTCTGTTTCAAAGTAACAAGAGCGCAAACTGCTAAGTCCTGCTCTTTACGCATCTCTTATGGCACGTTAATAGCTAGCAATGGTGTTATACTTTTCAAGCTGCCTAAAGGCATCTGACGTAGCTCAATGACTGTCATCCAGTGACGACAGTAATTACTTCATAGTAAACTCTCAATGAATTGTGTGTAGGTTTCTTCACGGGAAGCAATTAGTGATAGTTGTGACCGTAAATGAGTACAAACTCAGAGGTACAGTCACGCACAGTGATGATTGAACTCGTGCCACGCAAACGCAAAGCCAGTACTCAAATCTGCTACACCGCTTCATCGTTATTGGATAAGGTAATGGCATTGCATCAAGGTGAATATGTCATAGGATGATAGGCGAGCTCCCCGAACTTTGAAGCAATGTAATAGCCACCGGAAATACGTTGAGATGAGATACTAAGGTTTATGGGCGGTTCAAATGCTACGCCTGACTGAGAAGAGGCAGGAAGATGAGATGATATTGAGGTGGAGTACAACATGCAACTGGGAACGCGTTATGAAGAAAGGTTTATGGGCGTTTCAGCAGTACCGGATCTAGAAATTTTTTGAGGCCGGGCAAAATATGTGAATATGCCGCCCCCTAATTGGTTTTACCGCTTACTTGATTACTATTACCGGAACGTACGCATACGCGGAGGGGGGGCGGGGGGTTGCAGATAGTGGTCAGTTAAGATCCAGACCGAGATGCGACTGGACATTTTTGAGTAGTAAACAACTTTTATACTTCTTTAAAAGTAACCAGACGCCGCCTCCATTCCGTATCGGTAGCATAGGAGGGGTGGATATATTCCATTTTGCCGCCCCTCTGACATCGCCACCCGGGGCATCGGCCCCGGCTTGCCCCCCCCCCCCTAGATCCGTGGCTGCGTTTCAGATGCTTGGACAACTAGGCAGAGCGATGATAGTGAGTTGCAGGGTGAGGGAGTGTCGCAAGCCGGGCTCCACCACGGGCCGGCGGCCAACGCGCACCGCACCTACCTCAAAAGTGCCATTTTTTTAAAACGTGGAGTCACCTAAACGAACGGTTTTGCTTAAGAGAACTGTGCGCGCTCATTATCTTCACCAATTGTCATAGAGTATTATAAATATTTATGTAGTCTATGTAGGGTTTATGAACTTATGCAATATTTATGTATTTTTACATGTATGTTTATGAATATAGATAAGTATATAAATGAATAAAATTATCGTTAAATGTATTTTTGGCAAAAGTTGAAGATAGTTATTAAATTATAGTTAAATTAGAATGTACCATGTCGTCCAAAATTAGCTTTTATCCGCATCACCTGTAGGTTGACGGGTAGAAAAAGCCCTGGGCCTTAAGTCCACCTGTTACAATTTTTGTAATAAAGTGAAATAAATAAAATTAAATAAAAAAACGGTTTTGACATACAAAAAACCGTTGGTTTAGTGACTCCGCGTTTGAAAAATGGCACCACAGGCCTGTGTCACTCCCCGTTTAGGTATCTAAAACATACCTACATTATTACTATGCGCGCGGCGACCACACCGGAGTGGTAAATTCAGTGATATGAATCGTTTGTTAATTTCAATTGGCGTGCAATGAATTTCTAGGTATCTAAACGAAATGGTGCTGAGTTTGCGCGAACTAAATTAAACCATGTCGCTAATCACATTGAGAAGATATTTCTTTGAATGTCTGTGCTGAGTAAGACTTCTGTACGTGAGCACTAGTACTTATTCTGTGCCTACCTTGAGCAGCGCGTCCGCCGCCGAAGACAGGTGGCTGCTCACCACCGACAGGCCCTGGCGCACGTTCCTGAGGAGAGGGAAATTGAACATTACAACACAACATTTATGTTACAAATCTTCTAGCAGAATAAATAAATAAATATAGTGACCGTAAATCAAAATTTACACTGATTAAGAGTCTCCTTAACCTAGACAGAATTAGACTTTTGCATACAAACGCAGTCTAGCTTTTATTTTGAAACGGCATGTCAGATATTGGCGTATAACTAGTTTTCACAGTCAAAATATGAACTTAAAAGAGAATATGTTCGATCATATCATATTTGAACATTAGTATGGAAAACTTCTACACTCTCATATTTTCTTTCAAGTTCATATTTGATTGTCGAAAACTAGTTATACGTCTAGATATAAGCAATTTCTTTAAAATTACAAAATACTGCCGATATACGGTAAGGGGATTAATAAGCTAGCCCTAAAGTAAGTTTGAGACTAGTGTTATGGGATACTAATTCAACGATACTATAGTTTATAACAAATAGAAAGTTAGGTTTGCGTCACTCTATGGCATGTGGAGTGCGTCAGCTAGACGCACGCATAAAGGCGTTCGCTGAATCCTACGTAAGCATATGATATGATAATAATTAAATGCACGTGATCGAGCTG
The DNA here is from genome assembly GCA_943193695.1 of Acrobasis suavella. Lineage (NCBI taxonomy): Eukaryota > Metazoa > Arthropoda > Insecta > Lepidoptera > Pyralidae > Acrobasis > Acrobasis suavella. Next base: position 3,149,785 of record OW971940.1, read on the forward strand.
CTATTATCAGTGATAAGCTTGTGATAAACCATACGTGCGACAGAGATGGTCGTCATGGGTCATCTCCTTGGCTCGTTTGTTTATAATGTGACTGCAATGGAATAAATCCGTGGTGTATTTTCCCGAGGAGGGGGGAGAAGGGAGTATCAATGCTTTGCTGCATAAAATGTTAATAAGCTATTGATATTTTGTGCTGTATGGCATTGATACACCAATTTCGAGTCCACACCTCCAAGACGCATTTGCCAGCGTGGCGTTTTAAGGCTAAATCCTCTTCGTCATGATAAGTATGCTAAAATCAAGGCCCTCAGTCCCCAGCAGCCCCGCTATTCCAGATTACGGCAGCAGTCTCGGTAACGGCGGGGCAGAGGGTGCTCAGAATCCCTGGGTTCGACGCGGCTACCAAAACAACCTGAACTTGGCGTGTTACAACGCCAGGACGTTGCGGATGGACGAACGCTTTTTTGCATTTGAAGTGGAAACGGAGACCATCAGATGGGACATAATAGGCCTATCAGAAGTTCGAAGAATCTTACCGTACTCACCAGCAGCCATATGTTTTTCTACCGAGTATATGAAGATTCTTCTGAGGGAGGAGTAGGTTTTCTCATTCATAAAAAAATGCATCTAATATTCTTAACATTAAAAGTATCTCACCCCGTGTTTGCTTTGTAATCATTGAACTCAATAAAAGGTATACATCAGAAGTCATACAGGTTTACGCTCCTACTTTTAAACACCCTGACGAAGACGTGGAATTATTATATGATGATATTCAGATGGCCCTAGATGAGTCTCCGTGCCACTTCTGCACTATTATCGGAGATTTCAATTCAAAAATTGGCCCCCAGTTGATAGATGAAAAATCCGTCAGTAGATTCGGACTTGGCTCACGGAATAAAATTTTAGTAAACTTTTTAGAGAGAAATAACCTTTTTGCAATGAACACCTTCTTTAAAAAACGACTATCAAGAAAATGGAAAAGGTGAGTCCAGGAGGTGAAACCAAAATGAAATAGACTATACACGTATCATAAGCTCCCACAAAAGTTAAGTCACCGACGTTTCAGTTTTCTCACATTTTAAGACTGGAAGTGACCATCGCATGGTAAGAGGAATATTTAAATTCAATCTTAAACAGGAAAGAACAAAATTAATGTCCCGTAAAAACTTTATTATCAACGGTGATTTTTCATTCTTACAAGATTTCTTCCATACAGAACTCCATAATAAATTTGACGGGCTTGTCGAACAAAATTTGGATGTAGATCAAATAAATGAACGTCTTTGCAAAGCTCTTATTCAAACAGCTGAAAATATTTCGCCAAAAGTCAATAAGAAGCCACAGAAATTAAAATCGGAGACTATTAATTTAATAGAGCAAAGAAGAAAAATTAAGTGATCATCAAAACTTAAATTCACTTAACAAAACCATCAGTAAAGCAATTAGAAAAGATCTGCGAGAACATAATACTGCCACAATAAACAATGTCATAAAATCTTACAGAGGTCCAAAAGTATTTAGAAGAAAACTTAAATCAGGCTCTAAACAAATATTTATATTAAAAGATACTTCGGAAAATATAATAACTGACAGAAAAGAATTTGTGAGAGTAGTTGAAGAGTTTTACACGAATCATTATGCTTCAAAATCAGAAGCTCCAAAATCATACGAGGAAGATCTCAGAGCACCACCGATATCATACCGGGATCTGGATTGTATACCATCTTTTCTGCCTTTTCTGAGAGATGGGCGGCATTCTATAGACTAGATGACATCCTTAAATCAGCTGACACTCCACAATGCCTGAAGACCCGCTTATACAACCAGTGTATCCTGCCCACTATGACTTATGGTGCCGAAACGTGGACGTTGACTTAGGAGGCTCTTACTTAGAGTTGCACAGAGAGCCATGGAGCGTGCCATACTTGGCATCAGGTTGCAGGATCGGGTTCCCAACACCGTAATGCGACAACGTACTAAAGTACGAGATGTTGGAATAGCGGTCATGCACTTAAAGTGGAACTGGGCACCGGGCTCGACGGAGTGATGGCAGGTGGAGCAGGGCTTTAACCGAATGGTGGCCCAGAGAGGGTGAAAGAAGCGTCGGACGCCCAGCAATGAGATGGGTTGACGACATAGTAAAAGTCATGGGTCGCACCTGGATAAGAGCAGCACAGGACCGAGATGGGTGGCGTCGATGAAGGGAGCCCTATGCTCAGCAGTGGGCGGAAGAAGGGCTGAGATGATGATATTGTCGCGTAAGGAGATGAATGACATTGTCAACGTCACGATTTCGAACAAAAAGAATTCTACTGAAGGAAAATTTCATTAATAGCATCAGAACACGATTGGCCTAGTAGTCTAAGCGATGGACTGTGAATCCAGAGACCGCTGGTTCAAATCACAGCCACTTATAGTGTTTTTGAAGTTTTGAAAGAAGTTTCTAGATAATACTAGACTAAATGGAAAAGAAAATACGGGACAGAAAATGAGTGAGAGAGAAGGCGATAGAAAATTAGTAATTTGAGTTTAGAACATTGATGCGATTTTGTTCGAATTCGGGGGGGTATATAAACGGAACAGTTTTAGTTGGAAAGTGAAATCCAAAGAAGGACAAAAGAGAAAAGAAGAAAAAAAAAGTTGTGAGTAAAGTGAAGTGTTCAGAGCAGTGAATTCCGCGCGCGTGACAGTTCGGTGACGTTTTCGCACGTGTGACAGTGCAGTGACGTTTCCGCGCGTGTGACAGTGCAGTGACGTTTCCGCGCGTGTGACAGTGCAGTGACCTTTCCACGCGCCTTCCAGTAAAGTGACAGTTGTGAGTAGGTTTGTGTTGTAAATAAAGGCACTATTCCATAGGATAGTTGTTTCCTTTCCTATCCCAAACCCACTCTCGTGACAATATGACATGAGTATTTTCCCCGTTGATTCCACTGTACTGAAAATACTGAAATGCTTTCAAGAATGGCTCAGTCGTATTCTTCCAGTGGTTTCCAACTAATTCATAAATGGTATATATATATATATATATATATATATATATATATATATATATATATATACAATATATAAAGGAAGTACCCAAGAAATAGGAAACGCGGTAAGACGTCCGAGGACATCAGTCAAGTTGCAGGCTTTTATGTCTAACTATGGATGATGAAGATGATGATTTATGAAGGAGAACCTACCTGGGCAGGTCTGTGTGGGTGTAGTTGACGAGGTGGACAACTTTGCGCGCAGTCTCCCTGGCCAACAACACGGTCAACTCCTCGAGAGTGGCGGGCCTGGCTTGGTTTTCTGGTTCTGGTTGACTCAAAGACGCGTATAGCTCTTTGGCTTTCTTCCAGGCAAGTGCAGGATCGGTGGCCACCTAGGAAAATAGAGTCGATTATATTTGGGAAAACTAAGAATAGAATACAAGAGACAGAGAAATAGTTGTACTTCAACCTAATAGCACTGATTGTTGCTGGATTTAATCTTTTTGTTTAGATATTCTGCTACTAATAAGTACAAGTATTACTGAAAATACTTAATGGAACTATAAGAAAACAGCTAGAGAATGCCATTTTTGTAGTATAAAAACAAACATATATATTTTCTTCTATGTTATTCGAAAGGAACGAATAAGTATGAGATGTAGGTACCAGTTGCTCTTCTGACATGCACACAATAGAAGAAAAACCTAGAAATCTTTACAACCTTATAGGCGATGGTTTACGAGTAGAAACCTGTCACTAGGTTCCGTAACCAAAGGGTTAAAACGGGACCCTCGTAGTCCGCTGTCCGGCTGTCTGTCCGTCCGTCTGTCGGTCAGTCTCTCTGCCTATCACCTGGCTGTATCAAATAAACTGTGACAGCTAGACATTTGAAAATTTCACAGATGATGTATTTCTGTTGCCCCTATAACAACAAATTCTAAAAACAGAATAAAATAAATATTTAAGTGGGGCTCCCTCACAACAAACGTGATTTTTTATAGATAGGCAATGGTACGGAACCTCTCGTGCGCTTATCCGACTCGAACTTGGCTGGTTATTTTTTCTGTTTCCTGATGTTCATTTAAACTTAGCATAACTTTCACTCATGGGTCTTGCAACCCTCGATTCTTTCTGCCCTGACAGTGAAAGTGTATCTATCAGTATGACTCACCAATTCAGCGACATAGGCCAGCACGTGTATCTGCTCCTTGATAGCCTTGGCCTCTGCGAGCGCCTGCCTGGTGAGGCGGCGCTGCAGCTTGCGCCGCAGCCGCGCGCCGTGCTGCACGGCCGCGGCCGCGCGCGCGCGCCCCGACTCGCCTTCCACGTCGGCCTCCGGGCCCGTCACTATGATCACCACTATGATAAGGTTACAGCCCTGAGTCAGGAGGACTTGGGGCCGCTTTAGACCGAAGTGGCAGCGGCCGGCACGTTTACTGCCTAACCACAGTTATAAAATTGCCAACCGCTGCCGCTTCTATTTGTAGCAGCCTTCAGGGATCGTGAGTATTAGTAGTTAGATAGAACTGTGTAAATAATGAAATGCAATAAATAAATTGAAATTGAAATCGTATCAGGTGCACGCGTCATAGCTTATGAGACTAGGACTAATTAAGTAAGTATATGTGCGAAAGTCTTCTACGCAACAAGCATACCAGACGTCTGACAACATGATTTTTAGATTCTTGAATATAGTGAGAATAAATCCCTAAATATAGATCCTGTATGAGAAAAGGAGCATTGGACTACTGATCGAATGTTATTCCAATAGTAGCATATATTAATGGCAAATTTAGAGGGCATGCCACTTTGAGTAGCACTACTAATAGGTCTATATTTAGCCTTCTGGTAGGCCTACTGGGACAAGCTCTATGTTGAGAGAGAGCTCTATATAAGAGCTTGTGATGTAAAGCTGTCATAAAAAATTCGTATATAAAAAAGTCTTTGTTAAATAACGAAGTTTCTTCATACCCGTTGTTCATCTAAGGTCTACTGTACACTTCAAGTGTGCGTGTAAGTAATCATTATATATCGAAAGTCTACAACGACTACAACATTTTTTAGGTATGTACATGCAGTTGTGTCTGTATAACTTAATTAAGACCAAGAAAACAAAAGTCTAGTCGCTTTAGTCTCCTAATTACTCATAAATCAAATCAAACGGGAAGACAGGATATAGATAATTCTAATTAGCGACACTGTTTGAGGCGCGGGCAGAGTCCGGGGTGGGCGAGTTGATAACGCGTCTAATTTGTCACCAGACGGTTGATAACGGATGCTGCACTTCGGAGCCAAGAGTGACCTCGTCTAAAGTTCCGGCATTCTATTTTAAACGTGAGATAAGTAGACGCAGTCTCATAGCGCAGAAGAGTTTCTTCCTCACTGATTTACTGGTCTTTTCAAATTCTGTCTAAATCTTACTTAGATCTTGCTAGAACCACAGAAATTACATATTTATATATGTAGTTTCTAGTTAGCCATGTCAATTCGGGTGGTTTTATAAGTGATTCCTCTTTTAGATCGATTTCATTTTATTGGTTGGTTATGATATGATCTGACCTATCCTTGACATCCTACTTCCCATAATTACCTCAATCCTAAACACCTCCATTTACTTCGGTGTATTTCTAGCTGCGTGAAAGGACGCAAATATCACCCCAATCCCTAAAAAACGTAATCCTGTAGCTCCTTCTGACTATCGTGCTATATCCATTCTCCCTTTACTGTCTAAAGTCCTAGAACGCATAGTCCAGTAACAACTAAACGAATTTATTACCCAGAATAACCTCCCTCAATCTACTACCATCTGGTTTTCGTCTCTGGCATAGAGAGTAGAGTCGTGCTTAAGTAGAGCAGTGGTCGTGACCACTGCTCTACTTAAGATTTCCGATGACATCCGCCTGGGTATGGACAGCAAGGAGCTTAAGTTGACGTTACTAGATTTTAGCAACGCCTTTATTACCGTATTTGATATCTTTCTGGAAGTATTGCATTCTATTAACATATCTCCTAAGGTTATTGGGCGTCGTCAGAGGGTTGAAGATGTAGATGAAGCGAAAGAGATTTGTCAGGATCGTAGCAAGTGGAGGTCCTTAGTCTCTGCCTACCCCTGTGGGAAACAGGCGTGATAATATGTAATATGTATGTTTTATGTCAGAGGTTTAAGATTGAGGACTGTTATTCGTCCTTTTCCACCACATCCGTCGACAAACCACAGACAGAGTGGTGTATTATCTCCACTTTTATTGGCACTATTTATCAACTCCATTACTTTACAACTTCGTACTTCCTACCAACTATATAGATGATCTACAAATTTACACACGATCTTCCTTAGATAACATCTCCTCTGAGATTAAATATATCAATAGTGACTTGCATCGCATATCTGTCTGGAGCAAAAATTATGGCCTCACTGTTAATCCTATTAAAACTCAGGCAATCATTATTGGAAGTTCGTGGTTCTACAGTAAAGTATACTTTGACACCATTCCTAAAAATATATTTGATGGGGAAATCCGTAAAAAATCTCGGCGTGTACTCCGATAACACTCTTTCTGTCGCACTCAGATCTCTGAAGTCAGCAGAAAGATGTTTACAGCTTCAAGCTCCTTATGAAAATTGAATAAATTTCTGCCGATGGATACCAAGATTGCGCTTGCTCACTCCTTATTGCTCCCTATCCTTGACTATGCTGACACTTGTTATCTTGATATTACTGAGGAGCAATTAGACAAGCTTGAACGCCTCCAGAATTTATGTATACGGTTCATATTTGGGCTTCGTAAATATGACAAGTCAAGTGGCTCGCATCCGTATACGTCGTGATTGGCATCCTTTCTCTCCTATACTCTATCCTTTTTAATCCTACATATCCTGCTGGGTACCTCAAGGAACGTTTTATCTTTAAAATGCTATTTAAACCTCTGCGTAGTGCAGATAAACTACTTCTCGATGCTGTAGTTCACTGGCGGGCGGGCCAGTTCGAAATAAAAAATAATAATAACAAATAGTGTGGTAAATATTTAAGTTCATAATGTAATTGCTATATATATATATATATATATATATATATATATATATATATATATATATATATATATATATATATATATATATATATATATATATTTGCGTTTATAACAAACGCGTGTTTTATGACCTGCTTTATATATCTAAAACCGATGAAATTAGACCCACTTTACGAGCAAGTGTGTTTAAAAACATTTTACACGATTGTTTAAAAATCATTTATTAGTCATATTCATACTTAACCTAAGTCCTAGGCAGCGTAAATGTACTTAAAAACAAAGCAATTGCCGATAACATCTTCGTGCATAAACTGTGCCTAGCTTTATCAGTAATGGAGAAGGTATATTGATGTAGCCGCGGAGTTAAAATGTTAACTGTGGCCCTGATAACATTAATTAGACGAGCGTCTGAAGATAAACCTTGCCAGGACCTGCGATGGCACTCGCTTGACTCCTGACCGAGTATCCACCTACTTTGTTGTTTAGGTATCTATCTGCTATAGGCACTCGAAGGCCATATGTACCTACAATATTAAGCTTACTGTATCTGTCAACATTCAGTTTCATGCTATGTTATTTTTACAACTTCGATTTAATTCATAAAATATCTGTCTATGACCAAACTCAGACAGATCAGACGGATGTCTGATCTTAGACCAGACAGACGTCTGATCATAGACCTAGAATTGCCTGATGACATTGTCTGAATGAAGCTCAGACATTTGATAAACCTATTATTAAACCCAGAGATAAGATGATATTATTCTATGATTAAACCGGCTTCTTGTACAAATGAAGATCAATTTTATAGGAGATCTAATTTCAAATTTTGTTCTTCTTATACGTTGCTACTTTTACGACTTCCTATCCTAGTTAGCTAAGACCCACTGGATAACGCTGGGAACTAGTGAACCAATCTCATTCTTACACCACGATTTTTATTCTGTGTGTTAACGTATCTATATTGTAAATAAATACGCTAATTATATTAAGATCTAGCCTAAACTCAGACTAATGAGTAATTTATCATTGATCTAGTTTTATAAAATACTTAATTTATAAGAATGTGTCCATCGGCACTTTTCTTACTGTCTCTATAAAGGAGAAGGCACTCTGTTCATGTGTCTTTAGTTTTTATTGTCACTATTTTTCACTGTTATGCACATATGTCACTGTTACACTAGTTCGAACGGTTTAGTTCTTCTAAGTCTTCGCACAATGTCTGTGTTGTCGAGGAGCTGGATCGCCTCAACGTTCACATGGTGAAGCAACCTAAACTCGTGTGCTTCAGCGTAATTTTTTATAATTTTGTCAACGAACTGTATGTTAAGGTCCCGGTGCAGGTCGTCATTTCTTACATACCACGGAGCGTTAAAAATATCCCGCAGCACTTTATTTTGGAATCGTTGGATGATATCTATGTTGCTTTGTTTAGTACAGCCCCACAGCTGTATGCCATAAGTCCATACTGGCACAAGGACTTGTTTATACAAGAGTAGTTTGTTTTTAATTGACAAAGTCGAGTGCCTTACAAGCAACCATTGCATTTTCTGATACCGTATGTCAAGTTCTCCTCTTTTTTTCTTGACATAAGCTTTCCAGCGCAACTTTGCGTCGAGGGTCATAACTAAATACTTTGCTTTGTCTTCGTACGGTATTTGTTTTTCATTGATCTATACGGGATTATATTGTTTTTGCTTGTTTGTAAAGTTCACGTGAATTGATTTTGATTCATTAAGTTTGATTCTCCATCGTTTCGTCCAGTTTTGAACTTTGTTAACAGCTACTTGGACCTTTTTGCAGCTTCCGACTGCCATTATAGCTGTGTTATCGGCAAAGGTCACAGGTGTATAACATGTTTAGGACTGGGCCCAAAACACTTCCCTGAGGTATTCAAGCTTTTTTTGCCTTAAGTTCAGAATAATAATTGTTTTGTCGCACTCTGAAAACTCTATCTGATAAATATGATGTTATTATGTCGACAAAGTTTTTGGGGAGCATTTTCTTGAGTTTTGTAATAAGACCTTCATGCCATACTTTATCGAAAGCTTGTGCTACATCTAAGAAAACCGTAGAGCAGACGTTGTTGTCTTCAAGGGTTTTTTCAATTATATTTGTAATCCTATGTACTTGGTCTATTGTTGAGTATTTTTCTCTGAAGCCAAATTGATGTTCTGGTACAAGGTTCTTGGCTTCAATATTTGGATTCAACCTCTTTATTGAAAGTTTTTCGAATAATTTAGACATTACAGGCAATAAAGAGATAGGCCTGTATGACGTAGCTTCGTTAGGCGGTTTTCCTGGTTTCGCTATCATAATTACATCTGCAACTTTCCATAAGTCTGGTACGTATTTTAGTCTTAGTGCAGCATTCTCATCATCACACTACGATGGCACAAAATATTTCTCCTTCTAGTACAATTGCTAAAGTCCCTTCTCAGGGCCAAAACCACCTCCCTCTACATGATAAATAACTAAACTCGTGTTTTACTTTATGTATGGTATGTGTGATTTGTAAGAGAGAATTCGTACCTACTTAAAGAAGGTTAAGGTCGATAAGTGTTATTAACTTTTTTTAGGTCGATAAGTGTTATTAACTTGCAATAATTTGCATTTTAATTACTTCGAGGGTTTCAGGCTCCCAAATAGCTAAAAGAACGAATTTAAAAAAAGGACACACGTTAATGTGCACTATTGAAACGCAATATTTTAATTAGTAATCTAGACTATTTTTATTCTACGATTAGGTATAAAAAAGAGCTCATTGATAACATTACTATCATATCAAATGTACATTTTGATAATCTTGATTTATGATAAGGAGTTTCAATTTAATAGGTGTATTAAAATAGTCCGATAGTAAATTACTGGCAATTTCCCTTGTTATACTTAAAATCCCAGTTAACCAAATCTCTTGTTGATAAGCAGGTAGTAATTGACCGAACCGACCAAAGCGTCTCAGTTTCGAGATTGGCCAATAATGGTTTTGTCCGTCTGTTTTCTCGCCTATAGGTCGCATTTCTCAACCGATTCTCCTAAAGTCAAAGTCAAAGTCAAAGTCAAAAATTTTTATTCAATGTAGGATAAATTTATCTCTTATTGAAGGTCATTTTTTTTAAATATTATTTTAGTGCAAAAGCTAAAAACTACTAGCGTTTCGTAATTTTGTAAACAGCTTCCATAATTACATGTATAAAATTATTTGGCAATTCAGTTTTACGAAAAACATCATATATCAACATTGTTCAAAATGTTATATAAGATTTTTTTGTTACCCTTATCTTCATAAGCAAAATTAAATTTTTTTGTCCGAACCACTTTTTATCCGATAACCTTCAAGTGGTCAGGGGCCAAGACAGACTCGCGAGGTCTAGAGTCACAAAGCCACTAGCACACAAGTTTAAAAGGTGTATGCTCCTCACCGTCGCTGGCGTCCTGGTTGTCGGGCGGCAGGTACTTGTCGACGTACTTGTCGGCGGTGGTGAGCGCGCGGTCCAGCGCCGTGGCGGTCACCGCCGTCACCCGCGAGTCCAGCACCGCGCTGCCCAGCTGCTTGACCGAGTCCGCGCGCCGCAGCACGTACTGCCGGGTCTCAGAGTACATCTGCATCGTCGTGAATTTCATGAACTTTTAGTGTAGGAACACATCGCCAGACGCATATTATAAGAAAGAAATCATTTTTTAATACCTAATTATGACAGTTGCATACAAGACTTTATCTACACCCATGATAAAAGACATACATAAAAGGTTCTGAAACCATAGGGAAGGTGCAGTGTTGTATGAACTCTGTGTAAATTCAAGGTTAAGTTTAATTGCTCAGTATCTAATATAAATAAACTATGTAGGTACCTATAGGTAATTATAGAATAATTTATTGTAATAATTATAATCAAATGGTTGTTCTAATGTTGGCAATAAGCTAACTGTTTCAGAAACTTTTATAGCATGGGTGTAGATAAAATATAATCACAACCACTCTTCCGCCCTCTGGTCCTTTCCTTAATGCCGCTCATCCCACTAAACAGACCTTGAGCTGTTCTCGTCTCATCACATGAAAAACAAAATACCGTCGCTAAAAAAGGCGTTGGTAATGTAATGTCTTACTAATTGAAATTTATACTAAATAAAAATATGTTTCTGTACCTACATTAGAAAGAGGCGTTATTGACCGCCTTTAATTAACCTTTATAAGTAGAAGAGGGTATAAATGAAGAATTTTTAACCGACTTCCAAAAAGGACGAGGTTCTCAATTCGTTGCGATCTTTTTTATGTATATTTACCGATTATTCGAAGACGCATAGACGGATTTGGCAAATCCTTTTTTGTTTGAAAGGATATCAGGTATTCTCACAGTAATTGTATCAAAATCGGTTGTGTAGTGTGGGGGTGAAGTCGGGTTTTTAATTTTGAAAAAATATATCTACTTAGCTTTGTTTATCTTTACCTATCTATATTATATCTTTAGTCAAGTAATAAAAGAACTTAAACGTACACTTACCGTCTGCGGAGGCAGATAAATGGAGGGCACGGTTTTCTCGACGATGTCCAGCGATTTGCACAGGAACTTGTCAAGCTGGTGGATGGGCGTCTCCAGCAGCATGACTGCGGGCAGGGCCAGCTGGGCGCCCGTCGCCAGGGACTTCTCGTACATGGTCAGGTACCAGCGAAACAGGGGATTCGATTCCTGGTGGGTTAATCACACCAATATTATAAAGGCGAAAGTTTGTGAGTGAGTGTGTGTGTATGTTTGTTACTTCTTTACGTGCAAACGGCTGGACCAATTTTGATAAAATTTGGTATGCAGGAAGCTGATAACCTGGATTAACACATAGGCTTCGGGTAACACCGCGGGGTGCAGCTAGTTAGTTCATAAAATAATGTGGGCTAGCAAAATTATAAGAGAGAGAGAGAGAGAGCTTAGAGTGGGACTATATGCAAGGTGAAGTATACAAGAAAAGGATAAACATTGTTAAAAAAATCAGAGAGGTAAATAGATTTCATGTACAGGTGTGAAAGGAGGGATGAAAGGAAGTAATAATACATGGGTACGACGATTAAAAGAAAGACGTGCGTCCGAAAAGTGAAAATAAAAACTAGGAAGTTGACGAAGAAATTGCTTTTATTCACCACCTCTCCCCACATAAATCTTAATTTTTCAATCGTCTGCAAGTCATAATCATCATTAGGTCTTTTTTAGTCTCCACTGCAGCTGCACGGCCCTCTCCGTACTACCAGAGATACTTAGCTAGAGTAGCCAGAGGATTTGGCCTACACTCACTACGCTGACCAGTCAGGTTAGAGAGGTTTCATTGATGTTATAAGCTTTCTTTAGCTTGTGTTTCCCAAATCGCTTTCTACGACATTCACAGAAAGACTTGGAGTGATCCTATTCTATTCTGCCGGAATGGAAACCACGGCAGCTTACAAGTACGACCTAAAAACATAGTTTTTTGCTTCGTGCTTATATGAACAATTAGCTTTTACGTTTTTAGGGTTCCGTAGTAAACAAGGAACCCTTATAGTTTGCCATGTCTGTCTGTCCGTCCGTCCAGGGTTTTACTCAGTGACTATTAGTACTAGAAAGCTGTAATTTGGTATAGGTATGTATATTAGTTATGTGAAAAAAGTGGTAAAATAAAAAATTGATAAAAAAAAAATTTGCCGTAGCTCCCCCGTAAAAGTGAACCCGAAAGTCATTTTTATTTTCTCGACTAACCAATCATGTGGGGTATCGTTCAATAGCTCTTTGAAAAATATTATGAGCTTGTAAACACCGTTTTTAGATTTAGGGATCTGTTTGTGAAATATTTGGTTTTAAAGTGAAAATTTTTGTTAGGGTTAAGTCCCTTCCCTCTATCTGCTAAACGGTTATATATAGACACGTGAAAAAATTCAGTTTATATTTACTATAGCTATAGTAATATTTACTATAGCTATAGTAAATATAACGAAATTTGAAGGAAAACTATCAGAGCTAAGTTGGATTAACAAATTAAATATTTATAGGCGATCAACTTATAACATGTACTCGGAAAAGGAAATTTTATACAAATTCAATAGAAAATTCGTTTTTAGAAGTTTTGAGTGGCATGAACTCAAAGTTGGCATTCGTAACTACGAAACCCTACACTGCGCGTGGCCCGAGACGCACTTGGCCAATTATTAGTAGCATGAACTCAAACTTGGCATTCGTAACTACGGAACCTTAGACTGCGCGTGGACCGATAAGCACTTATTTTTTTGTTTGACTTGTTATTATGACAAGAAGCTAATCTGATGATGGAGCTGGAAAGTGACCTTATTATGTGATAATGACAACATACGTAACTCAAAATAAACTTGTACTTACAAAAAATGCCTTTTTATTTAAAAAAAATCTTAGTGTTGAAGGTGTCTTTATATTTTGTGATTGCGAAGTGAAAGGGATTTAGATCTCTTAATCTCTTTCACTTCAATCACAAAACTTTAACTAAACGAATTACAATTTTCAAATTTTATGAAATTGTTTTATGTTATAGCTCAAAGTAGTGTTTCCTTTTGTTTATGGTGCAATGGAGATTGTTTTTATAGTGTACTAAGTCCCGAAAGATACAAAGGAACATACCTTGATCCTGTGGTAGATCTTCTCCGTGACATCGATGCCGGTCTCCACGATGGGGATGGCGGCGACCCGCTGCACTGCCTCCAACCGCAGCATCGGCTTTTGTACAGTCGGCACTGCGAAAAATAAACAATATATTTAAATAAACAAGTTTTTCTGTTGAGCTTCATAAGTTTTTTAAACATTTACTCACTAAAATATTGGCTAATCATAAAAAAATCTAAGGCTGTGATTTTTGAAGTGAAAACTTCATACGGCGCGTTTCACAAATGGGTGAAACTTTTGAACTGGCGGCACTTTTACCGTTACCGTAATCGATACTTACCAAGTTTTCACTTCTGTCGGCACTCCCGGAGTGCCACTGTTTTTTTATTAGAATGTTATCTGTACAGTTATTTATGTAGTCTCTGATATTCTGTCAACCACCAGAAGGCCGAATCCGATGGAGAGAACAATTGATAACTATGGGTTTGCAAATATTCTTGTTGAAGGAATCTTGAACTCTCTGAAACTTAATTTTTGTCGAAAAGTTGCTTAAGACGAAGTGGTAGCTAAAGTGGCGCCCTCATTTGAAATAAATTGTTTATAACTAAATATGGTGATAATTAAAAATTTGATTTGTATGACTGTTTAGAAAGACCTTTAAACTATTTTATGAATAACCTTTGAAAGTAATATTGGTAGTCCGTCTAGTTTTAAAACGGGTTTTGGCAAAAAGTGGCCACTTTTGGCGAAAACCCGTTTTAAAACTAGACGGACTATTAGTAATAATTTCAAAGGTAATTCATAAAATAGTTTAAAGGTCTTTCTAGACAGTGATACAAATCAAATTTTTAATTATCACCATATTTAGTTATAAACAATTTATTTCAAATGAGGGCGCCACTTTAGCTACCACTTCGTCTTAAGTAATACCTGATAAATTTACAAACGCCCGACCATTGCTGGCGACTAATGTGACAAATATCTTCCCTGCCGAGTAAAACTTGAACGACATCATTCATTATTTATACAAAATTATGAAAGATATCATGAAACAATACAGTCCCCTGTCGAAGTTTCCACAATATTTATGCATTCAAGATAAAAAGAAGGAAATAAAACATGGTGAAAATAGTTATACGTCGCTTGCAGTAAGTATTCTTTTACTTAGGTCTTCAATCTATGGTAAAAGTCAGGATTTTATAGGGTATGTTGGTTGACTCCATGTTAAAGAGAACCAATAATTTCTTACGTATACCTGTCATTTGTTTCGTGAGATAAGAAAAAGTTACAATTAAGTAAACAACAAAGTATAAGTAAGTAAGTGCTATTATTTATAGCATCTTACATCACTCGCTTATCACGTAGCTGCCATGCCACGCAGCAAGCGATACATTCTCGTTCAGTAGACGACCAGTAATTCGCAAATTTCTTGAATAAAATATTTGAATATTTGGAAAAAAGCACCCTATCCAAGTTTTGTTTCTTTTTTAATTAGTTTTTAAGTCATATTTTGGAGAGTACCTGAATAGAAACTTAATATCATCATCGTTAGCTCTCAACGACCCACTGCTGGGCATAAGCCTCCTTTTGTTTGCGTCATTGAATCCTATCCCTAGCCTTAGCTATACTAAACTTAATATTATTATTATTATGTTGGTACGCTTTTCAGCCACGGGTCCATGGGGACCCGGTCCTTTGAGGCGTTCATGGGGCCAAAGCCAACATGTAGAGGCCTTTTAGTACTTTTTATCTAAAAAGTGAGATGGCTGCATCTATGGAGGTCTATCCCTTAATGTACCATTGAGATGCACTAACGGACAGTCCTCCACAGCTGCCGAACTATTGCCAGGGAGGGATTTACTTGGTTTGGGCTTTATGGATGGGATGTTAATGGATCGTATAACTGGTTTAGGAGTGAGATACAGACATCTACCTAAAAATCTCTCACAACAATTTTAGCTTGGTATATGATGACTTGCTGCTCGTTGGCTACACTTTATTAATGAATTGCCAAGAACAATGGAGTGTAGCATTTTAGCTGAGAGTTAGAAACATTATGCTACGCTCATATCACAAAAGTTACGGATGTGGGCAAGAAATCAGCTAAGCTAAGACGGGATTGAGCGGGTCACGTCGGCCGCATGCATCCAAAAAGATGGGCGCACATCGAACTGGATCGGAAACAGGGGCGTAGCTACCGCCGTATCTGCCGTATCAATTATACGGGGCCCCCGGGCTACGGGGGCCCCTAACGTGCGTGAGCAAAAATTAATAAAAACTTTCCAATTTTTTATTTATTTCAGAAATGACAAAGGTCAAAAAGGCCATTTCTTTTTTTTCCGCGTAAAGCGTGCATTCAAAAGTTGGCAACACCCTACATCGGTTATCGCGGGCTTCGGGATTTCCCCATTTATGTCATATCATGTACAAAGGATAGATGATCAATAATCATTCATGTACAAAGGATACATGATATACCACGGAGAGGAGTGTCAAAACTTTGGAAAAAGTGACAGATAGATAATTATGATGAATAAATATTTCTTTTAATTCTATGTAAACCTTGTTTTCTTTTGTGAGAAATCTTTACCCTTCCTTCCTTCTAACAAATTTTTATACGGGGCCCCACCAAGGCACGCTACGCCACTGATCGGAAAGTTAATACGCACAGAGAGTAATGGAAGGAAAGAGGGGAGGCGTATGCCCAGAAGTAGGACATGAATGGCTAATAAAAAAAACCTATTTGAAACCTCTTTGAATATCTAACATTGTATTAAAATAAAAGTTTCGCTTTCGTATTTCAATAGTAAAATACACCATAGAATCCTATAACTCTGAGATACACCTACATAAAGGAAAGTATAATATAACTAAATTTAATAAAAATAAAAATTGCAACAGCCTGTACTTCTCAGGTATGAAGGTTTTATCTAAAGACAGTGTCGGTACGTTTTATTTCGTAAATTCATTATTACATACCCTTTGCTGGGCTCCCTTGGCTCTGACTGACAGCTTGCAAGTACGCCTCGGCTTTCTTAGCGATGGACCCTTTCATCTTCTTATTTACTCCGAAAGCACAAGAGCCATTAAACGACTTCTTATAAACATCACCGTTGCCCGCCATTTTAGTCGTCACTGTTATTTTCGCGCTATATTCAAACGTCATTCGATTTATTTTTTACTAATTTAAAGTTAGAATTATTGCTTTTTAATTCAGCACGATGGATGTTGACAGTGTTTTCTCACGTCGACAAATGATTAAGACTCGTGGTTTGTTATAAGGGGTTATCTGGGTGGTTTTAAAACATCAACATATTTGTAATAGGTTAATGAGACAATCATGATCAAGTAAACCGAGAATTAGGTCATCGACTTAATTGGAGATGACGTACCTATGTTAACTTGTACAGCGGTGACATAATGATCTCGAATTCTTAGGATAAGTTTCATAGATATCGAGGCAAGGGGTTGTCTCACAGTTTTTATGTATGATTGGTTATCTATATATATAAAAGCGAAAATCACTCACTCACTCATCACGAAATCTCGAAAACTTTCTAGCCAATGAAGATGAAATTTGGCAGGAAGGTAGATTGTGACTAGGAGACGTCCGCTAAGAAAGGATTTTTGGAAATTCTATCCCTAACGGGGTGAAATAGCTATTGCCAGTTTGTATGAAACTTCGTCATTTTTGAAGCGAGACTCATGACATTTTTGAATTAGTGGTTAGTAAAAAATCATAATCCATTAATTGGATTGCAAATTTATATTATTATGAAACTTCGTAATTTTTTGAGTGAGACACAAAAAATTGAGATAAATAGATCCGTCGCTCCCTTTTGCTCTATGACGGTCATGGGAAAGGGAATGAGAACACAATAACCATATTTTTAAGTATTCAAACATTTTAATATAATTTATATGTTATAACAAAATAAATAAATGTATAAAGCCAATTAAAATTTTTATAAGAACCACTTTAGACTTCTACGCGGACGAATTCGCTGGTTAAAGCTAGTTTTTTTTTTGTAAAATTAACGCACTAACTACAAAATAAACGTAAGTTTAAGTAAAAATCCATGCAGCGCATGAAACTAAACATGTAAAAGTGCACATACAATAAAATAACTATAAACTTATAAAATTATTACTCTTACCTCTAATAGGTTCGAATGTTTGTCTCAATTGTTAACATTCCCTACCAATAAATGTCCAAAAAGCTTTATAAAAAGTATTTGCCCGGTGACAGAAACGAGTGAGAACAACCTTCTCACTCGTAGCAAAGCTACGCGGCTAAATTATGACGTTTTTCAATTTTTTTCTTTTCATACTAAATCAACCAAAATTTTGTCCTAAATAAACTGTCACATTATTTTAACGATATAATCATAATCGGTGAACATACATAAAAATATGTTGCGATGAATTGATAACCTCCTCCTTTTTGAAAGTCGGTTAAAATAGCAAACTAACGCTACCGATGGAGACAAATGGAAGTCTGGAGGGGAGGCCTTTGCCCAACGGTGGGACACTACAGGCTAATAAAAAAATCAGTTTTTAATATACAAGCTGGATGAGTCTACGAAGAGCTACGAAGTTGCTACTAAAAGACACCGACTCGTCCTTAATTCTACGCTTTTTCATGCATGCCTACACATCGCCTTATAAACATAATTATTTCTCTTTCTTGTCACTAGATGGCGCTATAGGTATTTATTAAAACATTAAAATCTTTTATTACTATTATTTAAATAAAAAAGTACTCGTAATCAATTGACTTATTTGGATGCAATAAATATTTTTAAAGCATATTCAACACTTTCTTTGTCACTTTTTTGCTTGTCGTGTGAGCTGCCATCTCTGTGTGCCTACGGGCAACTCCAGTTTTGCCTAATTTTGGACCCTCCAATAGTTTCTATAGCATTGGGTATCTGTTACTATAGTAATTATATTATTTTTGGCTTTGTATGTGTGTTCAAAGCTGTATGATTTTAGACTACGCAGTTACAGAAAATTTTGTTTTATTTTTCGTGTGCTTATGTAGTTTTGGGCACTTTCACAAAGTGGTGACAGGTTTTTCAGGCTGGCTAAAGGCATTTGACATAACTTGACGACTGCCATACAACGATGACAACCAACAGCTTATACGAGCGTTCTGAAGCACGAATGAATGGCAATTTATGTTTTTCATCAGAATACGTTCATATAATATTACTATAACGAAGTTGTATCACAAGCTTCGAGAAGTAACACAGGTATTAGAACCAGATAACTTTGTAGCAGCTGAATCGGGCAAAAAGGTTAGCTCATCTGCGTTCCTGTGAGTCAAACTACGAATTTACTGGAAGAGATCCCTACATGGGATAAGCCCGACTTTGTAATTTTGCTTTTTCGTATGTTATCTTTGTAATAATAAAAATATGTTTTTTTTTTGTACAATAAAGTTATTACAAACAAACAAATTTATACCTAAGTACTCGTATATGATTATATTATATTGAGTAACGGCACGTTCAGACGACACGCGCATGCCAAGCACGCCTGGCGCACGACAAACGCGGTTGTAATTTGCTCTGTATAATTTGATTCTATACAACTCAAATTGCATTTACCGAAGCGCAGTCGGAGCGAGTGCCAGGAGGGTCGTCTGTTCTTTTCGAATTGGATTTTTCTGCTAATTTATAGACCACCTATGAATTGTAATTTTTTTGGAAGCCATTTATATACTGTTTGGCAAAGGCCATCCTTCAACAACTGCAATTTTGAAAACCCATTGTTATCAATTGTTCTCTCGGTCGGATTTGGCCGCCTGGAAGTTGACGGGTTAATACCTACACTACATACTTGTAAAAAGAGATCCCTGACAGGTTGTATTTTAATTGTGGCTTTTTATGTACAAGAAGGAAGTTATTACTACTACTACTAAATAGTAGCGTGAGTATAGAAATCAAACGCTTACATAAAATGTGTGAAGAGCTATATTATAGTGTTGTGTAACTCGTAAACATAGTCCGATGTGTACACATTAACCGCTTGTGCCGGAACTCACGTTATCATTATCAGCGAGCTCAACTTTAAACCCTTAATCTTAAGATGTCTTGCTTCGGGAATAATACTGGATACCTTTGTACTTTGACCTGTCTTCATGCTCTTCAAAAGAAAAAACTTTGAATGAACCTGTTTCTATTATCGCGCAGATCACATAAGCCTGTTAAAATTGTGAATGGGATAAGTCCACCACTGTATATTTGCTCTTTCGAATTTTTTATACTTTATTTTGACGACCTCTGTGGTCACCATGCTAGTCCGCCACCCAGAGTAGGGTTCGATCCCCGGTCAGGGCAAGTTGGAACTGAAATGGCTTTGAATGGAAAATTGCCTTTTTCAAATTATCTTGGATCTTGGATAATATGTTTATCTATATATGTATTTGTTATAAAATATGATATCGTTGAGTTAGTATCCCGTAACACAAGTCTCGAACTTACTTTGGGGATAGCTCAATCAGTGTTATTTGTCCCTATTTATATATTTATTTGTTTTGTTCTTTGGTACAATTACGTTATTAAAAACAAAGAAAACAATTTTTTTTTTGCATTTTCGGGCATTCTCTCGATTGGCTTAGGATTGGGACTCATAGGCATCACGGAACGCATCAGCATTGCCGATTTCGCGGCTTTCCGTCGCTCTGCCTTGCAAATAACGACGGTTCTGAGCGACAGAAAAGGATAATCAGCATAGAAAAGTGCTATTCCATGCTGCCAAGTGAGTTCCAATCCTAAGGCGATCGAGAAATATGCGAAAATGTAAATAATTTTGCATTTTCGCTCATTTTCTGATTGATGCAGTTAGCAACCCATCACTATTTTGATTCTTTTTTCACCTTCTCGTCCACATCATCATGCTAAAAGTGGCTTTTGGGTCTTTTGGTATTGAGAACTGTCTTCTTCCAATTTCAATTTATTTATTGGTTTTCACGACCTCTGTGGCGTCATCATGGCATGGCATCATCCGGAGGTTCTGGGTTTGATTCCCAGCCAGGGCAAGATGGAAAATGGCCTTTTTCAAATTGTCCTGGGTTTTGGGTGTTTATCTGTATATGTATTTATCATAAAATATAGTATCGTTGGGTTAGTATCCCATAACACAAGCTTAA
The DNA here is from genome assembly GCA_943193695.1 of Acrobasis suavella. Taxonomy (NCBI): domain Eukaryota; kingdom Metazoa; phylum Arthropoda; class Insecta; order Lepidoptera; family Pyralidae; genus Acrobasis; species Acrobasis suavella. Next base: position 3,170,540 of record OW971940.1, read on the forward strand.
GCTTACTTTAGGGCTAGCTCAATCTGTGTGATTTGTCCCTATTGATATATATTTTCACATTGTATCTACATAACGTAGAGCCGCAAAAGACGTATCGCACAAAGTATCGTACTAGATAGTGAATGAAGTGTTTTGTATAGGTAAGTTGATGATTGTTATATGTGACTGACCGCTTATAGGAACTGAGCCAACCGAAGTTTCAATGAACAAATTTATTTTTCTTACCTATTCTTTTATCTGGAGATACCACGTTCTTCAACTTATATCTTTTAAATTATGCAACAGGTTTAAATGTAGATGTGTAAATGTAGTTAGATGTAGATGTAACGCGGTGATGAGGGTAGCAAGTACCTACCCTCATCACCGCGAACGCCGGGCAGATGGACATGAATAGTGTGGACGTACGTCAGAACGGTTGTGATGGATCGTATGTAAACTTGCAGTATAGCAGGTTATTTTAATATTTCGCGGCTCTGGATACAAATCTTTAGAGCCTATCTTTATTTCTTTGTTCCTCTATTCCTAATCCTCTAGTTTCAACCAAAGTTGGTGTCGATCCTTTGACTACTTCAAGAAGCTTCTGGAAACCTATACGAGTCTACTGGTTTTCATAGCCGATTTGTCAAAATATATAATATTACATGGCAAATTAAAAAAAACCCGTTTGTCAAGAACACCATCTAGTGATCGGTAGTGGAATTACCGAAGTCGTATAGTAAAAAATATTAACAATATATATGTATAGTATAAAAGTAGACTATACATATACAATATTGTTAATATTTGCACGCCTGCAAGCAGGTTGGTTGTATAAATCATGCAAATAAATGATTCTATTCTATACTATTCGTATCGGTATTTCCGCTACGCATCACTAGATGGATATCCGTACCGCCATCTATTATCTTATTAGAGAAAGCCCTGACTTTCAAGCGTTAACAACAATAACTTTTAAACGGCTCCATCGATTTTCATCAAACATAGCTAAGAACCACGGCAAGGTAACTTGCTTTCGCGTAGAAAAACCGAGTGCTACGATGCCACAGACAGACAGAAATACCGTCAGACTAATAACAACCCTCTTTTTTGTCGGGAGTTGAAAATAAGCAAAGCTCTTTCACTGGTAACTCCTAGTAGGTAGTTTGTCCCGAACTGTGAACTTGCGAACCCCATAAACTCGGTAATCTGGTAAATAATTCAATCAGCTATATCTATACGTCTACTAAACATCACCAAAACTACTCGAGTTATCTTCCAACAAACATAAAAACGCTGAATTGTTCAAGTAGACTAGTAGAACTTCGCGTTTGTTTTGATCCGTTTTGAATACAGCGCAGAGTATTTTTTTACGTCCAAACATCAACACGTGTGTTGACGTTGCTGAGTAGTTTAGTCTTAGAAGTTTAGTATAAAGGGGATGGATGTCGGGGTCTAGTGCTGCCCCCATTTGAAATAAATAATTTTAAAGGAAACGGAGATAGTAAATAAGCCATAGATAATCCTTTAAATTATTTTATGAACTACTGTTTATAGTTTAAAAGAGAGAACGTGAAGCTTTTCTACGCACATTGGCCAAAATGTGTAGGAATGCTTCATGTTTTCTCTATAAACTATAAACAGTAGTTCTTCAAATACTTTGAAAGGTTATCTAGGGCTTGGTCAAGACAACATTTTTAATAATTTTAAACGGGGGTAGCACTGAACCCCGAAATATTCATGTAATCCCCTTGAGTACATTTTAAACGTTGCTTATTGGTAGTTTATTATAAAATACTATATTTAAAAACAGCGGGCACACAAGTTAATTTATATTTATTGTTGTAGGTAGTCCTGTTATTTTATAACGGCGAGCTTATCTGTGCTCGTTTATCAGTGCCAACCCTTGACCTTCCATTCATCGCAATCAAAATAAGTCGTGAAGCTGTCTGTGTGAGAAATGTTTTTAATAAAAAAAATATTTGCGTTATTCATCAAAAGCAGAAAAATATTTTAGTTTAGTTATTTAAGTAAAATAAGCTGTTTATAAAAAGCTAATGAAATTCACGGCGTCTGTCTATGTGGTGTTATGTTTTATTTAATATTTACATTCATACATACATAATATCACACGCCTATTTCCCACAGGGGTAGGCAGAGACTATGGACCTCCACTTGCTACGTTCCTGTCCTGACAAACCTCTTTCGCTTCATCTACACTCAATCAAATGCTTCATACAAGCCCTTCGGTTACGGGTACTTTTTGTTTCCCTTCTTCAAAATATGTATAATTTCTATAGTTTTATATATAAGTACTTATAGTTCGATTCGAACTAAAGAGTTCCAACTAAAAACCACAATTTGCTTACGTGATCAGATCATAATTTTTACGCCTACCTCTTCTCCGTAACTTACGGTTACCTACTAATTACATTATTTACAAGTGGTTTCCTGTATGTTTTGCCCCAGTTTTTTAGCGAACAAAGTAATTTTTATTTACTTGTATAGTAATACAAAAGAATATTTAATTACATTCTTTGTTTTAAAAAAAATCTAGAAGACTGTGTACATTTTAAAGAAGGCGGCACATATCATGCTCCGTTTTACTACTTTAAATTAAGCTTTAACACAGAAATAAAACCTAATTAAAATACAATAATAAATTTAAACACTTACTTATTGTTGTTTTAAAAGCTTGTCGATGTTTCTGGAGACAGATATTGAGGTGGCAGTGGGATACACACTCTGCAAAGCACTGATGTGAGGAGCCGAGTGATGGCGCGCGCACGCAGCGGGGATAGACACTGAAGAGCGCGACGGACATTATTATATGTTAGTCGGTGGGTCAGATCTCAAGCCATAAAGGTCAATGTACTCGTATTTTGCCATATGTACCTACACTGTCTATTTACTAAGTTAGATCCCCGAAGCCCTGATATTGCTAGTTGGGTTGAAAATCTGAAACCTTTTTTATCGATTTTATGAACAATTACAAAACTACTAAATTCTTGGTGTTGCAGGCGTTCATAGGCATAGGCATAAGGCAATCTATTTTAACCACATAACACCAGCCCTGTTTGACTACTTATTTCTATATTGATAAGGCGACTTCTAACAAAAATATTTCACTATTTCTTGAGTATATTAAAAAGAATATAATATATATAATATATTATATAAAGTGGGTCGGCTACAAAAAATCCTGGTCAAACTATGATTAATTATTGCCTCGTGTAGTTAGGCCTTCCATTTTTGGTCGCCTATTTTTTGATGCTATTGTATCAAAAGTAATTACAAATAGGGTAGTAAGTATTTATAAACGCCAATCAAATAAAATACTTTCTTTAGTCAAAAATAATCCGAATTCATATCAAAATTAGTGATTGCACCGCAAAATACTCAACTGAACATATAACTAAACAAACTGCAGATTATATTGGTGGCATACCACTATTTATCATAAAGTAAAGCTTTTTTATTATGCACATCTTATATTCACTAACACACATTATACCTTTTAACTCTATTTTTTTTAATTAGCTTCTATTTTTATTTAACATACAGCCGTTTACCTAAATGAAACAGCATTTTATTTGACATAATCATCTTATTATTTACTAACTTCCTATAATAGGGTAGGGATTTAAAGGCCTAGCAGAACTTTGTTCCGCCGGTTCGACTTCCCCTTCCCCAATTTTGAAAAATCTGAACACATACGAAATTTCGAAAAAAATGGTCTAACTTATCTTGTTTCTCTATACAAACTTTGGACCCCAGTTTCACCCCCTTAAAGGGTGAGTTGAAAATCCTTTCTTGCTTAGCATTTTTTTTAAATTATGACAAATATAATTAGTAAGTTTTGAGGTGGTTTTTAGGATCTAAGCTACGCGGATAGTTATTTTGCTAAGATAATAAGTATCATCTACGCGCGAAAAGGTTAATTTGCTGTGCATTTGCTGTGCAGGGACCTAGTCACCTGTAGCACAGGTCCTCACGGGACCTATTTCAGGGACTAGTCTCTTCACAAGGTCTACTATGACTTAACAAGACTGCGAAATAGTGATAAGTAATTAGTTACTTGATACCTATAGTAATGTAACACTTTTGTCAATTCTGTGCTATTGTGAAGAGAAAATAAACGTTTATTATTTATTATTAAAAATTTGCTGTGCAGTCAGTATTTATGATGAGATTGTCGTATTTTTTTACCTAAAGGAATTAATTTGTCTCGCATTAGAGGAAAAAAAATGTTGTGCTGATATATATTTTCGAATTATCTGCAGTAGTAGTTTTGTAAAACAATAATTTATTTGTAGTAAAATAATTTATTTGATGTAAAAATGTATATAACTGATGAGATTAGATTGATGGGAGATTATTTATTTGATGTGCGATTAATAATATCCCTTACAAATAAATAAAAAAATTACGAGTACGTGTCTTGAAATTCCATGAGACATCGTATTTGAAGGAGTACCTACGTAGATATTAAGTAGAAATTATGTCCGATTTACTCCGCTGTAAGCGGTTTGCTTTTCTATAAACGTTCTGCCGCCAAGACAAACCAATAAGTGATAAAAATATGTTTACCTACATACTTAGTTGTATATCTTCCCTTAACGCAAACTGATTACTTACTTAATAATTTAAATAAAAATATATTACACGAACAGGTTCACATTTTTAAGGGTTCTGTAGTAAACAAGGAAACCTTATAGTTTCTAATTATGCGGAAAAAGTGGTAGAATAAAATACTGAAAAAAAAATTTTTCTGTGTAGCTCCCATACAAGTAAAGTGAAAAGTATTTTTTTTCTCGACTTACCCAGCATGTGGGGTAACGTTGAATAGGTCTTTAAAAAATATTATGAGCTTGAAAACACCGTTCTTCAATTTAGGGCTCCGTTTTTGAAATATTTGGTTTTAAAGTTAATGTTTTTTAGAGTCAAGTGTCCCCCATCTATCTGCTAAGCGGATATATATATGGACACGTAAAAAAATTCACAGCTATAGTATATATAACGAACTTTAAAGGAAAACTGTCAGAGCTAAGTAGGGTTTACAAATTAAATAGTTATAGGCGAACAACAAATATAATGTACTTGGAAAATAAAAAGTAATAAATAAATATATAGGGACAAATAACACTGATTGAGCTAGCCCCAAAGTAAGTTCGAGACTTGTGTTACGGGATACTAACTCAACGATACTATATTTTATAACAAATACATATATAGATAAACATCCAAGACCCAGGACAATTTGAAAAAGATCATTTTCCAACTTGCCCTGACCGGGGATCGAACCCGGGACCTCTGGGTGGCGGACTAGCATGGTGACCACTACGCCACGGAGGTCGTCAAAATTAAAAAAAAAAGTTCATATAAATTCGACAGAAAATTAGCTTTCAGACGTTTTTAGTGGCGTGAATTCAAAGCATTTGCAACTACGGGCCACGCGCAGTGTACGGGCACTGCGCGTGCCCCAAGGCCCAACACGCACTTGGCTGGTTATTTTTATTATTAGTTCGATGAAAAACTCATAACTATCTAGGTAAGTTTTTTCTATATAAACTATTGAAAAAGATTCCAGACGACCTCCGTGGCGTAGTGGTCACCATGCTAGTCCGCCACCCAGAGGTTCTGGGTTCGATTCCCGGTCAGGGCAAGTTGGAAAATGGCCTTTTTCAAATTGTCCTGGGTCTTGGGTGTTTATCTATATATGTATTAGTTATAATATATAGTATCGTTGAGTTAGTACCCCATAACACAAGTCTCGAACTTACTTTGGGGCTAGCTCGATCAGTGTAATTTGTCCCTATATATTTATTTATTATTTATTCGACAACGAAAATTCGCGATATTCCTGGTCCTAAGTATCGAATTGTCAAATCGTGATCAATATCTGACAAATATGTAAATACATTTATCAGCTGTTATCGTCATCCGCAATTAATATCCTTATCTAGATGGAGCGGCATCGATATGGCATTAGGGTTGACATACATTAGATGTTATACTTTTAACCTCAGCTTTTAACATATTTTTAAGAAGCTTTTCCTGTGGGTTCTATCTAGGCAAGCATATAGATTTCTTTCTACTTCAGTAGTTCTCTTATTCCTGGATGTGCTGAAACTGCCCAAGAGCAGCCTGAAATACCCAAAACAAGTTTTGGCCACTAACAATACCTCAAAAGTTTTAACACTGGTTTTGAAATTCCTAGGAACAACTTAGCTGCTTTTATCAATTGGATGTACTGCCAGTCTTATCGATGTGAGAATATAATAATTACTTTTCTATATGTGAATGCGAATAATCGCAATAATCTTATCTAAATCGACGCCGATGTCACGAAAAATGTATAATGATTCAGTTCAGTATTCAATAATAGTGTATGTGTTCAGACTTCCTAATTGCAAACAAAAGAACATATATTGTGAAATTGTTTTTTTTTATATTATTGAAATATAGTGTCGTGATAACATTACTTGTAGGTGTGACATAGTGTTTTTGGTTGGGAAATTGAACGATAAACACCAAAAGCATGTAAAATGGAGATTTACGGTCGCTTGGCAGCCGTGGTGCTGCTTCTGCTGGCAGCACAGAAGGCAGATGCACAATCCTGTAAGTCCACATAAGTTTAATGTCAACCTCCGTGGAGTAATGGTCAAGACGCTAGTCCACCAACCTGGAGGTTTTGAGTTCGATCCCCAGCTAGGGCAAGATGGATATTTATATGAGTATCGTTGGGTTACTATCCCATCATAACACAAGCTTAAGCTTACTTTGGGGCTAGCTCAATCTGCGTGATTTGTCCCCTATATGTATATATATATATATACACTAAATACCTATAGTAACCCTATGAGACATAATAATTAATAACACTTCTTCTGCTATATAAATGTTGTCACCATCGCACTATTGCAATACAATCCTAGAATCTACATATATCTCTCTTACAAATCTATTAGCGGCAAACAGTACGGTCAGGTTTTGATCTTTGTAGGTATATCATAGACATCAACGACTATCATATAATGGTAATAATCATGACCAATAGTTCAACAAAACTTGCGTTGCTTCCTTTCCGCTGGTACTTTGCAATTTTTTGCATGCTTTGCAATTCGTAATAATATATTTTGCGTACGTCATTGACCCATCGATCATCAAGCAACTACTTCAAACTTCTCACTAGAGTCGATAGCTTTCGATACAAATATCAGGGGGGTTTTACTCCACTGTTTGACATGGTACATCCGAACTTAAACATGATAATAATTAAGCGCCTTAATTTCATACCCACTAACTTAGTTAACCTACAAATGATTCGAACATTAGTTAATTAATTATAATGTCTTATGTACAGTTTGTAAGCCTTCTAATTACTACCTAAACTTGAACTGCATTTGACACTAAAATTGTATACCAAAATAAGTTAATAACACTTCCCCTTTTTGTTACACAATAAAAATATAAACTACATATACTTATGTAGAATGAATAAGCGCACTTATAATTTTTAGGATTTTGCACTTTTTGCTTTAAGTTTTTGTATGTTTTGCTTGGATGTATTGCTCTACAATTTGTAAACCGTTTACCGTTTACCGTTAAGTCATTTAGTTTTATATTTATAAAAATGTTTATTTTACTGTGAACTTGTTTGTGGTCCAAATTAATGAATGAAAAAATAAAAGATATTCGTTTTGTCTCATTGTGTATGTTATCTGTACGGAAATTTTTGCTTCTTGCTAATTTTAGCACAACTTTCGGTGAATAAGTAAAAAAAGAAGTGTAAAATCTCCACTAGAAAGTCAACACAGTTGTTTTCAATAAACTTTGTTTGCAATTATTTTATGTAGAAGATTTTTCATAAATCTCCATTTTGCAAAGGACACATGATTTGGTAAACCTTTAGGGTGAAACTTCTTATATAACACTTTTTTTTTTTTATTTACTTTATTAATTTACTATTCTGTTCCTACATATAGACAACATTAATAATGCGACAAATAAGACAAAACGATATTATGTTTCAGTTTGGATTTACAATGTGAAACAGTGGATTAAAAACCCTCCGAAATTTGTATGGAAATCTATCGACTAGTTACACCTTAAGCTGCGATTTAGCCTTCTTTTCGTTCCTGAAGTTCATTCCAATTTAAAAACTGGCATCTTTGCATTAAGAAACAACTATGCTTTCGACAGGGAATCTACCCTCATGCTTAGTTAAACTGTATGGCCCAGTTGGTAGTTGGTACTACCTTGTGTGGTTGGTCCTAAGGAGTGGAATGTATGACGTATGTTCACTAACACGAAAGCTGTGGAAATCCTTGTATGTAGTGTAGAAACTGTCTATAACATTTAGTTTCTTTAAAATAGTGCGTCAGAAATTGTCTTTCTAGTCATCAACGACGCGTGTGACACTTCTGATAGGTAATATTGCTTGGTAGCCTTGCAATATGCCAACTTACTTAAATAAGTACCTAAAAAAAGTAGTAGGATTGAGGCGCTTCTATGTGGTATGCCGTCAGCCGAGCGGGCCGTGCCCCTTCTAAAAATTGTATTCTGAATTCACAAAAAATACAATCAAACATTTTAAGTCATCCCCGACACAACTGTATCTAAGAATCATCTTAATCACGTCGTGACGTCAGCTTTCAAACAAAAACACAGCAGCGTAATCAATCCATTATTTTAAAAATTACGATGCCACTGACACATAATAATCTTATAACAGTCCTCTTTTTGCGTCGGGGGTTTAAAATTAAGTGTTGTCTTCTTAATGGACCAGTGGTAGGTTATATCTTCGTGACCTTCTGAAGGCGTTCAGAAGTAGAATGGGAATGCGATGGGTTTCATATCGTCACTCTATAACTATACTATTGGTCTAGGCCGCAACATTATAGTTTCATAGACTCAGACAATACGAGTAAGTAGATGTTCATAATGTATGCCATTACTTAATATAACTTACCAAACTAAGATACTCGTATGATAATTCATCACAAATAATGCGTGAAGTCATCTTTAAATTTATTTTATTAATTAATGATTGTTTTTGTTTTATTGTTTGTCTACAGCACGATGTTCGTGGATGGAAGAGATACCAAGACCGGACAGACCCGAACTGGCGATCCCGGACTCCACAGGCAAGTCAATGCACTAACTAGACCTATTGACAAACCAACACGACAAGCCAGTGTGATCGATATCAGTTTTCATGCCACAAACTTCATTTTTGGTAACAAAGGCAGTTTAATACAAAACATGGACGAGAGTTTCCAGAAAAGTCTAATTATAAAACAAAGTCTATCTTCTAGACAAATACACCTAAATACACCTACGTACTCTTACCTACATGCACATGTTGTGCCTAGTTATAGTAACTATTTATAGTATACTCAAAAACGATCTCTTCTTCTTAATGCAAATTATAATAAAGAAGAGCGGAGCCTCCTGGCACAGGCATCTTTGATAGCTTAAAAGGAGACTCCAACACAAGAGTTATGTAAGATCATTACTGTTAACGTAAATAAATCATTTTTGGAACGAAGTTCCTTACGGCAGGCTTGGAGGAGATAGGGATTTTGCTGCGCGACCGAACTGAAAAAAATGTGATAGTAAAACCGTAAGGATGACCTCGTTAAATGAGACGTGCGCAGGCGCGACAGTCGTATACACAAGCGAGTAGTGTATAATACCTTTGAGCACGATTTTTCTTTTGCAAATTGTGTCGATTCTACATTAGCCGAAGGAACTTCGTTCCTACCTGGTGTCCCACGACACCACATTTCTTTTTTTTTTAATACTAATCAGGATCGACGTTCAAGTCAATTTAATGACTTTTTAAGATGCGACTGAACTGTCATTTAAAACCGCGTCTAAAATCTACTTTTGTTATGATTTTAGGAGTGACATGGAGTGTACGTCCCATATTTCCCGTGAATCCCGAGCGGGAGGATGTGTGCGTGGAAAACTATCCCATGGAAGACGGGACCACGGTGCAGGTTATATATATGGACGAGGAGATCGAGGGAGAGGTCATCATCGCGCGCCTCAACTATGAAGGTACTACTTAAATCTCCTTCTGCTTATCTAACCTCCAGGATTTTCATTTTCAACCATATCTACCTTTATTTCTATCTGCGATATGCATTGTAGCACAGCTATTCAGAGAGGAAACGGAGAGGGAACGCAGCCAGCGTTCTTGGCATCACGTCTCACGGTCAAAAAATCTATTTTCGTGCTGCAAAAATCCACATTTCCGATGTAAGTAAGTAACTAGTATCTAATCTGTGAGTCAGTGTTTTGTGACACGAACACGACACGACTGCCTCGCAAAAGGGAGTGTGATGTTTTCACATGAGTTAAGTATGTATAAGAAATCCACATTATTTCTTTATTCCTCCATAATTACGAATTGCCTGAACATATTGGAATGTATTGGTATTGTGGTTTGTTTTGTCAATTGTTTCGGTGTGGCGACCTCTACGCCGCTACGATTCCTCGTAGCGGCGTAGAGGTCGCCACACCGAAACAATTGACAAAACAAACAACCACATATAATGAGGCGAAAACAATGACAATATAGTTCAAAAGAAGCATACGTGGTGGCGTCAGCAGTATCCTACATCTCGAAATCAAAGTTCGCCCGATTCGCTGCATAAATACAATTTTCGACGATACACCGTTGGAGTCACGGTTCCCCAGGCGCAACAAAAAGCCTGGTGAGAAGATCCTCCCTTTGTGGTGGTCGAACATATCACCTCGTTTTCGCTACAGTTGGGTTATCGTTCGGAGAGACGTAGACTATATTTTTTTAAAACTTTCGGCCAGTCGTGTTTTTTTTTATAATTACCTACTTGTGTTTGATATTAATTTGTCGTGTTTGCAGGAGACACTGCTCCTACCATCTCAGTTATATTCGGTACGTACGTACTGCTCGGCCCGGTCATTCGAAGAGGAGAAGATGGCAACTGGTACCTTATCATCACGGAGAGGTAAGTAATTTTTTGTTTGATTTCTTTTATAGATGAGTCTATTTATTAGGTTCTTTACTACCAGCCAACCTACAGGTCCTGATACATAGTAAAAAAATCTAGTTCTATAGTGCTGATATAGATATAACGTCTAACAAAATAAACTGTTTTAAGGAAAAATCATTATACTGAACAACTTTCCCAAAGAAACTATAATTTAAAAAATTATTGCTTCCAAATTCCAATAAAAACTCAGATCAGCTGACTGCTCAACTTGTAAGACCGAAAAGAATTTTTCGTATTTTTATTCGTATTTGGGGAAATTTGTTTAGTTTTATGAATTGAATTACCCTTAAATTAGTTCCAGTATATATTATGCTTCATTTGGCGCACGCTCTGCGGCCTGAACGGCTCGATGGATTTAAGCTTGAGAGGTGGTATCTATATATTTCTGTATTTTAATTTAACTTACTATTATATTATTAAAAAAATTATGATTAATGAAATGAAATGTGTCATGAGATTCGTCTTAATTCTGAGAGATAACTGGTAGATAAAAAGGAAGTCGGAATTTCTGGCAATTTTTCTTAAAATAATGACTTTAGTGTTTAGTTCTTACAACTATTGGTTTTACACTTACGCCTGATGAAACGACACTTAGCTCAATATAGCCATTTGTCTGTTAATTCAAAAGATAGTAGACATAGTAAGTCGCTGTGTGTACAAACCAGAAACCTCGTCAAATCTCATTGGTTAAGTAAGCGGACCCGGGGCTCTGAAGCGTTACTGCTGAGGATGCAACCGAGAAATACGCTCGGATGATGATGATATAAGTAGACATAGTTAGTCGCTCTGTTTAAAAACTAAACCTCGTCAAGTCATCTAGAGACAGGGACCCCGGGCTCTGAAGAGTTATCACTGAGGATGCAGACGGGAATACGCTCACATGCTCATGTCACTATGACGACTTATATAAGTGGTCATAGTAGGAAGAATTTCTAATGTGGCGATTATTCTGTCCAGGCAAGATTACGAGACCCCCGGCATGCAGTACTACATGCTGAACATCATCGCGGCCGGGGAGACGCTCGTCGCGGAAGTCACGCTGGCCATCGTGAACATTGATGACAACGACCCCATCATTCAAGTGTTCGATTCTTGCCAGCTAGAAGTAAGTGAAATTCACTATTTAGTAGGTGAACATCAACAGCAACTACTTAATGGATTCGGTTATCCATGTTCTCTTATATCAAGTAATGGTAACAGGGCAGCCACGTCTGTACTTGAGCTAAGGAAGCGGCCATAAAAATCATCATATCAGTTACAGGAAGTCCACTGCTGGAAATAGGCCTCCCCAAAGATATCCAAAACGACCGTTCGGAAGCGGCATGCATCCAGCGCTTTCTTGCAACCTTGCTGAGTTCATCTGACCATCTGGCAATAAACTTAGTTGTTGACTTCAGATCATTTCCTTACAGCTAAGTTTATTGCCAGATGGTCAGATGACCTCAGCAAGGTGCAAGAAAGCGCTGGATGCATGCCGCTTCCGATCTATAATGAAATCGAAAGAAAAATTAACAATAAATAAGTGATATCTACATATATCCAAAGATAAATAAGTGATTTTAGACTTTGGCTTTGAGCGTCCTCAATACAACTACTTATTACCATCAACTGCGATCACTAACCGACCTGATCATAGAACTCTCTATAATTATGCTGATCTTAGTCCAGCCGTGGACTGATTAAGGCTGATAAGTAGAAAGTTTGTTAAGTGATATCAAAGATATTTGTACATGATGATGTGATACATAAACGTATACGAGCACAGAATGACACAAAAAGTGCCCATTTTTATCATTGTAACAGTCGTCAAGCTATATCAGATGCCTTTCGGCAGCTTGAAATGCCTGACACCAGTGTTGGTCACTTACACACACATTTAAAACACTCACAGCAGAACGAGCACACAGTGCTAGTCACACTCAAGTTAATTGTGGTTTATTCTTCTAGAGCATAAAGATTTTAATTTCGAAAGAACAAAATCTCAAACCTATTTGCAATACCTGCGAACAATCACCTTTTTAGACGTTACTTCAGTATCTCCTCCCTTTCAATATTAGGAATTAGGCGTGCCTCGCCTCACGGAGTGCGTGTATGAAGTGACAGACGCAGACGGGGCCATCAGCACGCGCTTCATGACCTTTCGGATCGACAGCAACCGGCCTGACGACGAGTCTATCTTTTACATCCACGGTGACGTCATTCCTACCGACGTTTTCCGTATGAACATGACCATTGGCATCAATACCATCCTCAACTTTGAGACAACTGCCCTCCACGTCTTCAACGTTACTGCTCTGGTAAGATAACTTTATTATTTTGTGATCCAGGCAATGGACCTTTTTTACCTGTTGATAAATTGAACTTTAGTGAAGATGTCGTCGCCCGCTTATTTATTAATCTAGCCTATTATTGCCTTGACGACACTCAGTTACATACTTATGAGTCTGGAAATTCATCCAATACTTCCAATATATATAATAAGTTCTACTCTTTAGCAGTATGAGGAATGTTGATGAAAAAGGGATCCTCGTATGCTTTATCAAAAAGGAGGTGATAAAAAGACTCTGCACATTCACCAATACGTCCGATAAAGATAACTTTTAATTCATTCTTCATTTATTTCAAATACCTACTGGACCAATGGGAAAATGATTGTAATATTGATGTATTCCGTTTTGTGTGAATCTTACTGTTTCCATCATTAAGAGATGGTTCAAAATTCATACCTTTGACAGGATTCTCTACCCAACACTCACACAGTGAATTTATTGGTGCAAGTCATCAACGTGGAGAGCCGGCCACCGCGCTGGATGGAAATCTTCGCAGTGCAGCAGTTCGACGAGAAGACCAACCAGACGTTCTCGGTCCGCGCCATCGATGGCGACACGGGCATTGACAAGCCCATCTATTACACTCTCAGAGCGGATCCTAACGGTAATTAAAATAATTGTTACAGATACGAGGATCAAAGTCAGGTTAAAATAATAACTATAAATAATACTAAAATAAATTTACAAAAGCTAAAAAAGCCATATATTTTATACTTACTAATGGGAATTAGCTTGCTTATTATGATATCAGCCTGAAAATAAGCCATTTTCAGAAATCTATACTATAATAAAAGAGTAAAAAAAATGTGTCTGTACATTGAAAATTTTTCAAAAAAAAATATTTGGGGCGATGGAGATATAGTAATAGAGTAAGAAAATAAAAAAAAATGTCTGTCTGTTTGTCTGTTTGTACACGCTAATCTCCGGAAATACTGGACGGATTCGAATGAAACTTTTTTTGTTATATAGCTGTGAAGCCTGGGCAACATATAGGCTATAATTGATTTTGGAAAATGGAACACATGATGCAGAACTATAATGGTCCAGCTAAAGTATAAGAAATATTAAAATGCCGCCTTAGCAAAAGTTGTTAAGTCTGATGAGAACTTTTTGTTGAGTTATAGTACAACTGGCCAAGCGCGAGTCGGACGCGCGCGAAGGGTTCCGTACCATAATCTATGAAAAATCACGTTTGTAGTATGGGAGCCCCCCATCAATACTTATTTTATTCGATTTTTAGGGTTCCATAGGGTAGGGTAGAAACGGGACCCTATTACTTAGACCGTCCGACTGTTTGTCTGTCTGTCTGTCACCAGGCTGTATCTCATGAACCATTATAGCTAGACAGTTGAAATTTTTATAGATGATGTTTTTTGTTGCCGCTAAACAAAAACATACTAAATGTATACTATAATAAAAGAGTAAAAAAAATGTGTCTGTACATTGAAATTTTTTCAAAAAAAAGTTGTTTCGTCCAAAGTAGAACTTATAAGTTCAGTATTTGCGGACCTTCAGAGCATAACACACCAGAAAATTCTTGGTTATGTGAACGCGCCATATTGACACCAAAAAATTAAAAATCAATTAATAAAGAACTTATGACGCAAATTATTGTTAACTAGCTTGTGCCCGCGGCTTTGCTCGCGTAGGGGTGTAATTTATCAAAATCCTTTCTTAGGGGATGCCTACGTCATAGTAGCTTTATGCATGCAAAGTCTCAGCCCGATCGGTTTAAAATTGACAAAGTTTCATACAAACTTTCATCCCCTATTTTATCCCCTTGGGGATAGAATTGATCAAAATCCTTTCTTAGCGGATCCTACGTCATAACATCTACCTGCATGCCAAATTTCAGCCCGATCCGTCCAGTGGTTTGGGCTGTGCGTTGATAGATCACTATGTCAGTCAGTCAGTCACCGTTGAGTTATATATATTTAGATTTCTTGGATAGTGTTGTTGACGACGCCACCAATTATCCAGTTGAGTTTTTTAATTCACTTGCAGCAAATGGACTCACGGCTCACAAAATAAGTCTTAATGTCGGAGGGCCAATAATGCTGATGCGAAATTTGACTCCGCCGAAACTGTGTAACGGAACCCAACTTAATGTCTCAGCACTGTATGCCGAAGTTCAGCGGCTGAATTTCAGCCAATGCATGCCTGCAATGTTATTTGCATTACTAGCAACACATAACGCCGAACTTGCGTACCCGTACCCGTACCCGTACCCGTACCCGTACCCGTACCCGTACCCGTACCCGTACCCGTACCCGTACCCGTACCCGTACCCGTACCCGTACCCGTACCCGTACCCGTACCCGTACCCGTACCCGTACCCGTACCCGTAGGCGGCGGCGGCGGAAGCGCCGACGTCGCCGCCGCCGCCGACTCCTCCGCCGCCGCTGCCGACGCCTCCGCCACCGCCGACGCCGCCGCCGCCGCCGCCGCCGCCGCCGCCGCCGCCGCTGCTGCCGCCACCGCTGCCGCTTCCGCTCCCGCTTCCGCTTCCACTCCCGTTACCGTTCCCGTTCCCTCTTCCACTTCCGTTCCCCTTTTCCGCTCCCGTTTCCGTTCGCCGCAGACGCGCCAAAGACGGAAGATTAAATTCTCATATCGGCACATCACTACTGTCCGGCGTTTCCACCGAACTTCAGCAGCTGAACTTCAGCTTATTTAGTGTGTCATCCCCACCGAACTTTAGACACTGAACTTTAGCCACTAAACTTCGGCATAGTCTGCTGAGACACTTAAAGCTCATAGTAAGTGAGTGATGCCAGTGAAATTATTTATTCCGCGTATGCCACTCATCCCCAACAATTTTCCTTTTGAAAATATACAGTTCCATATGTTAACTTGCTTTGCTATGAAAATAAGTCACAGTTTTAGAGGCTTAAAGCTGCTGATGTCGATCTAAGGACTGGTTTTTCGCATGGCCTACTTATTGTGGCTTTCTCCAGGGTTAGTAACACTTCAGCTCTTTTCATATTGGCTCCCGAAGGAAAGAATTAAAATAATATTGACTTTTAACTCCTAACACTGTTACAAGTACTTTCTCCCTCTGTCTCTCTCTCTCTCTCTCTCTCTCTCTCTCTCTCATTAGTTTTTATTTATATTTATACGCCGGAGTCATAAAGTCCACGCGAACGAAGTCGCGGGCATCAGCTAGTTAAATAATAAGTGTTTTGGCCTTCCGTTTAATATTTTATCGGCAACTTGAAGTACTAATAAAATATTGTTTAAGACACATTTTTCTCAATCGAAACGATCGAGGGCGGTCGCGACGGGGCTATCTTCCACGTCTCCGAGATCGACAGAGACGCGCTCGAGCGGGAAGTCTTCCAAGTGACACTCATCGCCTACAAGTTCGACAACGAGTCTTTTTCTACCGAGACCAACGTTGTAGTCATCGTCAACGACGTCAACGACCAGATACCTGAACCGCTGCAAGATGACTACTACATTGACATCATGGAGGAGACTCCGCAAACACTCGCGTTTAATGAAGCTATTGGATTTCATGATAGAGATTTGGTTTGTGGAATAACTTTCATTTCTTTATTTGTTGAACATAATAAATTTTACTTTACCCGGACACTTAATTACCAAAACTTCTTTTTGCTTTAAGTAGTTTTTTACTAATTTCAAAGAAAGACTAAAAAGACCACCTTTAGAATCACTAACCTACCTTTAGAATTATTAAAACTATTAAGTGCACTTTTCTTTCATAATGATAATAATTGTTTATTGTATTCAGGGTGAAAATGCACAGTACAGAGTTACCCTAGAAGACGTGTACCCCCCAGGAGCGGCGTCTGCATTCTACATCGCACCTGAAATTGGCTACCAACGTCAAACCTTCATTATGGGTACTTTCAACCACAGCATGCTCGATTACGAAGTCCCAGAGTTTCAAAGTATTACTATCAGGGTAAGTTTGAGTCTTTTTTGAAGGACAAGATGACCTAAGTCTGTAGTACCCTACGAGTAGGTATATAATTAATTTTATTATCAATCGAAGGGTTTCTATCTGGATTAATCATGTTTATTGCATCCGTTTCGGGGTAGATCTCCTGGCAGTCTTGGAGACACAGAGTTATAGCGAGATTTTCCACCAAGTACTTTACCTAATAAAATTGTGATGAAATGTGATACAGGTGATATTGGCAATGAATTTGGTTCAGTATAGGTATATCGCTGGAAGAGGTAGGTACTACCTACCTAACAACTATACAACGTAGAACATACCTACCTTACCTAATATTGCATAGAGTGTTAACACAAGTGGCTTGGATGTATTATTATGTGCTACATCACCTTTTTAAGTCTATACAAACATTTTACACGTCACATTGCAGGTAGTGGCAGTTGACATGAATCGCACTGACTTTGTGGGAGTGGCCACCGTTCACATCAACCTAATCAACTGGAACGATGAGGAGCCGATTTTCGAGGAAGCCATCCAGACGGTCAGCTTCGATGAGACGGAAGCGTCGGGCTTTTTCGTAGCTACTGTGCGGGCGCACGATAGAGATATCGATGATAGAGTTGAGTGAGTACCAACTTTTCTGTAGTGTGTGAAATTCAAGGGGGGGGGGGGACACACAAAAAACTTAGGATTATACACATATATCACAGTATAAAACATAGCACCCATTTATGCTAAATAATATGTTGGCAGGCATGCATTGATGGGCAACGCCGGTGACTATTTAACTATCGACCAGGACACGGGGGACATCCACGTGTCTGTTGACGACGCTTTCGATTATCATAGACAAAGCGAGTTGTTTGTCCAGGTAAGACTACGCTGGCACAATAGGAATCCGTTAGGAAAGTTCTGTATTGATATCCGAGACTCTATACCCTATACCTTATATAGAAAATTGTATGTTGTTTATATAAAAGTCTCACGATGAGCGAGTAGTTTCTTTAGCGGATTGGCTGATAGGCTTCGCAACACTATACCATCAGCGTAGTTAAATTATTTAAAAATATGTTTTTTACTTTCACAACAGATTCGCGCTACTGATACCCTGGGTGAACCTTATCACACCGCGACGTCCCAGTTAGTGATTCAACTCAACGACATCAACAACACTCCTCCTACTCTACGACTGGTAAGAAAACATTCCTGATCGGTAAGGACGTCAGCCTAGGAGCCAAGGAGAGAAATGAAAAACTGAATACTGCCACAGTGTGACTTCAGTAGTATTCTCGAATTTCTATTTTTTTAGCGAGCCATATACTGCTGTACTTACGATGGAATTTGTTCAGCTCACCACATAAATATAACATTCTACTGCAGTGAACCGTAAAGTTCCAATACAACTAGAAACTCGTATAATGGTTGCTCTTGTACAAAAAAAGCGAGATAATCATGGTAAAGAGTATCGCGAATTACTTCCAGAAGCAACACGGACGGTGGGCACAGCTACACACAAATAATTAATAACATTTCAGGCCAGAGGAAGTCCCAACGTTGAGGAGAACGTCCCTCAGGGCTACGAGATCCATTGGGAAATCTTGGCTACTGACCCAGATACCACAGCTGAGCTGCACTTCGAAATTGACTGGGAAACCTCCTACGCCACCAAGCAGGGAAGGGAAACCAATGCTGATGAGTTCCATGGGTATGTTAATAGGAATTCATTTCGTTTGTTTTTTACACGGCATCAATCTTTGTCACTTCAGTAAATGTGCGTGTCAATTTAAATTGATACTATAAAAAAAAGTAGATCTAGCAAATTTTTATAACCGTATTGTTTTTGATTATTCGTGTGCTGCTTGTCAGCTGGCCCGTTTGGCAAATAGGGCAAATTTACCCGCCAAAATTATGCGGTAATTTAATCTAAATATTGCTATTCATTACGTAAGTATTATTTTGTGACAGCTAATCATTTTTATTACCAGGTGCCTTAACATCACAACTGAATACCCCGACGAGGACCACCTAGGTTCAGCACGTGGCCGCTTGATCGTCAGAGAAATTAGAGACAACGTCACCATCGACTTCGAGGAGTTCGAGGTGCTCTACCTCACCATCAGGGTCAGAGATTCGAAAACCATCTTTGGAGAAGATAGTGATGAATGTAAGATTGTGCGTTTATTCTGCCCGTGTGTGCATTCCGTCCCTTTCCTTTCCTATGACCGTCCTGAGAGGCCACTAAGGGAGTATAAGTTACAGAGAATGGGCTGCATTGACCTCTGTGCAAAGACTTTGTACTTACCATCTTCTGCGATCACCAACCAGTCTGTTCAGCGAGGTACTTAATAAAAGGCCTCCATTTATCCTCCCTTGCCCAGAAGTTAAAGAAAATATTACAAGACCGTCGGCGAGATGTTCATGATCCATCGATGAGTGCCAATAAAAGTCTTACTATTCATTTTCAGCGACCCTGACAATCACCATTATTGATATGAACGATAACTGGCCGATTTGGGTTGAAGGAACTTTGGACCAAGACTTTAGGGTGACAGAGATGGCAGCCGCCGGTACAGTAATCGGTTCTGTATTGGCTACTGATATAGACGGCCCATTGTACAACCAAGTGCGGTACACTATACGGTGAGATTTTTAATACTAACTTTATTAATACAAATAAGCTAACCTATATTCCAAACTGCACAAAATCATGTATAGTATCTGCTTTGCAGTTTCACGCAAAATTTTACGTTACATAATAAAGCCAGGTTTGGGTAGCCACTTGGTATTACGACAGTGACAGCTCGCGGGTTTTATATTTGGAAAAGGATAATATCCTTTCCTTAAAAAAAAGAAACGTTTGAAACAAAACTTCATATCGATATTATCGATATGAAGTTTTGTTTCAAACGTTTCTTTTTTTTAAGTCGCACATTTTTTTTAGTCCGACAACTGATGAAAATGGCATGGAGACCCCTGAAGACCTGGTTAAGATCGACTTCTACACCGGCCAGATCACCGTCGCCGAAGGGGCTGCTATAAACGCTGATATTCCTCCGCGGTACTACCTCAATTACATCGTGACTGCCAGCGATCGCTGCTATGCTGAGAATGTTACTGAATGTCCCGCTGACCCAACCTACTGGAACACAGATGGAGAGGTAAGATAGGAGTATGAACGGTTAAGTACCGGCGTAAAGAGACAGCAATTAACAAGTTATTATTTAAAATAAAAAAAAATATAACAAGCTTTTATCTAAAGTGATCCTCAATACGAATCAAACGAGACCAAACTCGATGTGGTTGCGTCCTTTCATCACAGAGTTCCTATAGCCACCATCCAGCTCCATCATCAGATCAGCTCCATATCATCATAATATTGCATTGTCACGCGATATACGTATGCGTGCAGAATTTCAGCTCAATCGGAAACGGGAAAGTGGGTCAAATTTAACTTCCAAGATTTGATCACAGACAGACAGACAGCGGGACAGGTGAAACTTAATAAGAAAACATCACAGCAGTCATTCGTAACCTTGACTTACATAACATTGTCCTATTGATGGAATGGTAAAGCACAATATATCACAAAATTAACCAGACACATGGTCTTCGGCTCGGCATCCTTCATCGTTATCGGCATATAATCTTTGGAAAAGAAACTTGACTGCCTCCGTAGTCCAGTGGTCAAGGAGTTATCCTTGTGACCCGGAGGTCATGGGTTCGATTCCCACTGGAAAGCATACTTTGTGAAAAGTTGTTTCCAGTCTGGATAGGATATTGCAGGCTTGAATCACCTGATTATCCGAAAAGAAAGATGATTCCGTGTTTCGGAAGGCACGTAAAACTGTGGGTCCCGAACGCCACCTAGCGTTTGATCATCAAACTACCCAAGGATTGGTTCCTGGTTTACCCTTTGGGTTGTGGAGGTCAGACGGCAGTCGCTCTGTGTAAAAACCAGTAACCTCGTCAAATCTCCTTGGTTAGGTAGCGGACCCCGGGCTCTGAAGCGTTGCTGCTGAGGATGCAACCGGGAATACGCTCGGATGATGATGATGATGAATCTTTGGAAAAGAAAGAACCCGATCGTGACTTCGGGTTACAAAGCAGCACAGATAAAAGGATGCAACGGGAGTGCGTTAAAATATGGAGTAATATACGACGGGACACATTCTCCGTAAGGACACTAACTTACCAAGTCAAGTGAAGAAACGTGCACCTAACTAACTACAGGCTGATGTGTTGTGTCAAAATACAAACAAATCACAATGAAGCAATCACACTTCTAATCTGTTTCAGATCTCCATCAGGATCATCGACACCAACAACCAAATCCCCGTAGCGGAGACGGAACAGTTCAACGTGACCGTGTATATGTACGAGAACGCTACTGACGGCGACCCCGTCGTGCAGTTGGTGTCTAGCGACTTGGACAGAGACGGTGAGATTGTGAAGCTTTCAGCCATACTAGTATGTGTGACTATAAGTATCGATAGTAATAAGGTCCAGCTCAGTTCACATGGTTCCGTGGGCATTTTTCCGCGCTTAGGCTTTTCTTAAGCCCCTTGCAAGTGAGGGAGGCAGTGAGATTCTTCTGTGTCTCCCCTTTGTGGACTAAAAACATTGTTTTCATTCGAGCCAGCCCAGCTCGTCGACGAGGTTCTGCTTAGTTACTTCGGTCGGCATTTTTAAAAGATATAAGTAGATCACCTCATTTTTGTACGGGAATGATCTTAAGACCACTTCCTATTATGACGACATGCGATTTAGGCAATGAGCGGTTTAGACGAGTTTTGCGTTTAAGGCCATTCGATACTAACTCCTCCTATTTACTTCAGGGAAGCTTCTAAGAATTTTTATGATTTGTATACGACAGATTTTTTAAACATTTCTCACAAATTGTTTGGTTGACGTAACTGTTATATCCTATAAAAGATGTTATTTAAGTTTAGTTAACTAATTAAGAATTCAAGAATTGATGAAGAATTGTTAAAAAAAAAAACAAAAAAAAATTTCAGAGATTTACCACACCGTAAGCTACCAAATCAACTATGGCGTGGCGCCACGACTTCGAGCCTTCTTTGCCGTGGACCTGGACACAGGATTGGTGTCCGTTGAGTACACCACGGACGAGGTCCTGGACAGAGACGGAGACGAACAGCGGCATGAGATCTTCTTGACTCTCATCGATAACTTCCTAACTGATGGAGGTACGACATTGTCCCTATAAGCGTTATTCTTTTGATGGACTTGTCTTCTAAAATATATAGTTATTTGAAGTTAATGATAAAAATAAACAAGACAGTACATGATAAAAGAAAGCTTTCTGAAGGGAACATAAAAATGCACATAAAGTAGGTCAAGTTAAATAAAAGTCACAGTTGATATAGTCTTTGATAACTAATTCTCTAAGGAGATTATCTGATGGTATCAAAAAAGTTTTATAACAATCACTGTTCATCATTATTTGTGAATTGCCTACACACATTATATTAATATTTGAATTTTACAAGATGGAAGAAGGAACCAGGCAGACTTAATAGTGTTGGTGATTTTACTGGACGTAAATGACAACGCCCCCGAGATGCCTGACCCCAGTGAGTTGTCCTGGGAAATCTCCGAGAGTCTTGGTCAAGTAGGTGCCTCAAAATTCATCAATTTATTTGTACAATTTTTTTTGACACTCATATTACTAACTACTTACCTTTTTTTTCGTGTGTGTAAGTGGCCAACAATGGTGTCAGATTTTTCAGGCTGCCTAAACGCATCTAACAGAGCTTGATGACTGCCTTTTCATGATGACAGCCAGGACCAACCGTGTGGTTACCGGCCTAGAATAGAACCACTCCATTTCCACCTGTGGATGTCGTAAAAGGCGACTAAAGGATATTTCCGTCACTGAAGATGAAGTATGAACAGACTTTCAATGGGCAGCAGCGTTGGAAGTACGATAGTGACTCCCACTGCGCTCGTCATGGATAGGTCCCTTATTATGGTCTCATAACAAGACTCAAGGTCGCTCAGCGCGCTATGGAGAGGGCAATGCTCGGTTTTTCCCTACGTGATCGAATCAGAAATGAGGAAATTCGTAAAAGAACGAAAGTCACTGACATAACCCAGCGGATAAGCTCGTTGAAGTGGGAGGGACACATAGCGCGAAGAATCGATGGCCGATGGGGCAAAAAGGTTCTCGAATGGCGACCGCGTACTGGTAAGCAAAGCGTAAGACACCCACCCACAAGGTGGTCAGACGATTTGACCAAGGGAAATTCTTAAGAGAGGCCTATGTCCAGCTGTGGACGTTATGCGGTTGAAATGATGATGATGATGATGAGCCAGGACCAAAGGCTTATACGTGCCTTCCGAAGCACGGAGGACCTCAAGAAAATGTTATGCCACTTGTGGTCACCCGTCCAAGTGCAGACTACGCCCGGTGTCGCTTTACTAGTGAAAGCGCTAGTAATGCACACTCTCGCCCGCCAGCCCTTCGAGCTCCTCAGATGTGATACAAGTTTATTTATGCTGCGTTGAAACTTACGCTGCTGTTCATTCTGAATTTTTAACCCCCGACAAAAAAGAGGGATGTTATAAGTTTGACGCCTTGTCGCCCGTCTGTCTGTGGCATCGTAGCTCTTGGACGGATGGACCAATTTCGATGCTGTTTTTACGTGAAAAAGAGTTCCCTTGCAATGGTTCTTAGATATGTTTGATAAAAAAAAGGTTTAGCCGTTTAAAAGTTATCGGTGACGCTTGAAAATCGGGATATTTTAATTTACCTAGCAAATAATAGATGGCGCTAGTAGCGCCATCTATTATTTGCTAGGTAAATTAAAAAGGGTTGCCAACCGTCCTTTATTTGAAAGGACAGTCCTTTATTTGAAAATTAAGTCCTTTGACCTTTGAAAAGGAGTCAAAGGACTATAAATGTCCTTTAAAATCCAAACATCTTTGAATTATTAAAAATAAATCCTTTTTACGACTAAAAAATTAGTTATTTAATTTTTTTAAGGTTGTTATTTATTGTGTATGTCCTACAGTTGGCAGTTGGCAATGGCAACATTGGCAACGCTTGAAAATGTCAAAAATTCACATTCATGCACGGGGATTCCCCGACGGGGAATCCTCGTGCATGTCTCGGCGCGAATTAGTCCAGTCAATCTGAGTAAAATAGAGAATTTTTCTTTAAAAAAGTCCGATTTTGGATTTTTTATTTTAATTCTTTGAAAAATGAGTAGATCAAATGTGCCATAAAAAAAAGTTGTGGATTTTTTTTGTTTAAAAAATAGACTTTTTAAACAATTGTTTTTTCGATATTTTCAAAATCGAAAATTTTCATTCATATAAATTTTTTATTTTTGAAAAAAATTGAAAAAAAAAATATATTACTTAAACTTCTACACAGAATAAAAAAAAGATAAAATGGTGAATGCGCAAAAAAAAATTTGCCTGCGGCGCATTTTTATTATAATAAGCAATTATTTTCTTAAATGTCCTTTATTTTGAAATTTGAAAGTTGGCAACCCTAGGCGCTACAGACATCAATTCCACTCAACATCGGTCGGAATATGTAGTTCTGCCGTTCATCACTAGATGGTGTCGCGGGGTGTTTTCAGTATTCCTGGCAAATAAACTTGTGTTTGTCTTTATTGTTTGCTAAAACTGTTTGGTGTAAGTATACTTCAGAAACTTGTACGCATCGTTTTTCCAGGGTACACCCTTAGACGGACTGATCTTTGCACCCGACCGCGACGAGCCCTGCACAGACAATTCCCGCGTGGGCTACGCCATAATCAGCATCACCCTGACTAATCGAGACTTGGATGTCCCTCAAACCATGTTCTACATGGAGACGATTTGTGATGAGATCACCTGCGAGTGTCGAGGAAGACTGTGGACTGACATGGCTTTGAGAGGATATTGGGGAACTTACGGTATACATATACTGGTAAGAGAGAAATCATAAGTTTACTTACGAGTATGATAAAGACCTTCAGTGGACCAGAAAGAGTCACTTCATCGTCAATACATGACGAACTCGGTGGCCTAGTGGTCATCATACCATGCTGTCACACTGGAGGTGCCGGATTCGATCCCCGGTCAGGTCAAGATGGAAAATGATCTTTTTCAGATTAACCGCTAGGTCTTGGGTGTTTATCTATACATGTATTTGTAACAAAATTTTGTATAGTTGAGTTAGAAGCCCATTACACAAGTCTCGAACTTACTTTGGGGCTAGCTCAATTTGTGTGATTTGTGCGTATATATTTATATATTACTTTATTATACCTACCGATTATAAATACAGAATATATTTAGCACAACCGTATATATTTGCATTGCTTTTTCCTTTCCTTTCAGAAAATTACTCTTTTCAGCTCATATATTTATGTATATGTATATAAATAAATATATACGGACAAATCATATATATTGAGCCAGCCCCAAAGCCCAAAGTAACTCAAAACTGACTCAACGATACTAAATTTTATAACAAATACATATATACTGGACTTTTATAATTTATGTCATTAGTAGTGTAAATCAAATAAACGTCCATTAGACTACTACTTTTGGTATGAGTATGCAGCGATGCCTGGTGCACTATTTATAATCAATTGGAATGTTACAGGCCTTCGATCACGGAGAACCGCAGCTAAGCTCCAACGAGACGTACCGGCTAGTGGTGAGGCCTTACAACTTCCACGCGCCAGTGTTCGTGTTCCCCGTCGAAGGCAGCATCATAAGGCTGGCTAGGGTGAGTACTATAGCAGGATTAAACAGATAGTCTCCGTTTCCTTAGGCACTGATGCCGCCACTTTCTGTACTAGATCTTCGATTTTTATATTTCAAAAAATGTTCATCAGGCTGAACAACTTTTGCTAAGGGGTCATTTTTATATTTCTTATAGTTTAGCTGGACCATTATGGTTCTGCATCAGGTGTGCCATTTTTCAAAATCAAGCTCTATGTTGCTCAGGCTTAACAGCTATTTAACGAAAAAGTTTCATTCGAATCCGTCCAGTATTTCCGGAGATTAGCGTGTACAAACAGACAAACAGTTTTTTTTTTAATTCTTTCTCTATTACTATGTCTCCATAGCCCCAATTTTTTGGAAATATAATAAAACCGACTTTATAGATTTTCATCTACGAGAACGCTATCAGAATGTAGCAGCTATCGGCCAAAGATAATGATCTGTCGAAGCAGAAAGGGGAGTCTCCTTTGCCCAAAAATGGAACACTTAGCAGGATAAGAAAGTTTCGCCCGATAAATCTTTTACTATTAGATCAATAAAGAAATCTATGCTTATAATTAAAATAATACACTAATTACAATAGGGATGTTGGCTGGAAATAAAACAATTTTTTTGGCTCTTTAGATACATCATTAAAAAGTATGGTGTACCTACGTATTTTTTTCTTTTCTTTGATTAGCAAATAAAATTACGAAGATACAGCGCATTTAAATTTCGCGTGACGTTACGATCAGCTACGATTTTTAACCAAAGGTGTCGTAAATCACCCCACTCTGAGATTTTGAAGCGCTGTATCTTTGTGAATTTTTAACTACTCTGCTAAACGAAACAATACGGGTCCTTAATTTTTGGATAATCTCTCGAGAACAATTTATTCTTGTTCTCGAGTCGAAGAATAAATTTGTTACTCAGTCCACATCCCTATTCTCTAATTCTTTTGTGTTTATAGGCAAAGGTCAAAAATTGCCTGAAAAACTGAAACTTTATGTCAATATAATAAGGTTGAAGTTCGTCTGTGTCGATTTTCCCCATGGGTTGTTCCAAATTTCGACTTTCCGTGGCTAATTAATGACGAGCACCGGAATAACTGATGACGAGACTCTTATCTGAACCAGGAAAGAGCAGTAGTGAACGGAGTGTTGGCCACAGTGGCTGGGGACTTCTTGGAACGTGTGTCAGCCACCGACGAAGACGGACTCGAAGCTGGAGTGGTCACCTTCGCAGTCACCGGGGACAGTGAGTATAATCATTAATTTTGTTCTGATCATTCAATGACGTAAATCATTTGTTGTTGACGTCCATGCTAATCTGGGAGAAAAAAAATTTAACCCAGCTGCTTTTTTCCGTGCAGATTTTAAAAGAGAATGAATAGATCGAGGAAATATGTTAAATGTAAATCAAGTTAAAAGACGAAGCTGCTAGCAATCATCCTAAACCATCATTATTTTGATTCCTTTTTAGGGTTTCGTACCTACCCAAAGGGTAAAAACAGGACCCTATTACTAAGACTCCGCTGTTCGTCTGTCCGTCTGTCCGTCTATCTGTCACCAGGCTGTATCTCATAAACCGTGATATCTAAAAACAGAATCAAAGTGGAGCTTCCATACAGCAAACGTCATTTATTATAAATAATGGTTACAAAACCCTACGCTCTTGGCCGGTTATTACATCTTCTCGTCCACGATCACGCTAAAAGAGGCAGTTGGGTCTTACCGTTGGTCCACGATATTTAATCTTACAAGGGTGTATTTTGGCAGCGGATGCGTCTGAATACTTTGACGTGCAGAACGAGGGTGACAACGCTGGAACGCTCCGATTGATCCAAGCTTTGGATGATGCTGTGCAACAGCCCAGAGAATTCCAGGTAAACAATGATGACCACGCGAAAGAGATGTTTTAGAAAGAACTCTGCCGAACTTCAGAAAGTTGAAATAATACCGAAGATATTCATGACAAATTCATGCTGTTAAAATTAAGATTATTTTCTCATATCGTGTGTTTACTAACACTAGTTTCAGATTCTTCGAGCTGCCTAAAGTCATCTAACGTAGTTCAATGTCTGACATCTAATGGCACCAGTCGTTATTACATAATAGTGAACTAGTGTTGTTTCCTGACGATGTTTTTCTTCACCAGAATCAAGATGTGATAGTTGTAAATAACCGTACATACATATATGCATTAACTCAGAGGTACAAGTCGCGCCTAGTGGGGATCAAACAGGTGCCTCACAGACTATTTCTCAGACAATTAACCACTTGGGAATACGTGATTTTTTTCAGGATCCAGTCCATCCCTCACTTGAAATAAATAACAGAGATGTCATTTAAAATTTTGTCTTGATCCTAGAGCTTGATTGATCTCAAATTTTAAAGCGTGAAGCTTTTCGTAGCGAAAAACAGCCACTTTTGGCTAATGTGCAAAGAAAAGCTTCACGTTCTCACTTTAAACTATACGGTATAACAGTAGGTAATTCATAAAATAGTTTGAATATCGGCTAAGGCTTGATCTAAATAAAATTTTAAATGACGTTTGTTTCCCTTTAAAAAAAAAAATTCAAATGGGGGCAGCCCTGGAAAAATATGCATCCCCTTAAAATATGACGATGATGAATGATACTTTCAGGTGACCATAACAGCGACTGACGGCGGTACGGAGCCAGGTCCACTCAGCACGACCACCACCGTCCGATTGATCTTCATACCGACGCAGGCCAGCCCAGTCTTCACGACTGAATCTACCACTGTTGCCTTTATGGGTAGGATTTCTAGGATTCATATTTTTTTATTTATTTACTACCAATCGCACTAAAATCTACAATAGTATAAGCATTCTTTCGTTGTCGACATTTAGGTAAATTAAACAGATATCAAAGTCGCCGCTAAATAACATTTAACAGTGATACGGTTTCCTTAGAAGACTAACGACACTCCAAAGTACTCTTTATGAATATCCAGTTTCCAGTGCCTTCTCTTTCCTACGCCTAAACTGGCACTTTTTCTGTGGCATTTATTTCATCGAATATTTTGTTGTTTACAGAGGGAGAGCAAGGTTTAAAGGAGAGGTTTGCGTTGCCTCGAGCTGAAGACCCGAAGAATTATTACTGCGACGGAGACTGCCACGAGATCTACTACAGGATTGTAGGTAAGTAAGGATAGTAGGTCTAAGCTCCCAGTAAGTATAAAGATCATTACAAATTCTGGCGGTCTTGTCTAACAGAGAACCCTTACGTACTTCATCTAATCTCTAGCGTTGTTCTTTTACATTGTCTTCCTTGGCTGAAAAACTGCTGATTATTCGTAAATGAAGATAAGGAATAAGTTATGTAAGAACCTCATACCTGTCAAAGAATGCCCTGGAATCATCATCGTCCAAAACATTTAAGCTATAATATTTCCCTGTAGAGGGCAACGACGAAGGCCTCTTCGGCCTGGACCCGCTTCAGAACGAGCTATACCTGGTGAGCAAGTTGGATCACAACTTCTCCGCCTCGCACCAGCTGGTGGTCGCTGCCAGCAACTCTCTGCTTGCTTCTCCCGTCCTCGCCGGAACTACGATCGCAGTCACTGTCATCGTGAGTATATATTCGAGGTCATTTGTCGCATGCAAAGAAATTGACTAACAATTTTGGTCTGAGTACCAAAATTCACCAACAGTCCATTCTTTTGCACAATTCGATGCTTTTGTCATAAAAAATATGATGGAAGAGGTAGAAGTGTTGTTGGGGTATTATCAGATCTCAAAATACACTCTACGAAAATTATAAACTAACTAGCTGACCCGGCAAACGTTGTATTGCCATAAAAAAATTTAGGGGTGGACTACCCCTAACATTTAGGGGGATGAAAAATAGATGTTGGCCGATTCTCATAGATATCGGATAAGCACAAAAAATTTCATCAAAATCGGTCAAGCCGTTTCGGAGGAGTATGGCAACGAAAACTGTGACACGAGAATTTTATATATTAGATTTACTCTGAAGCTGTTAAAATCTGAGGAATTCTTAACGAGATCAGACACTTGATACACGTTACTCTGATACACTTGATTCTATGCTTTCAGGTACGGGAGGCCGATCCTCGGCCGTACTTCCTGAGAAGCCTGTACACGGCCGGAATTTCTTCATCAGATAATATCAACAGGGAGATTCTTCGAGTGGAAGTAAGTTCTTTCTTCACATGATCATAGTAATGGGCTATATAAGTGTACTCGTACTTGTCGTTTTTATGCTGACCTTCAAGATTCTTGACAAGATCGAAAGTGAGCTCATCAAAGTGTATCTGTCAGGGGTTAGCAGCTGTCGTTATAGATCACTAAGACAGGATAGAAAGAAAATGTTTATAGCTTCTTACTTAAAAGGCCAAGGCTGTGTGTAGTCACTTATGTGATGTGGATATTCACAGGCGGAACACTCAGAAGGCGATCCAATCACATACTCGATCAACCGTACATCCATGGTGGTGGACCCGACCCTGGAGGTCGTGCGGGACTCCGCTTTCATTCTGAACCCAACGACAGGAGTGCTGACGCTCAACATGCAGCCCAGCAACTCCATGCACGGGATGTTCGAGTTCGACGTCATTGCCAATGATACAGGTACCTTGTCATATGACAGCTCACTGTTTCTCAGACCTCTTGGATAGGTACTGCTACAGAATAGGTACTAGTTTTCGATTACATATTGGTCAGCTAAACTGACGGATACAAGGCTGCCTGAATTTTAGATCTCGCCGCGGAATCTAAAGCCATCATACATAGCTAATCTAGAAGCACTCAGGAGCATTCTCCTGAGTGCTTTTCTAGATTTATGGATAGATACCTATTATTATTTATCTCATTAGATATCATCCCATGTAGGCTCAAATTTTCTTGGAATTTAACGTGGAATAGCCCACATATTATTTTCATCATGAAAACGTTTTAGAGGAAACTAAAAGACAAAACATACTGGCATTATTTATGTTTGCAGCTGGAGCAACAGATACTGCTGAAGTGAAGGTCTACCTCATCTCCTCATTGAATCGTGTATTCTTCACTTTCGAGAACACTCTGCAGCAGGTCGAAGCGCACAGTGCATTTGTAAGTAACCTAGATCAAATAAATAATTATTCTAACAAAAACATTCCATCGCATCTGTTCCAAAATGCTTTCATGAGGGTACCACTTCCAAATCATCGAAGTATCCCTAGCCTGGTAGCTGTTCCGGTTGTTGTGATGTGGCCAATTGACGCTAGGTAACTATATATGTTGAATCTTGCGCTGGATCACGACTGAAACAATATATCAGCGCCCATACGATGTCTCATTAAATTGACTGAAAGCCTCTTTTTTGTCGATATCATATGAAGACCAAATATAGAGGAATGTACCTATTTCAGATAGCAGAAACCTTCAGCGCCGGGTTCCTGATGACTTGCAATATCGACCAGATCGTGCCGGCCAGCGGCGACAACGGCGTGGCGCTCGAAGACCTCACATCTGTTCACGCGCATTTCATCAGAGATGACGTTCCGGTATCCACTGAGGAGATTGAGCTGTAAGAACCTATAATAATATCTTTAGATCATAACTGCTGTCTGTGCTGCTGTGACCAAGTTTACCAGTCTACAATATGTCACAAAAACCCTGTCCGATTCTTGTAGGAGCAACTCAGACCGTCAATATGAACCACTTTTCCTATGGGACCAATGCTTGTAATTCAAAGAAAAAATTTTTATACAAATTGCCGGGCCGGCCGATCACTTCTGTGTGAAAATGACAATTTTTTTCAAAGTTTCAAGCATTGGTCCCTTAGGAATAGTTGGTCTGAGTTGCTCCTGCAAGGAGCGGACAGGGTTTTTGCTACATTTTGCATAATTTAAGTACCGATAACAGACATGGCAAGAAGTAACAAATTGGCTTGGTTCGAAAATGCTATGTGAAGAGAAAGTCAACATACGTTTAACGCAAAAGACAAAGACTGGGACTTCTGAAATCTCACATCGCATTTCAGTTCTAAAATATTGCCTTTTTGTTCCAAAATTGACATATATATTAAGAGCTTACCCAATCTGGAAACATCCGATCATTTGGAAAACCTAGATGCTACTTTCAAAAACGCTTTAGAAAAAATTCTAAATTTAAAACTCGATAACCGCGCCTGGATTCAAGCCTTTCTACCTATTCGATCTGGTGGCATCGGTATAAGAAAATTTTCTAGTATAGCTCTTCCGGCCTTCCTGTCGTCCGTTCACAGTGTATCACATTTATGTGCAAAAATTCTTAAAATATCTTCAGCTGAAATACACTGTGCAACGGACGCAATAGATGCTTGCTTGGAAGACTCTGTGTCCCAATGAGGCACCAAACCGACAAAAACCCTGGGATGTCTCTCTGGTACAGAGAGATTATAACTACCTGGTTCAAAATTCTATGAGTGATTTAGACCGCGCGCGGCTTCTTGCCGTCTCAAATCAAGAGTCTGGACAATGGTTACACGCACTCCCCTCCGCCAACCTCGGAACACTTTTCGACAATGGCAGCTTCCGAATTGTTGTTGGACTTAGACTGGGTGCTGCCATTGTCGAACACCATATATGTTCATGTGGTAGCGTTGTCGACAAGAACGGACTCCACGGGCTACACTGCCAAGGCAGTGCCGGCAGATTTTCACTCTCAGGAGGGATAACTCGCGATGATGGCAAGCGTCCAGATGGATTAACACTCGTCCCTTGGGAGCGGGGAAGGGCACTCGTGTGGGACGCGACTTACGTTGACACGGTTGCCACGGTTGCTCGGGGCGTCGATGTAAGCTGTTGTTATTGGATACATTTGACGGAGCAAAAGAACCTGTCAATTGATGGTCCAATCACAATAGTTGAGTGAACCTGACGTCACTATGCTGCCATCTGGTGTCGCATATTTTTGAAAACCCTCATTATAAAGTCTAATTTTGTTTGACTTAGAAATAAGGCGATCTAGAAGACGACGAACGTGTTATTTTATGGAGTAAAAGTCTTACAGATAAGATTATTGCAAATTTTACTCGAAACCTGTTTCCAGTCTCCGCAGCGACACACTACTGCTGCGAGCGATCCGCCAGACGCTCCAGCGCGAGGAACTTTACCTCCAGGATCTGGTGACGGAGATCAGCCCCGAGCCGACGGACCCCAACCTCACCACGGTGTACGTGCTGGGTGCGCTGTCGGTGCTACTAGCTTTCATGTGCCTAGTGTTGCTGCTGACGTTCATCGTGAGGACCAGAGCGTGAGTCTATTAGTATTTACTACAAATCTTGTTGGCAACTTGGCACGAAAGAGTTTCACCTAAACTCTACGTTTTGTAAGACGTTTTCTGACTTCTTCTAGTCTTTGCGGCAGGAGAATTTAGGTGACAGAGAAATTCGCAGTCTGGTTGGTCTCTGAAGTGTTACCGTTGAGGATGTAACCAGGAATACGCTCGGATGATCATGGCTGGTCAATGAAAATTCTAGCTGTTTATTAAATTTCACATTGGCTTTCATATTTTTTTGTAGGTATTTTTGCTTTTGAATCATCAAGAACACTGAGAAAAAAAAATAGCTGAACCAATTTTGCTATTTGCGATTTAATAAGTAGATACCAAACTTTTATTTTTATTGCTAAACCCTTTGGTTAAAATAAATCAAAGGCTAAACCATATAGTTACATGTCCCAAACTACAACTATTAATAAAACACCTTTTAACTACTAGTAGCCCTGAGTTCAGCAGTCACTCGATTTTGGTAACGTGTAGCGAACATTTTTGCTACCAGCAACTATTATTTTTCTCAGTGAATAAAATCAACCACACGATCCTCATGTATATTGCAGGTTGAACCGGCGCCTGCAAGCGCTGTCGATGACGAAGTACGGCTCCATAGATAGCGGGCTGAACCGCGCAGGCCTGGCGCCCGGCACCAACAAGCACGCCGTCGAGGGCTCCAATCCCATCTGGAATGAGGCGATTAAGGCACCAGACTTTGACGCTGTCAGGTTTGTAGGCGTTTGTTCTTCACTGGTTCACCTAGTTCCGTAGGCATTTTTTGAGACTAGGCTGTTGTTTTGAGAAACGCGGGAGGCAACGACATTCTTCTGTGTCTGCCCTTTTATGGACTTGAATAGTTGTTTTTATTTGAGCCAGCCTAGCTGCTCGAGGTAGCGGAGCAGTGCAGCGGGTGAGGACAAGCCTCAACCAGCGTAATTGGCTCAGATCCTGATAATGGATCAGGATGATACGTGCTCCTTTGGCTTTCGGATAGTAGAACTTAGCCATAGACTTACATGGCGAAGAACTATTCCATCGCGAAACTTGTCGGGAGCTGAGCAGTAGGGCCTGGTGTGGTGTTGCGTGTTGTGACGATGGTGCAGAGAGTGCCAGTGTCACATAATTTCGGGTAATTTTCACTTTCTATCATAACTAACATGTCAAAAGTGTATATACGCTTTTACATTATAAATAATTTAATATAATTTTTCAAAACTAAAAACCAACGTCACCCCAAACTAATAGACAACCGATTTTGATAAAATTTCCATCAGACAAGTATGCCGGCTCAAAAAAAAAAAAAAATTTAAATCGGTCTAGGCGTCCTTGAATATAATCGGTGAACATAAGTACATAAAAAAGAATCCGACGAATTTATAACCTCCTCTTTTTAGGAAGTCCAAAGTTAAAAGTAGGGTACTAGATATAGTATCCTGATCATGGTATCTAGAAAACAATACGGTGTTAAGTAATTAGGAGGAAATTATGTAAGCGCTTATGCAGTAGGCCTCACGTTACATTAATTTGTGAAGTTCAGTAGTTGCCATCATAATTTTTATTTCCAGTGATATATCCGGTGACTCAGACCTCATTGGAGTGGAAGACATGGTGCAGTTCAACCAGGACTACTTCCCACCAGGGGACACCAACTCAACTGACGGCGTCTTGCCGCAGGTACTTAAGCTTCTCCTGTACTTCATATTTTCTAGGTTTCATTTCGTAAGAAGGATTGAGGTATTGTTTATGGACTCGTATTTTAGACTAGGTATAATTATTACCAGTGATCGGATAACCGGGCGCTAATTTGCCTAAACTTCACGCGTTACCTAACACAGCGTTGTATAACCACCAACCATTTAAAAATAAATAACAATCTCTCTTAATGCAACTTTGCTATTATGGTTTATCTATAGACGCTAGATACAATCTATCTAATAAGTACTATTAGCATCCGGTGCTGACTTTTTAAAAATGTTTCCTTTTTATTGTTTTTTTTTTGGAAGTCATTGCGACTAAATAATATTTTTTATTGAATACTGCTTATGTACTTTAAATGAGGCTACTTCCAAACGAGATTATAACCATTAAAGCAAAGTTGCATTAAGAGTGATCGATATTAATTTTTATCAGGTTGGTGGTTGTACCAACACTGTGTTGTACCATACCATATACCATACCACCACCACCGCGTGAAGTATAGGCAAATAAGCGCCCGATTATCCGATCACTGATTATTACACAAGAATGAACTCGTTTATCGAACGGTACATTCTTCTTCATCACCATCTCAGCCATTCTTCCGCTCTGCTGAGCATAGTCAGGGTTGGATTTCACTTGCCAGTACTCAGCACGGAGGAGTATTTTTCTATACTGTTATCTTTTTTCGTCGCTCAGATCAGACAGGCGGAAGAGAGCGACGAAGCACTATAGCATGGCCGGTGTAATAACGTTCCGTCGCTCCCTCTCGCTCTGGCAAATGACGGTTCTGAGTGACAGAAAAGGATAGCAGCATAAAAAATTGCTGCTCTGTGCTGACAAGTGAGATCCAACCAATAGACTTAGCTACGTTTAAGTTACAACCATCGAACAGTTATTTCGAAAAACAACCGTATTTTGAGTACATAAAGTTCTAAATAGAATGCAAGCTGCCGGCATCAGACCAATTACAGCGTGCAGCCTCCTTTATTATTAAACGTTATTAAGCTAAAGGTTTATTTTCAGTTTTTTGTTAAACACCTAAAATGTTTTGTTGCATTGCAGTCTAATGACAGTGTAGCCAACCACAACAACCAGTTCGGCTTCAACGCGAGCCCCTTCAGCTCCGAGTTCACACACAACAAATTCCAGAGGTGATCGTGAATAGACGAGCATTACGAGTTGACTCTTCAAATGAGAACAGAAGAAGCAGAAGGGAAAACGTTGTATAGTAAATATAAATATATTGTATATAAATGTAAATTCTGTAAAATTTTAACCTATTTTGTATATACTTTTAAAATAAAGAACCATAGGTGAACTCTACGTAAATACCATAGTATTCTTTTTTATTGCCTATCATAAATGTATGTGTTAAGTGAAAAATAATGTCTAGTCATGTGCTCATGTGCATGTAAATGCTAGTTCCTGGGCGAAATATATGTACCTACATTGGGCTACCCTAGACCCTAGACGCAACCCCCTAGATCAATAGCTTACACTCGTATCTGATGGAAGTACTCAACAGGGTGCAACGAGTAAATCCCAAAATCGCCTCTTGGGCTCGCCAGCTATAAGTTGCAGAACAGGAATAGATCTTCTTTTTGTTTTAAATACGCAATTGTGTGGCACGATTATTACCTACTTCTTTTTAACAACTGACTTTATAATGAATTCTTCATTGGCAACTGAATGTGAAATAGAAATGGAATTTCTTTTTGGGGGACTAGGTGCGTAACAAGAATATTAATTCTTTTTACGCACCTAGTCTTGCGAATCATGGTTGCGAAAGCGGTCGCAGGCGGCAGGCTATACACCACTTGAGTTGACACTACCAATACCGTTGTTATTGCTAAATTCCTATATAAACACTAGCTGACCCGGCAAACGTTGTTTTGCCATATAAATAGATTGTATGTATTTTTGTATGTTGTATCATAAAAAAATATAAATTAAAAATTTTGTCTAAAAAATAAAAAAAAAATTTAGGGCTGGACTACCCCTAACATTTAGGGGGATGAAAAATAGATGTTGGCCGATTCTCATAGATACCGGATAAGCACAAAAAATTTCATCAAAATCGGTCAAGCCGTTTCGGAGGAGTATGGCCACGAAAACTGTGACACGAGAATTTTATATATTAGATTTGAATAGCTATGCTATATTATCACACCACGCTCCTTGCCGAATATTTATATACCTAGCCTAACATTTTAAAACCGGTGGATGCAATAACTAAGAAAAAATAACCCTCCTTTTGCAATTAGGTAAAATACAAAAATCTTGACTGTATGAACTAGATCCTTTTGCTTTCCTTGTAAAATAACTAATTTACGTTCAAATCTGACATTGACATTGACATTGACACTTGTGTGTAAGTGACGCACAATACAACAGCGTCGACCAATTTTTAATAATAATAATACATAATTATTATTAAAAAGTTTTCATGTTTGAACTAAAATTATATAGTGATTTGTAAACTAAGAGAAGAAAATATAAGTATCAACGGCATATAATGCCGTCAATAGACGTGATGGCCCCCCCGGGGCAGGCGCCGGAGCCCGCGTCCGAGGAGCCTCCACCGCCGCCAGCACCGGTCATAGGGATCATATATCCCCCGCCGGAAGTGAGGAGTATCCTTTTAAATAATATTTTAGTGGTAAATAATATCCTTTTCCATTTATCCTTCATATCAAAACATAACCTCTAACCTAATATAATTTAAATTCTTTATAAAAAAGTTCTACTTCTATGTACAATAAATGTATTTCCAAAGTATTAAACCACAAATCAATACACTTCATCATACAACAACTGCTTCGGTGCAATTTGAACAACAATGCAATTAAATTTTAGTATTTTCATTTTGTATGGCTAAGGTTATAGGAGTCTTACAATTGATAGTCTAATGGTTTCATAATACTAAACGACTATATAAGGTATATTTTGGGTAATTTAAGTTAAATGGTTTCTTCTAGTCAGTACTTTCATCAAAAATTGGCTATTATCAGTACCACCTGCAGGTTGACTGGTAGAAAAAGTCTTAGGCCTTAAGTCTGCTTGTACAATATATATGAATAAATATATAGCAGGCTTTAGACATTCCGGGACACTTAACCAGACACAATAGAAATAACAATCAAATTATGTCCACTGCCTTAACATGTTGATGGAAGAACAGTTATAGCTGCCATATTCAACGTTCTAAATTTGAAATAACTGCTGTGCACGTCGTGTTTCTGTTATTGGCAGAATGGTTAACGCAGTCGAATTCACCCTATACATTAATAAAGATTATTACCTTCTGTCATATTACACAAACTTGCAAGTTGCTTAGTGTCAATCACCCCCCTGCACCCATGCACATGCACACTGACACAACTGTCATTACCGTCTATGTTGCTATAAGGCTGGGTATACTGTGTGGTTATAGTGCACTACCGAGAGGAAGATAATTTTTTGCTCGTCTGTAGGCAGTCAAGGATCAAAGGAAGGTTTTTTACTAATTAGTTTGCATTTTAAATCATTTCAATGAAGTTGTGGGCAGCAAAAATATTACAAGTAACCATGATTCTAGTCCTGTGATTAGTGACCAAACATGCCAAGAGTTACAGATAAAAACAATAATAGTATGGAAAGAGCATTGCCTAATAGTACCTGTCGGAATAGACAGCCTCGTCACTGTTCATGGAAGAAGAACAGGAGGATATTGCTGCTACTATCCCCGAATTTCTTTTTGATGATGACAGTTTAGGGCCTAGGATGTTTTCGAACAAATTCTGACACCAGAACTGTTGAACGGTTATTACAGTTCTTGTCAATAGATTAGTTCAATCTCTGTGCAAAAATGTCACAGATGCCATAGTCGTCAACGGCTGTAGCCATCCGTGTTGATATGTGTGCCGACAGAACAACCACAACACAAAATACATGTTTCAAACATGGTGATTAAGCATCCATCAACATGTTAAGTGTCCCAAAGAATGTGTTAACCCCTTACCAGTCTTTGGGAGGAATTCCTCCCAGGTCAATTGTTTATCTATTGTTTTAT
Organism: Acrobasis suavella; assembly: GCA_943193695.1. NCBI lineage: Eukaryota > Metazoa > Arthropoda > Insecta > Lepidoptera > Pyralidae > Acrobasis > Acrobasis suavella. Next base: position 3,209,579 of record OW971940.1, read on the forward strand.
TATTTGCAACAGATGAAGACTTAATGTACTATAGTGTAAATTTTGAATTCCATTCTCTTAGACGTAGATCAGGACTACATCCGCCTACTTCTGAACATAATTTTTAATGAAATGTTAATTTGGTGTACACTTCTATTTCGTTAACCACTAATCCTAGATATCGTCGACAAGACCGCTAGCTTCGTAGCCCGCAATGGGCCAGAGTTTGAGGCCCGCATCAGGCAGAATGAGCTTGGGAACCCCAAATTCAACTTCTTGAACTCCGGAGACCCATACCATGCCTACTATCAGCACAAGGTCAAGGAAATCAGGGAGGGAAAAGGTACTTAAATCTTTATGTTTTAGATAAGTAATTAGTAAGTCGTAATAGTATAAGAAGGCCTATGCCAAAAGGCACACCGAACTGCGAGACATTATATAAAACAACACACAAAATGAATACCAAAACGAAAAGACACTGAAAAGCTTGGAAATAAAAAGCTTTATTATTCTTATAATAGTATGAGGTAAAAGAGTGTAGCAGTATAAGAACGGGTCAGATGCCCCTGGGAAAATTTATGTTAAAAATATTGATAATGAAATCACCGTCTTAAGAGAAATATTTTCCTAAGCTATCACACCTCTGAATGCGTCAGGTTTTCAAAAAAAATTTTTTTTCAAATTTTGAAAAAAAAAATTTTTTTTTTTTACAACATAATATTTATTTGTGATTTTTCTTACAAACATTAGATACACCAAAGAAGCATTGAATAAGGCATTTTCGAAGTCTCTGCAGTGATTTATATATCAGAAAATCACCAATTCAAAATTTTAAAATTCAAAATTTCACGTATTTTAAGAGACACTATTACGATTTTTTTTTTATAAATAGCCCTTACTATGCTCTACAACATATATTTTTTTCAAAATTTTATCCAGGGTAGAACAGTCTTAAAAAAATATTATTACTATTCTGATATGAATATTTGAGCATCTGAGCAAGTAATTCTGCTTTGATTTTTTAAATGCAATTTAAATTTAAAATTTTAATAATTACAATGTTCAATAATTATAACAGTAAGAAATTGAAACGCGCTTTTTGTTTATCATGTTTACAATTTTTTGTAACTCTTAATGATAAATTATTATCTATTTTATGCATTCAGTCGTATTTCTACTCAAGTGGCATGAAAAGAGAGTATTTTGGCTTTGTTTAAAAAAAATTCTTTTAGTTTTTGTTTTATTTGGATATATTTTATATGAAGTTAATTTATATGTATATTGTTGCTTTTCTAGTTATCGCTTTATTGTTACATTTGTTTCAAGTGAGCATCTAGTCGTAGCCCCGAATACGCGACATGTTGATGCGTGTTTGTTTACTTTGTTGTTTTCTTGAATCCATGGTCTTAACGTATCTTTCTTTTGCCTGCTAATACAAAATTATGTTATTACAAAGTTGGCTCTTATACAGTTCAGTATTAGTGATTCTCATATAGATGTTTGCACTGTTATCATGAATAAATATATTTTTAAATAATCAAATAATTTAAAAATATATTGATTTTTGTCCAACAGTGATGAAGATTAACTATTATTATATTATTAAAAATTACATTTAAAACATCAAAGCAGAATTACTTGCTCAGATGCTCAAATAGTCATATCAGAATAGTAATAATATTTTTTTAAAACTGTTCTACCCTGGATAAAATTTTGAAAAAAATATATGTTGTAGAGCATAGTAAGGGCTATTTATAAAAAAAAAAATCGTAATAGTGTCTCTTAAAATACGTGAAATTTTGAATTTTAAAATTTTGAATTGGTGATTTTCTGATATATAAATCACTGCAGAGACTTCGAAAATGCCTTATTCAATGCTTCTTTGGTGTATCTAATGTTTGTAAGAAAAATCACAAATAAATATTATGTTGTAAAAAAAAAAAAATTTTTTTTTCAAAATTTGAAAAAAATTTTTTTTTGAAAACCTGACGCATTCAGAGGTGTGATAGCTTAGGAAAATATTTCTCTTAAGACGGTGATTTCATTATCAATATTTTTAACATAAATTTTCCCAGGGGCATCTGACCCGTTCTTATACTGCTACACTCTTTTATACAGTTTTATTCAAATGATGCATTCCAAACCTCCAGCTAACAGGTTTTTAGTAATCAGAATTTAGTTTCAGCAAAAGTTTGTACCCATAGATGTTTTTCAGCTTTCACAACAAAATTGTTATATTGATTTCAATTTAATTCAGTGAGTAGACAGAAATCTTAGAATAACATTAAGGATACTTTTAATCTCAGGAAAATGTAAACGATTTTAGAGAATGACAAAAATGTGACCAGAGAGGTCTGTTTACAGGCACCAGCTAGTTAGTAATTTTTTTTTTAATTGGCAAAGCAAGATTTGGAAATAAGAACTGCAAAGCAAATAGTTAAACCAAATATTATTTTTGTAACACAAAGAAATGTATGTTGCATTTATCCTTTAGGCACTGATATTGCTCCTGCACCAGCGGCTCCTGCCGTGCAGCGACCTGGGCTTGCGCCCGCCACTGCCGCCCGCCAACAGGAGCTCCTGAAGGCGGCCGTGCCAGCCGAGCCTCCGCCACCACGTGATCCTCCCCCAGACTTTGAGTTCATTGCCGATCCCCCATCCATCTCCGCTCTCGAACTGGACATAGTAAAACTCACAGCTCAATTCGTAGCCAGGAATGGACGTCAGTTCCTCACTGACTTGATGAAAAAGGAAGAACGCAACCATCAGTTCGATTTTCTTCGCCCCCAGCATTCATTGTTTCAATATTTTACGCGTCTTTTGGAGCAATACACCAAAGTACTTCTGCCGCCTAAAGAGCTGGTGACGAAACTGACTTCTGAGGTCAGAAGCGGAGTCCTAGACCAAGCTCGCAGCCGCGCCGCTTGGCACGCGTACCAGGCGCGTCGGAAAGTGGCTGATGAGGCGAGGATCGAGAAAGAGCGTTTGGCGTACGCCTCCATCGATTGGCACGACTTTGTAGTCGTCGAAACAGTGGATTACCCAGCTGGCGAGCCGGGAGATTTCCCACCCCCGACGACCCCTCTAGAGGTCGGTGCTCGAGTGTTGGCTCAAGAACGCGGAGATGACTTAGGTCACGGTCAAGATGATGATGATACTGAAATGCAGCTGGAATCCGAGTCTGAGTCAGAATCGGATGACGACCTAGATGAGATGGAAGATAGGACTCAACAGCAACAGAGACCAGATGACAATCGTGTTCAGGACATGGAGGAGGACAGCTCGTCTTCGGAAGATGAAGGTAATGTTTACTTTGATTTTATAGCTGCCATAGTACAATTACATAACAAGCCATTGTGAATGATATGCGTGCCAATGGTCGCACAAATAAAGATTTGGTCCTAGCTAGCAAAGTAGAGAAGAAAAAGTCGGAAAGCCGACTTTGGATCACGAGGCGACGCGTTAAATAAAATATTTTTATTTAACCCAACAAGGAACAAAAAACAACAAAAATGTAGCAATCAATTGGTAACTTGATAAGATAAAATAAATAAAGGAAAATAGATTTAATTTAGAAAGTTCAGAAATTTAAGTGTATTTTGTCTGCAGTAGCTGGTGAACTTTATTAAAATTGAACTACATATCGAATATCATTTTCATATTCTCGATCAAAACGCATCTGTTAACGATGTTAATCATTAATTTTTGGGCTCCGGTGCTGCTCCCATTTGAAATAAATTATTTGAAAGGAAACAGAGATATCATTTATGTCTTTATCATGCCATGCCCTTCAAACTTTTTTAATTAACTACTGTTTACAGTTAAAAGTGAGAACGTGAAGCTTTTCTTCGCACATTAGTTCTCAAATGTGCGTAGGAAAGCTTCACTTCATCCCCTTAACTTCCCCATTATCGGTCCGCAGGTCCGCCCGAGCCGCCGCCGCGGCCAGCCGGCGAGGAGGCCCCGCTGCCGCCGCGTCCCGACCGCGTGGTGGTCAAGAAGTACGACCCCAAGCGCGACCGGCCGCAGCCCACACCCGCCAGCGAGGAATGGCTGGTCTCCCCCATCACCGGGGAGAAGATCCCGGCGAACAAAGTGGCGGACCACGTCCGCATCGGGCTGCTGGACCCAAGGTGGCTGGAGCAGCGCGACCGCGCCGCAGCCGAACGCACGGATAGGGATGAAGCGCTCGCACCCGGTGCTGCTATTGAAGCTTCCCTTAAACAGGTGCGTACATAGTTTTTACCCGACTGCGCCAGAAGGAGAGTTATGTTTTGCGAAAGTATGTATGTATTATCGTTTGGCACGCTCTGCGGCCTGAACGGCTCGATGGATTTAAGCTGGAGGGTTGTCATCAGATTCGTCTTAATTCTGAGAGTGACACTGGGGATCAGAAGGCGGTCGGTTTTTTTATAATGACTCCATTATTCATCATAATGGTTCCATAGGCATTTTTTGTGCCTCTGGAGGTCGAGTTCCACATCATTTGCATTTCTATTCTATGTAAGAAAACTTTGTCTTCCTCTAAGCTCTGTATTGATTTATAATATTAAATAAAAATCAGTAAAGCAAAATTTAAGCATTTTTCGCAATGTTTTTGCTTCATTGAATACAGGGTCAATATAGATAATTGAAATTAGACTATGTCTGGAAATAAAGTTCAAAATCAATTACTTAATTATACCTATGATACCTGGCTAAAGGATTGTATAACCTTGCAGTAATTTTACTTTTACTTACTAGAAAGAAACCTATATCTCTTTAAAGGATGCTGCTCGAAATTTCGATCGAACTTCACTTTGTAAGTTCGTTTGAGCTTAAATTTTTCTTACACACATACAATCCCGCCTGTTTCCCACAGGGGTAATCAGAGACTTTATTTTTCTTCTAACAAGTTATTCTTCGTCTGTGACCTAGTAGTCACCATGCCACGTTGTCATACCAGAAGTCACGTATTCGATCCCCGGTCAGGTCAAGATGGAAAATGATCTTTTCCAGATTAATCTGGGTCTTGGATGTTTATTTGTATGTGTATTTGTTATAAAATATAGTATCGTTGAGTCATTATCCCATAACACAAGTCTCGAGCTTACTTTGGGGCTAGCTCAATTAGTGTGATTTAGTCATATATATTTATTATTCATTCGTTTTGTAGCTCGCGGAGCGTCGTACCGATATTTTCGGTGTGGGCGACGAAGAAACGGCCATCGGTAAGAAGATCGGCGAAGAGGAGAAGCGGCGCGACGACCGCGTGACGTGGGACGGCCACACCTCCAGCGTGGAGGCGGCCACGCGGGCCGCGCGCGCGCACATCACGCTGGAGGACCAGATCCAGCAGATACACAAGGTGGGTCGACAGGCATTCGCTATTTTCCAACAAATCAGACACTGTACTATAAACTTTTTTCTTCAAAAATACGTTAAGAGGTCCAACTGAATGAAACCCAAAATCAAGACTACCACGTATATTGCCAAAGCCAAAAAATTTATATGTTACATTTTTATCTCATACAAAACCACAAAATAAATCACAGCGAGTTTTAGGACTAGTACAACGCCATCTATTGATAATTTATTAAATCATACTTCTATGGGAAGATAAAATTTCGACATTCTCGTACAAATTGCCCGAGCTGCACACTTTTATATGATAACGTCGAAAAATATTTTTGTGTTTCGGCTGTTATTTTAATTTCATTATATTATAGTGATCTAGTATAGCCTGTGGTTCGATTTATTACGGGTATGTCCCTTCCACGTTGTATTGCTTCGGGATATCCAAAAACATATAAATCTCTATTGTAAGTGAAACATAGCCCATCAGGCTGGGTAGGGACCAATACTGAACTGGGTTTCTTTCGGCGTAATCTTCCCAGCAGTGGTCGTTCCGAAACGCTAGTAGTTTTTAGCTTTTGCACTAAAATAATATTTAAAAAAAAATTACCTTCAATAAGAGATAAATTTATTCATCATTAAATAAAAATTTTTGACTTTGACTTTGACATATCTAAAAAATATTACGACGAACAGGTGAAAGGTCTGCTCCCCGACGAGGAGAAAGAGAAGATCGGGCCGAAGCCGGTCCCGAGCGGGTCAGTCCCGCGCGCGCCCCCGGCGCGGCCGGCGGGCGGGGCGGCCCGCGCGCTGCCGCCGGCGCCCGCGCCGCCGCCGCCGCCGGTGCTGCTGCAGCCGCTGCCGCCGCTCATGGTGCTGCCGCCGCTGGCGCCCCGCCCACCGCTCATAGCGACGCCTTCCTTTGGTTACGCTGGTAATTTGTCTTTACTTCTTTCAATTTATTTTCTTTTACATTTTTTTTTCTGAAAAATGCTCGGAAATGTAGGCATTTTTGTAGTAAAAAGAAGACACTAAGTTTGTAATCCTTGGCTCATGCATTACTTTACCGGCCTAGGCCAGGAAAATAGTAGGCCACGCTGGCGCTCGGCCTTGAAAACTACTCATCCGGTAATATCATACTTCCCGGCCTCTGCAGTTATGTACTATATTGTAATTCACCTTCTCTCGTAAACTCATTGTTTCTGGTCGTCATCTAGTTCTGTTTTTTTAACACTTTTCTTGTAAACTTTTTATGAATACGAGCGAGGAAGATTTTTGAGAAGCTTTTTGAGAAGGAATATCGCTTTACAGACTTAAACTTAAAATTACTTTTTTTTTGTGATATTATGGTTACTATGACACTGGTTGTTTTAATGTTGGCAATAAGCTGTTTCAGAAATTTTTAATATATGCTTTTAATATGTTATAAAAGTTTGTTTTAATAGCACGTTGCTGCAGAGTCCGGGAAATATGGCGTTGCCGGATGAGTAGTTTTCAAGGACGAGCGCCAGCGAGGCCTTGTCAATAATAACGAGTCCGGCAATCCCTTTCTCGCCGAGGCATGTATAGTGGTTTTCTCAATAAATGTGAGGAAATCATTAAAGAAATAACCAACTATACAACTATTAGCGAAAGCAATGAATATTTACCCTCATATTCATAAAAACTAACAACCGTTTTTTAAACCAAGTTTAGTTAAAACATGATTTGTCCCTTTCCCGCTTTTTGATATTCAACATAGAAAGAACAAGACAAAACATACTTTTACAGAATGTTTCCTAAGAAACATTTGTTAATTTTTATGAATTTGAGGGTTAGTGCGTACGTGTGTTGTGCAGGCGCGGGTGTGGGGGTGGCAGCTGCGCCGGCGCCGCCGCCGGAGGAGGACGAGCCGCCGCCCGCCAAGCGCGTGCGCAGCGAGGACGCGCTCGAGCCCGAGCACGCCTGGCTCGCAAGGCACCCCGGCGCCGTGCACCTGCAGGTCACTATACTTCTAACATTGTAATGTTTATTCAGTAATTACACCTTTTGTACGGGCCTCGGCCTGGCCGTACATATAAAATGATAGAGTTGATAAGGAGTTATTAAACTGATATATTATCTCCAAAACGTAAACTAATAAATGATAATTAATAGTCCATTGCACCGTGAGCACGCGTAGCTTGTTGCTAGCCGATACGTGTACTGACGATGCAAAATGTGCGGTGTTGCACTGTACACCTTTATAGGCACTTTTACACGTCAATAACTATAATTTACGTTACGTGTAAAGTATACTCAAATTTAATTTATTTTTAATAAATAATTTTTAAAAGCTACCGATACCAGCGCTTTGTAACGACCACTACTGAGAAGAAACGCAGAAAGAAACTCATTTTCACAGTATTGGTCGCCTACTCTAAGGGTTTTGCCATATCATTATTATGTTGGTACGCTTTTCAGCCACGGGTCCATGGGGACCCGGTCCTTTGAGGCGTTCATGGGGCCAAAGTCAACATGAAGAGGCCTTTTAGTACCTTTTTATCTAAAAAAGTGAGATGGCTGCATCTATGGAGGTCTATCCCTTAATGTTCTATTGAGATGCACTAACGGACAGTCCTCTACAGCTGCCAAACTATTGCCAGGGAGGGATTTACTTGGTTTGGGCTATGTGGATGGGATGTTAATGGACCAGATAACTGGGTTATGGAGTGAGATACGGACATCTACCTAAAAATCTCTCACAACAATTTTAACCTGGTAGATGGTGACTTGCTGCTCGTTGGCTACACTGCCTGTGGGCACCCTAACTAGCCACGACAATGCGGCCAGGGCGCAACACAATGTGAGCAGCTGAGGGTGTCGAGAGGTGCGGCTCCGGTTTCACCATCACGGGGCTTACCCCCGAGAGCGGGTTTCCCCGTTATTACGCCATTACGTGCAATACACTTCCACCCTGGAGCGTATGTTCTGCTCTTGCGACTCCACTCTGGCCGGCCAGTTAAGGCAAGACAGAGGCGGGGGGTGTGTAACTGTGTGTATGTGTGTGTGTAAGCGCATGTGTGTATGGTCCCCCTGGAGGTAGGGTACGTGGTGTCGCCACTCACCACCAGCTCGCCACAAGCTGCCCTGCGTTGACTGACTGCACTGGGAATCCAGTAGGCGATGGGGTCGTCACGTCCCGACGCCTTTTTATTATTATTAATATTGTCTTAATTAAAAGACAATAATAAATACTTATTATATAATAATACAATGCTGACACATTATAACATGTACTTAGTTCGCTATATTTAGTTATGTCATCTCACGTTACTTTTCGATACGAATTCCCAAAAAAGAAAATGAACTTTTTCCTGTCAATGGCGGAGTAATATCCGTTCTATTTGCCATCACTGGGGTCAAATGGGAAACAAAAACGAAAATTCCCAATCGTCACACCTGGGGACTAAATTGTAAATGAAGTCTGTTCCATTCGTCCCCACTCAATGGAACTGTTATATAGTCATTCCAATTCGTCTTCAATGGGGGCAATGCGGTGGTGACAATCTGAATGCAAAAATTAAAAATTTACCCAATTGTCCCCACTGGGGACGAATAGGATATACCCAATTTTTGTGCAGAAACAAACACGCTTACAGTAGAAGTTGACTGGTAAATGATGATGCTAATTACATTGGGTATAGGGATTTGGATTTAAAGTATCGTTTGGCTCATTAGATAGATTATTAAAACGTATGGTATACATATTCTTTCTTTTCTCTGATTAGCAAATATTTCGCGTGACGTCATGATCACCTACGATTTTTAACCAAAGCTGATGTAAATCACCCCCACTCCGAGACTTCGAAGCGCTATATCTTAGTGAATTTTTATTACTTTGCTAAACGAAAAAATATGGTTTCTTTATTTTAGATAATCCAGTTGACGGACTAAATAAAATAATACTTTTTTCCCAGTCTACATCTTTATTGAAGATAGAACCTTTGTTTTTAATTTGAATCCAAGATGGCCGCCATTATAACATTGCGTTCATTTTTCGCGCATCATTCAAATGCAACGATTACAAATAAATTTTATTAAAATCTTCGATAACTAATCCGTGTCGGTGTGGACTTTATTTTTGCGATTTTACAGTTCTTATATTACTCATTTACGCTGAAAGTTGCGTAAAAATAAGCAAAAATAAAAAATAAAAAACTAATCTTTGAGGGCTCATAACATTTAAATGGCTATTTATTTTACTATTCTGCATCCACACTGACAAAATTTATAGTGAGACAAAACGATATCATTTTAAGCTTTGCATGTATAAATGTCTCCGAAATTTGTATGGAAAAAGTATCGACTAGTTCACTTTTAAGTAGATATTCCTTTGAATTTGTTTTCTGAGTAAGACTTGTGTACGTGAGTACTAGTGTAGCGGGAACCGTGGCTCCAACGTTGTATCGTCGGAAGTTGTATATATGCAGCGAATTGGGCGAACTTTAGACCGAGATGTAGGATACTGCTGGCGCCATCTTGTATGCTTCTTATGAACTATATTGTCGGTTGTTTCTTGATTGTAGTTCCTCGTAGTGGCCGTAGAGGTCGCTGCTACACTATTAGTTATTCTGTGGTCAAACCTTCAGGTGGTGGTGCCGTCGCAGCCGGAGCGGGCGGAGTGGCGGCTGGACGGGCGGGCGCTGGCGTTCAGCGTTCCGCTGGGCACCAGCGTGGCCGACCTCAAGAACATGCTGCAACGCGCCACCAACATGCCCACCGCCAAGCAGAAGCTGCACTACGAGGTATTGTTACTATTTCAGCTACAAAGTCCACTGTTATGGCTCGCTTACACAGTGCGAGCTGCGCGCGCCAGAAACATGCCCACCGCCAAGCAGAAGCTGCACTACGAGGTATCATTACTGTTTCAGCTACAGGAAGTCCACTGTTAGGGCCGGCGCACATACGGCGAAGCGCATCCATTTTGCACTGTCGAAGTATTATCGACATTGTCCTTTTTTGAAATAATTATTTCAAATGAATCAGCACAATACTTATAGCGTAGTCAAAATTCACTATATGTGCGTAAGTATTGTGTTAATTGGGTAGATGTTTGGGTCAAAAATAAATTATTCGGTACAGTTCCTAAAATAAAACGTCACATAATAGTGCCACTTTCATTGATAACATCCATTTTCAACAAGATTTTAGATTTATGAATGCAGAAAAACTGAAATTAAGAGCGCCATTTGACTCCAGTAAAGCATGACGTGACGCTTTCGTATTTCATACAAAATCGCATATAAAATGTTTGTTTTGACGTTTAGAAAAAAGTGTCTGATTTGACTTGTTGTCATGTAACCTTAGATCATTTAATACAGGATGAGTTACGCAGACAAATCTTCATACAAAACATTCTGCCGCTTTTGGTGCGGGGGTAAGCTACTACTACATCAAAACAAAATTGCATAGAAAATTTATATGATCTATCAAGTGACATTATTATGTGAAGTTTTATTTTCTTAACAGTATTTAATAATCTATTTTTGACCCTGGTAAGTCACCCAATTAGGACATATGAAATAGTAGATTATTAACCAAGGGGATAAAGCAGTGTCTTCTGTCGCGGGTGACGACTTAAATCGCGAGCGCAACGAAGGACTCGAGGTTTACTCCCGAGCGGAGCGAGGGTGTTAAATACTTAAATCACGAGCGAAGCGAGGGATTTAGGACGAGTCCTAAGTTTAGCGACTGATTTAAGTTCACCCAAGACTATCGAGGAAAATACTCTACTTTTCGTACCATTTGCGAAAAAATAAAGACAATAATAACATTTTTATCCAGTAACATTAAAAATACAAAATGTTTTACGTTGTAAATAAATATAGGTACGCAGAGGCTGTATGTGTAAGACGCAAACGACCCTTTGCTTTTTCTTTTTGGAAAACTAAACAGCTGGTGTAAACAAACAATGACATAACTTGATTTAAAATTTTATGAAATCTAAGTGGTTTTATGGATTTTGCAGATACATGTTGTCGATTCAAAATCAATATTTTTTTTACGCTTAACAATATAGAAATGATTTGAGTTCAGTATAAATTTTGGTAAGTATTCCAAACTTAAACCACATTCTCCCTCTAGAGGATGAATGAAATTCAGTACAACTTTCTTTCCCTGTTCTCATTCTTGGTCTAGAGGCTGAATGAAATTCAGTATATTTTTCTTTCCCTGTTTTTAACAGATTTAAAATGACTATTATTATGTTCGCTTTTTGTGCCATAGAATGTGCCTTTTTTCAGCAAGTGGTACGAAAACAATTTTAATTATTAGGACCATTGCTCCTGTTAGTTTGCCGTGTGTTAAATGAAGCGTTTTCCCCAGGGCCTGTTCTTCAAGGACACCAACAGCCTGGCGTACTACAACGTGCCGCCGGGCGCGGTCGTGCACCTGCAGGTCAAGGAGCGCGGGGGTCGCAAGAAATAGACACACACACCGATGGAGGTTATACTTACATGTTTATTCGCTTTCTCCTCATCCAATACAGGAAGTTTTCACAGTGCGCAAGTTTTGACAGCATGTTCAGTAGTCAAAATAGGAAAAAAATTAAGTCCCAAAAAATACAACTCGCGATCTACTACTTCTAAGCGACTATCTATATTCTATTTACTATTTATTTTTGAGCGAATGATCTTCAAAATTTTTCCGTATTCCGCAGGGAATTGCAAAATAAGAAAAATAATAAGTTAAAAAAAAAAACAGAACTCGCGATCTTAGTACTTTTAAGCGACTGATTTTCAATATTTGTTCGTATTTCGCGGCATCGTTCTGGGCCTAATGAATTAATATCGTAGACTGATTTTGCTGTAAAAAATTGCGCACTGAAAAAATATCCTGTATACTAGTGCTTGACATAGAAATAAGGAATATTGGCATCAACTATTTGACCTCAATATAATATTGTAATGATATTGTTGTTTTATTACACCTGCTTGAATCTTGCGATGCACAGGGAAATTGGATTTAGGAATTTTCTGAGATTTGCTAAAAGGAATCGTAGTTATGTCTGTGCGCAATTTATCGAGAACAATAAAAGAACCATATTTTAGTAAACATTTAATAAAAACGTGTAAAATGTAAATAACAAAGCTTTAGTTATTATTATAATAAATACAAGGACACCTTCGGAATGTATTATATTGCACGCGCAAGCACCATAATTGACAATGAGATATGATTGACAAAAAGTCTGGTAAAATATTTATAAAAATATCCTTGAAACATCAGTACCAACATAGTTTCAGATTAAAGTACACATGTTTTACATTAATAAAATGTAAAAAAAAATGTGTATAACAATTGAACTTATTACTTTTAATTTAATTAAATAATATTTTAAACTTAGTCTCGTGTTTACTTAAAAATATGAACACTTATAGCTCCCTTAAAAACGAAAAATTGTGTTAAAAATAAACTACTTACAAAATGCTCATAACTGGAATGCATCATATCACAAAATCTCTCAAAAAGGTATAAAAAGTAGTTCCAACAAAATTATCATTACGCAGACTAGTGTTAAAAAAACATGAGAAGTTGTAAAACCTCTTTATAGTTAAGATGTCTTACAAATATTCTATAAATGTCAGATCATGGCAGTTAAATGCTAACAGCGAATAGTAAAGTGCAGGTACCGTAACTTTTAACATCTTAAAAGAGATTTATATAAGTATTAGCTTAAATATCACACTGCACGTGGTCAGGGCTGACCCTCTAGTAAGACACCTATTGAATCTAATTTCTGGTTAAAAATAAATAATAAATCCTCTAAGACGCTGTCACACAAACGCAACATTTGAACGCACGAATATATAAAGATGGGTGCAAGATGTTTCCGTTTAAACATAACGTCTTACAAAAACAGAACCACATTTAGATTTTTAGTTTTAATTTAGATTTGTCATTTAGTTTTTAGTTTAATTGTAATTATTTTAATTTATTCATAATAAAGTTGTGTAGATTAACAAAATAAACAATTTTAAGGGTAAATTCAGTACATGATATTGATCAACTTTTCTCAAGGAACATATCTTTGGGGAAAGTTGTTCAGTATCATGGACTGAATGAACCCTTCAAATTCTTTCTGTACATTAAATATTAAAAAAATAATTATTTGAAGGAAATCTTGAAATTTGATCAAAAATATTAACTGCGTAAGTATACGATTGAAAAAATAATGCGAGTTTTCACAAATATGGGACACTAGATGGCAGCACAGTGAAGACAGCTCCAATAAGCCTGTCAACTGATGGTCCAATCACAACAGTCGATTAGACTTGACGTCACTGTGCTCCCATCTGGAGTCACATATTTTAGAAAACTCATTGACCTATAATGCATATAAACAAAACGTTGAGCTGCATTTGTTCCCTCAAAACAAGCTAAGCGTAACTTGGTACAAGCTAAAGGCAGTTCCATGGTTCAATTTGAGGGTCAACCAAGTTTAGGTAAGGCTTGCACGAGCTGGCGGTAGCGCGCGAGCATGGGCGGGTAGATCTTGTCGTGATCGGGGTACGGCGTGGCCACCGGGGACACCGTGGGCTCTGCTCCTGGTATGGAATGGAACAGTTAGCAAAGACAGGGCTACTTTACGATAGGTATAAACCAATCGTCCCCTATAGGAACTTCCTCACTGGGGACGAATGGGACAATTTGTAGTTTTGTGAGTTTGATTGTCCCCACCGCGTCGTCTCCAGTGGGGACGAGATGGACAGACTTCCAGTAATATTCCCATTTGTCCCATTCATACTTATATAGATACTTAGCAATTAAACTTACCAGGAATTCACATACAATTTTTAGTGTTAACACTGTACAACAACACCCTATGGATTTAGAACTTTTTATAAAGGATTCATATCATGGGTGTAAATAAAGTCTTGTATGCAACTGTGATAATTAGGTATTAAAACACTCATGTAATGCTATAATCACACTCGGCTTCGCCTCGTGCGATAAACATTTATTAATCAATTCCTGTTTTAATACCCCTTTTTATACTACAGTTGCATAATAGTTATTTATGCAACTGTAGTATAATAAGGTATAATAAAACATGAATGTGGGTTTATCACACGAGGGGAAGTCGACTGTGATAATAGCATCACATGAGTGTTTTAATACCTAATTATTACAGTTTGCACACAAAATTTTATCTACACCCATGATATGAATCCTCTATAGAAAGGTTCTAAATCCATAGGGTGTTGTACAGTGTTGTAAGAACTCTATGTAAATTCCTGGTATGTTTATTGCTGAGTATGTAATACAAATTAACTATGTATGTATAGGTAATAATGAAATTATTGGTTGTAATAATTATTAAAATTTTGGATCGTACAATTATTGGCATGCAAATTATTTTTGTTCGATATTAGTAAATATCGAACAAAAATGGCGGGATATGACGTGAATTCGAATAACTAATAAGTTCCTTTTTTAAATTACGGAGCTCTGGTAGTGAACGGCGTGCACATGACAATGTTCTTTTTTTAAATTCAAAAATAATGTGGCTGTTATGAGCAAGAAAGGGATCGAGTTTGCGTTGCATAATGAAATTTAGTACATTATAACACGCATTTGGTTGATATTATGGTTATTGTTGGTTGGGGTGTTTTAATTTTGGCAATAAGTTAACTGCTTCAGAAACTTTCATAGAGGATTTATATCATGGGTGTAGATAAATAACTATTATTTACCTGGTAGAGTGACCCCGGCGGCGGCGCTCCACACGTCGGCCGCGCGGATGGCCGCGCCCAGCAACGCCGCGTTACCGTGCTCGGTCTGACCAGACACACGGACATTTTATTAGTAAAATAGAAATAAGGCATATAATCTCTGGTTGTTCACATCTGGCTAACGGTAAGTACTTGCACAGACATAGCCTCGTAGCCAGAATTATTCACCAGCTGTTTGTTTTTCGATACGGACTTGTACAATTTGAGGTACCGTACTATAAGTACACTCCGATGCCGGTTCTCGAAAATGGTCGTGCCACGCTCTATTGGGATCGATCTGTTATCATGGATAGGACTCTAGTCGCCAATAATACAGATCGATTGATGCGAAAGGTAATGCACGTTGACATCATCGTCCCGCATGACGAGAACCTCGCGAAGGCCGAGAAGGACAAGCTTAGCGTGTACCTTGACTTGGCCCAAGAGGTGACGGCCACATGAGATGTGGATTCGACGATCATTGTCCCGATAGTCGTATCGGCGAACGGTCTTATAGCGAAGAGACTTGACCAACACCTCTCTCGCTAGATGACTAGATCAAAGGTCAAACTTCAAACTTCAAAATTCTTTATTGCATAAACTATGTACAAATAGGTGGTACAATATTAAAATAAAATAGTATCAACAGTTTACCCTTTCAGGCATGCAATAGTAAAGCATAGAAAAACTAATAAATAACTATAGAAAAAATTATAACAACGCAGACCTACGGTCTACGGGTATCATACTCAAAGTATTCATTAAGATCATAAAATACACGTTCCAATAACCAGCTTTTTAATGAGCGTTTAAATAAATTGCAATCGTATATACTCTTTATATTTGTAGGCAAATGATTGAACATTTTGATTCCAGAGATAAAAGCACTTTTTTTGAATGTTTCGTTATTTATAATGGGTAAATATAGATCATAGCTGTACAAGTTACTTCTAAGTTCAATCTTCCTTTTAAAGTTGAACATGTTTTTTCTTACAAATACACATAATACAGAAGGCAGTACTCCTGGATACGACACGCATTGTCAGGTTTCTTTCTCTGCGACCCTAACCACCGGTAGCTTGGGCCTTGCCCCCCTGCCAGTGGGCAGCTAGATTAAGTTTTTTTTTGTGTATGTGTGTGTGTACCTGCACGTAGACGGGCGTGTTGAACACGTCCGCGAAGATCTGCAACAGTTCGCCGTTAACGGCCGCGCCACCCGTCGCCACTAGCCGCGACGACGACTCTGTGGACAACAAACATATAGAACACACAATAGGTCAGATTCGAAGAACAAGCGGCCCGCCCCGGCTTCGCACCCCAGATGTGCGTTAATACCGCGGGTGTTCATATCAGAATTGAACTGCTTTCCTTCAAGAAAAGGGTACCTGCAGTGTTCCTCATTGTACAACTAATGATATCTAGTGTACTTCTTTCGATCTATAGATATTTAATAAAATATGAATATTGAACACCCGCCATTCTAACGTTAGGATTGCGGGTGTACATTTTTTTTCGATTAAGTTATGCATATTTCAACTTTTTTTTCCGTAATTATGTGTACCTGCAGTGTACTTTAATGTGGCTTTAATGAAATTCACTTTCTTTTTCTGGTAAAAAAATAAATATTAAAATATTTACACCCGCCATTCTAACGTTAGAACTGCGGGTGTAATTTTTTTTTAGTGAGAAGACGCTTATATATTTAGTTATTTTTTGTTATCATGTGTACCTACTGCGTACTTGTATATAAAAATATAAAATAAGCAAAAACTTGACAAATCTATATATAAAGCGAAAATCACTCACTCACTCACTCATCACAAAAATTACGAATTTATATTATTATGAAACTTCGTTATTTTTTGAGTGAGAGAAAAAGATCATTTGTTCTCTTTTGCTCTAGCAAATGACGGTAACGGGAACGGAAATAGGAACGGGTAAAAAAACCAATTAAAGATCCTATTAGAACCATTTTCGACTTCTACGCGGACGAAATCGCGGGTTACAGCTAGTACGAATATAAAACGTACCGACTTAAATCAGGTATCACCGCCAGGATCATTTTTATTCCTACTAAAAGAATAATAAACATTTATATAATATTTATTTACATGTTAATTAATTGAAGTCAGTTGTATATAGTTTAAATATAACATAACGATAATGCGCTTCAAGAAGATAAAGTTACATTTAGATGTCGTTTCGTTATTTATTTTAGTTCAGTAAAATTTTTTTAACCGATTTTGATAAAACTTGCACTGACTTGGGATTTTTTGATACAAAGATTCGTTTGCAAAATGGTTGCTTATGGAGACCTAAAAAAATCACGGTTTTAAGAAAAATCCGCACTTTTTTTATTAAAATATATGAACCCATATTGCGCGGTATCTTAGGAGATTTCGTTCTACATGTAATCTTATACTAATTCTGAATGACGACCTTCGTGGTCACCATGCTAGTCCGCCACTCAGAGGTCCCGGGTTCGATCCCCAGTCAGGGCAAATTGGGAAATGGCCTTTTTCAAATTATCCTGGGTCTTGGATGTTTATCTATATATGTATTTGTTATAAAATATAGGAGATTTTGTTTAGTATATAATACTAAATTAATTCTGTGGAAAGGGTTAAACTATTAACTCACTCACCGAGGCGGAAGCCCATGTCCTCCGCGTGGGCCCTCCTGGCGAGGGCCTGTCCCTCCAGCAGCGCGCGCGCCTCGAACTGCGGCGCCAGCTTGTCCAGCGCGCGCCCGCTGCCGTCGCACACCCAGCGACCCGGCGCCGCGCGGGGCACTATCTCCGCCGTGTCGTAGTAGATGCCTGCACACATAAATAAGTATTGAACGTAACTAAATATACCTTCAATACTTGGATCCTTGTAGGAGCAACTTAGACCGTCAATATGAATAACTTTTCCTATGGGACCAATGTTTGAAACTCAAAGAAAAAATCGACATTTTCATACAAAAGTGTTCGGCCGGCCCGGCAATTTGTATGAAAATGACGATTTTTTCTTTGAGTTTCAAGCATTGGTCCTATGCGCTGTCCTCAACGCAAAGAGCGCAGCCTCGCGTTTCGCCGCCATATGGGGCGGAGGTGGGACCAACTGGGATGTAGCCTACAGATAGCCTACTTATGTTCTACTCAGTGACAATTCAATTCAATTCATTTATTGCATTCATATTATACATCAGTTCTTAGTTTTACTAATATTACCACTGTTTATAATTAGGTACAATATGAACCCTGTTGGGTATTGCAAAGATAAGATGGAACGGCAAGCGGGTGTTCTAGACCAAGAAAAATTTATTACAAACAAATAAATTAATGAAAATACTATTCAAAACTATTCATTAATATTTATTAGCATTGTAAGCAGAGGTTTTTTTATTTTTATATTTTATTTTTTTTCTTTTTGACATAATATCGCATAAATCATTTTTTTATTACATGCAATTTTAATTTACCATGCACTTTTTTATTTATTTATTTGATTTTACTGTGTCAATTTATCAAGTCCATTTAAAGTGTTAATGTCAAGTTTAGATCTAGTTATATAAATTATTTTTATGAGTACCTATATTTATATACAAGTCAGTTAAAAAAAGATTATTAAATTTTATTAAATTGGATATGGAATTGTGTTAATTAATATTGTAAATGTTAGTTATAGTCAGTTGAATATTCCTTTATCGTTTAAAAACTCGTTAACCGTATAATAATTTTTTTCCGTAAGTATCTGTTATAATCTTTTTACAAATAAAGAATCCTTTTGCTCTGCCCTTAGGCTGTCAGGTAAGGTGTTATATATTTTAGTAGTCATTGCTAAGTAGACATACAGTGGTTTGGGGGGAGGGGGGCTCGTATTCAGAACTGCCTTAATACAGGGGTTACCCCTAAATCACTTTTCCTCTAACAGTAGGTCGCAGCAGATCGTTGAAAGCGTCCCAACAGTGGCATACCTGAGGGTATTTTATTTACCGACATTCAGATCTGCCTCAGTACAAGGGTTTCTTATGTTCTACCAAGTCAAACGTCAACTCACGTATTTAACCCATGTTTCCTCTAACAGTAGCTCGCAACAGATCGTTGAAAGCGTCCCAACTCCTCTCAGCAAATCGGCCTCTGTGCGCCATTCTGGTCAGCGAGCCATTGGCGAAGCACAGCAGCGCCATGTAGAGCGCGGCGGGGTGTGGGCCAACTGGTATGTAGTCTAATAGCCTACAGAGTCTATGTTCTACACAGTGGCGTAGCTGGGGGGGTCACATTCAAATCCATATGTTCTACCAAATCAACCATAAACTCACCCATATACCCCATGTTTCCTCTAACCGTCGCTCGCAGCAGATCGTTGAAAGCATCCCAACTCCTCTCAGCCAGTCGATCTCTGTGCGCTTGTCTGGTCAGCGAGCCATTGGCGAAGCACAGCAGCGCCATGTAGGGCGCGGCGGGGGTGGGGCCGACGAGCACGTGCCCGGCGGGGGGTGCGGCTGCCGAGGACAGTCCCAGCAGCAGCGTGTCGCTGGTCCCCAGGCTGAGGCCCACCCAGCCCGAGCGGAGGCGAAGACCTGCCACACAATTTGGCTAATAGTACTTTTTAGGGTTCCGTAAATTAAGGGTAAAAACGGGACCCTATTACTAAGACTCCGCTGTCCGTCTGTTTGGCTATCACCAGGCTGTATCTTATAAATCGTGATAGTTAGACAGTTGAAATTTTCGAAGATGATGTATTTCTGTTGCCGCTATAACAACAAATACTTAAAACAAAATTAATATTTAAGTGGTCGGTACGGAACCCTTCGTGCGCGAGTCCGACACGCACTTGGTCTGTACCTACGAATAAATTACACAATACAGTCAATCTCATATTAATAAGTAGTAGTTTAAAACTATTTTATATTGACATATCCTAAATCCCGATACAGGAAAAGAAAGTGATGACATAAAAATAGTTCATGTAAATTAGGTGGCGGTGGCCGTCCTTACTTAGGCACGAAACATAGCAAGCGCTCGGGACGCGCGATGCGCCTCGGACGCTTGCTGTTTCGTTTCATACTATTCCATATAAATTAACCGAGCGTTACGGGCGCTTGCTTCGTGCCTTATGTTTAATTCTAGTACGGTCAATGTATGAGATTAAATATAATAGTGTATGAAACTGTCATAACTCGGTATTGCCACACTCGTGTTACCTTACCATTACCCCTTATTACTTATTTATTATAGAAGAGCAACTAGTCTATTTAACACAATGTTGAAAATCCTTAACCCTTTCACCGCGAACGTCGGATTTATCCGACAAACATTGTCATGCCCATGCTGCGAGCGTCGGATATTTCCGACAAAAAAATGCCCGTTTTGCACATAACTGAATTATTTTAGATTTATTACCCCTCGCGCTGGGGGCATCACAACTGATATAATGTCTCGCGGTGAAAGCGTTAAAGTCTTTTTACGGTTCATTATTAATTTATTAACAATTTAATGAAATCCTAT
This sequence comes from Acrobasis suavella, assembly GCA_943193695.1. Lineage (NCBI taxonomy): Eukaryota > Metazoa > Arthropoda > Insecta > Lepidoptera > Pyralidae > Acrobasis > Acrobasis suavella. The sequence continues at coordinate 3,230,120 of OW971940.1, forward strand.
TTTAACCGACTTACAAAAAGGTTTACAATTCGTCGCGATGTTTTTTTTTATATTCACCGTTTTTCGGAAACGCTTAGAGGGATTTTTTTTTGTTGATAGGTTATACTTGTCAGGTGGACTCATAGAAATTATATCAAAATCGGTTGTGTAGTCTAAAAGTGCTTGGTATGGCCACGTAATGAAAAGGGATGCCGAACACCTGGCTAAAAAAATGGTCGACTTGAAAGTAGACGGGTATAGAGGAAGGGGAAGGCCGAGAAAGACGTGGGAAGAATAATTATGGAGAAAGTTGTCATACAGAGCCGACCCCAAATAGGGAAAAGACGAGGAAAGAAGAACAAGACGAAGGTTGTGTGGGTTGGGGATGAAGTGAAGTCAGTTTTTAGTTTTTGAAAATTATATTTGTAGGTTTTAAAGCTTTAGTCATGTTAATATTTCCATAGATATTGTGTTCGATGGAACTGCATCTCGCACAGTCCTCAGTGCCTCGCCAATCGCCGACACGAGCGCATCTTATATTCATTATAGTTTAACATCAATAAATGAGCATCATAAAATCTCTCGGACTTAGCATCAGTAGGGTCGCGTCCCCTACATATTGTGAGTAAAAAATTGCAAGTATATACTCGTATCTTGGGTTTGTATGACAAATATATAATAACCAGGCAAGTGCGTACCATTCCATACCATTATCTATAAAAAAAATAAGTTTGTAGTATGGGAGCCCCCCTAAAAAAATAATTTATTTTTAGTATTTGTTGTTAAAGCGGCAAGAGAAATACATCATTTGTGAAAATTTCAACTGTCTAGCTATCGCGGTTCTTGAGATACAGCCCGGTGACAGACAGACGGACAGACAGCAAAGTCTTAGTAATAGGGCCCCGTTTTTACCCTTCGGGAACGAAACCTTGACAATGATAAGAGTATGGAGTCTCGATTATCATGTGTTTTCTAGAATCTTGTAATAATGTTGTCTCACAACAATCGCAAGACGGCGCTGATATCTTATCTAAACGGCATTTTAATGTGTTTATCCGCTCAGCCACTCCAGATACGCGATAACTTCAAGTACACTACAATTTAATACAATATTTATATGTACATAAACAGATAGCTGAATAGAATACGATTTGTCAACTTTCCTCTCGCGCAGGTTTCGTCAGATATACAATGTGGATGGGACATACCCGTAATAAATCTAACCACAGGCTAAACTAGACCACTATAGTATAATGAAATTAAAATAACAATAAAAATAAAATCGACTTTCCCATACAAATTGCCCGGGCGGCTGCACACTTCTGTACGGAAACGCTGAATAAGTTTTTTTTTGTGTTATGAGTGTTATATTACTTTACTTACACTATAGTGATCTAGTATAGTCTATGGTTTGATTTATTACGGGTATGTCCCTTCCATGTTATATAGCTTCTCGAATCGAAGGCTTCTGTATAATTTAATTCTAATGAATTTGACCAATCTTTGGCCACGACAACTCCCCGGTCATTTGCCTTATTAAGAGCGGCCTTCCCGTCTTACTTTTTAATACAAACGCTCGTAAGTGATTATGGCGTCGTATCTGATCTTTCTTGAAAACTTTTGAACTCACAGGTACCTTCGGCGCTATTCCTAGGTTTCTATCGAAATAAAAAATTAAAATTAAAAAAAACAAAGTCAGTATAAACCTCCAAAAATCTGCTTTTTATGCACATATTTTAGCTGAACTTCGACCGTTTAGAAAGTACTCATAAATTATAAAAGTAAAGAAAATATTTCGATACAAACCTCACATATGTAATGAAAATTTTGAATACAAAACATTTATTTCACATACTTGTAAGGCTTACTGATAAACACGTATCACCTGGAACTAGTTTTATGAAATTTCCGCACCCTATGAGTATGAATAGGTAATATTCGTTCAATGGATAGTTAATAATAATACTAATTTCATTTAATAGAATGCAAACCATGCCCTTACATGCTATCTCTCTCTTTTTGGTTTGCCTCTTTTTCTAGCATTGCCCTGGATGAAACACCAAGCTTTTCAAACTATCCTCGCGTTGAAAACAGAGCGGCCGGGAAGGGCCGCCTTATGGTCCTGCACTGTGCAGGAAGTGGGGCTTTTTGGGCAGGACAATAAGTGGGTCATTGATTGGACAGCACTGCACTCGCATTTATCGTTTTTAACACCACCTAACCTGGTTAGGGAGATAGGTAAATAGCTGGGATTGTACCTTCACGAACTACCCTATGACGACGCGGACAACCCCGCAAGCAAAAGCTAGTGAATTTATTATTTTAATCGTCAAAATTGACACTGTTTTATAGTATAGTAAGTAGCACCTGTTTACAAATAAATAATAAATAAATAAATAAAGGGGGACAAATAACACTGATTGAGCTAGCCCCAAAGTAAGTTCGAGACTTATGATATGAGATACTTACTCAACGATACTATATTTTATAACAAATACATATATAGATAAACATCCACAATGTTGACTTTTATACATGTATTTTTGTAAGATTTTAGAGCGTAAACTGCACTGAGTCTTGTCTCTCTGTCACAAACTTAACGTGCGAAAGAGATACTAGAATACGTCGAGTGATACCGTGTCTCTGTCGCACGTTCTGTTTGTGACAGAGATAGACTGAACACTTCACGTGATCTGGCTTAACGCAGTTTACGCCCTCGTGTTTATTTATTTATCAATTCATGTACACGGAAAATGCACACATAGCATACATAAAATAAAAGTTGTACAAAAACACAACTTGCATGAACAAATAATTAAAAAAAAAACGAAATTATAAGTACCTGCCAGTGCTGAGCAGTTGTCTCCAGTGAAAGCCACAACCTTGCAGTCCGGCCGGAAGCCGTAGCGGCCCACGAAGTAGGGGGACACGTTCCCCAGCACCGTGGCCGTGGGCACAGGCGCGCCCAGCTTGTCTTCTAGGGTGTCATCACCGCACGCCTATGCCGATAGTAAACGTTGTGATCTTAGGTTTAGGCCACAGAATATGTACTAGTACTCACGAACAGCAGTGACGTGCACAAATATTTTTGATATACCCTTTCAAAAATATTTGTGTGTATTGCCACTAATCTAACCTAAATTGGCTTGGCAACGAAATAATTTAAAGTTTAGTGGATGGTTTTAATCGAAAATATAGACAATTTTAAGAAGATAATTTGAATAAAAAAATTCTACGTGTTATCAGCTTTTTTTTATATAATTTCAAACTTTACATCGTAAACGGAACTTTACATGTGTCATGTCACCTGTTTAAATTACTTTTGTTAAGTTGGTTGTAGTCCTTTGACATATATTGTTGTAGGGAGATGACAGTAACAGTACAGAAAGCGGAAATCGACATAAGAAATATCTACTTAATGTGGTTAGAGCTATGGTTTAATTTAGCTCGCGTCAGAACTCTTCGCCTCTTCGTTTAGATACGTAGACATCCATTGCAAGCCACTTTAACTCTTATTACTCTTGACAAACGATTCGTAACTGAATTTTCCACTCCGGAGTAGTCGCCGCGCGTAGTAATAATGTAGGTATATTTTCGATACCTAAACGTGGAGTGATATGGGCCTGGATGGGCCAAATCTGGCAGCACGGAACAGCACTTTCTAATACTGCTATCTTTTTCTGTCACTCAGAACCGTCATTTGCGAGAGCGAGATAGGGCGACGGAACGCCACGGAACTGGCTATGCTGATGCGTTCCGTCGCTCTCTCTCTCGCTCCAGCAAATGAGGGTTCTGAGCGACAGGATGTGTCTTAACCCTTAGGCTTCTATTAAAACGTATTTGTTGTCGGTAGATGGCGTTGAGCTATATAATATAGCTAAGACACAATGATAGATCTGGCCCCCTAGCATGGGACGTTTGATAAACCCAGTTTTTATCGCGCGACAGACTAGTACCATCTCGCTCGTTATTATTACGTTGAGCAAGATAGCGATAGATGATATCGCTCGATAAATGTTGCCATGCTAACCATCCCTTTCGTTATTATTACGTTGAGCGAGATAGCGATAGATGATAGCGCTCGATAAACGGTGCCATGCTACAGGGGCTGGTACAAACAAGTACCATATATTAGCCACCTACAGATTACAAACATGTGATAAAAACTTATAAAACAGGTTCAATTATTTAATTGTAAGAAAACAAAAAAAAAACTAATCGATTCTATAAGGCAATTTAACTTTAAATATAAGGTTTTAAAAATATAGTGTTATACGAGCGAATGTTTCCATTTTACCTGCTCTATGTGAAATAACATAAACAATTTGCTAGGCAAATTTAAAAAAAAACCCAACTGTAAAGAATGATCTAGTGATGAGTAGCGGAACTACAGACACGACTTGATATCCGTAGCGCCATCTATTTATTATTGTTTACACTTTTTTGTCAGGTGATAAAAATTACACAAACCGACCTTCAAGGCCTTTTCGTTCCACTTCATCTGATGTATATCCAAGAGATTCATCCCAGATCCGTCCGAGAAATCAATCGGGGCTATCCTGCCAAGGAACAGGGAGCAGGCGAACGAAGACACGAGGGAGATTCTGGAGGTGGCCTGGTACGCGCGGGGCTTGGTGCGGAGCATCTTGCGAATCTGCGGGCCTGTGAACCGCTCGTACGCTGTCGACCCCGTGATTTTGGCTAGTTTCTGTGGGACAGTCATCACATGATATTGATTACTAATAGAAAGAATACCGTGTTCAAACTAACTCACGAGACTGCCTCCGTAGTTCAGTGGTCAAGGCATTTCCCTTGTGATTCGGAGGTCGTGGGTTCGAATCCCACTGGGAAGTATGCGTTGTGAAAAGTCGATTCTAGTCTGGTTAGGATATTGCAGATTTGAATCACTTGATTATCCGAAAAGAAAAATGATTACGTGTTTCGGAAGGGACGTATAAACCGTGGGTCCCGAACGCCGTCTAGCGTTTGCTCATCAAAACTTTCCAAGGATTGGTTCTGGTCCCTTGGGGTTGCGGTGGGCAGACGGCAGTTGCTCTGTGTTAAAAACCTTATCAAAACACCTAGGTTAGGTAGCGGACCCCGGGCTCTGAAGCGTTGCCGCTGAGGATGCAACCGGGAATACGGGAGGATGATTATAATGACCATGTATAAACTAAATTCAACCAATGAGTGTTGATGCGAATGGGTTTGTGGTAAGTAGTTTTGGTAATTTAATTTGATTTGCACTAGTGATCAAGTAGAGAACTTCTGCGTACTTCTTCATACGTCTTCTGTGTGAGAAACTCAGTAACCCGGTGGGAGAACGCATTACTAGCGCTCTCGCAAATTAAGTGACCCGAACGAGGTCTACGCTTGGATTGATAACCATAAGTGGCATAATTTCTTGGGCTCCTCCGTGCTTCGTAAGGCGCGCTAAGCCATTAGTCCCGGCTCTCATCGTTATATGGCAGTCGTCAAGCTATGTCAGATGCCTTTAGACCCCTCCGTGTCTAGAATTACTAGCGGAAAGACCAACTGGTAGTACAACTGATACAAGGTTGAATCATTTATACTACCAGTCGAAGAAATGACGCTGATAATAGGTTATACGATAGTACAATTTACTATCGAACAGAGACGGCTTGAAAAACTCTGGTGTTGGCCACTTATAAACAAGAAAAACAAACACACTTTTGTGTACGACAAGTCCTGGAGTCAGGAGCTGGAATCGGAATCACACCCAAAAAGCCCACCCAACTTCTCCACATAGTGCGAAATTGATGGCCGGTATACCTCTGGTCCTCCCACTGCCTCCTCCAAAGCGCGGCAGTCAGCACTTGTACTGGAGTCCATCCAAACCGGAGAGTCAGTCACGAAAGCGGAAGCCAGTTGAGTGTGCAGGAACTCGTCCGGGGAGAGGTTGCCCAGCTTGGATTCTGCGTCCTTCGACCACCAAACCGAGCCATGTTGCTGGAAGAAAAATTAGGAACCAAAATGAATTTATCAAATGCATGTATGGACTTCTCTGATTCGCAAGTTATAAAAGTTTTTTTAGGGTTCCTCTACCCAAAGGGTAAAAATGGAAACCTATTACACTGCGCTGTTCATCCATCCATCTGTCATGCTGTATCTCATGAACCGTAATAGCTAGACAGTAGAATTTTTCACAGATGATGTATTTCTGTTGCCGTTATAACAACAAATATTAAAACTAAAATAAAATAAATATTGAAGGCCTTCAATATTTAATTTATATCCCATACAACAAAAACGTGATTGCTTATAGATAATGATGTACGGAACCCTTGGTGCACGGGTCCGACTCTCACTTGGTCGGTATTTTTTTATTTTACATGGCAGCAGATCTTATCAGGGCAATATAGCATCTAGAAAAGTGTCATTAAGTTTCATTTTCCTCTCTCTCTCTCTCTTATTGACATGTTTCCGGTTGCATCATACATGTAGCTGTCATGAACAGACAAAAACTGCAACCAGATGCTTTTAACCCCCCACAAAAACGAGAGATGTTATAAGTTGGACGTGTCTGTGTATCTGTGTCTGAACGGGTGGGCCGATCTTGATGTTTTTTTTTTTGTTTGTAAGACGGTGTTTAGCTATGTTTGATGGAAATCGGTTAAGCCGAGTAATTAATAAAATCATGGTATAATTAAATTTAATATTTTACTTTTAGCATTTCTAGGTTCCATTTTGATGAAAAATATAAATATTTGCATATAATCTGCATCTATTTATAATATGCAAATGATTATATTTTTAATAATTCCTGCTCATAAATTCTTGGTGTTATATTCATTATAAAATTGAATATGATAACAATAATAAAAGATAAGTTATTTTCTTATCATGTTTATTTGTGATGTGAGGTCATAAAACATGATGATTAGCAAAACAATAAAATAATCTCACTGGGACTATGAGTATGTATAGAGTTTGAGTGGAAACCAAACCATAAAGATTTTTTAATAGAAGTGGGCTTACCTATTATAAAAAAATGTTCTGGATAATATTTCTATCTATAATATCATGATTTTTAACCGAATTCTAAAAAGGAGGTTATCTATTTGTTGCGATCTTTTTCTTTTTATGTATGTTCACCGATTATTCGAAAACAACTGGACCAATATGAAATTTGTTTTTTGTTTTAAAGGGTCTGCTTGTCAGGTGGTCTCATGGAAATTTTATCAAAATCGATTGTGCTGTTTAGTAAAAGTTTATTTTTGGTTTTGAGAAATTATAGCCACATGACATCTTCTGCTGAACCAAAAATTCCCACAAACTCTTAAATATTATTATTAAAGCCAAGTGCAGACTTTCCAACTCTTAGATATTTACTTGAGCCGCTCCCGACAGAGCTTCGATAGTAGAGAAGTCCACGCCTGCTACCACGAGGCGGTCCATCACCATGTCCAACGCCTTCACCCACAACAGCGTGGGGGCGGTCACCTCTCCACGCAGCTGGCCTCGCTGCACTCCACCCGCCGTCCTGAAATTAAACAGGAGCAGTATTAAATTTTCATATTTGAAGGAACTATTGTTGGTCATAAAAGAGCTTATGAAAGGCAACCTTCAACCCTTCCAATGGTTGTGAAGCAGTTCGTCACTTTCTATGGTCATCGCTAAAAATTTCGTCATTTTCGCAAATCGTCATTTTCGCACATTGTATTATGTTACTTTAGCACTTTGCCATTTTCTCAATTAGTCATTTTCGCAACTGGTCATTCACAGCTTTTCTGCCACATTAGCTAAGGTATTCTAGATACGTGGGGCGCACTATAAGTTTCCGGAATGAATATGAAAAAATACTAGTAAAGGTACAAAATTAATTTATTGTTTTTCAAAATAATCTACCTTGGCGTCTATGCACTTTTTCATTCGATGAAAGCAGTTTTAAAAACTTTTGTGCCACTCCTCTGTGGTGACCTCTGAAACGTGTTTTTCATACTCCTCGACAGCCTCTTCTGGTGATGAAAATCGTTGACCGCGTAATTGGTTCTTAATTTTTGGGAACAGAAAAAAGTCACAAGGTGCCAGGTCGGGACTGTATGCAAGATGACTCATGAGTTCTACATTTTTCGCCTTCAAAAAGTCGTTTGTCTGTCTAGCCGTGTGAGAACTAGCATTGTCGTGGTGCAGGATGATACGGCGTTTACGGTTATTTTTACGGAGTTCGTCAATAACTTCCGGCAAACAAATGGTCGTGTACCAGTCACTATTCACTGTACGACGATTCTCTAAAGCAACAGTAGCCACGTGTCCAGTTTTATTAAAAAAAGAAGCAATCGTCCGCTTAGATGCACTTTTCACGCGCGCCACTTTGGTTGGTTTCGGCTCATCTTGAAAGACCCATACGCTCGATTGCTGCTTTGTTTTGGGATCGTAGCAATAAATCCATGTTTCGTCACCTGTTACTATGTCCCACATCAAATTTGACGCACCTTCGTTGAATCTGGTAAGCATGGCACTGCACCAAGTGACGCGGTCCGTTTTTTGAGCCTCGGTCAAGTTGTGTGGGATCCACCGCGAGCACAGCTTTCTCACAGCCAAATGTTTGTGTAGGATTAATTGTATTTGACTCATGCCTATTTCTAAGGATGCGCGAATTTCATGGTAGGTCACATGCCTGTCTGTTTCTATCATACGGCGCACAGCATCGATGTTTTTGTTGGCCACAGCGGTGGACGGCCGACCATCGCGAGATTCGTCACTGAGATTGATACGACCACGCTTGAATTCTGCAAACCAGCTATAAACAGTTGTCTTGCATGGTGCTTCATTGCCAAAAGCTGTTTCAAGCCGAGCGATGCTCTGTTGAGCTGTCAAATTACACTTAAAATCGTAGAAAATCATACTACGAAAATTTTCCCGAGTTAAATCCATGTTGATGCAGACACACAATTTTTGAAATGGCGCCACAAGGTAAAAACAAAAGACAGTCAGATGAAACAAACTGCATTCTACAGCCAAAGAGTTCTATTTTCAAATGTTGCAATAAATTTTTAAATATTGTTTATGTAAGTGGCCAATTCCGGAAACTTATAGTGCGCCCTATGTATTAGAAATGAGATAGAAAACTTGTGTGTGTATAATATGGATTGTTGCACAATATATGCAACACAAAAGATGCACAAGACGTAGATCGTAAAAAAAGTACGTAAATCCATACAGCGCCGTTTTGATGATACGGTGTAATAATGAAATTTACAAACCATTGATACAAAATATGCGTGAAAATCGTAACCCATCCTAATCAGTTGGACAAAAATAAATTCATCTGTTTGTGAGGTATGTTGACACATTTAAAAACACAATAACAGTTGTGGCTAACCGTTTTAGTCGTATATCCCATTTCTTAAGGTATATCTTAGTAAATGTGGTAGAAGAGATGTGAACGACCAGTTGCGAAAATGACAAAGTGCGAAAGTGACTCATTGCGACAATGACAATGAGCGAAGGTGACGATTTACGAAAGTGACATTCTGAGAAAGTGACTAATTTTGCCGCGATGACCATTTGCGAAAGTGACGAACTGCGTCACAACCTTTCCAATTTCACTAAAGCGCAAACTCTTTGACATGTGCATCTTGCCCATCTTAACATACGGTGCACAAAGTTGGTCATTTACTGCGGAGCAGAAGTCCAAGCTTAAGACTTGCCAAAGAGCTTGATAATGTGTCAAACACCGAACTCTGTTCAAAAACGGGAGTTGTTGATGTGGGGCACAAAGCCACCAAGTAAAGGTGGGATGCACCTAGATAGGTGGACCAAATTAATCACAGGATGGACTCCTGCAGACAGTAACAGGAAACCAGGCAGGCCTAGGAAACGTTTGACGTGATAATATCAGAAATTTTGATAAGTATTGGTCACAGGTTGCACTAAATTGGGGTAAGTGGAAGTATATGGGGAAGACCATTGCCAAGCAGTGGGACATAATGGTTAATAAAAAAAAGAGCTTGAAAATTTTATTACTACATACATATAAGAAATCGAAGCCAAATAATGAGATTTAACTTTCTTTTAAATCTAGTAAGTGTCGTTGTTTTACGCAAGGAATACAGATATAAAGAAATTAAAATACCATTAGTTGTAAGTATACATTTTTTGCATAGAAATTGTAGCCGTTGAAATGATGAATTGATTAATATATCCTTTTTGAAAGTTGGATAAATGGTTGAGATGCTACAGTGGAACAGACATAAATGACCACATCATACATAGATTTCTAAAATCATTACCATTCCTTTTGGCTTTGCCATGGTTAGGTAAAAACATGTCCACTTTATCTTTACAATCTTTTGCCTGCCCCAGTAGTAAAAAGTAGTAACATCGCACAAACAACAGTGCTTATCGAACACTATCATCTATCACTTTCTTGTCCTACCTAATAAAAACAAGCAGGATGGCACTGGCCCATCGTGCAACATAATCTTAGATAAAGTTTATCAATGCTGCCATGTAACGGTGACTAGTCTTCTAAATTTATCTAGGCCTTGCATTCTCAAAATAAATTAAAAGTTCATTCACCTGAACTCCGGTAGGTCCACATCAAATTCCACATCGGCTTCATGTAGCACTCCATAGTCCTCTCCGATGACCAGAGCTTTCAGCTAAAACCATTACCCAGTTATAATTTATAACAATAAAAACATTATTTGCAAACCACACAAAAACTTGCTACAAAAAGGTGTCTGCTGTAAGTATAACAATAGAAAGGAAGTTATTGTCAAGTTCACAAGCAAATGTTTATTGTTGTCAGGCCCACAGCACCAAGTAAAGAATTGAATATTTTATTAGGTCACTAACGAATTTAAAAATTAAGGTTTCTCATAAAATATTATTTGTATAGCATCATAATCTCTTCAAAGTCAAAAGAAAGGCCAGCATGTAAGTACTAATGTTTTTTAAATACTTAAGTGCCTGCAGTGCAAGTCACTATTAAATTAAATTTGTACAAATTTTAAATAATTGACAATCAATAAAAATTATTAAAAATCACATAAATACCCTCTGTGTACTAAAATCAAATCCTAAAAAAGTTTTTTTTCTCTCTTCGTCGGTCATTCTTTTTTATTTTTTTGACAGCTCGGACCAGGGCGATGACACTGACGAGAATGCGTTCCCGAATTGCGAACTCACGCGAGTCGCACGTTCGCGTGACTGAATTCCGTGTATGGAGTTAGGCACGATTTCACGATATCATAAGTTTTACTTTATTACTCCCAATTAGAATCTTAATCGTCACACTCGGCAGTGGGGCGATATTTGATACAGAAGCCGCATCAAGGTCACGGTTATTTGATTTGTTATATTCGCTGTATGTACGTATCACGGAACAGAGAAACCTATTTCTCTGTTCCGTGGTACGTAGGTATACATAACGTAGGTATTTTTTCATTCCTAACAACTCACGTTTACGAAATAAAACATATTGTGGTGATACACAACTTGGAAAACAAGACTAATTTACATGGAATTGATGATTATCATCTTTTTACACGGTTTAACGCTCTTGAGCAATATGGTAAAAAGTAAGTACTTATCTCATAGGTACATAACGTATAGTCAAAGTCAAAGTCAAAAATCATTTATTTATCTTTGGATATTTATATCACTAGATAATTGTATCTAAAGTAAGAGGTACTTAGGGCCAGAACAGACGGGGCGCAAGTTGCGCCGCGTAACAGCTAGTGATGGGCGCTGCATAATTACTAAATCAACCCATTTCAATATTTACTCAGTAGATTGAGTAAATACCCGACAAATATCCGTATTTATCCATTTGGTGACTAGACTGATTTATATGAGTTGCGACTCATATTTATATTTATATTCATTAATTCATGTTTTCATGGCAATTTTTAAACTTAAATCTAGTTTACACTTGCATTTCTTGTCAATATATGCTGCCGTCATAAGCAGAAGTGCGGCATCTACAAAAAATACAAAAAATTACGTTTTTTATACCGTTTGAGTCAGTGTTCGTTCGCCATTGATATTCACGAATAAAAAAGCTGCAATTGTACCCTAACATCGAAATAGCCAACAACGTTTCGCCGTATCTGTCTCAGTTTGGTATAACGCAACAAGGTCAAACAGCGGGATCTGTAAGATCATAATATAGAACGCGGCAACTACCGGTAGACGCCGCGTTTTTACTCTGTTTATGCAGATGCCGCTCATATACTCGGGAATCCATGCCGCAGTTTGGTATGAAGGTGTCACTGGTCGTTGCAAGGAAGAGTTGATCAGTACATTTTATTCGTTCCTAATCACTCAGCGAGATAGCGAATCAGTCGAAATATGGCTAGAAAATTGTTTCAGCCAAAATAAATGGTGTTTCCTCAGTCTTTTCAGTTTTTATCATCAATTCAGATATCACAAATTGCGAGACAATTACAACAATTGGCTCTAAAAAGGATGGGAAAAGCCTTTGACTTCAATTATTTCATTCAAGCATTTCAAGATGCAAATAAAGGCTATGTTGTTGTCAAATCAATGGCATACACAGATTTCCAAAACTGGAAAGATTTCACATATGCCAACAAGCTAAAAGAAAAAGATCGTCCACTTCTTGCAGATATTGTTAATATCCCTTTGACGTAAATGGGACACCGGTGTCCCCAAAAATAAATTTGTGATTTTACCAAAACTAATGATTATTTTTAATCACTGACTAACCCTATAGTATAATTATTAACGAAATTTTATTTTTGCACACGGTTGGAAGCATTGCAAGCGAAAAAAATATGAAAAAATGTTCATTGTTTCTGGTCGTTTTGGCGCGCTCATGTAAATTATTTTTTGAGTGTTTTAAAAATTTATTTTTAGTATTTTCAAGATTGTTTGTATGCAATTTAGAAAGAACGGTAAGTAATATCTATGATTTAACAATTATTTATTGTAAATATGAATAGTTAGGTAGCTAAAATACAAAAATTGTTACCAGGGACATCGGCGTCCCAATATGCGTGAAAGGTCGGAAAATGTACATAAAAACATATTATAAAAACATATATACGTTTAGCATTACTTTTTTATATTTATGTATTATTTTTTATTATTTTAAGCACGTAGGACATTTCGATTGACCGATGCTGATGTTATATTATATTATATGTAGGTAATTAATTATAATCTATTTGATACCATACTTGCTACCAGTAAAAAATTACAGGTAAATATACCTTATAATACCTAAATTTTGAATCGATTCGTTTGGCTCATTATCTCCGTAATATACATTTGTTAGATGCCGCACTTCTGCTTATGACGGCAGAATGCTTAAAATGTAGGTAAACGTAAATGTGACGCTAAAATATATGAAAATACCAAATTAATCATACACTGAAAGTAGGCTTCTATGACTTATTATCATTTTTTGCTGGGAGGTGTGCAAAGACGTAAATATATGTTAAAACAAGTAAACAGACATCAAATGCGATATCGATATATAAGCACGCTCTATTTACTCTATTTATTTAATCTAGTGAGTAAATACTCAAATGGGTAGATTGAGTACTATTAACTGCCCATCTCTAGCTGTTACGCGACGCAACTTGCGCCCCGTTTGTTCCGGCACATGTAGATGTACCTAGTTTGAACATGTTTTTTTCATCATGTAAAGCTATAAAATTCAAAATACTAATGTTATGTTATCTAATAAAAATGTTCTTCTTTCTTTTAATTACATAATATAAAAAAAGTAACTATGTGACATGAGTCATCCACACACCTCCTAGATTATGCCTTGACTCTGACGTCACGACACAGCCCACGAGGTGAGGTGAGTGTGGTCAGAACGAGTGCGTTTAAAATATACCTACTACGCAACGTACCTATAGGTACGTATATGCATAATTGTTACTCATAACAATTAAACCCCTACAACATTTTAAGTAGCAAGCTGACGATAGAAATAATGACTAGGGTACGACAAAAGTAAAATAAGTAAGTACTTTCCATTCAAGTACCGTAACTACCAAATACGCCATCAATAGATTACAGAGAGGGGCAGCTACTCCAGTCCCGGACTCCTTCTCCTACTAAAAGATAACAACGAGGTAGGAAGGGTTTCTAACTAAATACGTTAAATATAGTATCAAAACTTTTTTTAATAACTTTTTAAGTTACAGTAAGTTGTTTTTTGTTTAGGAAAATAAATATACATTAATTATTATTATTATGTTGGTACGCTTTTCAGCCACGGGTCCATGGGGACCCGGTCCTTTGAGGCGTTCGTGGGGCCAAAGCCAACATGAAGAGGCCTTTTAGTACCTTTTTATCTAAAAAAGTGAGATGGCTGCACCTATGGAGGTCTATCCCATAATGTTCTATTGAGATGCACTAACGGACAGTCCTCCACAGCTGCCGAACTATTGCCAGGGAGGGATTTACTTGGTTTGGGCTATGTGGATGGGATGTTAATGGACCAGATAACTGGGTTATGGAGTGAGATACGGACATCTACCTAAAAATCTCTCACAACAATTTTAACCTGGTAGATAGTGACTTGCTGCTCGTTGGCTACACTGCCTGTGGGCACCCTAACTAGCCACGACAATGCGGCCAGGGCGCAACACAATGTGAGCAGCTGAGGGTGTCGAGAGGTGCGGCTCCGGTTTCACCATCATGGGGCTTACCCCTGAGAGCGGGTTTCCCCGTTATTACGCCATTACGTGAAATACACTTCCACCCTGGAGTGTGTATATGTCTGTATGGTCCCCGTGGAGGTAGGGTACGGGTGTCGCCACTCAGCATCAGCTCGCCACAAGCTGCCCTGCGTTGACTGACTGCACTGGGAATCCAGTGGGCGATGGGGTCGTCACGTCCCGACGCCATTTTATTATTATTATTATTAAAAAAACTGCTAGCGGTATTTTGTATTGGAGTTTATAAGTAGGTATCTTGTAAAATATAATCGATCAAAAATTTTTGAAAAAAAAAACATAGAATGCGCGTTAGAAGACTTGAATTGTTACTTTGGAATTTAATTCCAAATAGGATTTTCCTGCCTATAAATATAACGGGCAAACAGACACTCTTTGAAACAGACAAATATCTAGTTATTTATTATCACGTTTTTATCCCTGATGGGGTAGATAGAGCCTAGGGCCGTGAACCCAAAACCACCATTAGCGTGATGGGTTGCTAGCCACATATATCGCTCTCGCCCATCTTTTTCTCAGGTAGTATCTAATAATACTTATATCTGAAAAATTAGCGCAAAATAAATATAAATTAGGTAGGTAGACTGATAAGGTGAATGTACCTAAAATTATAAGGCTTTAAGTAGGTAGCGTACCTATTGTACTTAGCCGAATTTACTTATAAATATATATGTATCTCCTTTAGTTTCACGGGTCTTTTCACCCCGGTCATTTGAGAGGCTTGTTTGGAGAAGTTGATGTTATGTGGCGCTCTCGACATAACTAATTCCTGAATATACCTATGAAAGGTGTACCCTTGAATAAGTTTTGACTGGAGAAAGATCTATTGCAAGAAAAAGGGAAAGTTCTGTGGGTTATGGAATGAGATTGGGATGGACTGATGCTGGGATATTGCAATGGGAACGTCACCTGCCATAATCATGATTACTGACTATTGTTGGCAGGTGGTGGCTTGCCGCCCACTAGAAGGGCCCCTCAAACGCGCCGACAATAGTTGCCGGCAAAGGAGCAACGCCGGTGCAGGCAACTCAGGGGTGTCGAGAGGTGTGCTGCGCTTTCTCCGAAGTTATAAATATTATTACTTTATTTACTACTAACTTACTAAATAATATTACGAAACTTTATGTGTGATGGATGACATTGATGATATTATATTAGTATAACTAGCTGTGCCCGCGACTTCGTCCGCGTGAAAATCCGTTCAGCGGTTTCAGACATTCGGGTGTACAGTATTCGTACAGACACTGACATACAAACAAAAATCTTTTTAGTGTTCTGTAACTCCTTATATATCTTGCTCACGAATACATACTTTATTATCTGTATTTGGTGCCCGCGACTTCGCCCGAGTGAAATTCACTTTTCTTACACACCCTTGTTGATGACATGACAAAATTAAAAATTTTGTCAGATTAGTCTGTATATTTATATATTTAATATTGCAAATGTGAAAGTTTATAAGGATCTATAGATGTATGGATATCAGTTACTCATTCATACAACAACTTAGGTATGAATAGATTATAATGAACCCTTACAGTCATAACCTTTGTGTATAAATATATAGTTACGCAGACGAAGTCAGCAGTCAAACGTAACTCCCTATCCGTAAAAGTCTCCGAGGTGCGAGATAGTGTGTGACGTTCTCAATCAGCAGTCAAACGTAACTCCCTATCTGTAAAAGTCTCCGAGGTGCGAGATAGCGAATGACGTTCACGATCAGCACTTAGTCGAGACTCCCTTTGAGTGGAACTCTCCGAGGCGCAAGTAAATGAATTTCATTCTCGATTAACACTTAGTCGTGCCTGTCTTTTGTCATTGGATTCTTGGGATCTACTCATCCGCTGTCTTTTCGCTTGTCTAGTATTCTGAGACAGATTTGACTTTTTGAAAGCAAAGCACAAAATACAATAATATATATATATATATATTTAATTCAATAACTCTAGGTAGCCCAGAATTTTTAAAGATAATATTCGAAATACCTAACCAATCCACAAAGCAAGATCACAAAATCTAATAAACTCAATAATTCTATAAAGCCAAGAAGCTTTTGAAGATATCCGAAATACGAGTATCTAACCAATCCACAAAGCAAGATCAGAAAGTCCATATTTTCTTAGCCAAGTGTTAAATTATAAATCAACAATATTATCCGAAATATTAACTAACCAATTCACAAAGCAAGATCAGCAATATCTATTATCCGAAATATTAACTAACCAATTCACAAAGCAAGATCAGCAATATCTATTATCCGAAATATTAACTAACCAATTCACAAAGCAAGATCAGCAATATCTATTATCCGAAATATTAACTAACCAATTCACAAAGCAAGATCAGCAATATCTATTATCCGAAATATTAACTAACCAATTCACAAAGCAAGATCAGCAATATCTATTATCCGAAATATTAACTAACCAATTCACAAAGCAAGATCAGCAATATCTATTATCCGAAATATTAACTAACCAATTCACAAAGCAAGATCAGCAATATCTATTATCCGAAATATTAAGAGTCCCCTTACACTGGTCAGAATCAGACTTTCCCATACAAACGTAGTCTACGTTTTATTTTGAAACGAAATGTCGGATATCAAAATTATGTAATTAAAAAATTGCAATTATTTAGGGTTATAATTGGTTTCCGACACTAAAATTATGAACTGGAAAGAAAATATAAGGGTGTAGAAGTTTTCCATACTGATGGTCAAATATAATATAATACACTATACAGCGCGTTTTAAAATTTCTTGAGGCGCCATCTGTTGCTATTTTATGTAACTATAAAATCGCACAGAAAAATTATCTTAAAACTTAAAATGACGATAACTTTTTTATCTGACATCAGATTTCGATGAAATAAAGCCTATATGTTGCTCAGGGATGAGCTTAATCTTTTAGTGAAAACCGCATAAAAATTTATTCAGTAGTTTTAATGATTAGCGAGTACATACATACAGACAAAAAATTTAAAAAATCTTTTTTGTGTTCTGTTACTCTTTTTTTATCGCACACACCCATTTTTTGTTAATTTTATCAAATGTACAGACACGCGGTTCCTACTGTTTTATTATATGTATTGGATATAATACACTATACATCGCGTTGTAAAATTTCTGGAGGCGCCATCTGTTGCTATTTTATGTAACTATAAAATCGCACGGAAAAATTATCTTAAAACTTAAACTGACGATAACTTTTTTATCTGACATCAGATTTCGATGAAACAAAGCCTTTATGTTGCTCAGGGATGAGCTTAATCTTTTAGTGAAAACCGCATAAAAATTTATTCAGTAGTTTTAATGATTAGCGAGTACATACAGACAGACAAAAATTCAAAAAAATCTTTTTTGTGTTCTGGTACTCTTTTTTTATCGCACACACCTTTTTTGTTAATTTTATCAAATGTACAGACACGCGGTTCCTACTGTTTTATTATATGTATTGATTAGTTGCAATTCTTGTTTTCACGTGAAATTGAGATTGTCGAAGCAGATTACGTTTTATGAGTCAGTAAGTCAGATTCTAAAGCTGGCCGGCATAAATAAATAAAAGCCTATGGATTTAATTCCACCTATTTCATTATTTGCAATAAAATTAAATAAATAAATGAATTATGGCCATACTATCACTAGTCTTGCATCGATTTTCATGGTGAAATTAGTTGCATTAATATTGCCCGAAAATTGCGTATGACGCATAACAATAGTTTCGCAATGTGATTTAGACCTTATCTAAAAAATATATTAAAATAATTTTACCTATCGTTTTGATCTCCCATTCCCACTCATTTGGAAGAGTTAGATGGCCCGGATGGAGTGCGCATTATTAGCGCTTTTGCAAGTTAAGTGACATCAGGCGTGGTCCGCACTAGGATGGGTCACTACAAGTGGCATAAAAAATATCTCGAGCTGCTCCGTGCTTCGGAAGGCACGTATAAGCAGTAGGTCCCGGCTTTTGAGCTTGAAAAATCTGATACCAGTGTAGGCCACTTACACACACGAAAAACAACAACTCATTTGGGGTTAGCCATTGATTTGAATCTTTTTTGGATTAGGCCTCCGCAAGCGTTTCTGCAACAGGTTTGCTATGTGTTGTGCTGTCATGATATGCTGTCGTGCTATTGATTATTTTGAGCAATATTTGATATTTTAAAAATGAAAGAATATTATTTTTTGCCCTCAAAACCGTCGTTAGGTGATACATGAATTTTTCAGGGTCCAGTGTAACCCTCTTTTGAAATAAATCATTTGAAAAGAAATGGAGATATCATTTCAAATTATGTCTTGACCAAACCTTAGATATAGCCCTTCAAACTATTTTATGAACTACTGTTCTCAGTAACACATTAGCAAAAACATGTCACTTTGGCTAATGTGCAAGGAAAAGCTTCACGTTCTCACTTTAAACTGTAAACGGTGGTTCATAAAATAGTTTGAAGGGCTATCTAAGGCTTGGTCAAGACACATTTTTAAATGATATCTCCGTTTCCTTTCAAATAATTTATTTCAGCACTGGACTGGCATAGGACCCCGACAAATTCATGTACCCCTTTAAAAGCAGTAAACCTAAGCATATAGAGCGTACTTAGGTAGGTACAACTCAGCGTGGGCGATCGCATCCGCTGTTCAAACGCCTTGGTCAAGTGACCCCTTAGCCGAACTTAAAAAAAACCTATTTGAAGTCTACAGGCGTAAATTGCCGTATCATTGCACGCGGTAGCACTGGGAATTGTAAAGAACGACAGTTCAGAAAAGTGCTTGTTCTGTGCTTCATAAAATAAATTCATGTATTGCCCATGTCAGTGCTCAATTAGATACTAAAATAAACAGGGTTAAGTACAAGACACCTAGTGAAATTAGTGTACGAATTTTCATGTTCATGTTTTCATGACAATTGTGAAACTTAAATCTAGTTTATATCACGAGGCGCAAATATTCACCTCTAGGTGAGACGTATATATTTGCGCCTTTCGCCGTGGAGACTTTAAGTGGAGGCGCGTCAAATTTTTAAAGAAATCTTTACACGCCTGATCGACATTTCTGGGGACCTAAGAGCTGATGCTTATTTTGGCCAGAGATTAAGTCTGGCTATACAACAAGGCAATGCTGCCAGTCTCTTAGGCACCCTGCCTTGCGACCGTAGCGATCTGGGGTCTATTTTTTAAATATAATATAATGTTTTATTTTTAATTACATATATTTTAGTTTTTGGGAAGGGTATTTAGTTTTTAGTTTAATTATTTATTTTATGTATTGTGCTGTTTTTAATTTGTTTTTAATAAATTAACCAAATTTAATAAACAATTAAACTTAAAGGTTTACAAACGCACATGAGAAGCTGGTAGGGCGCTACATTTAATAAAATATTTCAACTTAATAAGATAAGAAGGAATATCCTTCACCACGATGTTTTCCTTTACCCCAAGTAGCGGTCGATGACTGCCTCTGTGGTCCTGTGCTCAAGCCATTCGCCTTGTGATGCGGAGGTCGTGGGTTGTAATACCACTAGGAAGCAAACTTTGTAAAAAAGTTGTTTCCAGCCTGGTTAGGATATTGCAGGCTTGAATCACCTGAATATCCGAAAAGAAAGATGATCCCGTGTTCCGGAAGACACGTATAAACTGTGGATCCCGAATGCTATCTAGCGTTTGCTTATCAAACCTATCCAAGGATTGGTTCTGGTCCTTTGCGTTGCGGAGGTCAGACGGTAGTCGCTTCGTGTAAAAACCAATAACCTCATCAAAAGATTAGGTAGCGGCCCCGGGCTCTGAAGCGTGCAACTAAGGATGCAATGCTCTAATGATGATGAAGTATTTAGTCTAGCAGTGAAGGGTTACAGGCTGATAAAGAATAAAATTGATTACCTACTGCCCTTTTGTTGAAGTGGTTTTTCTCCATTCTCATTACTTTGCGGTACTGTGTGGTATAAATATAAACTTTGAAGCGGGGAGCCATCCGGCCGCGTTTTCCGCCCGATTAGCGCCATCCACCCTCGGCTAGGAAGCGGTGCACGGTATACAGGGCAACCCTTTTCGGCAGCTGTCGCAAGCATTGCGCACCCTGGTGCACTGGTTTGTGAAATACGTAGGTGTACTTACATCGGTGAAAATGTGATGTGCTCTTTCCGTTGAATAGAAGCAGTGGCGATCTATCTAGTCGTATGTACTTTGATAAGTACGTTACACTTAAGTAAATCAGACACTTTTTTCTAAACGTCAAAACAAACCTTTTCTATGGAATTTGTATGAAATACAAGCTATAATGACGTCATACTTAGTTTCTTGGGGTCAAATAGCGCTCTTAGTACAGTTTTTGTGCAATGAAATCTATCTATACAATATGTAACAAAAACCCTATCCGATTCTTGTAGGAGCAACTCAGACCGTCAATATGAACAACTTTTCCTATGGGACCAATGCTTGAAACTAGAAAAAAAATCGTCATTTTCATACAAACGTGTTTGGCCGGCCCGGCAATTTATATTTGGTCTCGTTAGTAGTAAAGTTAACGCGCGTACGGCCCAGAAGATGAGTATAAAGGGCAAGAATTTTCTGCCATTAACGCTCGGAGAAGAACAAATACCTACAGCGCGTGCAGTATTTCACGTACCTTGGAAGTGTCGTGTCGCAGTGTGGGGGAACTGAAGAGGATATCACATCGCGAGTGCTAAAGCTCGAGCCACCTTAGCACAAATACGCCATAGAGCGGTTTAGGAAACTCACTCGTAGAGTAAAGCTTAAAATCTTCAGTACCGACGTGAAAATAGTCCTACTATATGGGTGCGAAACGTGGAAGGTCACTAGAGACATCACGCAGCAGATCTAAGTTTTTATAAATCGCTGTCTTCGACGACGCTGTGTTCTAACGAACGCCTGTGGCAGCTCTGTGGTGAAACACCAATCAATCACCAAATGGACTTGGACCGGCCACACGCTTAGGAGGCTCACATTCCAAGGCAGGCGCTGGAATGGACTCCTCAGGGCAAGAGAAAGCGTGGTCGACCAAAGCAGACCTGGCGACGGTCGGTGACAGCGGTAATGAAGGCAATCGGGCTATCTTGGCCTGAAGCAAAGCGCGTTGCTCAAGACAGAACGAGATGGAGGAGTACTGTAGCGGCCCTCTGCCCCACCCAGGGGACATAGGATAAAAAGTCAAGTCCGTGCTTCAAAAAGAACGTATAGCCCTGGTTTGCCGCGGTCATTATTTAATGGCAGTCGTCAAGGTATGTCACATACCTTTAGGTAGCCTGAAATATCTGACACCAGTGTTGGCCACTAACACACACGAAAAACAAATATCTTATGTATGCTACGAAGTACTTAATTTTTTTCTAAATGCTACATTGCACACACACAAATGCAAAGTTGAGCTTATGTCACGAGAACTGAACGTGGCGCTGCTACCATACAACTTTGTGCTACGGCGAATCCAAGATCTTGATACGGCGCTACTACAAATGTCTGTGCTACGACGGAGCTACGAACCTACTACAACACTCAGTGCTACGGCGTAGCTATGACCCTGCTACGGCGCTACTATAACTGTACTACGACGTAGCTACGAACCTTCTACAACACAGCAGCAATGGCGTAGCTATGACCCTGCTACGGCGCTACTATAACTCTATGGTGTACTAAGACGTAACTACGAACCTTGTACAACACTGCAGCAATGGCGTAGCTATGACCCTGCTACGGCGCTACTATAACTCTGTGTACTAAGACGTAGCTACAAACCTTCTACAACACTGCAGCTGTGGCGTAGTTATCACCCTGCTATATGGTGCTACTATAACTCTGTGTACTAAGACATAGCTACGAACCTTCTACAACACTGCAGCAATGGCGTAGCTATGACCCTGCTACGGCGCTACTATAACTCTGTGTACTAAGACATAGCTACGAACCTTCTACAACACTGCAGCTGTGGCGTAGCTATGACCCTGCTACGGCGCTACTATAACTCTGTGTACTAAGACGTAGCTACGAACCTTCTACAACACTTCAGCTGTGGCGTAGCTATGACCCTGCTATGGCGCTACTATAACTCTGTGTACTAAGACATAGCTACGAACCTTCTAAAACACTGCAGCAATGGCGTAGCTATGACCTTGCTACGGCGCTACTATAACTGTGTGCTACGTCGTAGCTACGAACCTTCTACAACACTGCAGATATCGCGTTGATATGACCCTGCTACGGCGCTACTATAACTCTGTACTGTAGCTACGAAGCTTCTACATCACTCTGTGCAACGGCGTAGCTATGACCTTGCTACGACATTACTACAACTCTTTGTGCTACGCCGTAGACTGACAATATTTGGATAAATTAAAGTCAACAAAATCACGGATGGAAGCTAAATAGGTATCATTCGTTTCAACGAAGTTAATAATTATAAAAAAATTATTCACTTTCTTAAATGATAACATATCATTTTTATAGTATAGAAACACAGGATGAAAAACATCCTGTTTTTTTTTTCATCTTAGCTCAGGAAGTGAAGGAACTATGTAGGTACTTATTCATTTAGCTACTCCTTAAGAAACCTTGGGTGACATTTTATACTTCTCTGCTGTCACTACGTTTTTTACATGAAAGTATAGTAATGTTGTCTGTTTAATTCGATCGCAAATCGATCGCGCAGTTTAATTGATCGCAGACCGTCGATCAGCCATTGTAGTACCGTTGGTAGCGTGGTGGTAGGATTCTGTCCTAATTATTGTAAACAAAAACGTTTTACATATTCCGCTGTAAGGTCTTTTTCGTTCGATCACAGATCGATCGCAGATCGTCGATCGTCGTTCGTCGGTCGTGACGAAGGTAGAATGCTGCGCCTCTTAATATTGTAAACAAGAGCTTTTTCGATTGGTGGGCGGCATCGCGCACGCGCCGCCCATGTGGGCTTGCAGCGGCGGCTTTTATTTACTTTTTTACTTTATTCACCAAATTTAAATCGACTGGAAACTCAGGTCACCTTGCTAGAAATTAATAATTACGTAGTCTAAGAAAAATTTCGTTGCCATCGTCTGTATATTTATTATTGTCGTTTATTTTTTTTCCTTATATAAGTTTGTCATTTTTCGTTTTGCTTCGTGATTCTACTCAATTCTTGAGACGTGTGATGCTTTGAGCACGTCATCATTGCATTGACAAAAGGGAATGTAAAATATGAAGGTTTCACGAAAAATGCTGTCAAAAGTTTCGGTGTAAAACTGAAATCGATTCAGCACGATAGTACGCCGACACGAGGTCTGGGTGTGTGTCGGTGCGCGGCGCGGTGCGCGGCGGCGCGGGGCGCGGGCGCGGCGGGCGCGGGCGGCAGACGCGCCGCGATGGTGGGCCGCGACAGCCGCTCGGAGAGCGCGGCGCGCCCCTGGGCGCCGCGGCATGAGTAGCGCGCCAGCTCGGCCCGGCCCGCGCGCCCGCCATGGCGCAGGCCGCGCCCGCGCCCCATCGCACCCACTCCTTCGCGAAGAAGACCTTCCACAAGCCCACGTACTGCCACCACTGCTCGGATCTGCTGTGGGGCCTCATCGGGCAGGGCTACGGCTGCGAAGGTACGCGTCGCGCATGCGCCCCGTGCGCGTCGATACCGGCTCCGCGCGCGTCCGTCGCCGGCACGACCAGCACGTTATGCAACCGGGCCGGCGGCCGGCGCGCCGGGCGTGTCCGCCCGCGCGCCGCCCTGATCGATACCGCCTCCGCGGGACCGCCACGCCACCGCCTCCGACCCTCGACCCCAGTTCGATCTAGATCCTCATCACCAGCTCCGCTTCGTGCCATGTCTCGACGTGAACTTGAGTGTCTGGGACGCCGGCAGTAGAACGCCATCAGAGTATACTAAGTTTGTAAGAGTCGCAACCTGCGGCTTTGGTCGTGCAATCGCTATGAGGGGATGGTACCGTGCGTGCTACGAGTCATGGGAGGCCCTAGATCAGCTGCAGGCCGAGTGTGACGATGGCATTCGAGTGAACGTTTGAGAGCATATCGATCGATCTGTTTTGTAAGAGGTTTTTGTGGCGGCGCGGGGCGGGGCGCGGCTGCATCCCTGGCGCTCCTTAGCTGTAAACTAGGTGGTGTGGACGTGGCCTCAGTGGCCACGTCTAGCTTCCTGCGTGGTAAGTGCTACGACACATCGAAAGCTCTGCGAGGCTCCACCCATCGCCAGAGGACATCTTGTTTTTGCGCATTTTGTTTTGATCTCTCGACGTCGGCTATCAATCGATGTTTCTTATTTGACTGACAGAGTACGTACTCAACTCTGCTACTTTAATAAACTTTCGTGCACTGCGTTTCGTAAGAGCTGACAGGTTAATGAAATGAATTCATTGATTTTGGGCGTTTACATCTTGTATACTTGCGCACTAATGCTAATTCGAAACGATACGCACTCGTTCGAGCTGAGAACATACGCAGAAATAATCTTTTACGGAATCGCTGGAAATCAAACAGACATTACATGATTATGATAAAGAATTTATTCCTTAGTTTCGATCTGTATCCGTACTTTTTGGGATGAAATGATGTTAGAGTGAAAGAAATTAGACATGATACAACAGCATTAAAATGCTTTGAAATGATATAATATAGGGTGTATTATTTCATGTAAACATTTAGATGAGATCTAACTAGCAATGAAATGTAGACTCGATACGTTTGAAGAACGATTCTAACTCACACAATGACTCTTTGTTAATTATGTTCAAATCAGTAGATAGACGCATTGTCATTTTCTTATGAATATGAGGGATCTTAGACATAGAATTTTTTTGTAACTGCGTAAGAAGACCAAACAAGCTGAGTGCGACAGATATTACGTTAAATGTCATCCTCCCAAGAGCAAAAGAGACAGCGATCCATTTGACAATAAGACAAGTTTTTAAGTTTCTAAGCCATTATCTTCCTGCCTTGAACATCGTCGCACGAAAATTAGATTATTCCAATTGTAAACTGTGTTAATTTATAAGTTATCTACCTTTAAAAGATAGTATCGTAATGCTTTACCCATAGTTCGTGTAGTAGGTATAAATACAACCCTTTTAAGGTCACAAAAAAATATTACGTTTCTGGTCACACTTTACAATAAAATATATCCATCTTGTACCTTCTAAATCTATATGAGGGATAGTGTTTAGTGCCTGACGAATTCCACTTAAGCATCTAACAGTAAAACTACAAATATACTTAATAAACGTCATACTTACCTTTTATATTTATTAAGCTAAGCTTAAAAGAAACTGTCTAAAATTCTGTATTTGAAACTAAATTAAGAATAAAACTTATACACATTACACACTAATATTTAGAAATAAAAAAGACCGGTAATTCTTTACTCTACGACAACGTGCCCAGAAGGTTGGCAGCATTGCCACGTTGTATGGCAATGCTTGTTTTCTGACCAAGATATAGGCCAACCTTTTGGTCACGGGAAAATTCAAAAGGCAAAAAAGAGCTGCTATTGATGAAGTTTTTACTATATTGTTCAGCATTCTGTCAGGTATTCCTATTGTCACACTTAAGCGATTTTCATTTAAATTTATGAAAAGCACATTTTAATTCTATAAAACATCAAAGTTATTTCTATAGTATGTGAGTATGATACTCATGTAACGCTATTATATTTTTGTTTCCTTAAACTATCTCTGTAGGAAAAAACTAAATATCGTAATAAGACCTTTACAGGCACTTTGACACGTCAATAAGTATAATTTAACTTATGTGTAAAGTTTTGACGACCTTTGTGGCGTAGTGGTCACCATGTTAGTCCACCACCCAGAGGTCCCGGGTTCGATCCCCGGTCAGGGCAAGTTGGAAAATGGCCTTTCTCAAATTGTCCTGGGTCTTGGATGTTTATCTACATATGTATTTGTTATAAAATATAGTATCGTTGAGTTAGTATCCCATAACACAAGTCTCGAACTAACTTTGGGGCTAGCTCAATCAGTGTAATTTGTCCCTATATATTTATTATTATTATTTATTATATTAAAATTTAATTTATTTTTAAAGATAAGCTACTTATATCAGCGCTTCGTAACAACCACGACGAAAAAATGCGATTCCTGCCCATATCGTATAATTATCGTGTATAACAGGCAATATAATTTATAATATATATTATTTTAATATCACCTCTGTGGGAACTAGGCGTGACATTATGTATTCAAGATTCAAAGATTGAAAGATTCAAATGTTTATTCAGTAATTAGACCTTTACAGGCACTTTTACACGTCAATAAGTATAATTTACGTTACGTGTAAAGCGTGTTGACAAACTTAATGTATATATGAATATTTGTGGTGGAATGGATGTTCAAAATATACTCCCATGCTGGTCTGGGAGAAAAGTGGAATGTACTAGCTCCTCTTCTCTCACAGACTGTAAAATCCGATCTAGGGAATGGGTGAGAAAGTGAATCACGTTAATAGGCGATTCGGCAAAAAAAATTCTAACGTCATTTATTTATCTTTTGATATTTTTATCACTTGATAATTGTCAATTTTTTCTTTCAATTTCGATTTCAGTAGTTGTTGACGTCAGATCATTCACTTAAAGCTGAAATAAATAAATATATAGGGACAAATAAGACTGATTGAGCTAGCCCCAAAATAAGTTCGAGACTTGTGGTATGGGATACTTACTCAACGATACGATATTTTATAACAAATACATATATAGATAAAATGGTCACCACTACGCCACGGAGGTCGTTGATTTCGAGTCTTTTTTATAGCTGCTTTTTTTCATCCTCGTCTAATCACGCTAAATGTTGAATTTATGCAGGTCAAAATTTATTTGTTTATCTTAGGGCATTTTTATCACTTTTCTATTGATTTCATGGTATTTTTGACGTCAGATCATCTAATTACAGCTGAAGTTTAGTGCCGCTTCCTAAGCGCAAGTGCAAAAGAAGACCAATTGTACTTTTAATACTAAGCATCATAACAGAGTTCTAAGTGCTACAAATATTCGTAGAGCCCCGTAGATCCTCATAGCAAGGTCTGACTGCTACGAAAGTCGTCCGTAGCAAAGCTTCGATAGCCTACGAGGCGTAGTTCAGAGACAACTGACTGACAAAGAAATAGTAACGCGTTCAGATAAACTTTTTTATCTGCATCCTCAGCTTCGAGTTCCTTAAAGGAGGAGATTATCAGATTCTTTTTTTTTAATGTTCACAGATTGTTTGAAGGTGCCTGGACCGATTTGGGAAATTCTTTTTTTGTTTGTAAGGGCATGCTTGTCATGTGGTCCCATAAAAATGTTATAAGAAGTGGTAGGGTATTTCGGGGTTAAGTCGGTCATTACTTTTGAAAAATTATTGGATGTCGAAGACCAGAGGTTCCGGGTTCGATCCCAGGTCAGGGCAAGTTGGCAAATGGGCTTTTTCAAATTGTCCTGGGTCTTGGATGTTTATCTACATATGTATTTGTTATAAAATATAGTATCGTTGAGTTAGTATTCCATAACACAAGTCTCGAACTTACTTTGGGGCTAGCTCAATCCGTGTTATTTGTCCCTACATATTTATTTATTTAAGTTAAATTGAGACAAAATATCCAGAACAATTTTGCTGTAGTTTTACGATCGGCCTGACGTAAACCTTCTTTGAGAAATGCATTTGTGCGAAAAGATTTTTACCCTGCCGCCACCCGACGACAGCCTTGGAAATGCAGTTGTAGCTTGAGATGTTTGTGCTTAATCGTTTAGTGCCCCTTACGACATCCACAGAAGAGATTGAGGGATCAAATTCGAAGCCGCACACACAGCGTAAAAAATAGTACTTAATAGACTAAACAATAAAATTAAAAAAAGTACTAAGTAATAAGTAAATTGATTAAGTAATATTTTTCTTCCACTTATCTTCGGGTTCCCTACGCCATTCAGAAATACTATTTATGGAATTTTCTAAGGTAAGCGTTTTGCTGTGCACTGTTACGTACGATTTCTTGGGTTCCTTCATACTTTTAAATACGTTAAGCCTTTGATCCCTTTTGGCACATGAAATAAAAAAAAACGGGCCAAGTGCGAGTCGGACTCGCGCACCGAGGGTTCAGTACAAACCTGTAGGTATAGTAAGTTTAAAATTATTAAAAATATTTTTAATTACATGATGTAACAAAAAATTACGGTTTTCGCAATTTAGCACAGATAAAGGATCTGTGCTACAAGACGTTGCTTCGTACCAAATTTCAAGATTCTGAGTTCACGGAAAGTGCCCTGTAGGTTTTGATTCCCTTGCGAGTGTCGAAAATTTGTGGAAATTTGCGGCATAAACGGCTGTATCATTTGATTGCGTTGGCTTAAAAGTTTTTTTTACAGCTCCAAGAGACAGTAAACTTGAGTATTTGATATAAATTCCAGCTGGATAACTCCACGCGTTCCTAAGAAAAAGGATCTTGACAGACAGACAGACGGACGAAAATCAAAGGGATCCTATAAGCCTTATAATTCCGTTTTTCCTTTCGAAGTACGGAAACCTAAAAATAAAACAAATTTTGGCCACTTAAATAAATTTTGGACAATGTATTACAGGTAATTACTACCGTAAAATGTACGATACTACTATATGATGTCATTAAAAACATGGTTTCCGTTGGCTAAATAAAGATTTACAACTTAATATATTTGCTGATATTTGAACTCCGAAAAAAAAGTTGTTATAACTTTGACTCAAATGTCTATTTGTCTGTGGCATCGTAGCTCTCGAACGGATTTACTGATTTTAAATGTGTTTTTTTTAAGTGAAAGCAAGTTTTCTTGCTGTGGTTCTTAGCTATGTTTAATAAAAATTGGTTCAGGCGTTCCAAAGTAATTGGCGGTGAACAATTGAAAGTCGGAGTTTTTTTAATTTGCCTGGCATACAACGTTTTTATCAATCTATTCATATGCCAGAACAAACATATTTTTTTTAAATTTCGATATATGTTTCGAGGGAAAAGTTGTTATCAGGGACTAAATACCTTAAAGTACATAGATTCAGTAGGCATATTTTGTTAGGCCCTGTGTATAACTTCCCTAGTCTTCTTTCTTTGTACTGCCCATGTTCCCATTTTATTTGGGGTCGGGCTTCCTTGTACTCCTGCGCCAGGATACACGATCGTGGGTTGTCGTAGATGTGAGTTTAAGGGCCTTCATGTCACGTTTTACCGTGGACCACCATGTCGAGACCGGTCTTCCTCTACCTCGGGGCTTGGATGGAATATTCAGTACAGTTTTAATGGAGTAGTTTTCGTCCCTTCTCATTATATGGCCGTACCATCGAAGCTTTGATTGTTTAAGTTTTTCCCCTATAGGCGCTACCTTTAACGATTCTCTTACATACTCATTGCGAACCCTGTCCAAACGAGTCACGCGTATAACTTCCCTAGTGAGCATCATAAATTCAAAAGGTACAACGGTAAATGGTATCTCCGCTCGGCAAAGAAAACCGGGACACATGAAGGCGACACAATAAAGTTTTCCGTTCCCACACACCGCGTTATCTGCCGCTCCACTTCGCGGCGGTCGGAACCTCTTTGTGTGGGACATTGTCTCTGTCGCTCCGTCGGCCATTGTGTGCGGCGCGGCAGATAGCGTGTGAATACAGCTGTCTGCATGTGGCGCAGCACTGCAAGCTTCTTGAATGGCTTTCAGCCGATATCATGGGCTATTGTTTGTGCTTGTTTTTATAGCGTGTCTATGATATAATAAGTAGAGTAATGGTTCTTCGATTCCTTGCTTAACGTGACGTTAAAGGCAAATAGATAAAGGCTAATAAACGGAAGACAATCAGATTTTTTTTTCAATTTATTTAAGTTTACAAACAATAGTTACATTGAATAGTAGAAAAGATTACAAATTGGCAAATGTGCTATCATTTGGATACAATTACATACAAAGTTTTCGTGTATATTAAACAACCATAAAAAGACGTTCATATAAGTAATGGATATCTTTTCATGGTAGTGTATATATAACCTCTTTGTGTAGGATATTGTCTCAGTCGCTCCGTCGGCCATTGTGTGCGGCGCGGCAGATAGCGTGTGAATACAGCTGTCTGCATGTGGCGCAGCACTGCAAGCTTTTCAAATGGTTTTTAGCCGATATTACGGGCTCTTGTTTGTGTTACTGTTTTTATAAAATATCACTGGCTTGATGAGTAGAGTAATGAATCTTCAATACAAACCTGCTTAACGTGGCCTAGTTAGTTAGTTGAAATCTTTATTATAGAAAGAAGAAGCCTTGGTTCGCTATTGGATTTCTTGAGCTTTTAGGCTATGACTTTTGACAAAATAAGTAGAGTAATTGTTCTTCAGTACTTGCTTAACGTGGCTAAACTGGTTTAAACATTGTTTAAAAGGCAACATTACATACCTATTCAAGTTTTGCACTTCCCCTGACATTCTCTACATCATCCGTTTGGTTAACTGGTAGATAAGGCCTTAGGCTTTAAGTCCGCCATTACACTTGTATTTGTATATAAAGTTAATAAATAAATACAACATTTATGGATCAAAGTGAACACCTTTTTAGTGCATTCACAAAAGTGCTATTTTTATTAAATAGACATATAATGTTACACAGATAATTATCTGCCATTAATATATCATAAAAGAGTATAAGTACTTACATATATTGATATATTAGAATAGTTATTAGGACTTTATTTCTTAGGACTTTAGTTGCATATTAAAAATCTCAAAACGTTTTTATATCTACTAGTTACAACGTTATAACGACTTCATGTATGAATAATATGTAAAAATATTTACTCACATAAATACACGTTACTATATGTTGTGAGCCGTGTGGTTTCCGGTAGAGAAGACCACTCTAAGTCTTCCCGTGGATATCGTAGAGGGCGTCGTAAATATCAATAAGGCCTCTCCAACCCGTTTGGCCAGCGAGGAGAGTGTAGGCCAAATTCCCTGGCTGCTCTGGCCAAGTATGACTCTGATAGTACAGAGAGGGTCGTGCCTTTGCAGTGGAGACTAAAATGACAAGGGTGTAGAAGGTTTCCATACTGATGGTCAAATATGATATAATACACTATATTCTCTTTAAAGTTCATAATTTTACTGTAGGAAACCAATTATAACCCTAGATGATTGCAATTTCTTTAAAATTACTAATTTTTACCGAAGTCTGACACGTCGTTTCAAAATAAAACGTTGACTACGTTTGTATGGAAAAGTCTAGGGTAAGAGGATACTTAAAATACAAAAAATAAGTAACATTAAAACAGAAATATGAAAAACATATTTATTTTGAAGTTTTTTACATTTCATTAAAAGAGCATAAATGATGAAGTACTCTAACGAAAATGTATTCTCAGTAGATTTCAACGTCTTAAGGCGGCCCTTCCCGCCGCCCGCATTCACTTTTCATTGGGTGCGGAAATTTCATAAGACTTGTTCCAGATGATACGTGTTTTTCAGTAAGTCGTAGAAGTGTGTGAAATAAATGGTTTTTATTTAAAATTTTCATTAAATTTGCAGGGTTTTATCGAAATATTTTTTTTACCTTTACAATTTATCAGAACTTTATGAACGGTCGAAGTTCAAGTAAAATTTGTGCAAAAAAGCAGATTTTTGTAGGCTTATACTGAATTTGTTTCTCCAAATTTAAATTTTTTATTACGATAGAAACCTAGAATTAGCGCACAAGATACCTGTTAGTTCAAAAAAATTCAAGAAAGATCAGTTACAACGTCATAATCACGTACGAGCGTTTGTATGAAAAGAAAGACGGGAAACCCACACTTAAACATAAAATGACCAGAATATTCAAAACAAGCACAAGTTAAAATATGAGAATAAACAAAAAATACCACAACTCAAAAGGTCGCTACCATAATTACACAGCTTTCCGGCACATACGTCACCGAGCTTCCGGAAGCTCGCCCACGCGACCGAAACGACGTTAATCGTAAAGCTTTATGAACGAAGCCTGTGACCTTCACGCCAGTGGTAAGCACAGCAGACTTTACATGTTATATTTGTAACGACATATGACTACCTCCGTTGTCCAGTGGTCTAGGCGTTCGCATTGTGATCCGGAGGTCGTGGGTTCGAATCTCACTGGGAAGCATACTTTGTGAAAAGTTGTTTCCAGTTTCGTCTTGCTGTTCATCAGGGAGTGTTGATACCTACTCTTATGTATGGTAGTGAAAGCTGGGTATGGCAGAAGAAGAATGAAAGTCGGATAAATGCAGTTGAAATGCGAGCTTTAAAAAGTATGTTTGGTGTAACTTTGATAGACCGGATAAGAAATGATGTAACGATCACGTGTCACACGTGAGAGGTGTGGGCTGAAAGAGAATATAGCGACAAAAATTGAGAAAGGAATGTTAAGGTGGTTTGGACATGTTGAGAGGATGGATGAAAGAAGACTTACTAAAAATATTTATCGTGCAGATGTGAATGCGAAAACGAAAACCGGACTGGGTCGACCTCGACGATTCTGCGACCAAATTGCAGACGTTCTGAAGAAAGGTGAAGTAAGGAGTACCTATAACCGAAGAGCATGTATGAAAAGAGTAATGAGTGTTGACGAAGCAAAAGAGGTTTGCAAGGATCGTAGCAAGTGGAAATCTATAGTCTCTGCTTACCCCCATGGGAAACAGGCGTGATAATATATATGTATGTTTCCAATTTGGTTAGGGTATTGCAGGTTTGAATCACTTGATTATCCGAAAAGAAAGATGATTCCGTGTTTCGGAGGGCACGTATACTGTGGCTCCCGAACGCCATCTAGCCTTTACTTATCAAATCTATCCAAGGATTGGTTCTGGTCTACCCTTTGGGTTGTGGAGGTCAGACGGCAATCGCTCTGTGTAAAAACCAGTAACCTCGTCAAATCAACTTGGTAGGTAAGCGGAATCCGGGCCTTGAATCGTTACCGTTTAGGATGCCACCGGGAATACGCTCGGATGATGATGATGATTTGTAACGAAATGGTATAAATAAATAAAAATACAAAAACATCGTTGCTTTCCCAGTGTGCGACCGGTACTGCTCGGATGACTTCCTTTTCATGGAAACGTGCAAATACTTTCCAGCAAGTCAAATCAAAAACGTCATAAAAAAAACATTTTCTGCGGTATTTGTATGAAATATAGACTTATGACGTCATAGTTTCTTGGAGTCAAATAGCTCTTAATGTTAGTTTTTGTGCAGTAATAAATGTAAAATCACGTTTTAAATGAATATAATCATTTCGAGTGACATTAATTTTTGACGTTTTATTTTCTCAACAGTGCTAAATAATTTATTTTTGACCCAGAAAAGTACCCAATTGCAGTGGCGTAACATGGGGCCCCCCCCATGTACGTTCAGCACCGGGCGGCACTTTGCCGGGGGCGGCGCTGCGGAGGTGGCAGTTAGAAAACAAATTTAAATTTAAAAAAAAGTTCTTTCAGTGTTTTTTTCGTCATTTTTTTATGTTACTAAATACCCAGGTACCTATGCAGGTTCTATGCATGGGTGATGCAAGCGCAAGGTTTCTCAATAAAAAATGTTAATTTCACTTTTCAATTCAATAAATCATTCAATAAAACTAATAAAAGTACTCTTTTTACCATGCCCAAATTTTTTATAATGGATTACAAAAATAAGAGGGCGGCAAATTTGGAATCCGCACCGGGTGCTAGTGACCTATGCTACGCCACTGCCCAATTGCCATGGAATCGGATAGTGCTAGTTCCTCAGCCCCCTTAGCAAACCGTACAAGGTCGGAACGCTAATTGGAAAGATAAACGTAACGAAAGTACGCGATAAAATGTCATTGATCGTCATTCATGAAAATATAACCATTCGAAACTGTCAATGAATGGAAATGAGTCATTTTCATCAATGAACCATTGATAAACTAGTTATTTTCATTACTTTTTCGATCTTCTCGCTAACCATCACGCTAAACGTGGCCTTGTCTTGTGGCCCTGGGCTCTATCGGCAGCAGTAAGATCCAAAATGCTCTGTCTGTCCCATTAGAGAAAAAGACGTCATAGTTTCATGCACAACAAATATTTTCTTATATGCATTGCTGCTACTGTAAGTCCCATCATCATCATTTCAGCCGCATAACGTCCACTGCTGGACATAGGCCTCTCCCAAGGATTTCCACAATGACCGATCTAGAGCGGCCTGCATCCATCGCTTTCCAGCGACCTAAGTCAGGTCATTAGACCACCTTGGGGGTGGTTGTCCTACGCTTCGCTTGCCAGTACGTGGTCCCCAAGCTGCTAGTCTACTTCGTATAAAATGTCTTCGAAGAAAAGCTCGTTTTAATAATTAAAAAAAATATATTATGGACAAATAACATAAATAAGTAAACCCTAAACTAAGTAGGAACTTGTATTATGGGATTCCAACTCAATAATATTATGCTTTTTTTACATACTTAATACAAGTACAATATTAATACTGACTTCATTTATAGGTACAGAATTCGGCCCAAAACGAAAAATAACATTATACGATCCTCATCAATGAGGGTCCACTCCTGTCACGCAATATCGCGCTGCAAAACAATCATTTGTAAAGCCTACCACCCATCTACCACCACAACCATATACACGTTCCGTGGGCGTATTGTGAGAGTTCACACCTACAGGTAGTGACAGTGGGTGACCACCTTTGTTTCGATATGCCGATACCGCGGCGTGAGTGACACGTTTATTTCCGTGCCCCGGCTATTTTCCTTTCAGTAAATAATTCACCAAGTCCATTGTGCGTCCCAGTCCCAAGTACCCAACCTTACACTTGAACAAGAGCTTCGCAAATGAAGAAAAAAAATTGTAATTGGTTTCAAATTCCAACTATTTCTCTATTAGTAGTATATTTATAATATTTTCTTTGTTATTAATTTTACGAGAAACTTCAATCGTTACTTGCTTCTTAGGCGGCTTCTGTAGGCTAGGATGGGAGTAGGGAAAAATTGATTAAAGTTGGTTACCTACATTGCCTATGAGTGTCATGGTCCTAAGTTCTGTTTATTCCGTAAGAGATGAAGACGTAATATTAGGTATCATACGTATGTAAATTACAGCTTTTCGTCTTTAAAAAATATCGAAAATAAAAATATCGTGCATTTACAATACAATACAATACAATACAATACAATACCCTTTATTGCACAAAATAAATAAATCAGGACATAATTATCTTAAAAACTAGGAAATGCGCAAAAGGCGGCCTTATCGCTAAGCAATTTTTTCCAGGCAACCTCGTTATATAGAAAATAGTAATGGGACATTAGGTAGTGCGGGGCGGTCAATATAAACATACTTAAATACAATATTAAAAATATACATATACGTCTTACATAAATACATACAACTTACACTGAAAATAAAATGATATTAACAGTACGAGATGATGAGAAATGGAAACAAGGGAAAGATATTTATTTACCTTTCATAAGGATAGAAAATAAGATTTCACTTGGGATTTGAAGCTGGCTAACGTTTCGGCGCGTCGGATAGTAAGTGGTAGTGAGTTCCATAGGCGTACGGCTCGAACAGAAAGAACGTGAGAAAAAGTCAGTGGAGTGAAAAGGAATTCTTAAAGAAAGATTTTCAGAACTGCGTAGATGACTTTTGAATAACTTTATTACTTTTGAATACTTTACAATTCATGAAGTTCCATTTTGAGAGTTACCATTTGCCTCACACTAAATTTACCCGATTTAAGCATAAGGTGTAAACAAAATGAGTCAGTAGTTCAGCACCTTGTCATGAAACCTCAAGAATTACAATTAAATTTGTAGTTACATTTCGAATAGTAATTTTTTGCAGGCTTTCGTGCAGGTAATTAAAAATGACCGACACGAACATACCTAATTACTCATATTACAAGAACCTACTTAAAATTCCGTATTCGTTCACATAAGCCAATGCCCTGAGGAAATGTGTAACATTAGAAAAAAAAGAAAAAAATATATAAGTACTTATTCAGTATGAAGTCAAATTGAAAAACCTTACAACATCATTATACTAACAAACTAACGACCTTCAAATACCAGATTGCTACCGGATCTTAAAAAAAGTCTTAAGAAGGTTGCTAAATAAATCTAAAGCTCTGCCGTGTTCAAAAGCTTATTAAATCAAAATCAAGATATGCCTACAACAACAAGTAAATAGTTACGTTGCTACTCAAATTGAGGAACTGTCAAAGTTGCTCAACAGAAATCCCTAACAAAAGACTACTTATTTAACCAACTTCTAAAAATAGAACGAAAGCGCGATAAACAACATTTATCAAACCTCCAGATTTCGTGTGCGGCGCCTCTTTCGTTCTAAAAATAGACCTCCTTGCACTTGCAAAAAGCATGTAACAGCGGTGCTGGGGCATCCGGGGCTACGCCCGGCGTATGTAGGCCACCGCTGACGTCACACCCTGGCGACCCAGATCCATTGCCATTGAGAGACGCACGTCAATGGTGCACCCCCCGCACACCCCGCCCGTCGCTGCAACGCGCCTAGCGCGCCGCTGGAAAAGTCCACGAAATATTACCTATTTTTCCACTTTAAAATTGCTAAATACGCAATTTTGATGTTTTATAACCACGTTGTTGTTAGTGAAAAAAACACGTTTGGGAATTAATTTTGGCAAAAATAGACCGTTAGTATTACATTGTTGAATTAAAAGCTTACTTCGCTTCTTATTTATTAGACCAAAAACATGTTCTATTTGAGAAAATCAAGATATGTTTAATTCTACATGTGTACATAGGGACTTAGATTACTGCTTTAACATGCTGCGTGAAACGAAACATGCTAGTTTCAAGTAAGAAAGCACAATAAGCTTTGAGCAGCATGAATCAACCATTAACAGCCAGCAACAACAAAGCTTTCATTGAAACCTTGCATCGCTGCACCAGCCAGCGCACATATACAAAGTGTGTCATGAATTCAGTAACTACATAATGAATTCAGTAATTATATAGCAAAGTATAAAATTCACATGTAAAAGTGTCTTCAACATTAATATTTGATTCTTGAAAAACTGGGTTTTGGATATGACCATACGACCTCCGTAGCGTAGTGGTCACCATCCTAGTCCGCCACTCACAGGTTCGATCCCCGGTCAGGGCAAGTTGGAAAATAGCCTTTTTCAAATTTTCCTGGGTCTTGGGTGTTTATCTATACGATACTATATTTTATAACAAATATATGTATTTGTTATAAAATATAGTATCTTTAAGTAAGTATCCCATAACACAAGTCTCGAACTTTCTTTGGGGCTAGATCAATCAGTGTAATTTGTCTCTATATATTTATTTATTCCAGACCATAAAACCATAGTGATTAAATGGCATAATTTTTTATCAAGAGCTCCTTAATGCTTCGACATCACGTTAAGCCACTGACTGTCAGCATTACGCAATGCCAGCTTGAAAAATCTGATACCAGTGTTCGCCACATACACACACGAAAACCTAACAAACAACAGCCGACAACAAAGCTTCCATTGAGTACTTGCACCGCTCGCTGCAGCTGCATAGCGGCGCGCCCGCATGTTTTGCATAGTGGGGATTTTATCAGTTAGACATTGCAAGTACTTAGGCAAAAAGTAGTATCTAAACTGATAATAGGTGAAACTTTATAATAAGTTGCCTATTTATACTACTTTGTGTGAGCGATTTATAGAATAGAATAGAATTTATTTTCCCAAATATAAGACACAACAAAATATGGAATAACTATTGTGAATTTTATTTAATACCTACAATATTTTTTTTAATAATATTTGTATTTATTTTATGCAATTACATGTTTGCTAATCTGTAAGGTATTTATTCTATGACCATTTAATAAAACGATTCGGTTTGATTTACGATTTTCCATAGTACCTACATTGTTGCAATAATATAGGGAACTTAATCTCAGGGTGTTCATTTCTCCAAAAATTGATGATAAGCACTCACACTAGTACTTTTGACCTAATTTGTAATATTTAAAAATGTAAATAGTACATTTGTAATATTTAAGTCACAATATCATATTTTAAATAGAAAAGTAACGGGTACTTTCCTCAAGGTAGAAATAAAATTATTATTTCTTCTAGAACTCGTGGTTATATTTAGTTACAGAAAGGACATTCGTTGTTTAACTTCAAAGTCTATTTCT
Source organism: Acrobasis suavella (assembly GCA_943193695.1). NCBI lineage: Eukaryota > Metazoa > Arthropoda > Insecta > Lepidoptera > Pyralidae > Acrobasis > Acrobasis suavella. The sequence goes on from OW971940.1 coordinate 3,268,911, forward strand.
ACACAATACATTGTGTTATTCTTCAAAAGCGACTACAAAAGTTTCTTTACAACGATCCGAGATATTTACTCAACAATTGAGAACTAAGACACACCAGCGGGTTAAGTGCCGTCTTTTGTTCTAAAGCGTTGCATTGCGCAGACAATGGAGACAAAGTGTAGCAGAAGTGCAGCAGAATCAGCAATGCACGACAAAGGGGCGCTTTGAACAGTTTGCTTTGAGCACAAAATACTTAAAGTATACAAAGATGATCTACGTAAGTTTCATCAAGGTCTACATTCACTTCACAGCCATTCTACTGCTGGACTAAATGCCTCTTCCAACAAATTAAAATTTGGTCTTTCGACACACTGGGTAGGCGGTTTGGTGATCGAAACAGACGGTTAATAGTCTGAATTGCCGACGAATAAATGGAATAATAACATTTACGCGCTTTCCATAGACCACAATCCCTAGTTTATTTTTCTACAGATCTCGAGTCCTACAAATTTAGAAGGTGTGTTTTCTACGTTCTTTTTAACTGGCAACTAAAGCATCGGTGCAGTGTGCTATGCCATCAATGATTTACAAACACAACAGTCGACAGCAGTTTACATTATAAATGCGCCTGCCTTTGTTGGCTCAAGTTGTGACGACTCTAATGTGAGGTAATTTAGCTAGTGCGATCCCCCCCCATTACTTGTATTCCGTCGAGAGCTTTTAGTTAAGTTTTTTTTTTTGTTGAAGTTTTATGAATGTGTTATTTTTATCGACCGAATGAATGCGAAGCTCGAGCAATGTGTCGTTTTCAGCGAATATACATTTTTGCGGATTTTTTTTTTTTTTTTTAGTTTGGGCTAATATGTTTTCTTGTGTAGGTCTCTACAAATCGTATTTCTCAACAGATTATATAAATTTTGTGAGTAGGTTCGACAATTTTGGATTTGTGGAAAATTCCAGACTCGCGATGTCTACAGCTTATTTTAAGTTTTAATTCAAATTGAATGTCTTTATTTTTCCTTAATAAATTTGTATTTATCTTAATCGACTTCGACATTATCCATCTGGAGCCCTGGGGCGGTGAAATAAAAAAAGTCCTAGGTCGTTTTCATTAGCTGCGGAGCCCATATTTCTGAATGCACTTTATTATGCACACTAGCGTAATCCATTGCGTGTTATAGCGTGTAATATCATATTCCCGTTCGAATTAGGACACAGTCCTAGGAACAGCTCTGACGTCACGCGTGACACAGATCCTGCTGGTCGGTGACCTATTACTGGAAGAGAGGAGCTAGCGCAGAGGAGATGCCTACATCGATCGGTTTAGTTTAGAGATTGGGGGATCAAACATGATCCCAGGAACACAGGAAGGAAGTCCACTAATGGACGTACCTCCTAGGATTGAGATTTTAGGCCCGCGGCCTAAAATCTCAATCCTAGGCGTTTTCCCAGGAAAGCACTTCGGACGTTTGGCCATGTTTGAAGTGAATTTGTCAGCCCTGTTATCAAACTAGCGAGCGAGGTTCAAACTTTTCGGTGGCCTGGCAAGAGTGCGCATTACTAGCGCTTTCGCAAGTAAAGCGACAACGGGCGTGGTCCACACTTGGATGGGTGATCACAAGTGGCATAGAAATTTCTTGAGCTCCTCCGTGCTTCGGAAGGCACGTACAAGCCGTTGGTCCCGGCTGTCATCATTGTATGGCAGTCGTCAAGCTATGTCAGATGCCTTTAGGCAGCTCGAAAAATCTGACACTAGTGTTGGCCACTTACACACTCGAAAAACAAACTAAGAAGCGAGTCTGCGACAGCTGAAAGTACAAAGCTACCAACATAATCGCACACAAATGATTAGTAAGAATGTTTTAAGGTGTTGCACCTCTACGGCTCTTGGTCTTAACAATTGAGTAAAATCACTCGGTGTACTATATCCTTAGATAAATAGATAGCTAGATAATGATTTTATTGGTAACTTACTCAGGGAAAAGAAAATACAATAATTATGACTAATGGCACAAAAACAAAGAACGTATGCAAGGCAGTGGGTGTCTGAGCAGCGATACCAAAGGGTTGTAGCTCAGCGATACGTTTGCAGAACAAACCACTGATTATCAGCCACCACCTTGAAATTGTTTTACGCACACATGGCACACAAGTTTAACAAACGTTGTATTATGGTTGATTGACAATTTTGCCAAAATCAAGCTTCACATTTGTGGCGTAAACGACTGCACGTGTGGCGTCGCGCGCAGTCGTCTACTATACGATCCTCGGGGCAGCTCTGACGTCACGCGTGACACAATTCCTGCTGGAACGGTGACCTATTACTGGAAAATATAGTACAGAGGATATGCATCGATCGTTCCGAGTTAGTTTTCTTCACTGATGCATGCATCAGAGTGAAACAAACAAAGATTTCATTTATTAACCCACTTTCAAAAAGGTGGAGTTTATCAATTCAATTTATGTATTCATTTTTATCAATTTTTGTATGTTCAACGATAATTTTTTTTGAAGGTGTATATACCTTGTCAGGTGGTCCCATAGAAATTTTATCAAAATCGGTTTTGTATTTAGGGGGTGAAGTCGGTTTTTAGTTTTGTAAAATTATTTATTTATTTTTAATAATTAATAACCGCCTATTGTGAAAAATTGTTTAATGTGGTCGATCAATACTTTTTTTACAAATAAGTAAAAAAAAATTAAAGGAGCTAGCGAAATTAATAAGTCCTTCGAGTCATCTTAGATAATTCAGTATTTAAAATTAAATTAAATAAATATATAGGGACAATTTTACACTGATAGAGCTAGCCCAAAAGTAAGTTCAAGACTTGTGTTACGGGATACTAACTCAACGATAATATATTTTATAACAATATAGGTATGTTTATTAATTTATTTATGTTTCTTGTAGGTATAAGTATTTATTTATCTTTGTATTGTACACGCCAATTACCTCTTTCTTCCCATTTCCTCTCGCGGGTCTACTGGAAGAAATTTCTTTAGAAATAAGTAGCACCTATGTACTATGTTAACTTTTATAAGGTTTTATTTGTAAATTTTCAAGTGTACATGAACCAATAAAATAAAATAAATAAATAAACATATACATGTATAGATAAACATCCAAGACACAGGACAATTTGAAAAAGGCCATTTTCCAACTTGCCCTGACCGGGTATCGAACCCGGGACCTCTGGGTGGCAGACTAGCATGGTGACTACTACGCCACGGAGGTAGCACACATATCACGTATGTAGATATGTCCCATGAATTCGAGAAATTAGGTACTCTACATTCGAGACTTTATGAAATGTGATCAAGTAGAATTTATAAGGAAGAAGAGATCTATATACTTATAGGCTAAACCCGCTATTGTATGTTTGCTCTTTCGAATTTTTTATATTATTTTTATGTTTTGGTACAAAAAAGTTATAAAAAACAGTCAAACACACAAGAAGATATGTTAGGAACATGAGCCAAATTGATCAACCCAAATTTGGCTCAAGCACTAGAGTTCTGTTGAAGACGGGGAGACCTGGCGGCCTGTGTAACAGGTAATCCACCTATTTCAGGCACCAGACCTTCATAAAGATAGGATTTACAATGAACAGTGACTTTGTTTGGGTTCCGTACCTAAAGGGTAGAAACGGGACCCTACTATTAAGACTCCGCTGTCCTTTCATCCGTCTGACTGTCACCGGGTTGTAATTTCTCTGATAGCTAGACAGTTGAATCATGATATTTTGAGAATATCGTGATTTGCGAATGTGGTGTTTTACGAAAGTAGTCTTTTGAGAATATAATATTCAGCAACGGAGCGGAAATTTACGCACTGATGATGTATTTCTGTTGACGCTATAACAACAAATACTAAATACAGAATAAAATAAATATTTTAGGGGGGCTCCCATGTAACAAACGTGATTTTCTTGCGATTTTTATCTCGATAGATGCTTAAAATATTCACATTATATTCAGTTGTATATTCACTTTAAAAATAAATAATTAAATTAAAATGAAATAAATATTTAAGGGAATTTATGTTTTTTTCATACAACAAACCTGATTTTTTATAAATAATGGTACGGAACCCTTTATGCGCGAGGCCGACTCGCACATAGCCGGTTACTTTGTATAATAATGAAACGTATACACTTGTGGAGGATAACAAACGTAAATTGTGTTATAATATGAAGTTTCAAAGGATTGTGTTCCCATTTCGTAGCGAGCTTGTTTTCTGTGCTATTAGTTCGCCCGATCATGGGAGCAGCAGCTTATGACGTCACGAGTGACACACTTCTTGCCGGAGTCCACTGACCTATTACTGGACCACTTAATGGAGTTATGCTGTTGCTATCAATGAGCTCGTCAGCCCAGTGGGAGCACGTTTTGCTAGCGCTTTCGCAAGTTAAGCAACCCAGGCGTGGGCTTAGATTTATGACCACAGTGCCATAAACAACAAATTGCTAGGTATCCCTTGTTTTTTGTTGAGTGGAGACAATGGAGAAATTTTCGTCTATCGAATAAGTCTCGCTATCCACGGAGGGAATGCTGCAAGGATGTTGGGTACGTTGTCTCAATATGGTGCGTTGGAAAAAATATTTTATTTACATATAAGCAAAAAAAACCGCAAAAAGTAAATTTGTTGGATCGAAAATTTGAAATTAGTGTTTAAAAAAAAACTCTTGACATTTGGAGCACGTGTCGTAGCTTTTGTAGACGTGCTACGAGCTACGAGACCTTTCAAGATGAATTCGTAGACTCTGATACGACGCGGCACGCGGCTAAAAATATGCGCGGTTGCGTCACATCATAAATTATTACGTAAATTACAAAATTAAAATGTATGACGTCATTTTAAATTAAGTACAAATATTCACGCCATGCAGCCCATGCAGCCCATGATAAATTTTCTATGAAAAAGTTGTTAAATCGTTTTGTATTTCGAAATCCCTATCCTGTGTTACCTGTCAAAATCGTTTAGATTGATAAATAAATAATTTAAATTAGGTTTCGAGTCACCAAGCTACGGCGGAAAAAGCAGTCACTAAACTGTTGCTACTATACATATATTACTTACTATTCATTTATATTTTAGTTTAATTTCAATTTTAATTGTTTTTTAATAAACCTTTTGGTAACTTGTTCAATATGACCCTGCCCTTTTTCCGCTCACTGCTTAACATAGACGCCCACCTATCTCGGTCCTTTGCTGCTCTCATCCAGGTCATCGACCCTGCATATACTTAAAATATGTATTACTTTGTGTTTCTGAATCACCCTGTATACTGAAAAAGACCACTTCGAAATTGACGAGGTTAACATGATCAATAGTGTCGTAGAAGATCATCAACAGAAGGCTCTTTCCTCAAGTGGAGAGCTGCAGTAACGAGGAATGACGGAGACGTCAAAATAACGACAGTGCAGATCTATTCAAAATAAAAACAAGTTATTCTTAAAAAATGTAATTTTTAAAACAAGCTTTTATCTTAAACAATGAATTAATAAGTTTGAAATGCTCCTCAAGACGAATTAAACGAGCTCAAACTGGATGAGTTCCTAATGGCTACTTTCCAGCTCCATTATCAAATCAGTTCCATGTCATCATAATATTCCATTCTCACGCCGATGAATACAAAAATTGTATGTCTTAGACCCAAGGATATTATAATACTAAAGACCATACGAAATCGAGAAGAAATGGCCGAAACAGTTTAAATGATTTTGCTATAGTTTTACAATCGTTTTATTACAAAATATGAAAAGCTTACCGTCGAAAAATGTATTAATCTGCCACTGATAATTAATAAATAAATAGAAAATGACACATCACATTAATTGAGCTAGCCCCTAAGTAAGATTTTTTGAAGCTTGTGTTATGGTATACGAGTACTAACTCAAGGATACCATATTTTATTTATTTAACTTTATTACAAAAGTAATAGGCGGACTTAGCCATAGGCTTTATCTATCAGTCAACCCACTGGTGATGCTAAGATTAAGAAGTCTTTTGAAGGAATCGCAAAATATGTAATTTTGAAAGATATATTACTAATTATAATATAAAATATAAACATATATTAATTAAAATAACAATATATTTCAATAAACTTAAATTCAAATTATATACATACGTATAAGATATAATAACCAATACGTATACTAGATATATATTATTTGTATTCTTTCCACCAGTTCCCGAAGATAATGTGCACGCACTGCACTTTCAAACGTTACTCGAGTACGAGCATATAATAAATTTTATGATATATAAATAAAATAGATAAACACCTATGCTTCTGTAGTGCCGTTAATTTGTAGAGCGCATCCTCAGCCGTTGGCCGACGCTAATGAGTCCCTTTGTCGATTCAAATAATGTGACGTCATTAGTGCACCGGCAAAAAGGTAAGCCTGCCATTCAAAGTACTGCACTTACTATTGAAGGTTTTCAAACAAGACTTTAATATTTTGTAATAATATGTAAACACAAATAGCGCTTTACAGTATTATGTATTTTGAAATTAATTTTATAGGTATGTAGAGCGCACGTGGCCCCAAAACTTTTATAAATTGTTGCAACGTAGACAAGTCATATTTATAATCTTCTTCTTTCTTATATATAAAAATAAGTTGCTGTTCTTTAGTCTCGCTAAAACCCTAGACTGGACTGATGTTGCTAATCTGTAATAAAATTAAAATAACAGTCAATAACCAAGAAAATTTCGACATTCCCGTACAAATTGCGGCTGCACACTTTTGTATGGAAATGCAGAATTTTTATTTGTGTTTTGGCTGTTATTTTAATTTTATTATACTATGGTGATCTAGTATAGGCTGTGGTTCGATTTATTACTGGTATGTCCCTTTCACGCTGTATATGTTTATTTATTTGCTGACATTACCATATCCATCTTAGCATTGTTATTTAGAGATTTGAAATATGTACTTAATGTGCCTCGATCCACTTTCGTTGCTTTAGTGCCTACGTTTTACAAATTCACTTGACTTTATTTGTCACTTGTTTACTTTGTAAAAGTGTTAATTTTAAGTGCCCCTTATTAATATCAAACTGCTATGGAAAATTATTCCTATAATTTCTAATAGGTGGATGCAGTGCGTCTAATTTTCTCACGCTTTCCATACATTTCCGATTATTGCCGAATGCCGTCATGATATTAGAGGTACCTACACAACAATTATCTGCCGAAACCTTGAATCATATCTACACGAGTAAATTTTACTCACACCTATGAAAATAACTTTTCCAAGCCATCCATTACAAAATCTGTTATCGAATACTCCCGTATCGTTATTTTTAACGATAGTTTGACGTGCGCGGTTAAGTAGGCCATCCCATACAATGTTACGGGATCCAGCACACACACACACACACACACACACTATTTCCGTGCGTACAGGAATACGCAGTTATTTTGGATGAGATTAAATAGAGTCATTGTGATGCGTGTTTGACCCACATAAGTCATTGCCGAATTTTGGTTTAATGCCCATTAAAAAAGTGACTTATGGGATGGGTAGCGAGATCTACCTTTTAAAATATAAAATTCGATGTTTGCTTGTGTTTAAGGTCGTGTCCCCTCTTAGTCTCTACTCCTCGTGTGTCCACCGTTGGCGCCGCAACAACAATGGCAGCTCCCAAAGAGTGTGTGTCAAAAAAAAATCGTCATTTTCATACAAAAGTGTTCGGCCAGCCCGGCAATTTGTATGAAAATGTCGATTTTTTTCTTCGAGTTTCAAGCATTGGTACCATTGGAAAAGTTGTTCATATTGACGGTTCATAAGCCTCTACAAGCATAAGCCTCTTTCTGCCGGCGCCATTCTCCCTGTTTCTATTATAAAACAAGATAATCTTATGCCTACGTATGAATGAATGAAACTTCTGAAATAATCTACAATAATCTAAAAAAAAAACTAGCAGCACGTGGTATTCACAGCGCACATCGTCACGTTGGTTATTTTTGACACCGTTTACCGTCGATAAACGAATCAAAATAAACATAACTAGCTGAAGCCCGCGGCGTTGCCCAAATGCAACATTTTTGACAATCCCACGGGAACCTCACATTTTCCTCGTACTACTATTTTTAATATTGCGTCATTTTTCATTGTTCTTTTAGAAAAAGAATTACATACTTAATTTATTATTTAAAAAAAAAACATTTTTCACGTCACAGTGTAAAGGAATAAAAAAAAATACTGATCTACGACTACGTTGCGTATTGTAGGTATGCAACCGACTCTTGTCCTGTGAATATGAGAGGCGCGTGCATAGTTTTATAAAGGTTTACAGTGCTCTTATAACACCACGTGAGCAACAATGGGTAAATAAACAATGAAAAGTAAACTATCGGATCACAGCTCATTAAAACTACACAACACAACATTCCAAATCTGGTGTTTTTGATCCTAACTATACGCAGTGGCGCATTTACTAATACCAATAGGCTGGGTAGGCTAAAGCCTAGGCCACATTTCGGGGGCGGCAAATTTTAGTCCAGTCGTACAGATATTTATTTAATACACGTACAAACCTGTGACTAAAAAATATAAGATTTTTGCCGTATTTTCTAAACTGCAGTTGCTCTGAATTGTAAATTGTAAATTCACCAAATAAAGTACTTTTCTTTCTTTCTTTCTTTTTCTATTTACGCTAGTACCTATTCGTTGCCCTGATACTACCAGTAGTGTCATGGGTAATTTTTATTTCCCGTGTCTCTACTTCTTTCATTTATTAACTTGATGTTTATTTAGTAAGAGATAAATTTGTCAAAACTCGTAAATATTCTATAGATGAAATTTTTTGAAATTGTGCTGTATCGAAGCGTTGGCGTTGCTTACAGAATCGGCATCAATCAAAATCCTTTCTCACCCGTATTCCTGTATTTAGCATTGTTTACTTCCAAGCAGGTGTCCTGCCTTACAGTACAGTCTCTTTGATGTCCACGTGCGCGTGCGTCGGTAAACGATCGTTATGTTGGGTATAATTGTCTGCACTGAGCTACACCCGGATATTATGAGGAGTTATAAAGTCATCGGCCCTTTCGGCTATTTTAAGCTGCCGTGAGCGTATTGCAAGACCTTGGTCGGATACAGCGCACCGAGTATAGATGGGATGAAAATTGACTACTGGGATATTCTTTTTTTAAATAAATATATTTAAATATATACGGACAAATCACACAGATTGAGCTAGCCCCAAAGTAAGTTAGAGACTTGTGTTATGGGATACTAACTCTAAAAACTCATCTAACCTGAAAAAGATCATTTCCCATCTTGACCTGACCGGGAATCGAATCCGGGACCTCCGGTGTGACAGCGTGGCATGATGACCACTACCACTAGGCTACGGAGGTCGTCCAATAATGCCTACCTTATCTACAAATAACTTACTTCTTTCCGTGATAGTGTTCTTAATAGCGTTAGTGATAGCGTAACTGTTTAGGGAAATAATATAAAAGTATTCACATTGGTTTTACATACTTATTTCACCTATGTACCTACCAGAATCCACAGTGATTAAAATCGTAATTTATATATTATTATAATTAGGCTAGGAAACTCATAAATAATGTTATGCTGGCTGTGGATAAAGATCGTGTCCAGTTTACTAATCCTCAACATATCGTCAGACAACATCTTCATTGATCACGTAAACGGGCAAAAACCTGAGGAGTCACTTCAGGCGCTATAAGAAGCACCCGTGACTATTTCTTTTTCTTATTTAAAATACGCACACCATTTTTCTATAGGTACAAAATATTGGGGTCCTTATTAAATCTTGGTTTCTAAATATTTGGCCGCCGTCGCGTGTAGTTTAATTTCCTATTTCCTAACGGTAGCTTTCTAAGTTATTAAAACTTTATGCATCATCTACTTAACCCGTACTAAAAGCTATTACTTAGTAGCTATAATATTCAAAATAAGTGGTTATTGAACGTAATATTGAGTAATCCAGTAAACAAGATGCAAAGGCAGCGTATACAAAAAGTCCAATGGGGATAGAGGCAGAGCCACCCGCGGCTAAGTCAAATTCGAACGTGGAACAGCGCGCTATTGGCGGGCGCGCGTGACGTCAATCCCGACCTCCCGCCTCGCCCCCCGTACTCCCCTCCCCCGCCGAAGGCCGCACCGCTCGCTGCTGAAAAATAATCATTTTCGGACGGTACGATTTTTATATATTTGACGAGCCATTTCGCCGGCTAGTTTATACGATAAGGTCGCGTGTTTGATCCGGAAAGGATAAATATTTGGATGAAATGCAAGTTTTTGTCCCGGCGCTGGGTGTGGCGCTTGGGCGCGATGTTTGCAGCACATGGTGGCTTGCCTGGCGTTCTCTATGCAATACGTAACTCTAATTTAATAGTAAATTCTAATAAAGAAACTGGGAGGGTTACGACTGCCGTATGCACCGAGAATGTCGAGCTTACATGGTCACTAAGTGGCTTCCTAAAGATGGTTGTTCCAAAAGGGGTAGGCCATGATGGAGTGACAACCTCCACTATAATAAACGTTGTTCGGAAATAGCGCCAAGTAGAGAGAACTGGAAAGAAAAGGGCAGGTATGGGATAACATAGGTCAGAAAAAAATCTTGATGTTCTCTTGGAAACTTTTAAGTGAATGTTGGATTTGATTATTCAATTTTATATGAAAACAAAACCTATACTTGTTTACCACCTAACAATTTTTTCCAAGACAAACTGAGTCAACAAAGCAATTCTCTCAGAAACTTTGACAGTATAGTAGTTAAGTAATACATTTAGCATTTCTATGGTAACGACTAATCAGCTAAAAACAAGGGTTAAGAAATTTTCACACCTTTTCTGTATCATTTACCTTTCTACTAACTTCTCAAAAGCAGTCTTGATCCCTTAAAATATTTCTTCTATTTAACTGTAATATTATATATTTATCTTACAAGCGTCCTTAAAAAGATACGCAGATTTCGGCTATAAACTTCTAAAAAATATTTTTAGTATATAGTTTTTTTTTTGTGTGAAATAACTTTTCACTCGGGGTAATATAACGATTCTAACGTTGTCTTAAACTTGAAATTGACATATATAAAAGTATGGGGTACCATTTAAATCTTTTCATTTCTGAGTTATGGCTTAATGAGGAAACTTATATGCATAATTGCTTAAACCCTGATAACAATACACACTATTTTTAATAAAGAAACTCATTTACTTATATAAATACTTGAACCCTAATAACATTACACCACTTTTCAGGAGCCGCCGCGTAAAAAAACATGACTATTTATAACGAGTGATATGATCATAAATACCTATTATAATAGAATGTCAAAAGAATGTCTATAAATAATAAAATGCCTTATTTTAGTAATTCCTTCGTAATCAAATTAATGTGGTGTAAGTGTGGGCAGCGCATGGCCTCGTTTCTGTTCTGGACAAAATGTTTTATGTAGGTATATCGAATTACAAAACGTTTATTAGGTAGTGTAAAGAACCTAAGTTCGTGCTTTACTTCTTAAAATATATCAACTTTAGATAACATCTTGACAAACAAGTACATTTATAAAGGCCTTCGATTATTTGGAGTATGACTGAAATTTTACTTAAATTCTTCTTATAAAATTATTAAATTCTGCTCATTTCATTACTTAGTTTGAGTACTTTATCTCGAATGCCTAAAAACCATATATAAAATATTCTTCTTGTTTATAAGATAAAAAATACAACCCTAACGTTGTCAAACTAATTTATAATAATTATTATCTATATACACAAAGTGTAACGGAAAGGGGGTATCAACACCAAAGGGAGTAAACGTACTAATCAATGTGAACAACATTTACTATGGGACCATACCTGAAAATGTAAAAAAAATCTTCACATCGATATAAAATTAAATACTTACCATGCCAAAATGTATAGAGCTGCAGATTTTTTTACGATATCAGAGATGGTCCCATAGTAAACGTTGTTCACATTGATTAGTATGCTTACTCCCTTTCGGGTTGATACAAGGGTGTATCAACGTGTAACGGACAGGGGTCCGTAACACGTTGTATATTATATTATACTTATATGAGCTGCACCTTTGTCATTGGAGTGCTTTACATGTCTCGGTAATTAAAATATAATACATACTATATGATTTGAATTACTTTGTGCAATAGTTTGCATGAACTAACTGGTGGCGGAATTGCACAAAGTAATTCAAATCATATAGTATGTAACTTTGACTTCCGCAAAGTAACACCTGAAACTATTAACTAAAATATAATACCTTAGTAGGCATGGATAATTATATTTCATGTATGCGTAGCGACGTGACGTACGAAGAATATATTTATTATAAAGATAACATTCGATATAGACAATGCCATTAACAGAGTTCCCACGGCCATAACCCCTGTCTCTGCTAGTGGCTAATTAACAATGAATCGGCGGCCAGGAATAGCCGGCTATATTTACACCACAACACTACAAACATGCGCGCACGCACTACAAGCCGAGCGTTCCCATAACTCTATGACCGAAATAGGCTAATTTGAAGTAGACTTTACCACTACCACAACCTTGGATTTTTTTAGAGGCGACCAATAAATACTGTCTAAATGAGTTCCTTTTGTCGTTTCTTCTCAGCTGTAGTCGTTGCGACACGTAGCTTTTTTTTTAAATCCTTTAAATTTTATTTTTATTTTAAATAAACATTACACGTGTATTCACGTAATGTAGATTTACTAAATCAAACTATACATTACCTATTCAAGCTTTTTTTTCAGCAGTTGGTGGTTAATCGTGTCATATTCAAAACCAGCTTCTTTTAAGGTCCTATGCTTATAAGAATTGAGCTTCTCATACTATTATCAGATTGAAGTTGATACCCAGCTGTGTAGTAAAGTTAACATGCGCGCCATGGTCTTTCTTTTACAAGCTTTTATTTAATTTCACCTGTCTCGTTGTCTGTCTGTCTGTAATCAAATCTTGCAAGTTAAATTTGACCCACTTCCCGGTTTCCAATTGAGTTGTGTACGCATGCGTATATCGCGTGACAATAAAATATTATGATGACATCCAGCTGATCTGATGACGGAGTTGGAAGGTGGTCATGGCATCTTTGTGATAAAACAATATAACCCACCGCGTTTAAGTTCGATTGATTCATCTTGAGGAGCATTTAAACCTTTTTAGGTCATTATATAGGTAAAAGCTTTATTACTTGTTTCTTTTGTAAATGGTTGGTAGAGTAGGTACTTGGAACCGGTAGAGTAACACTCCATCGACTCTGACTACTGTGACTATCTATCTATGACATCTCTACGTATATCGGCGCCCCCACTCTACTCGAAGTCATCAATTTCTTAGGGTGTTGCCCTCGCCTATTTCAGTCCTATCCTGTTTACTTTGGCCAAACACTGCCGCTTGTGATTTTGCCCATGAAAACGTAATTTATCAAACAAAAATTGCACATTAGGATAAGAAGAAGAATATAAATAGGTTTTCCAGAAATTCTATATGATCGTTTAGTTCGGATATACTAACTTCCGATGTATATTTTATAATCGAATCTCCTTCATGGACGACTAGACTATCCTTATGTATATATTTATAATGGTAATATATAATCTGTTCGCCCGTTTTTTTAATTTTATTTATTTATTTAACTTTATTACAAATGTAATAGACTTAAAGCTACAGGCTTTATCTACCAGTCAACCCACCGGTGATGGCGAGATTAAGAAGTCTTTTGAAAGAAGCGCAAAATATGTTATTTTGAAAGATATATTACTAATAATAATAATATAATATATAAGGATATATTAATTAAAATAACAATATATATCAATAAACTTACATTCAAAATTTACATGATATAAGATATAATAATAACCAATACGTATACTAAATACTGCCTCCGTGGTCCAGTGGTCAAGACGTTCGCCTTGTGACCCGGAGGTCATGGGTTCGATTCCCACTGGGAAACATACTTTGTGCAAAGTTGTTTTCAGTCTGGATAGGATATTGCAGGCTTGAATCACCTGATTATCCGAAAAGAAAGATGATTCCGTTGGCGATGATGGCTCTGAAGCGTTACTGCTGAGGATGCAACCAGGAATACGCTCGGATGATGATGATGATGACGTATACTAAATATATATTATTTGTATTCTATCTGACAGTCCTCGTTTGTATGGGAAATATTTTTTTTTAATATTTCGCCCTAAATTTCTTGTAGAATATGTGTCGTTGCAAATCTGAAACATATTTGTGTGCAAAAAGTAACGAAAAAACTTTCTTCAGATTATTTTAATGTAGATATACCATCGTATAGACGGTGCTCCAGTGAGTACCAGAAAAATTTGACATGTTGAAGATCACCAGATCCTGATATGGAAGGGGTACGGCCTGCAAAAGGTTGGGGTTAGCAATTTGCAGCAATTTGTTTTTTGACTTTTTTCAAAATTCAAGATGGCCACCATACAAGGACAATTTCTCTCCATACAAATTTCATACAAAAATGCCCCCTAAGTAACAAAGGGGTGCAGCCCCCCGCGAGGCCGTAGGCCGAAGGCCTCCCCCCTCCCCCCTCTCACCCCTCCATCCCCCAAGTAAGTTTCGCGAGGCCGCAGGCCAAGTGATGCGAGCCCGAAGGGCGAGCTGCGTGGCGACGCCGAAGGCCGAACTTCTCCTAACAAGGGATTCGTCTTTTTTTTTAATTTTTGAAAATCCAATAGCGCCGCCTCAATTCAACTGCTTCTGATTTGGCTGAAAATCGATATCTATATGCATTTTAAACCGAAAAATCAAAATTTTATATTTTTTTGGAATCCAAGATGCGTCTGGATTTTAGAATTTTGACTTATTTCGTTCATAACGTCTCAATGGGACGTCGTAGGGGTCTGAAATTTTGTATGCTGGGGTAAAGCACCCAGCGGGACTCGAAACTGCAATCAGATTTTAGACCCAAGATTTTTTCATGGTACCTCAACTGACTGCAGTTTTTACCGATTTTCTAAACTGAAATCACATCTTAGCCTACCTCAACAACTGCACGAAATACCGAGGGCTGCTTGCAGCTCGCGCAACGCCCGAAAAGCTAATTTTTATTTTAATGTAAAATTTCTTTTCGTTATAGGCATGATCCAAAAAAACAGGTCTGCTATTCTGGCAGTGACAAGAGCCTACGTCACCACAGAGCTGCTACTTAGCTTAACCGTCGGTAGTTGCGATGACGTAGCTTGTGTCACCCACGTGACCACTATATGTCATAAAAAGTAAGAACGGTGCCGCGCGGACTGCTATGCGGTGGTAGATTAGTATAGTACCATTAATTTATTTTTGATGTAGATATTAGCGGTTCTGCCGCGAGGTTGTTTAAATATACCCTGGTCGTGCGTGACGTACTAACTCAGTACTACACCAATGTTTGCTTGATACCCATCCGGCAGTGCCCTTCCGCGATTAAAAAAACGCGTGTTTATTGACACGCGACGAAAATAGCGCACTTTGTTTTGGTGCTTGTGCGCGCGGACGTGCGAATGCATGCGTAACTTTGTTTTGTTTAGTTTTTGAGGGATGCGAAGTCTAGACTACGGAGTACGGACCCCTTTAGTTTCGGTATGTCCGTCTGTTCCTCCGCGGCTTGGCTCAGAGACTGTTAGTACTAGAAAACTGTAATTTTACATAGGTATATATATATATATATATATATATATATATATATATATATGTATCATATAAATGTAAGTAAAGATCTCATATATATTAGTGACATCGACAAAATGGTACAGGTACATTGTGTCTGGATATTATTTTTATAGTCTATCCCATAATGTGTAAAACATTGTGAAGTTGCAAGAACAATTTTTAGATTTAGTTATCCGTTTATGAAATATTATCAAATTCTAGTAAAACGTCCGGTTATTAGTAGTTGAACTTGGCTTAAACATAACTGTGTTTCGTATTTCTTAGCATTACTATATCAGATATTGTAATTCATCTTACGAACAAATCATAATTATACGTTATCTACATGACTTGATAAAGAAAGAAAGAAAACTACTTTATTGATGCATTTCCCAATATTTAGTTTAATGATTGGTTACGTACAGTTAATTACATTAATAACTGTAATTTTATGAAATCCAACAAAACTTGTCAAGCCGTTCTAATATTTTAATGTCATAATAAAACCATGTCCAATGTCATAGTAATTGTTATTTTGTTTAACTGAAGACAAATTACACGGTGTTGGTCGTTCATTACTGAAACAGTAATCGCACGCGACCGTATGGTAATGCGCTCGCATTACTGTACCTTAATGTCACACTTTTTTGTAAATATACCATATTTCATGTACAATTATTCAATTGAAGACTTTTAAGTGCCATAATTACAATAACAAATAGCACGGTGGTTTTGGTCGGTCATTACTGGAACGGTAACCGCACGCACCCTCATGGTAATACGATAGCATTAGTTTAAATGCCACACCTTTATGTAAATATGCAATAATTCGGTACTCATTCTATTTAAAAATAATTATGGTTGAAGATTTTTTATTTCTCAAAAGAATTAACATTCACTTAAATAACATAATTAAAATAAATATAATATGACGGCGAGTGAAATCAAATAACACGTATTAATTGGATAGGGTAGATTGAGAATAAATATCGTCTGCGCTTGCGGCGTCTCTTCATAGATTCGGCGTCTATTCACAGACTAACCTTAATATTTCAAATATCTAACAGTTATATTTAAATAAATACTTATTATTAGGTTTATACATATTTATGAATTAAACTCTGCATAACATAAAAACCGCTTACCGTCCCATTTTTCTTTTGCGATACCCGACAGGGTTCATAGTATACGTATTATATATAAGACAGTGACTTTTAGTATTTAAAACTGATGTACGGTAGGCCTCAGAAGTGGAATCCCAATTTCTCATACTAACTGTATGAGAAATTGAGACTCCACTTTTGTGGCTTACCGTACATTATGAAATGCAATAAATAAATAAAGCTTTTTATTTAGCATTTAATTTGATCGACTAAAGAACAATCCATTGTGTAAGAGCGCACTCCTTAGACAATATCTTTGGGTATGTCATGTATTTTTTTAAAAGATTTTCTGCTTATCCGCTAGTCCTGGAGGCGTAAGCTCAGCTTTGCATTAGTTGAGTGAGCGCCAAAATTATTAGAGTCAAAATATTAGATACATAAAAATAAAATCAATGTTTTATTAGAAAAACATGAACGATTTTATTTCTTTTAAAACATGATATTATGTTAATTTATTATATTATTTATTATAAATGTTAGTTTAATTCTGTTAAACAACACTGAAACGTCAAGATGTAACGGTACCAAAGGTGAAGGTGAAGGCGGAAAGTGCGCGACCGTCATGACTCGTGTCATGTCTCAGGCCGAGTTTCAAACACCAATATAAACCAGTTTAAACCATGCGAGGGCCGTGCCGTGTCTCAGGCTGGTGGTTCACCTACACTATCTGTGAGCACTCACACAAATGCGTCTCATGCATTCTGGTTCTGGATCATGTCATGTTATCTAAAAATTAAATTGACTACCAAGCTAAAAAGTTTAGTGATGTACGTTGTTGTAGTGTTACGAGGATTGGATCAAAGTTTATGAAATAAAATCATCTTATTTTCAGATAACTACTTACTCTCTGTTCAAATCTAAAAAAAAGGATAAAAAATAATCCACAGAACAAATTGATGATACTCTCATCATATGTTCTCGGGCTGTAAATGATCCTAATACATCATTATAGTGCTTATTCATTGGCTACATCGTGTCCCGTGTCCCCGCGAGGCATGCGCGCCGCTATCGATCGCACAGATGCCGAGAGAGCGACGCCGAACTCACTACGTTCCAAGTTCAAAATCTGAGCGCAATTACGAACTCTATGCCCTTGCCGGGCTGATAGCCTGTGCGGCTGAAAATAAAAATAATGAATTGTCTATGGTGTACTTGCCAAAGAGGTATGTTAAGTTTGCCTCAAGATACTTTTTTAAATGTTGATTACTACTTACCGCATTATTTAAAACAAACTTAATATTTCTACATCAAGAGCTCGGTGGCCTGGTGAGAGTTAGCATTAACAGCCCTTTAACCATGAGTGGGATTAAATCTTCTTGAGCTCCTCCTTTCTTCGGAAGGCACATTAAACCATTGGTCCCACCCATAGAATTATAATCCACTTGTCTGTGATCCCAGCTGCCATCATTGTATGGCAGCCATTAAGCTAGGAGGTAAGATGCCTTCAGGCAACTTAAAAACTGACACCAGTATTGGCCACTTACACACGAAAACAACAAAAATACCTCTACTGAGGGCTTATCTTCTTTTTCCATACTTTCCAAGCGCATGTGAAAAGGCATGTGATGTTTTTTTTACATAAGCGTGAACATAAGAAAAAAGGTTTTAGTATTTGTTGTTATAGCGGCAATAAAAATACATCATTAGTAAAAATTTCAACTGTCTAGTTATCACGGTTCATGAGACGTCTGGTGACAGACAGACGGACAGACGAATAAAGTTCCGTTTTTTCCCGTTTGGGTACAGAACCCTAAAAAATAAAAGTTTCATGTCTCAAGACATCGTGTGACAACATGTATCACGATGCACATAACTACTTATTTATTATTTTAGAGCCCAATTAAGTACCTGAATACATTACTTTTAAAAGGGTTCCACCGCCTAAAAAGTTTGAGAATTCTGCCCGAGAATTCTAAAGAATCTTGCGGCTTGATTGCTAATGACTTAAATATAGATTTAATATTAATTAAATAAGGTTGGCCGCTTTAAACATGAAAATACATTAGATGAAGATCAAATGTCATATTATTAGAGTTGAACGGAGGGACAGACTATATGGATTTAATCTATGTGGCTATTTGCATGATACAATAAATTTTTCAAAACTAAAAATCGACTTCAACATCAAACTTCAAAACTGATAAGCCCTTTCAAACAATAAAGGAATTATTCAAATTGATCTAGTCAAAAAAAATCTTAGGTCTATGGTCTAGACGTCCTCGAGTAATCGGTGAACATACATTAAAAAAAAACGACGTGTTGCACTCCGGGAGTGCCGGCAGATGTGAAAACTTGAATACTAACGTTGTGCATTTTTTATATTTTGGAATGGTTATTCAATTTTCATATTTTAAACACCTTATATACACGAATTTTACGAATACACAGCAGTGTAGTCACTACATAGACGGTCGAGCCATCAGCTGTCACCATCCATGGATGCGCGTGGCACGCATAAACACACACGAACATTCGCGCAAGTGCCCTGCGCCGCCTAAACGAAACAGCAGGCGCAGGCATACATTTTCGCCGCGCCGTAGAAAGAGAGGGGGATACTTCCTCTCCTACGCCGCGCCGGCTGTCTATTCTCCATCCGTCTTACGAATTTTCGATCAGGACACGTGTACTGACGCGAGATTAACATTTTTTACCCATTACAAAAAAAGTGTACAAAGCCGCTAAAGAAGTTTTCACTTCAAAAAAAAACACAAATCGATGTCCGCATTATCTATCGACAAATCTACAATTCAGGCGATCTCATATTTATTACGTGCATAGGCGTACGATCATACTAAACAGATACAGTACGCACATTTTCCTCAAACTTGCTCTCAACTAAATATTTCTGAGAAGTGTAAAACGGAGGAGATATATCGCATAAACAAGGGTCATCAATGAGTCAGATCGACCAATAACATCACGTATTGGGATTTTAGTTATTTTCACTGAAATGTGCTTGGCTATCTACAATCATGTCTAGTTTATACGAATATGATGCATACCATCCATTGCTCGTATTGAACCTGCAAACATTTACCTCACGCAACAGTTAAGCGCAATGGATAACAATGTATTACATATAAAGTCTAACATAACTTTTCTAAACTAAAAACTGACTTCAACACTACATAACTGATTTTTAGAAATTTTTTTATGGGACCGCCTTACAGAAGCCCCTTTAAACCAAAAAAAAAATGGTTCAGAAGTCTTCGAGTAATCGGGGAATGGGGAACATACATGAAAACATATATACATTCGTTGATATTGAATTGAGAAACTCCTTCTTTTTTGACGTCATTTAAAAAGATAGTTAGGTAAAACTATAAGTATTATCTAGTCCATGATACTAAACAACAAGAAATTAATAAAGAAATATGAATGAAATATATATAAAAATATTAATTACTATTAATTAAAAAAAAAACTTAGAATGTATCAGCTGCAATTCTTCCCGCGCAGAACGTTAAAGCCGATTGAGAGATTGTGCGAAAATTCGAATCTACAAATAGTACCCTAATCACTATTTTGATTATTTTTCTACCTTCACGCCTACCATCACGCCAAAAGTGCAGTTTTGTTTCTTGCAGCCCTTGGCTCAGTCTGCTTTGAGCTGCAAGAGCCGGACTGTTCTGACTGCCCCACTAGAGATAGGCTGATAGTGTATGTATGTATGTCGTGGTATACGGAGGAGACCATCCTAATAGTGTATTTTTGTTACAGTGTGCAACTTCATAGTGCACGAGCGATGCGTGGGGCAGGTGGTGACGCCATGCTGCGGGGTGGCGCCGAGCCTGATCAAGGTACAGAACAACACAATAAGCTGCGAGATCTACAATGCGACACAAATAAGTTGAACAAAAATGGTGGACCTTAAAGCATTTTTGTGAAAATTCCCGGCAGGTGCACCAAAATGGCGGTTATCGGCGCAGATACAAATGATGCGGCGACGACCGCTATTTAGGTTAATTTACTTGAGAGATGATTCATATAGACTAATTAACGCGTCCATCGGGGTCCTGAGATCAAGTTTAGATTACTTCTAAGTTAAGGATGTCTTTAGAAAACTGAAAAAGGGAAAGAGCGATACGTTCAACTGTTGTTTTGTGATGTCACATATAATACGAGTATGTCAGGGCCAGAGGCGCTTTACTGTATCGCAAACCTCATAAAAGATGGGTGTGACTTCTATAAGAACATGAGAGTAGAAAGAAGTGAAGTGAGAAATTTTAATGCGTGAAAAAAATTAAGAATTAGAGTAAAACTGACAAAACGCGAGGGCGGTTTGTCAGATATAATTTCTCCATAATGAATTGCACCAATCATCCCTGTCACTTGCAATAAAAAATAAGTTCTTACCTTCATATCCACAACATTCAGCTTTCAACGTTCTAACTAACCTCAACTCTATCAACATTCACATAGGGTATGCTTTCCCTCAGCACCTTTACAGACAACTGTTGACTCACTTGCATGAAAAATGTACCGGATCACGCTCACACCATAGTAATGCAAATACCGCAAGCTGGATTGAGTAGCGTAGCAGCTTATTTCATGAATATTCAATCGATTCCGCTAAAAGCGCTGCTGTTATGTTATGCCACAGAAAGTAAAGTGTAAACTTGTTACCAGTCGAAGTTACAACTATTTCCAAGTATTTCCACAAACCCATAAAGTATCTTCCATGCAGGTCCATGAGTGTTGAACATCATACAAATATCGTCCTAACAGGACCCTAAAGATTGAAAAGTAGACATGTTGACATTGGCATGCCGTTGCTGTCACTAAATGAAAAAGCGGGCCTATATCGCCTCTCTCTTTCTTCTCCACAGACCACGGAGCAGATACTATACCAGCTCTTCTCTCTGTCAACCTTCGATCAATACGCACTGTAGTGGTTAAGTTTGTTCTCTTTGATGCCACAAATTAGATAGAATATGTCCTGACGCACGTCTCCCAACTAGCAAGTAAGAGTGATCTACTATTATTAAACCAGATGTATAAGTGTCGAAGCATATACCATCTATCATTACCAGCTCCCAGTAGGGGGGACCCTATGATAGATAGATACAGCACCTCAAACATTACAGATCACTTAGGAACACTTTGACAAAGCACAAGCGGTGTCCAATAGGTGAAAGGAGCCACCTAGGATATAACAGATGCTTCTCGCAATCGTGACTGGAGATTCATATAGTCTCTGCATACCCCCCTTAGGATACAGAGTGATAATAGGCATGACGAATAAAAAATATTTTTAGATCATCGATTTGAATATAAAAAATATTGTACACGTATTTTTTCTTTTCTTTGAGAAACAAAAAAATTACATTAATACAGTGCATTGTAATTTTTACTTAATTTTACGATTTTTACATAGAGGTGACGTCGCAAGCCTCCCTCCGGAACTTTGGTGCTTCGAATCTTTATGATTTTTTTTCTTTTTTGGCAAACTGAATAATAAAGGGCCATTATTTTTGGATAATCTAAAATACGGACTAATAACAATTTTACTTTTCTAGCCCTGTCGTCTACATGTATTTTTATTATAAGTAAGTTAATATTTTTTTCGTTTTACGCAGAACCCAGTGGCTCACTGCTGGTCAGAGCCCACACACCACAAGCGGAAGTTCTGCACGGTGTGTCGAAAAAGGCTCGATGAGCTACCAGCCTTACACTGCATGAGTAAGTATACCATCCTTAATTAACACTTCCATGTTTTAGAATTTGACGCGAATGAGGTATGTCAGGATCGTAGGAAGTGGAGGTCCATAGTCTCTGCCTACTCCTGTGGAATATAGGCGTGATAATTTGTATATGTCTTATAAAAAGTCTTCTTCCATAGGCCTTTGTCGGTGGAGTGCCTCCGATGTCTCTCTGGTGCCAAGTTTTTGACCTCTTGAAAATGATTACCTTTATAATGATTTATCTACTTATGAGAAAGGAGAATGGCAGGTACTCGTACCTGCCATTCTCCTTTTCTTTTACTACTACTAGAGACACCCCTAGTTTTAGACTTGACGTCACTAAACGAATAGATTTGCCTATTCAAAATATTTTGTTTGAAAATTCGAAATGAGGTTTGTCAGGATGCAAGTAGAGGTCCAGTCCTGACTACCCCTGTGGGAAAAAAGGCGTGGTGGTATGTATGTATGAGGGCTTTTAATGTTAACGTTCCCGTTCTAAGACTGAATATTTTTTATCTGTGACAACGCAGAAGATGGTGTACATGGTTGGAAATGGTGGAAAAGCCTACAAAGACTCAAACATTGCTTGCCTAAACCGATCCAAGAATTTTAGGATTTTAGCTGTCGATCTGTCGATAAATTGAATTAATTTTAATTTATTTTATCTTAGGCAGCTGTCGTGACTGGTAATATTTTTTAAAGTAGGTACCTTCTGTAGTTATTTATATGAAGTTTAACGTATTTTATTCTGGCCACTATGTGTGTGCGTGTGTGTGTTTTATTTTGATGCGGAATAGAAAGCTAATATCATTTAATGTCATCTATTACCAATCGAGTATATGTGCTACAAGCCAGCGAAGTGTTTGCTACGAGTGTACTACGAGCCCGCTACGAGTGTGCTACGATACACTCAGATCAGAAGGCTACTTTGTAGAGCTATTGACTTCGTAGCTAATGTTTGAAACACGCACATCGAAATTAATGAGCTTACTACCCCTTGAATAACCGCTAGGGTCAGTCAACGTCATACCTCTCCCATACACTTGTCAAACTACATTTCAGCACATAATATTATTATTATTTGAAGATCGTCTCGAAAAGCAAGGAATATTTACGAGAGAAACTGCCTAAGTTTCCAAGACAAACAAGTTTTTAAAAAATAGCGTCTTTTTCATCGCCATATGATATACGAATATATTTACGATTTTACAACAAACAAGCAACTTTTAAAACTTACAAATTATTGAGAGACGTGGTTTAAGAGACCTCATAAGCCCAAGAGTTCACACAACTTTTATCCAAATAGAAATTGAATACTTCATTTGTTCCGTTTTGCAGTATGCGAATACTATGTCCACGGAGAATGTGTGGACTTCGCGGCGGCGGACTGCAAAGAGAACGCGACGTACTGCGCGGGCAGCGAGCCGCGGCACGTGCATCACTGGCGCGAGGGCAACCTGCCCGCCAACTCCAAGTGCGCCGCGTGCCGGCGCGCGTGCTGGTCAGCCGAGTGCCTCACCGGCTACCGCTGCGAGTGGTGCGGCAGCACTGTGAGTACATCTGAAGTTCGCGTTTACCGCGAGGGCAACCTGCCCGCAAACTCCAAGTGCGACGTATGCCGGCGTGCGTGCTGGTCAGCCGAGTGCCTCAACGGCTACCGCTGCGAGTGGTGCGGCAGCACTGTGAGAACCTCTGAAGTTCGCGTGTACCGCGAGGGCAACCTGCCCACCAACTCCAAGTGCGCCGCGTGCCGGCGCGCGTGCTGGTCAGCCGAGCTCACCGGCTACAGCTGCGAGTGGTGCGGCAGCACTGTGAGTACTTCTGAAGTTCGCGTTTACCGCGAGGGTAACCTGCCCGCAAACTCCAAGTGCGACGCGTGCGCGTGTGCGTGCTGGTCAGCCGAATGCCTCACCGGCTACCGCTGCGAGTGGTGCGGCAGCACTGTGAGTACTTCTGAAGTTCGCGTTTACCGCGAGGGCTACCTGCCCGCAAACTCCAAGTGCGACGCGTGCGCGTGTGCGTGCTGGTCAGCCGAATGCCTCACCGGCTACCGCTGCGAGTGGTGCGGCAGCACTGTGAGTACTTCTGAAGTTCGCGTTTACCGCGAGGGCTACCTGCCCGCAAACTCCAAGTGCGACGCGTGCGCGTGTGCGTGCTGGTCAACCGAGTGCCTTTTGTTTCGTAGATCAGTGGGGCAAATTGTCAATTTTCGTTTTATTTCATGAATAAAATTAAAACTATTTATTTAACAAATGTAACGAAAACATATTCGATATTCTTATAATGAGCCCTTTCATTTGATATAAGGTTTGCAAAACTTTTTACTTTAACTTTTAATATCCTAATTTGCCCACCGAAAATGACCCATACTTTAAAAAAATATGTTTTGGTGTTTGGGTCAAAGGATTACAACATCCTACCATTACCTGATTTGGTTCAGTAGATTCGGAGCAAATTGACTGTGACAGACGGAAAGACAAACAGACGCACAAGTGATCCTATAAGGGTGCCGTTATTTTTTTTTGTACGGCACCCTAAAAAAAGAGTAATATCGCTAAACCTACTATAAGGCCTCAACAACTTGCATTGTAAATATGTTTTTACTGAATAAATGATTATTATTATTATCGACACGTTGTGCTTTGATTTATTAGGCTTTCTCAACAATACTTAAATGAAGTTCTGTTTGCAGTGCCACGCCGGCTGCCGCTCCCTGATCCCGGAAGAATGCAACTTCGGCATGCTGCAGCCGATATTCCTGCCTCCGTCGGCGGTGTCCATCCCGCGCACGGAGGTACCCATGGAGGCCATCATCGGCGTCCACGTCAGGCCCCCGCCCTCGCAGCGCGACTTCGGCTGCCGTAAGTGTCCCACAGCGTAGGCCAAGTCGAGCCGCATCGCTTTTGGCCGCACATGTGTCCCGCCATTCGCGGCGCTTCTAGTTAGCCGCTTGTAGCCTCGGTCTCGCACACCACTGCTCAGAAACGTCTGGCGGACGATACAAAGTGATGTTCATCAGCGATATGATTATCATCTCTTTTATGATCTACACTTGGCATAAGTTGTTCAATATATAAAATTCTATCTTAGTTTGACTTACCATCATTATTTAGGATCATGTATTTGGCTCTGCTTTGTACTTAGACCCAGTAATTCTAGACTTGAATTAGAATCTATACTTCAGTATTTCAATACGTCATATGCTGTAGGGCGTCGCGGCGTATCTTCTGCGTCGACGGGTCTCGAGCGGTTCAATCGCTTAAACACATTTCACTTTGAACCATGAGTTTCGGAGACATAGTAGTTCGTAATTGTGCGAATCGCGCGGCACATGTGGGTGTGTTGGTAAAAGCGTGGCGGTGGAGTGTGAGCGGTGAGCGGTGTCTTTGGGCAGCGCGGGAGGCTCGCGGCGGCGGCTGGGCGGGCGCGCGGCTGGTGACGCTGGCGCGGCGACTGCTGCCGTCCGCGTGCAGCCCGCACGGGGGCGCCTCGCCGCCCTACTCCAGAGGTAACACCCACCTACTGCACTATCACTCACTACTATCATCTCGACCATTGCATGATTCCTTTGCTGAATTCAGTACAATGGATACCTTTGCTATTTTTCTATTTTTCCAGCGAATTAAGATGATGAACTGGTGATCTGATAAACGCTCCCTGAAATTCTGCTGAGTTCAGCCGTTGCATAGCTTTTGTATCTATGCTTGATATAAACTACACAACCCGCACAGGCTTTCTATTTATCAATTCGATTAGAACATCAAAACTGTATGAGACAGCATTTTGACTGCTGCTTATACTCCAAACTTTTGTGGATGCACGGCAGCCGCTTGTCTATATGTCTATGTTACGATTTCCAATATAAGTATTTTAATATTTACTTGTAATATATATTTCCACGAGTGACTTACACCACTAAGCACACGCCTTCACAAGCGATCTCTTGGATCTTCTCGATCTCCCTGAATATAGACTATCGCAATGAGTGCAGCCCATACATACTGTCCGACACTGTTTGATTCCTTTCTTCTTCATAAGTTTCATGAAACTACAAGAAAAGTATAACTATTAACATGCTTGCTTGCTGTAGTGTTCAAAGTTACCTTCGAGAAAAGCCTTCAAATTGAAATAAATACCTCAGATCTACTAATACTACTGCGCGTATTAATTTAGTCTTTAAAATCTTAAATTTACATTGATTGCTGCGTTGTCGTAAGTGATAAAATAACAGAAATACCATTAGAGTTACCTTAAAGACTTGTGGTTTTATGGAACGGTTTGCAAACATTCTTGACATTCGAGTTTGAGTCCCGCGAAACCCCCGTAGCCGGCGGGCCGCAAGAATACTCATGATGTAGTATTCCAACGCCACTAAGGTAACATTCGGATACGAACAGTACATATAATATATATATATCGCTATACATTCCGCGATATCATGAGCTGTGTGCTAGAACCCGCTTCATGCGTTTCGGATAAAATGACAAGACTCTGTTTTGTCCGAAAACACTCTATGTGTTATTCTGGAAGAAATATTATGGTTTTAAATAAGTAATAGATATTAAACTAAGTTTAAATATAACTCAAAACAAATTAATTGTATAATTCCATATGAATTTTTGATAATACCATTCTATATCTTCCAAGTATATGTTTTTACTTAGATCATTTCATACGTCTTATTAAATCATAGTAAAAAAATAAATATATTCATACCTACTGTTTATGGAAGTAAAGAAGCTAAAATACTCTTGTGTGAGATGGTCTAATTAATAGATAGATATTATTATATTTATATGCATTGTATTAGTATAACAATACAAAAATAAAAATAAATTAAACATTAAACATAACAAATAACAACGATCTAATAATAAACCTAGATAATAAAACTATAGCTAATTAAATACATCATTCATCATTCATCATACACTTCACATCAATAAAAACACTATTACAACTATAATTCAGTCAGTATCAATGCTTCGTATTGCCCATAATGGCAATATTTTCTTCAGAATAATATAAAACTAACTATATCTACGAATAGCTGACTCATACTTATATATTGGCCAGCGGTAGATACTATTAATTCAAAACCGAAAAAAAATGTACCAACATTATTAATAACAATACTGCTATATAGCTAAAATTATGTTTATTATGAACTTCAGGAATAACTGGTGAAACACAAACACCAGATAAAATTACCATTCAGTATTAAACAATTAAATTATAATAAAATACTGAAAACATAACTATGAAGCAATTATTTTCACCACCATATATCACCATCACCAATAATCTTACTTTCGTTCTTCCAACTGCCGTGGGAGACTATAGTATGGGGGCTCGGGGGGCGTATTTGAGCGATCCGGGATGTTGCAGCTCGAAGCGTCAGCGAAGAGTTCAGCTCGGGCTGCGAGGGCCGCTCGGGCTCCGGCGGCGGCTCCACGGGCGCGCCCGCCGACCAGGACCACCGGCCCGACCACAAGCAACACAGGGACAAGACCCCTGACGACAGGGACGAAGGTAATCCTTATGACTGGGAGAGAACGCTTTTAGCGTTAAGACCGCCAATTGTAAACAATTTCATATTGTGGATCAATAAAGTTTTTATAAATTAATAAATAAAATAATCCTACCTACTAATAATTCGAAGTGAAAAGTTATTAGACGAGTTGGCCATTTTTTGAGATGAAAAAAATCCATTGATCTCGCGACACTGTTACAGTTACCGTAACGACACCAAATTTTCAATTCTGTCGGCACACCCTGAGAGCCACTGTTTTTTTTTATGTGAATGTTTGTATGGATGTTAGTTCCGCTTTCCGTCAAACCGACTGAACGGATTGGAATGAAATCGATTCAAGTGAATTATTTTTACCCCGAAAGAACGCGCGGTTCCCGTGTTTTTGTCAAATGAACTTTGACCACGCGGACAATCCCGCGAGCAAACAGTAGTCAATATATATATCGTAAACTATTAAGCCTCTTGTTTATATTCATTGTTAGTAAAGGAACCTTCTATTCAAAAATTCACACACTTTTTAACAAAAGTTTGTCAATTGTACACTAAAAGTCACGAATTACTGTACTGTTTCCTTTGATTATACATTTGTAAAGAAAAATTAAATATCAATAACAGAAGTGGTGAAAGTGTACGACGGCGAGACGGCGTGGTCGCGGCGTCTGTACCGGCCCGTGGTAGTGGGGCGCAACTGGAACGAGAAGGAACTGGTGTCGGCTGCTCTGAGAGCGTTCCACGTAGCCCGGGACCCTGAGCAGTTCGAGCTGACGGATGCGCTGGCGGGAGACGAGCCGCCGCTGAAGGACCCCACGCCCCTCGCTAGGGTCACCCGCCTGCCCAATAAGAGGCCCGCGCTATTCTTGCGCTTCAAGTTAGTATACTTTTTCCTGACACTGAAAATTTTATCTCGAAATAATAATCCCATATTCTGCTCTGAAAATAAAACCAACACTTATGCTTTTCCATTTAACCAATCCTTTTAATAGAAACAAATCAACACTACATTAAATTTTTAGGCCCTAGCAAAGAAAGTGGTAGTGGATAAAGAACCTACAAAAACAAAGATCTCAAATTTATCTGACCTATCATTCAAGGACCAAAATTAAAAAGGCCATAGTCGGCACGAGTAGCAGCTGGTACATTATTAGTATGTAGTAAATGGGTTACTCACGTAGAGTCAGGCTGGCCCTACGTTTTCTCTTTGCCCTAAGACCAGCATGGAAGTATGAGGTCACAGGCAAACAGAAATAAGTATGGATGGTAAAAATCGATTTATTCATGTTCAGGGAGCCAGAAACAAGCAGTGGCGAAGTCCGAGTGTACCCCGGGCGAGTGGCGGGCGCCGGGGAGACCTACGTCACAGTACCTTGCGGTGGAGACGACGCCGTGTCCAACTTGATGGCCGCGGCACTCGAGCGCTTCGGCCTCGACCCCTCGCGCGCCATTCACGATTATCGGTGCTCCGAGATCCTGTTGGATCGAGGTGGTAAGTTTGCTAGTAAGAACTTTCCAAAAGCCCTGAATCCAGGGCGAATTGCTGGTGCCAGGGAGATCTACGTCACAACATCATGCTGCGGAGACGACGCGGTGTCTAACTTGACTTGATGGCCGCGGCAACCGAATGTTTCGATCTTGACCTTTCCCGCGCTAAGTACGATTGTCATTGCTCCAAGATCCTTTGTTACATCGAGATGGTAAGTTTGCTACAGTGAAAACTTCTCAAAAGTCCTGAACCCTGGGCGATTGCTGGTGCCAGGGAGACCTACGTCACAACATTGCGCTGCGGAGAAGACGCATTGCCCAACTTGACTTGATGGCCGCGTCACTCGAACGCTGCGATCATAATCTTTCCCGCACTAAGTACGATTGTCATCGCTTTGATCTTGACCCCTCCCGCATTAAGTACGTACTCATTGCTCCATGATCCTATGTTACATCGAGGTAGGAAGTTTGCTGCAGTTAGTACATCTCAAAGTCCCAGTGAGTCAAAAAGTTTCGTCTGCCGAAAGGCATCTGGTCTTTCGTGTAACATCTGTGAATTTCAGTAACCTTTTCTAAATATTTCTAGGTCTTCTTAAGATAACAAAAACGAAAGTCACCTTCGAATCTATAGGTGGTACCTTTACTTGCCCAATTTTGGGCGGCCCGTACAGAAATGTCGTGCCAAGGTGCCAATAGGGGTCCGTCAAAGTGTTTATGTTATCCTAAGACTTGATCAAACAGACCAAAAGACGAATGGTACTCGATTAACTTATGTACAAATGCTAAAATTATTGCAAGACAAGGCATTCACATTTCAATTCATGTCCGGCAGCTGTATCCGAGCGCGTGCTAGAGGAGGACGAGCGCCCCTGGCGCATCGTGGTGCGGCTGGCGCGGGAGTCGGTGCGCCGCATGGAGCTGGCGCGGTTTTACCTGCAGCCGCGGCGGGACCCGCACGGGCCCACGTTAGCCTTGTTCGTGGCATCCCTCCCGCCGGGCCTGTCCGAGAGGAACTACGAAAACATTCTAGTGGAGTTCCTCGGAGCTGGTGAGTTCTTTACTAGTGCTTTTACCGAAGATCTTTGTTTATCTTGATCCTTGGCCTGCGGAGTGCGACAGAGCTGGTGATGGGTACCAACTCATCTGAAAAGATAGAAGTTCTCTTAAGCAATTGTATTTCTGCAGTACTTCTCCAACTCGTTCTTGCTTGAGCAACGCGCTTCACCTTAGGCCAGAATAAACTGATTGTCTTCATGTCACATATTAAAAACATTCTGGTATTGTTACAGATAATAAATTCACCTCGATCGGCCCGATCTACTACGAGTACGGGTCGATGGTGATCACATACGAGGACGCCAGCAAGGCGGTCCGCGCGCTTTATGCGCTCAGAGAGGCCAAATATGAAGATAAGCATTTATTAGGTAAGATTAAACTTCACCTTTACAAAGGTACATTGTTTCTGAATCTGTATTTCAGCGATCAAATGGTTGGACAAGAAAACTTTAGCTGAAATTTGACAATATTCACACATACAATGACAACATCGTCGAGTACATGTAAAACCAGTTAGGCACGGGAGCACGTGCCAGACGATATTTATGTGTACTGTGGACATTCTATCACAGTACATACTTAAAAGCATATCATCGCAACAGGATGACAGAAGAGCGTTTGAATGGACTGGCTGTAATGCATATCCATCAAGACGTTGCGGAAAAAATGGACCCTAATGAAGTGCTAGACATCTTTAGCAGGAAACATAAAAGAAAACTGTAGTTATTAAACATTTAATTTTTCTAAAGATACTCTCATAAACCTTCCTATACACAAGTACCTACTTGAACTTGTAAAAATAAACTTGAATAGTTATTGTAGTTTTTTTTCCCGTCCGCCCCTTGTGCCCCCCAGAAAATAATCCTGGATCCGCCCTTGCTACCGACCGTCAGCAGATCTGTTAAAAGTATAGGTAATATAAGACTAGTGTAACGATGTGCCATTTTTACTTTCTCAGTGTATTTTTAACCACCTTCAAAAACAGGAGGAGGTTATCAATTCGTCGGAATATTTTTTTTATGTATGTTCATCTATGTAGAAAGGGCATAGAAGTTTTATCAAAGTCAGTTGTATACTTTGGTGCTGAGATCGATTTTTAATTTAGAAAAATTATTAGCTAAGAAAATATAACGGGCACTAAAATGAAAGATAGTGGTTCTAATTCTAAACGGTGTTCTGTAGTAATGTTGCTGCCCAGCATCGAGCCATCGATGGTGCCAGCGGGCGTGAAGCCGCTGCTGGTGTTCGTCAACGTCAAGTCCGGCGGCTGCCAGGGGCTCGAGCTGATCTCCTCCTTTCGCAAGCTCCTAAACCCCTATCAGGTGTTCGACCTCGAGAACGGAGGGCCGTTGCCTGGGTAAGTTCGCTTTACTGCCTTTTATAACATAGAATAATGTCACATTCAAGATTCTGGATTCTTTTGTTTCTCCATTTAGATAGATAAGACGTATATTTGACACATTACACACAAACAGAAGAAAAATAGAAAATTACAAAACAAAACATAATAAAACATCGTAATGGGAACATACATTGCTTACATACCTGCTGCAAAATTTCACCACCGCACCACCCGCCTGAAATTAAAACTTCATCCACACCATTTGGATAGTTGTCAATCAACCGTACGTTTTAAAAGGAACTTTTTACCATGTACGACCGAACTGTGGACTCGACTTCCTACACCAGTGTTCCCGGACCGATACGACATTGAAACCTTCAAAAAACGAGTCTATATCTTCCTGAAAGGCCGGCAACGCTTCTGTTACAACTATGGTGTTGCAGTTGCCCTTGGGCAGCGGTGATCACTTACCATCAAGTGACCGGCTAGTTCGTTTGCCGCCCTATAACATAAAAAAATTAATAAAAAATACATCAATATATGTGTGCTACAGTAATCCAAAAATATAATGGCTCAGTGCTTGGTGCTGTTCAGAGAGTACTATGGCTGTCAAGTGCAAGTGCGCATCTTAGGACAGCCTTTGGCATTCTTGGGTGTCCGCCCATTGACAATAAGCATAACAACTTTCGGGCTTTTAAACAGTTAGGTGTATTTCGTGTGTGTAGTGTCCAACACGGTTACCCAAAAGCATCCGACATAGTTTAACGACTGCAATACACTGATGACGGCCGGAACCAACAGCTAAACGTTCCCTCGTTAGACATTTTTATGCCGTGTGGTCATGGTCACCCATCCAAGTGCAGACTACGCTCGATGTATAGAAGAGTGTTTACATTACCCCCAAACCCCATGGATTTTCATACGGCCTCCGCTCACATGCAAATACAAATTTGAAATTACCTTTTACTTTTTTATTACGGAATTTTTACGGAATCCTACATATCGCCATCTTGTTATAAGCCATGCTTTAGATGGTGATAAAGAGCTTGATATTCTTTAAACTGCTGGATTGATTTTTACCGAACATTGCTAAGAACCACCGCAAGGAAACCTGCTTTCACGTAAAAAAAACCGCTTCGACCTCAGTCCATCCGTTCGAGCGGTAGAATGCCACAGACAGACAGATAGACCTTAGGGTCAAACTTAACACCTTTCTTTTTACGTCGTGGCTTAAAAATACATACGCGGCGGCGGCGCCGCGGTTACTGCGGCGCGTGTGTAAACTTTAGGATGCAACCGGAATCGCGCTAAGAACTCGTGTATTTTGAGTCTTATAATCCTTGTCTCTCTTTCCTCAAGCGTTTAACCTCCTTATCCTCTTGTGCGTTGTAAAAACCAGACACAAATAGTAAAACAATTAATTTATACCGGAATCCGGTAGGTATATCCACACACAATAGGGTAGATATTTAACGTTAACGTAATTTTTCTTTTATTCGATCGAAAAATTAAAAGCACACCATCTACAAGTACCTAACTTTTAAATAAGAAGAATAATCTTTGTCTCTATAAGGATAAAAACGGTATGCGTGACCCCAGCAAAATGTTGCGCTAGAGAAATGAAAGTATTACGGATTAGTTCATATTAAGGTGCAATGTTCAATCATAGTACTTATTTTATGTGATGTTAATAAAATAAATGTCCGACAGGCTTTACGTGTTTCGTCACATTCCTAACTACAAGATCCTGGTGTGCGGCGGCGACGGCACCATCGGCTGGGTGCTGCAGTGCCTCGACAACGTCGGCCAGGACTCGCAGTGCTCCAACCCTCCCTGTGCCATTGTGCCGCTCGGCACTGGTGAGTAAACACCTTTATTCTTCTTCTCAGCATGTTGGCGTCCACCAGAGACGTGCAGAATATTTTTCACATGCCCTGTGAAAAAAAAATTGTGGCACTAATCTTTCCTAAATTACGAAAACGGCTGCATATCGATCAAAATACTTTTTTCGCTAGTATTCAAGGTGGTACAGGGTAGAAAAATCAATGTATCCTTATGAAATGCACGCTACTGGCGTCCACTGCTGGACTGCCTCTTTCTTGGTCTTCCATTCGATCTTGCTGCGGCGATTCTGGCCCAGGTCGGCCCTGCCGTCTTTTTGATGTCGTCCGACCATCTGGCTGCTGGTCTGCCTACGCTTCGTCGTTGTGCGGCGTCGCCAGTATAGAACTCTCTGGCTTTATTACAAACTAGTACCTTTGACAGTATGGTAAGCTAAAAAATATATTCGACTTATAATTTTAATAGACTCATTTAGGTACTACTGAAATACCAAACTATCTAAATGTGGGGGTAAAAATTAACCAATGTCAAGTAGGAGTAGTCATATTTGCAAAAGACACCCGAAAAAGTAAGCCAAAATAACCACGATTACTGGTGACGTAAAAGAGCCCGCAAAAAACATGATGGTCATAAGATCTTGCAGGGTATGGTAACTGGGGTCTATTTACGTGATAACTGGGCACTATATCAATGTCATAAAAATGTAGCCATTATGAGATAAATCTTCCTTGCATATATACATACAAGATACGCACTTATAACATAACTCTTCCTTGGCAGTCGCGGGTAAAAGGGTGAAATGTTTCAGGCAACGACTTGGCGCGCGTGCTGCGCTGGGGCTCGGGCTACACGGGCTGCGAGGACCCGCTGTCGCTGCTGCGGGACGTCATCGACGCGGAGGAGATCCGCCTGGACCGCTGGACGGTCGTCTTCCACCCCGAGGACAAGCAGGACGAGCCCAAGGAGCTCTCCAAGCAGTTGCCCGGTTAGTTGTAGACGAACATAGTGTTTGAGGGACACAATCAAGTACCTTGAATTTTCTTAGAATGCCTAAATAATATCAGCATTCAGCGGCCAATAACAGCAGCAAATCAATATTTTGGGTCACTTTACTAAAATCTTTTAGAATAAGGATCAATTTGTTTGTACCTTGGTAGGTACCTACCAGACTTTACTATTTACCAGCTAAAGAGATACAGAATATGAACTCCCTATTTCATACTTGACGCTTGATTTTCTCTGTGACTTATCGTAGTTTAGGTAAACGAAGAAGCTAATCACAGATAAATTGTAAACAGTTTAAAAAAAATATGCACGCGCCATTAACTAAAGACATAAGAATAGTAAAATGCATTCTAAGCTGGTAGACACAACATTAGTCTGAGATTTTGAACTGACAAATTACAAGATGGAATCCTTCTGGAAATCCGTCCGTCCTGACGAGACATTAGCTTACGTAACAAGTGTATTTGCTAGGCAAATTAAAAAAGCCCCCGACGACACTATCTAGTCAAAAGTGGCGAAACTACGATAAGGGGAATTGATATCCGTAGCGCCCACTATTATTTGCCAGAAAATTAAAAAAAAAACAGAATTCGAAGCGTTAACACCCATTAACTTTTAGACCACTGAACATATTTTCATCAAACATGGCTAAGAACCACCGCAAGGGAAGTTGCTTTCACGTAAAAAAACCGCATTGAAATCGGTCAATCCGTCAAATTTATAACACCCCTCTTTTTGTCGGGGGTTAAAAATTAGGGAAAAGACTAGTTATATCTGCAAGTGCTTCACAAAATATCAGCACCGCTCTGGGCGGGCGCGCTCCGTTCACGTGTCTACTGTCTGCTCACGTTGCAGCGTCTGTGACCGCAGGATCGCAGAGCGAGGACAACTCACAGATCCTCGTCATGAACAACTACTTCGGCATCGGCATCGACGCGGACCTCTGCCTCGACTTCCACAACGCGAGAGAAGAGAACCCGAACAAATTCAATAGCAGGTGAGATTTGTTTATTTGAAAGAAAGAAAAATATTTTATTCAGTGTAAATTTATATCAGTTGCATTAATAATTAACTTAAATTAGTTTATTTCACCTTACCTTGTTGGCAGCAGACCTGTCACTTCCCGTTTAGGTATCGAAAATATACCTCCAGCACTCGGTGACCACTTCGGAGTGGTAAATTAAGTTTATGAATCGTTTGTCCAGAGTAAATAGAATGAAATTGGCTTGCAATGGATTTCTAGGTATCTAAAGGAAATGGTGCTGAGTTCTCACGCGAGCCAAATTAAACCAAATCACTAACCACATTGAGTAGATATTTCGTTAGATTAGATTAATTCGTCGTTAGATAACTTTTGTTATAAGTAACAATTAAATTATTATGTTAAATGTCCCGTTCCCGTTCCCGTTCCGATATGAATATAATATATTATTAAATGCAGAAAATTTTCCAATTACTACTTCCGCCGTCCTAACCCTCGCCCGCGTGTCGCACTCGCCTATGTAGTGGTCTCAAAATTTTATTGAAAATCCTGAAATACGTACTAACTCATTTATCACCAGAGTAGGTACTCCTGCGAAGTTTTAACTAATCTTATTACTCCATACAAACTTTGGACCTCCGTTTTAACCCCTTAGGGGGTGAGTATTGAAAAATCCTTTCTTAGTGCACCCCTAGACCTCATAAGGAACCTACGTGCCAAATTTGGAATCTCTAGACCCAGCGGTTTGGGCTGGGCATTGAGACCTATGTCAGTCAGTCATTAAGTTTCTTCTTTTACATATTTAGATTATGGACTTAATCTTTAGAAATTAAGACTTTTGTCTAGTCGAATAATAAATCTTGTATCTCAAAATTATATCGTCGCCTCAACGAATGAACATTACACACTGACAAAACAAAATCTTAAATCCTTCGATCGATAGGGTGAATTTTGAAGCCTATATACCTTCCAATGGCTGTCCCAATGGAAGGTATATAGGCTTCTGATATACGAAAAAAAAATGAAAAGAATAAAAATTTGCACTTGATAATTATTTTCATCTCTCATCAGTCATCATCATATACATGGTACAATCAACTGCGACACTCTGTAATCTAAATTCCGATCAACTTATACCTTGGCACACACACCAATCATCATTTCTCTACCTTACACCAGGTTACGCAACAAAGGCGTGTACGTGAAGATGGGTCTCCGCAAGATGGTCGGGCGCAAGATGTGCAAGGACCTGCACAAGGCCGTCAAGCTGGAGGTGGACGGCAAGCCCGTCGAGCTGCCCGCCGTCGAGGGCATCATCATTCTAAATATACTCAGGTAGTATCTACAGTTATATCTATGGGTAGTTTTACTGGGTATAATTTCAAAACAAGTTTCTTTGCCAGGCAAATTTAGAAATCCCCGACTTTCGAGCGTTAACCCTTAATAAACCAACGGCTAAACCGATTTTCAACAAACATAGCTATTAAGAACTACCCCTAGGACACTTGCTTTCACTATCGAAATCGGTCCATCCGTTCGAGAGCTACAGCTACTAAAAGATACTGACTTAGACGCTCTACAAGTCTACGACTGTACAACCCATAGACCTAGAATTTACTTTTTTACAACCTATTCAATAATTTTGAACAAAGGTTCGCTAATAATTATTTGAAAGCCTGGTAAAAAACCATAGACAAGAAGCTAAACAAGAAGCTAAAACAATCCTTAGTTCACAAAGACTTTGTACGAAACATGGCGATCATGTTACAAAAAATTACGATCGTATAAAAAAAGAGAGCGAAAATGTAGACAGTCAGATCATCATACCTGTTTATGTATTCCAGCTGGGGCTCGGGCGCAAATCCTTGGGGACCGGAGAAAGACGACCAGTTCAACAAGCCCAACCACTGGGACGGCATGCTGGAGGTGGTGGGGGTCACCGGCGTCGTCCACCTCGGCCAGATCCAGTCGGGGCTGCGCGGTGCCATGCGGATAGCACAGGTACCAGAACACCTTTAGTTCCATAAAGACCACTTCAGCAAGTTCTTGCCATTTTTTTAAAGGACTTTGATACCGTTGTAACTTGACGTGGCGGTCATTGCCACTGTGCCAGCTAGACAGCAATAGGATTATGCGCGTGCGATATAGGAAATGCCGTGTCAATGAACGAAATTTTTCTGGCTTAGCGTCCGTTCTTTAGTTTGCCAACACTTGATAATGTTATCGCTTTTCAAAAGGGACACATTGAAACCCGTAACACTGGCTGTTTCTCCTAGATTTAAAAAAAATAAAACACTTTTCCAAAAAAGTTGAATTGCAACTTTTCATGACGAAACTATTGTTGACCATGCTTTCAGTGTTAGTAAACTATAGATCAAAGAACGTGCTTTAGTAAGATAACAGAGTGGTAAAAGATTATCGATAATGTTATATAGGCATATACCTACAGATCTGTGTTAGGTATTTTCGTACAATTCTCTTAGCATCAAACAGAAAATTCACTTGGTTGTTATCTTTTTCCAGGGAGGCCACATCAAGATCAACCTGAAGAGCGAGATCCCGGTGCAAGTGGACGGGGAGCCCTGGGTGGCGGCGCCCAGCGAGGTGGTGGTGCTCAAGTCTGCGCTCAAGGTACGGTGTTGCATGTGCTGCTTCCCGCCGGCTCCATCAGACCGCCCCACGCCAACCGGGCCACTTTCAAACGCTGCTTCTTAACTTATTTATAAATCCTTCTTACAACTCACCACCACTAATTGTAGTGTATAGGTGCTCGTTACTAATTTGTAGAAATCTGTGCCTTGACCTGCCGTCCAGTCACATTTCACACGTAGAAGCTATCTAATTTAGCTCTTTTTTCTTTTTCGTCATAAAATTACAAACCTCATTAAAATAGAACACCTTAATGCATTAAAAGGATCTAGAATGATCTATTTTATGAGCTAATCTTTTCTATTATAAAACTTCTTAGAAACAACACAGTAAGAACAACTTATAGTTAGTATTTACTGTGACCTACACAACTATAAGTACTTACTACAAGCACAAAATAGATGAAGCTGACAAGATCCATAGATATTACAACCAATGTAGAAGATATATAATAACCTTTTAATCATTCAGTATATTAACGCTTATAGCATTTATAAATAAGTTGGCCAACCAATCAGCGTTTCATTGTTGCACGGTTTGCCGAAGGGGCACAACAGACTCGCAAAGCCCCTTGATCAATCAATACACAGTTATGATACCAGTACTCAAAAATTCTGACAAAATTAACTTTTTTCCTTTATCTATGTAATCTAAAATCAGTTGAAATGGGCTTGAGCGACCACATAGTCATTCTATGTTTGTTGTCATGTGTTCTTCGTGGTGCATGCCGAAGGTGGAATAAAATGTGGCAGTGTCTCAAAGACTGATTGTCACATTCTCCAACCAAGTCCCAAAGCAAGGATCTGACATTCATGTTTACCATCAGAGCGGCGCTACTTTGGTGTGGGTTGATTTCGTAACTATAATGTTTTTTATGAATTTCCTCACCAGTGGTTCCGCATACAGTAGAAACATATGGTAACCTGAATCCAATTTCAAAGTACAATCATCAGCCCATACTAAACAAGTGAAATCTGATGCGCATTTTTGTCCTCTTATTGGCAACGATTTGAACCTTTTAAATGTTGTGTATTTGGTCCGATTGATCAAGCGGATATTTGTGTAAGTCCTGTCAAAATTCCCGAGTCACGTAACGCCCGAGCACTCAAACTCCACGCAGCACCAGTACTCAGTACTCCACTAGCTCTCACGCCGCCCGGCGTTCGACGAACGAACGAGTCGATTCATTCGCTCGCCGAACACTGCCGGGTCGCAGCTCTAAGTAATATGAAATGACCAAGGTTTACTAGCGCGTGCAAAATCGACACTCCCGCCCCGCGACAGCACGACTGTCACCCATGTAAATAATGAATGCGACAACACTGTTCGGTTATATGATGAAAGAATCAGGCTACGAATTTTTGCTCGAAAACTAGAAGACCGGAATGCCTATAAGTATGGGACGTAACATCCGGAGCAGCCGGTAGAGTAGCATGGCCGACGGTGGGCCATAACGACGATGACGGTAACCGAACAGTGAGGTTAGGGTCGCGGGGCGCGGGTGTCGCGCGCAGGGGGCGGGGGGCGTGACTCGGGAGTCGTCGGGCCGCTGTGAGCTGTGCGCGTTGTGTAGGCGACCATGCTGAAGAAAATCAAGCGCGGCTCGAGCGCGGGCGGCTCGGCGGCGGCGGGCCCGTGACGCCCCCCGCTCACCCGCCCCCGGCGCGCGCAGGCCACCATGCTGAAGAAGCGCGGCAAGGTGCGGCGCCGCGACACCGAGCCGTGCCTGCCGCCGCACCCGCCCGCCCCGCCCCCCCCGCCGCAGCCGCCGCAGCCCCCCGACTCCTGAATCTGGCTCAGCGAGCGCCTCATCTAGCGCCCGCGCCCGCCTCGGGCTCAAGGCCGGCACGCGCGACTGCGCTCGCTGACATCGACCGACAGCAAACAAAAGCATAGTGAAGTAGAAAAAAAATTTCATCATAATAATAATATATATCTATATACTGTACATAAATTAATAAAAACATTACAATATATAAAAAAATTAAATTATAGTATATAGACGTTGTTTTATTTTTAGTCGTATGATTTGAAAATGTGTAAAATAAATATTGAATATGTATTTGTGCGTTTTCTTTTAATTGCCTCTCAATCCTTCATACCTCTCATAAGTTCTGTATCCCTGAAAATAGCAAAAAGACCGATCCACAATTCAGAAAGCTGCTATAGTCGAAATGCATAAAACCGGATCACACTGCTGCAATGTAAGATCCAATTTGCAGGTCGACAGGTGAAATGGTAGACTTCGCAATATAAAATAAACTTAATCTTGAATTAATTTAAAAAATATGGGCCTGACGTCTCTTCTAAATCAGTTCTTAGTATGCTACCAATTTAAAAGTATCCAGACACAGTTCACAGAAAAGAAATCATAAAACATAACTACAACAACAAGAATAATTATAATAACTGATTAGAGTACAGGTTTTTTTTATGAATAAAAGGGTAAATTTACTACGGCATCGCCAATAACATTTGGTGGCGCCGTCATTTCACATCAACAAACTTAGTAGCCGACTTTTAAATGTTTAAATTCCTGGTAGGTTTACATTCTCCAATGACAAATTGCAGCTTAGAATTCAAAACGACCCAGATATTGTGACAGACGTAAAGACTGCTCAAATCTAACGACTAAGGTCGCTGGAAAGCGCTGGATGCAGGCCGCTCTAGATCGGACATTTTGGAAATCCTTGGGAGAGAACCTATGTCCTGCAGTGGACGTTATGCGGCTGAAAAGATAATGATGAATGCGGTAAAAATTGACTGAATATTTTTTTCAAAACTTCGTAGCCGTCTGCGGTCTCGGGGCTGGCTCGTGGTGTAAGTATTTTGGAAAACCCCAATGGTAAAATTACCCGAGAGTTGTGACAACTTAGCGGGATTTATATAAAAATACAGTATTATTCATAAGATTTTATTAAAACTTAGGCTAGTACAAAGCTCTGCACGCCGCTAGCGTTGAACGCGAACTAAATAAATAGTTAGTTTTGTATCTGCATTGCCTTTGAGGCCGACTTAGAATAACAAGCGACGCAAATAATCACAGGAGATCCTATTAACATAACAGTGAATGAAAATACAGCTTGATAAATAGAACCATAGAGCAAAAAAGTCTGTCAAGTGTCCACTGATTTTTATTTGTTTTAACATGGTCGTATTATCATCTAGATAAACTTGTTTTAAAGTTGAACTCAAAAAGCAGTGGACACTGTCATGCTTATAAATCAGTGAAAAGGCTTTTTTGGCTTCAAAACAAATTCAATATGGCAACACTGGTTATACTATGACGTTTGTTACAATGTGACTCCTAGTCTTGCGGCACTACTTTCTTTGCTAAAATAAGCAACCATTGTTTGACATAGCTGGTAAATCAATATAAGTTCGGTTTCTGGTCAAGCTGAATATTATACGCCTGACAAATTGAGTATATTTTTTTTAATTTTTACTCAGGCTCTACATGCAAAAATAAATACATAAGGGTTAGTTCGACTAATTTGAGGTATTATTTAGATATAACCTTTCATGTACCTTAATTTAACTCTTACAAAAATATTCCTTTCGACCCAATTATTTATTTATACGAAAAACAATTTTTCGGGATGTTTTTAATGAACCTGAATTTTGTACTTTTCAGTTTAAATTAGTTATGTTTCAATTGTTTTATCAAAAAATATGTTCGCATTACTATGAACGTAGTATTTGATAATTATACTAAAGCGTCGTCAAATAAAAAAATACCGCAAAAATGCGGTTTTATCAAAAGTCAAGCAATACACACTAAGAGCATTATTAATACAGCAAATATCTGTAATATAATAATAATGTTCTTGGTGAGAGCTATATCCAATTCTACATCCGTCCCTCGAACCTTATTAAGCTAAACATGAACAATAACATCACATTTTAGACAACCGACCAATTTATCGTTCAGGTCCATAATTTCCCTTTCCCAAAATATCTTTTGGTTTCAAAACGTCCCTTCCCCAAAATGTCCCTTTCCCAAAATGTCCTCTTCCCAAAATGTCCTCTTCCCAAAATGACCCTTCCTCAAAATGTGCCGTTCCCAAAATGTCCCCTCCCTAAAATACACAATTAAATAC
The DNA here is from genome assembly GCA_943193695.1 of Acrobasis suavella. NCBI lineage: Eukaryota > Metazoa > Arthropoda > Insecta > Lepidoptera > Pyralidae > Acrobasis > Acrobasis suavella. The sequence goes on from OW971940.1 coordinate 3,311,402, forward strand.
AATTAAGTAAATTCTTTTTCATTGTAAATCCAAGATGGCCGCCGCTACATAATGGTGGTTTACAAATTTTGTCACGACTACCTCAATATGGGTATCAAATGAAAAGGCTTAACTAGTAGAACACAGTTCACTAAAAAAAAATTAAGATCTGAGATCCAAGATGGCCACCGCCAAAATGGCGGTTTAAAAATTTTGTCGCAACTACCTCAATATGGGTATCATATGAAAGGGCTTGACATGAAAATAAAAAATAATGTACTAAAAGTTAGAAAATAATTCAGTAGGTCTCAGGTTCCATTCATCACACCCCTTATCAATCTAAAGCATTGATCAATGCCTTACCTATCTTAGTGATATGCCTGACATATCACCTAGAATCAGATTCAGCTACCGCTATCCTCTGTCTTATGAAGCCAGAGTAGGGTAGTCATTTTGGAAAAGGGACATTATGGAGAAGCGACATTTTGGGGAAGAGGCATTTTAGGAAAGAGACATTTTGGGAAAGGGACATTTGAAATCGAAGGACATTTTGGGAAAGGTACATTATGAACCTGAACGCAATTTATTAAGGTCCTTATTTGATTACATGTAAGTACGTTTATTATTTCATCGATTTGACATTTAATTCAGATATACCAATAGATAGCTGTTACTGAATGACGCCAAGTCCAGTGAGTGAGCTTTAATTTTTTGCATTTTCAACATTAATCTAAATTCCTACATAGTAAAAGAGATTAAGGCCAGAAAGTCTTAATTAAATAAGTCAAGCGTAAGTCCTATTAAATACATAAAAACTACTTCAAACAGACTTAAAGGGTATAATTAGTAATCTAAAGCACACAATCGAAAGTATTGCAACAGTCACTGAAGTCGAGTTTATTTTTTTAATTTTACTAAGAAAATAGAATTAATTTTACTTTATTACCCACTAAACAATTAAATTCAAAGAACCATTGATCTAAAACACTGGTTTAATCTAAATTGAATGGACTGGACTACACTTAACATTACAACAACATCATTTTATTGTATTTATGCGTGAATGCTATGGACCAACATTGCAATAAGGGTTTCTAAAAATAGGGGACAATAGATGGCAGCACAGTTACGTCAGGGCCAATAAGCTGTTGTTATTGTATACATTTGACGGAGCAAAAGAACCTGTCAACTGATGGTCCTGCTTACCTCAAGTCTAATTTTCAGTTTCATGGTGATATCCATCTCAAAGATCTTCGTTCCTCTAACAATTTCAACCTATTTTTGCCAGTACACCGAAGTGGGTTCTTTCCACATTCTTTTATCATTTAAGCTATAAAACTACGGAACGATTTACCGGTCTATGGCCGGAAGGCTAAAACCCGCTTTTCATTTAAGAAACAGGTGAAGGCACATATTCTTCAAAAACTGTCAGATAGATCATAATGTATTTATATAGTTTATGTAGGTATTGTTTATCATAGTTGAAACTTAATAGTGTTTATTATTGGCCTTAGGGCGTTCGACAGAGACAGGTGACCCGCGACGGGTTCTGCTCGTTTTTGCACGTAGAGTTTGTGACAGAGATAGACTGAATCCGTCGCGTGCGCCCGCGTCACTTAGCGAACGCCCTTAGGCTGTATGTCCGCCATTACACTTGTATTTGTATTTGTATGAATTCAAATAAATAAATAACAGTCGATTGGACCTGACGTCACTGTGCTGCTATCTGGCGTCCCATATTTTGAAAACCTTTATTTCTAACTTATATATGTTTTTAGAACTAAACGTCTCACCATCAATTGTCGATCATATCTAAAGCATTGTGCAAGTAAAGTACGCTAAAAGCAAGATGTCATGTAAATGGTACAAAGTGTCTCTAGTTGTAAGGCTCCGTCAAAACACATCTCTGGTGGTAGGACCACACTGGCCACAGGGAGGAGGGAGACTTTTTGCGTAAAGCGTCCAAGCAAAATCTCCCCGGGTCTATAAAAGCTCACGATTAGATGTTGACACCCTTGATTCGAACGAACGACTGAAGTCGCATAAAACCTATACCAAGGAGTCGCCACGCGCGGATCCAGTCTTCAAAAAAGGTTGTGGTCAAGACTCCTACTTGCAACCCCTTTGGGCAGAAATCAATTTATTTTCTCGAATTTCTTGACTTCTGGGTATGACTCCTAATAAATCCATAGAGATGTTGGTTGTTGTCAATTTGTTGTGTTTGTAACTGACAGTGCCCACTTAACCTCTTGTGTGTGAGCCGACCGGGATCCAATCGAAATTCATTGTTTAACTTATTGTATCTGGTATTCTGTACAGACAACAGGTTATAGTAGATCCGCGCCTGGTAGTTGTACACGAAAATGAAAATGTATTATCTTTTGTAGGTTATTTTTATCAGTAAAATTAAAGAATTGACACCAACACACTGGGTAACTAGCACTGTGATAGTACTCTATAAGCAAACCCTGAAAGAGGTGCTACCACTTGGTAAAACTTACTATCTAATGTCTAACAACTTGACATGTATTCGTCAGTAGTAGTACGCACGACTTACTTGAAGGCCGATTGTTGTTCCGCAATACCTGAAAATAATGTGCAACATTGTTAATGAGTTTAAAATGTGCTATCACGTCTTTGTATCTAATAGGGTAGACAGAGAATTTTGGGTCATACGGCTCTGGCTCTGAGCAGACGAAGCCCAAGGCCGCCAACGGATACTTTAAGCATGATGGCGGGCCAGAAGATGGAAAAAGGAAAAAAAATTGTGATAACCGCATCGTCTAAACATGATTCGCATTTTCCCCTTCGGACTTAACTTCGTAGCTATATTTCGTAGTTCCCTAGATCGGCTTTTACGATCTGCGCGGGAAGAGAAGCAGCTGGTACATTCTAAGTTTTTTCTTTTCTCCCAGACCATCATGGACAAAGGTTTTATCAAGAGAAATGCCACTTGAAATACGGGCAAATTCTTTTTCTTAAACATGCTCTCGAAACTGTTGGCATTATTGTTGTAAAAAGAAGACACGAAGTTTGTAATTTTTGGCTCATGCATTTTTTTACCGGCCTAGGCCAGGATGAAAATTAATTCCTGGCCGGCGCTCAAAACAAGAAGACAAGAAGGAAAAGTATTCAGTATGACAAAACAATGACATTGACGTTTCAGATGACAGTTCTGTTTTTTCATTTGAAAATTTAGCGTTTAATTCCATCACTTGTTATACAGCCAATTGCTACCACATTATAAAAATACTCTCTGAGCATGATGACTCTCTATATGATCACAATTTTAGTAAATGTTGGTATAAAATCACACAAAAATATGCTTTTTTTGTTGCGAGAGAAAAAAACAATAATCTACGATATTACAGTTTTTGCTTAAAATTGGGCTGTATGGGCTATGTTTTCTTTGCACTAAAAAACGAGGGAAAACAGAGTTTTTCAGTAAACCACGTCGTGATTATATTATACTCTTTGCAGTAAACATTTATTGTTTTCGGAAAATATTTGCATATTTGGTTATTTCTTTAATTATTTCCTCACATTTATTGAGAAAAGCACGATAAAATATACTCGTACATGCCTAGGCGGGAATGGTATTTCCGGACTCGTAATTATTGTCAAAGCCTCGCTAACTCGTCCGGCAATGCCATACTTCCCGGCCTCTGCAGTAATTTACTATTCTAATAAGCTAGCTTATTTCCCGTGTAGTTCCCGCCTAGAATAGGAAATTTCTATATGTTTCTGAGCATGTCGTAAGAGACTATCACTACGCTGTCTAGGTGGAGTACGCATGTAGACAAGTTAGGTATTAAAACAATCTTCAATATAACCTTTAGGACAATGGGGCAGTAGATTCGGCAGTGTACATAGCTCTAGACCCCTCTGAAGGCGAACGGCGGGAACTTAGCTGGGGTGATGTCGAACTGGGTCCACTGGTCGTGACGGTTACATATAGAGGTAATATCGCTAAACCAGCTGATATTAATGTAAAACTAACCTTTTAAGACAGCGGAGCAATAGATTCGGCAGTGTAGGTCTTGACCCCGCTGAAGGCGAACGGCGGGAACTTAGCTGGGGTGATGTCGAACTGGGTCCACTGGTCGTGGCGGGTGCAGATAGAGGTAACATAGCTAAACCAGCTGATATTAATGGAGAACTAACCTTTTAAGACAACGGAGCAGTAGATTCGGCAGTGTAGCTCTTGACCCAGCTGAAGGCGAACGGCGGGAACTTAGCTGGGGTGATGTCGAACTGGGTCCACTGGTCGTGGCGGGTACAGATGGAGGTAAAATCGCTAAACCAGCTGATATTAATGTAAAACTAAACTTTTAAGACAGCGGAGCTTTAGGTTCAGCAGTGTACCTCTTGACCCCGCTGAAGGCGAACGGCGGGAACTTAGCTGGGGTGATGTCGAACTGGGTCCACTGCTCGTGGCGGGTACAGATGGAGTAACATCGCTAACACTTTAAGACAACGGGGCAGTAGATTCGGCAGTGTACCTCTTGACCCCGCTGAAGGCGAACGGCGGGAACATAGCTGGGGTGATGTCGAACTGGGTCCACTGGACGTGCCGGGTAAAGATAGAGGTAATATCGCTAAACCAACTGATATTAATGTAAAACGAACCTTTAGGACAACGGAGCAGTAGATTCGGCGGTGTAGCTCTTGACCCCGCTGAAGGCGAACGGCGGGAACTTAGCTGGGGTGATGTCGAATTGGGTCCACTGGTCGTGGCGGGTACAGATGGAGTAGCAGCGCCAGGCCAGCTGGAAGTTACGACGGTGCTTCACGTCACGCAGTTCTAATTCCTGCAATCAAGGATGACAAGTTTAGTTGCTAGGCAAATTAAAAACCCCGAATTTCAAGTGTTCACCCCGATAACTTTTGATCAGCGGAACCGAATTTCATAAAACATAGCTAAGAACCACCGCAAGGAAAGTTGATTTCATGTAATAAAACCGCATCGAAATGGGTCCATCCGTTCGAGAGCTAACATGCCACAGACAGATACACAAACTTATAACACCCCTCTTTTTTCGGGGGTTAAAAACTTATTTTATTCAAAGATTCAAAGATTCAAATGTTTATTCAGTAATTAGACCTTTACAGGCACTTTTACACGTCAATAAGTATAATTTATGTTACGTGTTAAGTATATTAAAATTTAATTTATTTTTAAAGAAAAGCTACCGATACCAGCGCTTCGTAACGACCACTGCTGAGAAGAAACGCCGAAAGAAACTCATTTTCACAGTATTGGTCGCCTACTCGCCAGAAGGGCTTTGTCATATTATTATAATTGTCTTTTAATTAATAAATACTTATAATATAATACAATGTTGACACATTATAACATGTAATGCTTGCGAACCAGTAAACAAACATAAATTGCGTAATAAAAAATATTAAGTAGTCAAAAAAAGCGAAGCCGAGCTGACCAGTCCCTCCCGGCAGCACCCGTTCACGAGTTGACGCACGGATCAGCCATCGTTAAACTCAACCATATTAGAGGGAATCCAACGACCCGACCAGCGACGCCACCACCGGATTGGACATTTTAGTGAGCATGAAAAACCCGAACTCGCAGACCTTGTCAAGAGAAAATATTAATTATATGTTGGTCACTTATTGATCGCAGAGCATTTACATGTTTTTACAGTAGGCTTATTATGGTAACAGAAAATGCAGCTATTTATGTTTCATGTGTGGAGTGTAATGGAAAATGTTTAGGAAGTATCCACGCGTTTTTATCTCTTAAATAATCATTGATAGTATAGTACGCATTGTTCAATAAAACTTTTTTAACATGTGTTTTAAATTGCCTATTACAATGTTGGTATAAAATCATACGAAAATATGCTTAATTTTCGTTGCCAAAGATAAACACCATATGACTGGGCTGTGTGGGCTACGTTTCCCTTGCACAAAAAATGCGGGGAAGCAGATTTTTTTCAGTAAACCATGTAGTAATTATATATACTTTTTTCAATAAACATCAATTACTTCCGATAAATATTTGCATAGTCGGTCATTTCCTTCATTGTTTCCTTCATTATTTCCTCACATTTATTGAGAAAAGCATTATACTTACCTCGGCGGGAATGTGATAGCCGGACTCGTAATTATTGTCAAAAGAAGTTGAAACCTACTCGTCCGGCAATGCCTAACTTCCCGGCCTCTGCATGTACTATTGTAATTGTGTTACTCACCACATGGAATATCTGTTCGTGCTGCTCAGGCTGGTCGCGGCGCCGCGAGCGGAAGCGCGTGTTGCTGGCCTGCGACGGCTTCTTGTCCGTGTTAGACTTCTTAATTACGATCACAACCTGCAACCGATACATACAAAAATACACATAGTAATAAAGGTGAATGTGGTTTGTCAGTGTGAGTGCGATGCCGTTGCGGGCTTCCAGTGTAAATCGGCGCTATCAGTTTAATGAAAACACCTAGGAACGACCTCCGTGGCGTGGTAGATAACACGGCAGTCCGCTACTTCGGAGGTGATTCGATCACCAGCCAGGGCAAGTCGGAAAATGACCTTTTTCAAATTGTCCAAGGTTTTTGGTGTTTATCTATAATGTATTTATTCTAAAATAACGTATGGTTGAGTTAGTATCATCCTGTTATTAGGTTGGGGCGTATATATATATATATATATATATATATATATATATATATATATATATATATATATATATATATATATATATATATATATATATATATATATATATATATATATATCTATAACTTTATAGCCTTGTGAACGATCTTGAGTCTTCTTATGAGACCCATAGAAAGATGTGTTTCAGAGATGTAATTTTTCCTTATCTCCCAAAAGCCTTAGTTGTGGGACAGTCGGGCCTTGAACTAGACGCATTGGGCCATACCATCGGCGTAATTAACATGATCATCATGCCTTCTAAGAAGATCCGTAAATACAACTATTTGGTAATGATACCTTATCTCCCATAAGCCAGTAGAGGCCTTGACCTGTCCGATCTCAAGCTAGACTCATGAAGCCATATCATCAGCGTAATTCAAGCCTACTAAGAAGATCTGTAAATACGACCATCTGGTTATGTTACCTTATCTCCCATAAGCCGGTAGTGGCCCGACATGATGCCAAGCGAGGCCTTCACTTGTCGGCTCTTGAGCTGCCCCACACAGGCAGCTGGTTCATCAGGCGTAGTCCACATGAGGACTGTGCCCTCAGGGAAGAACCTCAAAGAACAAAACAGAATAAAAATTAGCATATGTATATGTCGCAGTTGATTTGTGTAATTCGCTGTTTGATACAAGTTTATTTGCTAGGCAAATTAAAAAAACCTCCGACCGAAAATGTCAGGAACGCCATCTAATGATGAATAGCGAAACTACCCATAAGTTATTAAATCGTTTCGGTAGTTCCGTCATATATAGCGCGATCTATATTTCTTTAGGGAAAGCTCTGACTTTCAAGTTGTAGCCCCCAATGCCTTAAAAGGCTATGTAGCTAAGAACCACTGCAAGGGAAAGTAAGTTTCCTTGCATTGGTTCTTAAATCTTAGCTATGTTTGACAAAATCACGTAAAAAATCCGCATCGAAATCGGTCCATCCGTTCGAGCGCAACGATGCCGCAGACAGACACATACATTAGCGTCAAACTTATAAGTCTTATAACACCCCTCTTTTTTGTCGAGGGTTAAAAACGTAGAGCTCAGTTTTGTAAAACAACTGAATGACGTTCAGCATTTTAGTAGAACAACTAAACTTTGATACAAGGCCAGGCGCACTCCGCAGTTTGAGCTAGACCGATCTACAAACGTGGCTTATTCACAAACATAAGGATAACATTAAAAAAAAAATACAAGTGGATATTGACCGTCGCTTCGCAGACGTAAAGTATATTTTAGCTCGTTCGGTGCACGTTACTCGTAAGCTAATAAGCCGAAAGACATTCGCACCGCGTGCAAACTAATTAAGACTTTAGTACGCTGTATAAATGATAATACCTGAGGTAGCGGTAGTAGTTGACGAGGTACCAGGGCCGGTAGAACTGGTCCTGGAACGAGTTCTCTCCGTGACGCAGGTAGGTGGTCTTGCTGATGTAGCAACCGTGCAGTAAAAGCCGAGGACGGGAGATGTACATGTCGCGCCAGGACGCGAAGCCGCAACTGCGCGGGGTGCCGCACTCGATGCCCCAAGTCCTGTGTAGACCAACATCACATACATTCAATTAAGGGAACATACCCATACCAGGCCTGTGTCACTCCCCGTTTAGGTATCGAAAATATACCTACATTATTACTAGACGCGCAGCGACCACACCGGAGAGGAAAATTCAGTTACATGAATCGTTTGTCTAGAATAATAAAAATGAAATTAGCTAGCAATGGATGTCTAGGTATCTAAACGAAGAGTTGAGGAGATCTGACGCAAGCTAAATTAAATCATAGCGCTAACCACATTGAGTTGATATTTCTTTGAATTTCTTTTATAAATAAATAAATATATATATAATAGGGACAAATTACACTGATTGAGCTAGCCCTAAAGTAAGTTCGAGACTTGTGTTATGGGATACTAACTCAACGATACTATATTTTATAACAAATACATATATAGATTAACACCCATATTGTAAACTTTTATGCGTAAGACTTCTGTATATGAATACTAGAACTTATTCTGTGCCCATACTACGTGACCCTTTCAAGGGGTCTTCAAAATACCTCGCGTGGTCCACAGAGGCGGAGGGGGGCGAAGTTATGTTTTCGTCACGTAGTCAAAATCCTCTATGTAAATCTCACGCTTTTTCGAGCTTAAGGTACATATTACAAATATTAAATACATAATTACAAATATTATAGCGTACAGCGATTAGCATTTTTACAACTTACAGACACATAGTGCATTTGATGAAGATGTTTTCCTTGATTTATGATCGATTTTTGAAGTGAAAACTTCTTTAGCGGCGTTGTACACTTTTTTGTAATAGGTAAAAAATGTTAAACTCGCGTCAGGGCGTCAGGGCGTCAGGACACGTGACCTGATCGAAAATTCGTAAGACCGATGGAAAGTATCCCCCTCTCTTTCTACGGCACGGCGAAAATGTATGCCTGCGCGTGCTGTTTCGTTTAGGCGGCGAAGGGCGCTTGCGCGAATGTTCGTGTGTGTTTATGTTACAGCGTGCCACGCGCATTCATGGAAGTGCACAACGTTATTATTTAAGTTTTCACTTCTGCCGGCACTACCAGAGTGCATGCCGTCGTTTTTTTTTATGGATGTGCTACTACTAACTACTCTTGGCCCTCACGCAGCAAGCAGAGTAATGAACCAAAAATATTTTTGTTTGCAAAAATGATTTAAAATCATTGAATTGTCACGTGAAAACTAGAGGGGCGTATACTACGGATGGTCACCGAAGGCGGGAAGGGGGGAAGAAAGTGAAAAAATGTGTCACGTAGTATGGGTATGTTTCCTAATCTATTTTTCCCATACTCCGTTTTTTGATCAAGGAAATAAATATCATTGGAAATAGTCATAGGGTTGAGATTTTTTTGTATTAGTGCCCTATGGGGCCGCTTATGGGATGAAAGGTAGGAGTCTAAAATTAGTAAAGGTCTAAGAAACTGTTTTTATTGGATGTCTCTTTGACATTTCGCAGACTAGCATTAGGCCTAAAATATTCCCTAATACAAGTTGCAAAGCTTTTTATACCTATGAAACTTATGGAAATCGGGTAGTTGTAGCATGGGCACATAATAACTCGCGAGGAAGATCATATGACCCAAAAAGTGATGAAACAATAGAGGAATAGGATGAAACGATATATGATCAAAAATAAAATATTCAATATAAGCAAAGAAATGCACAATAACAATATCAGAATTAATAGGGATGTGGACTAAAAAAATATATTAAAAAGTATGGTATACGTATTTTTTTCTTTTTTCTGATTAGTAAATAATGAAGAAGATACAGTGCATTAAAATTTTGCGTGACCACGATCAGCTACTACGACTTTAAACCAAAGACGTACTAAATCACTCCCACTCCGAAACTTCGAAGCGGTGTTGATCTTTGTGATTTTTTTGTACTTTTCCAAAGGAAATAATATGGGTCCTTTATTTTTGGATAATCTAGTCTAGTTGATGAACTAATTAAAATAATATATTTGTTACCTAGTCCACATCCCTATTACGAGAAATTTGGAACCTTATGCAAGAGAAGAGGAATGCATATAATGCCTGATAGCAAACCTGAGGCACAGCTCCCGGTAGAGGTCCCCCTGGCGCGCCAGCACGTACAGGCCGCGGCAGGAGGCGGCGGCCCGCTCCAGCGAGCGCGCGTCCAGCTCGCCGCCCACCACCCAGCGCAGCAGCAGCAGCACCAGCTCGCACGGCAGCCACGACAGGTGCCCGCCCTGCACACAACCTCAACATTCATACTTGTCCCGCGCGTCCCCGTTCCTCGTCCCCGCACCTCTCGCCTTGTAGTGGGTGTTGAGCAAGCGGCTGCAGGCGCTTACACCCGCCTCGACAAAGAGTGAGAACGTAGGAGAGATGCGGGGACGGGGAACATTAAGAAATCCCGTTTTGGATGTAATACTTATAAATACTTGTATGTATACTGTCCCTTGAAACCCGCATGACAATTATTAATGCCATTTCCTATTGTTACTGGTATTTTACAGTCTTGAACGATTAATTCTATGACATTAATGCGACAGTTCACGACTTCACTGGATACAGGTAGAGACCAAATATTTTCATTATGTACATGTAGACCGCTTCCGGTATTTTCTGCAATGTTGCTCAGGTATTTTGACAATCTAGTTTTGTAGGTGTCCTCCGCTACGCTTGGCGATCGAAAGAACGCCATTCCCTTTTTTACAATTTTACTTGTTTATTTTATTTAATTTATGTCCCTTGCCATCCCAGTGCGGATTTCACGTTAAATTTATGGACAACTAGCTGATGCCCGCGGCTTTGCCCGCGAACATTTTTGACAATCACACGGGAACCTCACATTTTCAGGGATAAAAAATATCACTTGTGTTATATATCCAGGTAATAAGCTATCTGCCAAACATTTCAATCCATACAGCCATTTTTGCGTGAAAGAGTAACAAACATCCAAGAAAGGCATTGGCAGTTATTTGTTGTTGTTGTTAGTTAGCAAAATAACTGTTGACAGAAAGACAATTTATATTAACTTTCCGAAAACTTTTGAGAGTAAATAACAACGTTTTGTATAATAAATAATTACAAAAAACATATGTTATGTTATGTCATAAGGCATGCACGAAAAGATAACTAGGTATCAAGGATTAAATTTTTATCGAATAAATTTAGCACAAATAAACAAAACTTTTCATATTATATCTGGCATACCACAAGGATCTCATTTGGAACCTCTCCTACTCCTACTGCTCACCTTAGTAGGCACCTCAGGTTCACACAGTGACCCCTTCCTGGCCAGTATGCGCTGCAGCCGAGCCAGCAAGTTCTCACCCTCGATCCACTCTTCATCTTCATCGTCGGTATGATTATTATTGACTGCTGGCACCTCTTCTGGTTCAGATTCCACTGAAATTTTAATATTTTTTTTAAATACTTTAACGCTTAACACATTCATTTTAATGTAAGGTGTTAGCTGTCGCGATGTTGGCTGCATGATAGTCGCCAAATTTTTGAAAGCAACGCCAATCTTAATAACAGATTGATTACAAAAAGCTGTGGCCATAGAGCCAAGGTGCTTTACCCCTAGGCACTAGCTTGCACAAACACAAACTTATATATCACAAAATAGAATCTTGCCGCCCTGACCTATTGGTACCAGTCCGACGCTGAAAATGGAGCTAACTTAACGCTTATGCATTATCTACCTAGTTTGCTATTGGGTCATATCAGAAAATTGCTAGAAAAGAAAGGTGCACATGGTAATTACGAATATTATCTTCATAATTACATATTATCATTATCACAATTATATCAGCCACAAGAAGCCCACTGTTGGACATGCCGACATAATACATCTAATAAATTTAAATAATTAACGAACTAAAAATTCTTACATTCAGGCGCATCCCTGAGCTCTGAACTCTCGTAAAGGCGGCTCTCCACATCGGGAAGGATCGCCATTGCTCGCTTGTAGTGCTGGATCGCCTCATACACATCTCCCCCTCGCTCTAGCTCGACGGCCCGCATAAATAACAGCTTTGCCTGGACAATCAAAAATATTAGATGACTATACCTCTATAGCTAAGTATCAAATACAAAAGTACACACACTATCAAGTAAATAAATATATATAGGGAAAAATTACACTGCTTGAGCTAGCCCTAATGTAAGTTCGAGACTTGTGTTATGGGATACTAATTCAACAATACTATACTTTATAAGTTATAATTATAACAAATACATATATAGATTAACACCCAAGACCCAGGACAATTTGAAAAGGCCATTTTCCAACTTGCCCTGACCGGGGTTCGAACCCGGAACCTCTGGGTGGCGGACTAGCATGGTGACCACTACGCCACGGAGGTCCTCAAAAATAAATTCTTTATCCCTAGGGCTTAACTCAAACTGGAAGGGAAGCGACGGGCAGGGCACTTTCACTGTCAATCCATATTCACCTTTAAGGCAGGTTTAGACGAAGACTATTTTGAGACGCCTAAATTACGGCGCCAGTGTCAACCGTACAGCACATCTTCAGACCGTTTAGAGAATGACTATTTTCAGGCGCCTAAATCTCGCCGCCAGTGACCACCAAACCGACACTAGTCGTTTACATGGTGCCTTTTCAGTATCAGTCATTAGCAAAATAGGCGCGGGGGCAGCGAGAGACGCGGGCGGAGGTCACTGGCGCCAAAAAATAGGCGCGTGTTCTATTCTGTGCCAGCGCTGGCATGCCGCGAAAAAATGGCGCCAAAAGTGTTTATACGGTGCCTTTCTTAGGCGCCGTAATTTAGGCGGCTGAAAATAGTCTTCGTCTAAACCTGCCTTTATTTTTATTTATGCGATGCACAATCTAACATGAACAAAACAAATGTCTCGCGGCTTCTCGCGACTGCCAGCGGCGCCAAACGGCTGAGTTTTTTCAAGCCATTCTATGCATCTCATAGATAGAAATTAAGGTGAATATGGTTTGACAGTAAAGTAGGTTGCCCGACACTTCTCTTCCGGTGTGAGTTAAGCCTTAACCTCTCGTATGCTGATGCGTAGATCTAAGCGAAAATACATTTTTAACTATTATGTCTGGTATTCCGGCATAAAAGTGGTTAAGAGGCAGAAAGAGCAAAGGCCACTTTTAGCATGATCGTGGGCAAAAAATGGAAAAGTAGAAGTGGCAAATCAACATAATATTTATTTTTGTAAAATTGAATGTATCATCTAAGGCCATAGTTACAAACTGGCGTTTTTTTGAAGTCTTACTATCGGAAATGATGATAACATTGACCAAACCTTGCTCTGAATCCTGTGAAAATGACAAAGTTGTGGTAGGCCTGTGTCACTCCCCTTTTGGGTATCGAAAATATACCTACATTATTACTGCTCGCGCGGCGACCACTCCGGAGTGGTAGATTCTGTTATATGAATCGTTTGTCTAGAGTAAAAAGAATTAAATTGGCTTGCACTGAATGTCTAAGTATCTAAATGAAGAGGTGCTGAGCATGCGAGCTAAAATTAAACCATATCACTAACCACATTGAGTAGATATTTCTTTGAATTTCTTTTCTGAGTAAGGCTTTTGTATGTGAGTACTAGTACTTATTCTGTGAGCCTGTGCAAAATGATAATGTTATGGCAAAAACATACCATATCCTCTTCTGATTGGGGTTCAACCAGTTGCTCTATCTTCTGCTCCGGTTTATGCTCAGGCTGGGGAGTAGGTGTTGACTCCAGCTCCCGTTGCCATTGCTGACGGAATGCTGACAACTCATCTTCTGGTTCCTTTGGCTGAAACAATACAGGAATTATTTAAATAAATAAAATAAAATAAGCCTTTATTACTGTAACATTACATGCATTTTAGAAATCTTACATTTTTTTTTAACAATATTTACTCGAATCGTAGATAGTTGTATTTGTAGCTGGTTTTTCGTTTACAGCTTGTCCTTCGACAAAGGCCTTCTGTAAAGCTTTCAATGTCATTCTATCTTTTGCGATGTGTCTCCATTCTGGACCAGCTATCTTTTTAATGTCGTCTTCCCATCGTTTACACTGTTTGCCTTTGTTTCTTTTACCATCTCATGGGTACCATTCCGTCACTAGTCTCGTCCACTTACCTTTATCTTCCCTTAACATGTGTTCTGTCCATCTCCATTTCAGGCGTTTGTATACGGTATGTATGTTTTTAAATTTAGTTTTGCTTTTTATACTTTGTAGCCTTATCTTATCCCTTCTTTTGACTCCACTTACACTTCTTTCCATTCCATTTTGACATACTTGGATTTTTTTAAGTTGTTGTTGAGTAAGTGCCCATGTTTGACTTTCGTACAATAAACATGGGAGGATGCAAGTGTCGTATACTTTTCTTTTTTCTTTCATGGGCATGACCTCGTTCAGGGACCAAAATCGCTTCCAGCTGTTTGATATACTTCTATCTATTTCTTTTTGCATTGTGTCTTCTGGAGATATTAGATGACCTAAGTATATATACTCGTTGTCATATTCTATTCGTCCACCATTTACTTCAACGTCTTTTTCGATTGGATTTGTTTACCTATCGTTTTCGACATGTCCATTGACAGGCCGACCTTGATACTTTCATCTGATAGTTGTTGTAACATGTCTTGCAAATCATCAGGAATTATTCAATACTAATATTATAAATGTAAAAGTGACTCTGTCTGCCTGTCACCGCTTCATGCTTCAACCACAGAACCGATTCAGATGAAATTTGATATGGATATAGTTTGAGATCTGGGGAAGGACATAGGATAGCTTTTATCCCAAAAATGATCCATTGAGGAAATGAAAAAGGGAGTGGATCTTTGTATTGGGAATTCTACTTCGCCAAGTGTACAATAATGCAGACGAAGTCACAGGTTAATGATAGTCTTTCAATAAAATGTTTTATTCTACACTGCATCATCATCATCTATAAATGACATTTTCCAAACAATGAACTATAATACATGAAAGCATAATATAAACTGCAAAGTATAACCACATCAAAAGAACATTCAAATAGGCAGTCCTTACAAACTACATCTCTCTTTCCATCAATTTTATTACTGATGCTAGTTCATGCAAATTGCTGGGCCAATCAGTAGCTGCTGTATGACGCTGCGTCATAGCAAACATTGGTTGACAGTAGACCCAGCTTCATGTGACTTGATAGTAACTTTATACAATTTTTGCAGAGGATATTTTGCTCGATAAATGTTTGAAGTTACTCTTCCATAGTATTATAGTTCTCTGCTTCCAAAGTGCAGTGGCTCAAGAAAAGTGTCACTGGTAGTCGCACTTATTCAGATAACATTAAACTTGTATTGTAAGTAAAATTGTAGTGACTTTTACTGTCAAATTTACAAAGAATGCTTTAATTACATACCTCCAAATCAAGGTTTTTCAAGTCATCAGTGACTCCATCAGCGAAAATTGAGGACGAAGAGTCCTCGGGTTCCTCTCCCTCACAGTCTCCACTGCCAGCACCATCAGACCCTCCTGTGGCTGCCTACAACATAAAACTTGTTACTGATGATTTTACGAGGAAATTCGCAATGAGTGATATGCATTGGTTTCTTTCTTGTTTATTGTGGTAGTTGAAATCTGAAAGCAACATTAAAATTTAGGCAAGTTAGGTATTTGTTTTGTTTTGATTCAATAAAATATTACTTTAAGTACATATACTGTCTCCATCATCCGAGCGTATTCCCGGTTGCATCCTCAGCAGTAACGCTTCAGAGCCCGGGGTCCGCTACCTATCCAAGGAGATTTGACGAGGTTACTGGTTTTTACACAGAGCGACTGCCGTCTGACCTCCACAACCCAAAGGGCAAACCAGGAACCAATCCTTGGATAGATTGATGATCAAACGCTAGGTGGCGTTCGGGACCCACAGTTTTACGTGCCTTCCGAGACACGGAATCATCTTTCTTTTCGGATAATCAGGTGATTCAAGCCTGCAATATCCTATCCAGACTGGAAACAACTTTTAACACGTTGTAAGTACATATACTGTCTATATAGTTATAAACTTTGTTTTATGAGCATGTCCTCCTCAGGAAAATGCGTAGCGAAAGATCTTATCATAAGAATAGTAGATAAATCGGTTATGAACAAAATTATATATATTTTTAGAAACCTTGGAACAACATCAATATGCATTAAAAATTCAAGGTATGCAAGGGTAATCAGATGAAATCTTTTACCATATTTGAATCTCAATTTTTGTTTCTTATTGAATACGATTTAACTTAGAAATTATGAAGGTTATTATGTGTTATCATGGTATAATTAAAACTCGTAACCCGCAAGAAAAGTGCGACAAAAATATTTTTTTATTATTTTCACGGCAACTGACGGATAATATTGACAATTTGACGATATGACATTGACAATAGTTGGTTAATGCCTAGAAATTGTCTGTATTTAAAGAAAAGCCAAGGCCTGCTTCAGAAAAAAATAGATAGTGAAGTCACCGCTGTCGTTTGTTGATTTGTCATGTCATCGGTTGTCACTGTCAATGTCAAAGACCTTTGAAACGATATAAAGCAGGAGGCTAGAAAAGAAATCAAAAATTATTTTTATAGAAAATGTAATGATTATTAGAATTCGTAAGCTAAATCGTATCTCAACACATTCCGTTTAATATTGCTTTGTGATTGATCCTCTTTTACCTCTACACATAACAAAATGGTAAGTGTACATTTTGCACGGCTTTTTCCTACAACCATGGGGTGGGTGTGTTTCAGACTTTCAGCTCAATTTTTTCTAATATATGACTTGGCTTGTATTCCAGATGCAATTCATGCTGCTATTCAGCCGACAAGGCAAACTGAGGTTACAGAAGTGGTACGTGGCGCACCCGGACAAGTTGAAGAAGAAAATAACGCGTGAATTAATCACCACGGTGCTGGCGCGGAAGCCCAAGATGTGCTCGTTCTTGGAGTGGAAGGACGTCAAAGTTGTATACAAGAGGTAAACCTTAAATTATAATTATCTGTAAAACTTAAATTGCTCCAGTAAAGAATGTGATAGGTACAGTATTGATCCATGTTTGGTACTCATTGGATATATATTATTTGAGGTATTTCTTTAGTATCCTGCTGCAGAGGGGGAGGGACTGGGGAGGGGTAGCGGGAAGGGAAGGGAAGGATGAACTCTCCCCTAAAGGGGGGAGGCATGGAAACGCTTAGTTTCTGGTGATCATTGGTTTTTTTCACGCAGCTCGCTACGCTCCTTCGCACTTCTGTGCTATAAAAAAACACTCTAAGAGTAGGACAGACAAGACTATGTGGAGTCAGGGTAGGCTAATTCGGTTCCGCCACTAATTTCGTAGACATGTTGTTTAGATATAAGTTGTTATTTAACCTCACTGAATTTTAAATCTTAATTTTTGAAAAACTATGCATTTTCTCGCTAAAATCAGCTAGGATAGGCTTGAAGAGAATAATAGCAATTGATTGAACCCACAATTACCCAGAAATTTGTGCCACAGGATACTTAAGTCAACCCTTATTTGATGTTCCCTGTAACATATACCGTGTACTGATTCCTGGTCTTTCAATGAATTTCACGAACAGGCAAATGTTTGTCCTCATACTAATAGGTAATTGTTAGTGGGTGTGCATAACACTGTCTCTGTGTTTGTGACGATTATTATTATAAACTTATTATTTTCAGAGGTTTTCTCGCCATTCTATTATGTCCGTCTTCTTCTTTTTCTGCAGGTCTGATTGCCCTTTGGCAAAGGCTTCCTCCAGCCTCTTCCACTCCTTTCTGTCTCATGCCACTCTATGCCAAGTCTTTCCTGCCACCTTGCTTATGTCGTTGCCCCATCTCGTCTCTGGTCTTCCTTCTTTTGTGACCATAATAAAAAGTATTTTATTAGCTTA
This sequence comes from Acrobasis suavella, assembly GCA_943193695.1. NCBI lineage: Eukaryota > Metazoa > Arthropoda > Insecta > Lepidoptera > Pyralidae > Acrobasis > Acrobasis suavella. Next base: position 3,329,440 of record OW971940.1, read on the forward strand.
TAATTTCCAAAGTTTATAGATCAAAAATGAAGTACTATATCAAGAGTCACTTAAAACTTTAATCAGTACCATTTATTAGGGTTCCGTACCCAAAGGGTAAAATCGGGACTAAGACTGTTGTTCATCTCTCGGTCTGTTTGTCACCAGACTGTATCTCATGAAATGTGATAGCTGAACAGTTGAAATTTTCAGTTGATGTATTTCTGTTATACTAGTAATAGTACTACTAGTATAGCAACAATTACTAAAAACAGAATAAAATAAATATTTAAGTGGGGCCCATATAACATACACGATTTTTTACAGATAATGGCATGGAACCCTTCGTCCGACTTGCACTTGGCAGGTTATTTACAATTTGGCTTGATCAATAAAATCACCTTTAACAACTAATACTTGTCTCTATACTCGTTAAAATTATTGAAAGATGATTATTTTGCAGATATGCATCACTGTACTTCTGCTGCGCGATGGAGCAGGAGGACAATGAGCTGCTCACACTGGAGCTCATTCACCGATACGTGGAACTGCTGGACAAGTACTTTGGCAGTGTATGTATTTAGTTACAGTTGTCTTTTTTGCTTTTGCCCATTGTGTGTTCTATTATTTGTTAGGATAAGATAAAAGTTTTATCTTATTTCATGATGAACATAGATCAGATAAGGAATAGGATACATATTACCTAATTAACTTAGGCTTTAGGCTAACAAAATATAAAAGCGGCTTCAGGCTGAATTTCAGAAATGCATAATAAATCAGATGTAATTGTGTAACTAATTGGATGTATTTTTTATTCCACAAAGTAGATATTAGTATCACAAAATCGCAGATTTTTATTCAGTACAAAAAAATGCCAATACCTCAACTTTAGGTATATAAGTATCCAATTATTAAATCTCTGATGCTTTGTACATCTGACGTATTTATCTACCAGTTTGTAGGTAGCCTTTTACTTTGCATATCTACAGGGCACCAATGGGAAGCAGAAAAATCTGGGACCATTAAAAGATCTGGCTGTAGTTTTATGACCAACCACTACTAATATTTTCCTATTTGTGGCCAGATATTTGTGCTTATGGTCCTTTAGTCGCCTCTTAAGAGAGAAAGAGATGGAATGGACATACTTTTGTTGGAAACACCATGGCAAACAGTTTATTTATATGATGCTACATCTTACAGAAAAGGGGCATGTCTTTTGCTACGATCCTTGCAAACGTCTTTTGCTTCGTCAACACTAATTACTCTTTTCACAAATGCTCTCCGGTTATAGAGCTCCTTACTTCAGAACATCTGCAATTTGGTCGCAGAACTTTCGTCAAGGTCGACCCGGTCCCGTTTTCGCATCAACATCAGCAAATTTTAAATTTAAAAAATGTTAATGTTAGTATCAGAATCAAAAAAAGAAAGAAAGAAAATCTTTATTCAGCAAACAAATCAATAACTAAATATCATACATCAGGTGTGCGAGCTGGACATAATCTTCAACTTCGAGAAGGCGTACTTCATCCTGGACGAGCTGGTGCTGGGCGGCGAGCTGCAGGAGACCAGCAAGAAGAACGTGCTGAAGGCCATCGCCGCGCAGGATCTGCTGCAGGAGGTCAGTAGTCAGGACAATGAACTGGTGTAATCAGTTCATCTCACTGATCCAATGTAACATACCATGGTCTTCTCATACTATTGTTTGTTTGTTAGTAAAACTTTATTGTACACATACATATAAAAATACAATTTAAAAAAAGCACAGTACAAAGGCGGACTTATCCCAGTTAGAGTTCTGTTTCAGTCAACCTTGATTTGAAGGTCTATTATACTTGATATGTAATGATAGTTATAACTATCATCCTTGGATTTTTTTTTATTATATGTGGATGCATATCTGCCTCCCTCCTAAATAATATAAAAAAATTGAAATATAGAAACATCAAAAAAAATATATATATAAATATATTATTAGTAACACATATACATCGTCAAGAGGGATCCTGACCATCTATAGGTGTTACTACTACCTGTCAGTGTTACCCACCGCAACTAATATTTTTTTTGATGTTTCTATCCATCAATATTATTTAAGAGCTATGCCCTTATCAGTGGGGTATGAATTCTTTGGGATTTTTGTTTGATGTTTCTATATTGCTCCATTTTTAGGATTCCGTAGTACCTACAAGGAACCCTTATAGTTTCGCCATGTCTGTCTGTCTGTTTGTCGGTCTGTCCGTCCGCGGTTTTACTCAGGGACTCTTTAAGTACTAGAAAGCTGTAATTTTGTTTTATTTTTTTAGGGTAGCTCCCGTAAAAGTAAAGTAGGAGTCATTTTTTTTCTTGACTAACTCATCGTGTGGGGTATCGTTGAATAGGTCTTTCAAAAATATAGTGAGCTTGTCAACATCATTTGTCGATTAATGGATCCGTTTCTAAAATATTTGGTTTAATATGCAAATTTTTGTTAAGAGTCAGGTGTCCCCCCCATCTATCTTTTAAATGGTTATATATGGACATGTGAAAAAATTCACAGCAGTAGTACATATAACGAAGTTTAAAGGAAAACTGTCAGAGCTAAGTAGGAATTACAAATTAAAAAGTTAAAAGCGACTGACTTATAAAATGTACTCGGTAAATGAAAAGTTCATACAAATTCAAAAGAAAATTAGTTTTTACACGTTTTTAATGGCGTAAACTCAAAGTGGGCATTCGCAACTACGGAACCTTACACAGCGCGTGGCCCGACACGCACTTGGCCGGTTATCAATTCTTGTATCAATAATTCACAAATGAAAAGTATCAAAATTTAAAAAAAAAGTAGTAAAAATTTAATAAAACGTACATGTTAATTGTGTTGTGATTTATAAAATCAAGATCGAGTAAGGCACACCCTTGGTATGTTATATTGGGATCAATTTATAAATATTTACCAATTTACTTAAATTTTGTGTATATTCAAGGTTTCAAATTAGGCGACAAAAAGTTTTTTTTTGTATTAAAAAAATGCAATCTCGTAGTTTATAATAGGTGCAGGCAGGTATAGGAAAATGGTATGTTGACAGATGGTTTGTCTGAATGAAAAAATGGTAGTTCAGCCCCAAAATGAAGTACTCTTATGCTCGATTATGTGCCAGTTAGTTTATTATTTCTAGAAAATTGTTGAAATCTCAACTGCTTTCTCAACTACGGGAGATTGACCAGTTCTCCAGTGCATTTAACAAATAAGTCTAGTCTTTACATATCTTAATAATGACTTGCCTACTTTGGCATTCAAGTCGTCTTGCAAAGTTTCGTTCGAAACTAGCTTTTCAAAATTATGGATATTTTTTTTCATTTGGTGCGCTTATTGCACTAAGTTCATAGGAGTTATGATCCGAATGCACGGTAAAAAGTCTATCTTAGAAAAGTAAATACTTCTAATAGTTCTAATTAATTTCAAATATTTTTGCAAGTATTTAGTATAAATGACATGATGACTGGAAAAAATATTTTCAGCCCATCGATTAGATTATTAAAAAAGATTGTACATGTATTTTTCCTTTTTTCTGAGAAACAGAAAATTACAAAGATACAGAGCATTTAAATTTTGCATGACGTCACGCCTAAGCACGATTTTTACATAGCGGTGACGTCGCAAGTCACCACTCTGGAACTTAGATGCTCCGTATCTTTGTGATTTTTTTTTTTAATAATCTGAAAAATATGCGTGCTTTATTTTTGGGTAATCTAAAAGACGGACTAATTAGAATAATACTATTCTGACCCTGTCGTTATCCCTGTTGCCAAATGGTACACATATTGCTATCGCCATGTGCATGACTTTCATTGAAAAGTCAATAACGTAAATCAAGCATTAAACATTATATTATACTGTTTATAATTTGTAAGGCGATTTGAATGCCTCGCTATCTTGATATAAGAGTATTTTAACTGTAAATTGAAGTGGACCAGTATAGGACAGTGGCCTCGGTAGTGCCTTTCGATGTATTAGATACACTGTGTGACGTAGGAGCACTGCCTTACATCATTATCTAATTAAGAATAATAACGACATATCAGCTTCTAACAAACATTCGGACACAGTAATTCACTCAATAATCTTAATCTAATACTCCGTTATTTTAGAAAATAATTGTGCACATGCAGCTTCGTCTTACTGCTACTTACATGCTAGTTTTAATATCTTTAGATTTATAGGTACCTCACAATAAACTACCTATTATTTTAGATCACCAGCACCTAATGTTTTCCCATCAATAATATGACTATAAGTAAAAACACCGCTAATCTCATACAGCATTATCTATACACTGTGTACCTCAAACATTTTCTTAGAATTTAAAATTCGTAATTGGATCGAATTGACAATCCCATTATTACAATAACTAACACTGCACTTTAACAACTTTATTGTGTTGTCAACACTGTGTTTGTGGCTTTGAGTCTTTAAGTGAGGGTGTAAGGGGGGGGGGGTTATTGGCGAGTACAGATGCATATGTGAAGTATCAAAATCGGGTACAGATGCTATTATATACAGTACCAGTACCTATCCGTACATGCGATGTTATATGGTACAAACTTCAGTGTTGGGTACAAACGCCAGTATTGGACAGATGAATTACCCTTTCATAATATCTAGTTATTTTTGTTTTGTACTCGCCAAAAACAACTTGGACCACGTTTAAAAGATGTGGGAAGTAGCAATGGATTATGGAAAACCCACATAGCACGCCCCTTGCTACGCCCTTTCATATTCTGTAAACGAGGCTCTTTAGTCCTGTATCCACAAAATAAGAGAAGGACGTATTTAAAAAGCAATAGTGCGTTCGCGTTTTCCTAACTTATCATTCTGCTGATGTATTGACTTTTTTTGACACTTGTCCTTCCACGATTCTTCAGCGGATACAGGGCTCAAAGCTAATATGTAACGTTTCATGTGATGTGCATGCTCGCGGGGCGGGCCCGTCAGGACCTCAACGACGGGTTGTTGCACTGAGCTCGCCCGCACAGCCGCACACGCAACGCGCACTCGAATCTGTTCGAATTTCTCTAATTCTGTAGTGTTTTCTGCTTTTGCCTTACCATTCGTAGCCGGTGTATATGCTGCTTTTATTTTATGTTTGATGCCAATGTTGCATGCTATAACGCCGAAGATTTTATGTCACAAGCAAGACAATGAATGAGTGTTTATTGTCAACATCATTTTAGAAGTTTATACTTTATGTAGTTTTTTTGGTTGCAAAAGATATAGTTTAATCATCTTTCAACGAATTTACATCGTATTCAATAAAGATATGTATTAGATACATTTTTGTTTTCGTAGTAGCTATTTAATAGTTGCATGCGTATAATATGTAATAACAACTATCAGAACATACATTATCGAACACAGAAGCTGAAGCGTTAGTGATATTTTATTTAATCTCAGTATTTTATCAAAAAATCCAGTTATTATTATTGTACGTTAGAATAGGTGGTAGGAGTCAATTGTTAAGTAGTCGATGTAATTATATATCTTTCGTCGCTTTATATTTGTGTAGTTAACATACTATAATTGTACTGAGGTTATTGCTCTACCATAACAACATTTATCAAAAATTTTGCACATTTTTTATTTCTAAATGATTTTTCTATGACAATACTTAATGGTGGAGCAACGGCTTTTTCTGGTGATGGTATGGCTGTTCATGCATTTATTGTAATGGGATGTCGAAATACAGTGATTTTATCTGGAGTTCTGTTTTCTTGCATGAACCTAATCCCATCCTTTGCTGTAGCATGATTTCGATTCGTTGGAAATTCTAAATCTATTCGATTGAAACTTGAATAAGGCAAGACGATTAACGATGTCAGAAAATTAATACAAAAAATTTGTAGCATCATGCATTGTAATTCGTGCTACGGCCTTAATTTTAAAGTGGTGTGGTGGGAGGCAACGTTGCTTCGCGTAAAATTAAAGTGAAACGTAGTTTTGGGAAATGTACTTAGGGTGTGCATGACATGAAAATGCACGTTATGCACGTGATGGACTGCCCGTCTCACAGAACATGTGTTCGACAGAGATGGGTTGAATCATAGTCTTTCGTTTGCTTAGTGTGTGACAAAGACGGGCTGATTTCGGGCATGTATCATGGGATAATTTAGGTTATGCAATTCAGATTTAAGGGGTACCTGAATTTTTCGGTTTCCAGTGCTGCCCATTTGAAATAAATCACTTAAAAAAAATTAAAAATTTTCTTTTTATCTGTTTACAGTGAGAACATGAAGCTTTTCTACGCACTTTAGTAAAAAACGCCCCGTTTTGGCTTATGTGCGTAGAAAAGCTTCACTTTCTCACTTTAAACTGTAAACAGTAGTTCATTAAGTTTGAAGGGTTATCTAGGGTTTGATCAATACAAGATTTTAAATGATATATCCTTTTCCTTTCAAATGCGGGTAGTACTGGACCCCGAAAAATTCAAATAGCCCCTTAATAATTAATCTACCAAAAATCACTGTTCATCAAATATTTATAGTTTTTAAAAAGGGTCTTATTTTTAAACTTCAGAATAACATAATAACAGCATGCTTCATCTTTAAATAACCGTTTATATCTGCTGTTTATATGCTACGCCATCTCACAAACTTTCATAACCTTGGAATTCGTAAAATACAAAAATTGCCTGGCAACTTGTATTTTTAAAGACACAATTTTTCAAAATTTTGCTCAACCATAAAAAAGGGGAAACGGAGGGAGAAAAAGTATTTGTCCTTAGATGATTAGTTATTGTGTTAGGACGAGACGGTGGATGCGGCGCTACGCGAGGTGGGGCTTCTCTGAGGATGGCGACGGGCCCCCGACAAGAAAAAAAGGACGACTGATGCTGACTCCGACACGCTTGATTGAAAAAGAGGACTATTATTCCTTAAAACTTTAGAGTATTCTTGTCCTTAAATAATTTTGATCAGTGGACAACTCATTCAATCCGAAGTTGTACGAGTATCCTAAAAGATTTAGTTTAAATTATGTATTTACAACAAATGAACTGCAGATTTCCATAAAGAATGTAAATGTACGGTCGACACATACTTGAAGCTACTACTCGGCCCGCTAATATGCAAAGCGTTTCTTAAGAGACCAAAGGCATATACTATACACGGTGATTTTTAAATGGTTTTGGAGCCGAAGGCCACTTCATAAGGATCGTTAGTAAGACGTAATTAGGTTCTCAAAATGAAAATTATTCAGAAACAAAATATGTTGACTAAAACTCGATGGTAAAATCGTGAGATCAATTAGTAGCACCGCCGCGCGCCGCGCCGGCCGGCCGGCTAGATTTCGAGTTCATTGGGGTCACGCGTCAGTTTTTAAAGGACGTAACTATGTGGTCTCGATCGAATATCATTTTCGCAACTTTTTTATCTTGTTATACATACATTTTTATAACGTATATGGTTATAGGAATTTATTTACTACATGACATTATTTTTTCCAAAACCAAGTCAGCGTGTATAAAATTGCCAGTTCCATACAAAATATCAGGTCAGCTCAATAGCTTACTTTGGGTTTTTTTTTCAAATGAAATCTTTTAGGTCTTAACGATATTAGTCGCCCCCTTCAAGCATGCGCTGACCATACTATTACATCCAGTATTAAAGTGGGTAATATCGGTCACACTATGCTATCTCGCGTATTTTAAGACCATAATTGGGCCCAATGAGGCCGTGTTTTCATCTTAAATAAGCCTAACATAAAAAAATTGACATTTTTGAACAAGGCTGCAGTAATTTAAAACTTGGGTTCGTTGTTAATCTTCTTTTTGCGCGGTTGTGTAAAGAAAATTCGTTGATCTGTATATACTATACATATAGTCAACATAATTCTGACCACAAAGCGACCAGTGGGTTTAGTTTACTGGTGCGTGAGATCCATAAATAATCAAATAAATTTTTTTCACCATATTATAAGTACAGTGCTACTGTGCAATAGATAGGTACTATTGTTTCTTCTTTAGGTTATAAATATTAGGCTAGTATTTTCCAAATACAGCTGCAATGATATGGTATCCTAATAAAATGGTTATAACATTTTATGAATGGATATTTTAAAAATGACGCACAACACAAAATGTATCAAAAAAATTAACGTAAGTATATTATAATAATTCGCACTTATATGTTCAAGTATTTTGTTTTAATGTGGAGTTTAACCACATCAGCACGTTAGTGTAGTTAACAAATATCGACTTAAAAATGTTATTTATGACCCATTTTTGTTCTGTTTTTTAATGAGAGTGACTATGACTATTTTATTAATATTGTTATCAAAGAAAACGAATTATCTTTAAGTTAATGTCGAATTTATATTCCTTATATTTTTTTCCTTTATTTTAAGTGATCCCATCGTATAATAGAAAAATTTGCTAGTACCAATACGTTATTTTCCTACCTAAGTAAATGCTTAGAATTAATAAGTATCTATATCTTCCATGACTTATATTACAAGACTAACACGAGCACAAAACATTATAAATTATCAATAAATATTTGAATATCATTATAAATTATGCTACGCATTCCATTCCTACGTATTTATGCATTTTAGAAGTTTTACTTATACAAATTAATATTATCTTCCATTGTGCCAATAAAAAAAGTAAAAAAATACAGTACATTTAGACATAACTTAGTAATTTTCATATCGAATTAAATCCAACGTTGCATTTGTCAAACTATCGACTGAATACTGGTGTAAGTATTGGCAAAAACAGGCGGACTGGTATATCATACAACTTTAAACTAAACTGTAATCCATTTGTTTAGGTATTTAAAAGAATGTAAACAATCTTGACATGTCTTTTTATTGAAATATACACTTTATAAATCAATAAATACCCTTGTAAATTACAAATTATTTATTAAATAAATTATAAATAACAAAATTAATTTGTAATTTGCAAAGGTATTGATTTATAAAGTGTATATTTCAATAAAGGACATGTCAAGATTGTTTACATTCTTTTAAATACCTATAAAAATTACTATAACTACGTACTACAGCTCAAACTTTCCGTATAGTTTGTAGGTAGATACATCGAGGGATATACCAGTTAGTCGGTGTAAGATACCACGTGAGATTGTGTGTATTTTTCGGCAAATTTTCATATACATACCTAAGTCCCTTCGCGTATACTTTTTTAGATAATTAATGTGCAAAATCTTTTAAATGTGCAATACGATAAGATTTTATTATATTAAATATTTTGAAAAATTATTTTATTTAATTGTTTGTATTAGATTTTATTCATTCATTTTAATAAATGTTACATGTTATTAATTTTTTCATTTGAACATCCCGCAACATTTGATAAATTTAAAATAAAACAATATCGTTCTTTTTACTAGATTGCTACAATCCATTGAATATCAAAGAAACTAAGATTGCTTTCTAATTTTCATATATTCCTTAATATTAAATTTTCAATTATTATTTTTATTTTTCATTTTTGTCTATGATTTATCTTCTTTTTTTAATTGATGAGTGCAATACAGTATTTTCGCGCAGCCGACAAGCGATCGCTTTAACGCGGCCACGAGCGGCTATGGCTCAGTGATGACCCTTGTTGCAGGAGGAGACCCCGCAGGGCTTCTTCGAGGACCACGGTCTCGGTTAAACGCCTGCCCGCGCCGTAGCCCCATCGACGTAATGACATCTCTATCGACACTGTACATGGGCAATACCATATGTGTAAATATTTCTCATAATCAAGTCATCAAAAAAGTGAACATGATTCTTCAAGAAAAACGTTAAGTTGTTCTCCTGGTGTAGGCTTAGCTCCTGGTTAAGCCTGTTTGCAAAATATTTGCTCTCCTTAAAACATTCCTTTGGGCCCGAATAGTGGCTAAAAATTTTTTTTTTATTTACGAATTATGTTAGCACGGGGGGTTCTGTATTATTGATGCGGCTGCCTATTATTTTACTCAACTCCAGTGAACCGTAATGTAAGGCTACTTTGCAGGCATTACGTGTTGCCGTGACACCGACTTCTATTAGTTATATTTACACAATTGGTATGTATATTATACGTAGATATTATTTTCATCTGTATTGATTCTTTTCAGTTTAACTACAGATTTTCTTTTAAAAAAAATCAAAATTCTATATACTTGCATGTTTGCTGTAATGCCCAAAACTTGTATCTAACTAAAATACGCGCCAAACCATGTTAGTATTATTGCAAATGTATTATTTTTTTATCACGAAGTTATACTTAATAGATGAAACATTACTGTTGTATGGTTGGCAGTGAATTTAGTTTAATTTTACCTATATTAAGCTACAGAGGTTGAGTATGCTTTTGATTATTCATATTTTAAAGCACAATATTTGGTGATATTTACGAACACTATTATGTTAATTTTATGGCAGCTATAGCTATGTACTTAATATTTAAAAACTTTCTTTCTAGATACATATACATTTACCCGTCTAACGGGGTAGACAGAGCCAGGGCCATAAGACCCCAAGTCCACTTCCTTTTCTCTTCCAAATAAATTTAAGTCGTTAACACGCGTGCCAAAACAATCTTACTGAATTATATCGATACAAACTAAATGTCTACTTGTCCAGACTTTCTAAAATAAAGTATTTCGAATCTTCCATATCAGACCTCATATCTATTTTTTAAACTTTACTTACTATTCATAAAAACAATGTATACTGGTGTATCGACGACGTATAAATGTATAACGTATATATTTGTATACGTATGATTTAGATTCTTGAAAATATATCGATAGAATCCATAGCTATAGATACCACTAGGCCCACACAGTACTATGTATATCGATTGTAAGAAATGTGAAGGATATTAAAATTGTATCTGATTAATTTTTAAATATTTGTGAAATATTTCATGAATAAATCGCATTCAATGCTACACATCGCAATGGGCCTAAGCGATCAAATGGAGTTCCCTAGGTGATTTGTACACACTTAGATTAAATATTAATTTTGAAATAAACCATTGCAAAGTATCACGTTTTTTAATAATAATAATAAATGTATATTATTGGCCTATATTTATATATACCTTACAGATAAACATACATATAATAAAAAACTTTAAAATAATACGTAATGTCTGTGACGTACGACGTCGATGATTTAATGCTACAAAATAAAAGTCGTATGTAAAAATCCGAAATATATTTATTAAATCATGGGTATAAAATCTGTATCCATTATGGCCATACAACAGCCGTAAATACATCAAAATATAAGACTCATTAGGCAGTCTTGGCAATTCTTAAAGCTAGCGCCAAAACAATGTTGATAAAGCGTATTTATCTTCATTGTGGCGTGAGATAATTACATTAAATAAGATTAATTATAAAAAATTGGGTATATAAAGTAAGCTTAAAAAATTATTGTTGATTGGAATGTTCTGAAGAGTCTGCGGGTTCAGCGGCGTGGTGGGGGCCTGCGGCGGCGGCCGCGGGGTGCGGCAGCGGGGAGGGCTGCGCGGGGGGAGCCGCGGGGGCGGGCTCGGAGGGAGACTTCTCGCTCGCACGCTGGTGGAGCTCTTCTCTCTGTTGTTCTTGGCTCGTGACCTTGGCGAGGTGCAGCGTGGCCAGCAGAGCTGCCACGTAGCGGCGGAAGTCTAGTTCTATCCCTGGAAACGAATGCTTTCTTTAGAATTTAACCAAAACTTTGTATAAGTCATTAAAAATTAGGTTGTCATCGGACGGTTTCCGCTCGGTGTAAGGTGATAAAAAGAACCATAGTGCGAGTCAGACACGCGCATGAAGGGTTCCGTACCATTAGGTACCTATAAAAATCACATTTGTTGTATGGGAGCCCCGCTTAAATATTTATTTTATTTTATTTTTATAGCGGCAACAGAAATACATATTCTGTGAAAATGCCAACAGTCTACCTGTCACGGTTCATGAGATACAGCCTGGAGATAGACAAGACAGACGAACGCGCAGCCGAGTCTTAGTAATAAAGTTCCCTTTTTACCCTTTGGGGTCCAGGTAATACAAAAACTCTACTAAAGAAAAAGACAGAAATTAACGAAATAGGATTCAAGAACTGAAAAAAAAGACATTGACTTTATAGGATTTAAAAAGGATACTAATAGCCATACGAAAGATACGTCTGAGATCAAAATTACTGGACCAAACGCGACCATGCCCACATGGACATGGATACCCACTGACCTTCAGTCCTGAGCTCGTTGATCTTGTAAGCCAGGTTGGCCCACACACGACGCGCCGCCACTGCACTCAACCTGCCCACGGTCTGCATCGTGTGGAGGGTGGGGTCTGCCTCGGCTGGGGTCACTTCAGCTGCAAATTATCATTTAATCAATTCAATATTATAACGGCTTATTATACAATTTTTTTTGCCAGGAAAATAAAAAAGAACCTGACGATACCATCTAATACCAAATGGCGAAACTTCTAATTAAAAAATTCTAACCGGTGTCCGTAGGTAGCGCCATCTATTATTTGCCAGTTAAATTAAAATCCCCGATTTCCATACCTTAAAACCAATAACTTAAGGCTGAACCGATTTTCATCAAATTTAGATAAGAACCACCGAAAGGGAACTTGCTTTCACGTAAAAAACCGTATCGAAATCGGTTCATCCTTTCAAGAGCTACGATGACACAGAGTCAAACTTACAACACCACTCTTTTTTATCGGGGAGTTAAAAACACTGACTAAATTATAACTAGGCTTAGAAACCATTATCCGTTAATCGGTACTGGACGCCGCTTGCGCTTTGTCCATGTGTTTCTTCCTAGTGGACTGTTATTTAGGTGCTGAAGAAGGTGGGAAGCCTGCTAGGAGCTGATTGAAAGACGGTAAAGCTACTGCAACAGTGTATTTCTAAAGCCAGAGCACTATACAAATTACAAATATTCTAACGTGCTAGTAGAGACGTGCGCACGATAACGAGATAACAGCGAGAAGATAGAGAGAGATATAGGGCCGCTTCTTTATATAGAGGTAGCAACGTCATGCCAAAGACAACACATTTACTTTTTAATGTTACGGTCCTGGTACGACGATATTTTTATGTTGTTCTCAACAGGTACATTATCCAAATCAATGAGATAGTGTCATTTAAATAGATGTTTACTAGTTCAGTGTGGACTTGTGGTCCCAGAGTTACCCTTGATCCATGTCAAAATTCCAATGCTAGACAAGGGACAGTCCCAAAGATTTCCAAAAGTAACCTACAACTTGGCTCCAGTATCGAGCAAGAAGTGATAGAGGAGCTTGCTTTCTCCCGTAGGCCGTCGACATGCGCTCTTAAGTTTTGGCCAGGACAGGAAGTCCACTGCTGAACATAGGCCAGCCCCAAAGATTTCCAAAAAGGCCAACCATGGAGAATAAAAAAAAAACTTACAACTAGGCTCGGGTTGTGGTCCCACAGCAGGCAAGTAGTGGTCGAGGAGTTGCATGGCGTAGGTGGCGCCAGAGTCGACGCCGTGCATGGCTTTCTGGCCGTAGGCCGTCGACAGGAGAGCATTGGCCTTCGCCCAGGACAGCTCCTTGAGGGAGTGCACGCGCTGTTCGGCAGCCGCGCGGGCTGTACACACCTGCAATGGAGATAAGAAATTGTTGTAGCTTGGGGAACTGAGGGCTAAAGGTCGTGAGTCTAAAGACCACGCTTTGCAAGTTGGTAGGTCTAAACCCTTTCACCGCAAGACTTAATATCCGTTGCCGTGCCACCAGCGCGAGATAAAGCTAAATCTAAAACCTACAACCTTAAAGAGATGTGGAATTGTGGATACTTAAGTCATGTGCAATACGAGCATTTTTGTCAGAAAAAACCGACGCTCGCGTTGTGGGCACGACAATGTTTGGCGGATAAATCTGACGTACGAGGTGAAAGGGTTAAATTATTAATGGAAATCAAAAATTTTGGCCAACTCTTATTAAGATTATGTAATCTAAATAAGCATATGTATACCTCACGCCCATACCCTTGGTCGACTTTTAATATCTACGGAAGGTAACCGGATAAAGCTACATCAGATGCCTTCAGGCAGCTCGACCTGTCTGACTCCATGTTAGCTAATTAACATTTCATAAGAGAGGAAGCCGGTAGGTACACCTATTCTATAGTATGTGTAATCTATAGAGATAGAGGAGAAAGGAAGTGACGAAGCAGCTTTGTCACGGAAATGCTTGATTTTTGCGCCCTCTAAGCTGCAATGCAGGTCTGCAATTTTATTTATTTTTAGGTTTCCGCACCCAAAGGGTAAAAACGGAACCCTATTTCTAAGACTTCGCTGTACGTCTGTCTGTCACCAGGCTACGAGCTATCTCATGAACCATGATAGCTAGAAGGTTAAAAATGTTGTAAATGTCGTCTTTCTGTTGCCGCTATAATAATAAATACTAAAAACGAAGAATAAAATAAATATTTAAGTGTGGCTCCCATACAACTGACATGATCTTTTATAGATAACGGTACGGAACCCTTGGTGCGCGAGTCCGACTCGCTCTTGGCCGGTTATTTATGTAATATAGATACAGCTGTAGAAATCTTTATTGTAACCTTAGCAAGAGGCGCAACGCAAGAACACAGCCAGCAAAATGTAGGTACAGGTAACTCAAACGACGTCACATAAAGAGAGATTTCAAAAGAGAAATCCAGAATCTCAACAAACATGCGTAAATCGTGTGTTAGGTATTCATATCTACACCTAATAAAATGTTTATTTTTACATCGCTGACTGAGTGATGCGGCGACACTGTTTTCCTTCTACAATAACTTGGACTTTGGACCACACGTCGGCTTTAGGTACCAAAACCTCTGTTAGGTAAGTAGGAAAGTATATGTAGGTATGTAATTAATAGGTACGCGTATGTAAATGAGTTATTGGTAAGTATTGCACTTAAGTGTTATGATGTAATATCATTTTATTAACTTTTTAATCCCCGACGCAAAAAGAGGGGTGTTAAATTATAATAAATTTGACGCCAATGTCTCTTTGTCTGTGTCATCGTATTTATCGAACGGATGGACCGATTTTGATGCTGTGTTTTTACGTGAAAGACTGAAAGTAACAAAGTTAGTCTGGGTTTTATAATAACACGGATATATTTTTTTTATTCCATACTATAAGCACGGCTATAAGTTATGATACGAGTATAAGTCATTGCATTGACCATAAATAGACGCGACTTACCACGTTTATCTGGGTAAATAAGATTAACTTTCTGATATAACCATAACGGAATCATAAATCAACTGAGCACTTCCTCATAGGCTCATACTGTCAATGACAAGTCCCATACTTAATATTGATAACGTGCGAGGATTTCTGTCGATCCGGTTCATCGTCCATTGCTTATCGCGGCGGCTACAATCTTATCGTCGACGCGACATCCTACTGTTTGTCCTCTAACACACATTGTTTACAAGTTTTGCAACTGACCAAGCTCCGGGTTCACACATCTACTTATGGCTTCAAATTCCGGAAGAAATACGATTTTTGGAACCATATTATACGACAAGGTAAGGTTTGATGAATCCTGATCCTAAAATCGTATTCGTACCGACCGTATACGCAAAAAGACTTCAAAAAAGAATAAAACTGTTGCTAATATTGGAAAAAATATTGCATGATTGCATACAGGTTTCGGCTACCGTTTTTCGCGTCTGTCTGCCTGTTTGTCCGCTCACGACTCCTAAACGACTTCGTCTAAGCGAGTCCGAATGACTTTTTAACCCCCAACAAAAAAGAGGGGCGTTATAAATTTGACGCTAATGTCTGTCTGTCTGTGGCATCGTAGCGCTCGAAGGGATGGACCGATTGCAATGCGGTATTTTAAAGTGAAAGCAAGTTCCCTTTCGATGGTTCTTAGCTATTTTTGATGAAAATCTTTTCATCGTTCAGCCATTTAAACGTTATTAGGGGTTAACGCTTGAAAGTATGGGGGTTTTCTTAATTTTTCTGGCGAATAATAGATGGCGCTACGAACCTTTCCGCTACTCATTGCTCGATCTGTTAAACTAAAACGCGCTATGAACTTTTTTTCTTAAATAATGCAACTATGTCGGCAACTATATCTCTGAGCAAATCGGATCAGCGTATTGTAGGTTTACAAGTTAAGTATATATATTAGGAGGTGAACGCTTGAAATTCGGGTATATTTTAATTTACCTTACAAATAATCTTTTTCATTTCATAAGGTTGTGGACCAGTGTGTGGCCACACTAACTCCCTTGTCATTTAGCAGAGTTTAAATCTTCTTAAACACAAGAGGTTGGGCAGTTGGGACATGACAGGAGGTGGTCCATGCTTTCCACCCTAAACGAACAGAATTTCTTCCGAAAAGTTTCAGAACAAGTAGGAAGACAAGCATACTCATAATATTACAATAATTCTTCATACATATGTATGGTATGTCTCGTAAGTCGATATATGGTAACAGCCGATGTTTCCGTGAAGCAGACCTTCGATGGGTTGCGAAAGCGGACACGCTACCGAGGTTTGTTTCATTATGCAAGTATAGGCAATCAACTGGAGACAATAAATCTTATATTTCTTGGCTATGCGATGTGTGAATTACGAAATATATTTTCCAAAACTAAAAACCGACTTCACCCCCAAACTACATAACCGATTTTGATAAAATTTCTATGAGACCCTTTAAACCAAATCGGTCTAGGAGTCTACGAATAATTGTTGAACATACATAAAAAATAAAAATCAAAGATTCCGACGAATGACCTCCTTTTTGAAAGGCGGTTAAAAAGGGTGGTGAAAAAGGAAGTCTTACAGTTTGTATCTTTAAATAGGCAAACCGGCATACGGTCTACCAGCATATGGATGTCTTGAACGCGAGGATTCCGTTTGTTTATTTATGTTCTTTTCGAGTGTGTTAATACCAAACACTGTTTTTTTGTAATAAGAGGAATTGTATTTCATTAGGATTATTTGTTTGAGATTTTGTATTGAGTGTTCTAAGCAGAATACGATTCATATTTTTTCCAAAAAATAAATTCAGAATAGAGTTGAGAAACGAGTTATTCAAAGTAATATGAGACATTTGGCTGCAATATTTCTCTGGTCACATAATTAAAACAAAACAACTGTGAATTTATTTCACAGTCATCAGAAGTGCGATTTCTGAAACGCGGAGTCACCTAAACGAATGGTTTTCCCATACAAAAACCATACGTTTAGGTGACTCCGCGTTTCAGAAATCGCACTTCAGACCTCAATTCATTTTCGTAGACATTAATTCAATATACGGGCGGTGTAACTAACTAGGCACTTGACGCAATAAGTCGACCTACAATAAAGTTGCAGCGTACATGTGTCCCCCACTTCCTCTGCGTTCTGCATCTAGTACGGGTGACTCGGGTCGTTGCACCGACACACAGACGGCCTTGTAATTTTATATGCACTTATGTGGGTAGGTAGGTACCTACTGCTGACTAATCTAGAATTTCTAGAAGCCACATAGGTATGTCCTTTTAACCGACTTCCAAAAAGGAGGAGGTCATGAATTCGTCAGAATCTTTTGGTTTTTTTTATGTATGTTCACCGATTATATAAAGACGCCCGGACCGATTTGAAAAAATCTTTTTGTTTGAAAGTGTATGCTTTTTAGGTGGTCCCATTGAAATTTTATCAAAATCAGTTGTATAGTTTGGGGGTAACATCGGTTTTTAGTTTTGAAAAATTATAAACCAAGTAGTATCTAGTAGGTTAGGTGGATATAAGATTGCGTGATCAATTGATCATATACGTTATTCACGTTTACGTTCACGTTATGTGTAAGTATTGTTTGGATGTGAATCGAATCACTTACATAATCTGATATATTGACGTCTGTATTTTATTGAGATGATAAAATACGATAACATGTGTACCTAAGGACATGGCGAGGTTTCCTCTATTAAAAAAAAAATATTTTTAAACGCAACAAAAGAGTTTACTCACATTAAATAAATGTTTTAAAAATGTTTAATCTTGCAAAAAAAAAAGACACATTTTTGTTACTGATTAAAGTAATAATAATAACGAATTAATTTGCAAGTATATTAAAACTATTTATAACCGAACCGAGGAATGGCGTACAATGAAGGAGGCCTATATCCTACAGTGGATAGATTAGTTAGGCTGTAAAAAAAGATAACCGAACTAACTAGCGCTGGATACAGGCCGCTAATGATCGATCATTTTGGAAATCCTTGAGAGAGGCCTATAAATAAATAAATAAATATTTAGGGACTAATAACACTGATTGAGCTAGCCCCAAAGTAAGTTCGAGACTTGTGTTACGGGATACTAACTCAACGATACTATATTTTATAACAAATACATATATAAGACCTATGTCCAGCAGTGGACGTTGTGCGGCTGAAATGATGATGATAACCGAACTAAATCATCTGGTTAGCAAAGAAAACAGGTTTTATGGTTCTTTGATGCAGTGATACGTGGGGCGCACTATAAGTTTCCGGAATGAATATGAAAAAATACTATTAAAGGTACAAAATTAATTTATTGTTTTTCAAAATAATCTCCCTTGGCGTCTATGCACTTTTTCATTCGATGAAACCAGTTTTGAAAACTTTTGTGCCACTCCTCTGTGGTGACCTCTGAAACGTGTTTTTCATACTCCTCGACAGCCTCTTCTGGTGATGAAAATCGTTGACCGCGTAATTGGTTCTTAATTTTTGGGAACAGAAAAAAGTCACAAGGTGCCAGGTCGGGACTGTATGCAGGATGACTCATGAGTTCTACATTTTTCGCCTTCAAAAAGTCGTTTGTCTGTCTGGCCGTGTGAGAACTAGCATTGTCGTGGTGCAGGATGATACGGCGTTTACGGTTATTTTTACGGAGTTCGTCAATAACTTCCGGCAAACAAATGGTCGTGTACCAGTCACTATTCACTGTACGACGATTCTCTAAAGCAACAGTAGCCACGTGTCCAGTTTTATTAAAAAAAGAAGCAATCATCCGCTTAGAAGCACTTTTCACGCGCGCCACTTTGGTTGGTTTCGGCTCATCTTGAAAGACCCATACGCTCGATTGTTGCTTTGTTTTGGGATCGTAGCAATAAATCCATGTTTCGTCACCTGTTACTATGTCCCACACCAAATTTGACGCACCTTCGTTGAATCTGGTAAGCATGGCACTGCACCAAGTGACGCGGTCCGTTTTTTGAGCCTCGGTCAAGTTGTGTGGGATACACCGCGAGCATAGCTCTCTCACACCCAAATGTTTGTGTAGGATTAATTGTATTTGACTCATGCCTATTTCTAAGGATGCGCGAATTTCATGGTAGGTCACATGCCTGTCTGTTTCAATCATACGGCGCACAGCATCGATGTTTTTGTTGGTCACAGCGGTGGACGGCCGACCATCGCGAGATTTGTCACTGAGATTGATACGACCACGCTTGAATTCTGCAAACCAGCTATAAACAGTTGTCTTGCATGGTGCTTCATTGCCAAAAGCTGTTTCAAGCCGAGCGATGCTCTGTTGAGCTGTCAAATTACGCTTAAAATCGTATAAAATCATACTACGAAAATTTTCCCGAGTTAAATCCATGTTGATGCAGACACACAATTTTTTAAATGGCGCCACAAGGTAAAAACAAAAGACAGTCAGATGAAACAAACTGCATTCTACAGCCAAAGAGTTCTATTTTCAAATGTTGCAATAAATTTTTAAATATTGTTTATGTAAGTGGCCAGTTCCGGAAACTTATAGTGCGCCCTATGTAACACCATCTAAAGAAAGAAAGAAGGAAAGAAAGAAAATCTTAATTCGGCAAACAAAATAGTAGTCATGTGATGGAATGTGTGGGACTCTACATATTACTTTTGTACCATACAATTAGTACCGGATTTTTAAGCTATAAACTTTCATTTCATTTGCTTGTTCAAAGTCCAGGCTTAGTCACCTGCACCTCTGACCAAATTACAATACTTATCTCGAACTACATATGAGTAAGGTCCACAGTCAACAAAACGACCACAATGACGAATTCTTGTTTAATAACATGCTATGCTACGTGCTCACTTACACGCAGACCAGATAATATAGCATCCTGTTTGTAAACGAACGCTGGTGGAATGTACCAGAACTACCAGACAAACGGAATCGAGATAAAAATACTGACAAAAATTGATATAAGTACCTTACGGGTGGTGCGTGCATTTTTTGTGCATTTACCTCATTATCTTTTGACTGACTTAAAAAAAAGAGGAGATTATCAATTCGTAATCCGAACTGTACCTGTACAATATGTAACAAAAACCCTGTCCGATCCTTGTAGGAGTAACTCAGACCGTCAATATGAACAACTTTTCCTATGGGACGAATGCTTGGCTCGCTTTTTTTGACTACTTAATATTTTTATTACGCAATTTATGTTTGTTAACCCGTTCGCAAGCATTACATGTTAAATGTATCAACATTGTATTATATTATAAGTATTTAATAATTAAAAGACAAATCTCAATGGTACATTAAGACCTCCATAGATGCAGCCATCTCACATTTTAGATAAAAAGGTACTTAAAGGCCTCTTCATGTTGGCTTTGGCCCCATGAACGCCTCAAAGGACCGGGTCCCCATGGACCCGTGGCTGCAAAGCGTACCAACATAATAATATGACAAAGCCCTTCTGGCGAGTAGGCGACCAATACTGTGAAAATGAGTTTTTCTTTCAGCGTTTTTTCTCAGCAGTGGTCGTTACGAAGCGCTGGTATCGGTAGCTTTTCTTTAAAAATAAATTATATTTTAATATACTTTACACGTAACGTAAATTATACTTATCGACGTGTAAAAGTGCCTGTAAATGTTTAATTACTGAATAAACATTTGAATCTTGAATTTTGGCACTCGAAAAAAAATCGATATTTTCATACAAAAGTGTTCGGCCGGCCCGGCAATTTATATGAAAATGTAGATTTCTTCTTCGAGTTTCAAGCAATGGTCCCATAGAAAAAGTAGTTCATAATGACGGTCTGAGTTGCTCCTACAAGGATCGGACAGGGTTTTTGTTACATATTGTAAATGCAACAAGCATGTATGAATGTATGTTTCATTTTGACGATTTCCGTGGCGTAGTGGTCCCCATGCTAGCCCGCCACCCAGAAGTCCCGGGTTCGATCCCCGGTCAGGGCAAGTTGGAAAATGGTATTTTTCAAATTGTCAAGGGCCTTGGATGTTTATCTATATATTTATTTTTTATAAAACATAGTATCGTTGAGTTAGTATTCCAAAACACAAATCTCGAACCTATATATTTATTTTATTTATATACAATGTGTCCGGTCAGCGGTGTCGGAGACTTTGGGGGGATGAAATACGGTATTTTTTATCGACAAATCACCCCTCATAAGTAGTTTTTCTCCTACCATAATAAGATGGCAGCCATTTTGTTTTTTTTTTTAATCGAAGCACGAGTTTTATACTAAATTAGCCATAGCTCCCTATGTAGAGGTCCTAGAAACACAAAATAAGTCTCATTCGAAAGCGAAACATGTAGACCATAAACTATTGGTAAAAAAATGCTAATTTTATTTATAAAAAGAACCAAAAAAATTGCTAAAAGAAAATAATTATGTAATTATTTTGCATTTTTTTTACAATATTAGGTTTAAAAAAAAATCTAAGCTGTTGGCCTACATTTTTTTTTATGTCTAAACGATAGAACAGTATGTCCCCTAAATAAAACAGCATACATCTTAGCCCTAAGTTACATAGTTCAAAAGCTATGATGGTTTGAATAGACCCCTTATTGTCTAATCCGGCAGTTGAGAAAGAAATAAAACAAAATACTTAGTCTTCACGACATTTATTTTGGCAATAAAAAAAAACAATGTTTTAACCATTGTTGTAGAGACTAATTAGGACCTGGTGATGAAGATGATGATGATAACCATTGTTCGAAATGTCCTCCGTGGTGTTGCAGACATGCTGTTGCTCTTACTGCTACATGTTGCGTAGAGCGTCTTATCATCGCTTTGTCATTCTTTAATTCATTTCCGAATTGAATAATTTTGTTAATTAGCTCCTCGCGTGCGCTTGGCACGTCGACATAGACTTTCTGTTTCATTGTACCCCACAAGAAAAAATCAAGTGGGGTCAAGTCCGGTGAACGCGGTGGCCAAGCGATTGTTCCACCGCGTCCAATCCACGGCGTATAAAATTCATTTAAATGGCTTCGTACATTCGCAACGAAGTGTGCCGGAGCTCCGTCCAGTTGTAGAGTCATGCCTATCCTATAAATCAGTAGTATTTCCATTAAAGCATCCAGAAAGTCGGTTTCCAAGAACTCTAGAAATCTAGGGCCATTCATCGTGCCTGGCAAAATTAGTGGGCCAATTAAAATATCATCAATCATTCCTGCCCACACATTTACTGAAAATTGGTGTTGAAAACTGCTTGGTCTCACAGCATGAGGATTATCATGGAGCCAAAGATGCTCATTGCGATGGTTAATGTAAAGTATTTTGTTTTATTTCTTTCTCAACTGCCGGATTAGACAATAAGGGGTCTATTCAAACCATCATAGCTTCTGAACTATGTAACTTAGGGCTAAGATGTATGCTGTTTTATTTAGGGGACATACTGTTCTATCGTTTAGACATAAAAAAAATGTGGGCCAACAGCTTAGATATTTTTTTAAACCTAATATTGTAAAAAAAATGCAAAATAATTACATAATTATTTTCTTTTAGCAATTTTTTTGGTTCTTTTTATAAATAAAATTAGCATTTTTTTTACCAATAGTTTATGGTCTACATGTTTCGCTTTCGAATGAGACTTATTTTGCGTTTCTAGGACCTCTACATAGGGAGCTATGGCTTTAGTACAAAACTCGTGCTTCGATTAAAAAGAAAAACAAAATGGCTGCCATTTTATTATGGTAGGAGAAAAACTACTTATGAGGGGTGATTTGTCGATAAAAAATACCGTATTTCATCCCCCCAAAGTCTCCGACACCGCTGACCAGACACATTTTATCCATTTTATGTATATTCCCCGATTACGTAAAGACGCCGACAAATTTGAAAAATGTTTGTAAGGGCATACTTGCTAGGTGGTTCCATATAAATTTTATCTAAAATTGGTTGTGTAGGTCGGTACAGCAGTCAGCTTTTAGTTTTTTTTTTTAAATAATTGTTTTTCGTGTATGTAAGTGGCCAATACTGCTTTTAGATTTTTCAAGCTGCCTTATGCATCTGACATAGCTTATCGACCGCCATGTAACGATGACAGCCCTGATCAAATGCTTCACGTGCCTTCCGTAGAACGGAGAAGCCCCATATTTTTTTATGCTGGTTGTTTCCCAAGTGCCACTGAGCTCCTCACTAATGTAACTTAATCATTTAAAAAAAACTCGATAAGAATACATTATTGCCAAAACAAATAAAAATTTATGAGTTAGGGTCAGTTCAGATAGGAAAAATACCCGAGCAATATTGAAATAAGACCGTATTACCATAGTGTAAAGTGTCTAAACATGACAAAAGGACCGCGCGGTCTGGAGACCGCGCGAGCATACTCGCGTTTTACAGTTTATGCTAATAGTTTAAAGTTCATTTTCGAGTGTCGTAAAAAACCTCTCTCCGCTGCGCTCCTCTCTGTCTGAACTGACCCTTATTGAGTAGTAGTAGGGAATTAACGCAAAAATAGGTACTTTTCTTACTGATGTTTCAGTCAGTTATTGTTTGAATTGCAAATCAAACAAGTTATGTGCGTAAATAATGTAGGTAACAAATGTTTAAATATTACCATATTTTTTTCCGACCACACCACACAATACCTCTTACAAGAAATGACAAATATTTAAAAATACCTGCTAGAGATTGAAAATATAAACATTTTTTTTTTGTTCAGAGCGCTTGATTGACATGTTAAACATATATTTATAATCCGTATTAACAATAGGAAATATGCACGTATTTTTTTTCTTTGCTTAGTAAAATCCTAATTAACCACAGTAAACAAATATGAAAGAAATAATAAAATATCTTAATCAGCGACGAACATGTAATACTTTAAAGTTTCAATTAGAAAGAGAAGTCCGATGTGGACTGGTGACGTCAAAGTCCATATCGTCTATACATTTGCCATAGAAAATAGCATTTTTGCGAGTGAGATAGACGGTTCGATTTTCTACCATTTTTTTTTCTGTTTCACTGTTAGTATTTGACTTTTGAACATTTATGGATAAACTGGTTAGATAACAAATATTTTTTTCATGTATATTCTCTATTCCTTATCGGCACAGACAAATTATCACGTTCTTATCCCTGAATAAGTAGACAGAGCCCAGGGCCATAAAATCCAAAGGCCACGATTAGAAAGGTGAAATAAATAAAACCGGCCAATTGCGAGTCGGAATCGCGCACAAAGAGTTCCGTACCATTATGTCTAAAAAATCGCGGATGTTTGTATTGGAGCCCTGCTCAAACATTTATTTTTTCACTTTTTAGTATTTGTTGTTATAGCGGCAACAGAAATACATCATCTGTGAACAATTCAACTGTCTAGCTATCATAGTTCATGAGAAACACAGCCTGGAGACAGACAGTCTTAGTAATAGGGTCCCGTTTTTACCCTTTGGGTATGGAACCCTAAAAATGAAGCAAAATAGAGATGGGTTGCTAGCCTCATCGCCTATTAAAATTATTCATATTTTCGCTCGTTCCTTCAATCATAGAAGCAACTAGTACATTCTAAGTAAGTTTTTTCTTTTCTCCCTGAACAGCCAAACTAAAAGAACGAAGATGATGACGATTACGATATCTAGTGCCAATAAGCAGTACTGCATACTGCTACATAGGACGTGGAACTACAAGTTAAATTACTTTATTCATCAAAGGTTCCAAGAACATCAGGGAATCATAGCAAAAAACCGCAGGGCGTCAGCAGCCGTCCTGAGCTTCTTGCAAGAGCTGGGCTGATTGGAGAACTGAGGTCGGCACCAGCTCCCCACTCAAGACGGATCTAGTATGGACAATAGGGGTGTGGACTAGATAAAATATATATTATTTGATTATCCGAAAATAAAGGACCTATACTTTTTCGTTTAGCAAAGTAGTAAAAATTTTCAAATTTACTGCGCTTCGAAGTTTAGGAGTGGGGGTGATTTACGTTACCTTTGGTTAAATATCGAGCTGATCGTGACGTCACGCGAAATTTAAATGCACTGTATTTTTGTTATTATTTGCTACCAGAGAAAAGAAAAAATAAGTATACCATACTTTTTAATAATCTGTCTCTAATGACCCAATTTTTTTTGTCTGCATCCCTATTTGCGGAAAAGATGTTCTCAGGAGAAGTAAGTACCTTATTGACATGGGGCGTTATTCTCGACAAGACAGCCTGTTTCGTGGTCTCCATGATGACCTTGGGTTCTTCCGTGACGAGCGGCACGCGCCTCTCGAGCTCGTCGATGGCGGCGGCGATCCTGGCGTCGCCGGCGGCCAGCGGCGCCGCCACGTAGGGCGCCGCCGTCGTGGCGGCGAGGGACACGCTCGCTTCCGCCGTTGACAGCGCCCAGTCCAGGACTGAATGGACACCTAGAGAAAAATATTGTTAACTTTTTTCTAAAAGGGTTTTTCTACATGGAAAATTTGAAAAAATGCAACTGCAGCCTACTGCATATATTTTTTTATAAATATAGGGTAATAGTAATAATAGTACCAATAGTGGACAAGTTGAAAAGCCATCGTCTTACGTGGTATGGCCACGTCATGAGGAGGGATGCCACACATCTGGCTGAGGATGGTCCATTTGGAGGTAGAGGGATAGGAAGACCGAGAAAGACATGGAAAGAATGTGTAAGGACAGATATGAAAGAACGAGGAGCTAGTGCAAATATGGTGAATGACAGAAAGAAGTGGCAAAAGTTGATATACAGAGCTGACCCCAAATAGGGAAGTGGTGAGGAAAGTGATAGGATTGAATAGGTCCTTGTAAGGTCCCTGCAGGCTGGCAACATACAAAGAAAGCTGGCAAACTATGGCCACTGATAGAGGTTACTGGAAACTAGAGAGGAGGCCCAACTATGGAACACTAGAGGCTTTATAGAAAAATATAATAAGAAACATTTCAAATTTATAAAAAGAGGGTAGATTTAAAGTATTTTGTAACGTAAATAACAACAAATAGAAAATATTATCATCATATGCCATAACTCTTATCAACTTCACAAGCCTATGTTTTGCCTATCAGACAAATCTTTGACCTTTCGATGATTATTGAACAATCGTCACAAGCCCGGTATGTGATTAGAAGCAGGTACAACTTACCCTTCACTCGGGAGTAGAGAGCTCCGAACTGACCGACGGCCGCTCCCACCGTGGGGATGGACATGGCTTTCTGCAGCGACTGCAGCTGCGGCATCGTCGGGGCAGGTCCTACTTCTGTTGCCATCTGCAGCAACCATTCAAAATTTTACGCAATTTATTTTACACAGCTTGAAAATTCTCTCACCAGTGTAATTTAATAAGCATTTGAGAAAGAGAAATTTGGTCTTGGATGTTTATCTTTACATATATGTATTTGTTATAAAATATAGTATCGCTGAGTTAGTATCCCATAACACAAGTCTCGAACTTACTTCTGGGCTCACTTAATCAGTGTTATTTGTCGCTATATATTTATTTATTTATAGAATCTTGCCGGGAATTTGGGGTACTATTATAGAACTACCCTCCTTTAAAATCTCATTAAGTTTACACTTAACTATACATATACATATAAATATAGTTAAGAACCTTCATCATGTTAAAATGATCTAGTGAAGAAAATAAACTGATTAAAACAATTCAATACACCCTAAGGAGTATACTATACATACCTTCCAGTTCAATTGAACAATAAAGATCTTTTATATAATAAGTACACATCTTTACATCATACAGTCTTCTTACAATTTTGTTACTGACTAGCACAGATAAACAATTAAAAATGGATTAACTTAGTTACAATACAAGCTTAAAGGATTAACCAAACCAATTTGCTATGCTACATCACAATTATAATTTAATAACTACCCGTAACTTGCTCTACAACATGTTACCCACATTCTTTAAGTTTGTTCACCTTGCAGGTGCAAATGCAATACAGAAATTCAACAAAGGAAAATTACAATGAACTAAATTAGAAAGGCACTATGCAGAATCTATGCCTACTTGCAGGTCATGTTAAATTATCATGGATAAACAACTAACAGAATGATTAGAAAGAATATTTCACTTTGGAAACTTACCTTATAATATTCTGGATAAAGATAATAGAAGTTTAAACTTGAGTTTCAATAAATTCTGGAAAATACTAGTGATATCCTTGGTTGCAGGTAGATATGAAATTTCTAGCAGGTTTATATTGTACGCTTAACTCTGACGACTCAACTGGTTAAACTGGCCGGTGTCGCGGAGAACTTGATGATATATTGCAACATGCAAGCGATCTTTGAACGGGTTCTGAGTCAGCGGCAGCTCGATATTTTTTATTTTAGTAAAAACACGAAACAACCACACGCAATCAACATAAATAAATGTCTAATTTCTGAACTGACTGACAGTGACAGTAAGTACACTGTTGCTAGCGTATGAATATTATCTTCCACTCTTCCACCTGAAAAATCATTTTGCCGCCTGCGTCAGTTCAGTTATATTTTCGGAAAAACTGCTACAGTGCAATTTGTTGCCTTTGACACTTCTCCTGCAAAACTAGGAAACGGCAACTAGCTACATAGAAATGATTTAAAGTTGAAGCGCGTTGGGGTAAAGACTAAGCCAAGCGCGGGATCAAATATTATGGCTAGGCGTAAGCTATGTACATAGGATAGAAGGAAAAGAAGGAGATCACTATTTTCAGTTTATTTTATGTACACTTTACACTAGTACCAATAAATCTTATATATACAGAAAGTGAACGAGTTATTCGGAGTTATTGATTATTTATGCTCTGCAAAAATATTTACAATCCCCTTTTAAAATTTATTTATCACAGGAAAATTTGACACAAAAAGCGAGAGCAAAAAATAGTAACTCGACTAGCCGCCGCGCGTCAGGCGTGGCGACACCGTCTTCATAAATACGGTTCATGGCCATGAATGCGCAGAGCGGTCTTTCTTATATGACAATATATTTATATACAGGTAAAAGAATGTATGTCCGCTTGTACGTTGCGAATAATAAAAATTTACAATATTTACAACTTATTCATATAAAATATATGTACATACAAAATACAGGTAAAAACGAGTGGCAGTGCAGGCCACAAAGTCAAATATTCGCTACTTTCCAACAATTCAATACAGATACTTTCTTCTAAACGTCAAAACAAACATTTTATAGAGGATTTGTATCAAATGACTAATAACGTCATAGTTCCTTGGAGTCAGCAGAGGCCGGAGCACCTCAAAACCTAACCTACCTTCCGTGACTAATTCGAGGCAAGACCAACATACCGTTTCATGCATTGCCTTACAATGATTGACTATATATTGCCTACAAATATACCATATATGAATTGCTGTTCGTTAGTCTTGCTAAAACTCGAGAACGGCTGGACCAACTAGGATGTGGATGTGGGAGTGGAAAGGGGAAAGGAAGCAGGAGCGGTAATGGGAACGGGAACGGGGAAGAAGAGTGGGAACGGAAACGAAAACAGGAACGAGCGGAACACAGTTCGCCGGGTCACCTAGTTCAAAAATAAAAAGTGCATTCATGGGACCCTCTTCAGTAAATTTTCTTCATTCAGGACTGGCGTTGTACATAGACGTTGTTGTCTCTGTGTATATATTTCCACTTGACTAAATTATCTGCGCATCGTCCAACCTGGGTTCTTAACTTTTTGAGACATTTTCGGGTTGACCAGGTAGTTCGCTGCGCTGCCGAGTAGAAGTTTTTTAGCAGGTCAAATGGTGCGGTGGAGCAGCTCCCCAGCCAGCGGCTCATCTTCGCCGTGGCCACATCTGATGTGATAAGAGCAATTTATGGAGAAAGCTACGTATGCTTTTAAGTATAGTGAAATAGTAACCTCACTATGCATAGGATGCCTGGGATCGGATAGCATTTTGGATCGCTCAGCAACAGAGCTTGCTACGTCTCTTCGGATGTTGGAAGGAATGCTAGCTAGTAGGTACAGCTTCCCAACTGGTGTCGGTATGAGACAACCTGTAATTATGCAGCATATATCATCAATATTACCCAATTTTGAGGTAAACAAATATTTGGCAATACTGATTCATGTCGCGTTCGTTCGGAAACGAAACAATAGTACAAAATTAACCTTTCTTTT
Source organism: Acrobasis suavella (assembly GCA_943193695.1). Lineage (NCBI taxonomy): Eukaryota > Metazoa > Arthropoda > Insecta > Lepidoptera > Pyralidae > Acrobasis > Acrobasis suavella. The sequence continues at coordinate 3,358,725 of OW971940.1, forward strand.
TAGATTATTTTTCGTACTATTGTTCTCGAAATACGTTCTCTTTGGTCTTGAAGTTTCTAGGTACTTCAGAATAAAACCTCAATTATTACTATTTCCGAATATCAAAGATAAAAATTTTTTCAGTTACTTTGAAACAAGAGATGCTTTGAGACCACAAATTAATAAGATGTTTGAGACTTTTAAGAGTTGACGTCAGGCAGGTGCCGGTTGAAAAATTACAGCCAAATCAATTGTTTCGGTCACAGGTTTCGGCTATTTCTTTTCCACACTTCTCTACTTCGCAAGGTCTCGGCTTTCGCATCCTTGGGTGACTTGAGTGGGCAACTTATTTCACTGGTTTCACCGTGGATGTGTCAGTGGCCAACACTGGTGTCAGGAAAGGTTTAGAATACCTACACGATGTAAGCCAGTAGTCAGGTACATAAATAAGTACAAGTCCAACTATTCTAACTCTATTGTTGTCAGACAGAATCAATCGAGATAATATTTACGGTACCTACAAAGCAATTCTTGTACTTATAGAAATAATACTTAAATCTCTGAAACGGCTCCAACGATTTTGATAAAACGCGGTATTATTTAGGGAGTGACAAGGCTCAAAAGATGATTAATTAGTGAATTACATAAAAAAGTTACCGGTCATCGAGCTTAGTGAGTAAGAAAGTAAGTAGTATTTCAATATCATAGTCTTGAAATCTTCAAGCTGCATAAATGACGATATATATACTTAGCTCAACAAAGAGCTATAAAATAAGATCTATCTAATTTGTGAAGATAAGTAATGTGATTATCATATGGCAATAATAACCGGGATCTAAAGCTAGAGGCCCAGAGAATATGCACAGAGACACAAGACCGCCAAGACATGGCCAGGACTAAGATTATTTAAGTACTTACCTACCTAGTACTTAATAATTAAGTAAAAACTACTTTAAAACGTTTTAGAGCTCATTTTTAAGAAGACCTACGCATTACCATTGTGATTAGTCTACTAGGTTAAGTACTGCCGTATTAATTTTTAATACCTACTATTCTTTTCTTGCTCAGGATGCGGAGGGGTGAGAAGGAAGAAAGCATGGGAAAAAAGGAAAGATTTTAACCCTATAACAGCTAGCCATTAGCTGAACTGACCATAATACATGTCCGCTTCCGCATTCTAAGTAACTTACCGGAAGTAATGTTTGATTTGTTGAAATAATTAAATATAAATATTCACATTAAATACTTTCCTTTATGAGGATCAAACAAAAGTTTTTTAGTACTTTTGCCAATTTTAGAATAAAAATTTACTAAATATTACTTAGATTATGATAGTATTTAACTTGTGAAGGATATTAATGCCATTAAAGCCATCAACGGACATCTTTTGGCTGAAATGATGACGAATTTATTACAAACATTTTATGTTTTGATTACTAACGCCTTTCTTTTACATTTTATCGGTACTTTACTTACCTATGCTATTGTTTATATACCAACTTGTCGTCTGATTCTTGTTAGTAAGGAACCCATTCTTGTCTAATTGTCTATATTTATCTCTACTGGATATTGATTATTAAATAATAAGTATGTACCTAAGGATAAAGTAGTAAATAAGTAAAGATATATCACATCACAACTTGGTGACCACGTAGGTGACTTATTCATAAAATTTTTACTAGGTACCTACCTCATTTTCTTCAGCGTTTACTTTTTCAGAAGAATTGATTTATTTATTAACGTACATAATATTAAACGATAAACGTATCGTTTTATTACATACCTACTGCTGCTGATCACGATAATATTGCAAATTGAAAGCAAATTAAATAAGCATTCGGAATTTCATCACGCCAAGCCACATGTTATGAATCAGTTGGTTGGTCGCCAAAGTATCAGGCCAATAGCGAACATCGATCGCATAATTTGTGGAACGAGGCCAACATACTCATAAACAAACATTGGATAGAAGGGGACACCTGATTGGCTGGCAAGCTCAGTGTCGCTCCACCTCGTTCAGAGTCTAGACGTCAAGTTTAATTAAAAACTTTGGGCTGACGGAAATAGAGTATTCACTATGTCTTGGACAAATGACGTTGTTTTGGAGTTTTTAGAACTGTATCGAAGAGAACAACATCTATGGGACCCGAAACATCCATTGCACCGAAATAGAGGTGAAGTTAACAATGCCTGGGTTAGAATACAATCATCGCTTAGTATAAATTGCTCGATCATCGACCTTAAAAAGAAAAAAGAATCTTTGATGACATCGTTTAGAATGCATTTTAATAAAAAGAAAAAATGCCAAGACTCTTATCATACGACATGGTTTGCTTATTCACATATGGAAAGTTTTCTTGGCGGGAAATATGAATGTGATAGTACAAATCAAATGGAACAAGAGGTAAGCTCACGATATTATATTTACTTTATAAAATAATTACTTTTTGTATTTAAATTAATATTTTTCGTTGATCGGCATTTATAATATGCTAAATATTCGAAAATTGTTTACAAACATTCTTGCTAACATGTATTTGGTCAAATATTGCTTCAATCGCGCATGTGTCAAAATTGTTGTGGGTTGGTTATTGGGCTAAATTGGTGAATCGAACAAATAGGGCAACGATGCCGCCTGACAAAATACACCGATTTAAAAAGGAAAAATGAGTAATAGCTAGTAGGACAGATCAAAGTTCGTAATTCTTACGTTCAATATTTTAATGTTCAAATGCGTTTAAAGTCAAAAATAATACTAAGACTTTGTTTGCAAATAAACCTGACCTGACGAATTGTTTTTATTTTCAAGGTCTATTTAGAACTTCGTTACAATGTTCAATATTCACCTGATTCTTACGAGTTACATGTTATTTTGTAATAGTTTAAGAGTAATCCTACGTTTCTTGATTTTTAACGGGGAAATTCAAAAAGAAAGTACTTTTTTATAAAGTATATTATTTCCTTTTCAGTTTTTCAACAATGTTCCAGTGTTTTCTAACACCGCACCAACTATGCCGGTGAATACAAGCCAGAATATGGGCAGTGTCGACCGAAATGTAGGTCGGCAGACTAAGACACTAGCAACCAATTCTAAAAGTAGCAACTCTTTGATGTACGTGAAAAAGGTGGATGATACGGCTGTGAATTTCAGAAGTGGAGAGAAACGGGACATGGATGAATATGAATTGTACGGGCAGTTATTAGCAAAAAAGTTGAGAAAACTTGACGAGCATCAGCGTGACGTAGCTATGCACGAGATAGATAATATTATGTTTAAAGCTAAAATGCAGAGCACTAACACGCAGACGAGAAGTTACTCTTCTTCACCATCGCCGGTGCCTAGAAAAGTAAAATCACCAATTTTCATAGTTGCCCAACATGCTCAACAGCAGTACGAAGATGAGAATACTCCTTACCAAGAACATATGCAGCCACATGCACCATCTTAGTTATAGTTCAAAAATAGTGAACTGGAAAACTACCTTCTTGTAATAACTCAATGAGCGAGGAATATGTCGACCTATTATGAATAAGGTTTGATCGATTTATGATGTTTGAGATTGATTGACGGCTTGAAAAGCCAGATGATATCGTACAGTAAAAATATTTCACAAATTTTCTTTCGAACATAGGACATACATAGGTACTTTAAAAGTATTTATGGTTTCATGGTTATTACTTTAAAGTAAATTTTACACTAGTAACTACATGAAAGCTTGTCCAAAAAATATTAAAGGTGTCTTTGAATTTGAGTAGCTATTTTATTTCCTCTATGTGTTAACGGTATACCGAGAAATAATTATTAAGTTTGTCTATACTTTCGTGCGGTATACGATGTTTAGTCTTGGTTTCAAATATAAATAATTCCATGCATACATTCTTACAATCCTTTTGTTTGATTTGTAAATATTATTACTACTTGTAATTACCTACGTTTAGCTTAAGATAATTTTCATACCCAATCCTTTAATGTCAGAGTAAACTATAAGTAGGTATATTGTATGTAACTAAGGTACTTTTTACTGAAATAGGGTATGTACTAGAAATAAAACGAAAGTATTTACACTTAATAGCTTTGGTTTCATCCCCATTACATATTAAATATTCGTGTAGGTTTATACGATACGGATACACAATTTTATTCTTCTAGGCAATTTTTTTACATTTCAATTGAATAAGTCAGGTGACGTCAATGTACCTAATCATACGTAGTTTATTGATATGTTATTATTGCATCATTAGGAAGGATATGAACCAATGAGTAATCTAGTCATGTATTTACGATAATCATTAGACTTTTATACAATCGTATAAATAAATAAAAACATAGCTAAGTAAAAATAAAACAGTTTGAACTAGCCCCAAAACAAGTTTTAAACAGATGTTATGGTATAGTAAGTCAACGTTACTATATCAATACATTTTATAATAAATACATGTACAGATCGTCATAAAATTATATAAGTATATATTGTAAATACGTAAAGTATTTACAATATATATCTACTTATATAATTTTAAATATAATATAATTACTAATTTACTCAAAGATAATATAATTACTAATTTACTCAAATATTCATTTAAGTACTATTGTGTACTTAGTGAATACGTTGTAAAGTTATGTTCAAATTCCATTAGTATAGTAAATGTTCATGGTACCTGCTACATGTTTACGCTTACGGGAGATGCCAAAGGCAATCTGAAATCATACAATAGTTTTTGTGACAACTGCAAACATTCACTATGTATTTTATACTTGTTTTAAGTTTCGTACACTAACCACTAATATTTTTGCTGGCAGCTATATGTAAGTAACCAGTGGTGTCGTAGGTGCCATTTTTGAACCACTGTTTTATAAGATAACACAGTTGTCGTTCGATAGTATTGTCCTTCGTAATGTTCAATATCGCTTGACATTAAAACGTCGACACGTAGCCAAGTAAGTATAAGTACGTATGTCGATTGTATCGTACGGTTTGTACCGCATTTGGGTAAAGGCTTAAAGGGTCCATCCCATCACACAAAAATGCATGATAATAATGAATAAACTTAATCCTTGGGTAAGACTGGGGTGAAGGGTGAGACACTAATTACTACGTGATCAGATATGTATTTAAATAAATAAATAAGGTAAGTAATAAAAAGTCACGTTTTTTGTATAGGACATAGCGGCAACAGAAATACATCATAAGTGAAAATTTTATGGACGGACGAACCCTAAAAACAATAAGAAAATTAGGCTTCCCATACAAATCTCGGCCAAATGAATTTTGTACGGAAGTTCGAAAATTGAATCTGAATCATATCAATAAGCGATAAAGCTCTAGCAATGCTTTTGACTATTTATTTCCCCTTTTCCATCTCCACCCACCAATGCGCTAAACGTGGCCTTAGGGTTGTTCGGCCTATTACTCCTCAGTATCTGCACCGCTATGGATAAAGATATTTTAGTCTGTCTGTATTTTGATCCAATGTTGACATATCTATCTATTTGTGATCCATTGTAGTCACTAACTTTGTGTTAAAAGTAAACAAACAAATTAATTAGAAGATATCGCCATCTTGCAGAAAAGATCGGAACTAAATTTATTATGGAACACCGCCCATATAAGTTCATTCAACCAAAGCACCATCATTTCTGGCCCACGTACTTAGCTGTTGACCTAAACTAATCTTATAAATTCGTTGATACGAGTACAGTATTTTGTTGGCAGTTTGATACGGACTCTGTTCACAAATTCATTTGTCAGGCAAATTAAAAAATGTCCGACTTTCGAGCGTTCACTCTAATAACTAAATGGCTGAACTGATATCATGCAACAAAGCACAGTTTAAAACTACCGCCTGGAAACTGGCTTTCAAGTAAAAGGACCGCATTGAAATTAGTCCATCCGTTTGAGAGCTACGATACCACAGACAGCCAGACAGACAGAATTTGCGTCGAACTTATAATACCCCTCTTATCGGGGGTAAAAGAGACGAAAAATTAGAGAGGTGATCAAGCACGTATTTATAGACCATTTTTTAATCAATATTAAGTTTAAAATAAATATTTTGGATTTTTTCATTGGATGTTGTTATGATTTTAACTTTGAAATATCGCGCGCTGGTTTTTAGATTTGATTTGACCATTTACGGGTTGACATTGCTGTGGCTGATTTGACACTGACAGTTAATCAGCTGAGAGAAATGTCAGACAATAAAGCCAAAAAAGTCATAACAATGGAGTGAAATCAAAATTGTAAATTGATTTATTTTCTGATTTTGTACTTAGTTTAATCAAAACAAGTAACATAATCTAGGAAAACTGACGAGTAGTTTTTAATAATGGCTACTATGGTGAAAGAAAAACGGCGAGAGGTATGCATTTAAAAATGTTGTTTTGTATATGTTTCTGTTATTGTTTTTGCGCAGTAAAATCGCTAAAAAGTCTGTTTGTTTCAGAAAAAGAAAACTAAAGAGAAACATGTGTCTAAAAATATAACAGATGCATCCGAGCCCTCGATTTCTAGTAGGATATCATCTTTAGATAACACTGTTGATGATAACGTTGAAACTGTAGGATCTTTTGTAGAAGCTGTTGATATATCCGACATTCAAACTGAGGCAAAACCTATCAGTGATCAAGAAATTTCAAATATTACCAAAGATCTTACAAATGTTTTGAAGGAATCAGTCACTCAAATTCAAAATTTAGAGATTCCTCAAGCACCTGCCTTGAGTGATTTAGAAAGTAGAAAAATTATTAGTTCTAAGCAAATTGAGACTGAAATTTCAAAGCCTTTGAGAGATGAACACCCTGGTAAAACTTATGAAGATTTAAATTTGAAAATGGAAAGATTGAGTGTACCGAAGAGTGTGCCATTAACTATCGATCAAGAAAGATCACTGGAGGCGCCCACTGCTTATATCAAAGAACCCATTATATCATCACCAGAAGCGAAATTTTTAATAAGTACTACAACATCTAATCTAGAACCTAACATTTCAACAGTAGATACAGAACATGTAGAAAGTGTAGCAGTTCCTGAAGAAAACATACTGCCATCTGCACCAGTGTTTGAGCAATTAGCTGTACCAGAGCCGAAGCACAAGGAGTACATAGTAGTCAAAGAGGAGAAACCCAAAGTGCAATGCATGCCTTTAGAGAAGGCCATCTGGCTGTTTGGCGGGGAGGAAATGGAGGAGGTCAAGGAGATGAGTGAGAGAGAGGAGGCTATTGTGGAAGTTGGACCACTAAGTGGTCCAGAACACCCGTTAGTTGACTTGTTGTCTACATTGAGGTAATAACTGCTTTATATTGCATTTTTCTTATCTTTTGGTTAGGTGTGAGACCTGTGTTAGAAATTCAAATTGTGTTCAGATCTTTGAAATATTATATCCCTTTTATTTTTTTTGGTGCTTCTTCTTCTCTACAGCAAATGTATTATTTAAAATACCCTATTTGTGATCTTAGGTTTTGTAGATAATATTTGCTTTTCACAGCTCTGCCCGCATGATTTAAAATGCTGCATAAGAAGTTTTTGTTATGTATAAATATAGGAAATATGGTATCTACATATCTTAGCTATTATTTAATTCTAATCAATTTAGCAGCTTTTGTGTGACTGAGTAACAAACCAAAAATAAGTTTCATATTAGTAAGATAGTATAGGAAGCTTACAAACTTGGTATATCTTATTATAATAATTATTTTTGTCTGAAGGAGCTCTCTAAACTGCCTCGAACGGGAAAGAAACCAACTGGTAAAAAGCTTCAATGAGGAAGAGAGATGCCGCACTGCTCTATGGAAAGTAGAGAAGAAGACCGTATATGTTTCTGACTTGTGTCCATGCGGTGCGAGCGTATATTTCCGCGGCTCGTATGAGCATGCGGATTTCCAGATGGAGAAACTGCCAGCAGCAAGGATGCGGCTGACGGCACTCTTGAGGGATGTGCAAGAGTGCTACTGTCACCATCAACACGCGGCTTTGTTAGCCTTTTATCAGGTGAGTGTAGACCTCTCTAATCTTAATAGGCGATGCAGCTGGCTAGGCAATCCATCACTATTTTGATTCCTTTTTCCATCTTCTCACCCAAAGCATCCAACCATCACGCTAAAAGTAGCATTTGGGTCTTGTGGCGCTGGGCTTGTGCAGCTGCTGGTCAATAACCGTTATTAGTACCAAGGGACTTACCGCAATTGATATAATTTTTAGCCAGATATTTCGACGACCCTTCTACGAATGAGTGACAGAGCATCGCAGTTCCTCAGTCTGCCAGCGACCAAGAAGAGTCATCGAAATATCTGGCTGAAAATGATGTTAATTGTGGAAAGTCCCATAGTACTAATAACAGTAAATGTGACCGCGAAACTCTAAAATCATATGCTGGTCAATAGCCAAATGCTGGTGTAATGGTCTGCTTGAGCAACATGATCCAAAATGCTTTGTCTGCCCCATTAGGGATAAAGATATGACGACCTCCTTGGCGTAGTGGTCACCATGCTAGTCCGCCACCCAGAAGTCCCGTGTTCGATCCCTGGTCAGGGCAAGTTGGAAAATGGCCTTTTTCAAATTGTCCTGAGTCTTGGATATTTATCTATATATGTATTTGTTATAAAATATAGTATCGTTGAGTTAGTATCCCATAACACAAGTCTCGAACTTACTTTGGGGCTAGCTCAATCTGTGTTTTTTGTCCCTATATATTTATTTATTTATATTTATTAAGACGTGATCGATTAAGATCGTGACGTGACGATCTTTATAATATACACTAATATTATAAAGACCGCACAGCTTCTGTGGACCCTGACTCTTTCCCAAGACTTACGTTTTTAACCAACTTAAAAAAAGGAGGTGGTTGTCAATTCGTATGAATCTTTTTTTTTTTAATAGATTACTCAAAGATGCCTGGACTATTTTTTTTTTAAAGGGCATACTTGTCATGTAACCCCAAAGAAATTTAATCAAAATCGGTGGTGTAGTTCCTGGTTGAAATTGGTTTTTAGTTTTGAAAAAATAATAGGTCTTTACCTATGAAATTGCCGCTCTGCAGTACTGGCCAATTCAAATCAAAATAATTTTTGTTTGGCTAAGAATTCTAATTTCAAATTAATTTAATTTTATAAACATGGAATTCTTTTTCCAAAAGTAGTCATTTGTTTATTGATTAGTGTTACATTTTCATCGCTTTTCAATATTTTTCGTCATCATACGTTAAAAATTCAAGTAATTATGGAATATGAGTACCGTCGTGGCAGCAACGCGGCACAAGCGACACGCAACATCAACGTCGTTTATGGAGCTAACACTACAAACCAACGCACCACCTGTTATTGGTTTGCTCGCTTCCGTTCTGGAAATTTCGACCTGAAAAATGAACCTCGCGGTCGTCCGAAGACGTTGGTCGACAATGAAGAATTAAAGGCGATTGTGGTCCATTTGCGTCAAATTGGCAAGGTAAAAAAGCTTGACAAATGGGTGGCCCACGGACTCAATGATCGCCAGCGCGATGTACGCGTCGAGACGTGCCTTGCACTGCTCAACAGACACACAAATGAAGGAATTTTGAACCGCATTGTTACCTGCGATGAAAAATGGATTCTGTTTGATAACCGCAAGCGCTCAGCAAGTTGGTTGGATTCTGGTTCAGCACCTAAACAATGCCCTAAACGAAAACTTACCCCTAGAAAAGTGATGGTCACTGTTTGGTGGTCTAGCGCCGGTGTGATTCATCACAGCTTCTTACCAAACGGGGTGAGCATGTGTACTGTGAAGAACTGAACACAATGATGGAGAAGCTGGCACATTTCCAACCAACACTGGTCAATCGCTCCTCTCCGCTGCTCCTGCAACACCGCGCGACCTCATACTGAACAGCAAACGGCCTCCAAGTTGCAAGAACTGGGGTTGGAAGCTCTCCTTCATCCGCCCTACTCACCAGACCTTGCGCCTACAGACTACTACTTTTTCCAGAATTTGGATAACTACTTGGCGGGAAAAAAATTCAATACCCGAGAGGCAGTACAAAATGCCTTTGAAGAATTTGTTGCCTCCCATCCAGCTGATTTCTTTAAGAAGGGCATCAATAAACTGCCACTGCGTTGGCAAAGATGCGTTGACTGTATGGGTGAATACTTCGATTAATACAAATAAAAAATACATGAAAAAAATCCGTTTAATTTTTTTCATATAAAACGGCAATTTCATAGGTAAAGACCTAATATTAGGCTCTCTCTTCTGACCACGTACAAAAATGGCAAATATCTTTACCAAGATATTTGTTTGTTACAGATAGAAGACTTTCTGTCTCATGTGATCAGAGCAAACAAAAACGAAATCCGGGAGTCTCTGTCTCTGATACTGCAAGCCTTGAAGTTGAGCGACAGCGCGCCCGCGGTGCTGTCCAGACTGCTGGAGCGCTGGGCGGGCAAGCTGGCGACTGTACTGGTCGATGCGCGGGAGCTGAAGCACCTGCTGTTCTTGCTACACCACCTGTTTAGGTAATAAATAATATTAAGAAAATCCCACAGCGCAGTAATGCATTTTTTATGGTGGTTTGCAATGTATTATAATAGCTTGAGCTAGCGAGCTAGCTTGTCCCTCTCCCCCTCCCCCATCTCTTTTGTAGTCTGGAACTATACGTTTAAGAAAACCTTGCATTTATTTTAATTGAGGGGGGGAGAGGCTCGCCCCCGAACTACTCTTTTTAAGTTATATATTTACTATTTGTGTACGCTACATTATTCCTTTACTATGTATGTTCACTACCCTAATGTAAGTATTTATATGGCGGGAGGCTTCGCACAATTTTATGATTTGTTTATTTCAGACAAAGCCGCTCTGTCCGCTGGGCGTCGCGCGCTGTGTGCGTGTACGTCGGGGACAGAGTGTCGGCCGCGCGGGCCGTAGCGCTGCTGCGCTTGATGCTGGCGCGGCCGGCGCTCGACTCTGCGCAGGAGTGCACTGAGGGTACGAATGTTCTTCAAATGAGGACTCACTAAAAGAATATTGTATAGACCTGTAGATTCGACATTTTTATTCTTAAAATTACGTTCACAAGATTCAACCTGAACCTGAAATGATGGCGCCGATAGACGTGTTTTTTATCTGTGTGATGTTAAATTTAGTTATCTATTTAGGGTTCCGTACCCAAAGGGTAAAAACGAGACCCTATTACTAAAACTCCGCTGTCCGTCTGTCTGTTCGTCTGTCCGTCTGTTTGTCACCAGGCTGTATTTCATGAACCATGATAGCAAGACAGTTGAAATTTTTACAGATGATGTATGATGTATTTCTGTTGCCGCTATAAAAACAAATATTTAAAAAAAATACTTGAGTAGGTCTCCCTTACAACAGACTTGATTTTTCATAGATAATGGTACGGAACCCTTCGTGCGCTAGTCTGACTCGCACTTGGGTGGTTATTTTCCGCAATATGGCGAGGTCCACTAACTTATTTGTTTACCTTTAAAATGCAACAAAAAGCTCTATAACTTATTTTTTTTGATAAAGAATCTCGTTGTACGTGACGACCTCTGTAGCCTAGTGATCATCATGCCAGGCTGTCACTCCGGAGGTTCGGGGTTCGATCCCTGGTCAGGTCACGTTGATAAATGATCTTTTTAAGATTGACCTAGGTCTTGTACGTTTATCTATTTATGTATTTGTTTATAAAATATAGTATCGTTAAGTTAGTAGTCTCGAACTTTCTTTGGGCCTAGTTCAATCTGTGTGATCTGTCTGGATATATATTTTAAATGTATTTATTTGCCGGTCTTTTAGAGCAAAAATTTCCGTTACATATATCTAATCAAAATAACGAAAATATTTAGCATTGCATACAAATGAGGTTTTTCAAATGTATGTTCAATAGATGGCAGCACAGTGTAGATAAGCTGCTGTTATTGGATACATTTGACGGAGCAAGAGAACCTGTCAACTGATGGTCCAATCACAACAGACGATTGGACATGACATCACTGTGCTGCTATCTGGCGTCCCATGCTTTTGAAAACCGTAATTGGAACAGTTTAATTATATCACTACGTTGCTTGTTTTTCTCGTATTTCTATACAAGTTTATTGGAGAATGATGTTCAGTATCGTAGACTTCAAGGGATACATACATTTTTTGGGTTGTGCTGCCTTCATTTGAAATAAACTATTTGAAAGGTGACGGTGATATCATTTAAAAAAAATGAAAACTAGTCTTGATCTTACCTTAGACAAAGATAATATAATTACTAACGTAACAGATACACAACGCCATAGAAACTATTGGGGGGCCCGTGTTAGGCAAAACTGGAAGTTGCGGGTAGGCACACAGAGATGGCACCGCAAACGACCAGAAAAAAGTGTCAAAGAAAATGTTTAATGTGCTTTAAAAATATTTTTTGCATTTCTTATTGTGTCGTATTTAATTAATTAGAGTATTACTTTATTGAAATAATAGTGTAAAATGATTTTAGCTTTAATTATTGCTTATAGCGCCATCTAGTGGCAAGGAAGTGAAATAATTATATTTATAAAGCAATGGGTGGGCATGCCCTAGATAACCCTTCAAACTATTTTATGAACAACTGTTTATAGTTTAAAGTGAGATCGTAAAGCTTTTCTTCGCCATTAATGAAAAACGGCCACTTTTAGCAAATGTGCGAAAAAAAGCGGTCTCACTTTAACCCGTCAACAACCGCAATTTTGCAAACCAATTGTTATCTATTGTTCTCTCGGTCGGATCCGACCGTCTGGAAGCTGACGGGTTAAACTGTAAACAGTAGTTCATAAAATAGTTAGAAGGGTAATCTAGGGCTTGGTCAAGACAAAAATATCAAATGATACCTCCTTTTTCCTTTACATTTATATATCCCTTTAATTAAAAAGGACCTTCCATCTGAACAGAAACCGAAGAAGCGTGGGAGGAGGTGGACCGCAGTGGCGGCAGCGGGGCGGTAGGTGACGGCACGTTGAGGGAGCGGGACCTGCTGGCGCTGCTCAGGGCGCTGCCGCTGCGGCAGCTGGTGGCCAACATCCTGCTGTTTACGCATTCTGTAAGTCCTTTTTATTTTAAGCCTTACACCAGGTGGCAGCACTGATAGGTTTAGTTCGCTATTTTCCTACAAGTCAAATCGGATACTTTTTTTTAAACGTCTAAAAAGTCGTTATGGCATTTGTATGAAATACAAACAAATGGCGTCACAGTTTCTTTAAACCTAAAAACAAACATTTTCAATGAGATTAGTATGAAATACAGGCATATGGCGTCATAGTTCCTTGGAGTCAAATAGCGTTGTTATTATCAGTTTTTCTGCAATAATAAATCTTAAATGACGTTAAAATGAAAATATTCAAAGACAAGTGACATTATATGCGACTTTTTATTTTCTTATCAGTACAATATAATTTATTTTTAACTCAGGAAAATACACTATTCCTACGAGGTTTAGTTTTAAAACAATATCCACCGAAGCTGAGCGAGGCTGTGAGTCGTTTTAAAAATCAATAAGATATCCGTTATTGACACATTGAAACAGATATCGTTTACTTGTCTAGTTGTCGTGTGGTCATGGCCACTCCATTTCTTCCTGATAACGTAAGAGTCGACTGAGGGAAATGGACTAAGCACAAACATCTCGTGCTATAGGCGGCCGGCCGTAAAACTACAGCCTTATCTTTAAATTGGTCCGCCTAATTCGTCGATTTGTATGGTCTTTGGCAACGGCGGATCCAGGATTTTTTCGGGGGGGGGGCACAACTACAAAGTAGGTACTTATATGTAGGAAGGTTTATGATAGTATTCATTTATGTTTTCTGCTAAAGATGTCTAGAACTTCATTAGGGTTCATTTTTACCGCAACGTCTTGATGTATATGCATTACAGCCAGTCCATTCAAATGCTCTTCTGTCATCCTGTTGCGAAGATATGCTTTCAAGTATGTAATAGAATCTCCACAGTACACAAAAATATCGTTAGGGGGGGGGGGGGGGGCAGATGATGTCGAGCGTCAGAATTAATATACGAAGTGTATGAGCCAAGAATTACAAACTTCGCGTCTTCTTTTTAAAAAAACGCGTGAATGCATTTTATTTTCTTTCAAAGTACGAAGAGATTGATTATATACTCTTTGCAATAAACATTAATTGCTTTCGGTAAATATTTGCATATTTCTGATTATTTCTTTAATGATTTCCTCATATTTATTGAGACAAGCACTATACATGCCTCGGCTGAAATGGGTTTGCCGGACTCGTAATTATTGTCAAAACAATTCGTCCGGCAATGCCATACTTCCCGCCCTCTGCAGTAATGTTGTTAGGGGTGGTTTCTTGGGGTCCGCAGTAAAGAAATCCAGTCGAGACAAGTTTGGTTTATTGCCTGAAGTTGGAGCTAACAATCAATTTGCACTAACAGAGTTACGATCACGACAATGACACAATGGCCGCGGATGGCCCGAATATAGGTGCGCGTGCGTGTGTCTTGATGATCTCTGGCTGACTGAAGGAAGCAAGCGCCGCCGGTCGCGTTTCCGGCCCCGCCTCCATTAGTGTTGTGCCGCACCACCACTAGTGATGTGCCTTAACAAATGTACTATTTTGCGCAGGATATAAGCAAAGCACGCGAGCAAGACTGGTGCGACTCAACGGACGGGCGCGGTGTGTTGCGCGCGTGCTGCGGCGTGCGCGCGTTGCTGGCCGCGTTACTGCGCGCCAGACGGGTGCACGCGCACTACGACAGGCTGCACCGCGTGCTGAGGAGGGTCGCCGAAAGAACGCTGCTCGGCTTGGCCGGACTACACCTGCAGACTGAGTTATTACTTGCATTTTTTAAGCTTTTTTTTCAATTCAATTCAATTCAAATATATCTTTATTATCATAGGATATTTTTAATATCTCTTAATAATCGTCACTTTGTTTTGTTTTACAATTTAACGTCAAAAAATTACTTAGAGCTAAGTTTACTGCCGCTTCCAAAGCGCTAGTGCAGAAGAAACGGTAACAAACTGCACTGCAGCGTTTTCTCCAAGGACGTCAACTCACAATGAACTCACTAGTCATACAGATACAGACTCACGTCTTTATCCCTGACGCGGTAGACAGAGCCCAGAGCTGTAAGACCCAACGAACACGCTTAGCGTGATGGTGGGCGTTAAGATGGAAAAAGGAATCAAAATAGTGATAAGTTGCTAGCCTCTTCGCCTATTAACATGGTTCAAATGTCGCCCATTCCCTCGATTGGTTTTCACGATCTGCGCAGGAAGACAAGCAGCTGGTACATTCTAAGTATTTTCCTTTCGCCCAGACCAGCATAGAAGGTTTAAGTTATTCAGCTCTCAGAAATCTTCCCATCCTCTCGTTTTCCGTGTGTTGGAATCAGTTATGTGAACCCATTCTTTTGATAGCTTACTGCAAACGAGACTGGTCCAGTCCCACTGTAATGCGACGTCAGCATCTACCATTTCCGTAATCGAATAGTTTTTTACGCGGTCTGTATTGGCACGACTCAATGCGATGTTGGACACGAGTAGTACTTTAAAACCACAAAGTCTATCCTATGAAAAAAGATTGTGCACGTCTCTGTGTACAGACTGTATTATTTTATTTCACTTACTTTATTCTTTATAAAAATATCTTGTGTAAGCGAACGTGAAACCACAACAGCTTTACATTAAACTTGAACTAAATGTTTTGGATGAAAATCACTTACAACTGTAATTAAAATTAAAGTGACGAGGTCTATACACACCATCAGTTAATAAAACCGGCCAAGTGAGAGTCGGACTCGTGCACGAAGGGTTCCGTATCTATGTTTAGCTATCATGGTTCATAAGGTACAGCCTTGTGTTAGACAGACAGACAGAGAGACGGATAGACGGATAGTAGATCCCGTTTTTACCCTTAGGTAACCTAACCTTTACTTTAGGGTTCCCCTAAAAAAATAATTTTCTGTTATAATACGTTTTTACAGAGCTTCCTACATACCAGAGATGCGCTCGCGCATACCGCCCGAGCTCGAGGCTTGCTTCGCGGCCGGGCTCGAGCTGTTTGAGCACCGGGAGCTGCACCGCCTGCCGGCCACGCTGCTCGGTGAGGACACTGCCAGGGAGTTTTGCATGGAGCTCATGGTCAATCTGCATGGTTAGTGTGACAGACTAATTCCAGAAGCTGCTAATTCTAGAGTAGATCTGGGACCATACATTTCCGGACTCCCTCTGATCTAGGGCTCGAGCTGTTCGAGCAAAGGGAGCTGCACCGGCTGCCCGCCGAGCTGGTCGGCGAGGACTCTGCCAGGGAGTTCTGCATAGAGCTCATAGTCAATCTGCATGGTTTGTATCACAGACTAAATTCTTTGATTTTGACAGCTTTTATTTAGAGGATGTTAACTCTAATGGAGCGGTTTATATCTCCGTTCATGTAAAAAGGTAATAATACTTCTTGGGAAACTGAATGGACTTATCAAGGAAAAAGGAAAGCGTGGTCGACCAAACCAAACCTCTCGGTGATTGGTAGCAGCGGAGATGATAAAATCGGCTGTCTTGGCTCGAAGTGAGGAGCGATGCTCGAAACAGAACGAGATGGAGAAGCAACCTTCTATCCAAACCAGGGGGCATAGGAAAATAATAAAAAAACGCTACTTTCGAACAAGGCAAAGTAGTTTTTTTTTTCTTAACGTCGAAATAGACCTTTTCTATGAGATTTTTATGAAATATACATTAATGACGCTTTAGTTTCTTAGAGTCAAATAGCTCTTTTAATATCAGTTTTTCTGCAATAATAAATCTAAAATCACATTGAAATGGATATGATCATGACATGTGACATTATTTTGTGACGTTTTATTTTCTTAACAGTACAAAGCAATTTATTTTTGACCCAGGAAAGTTTCCCATTTCACGCGATTCAAAACAATAATATAAAAAAAACCCACAGATACGTCTCCGCAGCAGCTGAGCAGCTTGCCAGTGGTCCTACCTCCGCTGTCGTGCGAGTGTCGAGTCCGCATCGTGTCGCACGCCGCCACACAGCGCAGCAATGAACACGAGCTGGCAAGGGTTGTTTTAGAGTTCCTTATGCAGGTATGAAATCTTATGGCGTCCTTTGCCTCTCTTTTTGGAACGAAGTTCCTTATCGCGCGTTGCGAAAGGGAGCTACACGGAAAAAATTAAGACCAAAAGTTGTAACGACACTTTCTGTTCATTCAAATTTATATAGATAATAAAATCTTGATTTTAGAACGCAGAAAACAGTTTGAATGTAATTTAGACCTATTTATATTTATATTTTACTTCGTTCCATCCAGGTTTCCCTTGACATTTCTCAAGTTTTGTTTTTCTTCTATTTATCACCTTTATGCTTTCACTGTTAGACGAAACCCACCAAAGATTTTCAATATAATTCATATTGTGATCCTGAAGTTACCAAGGACGAAGGTTGACTTCATTCTTGGTAATAGGTACAAGATGGGACGAAAATAGATCAATGACAGTTACTTGTGTGAATGCAAAAATTTGCATTTTACTTTGACTTTTCGATTTCAAGATGGCGATTGCTCCATTCTTCCACAGATGTCGTGGTATATTGTTTGCTAATATAAATAGCTGTGGTCCTTGAGTTTTAATTTACCTCTTTTTTTCAGACTGGTCTAAAGAAGAAATCCGTCCCTTGTGCGAGCGACTGCGAGGCCATGGCGCGAGCCCGTCTGCCCGCGCTCCTTGACTCACACCCTTATCTCTACACTATTGCTTTGCATCTCATCGCCGACATGAACCAAGGTAGGAAGAAATAAGTAAAATAATTTGCTTTTCAGCTTTGTTCCCTTTCCATTCAGTTGATATTATAAGTGTTAGATGTATAGATGTTTGTTCCGCTTTCACGCCAAAACGATTGAACGGATTGGAATGAAATTTGACATGTAGATAACTTACTATCTGGGTTAACAAATAAGATACTTTTATCCCGGGAAAACGTGAGGTTCCCGTGGGATTGTTCAAAAATCTACCAACGCCGCCGGCTTCAGCTACTAGAACGTATTATTCACGAGGTTCACATCTTAACGAAATTATATATTGACATTAAAGCTATGCGACATGAATTCGTTATTTGAACAGATTTGTTTTCATACGTAATGTTTTTTTTTCTCATCAGTGGAATCTCTCGACCCGTCGTGTGTGAAGTTCATTAAAATCGACAAGTGGAGACCTAATAATGGGGAACTTCTTGTGGTACTAGAAGACTGGTCGCAACGTTGCCCGCTCATGCTGCAGCACCTGCTGCTGAATATCACCTGCACGCCACACACGTGAGTTTGATTGACCGGAGACAGGAGAATGAAGTTCTGTAACGAATTTATTTGAGATGAGAGAAGAATGAATTAGTTGGGATGCAGATTTATGGAGCTAAAAAATCTAAAATTTACAGTGCAACAATTTTTATTCTACGGTAAAAATTGCTGAAGTATTGACCAAATTATTAGCTAAGTTCACTTACCGGTGCACATGTCACGGCAACCGTGCTGTGACATACATGGACTACTCGCACTCTGCTCGCGCCTCGGTGCAGGCACAGTGCGTCTTCAGGCCGACTGGTCAACAGATAGTGATTTAAATTTTCGAGTGGTTAAAAATAGCCAAAATTGCTAACCTCGTTCTCAAACGGTATTTGATTATTTTGATAATAATCTCTTTATTGTACCAAAAAAGTATATCATCACAGATTTTTAAAATTATAATAAATTTGTACCGTCTTATCCCAGAAAGGGAAATTTTCCAGGCAATCAAGGAAAATATTTTTCTCAAACATGCTCGGAAATGTATGCATCATTGTAGTAAGAAGAAGAAACGAAGATTGTAATTCTTGGCTTATGCATTACTTTACCGGCCTAGGCCAGGCAAGTGAGTATTGAATAGTACAATACTGCAGAGGCCGGGAAGTAAGGCATTGCCGAACGAGTAGTTTTATAGCCTCTCTGACGCTCGGCCTTGAATACAGTAATGTATTATTGTTTGATTTTCCAGCGGTGTAAGCCTACAAACTCAATTATCCCTGGGCGCCTGGCTCTGCAACTGGGCTCGCACGCGGCCGGGCGTCGACTGGCACTGGGCCGTACTCAGGCGGCTGAGACTGCACCGCGCCGCTTGGTGCTTGCCTCTGGATGCCCCAGACCCTGACCCTGAGCCTCCTGAGACGGACCTGTTCGCTACAGCTCACGCCTTGCTCGCTACGTCGTGGGGACACTCTATACCGCTGGTGAGTTACCTTTTTAATACTATAGTTGTTATAAAACGACTGATACGTGACATCTGTTTATTTGTTTTTAGCTTTTTAAGAAGGTTACATTTGAGTATAAAAAGGTATAATAGTAAATGGTTAAAAAAGGTCTTGGCTGCTGATTGCCAACAATAGTGTTCAGCGGAATGTCCGTTTGTACTGGCACGGTCCCTTAAAAAAACTAGCTGGCATTTTTTTATCTGTTCGGGCAAATTGGCTCTTAGCGACATCTTTTTTACACTCAGTATTTTCGTAGAGATTGTATCTTAGACATAAGCGTTCCAAGGGGCGGGATCTAGGGGTACAACCCCGGCCCTCCCTCAAAATAAAGACACCTGGCGATCATTTTATTAAGTTCGGTTTGGTTGCATAAAAAAACCCTATTTATAATTTTTCTGTAATGGTAACATACTACGCCCCCCCAGAAACTTAGCCCTACGCCCATGATCATATGACATACACACGGTGTAGGGGTTGTAAGTCCCTACATTGATGATAATGCTAACTGATAGGGGTTGTTTTCGGGGGTGATATAAAACAACCGAATTGAGTGAATTGTTGTATTGCACTGATTTGTTATCTTAAAATTAGGTACAAGAAAACAAGTCGAAATCGCAATGTATGCATTTGAGCGCTACTGTCAATGAAAGTGAACTTAGTAACTAGTTTCTGTTATTCTGTAAGGTGTTCTGTACACACGGTTCGATAGGTTAACCTTTATTGTTTTGCAAAAACCAGACACAATAGTAAAACAATTGATTTATACTGGAATCCGGCATAGCCACACACAAATGGACACTGTGGTTTCCGGCAAAGTTGAATAGGACTACTCCAAGTCATCCCGTAGATATCATAGAAGGTGACTTATGTAATACAAGCTAAACAAAGCTTATAAACATCAATGAAACCTCTGCAACCCTCTGTCACGGCAGCGTGAAGAGTGTAGGCTAAATCCTCTGGCTGCTCTGACCAAGTATGGTTCTAGTAAAGAGAGGGTCGTGAAGCTTTTCTACGCACATTAGCCAAAAGTGGCCCTTTTTCGAGAAGCTTCACGTTCTTACTATAAACTGTAAACAGTAGTTAATACAAAAGTTTGAAGGGTTATTTAGGGTTTGATCAAGACAACATTTTAAATGGGCAGCACGGGACTCCGAAAAATTCATGTAAATACGACTCCGTGGCGTAGTGGTCACCATGCTGGTCCGCCACCCAGAGGTTCCGGGTTCGATCCCCGGTCAGGGCAAGTTGGAAAATGGCATTTTTCAAATTGTCATGGGTCGTGGATGTTTATCCATATATGTATTTGTTATAAAATATAGTATCGTTGAGTTTAGTATCCCATAACACAAGTCACGAACTTACTTTGGGACTAGCTCAATCAGTGTAATTGGTCCCTATCCAGCTTATTTTAAAAACAGGACTAACTTTGTTTACGTTTAGGTTTGTTTGTTTAGGTTTAAACCATTATCCGCCCAAAATGAACATTGACATTGACAGGTGAGATAGTGTGATATTACTAGATATTCAACTTGATTTGGTCGGATAATGGTTTAAACCTAGTAAAGAACTTAGTCTTAGTTTTATAATAAGACTGTATATGTTTATTTATTATTTATTTATAAATACTTATTTAGATCTGCTCTCACGGCGCAGCCGCTCTTTGCCGGCTGGCGAGCGCTCGGCCCGTGGACGCGGCGCACTGTCTCTCGGCAGTGCTGCTGGCTATGGCTGCCTCGCCAGACTCCATCGCCTTGGCTACTAAGTTCGTATCCAATAATATAGCATTTTCGTTTTCAGGAAGAAACAATTTTTAATTTATGTATATTATTTTAGTTGATTATGAATGTGATCGATAATTTTGGAAATCCTTTGGAGAGGCTTATGTCCAGCAATGGACGTTATGCGGCTGGAATGATGTTTAATGACTCTTGCGTTTTGTTTATTATATACTGAAATTATTTGAAGGGTGAATTTAGTCCTTAATAATGAACAATTTTCTTAAGGAACGTATATCAAAATGAGAAATATAAAATTTTTGACCTCCACAAGCGATCAGCTGATCCGAGTTTTTATAAAAAGAAATATTTGTTTTCACATTTTTAATAGTTTTCTTCCTTCGAGTAAGTTGTTTAGTATCCTGGACTGTAATTTCAGTAAATTTTGTCAGACTTTTGTTATTATAACGAGACAAATATTCGAATGAATGAAATATTCCTTACTTGTTTCGTTGTCTTCCCCAGGTTTACCGAATTCTTTAACATAATGCTGAACTCTGGGCCGGGGTTGGTACAGCGGGCGCTGGGGCTGGGCGGAGTCAGCGGCGCGCAGCTGTTGCAGAGAGTGATGCTGGCACATCTTGGAGACGAGATTGATCCGTAAGTATTCTTCACGAATGAAAATGGTCCATTAAATATTTATTTTCAAATTATTTTGACGTGCTATGCTCGGTGTTTCCCTACGTGATCGAATCAGAAGCGAAGAATTTCGTAGGAGAACAAAAATCACTGACATAGTCCAGTGGATTTGCTCGTTGAAGTGGCAGTGGGCGGGACATTCGTCGCTGACGAACCGATGGCCGATGGGGCAAAAAGGTTCTCGAATGGCGACCACATTAGGTAGGACACCAACTCACAAGCAGAGTTGAGCGTAGTTAACTACTATTGTGTAGTTTGATTACAAATTACAATTACATGTAGTTAACTACAAGTAGTTGAAATTACATTAAATTTAACTACAACAATTGCAACTTACAGTAGTTGTAATTTGTAATTAAGTAGTTATAACTACAAATTACAATAAGAATTTATTACCGCGGGCGTGTGTTAAAGGTGTTATATTTCGAAATTGTTAGTGTAAAAAGTTGTAAGCAAGAAACGAAAATTTATAAGTAAGTAAATCTTTATAATATATGTAATTTCAAAAAGTAGTTTGTAATTGTGATTACAACTACTTTTTGTAGTTTATAGTTCAACTACTTTTTCAATTACTTTTTGTAATTATGTAGTTACGATTACTAACTACAAAATGTAATTGTGGTTAGTAGTAATGATCGTTCTGCGTCCAAATTGCAGACGTTCTGAAGAAAGGTGAAGTAAGGAGTACCTAAAACTGAAGAGCATGTATGAAAAGAGTAATGAGTGTTGACAAAGTAGAAGAGGTTTGCAAGGATCGTAGCAAGTGGAAATCTATAGTCTCTGCCTACCCCCATAGGAAACAGGCGTGAAAACATGTATGTTTGATAATGATGATCAAGTGGCTAACACAGGTTTCCGTTTTTTTAAGTAGTCTAGAGGCATGTGTAGAGATGCAAAGAACTTGAGTCCTACATTTTAGGCTCGGCTGACAAATTGCACAGCTCGACTCGTTACAACAAGACCCCCAGACTAGAGCATTTAAGTCTACATAAAGACTCGAGCGCAACATGGCGCTCAGGTCATGATTCGCGCTCGAGTCGTTTAACACGACGAGTCGCGCTCAAGTTCTTTTCCATTTGGAGTTCCTTTATAAATAAACAGGGAATAAAATATGTAACTTTTGTGAGATATAATAGTAATTTGGTTACATACTACATGATTTGAATTACTTTGTGCAATTCCGCCACCAGTTAGTTCATGCAAACTATTGCCGGCCGGCGCCCACCCACTACTGTTAGTCCCAGCATACCTGCCACTAACAGCCCGTGTGTACCCGCCACCAACAGCTGATGCATGCTTCCTCCAAGTAATTCAAATCATGTAGTATGTAACTTTGACTTCCGCAAAGTAACACCTGAATCTATTAACTATCTTAGTAATTTGGTTATTTTTGTTAAGTCTAGTATTCTTAGCTTTTGAAAATCCTACTAATATTATATATGCGAAAGTTCGTGAGTATGAATGGATATATGAGAATGTTTGTTACTCTTTCACGAAAAAACTACTAGACGGATTTGGTTAAAACTTTACAGTAATATAGGTTATATGTCAGGTTAACACATAGGCTATAATTTACGAAGTCGCGGGAAACAGCATAAAATTATAAATAAAAATATTTTAATAAATCAACCTTGATACACTCGATGCACTCGAGCTCTTTTTAAGACTCGAGTTCTTTTTGAGACGTGAGCTTCTTTTTAAGACTCGAGCTCTTTTTGAAATACGAGTTCTATTTTGGCGCTCAAGTTTTCGAGAAAGGACTGGAGCTCCGCTCGACCTAAGGCTCTGAGTTTTGTTAGTACACCGAGTCTTGTAAAATTGAGACGAGTCTATCGAATTAAGACTCAAAGACTCGAGTTCTTTACATCTCTAGAGATGACAGCTCGGACCAAAGGCTCTAGCCTTTCGAAGCACGCAAAAGATCGAGAGAAATTTTATAATGTTACACTTGTATAATTTTAGTTCACTATCAAGCTGGATCTTTTCCAATGATCTATGTTATGTTTCCCAGAGCCGATTACCAACTTAACCGGTCTATGATGCTGTCGACGTGGTTGCACGCGTTATGGCGACCGGTGACTTCGCCCGCGTGCGCCGCACTGGCAGACACGGCGCTGCTGGCAACGCGCGACTTCCACAGGGCTTCAGACTATGCTATGAGGCTGACACAGGTATCATGATTGTACACAGTACTTTCCGATTCTTTATTTTAAAAATTAAAAATCGCACTGCAATCTGAAAGGCCTTGAATATAATATTGACCTTTATTTTTTTATTTATTTACCAATGTATGTACATGGAAAATTTAAACAGAATACATCAAATAAAAGTTGCACTACTTATCTCAAAAGAGATCTCTTCCAGTAAGAGGTTCCGTTCCGGCCTGTGAGAGGAGATTTATGTATGAGAGGCATACAGGGTTTAATGTATTTTTCATAATAAAAATCATTATATATAGTTTTTTAAAATAAATAGTTGATTTTATGCCAGTGACAGTCACAGAAAGGCTAAATACAAAAGCAATATGTTAACTAACTAAAATAAGTGTGTACTAAGATGACATTTTTGTTCAAGTTTTTTTTTGTTTAAAAATCCTTTTGATAAAACTTCTATGAGACCAATCTGGAAGTATATCCTTCCAAAGAAAATCTCAAAGAATTTTTCAAATCGATGTATAAATCACGGAATTCTGAGGAAAAAACCCGTAAAAAATAATAATAAGCTGAATGAGTTTTTAAACATATGCGACTCGAGGTGGCAGCACAGTGACGTTAGGCCAATCGACTGTTGTGATTGCACCATCAGTTGACAGGTTCATTTGCTCTGTCAAATGTATCCAGTAACAGCAGCTGATTGGACCTGACGTCACTTTGCTGCAATCTGGTGTTCAATATATGAAAACCTTTTGATTCGTCATTCTTTTTTTAAGGCAGTTGGAAATATACATCTACTTACTTATGTCTGTTGAAAACACAGACATATAAAAAAGGGAAGCAGACTTAACATTATTGAATAATTGAAAGAATGCCGCATGGCATGAATTTACACTTAAGCTACATTAGTTTTGTTGTTTTTCTTTATCATAATTGGTAATATTTAAAACAAAAATTGTAAAGTAATATTCTTTATGAATGTGAAAGAACGAAAACTTGTCCGGCTACTTCGTGCGCGACCTGCCTGCGGGGTACAGACGTTGGCGGGGAGGAGATTCAAAGCGTCAGCGGGGAAGGGTAGCACGCGTTACCCTTCCCCGCTACACCAACCGCTACTCGTTGACACCTTGAGTATCTCCTCCCAGCCAACTCCCCGTCCCAATGTACCTACTCATTTTCTTGTAGGAAATGTCAAAAGACCAAGCAACGCAGTGGGTGCGACTAGCGAGCACCGCACCCCAATTAGTTGAATGCATCCTGCGCTCTCTGCTGGCCAGCGAGCAACGTCATGCTCTGTCAGACCGACTGTTGGACACGCTGCATCTGCAGAGGATCAACAACGTCAGGATCAATGTAGACTCCGCTTTGCAGGTACGATACCTATTCGACCTCGTTTGACTTTAAAAGCGAGCTCAGCACCTCAATTAGTTGAATTCTCAGCTGGCCAGCGAGCAACGTCACGCTTTGTCAGACCGACTGTTGGACACGCTGCACCTGCAGAGGATCAACAACGTCAGGATCAATGTAGACTCCGCTTTGCAGGTACGATACCTATTCGACCTCGTTTGACTTTAAAAGCAAGCACAGCACCTCAATTAGTTGAATTCTCTGCTGGCCAGCGAGCAACGTCACGCTCTGTCAGACCGACTGCTGGACACGCTGCACCTGCAGAGGATCAACAACGTCAGGATCAATGTAGACTTCGCTTTGCAGGTACGATGATACCTATTCGACCTCGTTTGACTTTATTAGCGAGCACCGCACCTCAATTAGTTGAATTCTCTGCTGGCCAGCGAGCAACGCCACGCTCTATCGGACCGACTGCTGGACACGCTGCACCTGCAGAGGATCAACAACGTCAGGATCAATGTAGACTCCGCATTGCAGGTACGATACCTATTCGACCTCGTTTGACTTTAAAAGCGAGCACAGCACCTCAATTAGTTGAATTCTCTGCTGGCCAGCGAGCAACGTCACGCTCTGTCAGACCGACTGCTGGACACGCTGCATCTGCAGAGGATCAACAACGTCAGGATCAATGTAGACTTCGCTTTGCAGGTACGATGATACCTATTCGACCTCGTTTGACTTTATTAGCGAGCACCGCACCTCAATTAGTTGAATTCTCTGCTGGCCAGCGAGCAACGCCACGCTCTATCGGACCGACTGCTGGACACGCTGCACCTGCAGAGGATCAACAACGTCAGGATCAATGTAGACTTCGCTTTGCAGGTACGATGATACCTATTCGACCTCGTTTGACTTTATTAGCGAGCACCGCACCTCAATCAGTTGAATTCTCTGCTGGCCAGCGAGCAACGCCACGCTCTATCGGACCGACTGCTGGACACGCTGCACCTGCAGAGGATCAACAATGTCAGGATCAATGTAGACTCCGCTTTGCAGGTACGATACCTAAATTCCATTTAATTTTGTAGCGGAAGCGAGGTTGTATCCTCGACCGCCACAAAGAGAAAATCTTCCCAGGCAAGATTGTAATATATACGAATGTTCAAAAGTTGCAACTAACTCTGATATCGAGATGTAGGAAACTGTGAGCGTCATCTCGTATGCTTCTCGAGAACTATTTTGTAGCTGCGCTGTTGTGGTTGATGTTTCTCGAATAACAGCGCCACACTTTTATCCTTCTTATTATAAAACGCGGTTTTAATTTAGTACTTGGTTGAAACTCTCGTTTATCATAAATAGTAGCTACAACCCACATTATATCCTATTTTACTTAGAGTATGTATTTATGATTGGGTTTTTATGTACGTTACATCTTAACATAGCCTCATTAAGTGTAGAACTCGTTTGATTTGTCTTGACAAGCACTTTATGGTAGACGAAGTCTAGGGTTTGATCCCACAGACAGAAGTTGGTTGATGTTGATGGAACTCAGGTATAAAACGACGCAACTTATCGAGTTTGGGCTTATTTCATTCGCGTAAAAATTACTTTTGCTTGACAATAAAATCTTGTACCAAAACTAAAATCTTTTCTAAAAACTAATTAAAAATGTAAGAAAATGCCGTTGATTTGTAAATAGAAACAGACATACTGCAAATCATGACGCCATATACCATTTGTACAATCAATGGTACTAGAGGAATCACTGTCATTTGTACCATCAGTGGTACTACCCAATGGTCCGGCTAAATGACGAAACTCCTTGCAGCAACTGGGCGCCCCCATGAGGTCGGACGAGCTGGTGATCCACCGCTCGAGCAACGCCGCCCTGCTCGCTCCATTGACGCATCCCGGCCACCTCACGCTGTGGAGACTGTTCATGAACCTATACTTGCAACGGCCGCCTTGTAGTCTGTGAGTTCATATTACTTTTTGTTAACTTTAAATTACTAAAGAATTTTGTTTATCTTAGCTGAAGTAGTACAAGTTTATTTTTTAGGAAAATTCGCTTACCAAGAATATTAAAAAAGTCTCCATTGCATGAGAAGCTGTCCCTAATCAGACTTTTAACTAGCGACCCATTATTATTTTGATTCTCTTTTCCATACACACCACAATAAACATGCTGGACGTGGCCTTAGGATCTTATGGCCCTGGGCTCGGTCTCTCTCGTTAAAAATAGTTTTTTAAACTGCAACAAAAAAAAATTCTCTTGTCAACTTATTTAAAAAAAAAAAACATCTGATTTGCATACTATATCGTTGAAATAGCTTCCAGGAGAAACTTTCTCTAATCAAATTTAAAAATAACGCCTTAGTTGTTTAGATATAAAGCAAAAATCCCAATGACCTTTATTTTCAAGCAAGGTCAAGCTTCTTTGAGATTGTGACGTCACGTTACTGTCAGTCTGTCACTACTGTTCTGTCACTGTCATGTACAGTTTGCTGGAGACTTATTTTTGAACACGGGAGACAGCGAAATACAAACGTGTAATTTTGTTCCGCTAACTCCTTTAGCAACGTATAAATAATTACTAAGTAGTCAAAAAAGCGAAGCCGAGCTATTTAAAATAGTATGTCGTTTCCCAGGCATGAAGCAACGCAACCCGTCGGCCCACTCTTCTTCAGCGGCATAATAAAATCCCGCACCATGTCCACCATCAAGAAAAAACTGCAAGAAACCATAGCCTTCCACCACAATGAGGCTCTATCTCTCAAACCTGCTCAAGATACAGTAATCAAAATTGACACCAATGAAGAAAGGGGGATCCCTAAATCAAATACAATAAAATCGACAAACGAGTTTCTAGGCGCGTTATCGATTGCCGATTTTACGGAAGAATCGAGTGAGTCGAGTGATTCGGATTGCTCGGAGGAGGACGAAGGGGAGGAGGTGATTGTGGCGGATACATCGCGGGAGGACGACAAGGATGGGTTCCATATGTACTGCTATCATGTGGCGGCTGAGAAGTGAGTGTTCAATTGATTCTGTTTGTTTAGGGTTCCGTACCCAAAGGATTAAACACCCTGTTACTGAGACTCTGCTGCCCGTCGGTCCGTACGTCCGCCTGTCTGTCTGTCACCAGGGCTGTATCTCTTATAGCTAGACAGTTGAAATGTTCACAGATGATGTATATCTGTTGCCGCTATAACAGCAAATACTAAAAACAGAATAAATTAAATATTAATTTTCCATACAAAAAGCTTTTTTTTTTGCCGTTTTTTGCTCGATATAAATAACGGCAACAGGTAAACGTTTGAAATATTCACAGAATATTTAGTTATATAAACTTTAAAAATTAAATTAAACTAAACATTTAAGGGGGGTCCCATAAAATAAACGTGATTTCGTGTAGATAATGGTACGGAACCCTTCTTGCGCGATTCTGACTCGCACTTGACCGGTTTAACTTTTACTGATTCACTACTGGGCAAAGGTCTCCAGTTGTCGAAGATTATCGAACTGTTTTTATCGGAAATGAAAAAAAAAACGTAGCATTTACCAGGTGTTTTTCTTTTTGAGGCAATGGTCAAAAATATGCGGTAACATGTCAGTATCCGCATATTTTCTACTAAGGATTAGGATTGGGACACATCTGTCAGCAGGAACTTTCGTATGCTGCTAACCTTTTCTGTCGCTTAGAACCGTAATTTACTAGAGTGAGAGAGAGAGAACGAGGGAACGCATCAGCATGGCCAGTTCCGTGGCGTTCCGTCGCCCTTTCTTGATCTAGCAAATGACGGTTCCCAGCACAGAAAACGATAGCAGCATAGAAAAGAGATATTCCGTGCAGACAAATGTAGTCACTAGTCAGCCCAACCCTAAACGCCCACCATCATGCTGAACGAAGCATCTGAGATTTACTGACCTCGACTCTGTATAACGTGATTACTGATTAGTATGTGGAAAAAATTAACCAATCGATATTAAAGAGCGACAAGGTTATCCGATTCTAGTGATATATTTATTTTAGAAGCATATTTGATTTTTTGTTAAAAGTGCCTCTTTTAGGGTCAGTTCTCTCACTGAAATTAGCCTCGAGCCAGGCATAATACGTATAATATTTTCATTGGTTTTGAACTTTACGTCAAAAGTATAAGGTTCAAATTCAATGTGGTACCTGTTTTACGAGTGCCTGGTCGCGTCTCAGTGTGAACCGACCCTTATATTTAAGGTATGCATAAAATTCTAACAGCGCCACCTAGACTGTTATCTTAATAAGTAGGTATTTCGCATTTCTTCTCTTTTTGGTTCGTTCCCTGTAATAGATTGCTTCGGCGATAAGGCCGCCTCTTGTACCTCATTACATTATTTTACTCTTATTTCGTAAGTGTATGTTAGTATTTAAGTATTCCGTATATATAAATGTTTTTTGGTGCAATAAAGTTTTTGTACTGTATTGTATTGTAAGGGTAACATTTTTGACAGGATGCTCCGCGAGTACGGCCGCTGGCTCGAGGAGGGCGACACCGTGCGCGCGTCGCCGCACCACGCCGAGCTAGCGAGGTTCATCCCCGAACAAGTGAGTTCGAGCGAGTACCCTTATCCAAATCACACTAATATTATATAGTTGAAAGTTTGTGAGTTTGTGATGTTTTTTACTTCTTCAAGCGTAAACGGCTGGACCAATTTTGATAAAATTTGGTATGCAGAAAGCTGATACCCTACATTAACACATAGGCTATACACATAACTATCTTTTTTCGCGGGGCGCAGCTAGTTAAAAAAAGACTAAGTTGTGGCAGGTTTGTGTCACTCCTCGTTTAGGCATCGAAAATATACCTACATTATACTAGTACTATGCGCGCGGTGACCACTTCGAAAGGGAAAATTCAGTTACATGAATCGTTTACCCAGAGAAATAAGAATGAAATTGGCTTGCAATATATGTCAAGGTATCTTAACAAAGAGATGAGGAGTTCTGACGCGTGCTAAATTAAAACATAGCGATAACCACATTAGGTAGATATCTCTTTGAATTTCTTTTCTGAATAAGACTTCTGTACGTGAGTACTAGTACTTATTTTGTGGTTGTGGTAATAGGGGACATCCCCTATAGGGTACATTTACTAGGTCACAAAATGTTATTTTATTTGATCAATTTAGATTATCCAAAAATAATGCACCCGTTATAGAATTACTAATAAAAATTAACAAAGATACTGTCATCAAAGTTCCGGATAGTCACCGCCCTGTACAAATCGTACGCGACTGTGACCTCATGCGAAATTTAAATGCGCTGTATTTTCGTCAATACTTGTTAGTCCTACTTTTGACTTAATTAGTGTTGCCTCAAATTGTTTGTGATTTGTGTCGTAGGCATTGCATGCAGCATGGCAGCGAGTGGTTGCACAACGACGTTGCAACATAGACTGTGAACTACCGTTGCCCGCACCGGAACCCCCGCCGATGCCTGCCCCGCCGACAATATTTCAGACCACAGTCAAAAATATTTTACTTATAAAGGACAAGTCAACTGAAAGGTCAGTACGTATAACTACGACGTTGCAACATAGACGGTGAACACCGGAATCCCCGCCGATGCCTTCCCTGCCGACAATATTTCAGACCACAGTCAAAAATATTTTACTTATAAAGGTCAAGTCAACTGAAAGGTTAGCATGTATTACAACGACGTTGCATCATAGACTGTGAATTACCTCTGCCCGCACCGGAACCCCCGCTGATGCCTTCCCTGCCGACAATATTTCAGACCACAGTCAAAAACATTTCACTTATAAAGGACAAGTCAACTGAAAGGTCAGTATGTATATTAACGACGTTGCAACATACACTGTGAACAATCATTGCCCGCACCAGGGGCATTATTTTTGAAAAGAGTTAGCAAAACACAAAACGTGTAGTTTCCAATGTCAAAGCTCTCGTTCCAAGTTACGTACAATGCGACATAAATAAGTTAAATAAAAATGGCGGACTTCAAAGAATTTTGTACAAATTCCCGACACGTAAATTAAACTAAAATGGCGGTCGTCGGCGCTTTATTTGTACCTGCGCCGATAGCCGCCATTTTGGTTCATCCTACGTGCCAGGAATTTGTACAAAAATGCTTTGATGTCCGCCATTTTTGTTCAACTTATTTGTGTTGCATTGTAATAACATTTTACCGTATGTTACAAGCTTTTGTTCTGTTTCAACTGTCCCGTGGCAACTGAAAAAAAACAAAACTGCGTTGCAATATTATGATAACATGGAGCTGATCTGATGATGGAGTTGAAAGGTGGTCATAGGAACTCTGTAATGAAATGACGCAACCCCATCGAGTTTGGGCTTTTAAGTTCATTGTTTTAAATAAATGCTTGTTTTAAAAATTTTTTTTTTTTTAATTATTAGTTGTATTATGTTTATTTGATGAAACCGACATTATTTGATTATTGTCAGAAGACGCAGCGTGGCTGTGACGTCTGCACTCGGTGATGCGGATGTGTCAGACGCGCGCGTGCTGCTATCGCTCGTCGACAAACATCTCCAGCTGGTCGAAAAATATGCGGGGTAAGACTGCATCCGCCATCTTTAAAAGTTCGTACTGAAAGAAAGAAAGAAAAAAAGAAAAATATTTTATTCAGTGCAAATTAGTACTGCGATGTGGAAAAAAGAAATCTCTTAGGAAGTATTCAGTTGGTAAAAAAAAGTGTGAGGAATAAAGGGGATGGAAATTAAAATAATATTAAAAAAAATGTTAGCTGCCAGATATTGATAACTCGAACGGATAGTATCAAAAAAAGGTAAAAAATAAAAAGAAATCGTTGGTTAGTTAGATTCAAATTTTTTGTTCGTCAGTGAATGGAGAACGGAAGTGA
Organism: Acrobasis suavella; assembly: GCA_943193695.1. Lineage (NCBI taxonomy): Eukaryota > Metazoa > Arthropoda > Insecta > Lepidoptera > Pyralidae > Acrobasis > Acrobasis suavella. Next base: position 3,390,748 of record OW971940.1, read on the forward strand.
CGCGCATCACGTCGCTAGATGAGCAGCTATTGTGTTTGGTGCGCAGTCTGCGCGTGCCGCGGGACCTTCCCTCGCAGCGCGTGCGGTGCGCTAACAAATGCAAGCCTCGCACACTCGTACCCAAGGTATGAGTAAACATATCTTCCTAGACATCGTCAATCATCACGGGTTAAGTGGGCGTATCAGGGTTATATGCGAGCACAAAACAACAGAAATAATCGCTTTTCATACAATTTTATTCCATGTAATTACAGGCTTTGTCACTTCATTGTTACAATCCGTGGTTTATAATTTAGAGCCATTGAATTAATTCTGAGCAGCGGGTTCAGGACACCGATCTCACTTTTCCAAGTACCAAATATCTTCAGGATCTACATCAAATCAATCCAACATTATCATTCAAAATATACGCTTCACACCACACAGCAACACAACTGACGTTTTTCACCCGAAAAATCAAGATGGCGCCCAGACCCACTCTGGGCTTACCCTCTGCTCTGATGACTTAAATTGCAGAAATCATAACTTTTAATTAATTGGTAGGAGTTAACACAATGTACATCATTTAAGAAATCAAATTAAATGAAGATTTTACAAAATATTCAATATGAAAACGATCAACTTTTAACATTAAACTTTATTAAAACAGCAATCGAGTCGACTTGGTACTTCCTTCTATAGGTATAACTACGTATCTTTACTTACTATACACAGTGATTTCTCGCTGGTTTTGGAGCCGAAGGCCACTTCATAAGGATCGTTAGTAAGACCGTATTAGCTAGTCAAAATAAAATTCAGGAACAAAAAATGTTGACTGAAACTCGAAAGTAAAGTCTTGAGATCAGTTAGTTGGCCAGCTAGATTTCGAGTTCATCGGGGTCACGCGGTAGTTTTGGACGGGCGTAACTACGCAGTCTCGATCGAACGTCATTTTTGCAACTTTTTTATCTCATACACAAATTTTGAATATGTATATGGATAGAGGCATTTATTTACCATACATTTTTTTTTACAAAACCAATGAAAATTCGGCGTGTATATGTATATGTATCACAATTATATCTGTAAAATTTTCACTAAAATTGCTAAAATTGTAGTAACAGATCTGGAACGTAAATAACATTGAATTGATATGTGTTAACGCTTTATGGAAGAACTGAGCACAATTGCTCAGTTCTTCCATAAAGCGTTAACACAGTTTACGGGCCAAGCTCGTACATTGCGGCTGCACAAATGTCAGCTGTCGGTATTTACTTTAATGTATATAAACGGGACATAGCACGAACCGTGTTAGTTGCTCTAACATTTCGAACATTAATCATGTGTTCAAAGCGCGATAGTTTAAAAAACAAATTTATTAACTTTTTTAAATATTGTGGACAGGCCCGCGAATGGTGTATATCGACTGGCGCCGAGAATGGTATTAGAGAAAATCGGTAAGTTACATTCACGGAAGAGGAAAAGAGGTGGAAGTGACAAGTGGGCGTTGCGCGCGTGTCATAATTAAGCACAACTGCACTCAATCCCGACAGTATTTTTTGACACAAATTAAGACCTTATGTCAATCGCACTTAAGTTTACTATTGCTTCTTTTGAATATAACGCCATCTATGGTAAAGTACCAGAAATGTTTCGTAAAGTTATAATACAGATTGCAAAACATCGTAAGTGCACTTTAATAAGGCCTTAAGGCATGTAATTCAAATGTCATTAGTGGTTTATTTGTATGAGTTTGGCGACAGCTGGTAAAATACTAATTTTGTCAAGTAGCACTCCCAGTAGTTTTTTCTCTTCCGTGGTTACATTTGTTTATTTTACTTATTGATTCGTTGTTTTATAAATTCATTTCGTGTACGTTTTGTACAGGCAGTATGCGCGTGCGTCAGTACGCCGTTTGACGAAACCATCGCTGGCGGTCGTGCGCGCCGCTGTGGCGTTACAGGCGCTTGCTAGGTACGTATGTAGTGTATTAGTGTAGACCAGTCTTTCCCAAAGTGGGCGATAACGCCCCATTGTGGGCGCTGGAGGCTTTAAGGGGGGCGGTAACGGGCCCAGAATAAAGTTGGGGGGCGCTGATGTGATTTAAGCAATGAGTGATTTATAACTTCAGCTATTTCATATTTTAAAATTCACTGAAATTAAAATCCTCTTACTACACAACATCCATTTATTAGTTCATATTTATATCCTTTTTTATTTTACAAATATAACCTAAAAATGTAATTAATATTTATTATTTTAATGCGTTCACAACGCTATTTATATCGTTAAAGGAATCAAACACTGAAAAAAATTCGTGTTTTAAAGTTTCGCAGGTGAGGTCCCCACTTCCAATACTGTTTATTATTGTAAAATTGTATTATTATTGCTATTTTTTTATTTAAAATAACAATGTTGATTATTGTTATTTTTTATAAAAGATACTCTAATGTACTGGTGTATGTATTATTATTGCTCTCTCGTTTAGAATATAGGTTGAATTAAACTACAGGCAAGACAAATATGTGATTCAGGTTTTTATGGTGAAAAAAATGGGGGGCGCTACAAAATAACTGATTTTTTAAAGTGGGCGTTTGACAAAATAAGTTTGGGAACCTCTGGTGTAGACAGTTCGGTATTTGACTCGAATTTTTTTTGTTATTCATATCAAAAAGTAACATGATACGAAACCGAAAACATAAATATTATTTCTACTCCGCTCAAAAATGAGCCTTTCAAATCCGGTGGAAGGGGGAAACTGTCAAATAACAGAAAAAGAATGCATATACACCCGCGTGACGTCACTGTCATTCGGTGTCACACTTACGAAAGAGATAGCGAGATGTCGCCACCTCACCCCCACTCTTCTATTTAAAATGATAATTGCTGCCTCATTAAATAACCAATTTACTTTTTATTTTCGGAAAACGGCTTCTTGTTAGTGTTATTTATTATTCGTGTAAAATATTTATTTATTTTATTTATTTTTTTATATATTTATTTAACTTCATACACAAATACAAGTGTAATGGCGGACTTAAAGCCTAAGGCCTTATCTACCAGTCAACCAAACGGGTGATGTAGAGAATGACAGGGGTAGTGCAAAACTTGAATATGTACATGGCGAAAAAAAAGACTATATGTCAAAACAATAAACTACGTACAAAAAAATACACACTATTAAGTATATACTATGATAAACAATACCTACATATACTACATAAATACACTATGATCTATCTGACAGTTTTTGAAGAAAGTGTGCCTTCACCTGTTTCTTAAATGAAAAGCGGGTTTTAGCCTTCCGGACATCAACTGGTAAATCGTTCCATAGTTTGATAGCCTGGACGATGAAAGAATTTGTAAAGAACCCACTCCGGTGAACTGGCAAAAATAGGTTGAAATTGTTAGAGGAGCGAAGATCTTTGAGATGGGTATCACCCTGAAATTGAAAATTACACTTGAGGTAAGCAGGAGTAGCGGGTTCAAAAAGAATCGAAAAGAGAGTTGTAAGTATGTGCAAGTTACGCCGTTGACGAATTGGTAACCAATGAAGTTGGGAGCGGTAAGACGACACATGATCATACTTACGAAGACCAAAGATATAGCGAATACAGTTATTGAGAAGACGGTCAAGTTTGTTTAGCATATCGCCAGTCAAGTCCGAGTAGCACACATCAGCATAATCTATGATTGGCAGGATCAATGTATTCACCAGCATTGTTTTGGTATCACTGGGGAGGAAATTTTTTAACTTATATAGAGTTCGTAGGACACCCGTAACCTTTTTAGAAATTTCCGTGACCTGTGTATTCCACGATAGATATGGATCTATGTGAAGACCCAAGTCTTTGACAGTTGTGCCAAATGGTATTACGATGCCCTCAAAACAAACAGATAGTTGGGAATCAATGTCAATCCGCCTAATAAAGTGTGAACTGCCAACTAATAAGGCCTGACATTTTTTTGGATTGACCTTGACCCCGAATTTTCGCGACCACTCAGCTACAGCACTCAGAGCAGTATTGACTTGATCAATAGCAGCGTCCAGATTATCTATGTCAGCTTGTGCATAAAGTTGCAAGTCATCGGCATAAAGGTGGTACGAACACTGAAGATCTTTTGTAATACTATCTATAAAAATAGAGAAGAGTAATGGCGAAAGAATACCTCCTTGGGGGACGCCTGTCTCAAGCTTACGCCAATCTGAGAAGGATTCCTCGGAGCGAACCGACTGCTGTCGTTCTCGAAGATAAGATGAGAACCAGTTAACAACTGCTGAAGATACCTTGAGATGTGCTAGTATGGCTAAAAGGATGTCATGGTCCACGGTGTTAAAAGCATTGGAGAAATCTACCAACGCTAGGACTGTGACTTTCTTATTCTCCATCCCCAATCGAATGTCATCAGTCACTTTGAGAAGGGTAGATACCGTGCTGTGTCCACGACGAAAACCTGATTGGAATGAACTTAACAAGTCATTATCAAAAATATGTCGAGATAGTTGGTAATGGGCACATGCCTCAAGTACTTTTGAGAGAAACGGAAGAATGGAGATTGGACGTAGATCGCCTAAAAGTTGGGGGTTAGGGACTTTGGGAAGGGGACGAACGAAAGCTTTCCGCCAGAGTTCAGGAAATTGTGCTGTAGAGAAAGATGAGTTAATAATGTGGGTGATGACGGGAAGCACAATGTCTAGGAGGATTTCGATCATACGGCGGCTAATATTGTCACAACCCACAGCTCTTGATTTAATAGATGTAATTATCTTTTTCACATCCTCTTCACTTACTGGCAAAAATTTAAATTCAGTAACATCAGGAGAAGGGAGTGAAGTGATATGTGAAATCGTAGCTGCTTTAAATGATTGACCAAACTGAGAAGACGTTACAAAATGATTATTTATGTCATCTAACGTCATTGAAGAAGGAATCTCAAGATTACGAGATTTACCAATGCCTAGAGTTCTAAGGAACTTCCAGACATCAGCAGAAGAGGAGGAGGAAAGTGTATTATGAATTAAACGGCGTTTAGCATCACGTATCATCCTATTACACCGATTCCTTGCAACCTTAAACAGAGCCCAGTTCTCATCACACCTATGTCTTTTAAACTTCCAAAAGGCACGATCCCTCCTTCTCATAAACATTCTTACCCCAGGCGTAATCCACGGAGCAGATGGCCGTTTCAATTTGACTTTACGAATTGGGGCGTGCTATATATATTGTCCAAAAACACACTAAGTTAAATAGCCTAACTTGCGTCTTGTATGTTTACAAACTGAGGCCCGTTCCTGATTTTCTGTGTGACTAGATTTTATAGCCCGCTGGGTCTAAACATGCCATTTGCACGCCGAACAGCATTATTGCTTATTCTCGTTTTTTGTATTTTGGACTATCTGGAACCTGCGTAATATATTTGTGTCAGTTTATATATTTATCTTCTGAGATAACGGCCGGGTTGTGTTCCCGCATTTTACATCTAGCTGCTTGAGTCGACTTTTACCATTTGTAGACGTTCAGATTTTTTATAATAGTACGACATTACTCTCTTGTAGGGATTGATACTCATAATTTATCGACCATTGAAACATCGATGGTGTTTAATTGTACTCGAGTTATATTTATTTGTCACGACAATTAATCAAAGATAATCACTATTAACTGATAAAATTGTGATGTAAAATAATGGGATAAGTAAAAGTCTCGGGTAAAAAAAAAATTAAAATAGTTATGAACTTATGACTTATCATAATTTTCTCATAATAATTTCAAAAAACTGTATAGAATTCTACATCGCCCGTGTAACTAAAGGATGTACAAAGGTTTTAGTGAGTATTAATAAGTCGAATAATGTTTCAATCCCTACAAAAATGTGACCTCTGTGCGACAAGATAACGGGGTCTATTTATAACATAAGTATGGTATTGAAACAGGTGTATCGGGAGTGCGGCGACCGCTCGCCGCGTGGTGGACCGAGCGTGGCGTGGTGTGGCCGCTTGCGGCGGCTGCTTACCTGCGCACGCGGCGCTGCTAGTGCTGTTCGAAGACATCGCCGACGTGAGTACCTATTGTCGCGGACGAGATAGACGCAGAATGTTCGCGAGCAAGAACCGCGTAGAAATACGTCGGTATGGTGCAAGCGAAACTAGGCCTTATGTCCTTTTAGCATAAAGTCTAGAGTTGTTTGGCAAGTTCCACTCACAAACACGCATACAGGCGCCTAGACGTTTCGGCGGCATCGAAATACATTCTTCAAGTATGGGGAAGAATAATGTAGACCTCCGTACCGGCGCATATATAAAGACGACCGAGTGCGCACCACGGCAGTTCCATACGAGCTACGGAAGCGATCACTTCGAAGCGAACCGAAGCGAAGGAAGCCTATCTAGTGCGACAAGTGGAAGTACCTGCGACAACCTCGGCGAGATACCTGGACCTCAGCTGCTACGTGACTTGGACTTAGACATCAGGAAGACCATCTTCACGTGTCAACTTAGAGTTCCGTAGTGAATAAAGACCCTCTTACGAAGTTTAGCGTTTTTCTCCAAATCTCGAACCCCAGTTTCGTAACACTATACTGTATTATCACGACTTTATCCCTAATGGAAAATGTTATAAGTATGCATAATTGCTTAAAAGTAGTTAGAATACATAAAAATCTAGCTTGCATTATTGTTATAAGTATGCATAATTGCTTGAAAGTAGTTAGTACGACTATAGCTTGTATGTATACAAAAAGATTATTTTTTGTTTTCAAAAAGACCAACAAGTTATGATTTTACAGACATTTGAAATTCTCATAAAATAGAGGCCTAAGTTAAGTGTGTGACGTCATATTCCAACGCCCCGCCCCGCTCGCACCTCGATCGCACGTCGCACTAGCCGATCTGCCAATAGAATGTGACGTGACCTGATTAAACGCCAGCCTGGTGGAATCTCGCGTCGCGCACTCATTTAAAAATTCCATAAACTAAATTAAACGAGATGTCAAAATATTTTTTCACATATATTTTTATATTCAACAGAGAATACGATGAGCTAAAAATCAAAATTAGTGAACATTCTTCATTGGGCTTGCCAGCGCACTTTGGATCTTGCGGCTCTGAGTTTTGCTACACCACTATTTTGGCGGGCCGGCATTAATCGGCACAGCCGGACGGTAAAATCTAATATGCAGATGAATGTTCGGGAAACCTGAATCCGCTATTTTCCTACAAGTCAAATTAGATAATTTTTTCTAAACGTCAAAACACACATTTTGTGTGGGATTTGTATGAAAAACAGGCAGATGACGTCATAGTTTCTTGGAGTCAAATAGCGCTCTTATTAACAGTTTTTCTGCAATAATAAATCTAAAATGACGTTAAGACGAAGTGGTAGCTAAAGTGGCGCCCTCATTTGAAATAAATTGTTTAAAACTAAATATGGTGATATTTAAAAAATTGATTTGTATCACTGTCTAGAAAGACCTTTAAACTATTTTATGAATAACCTTTGAAATTATTACTAATAGGCCGTCTAGTTTTAAAACGGGTTTTCGCCAAAAGTGGCCACTTTTGGCAAAAACCTGTTTTAAAACTAGACGGACTACCAATATTACTTTCAAAGTTTATTCATAAAATAGTTTAAAGGTCTTTCTAGACAGTGATACAAATCAAATTTTTAATTTCTAGTTTTAAAACGGGTTTTCGCCAAAAGTGGCCACTTTTGGCAAAAACCTGTTTTAAAACTAGACGGACTACCAATATTACTTTCAAAGTTTATTCATAAAATAGTTTAAAGGTCTTTCTAGACAGTGATACAAATCAAATTTTTAATTATCACCATATTTAGTTATAAACAATTTGTTTCAAATGAGGGCGCCACTTTAGCTACCACTTCGTCTTAAAATCGATATGTTTATAGACAAGTAACATTATCTTGCGACGTTTTATTTTCTTATTTGTACAAAATAATTTATTTTTTATTCAAACTCGAAGGAACTATCTGGTCGACACAAGCTGAATGAAGCCGAACAAGTGCAGTAATCACTTTGGGTCGACTTTGTTGTTCCACAAATGCTGCCGAACCGATAGTGCCAGCTTATTTGTGTAGGAAGCCTAACCAGGCAGATCCCAAGGCCGAAAGATGCAAAGGCCAATTTTAGCGAGATGGTGGTCGAGAAGACAGAAAACGGAATCAAAATACTAATCGGTAGCCGCATCGCATTTATCATGAAGAATGCTCTGAAGAATTGTTCGATTTAATACCTGCTGCAAAATTTCACCACCACACAACCCGCCTGAAATAAAAATTTCATCCACTCCACTTGGATACTTGGCAATCAAACACCGTACGTTTTAAAAGGAACTTTTTACCACGTACGACTGAACTGTGGAATCAACTTCCTGCATCAGTGTTTCCGGACCGATACGACATTGAAACCTTCAAAAAACAAGTCTATATCTTCCTGAAAGGCCGGCAACGCTTCTGTTACACCCCTGCTGTTGCAGTTGTCCATAGGCAGCGGTGATCACTTGCCATCAGGTGACCCGCTTGTTCGTTTTGCCGCCCTATAACATAAAATAGCCCATTTCTTTGATAGGCTATACGATCTGCGCACGAAAATTACAAAATATTGACGAAATTTGACATGTTGTTTCAAAATAAAAGCTGGATTTGTATGGAAGAGTCTGGAGTTAGGGCGTTCAATTTGTTCTATATTTTTTTTTTATGAAATATTTGTTTCAGCCAGTTACATTTACTGTCATACTCAACTCCGACTTTTGAAATATCGATGTACGGAACTTCGAAAGTTTCTTCATATTACATTTCGGAGTTCCATACAAAAACTTTTAAAGTTTCATACATCCAAATTTTAAGGAGTTGAGTATGACAGTCAGTTACTTCTGTTTTTTTTTTATCTTCGCAGCGATGGATATGCCACGACGGCGCTCTATGCGCCGAGCTGCTCTCGCGCTGGAGCGCCGGCGCTGTTGACAGCGGGAACGCGCTGCAACAAGTTCTATGTGGCACTATAGTAGCGCCGAGACGACTGCCAGCGCAGGACTGGCCGCCGGTGTACGCCGCGCTGCTGAGGGGGCAGCTGCCTTCTCACGCCGCCTTTAGTTACCTCAGCAAGGTCAGTTATATCAAGTGATGCAGCACTATAGTAGCGCCGAGACGACTGCCAGCGCAGGACTGGCCGCCGGTGTACGCCGCGCTGCTGAGGGGGCAGCTGCCTTCTCACGCCGCCTTTAGTTACCTCAGCAAGGTCAGTTATATCAAGTGATGCAGCACTATAGTAGCGCCGAGACGACTGCCAGCGCAGGACTGGCCGCCGGTGTACGCCGCGCTGCTGAGGGGGCAGCTGCCTTCTCACGCCGCCTTTAGTTAAGGTAAGGTTGGAAGTATTATTGGTAAATCATGAAAAATAAACTATTTTTTAAAAGTTCAACTAATCATTTTGCGAGATAACAAGATGCACACGCGCCTTTGTGAACTACTTTACGTTACAGCACTGGCAAGGTCGCTGTAAGATAACATTATAACTACTTTTGTGGGCTGAAACTCTACAGTACAATCTAACAGCCTGTGAATGTGTAGAAAGTTTTGTATTCGCGGGCTCTTACCTCTTTTAGGGAGTTTTGTGGAGGATTGTGTTAAATAATGAAAGTGCCTACTTACTTAGTATTACATACAACATACATACATGGACGCCGCGATATACTTTGTAGAAAAAGTCATATCAGAAACTTTTTCAAAACGTCAAAACAAATATGTTCTATGAAATTTGTATGAAATACAAAAGTGTGACAGTTATAGACTCCAGTAAAATGTTAGAAACCAATGAAACTTTTCCTAGTGATAGTTGTGTATTATTTCAGTTTGAAGTATCTCGCTGGGCGGCTACAGCCTCCCCCTCGTGTCGCAGTGCCATGCTGTCGGCGCTGTCCGTGGCGGCCACGCGGTGGGGCGCCAAGCCGGACCCACAGCACCACGTGTTGTTAGAGGTACGCACTCCACAAACTGATTTTTAACCGACTTCAAAAAGGAGAAGGTTATCAATTCGACACGTATATATTTTTTTTTGTATGGATGTTACTTGATATGTTCAACACTTAATACTTTACAGACAAGCACTTTTGCTATATATATGCGAGAACATGTAAAGGTCTTAAGTGTTTTTAAATAGTTTTTTTTAAGTAGATATATTGACAGTATGTTTTCAGATAAAATAAAATAAAAAGCAATGCCTTATAAAATGTCTCTCTTGCAGCTGGTCGGTGTCCACACGTCAGCTCTACTATCCAGTTCTGAGCTGTGCTCGTTCATTGCGCACTGCGCTAAAGAAAGCATCGCACGCCGCCTGCCGCCCCAGCATTGGACACATATTCTAAATAGTGTTAGAAAACATGCTCACAACTTGCAAGTAGACGAGGTAAGTTGTTCATTCAGGGATGATGAATGGGTCAGAATTAAGTAATAGTTTATTTTTCTGACCCAGTCATTATCCAAAATTACTGACTGCCTCCAAGGCGTCTTGACTTCTGACGCCTTGTGATCTGGAGGTTGTTTTGTGAAAATTAGTTTCCAGTCTGGTTTGGATATTGTAGGCTTGAATCATCTGATTATACTAAAAGAAAGATGATTCTTTCCGAAGGCACGTCTAAATTATATTGGAGTTGATATCTGAAAGTTTCAGCGAAACAACTGAAGATTTTCTTGGATTTAACTTTATTGGTATACGGCACACGCACAGCAAACACATCAGAGCGAGCAAGTTAAAAGGACACAGGCCAAGACAAAGCAGGGAGTGAAGGGCCACAGATAATATACAAGAAATATAAGACAGATGTCATATTTGACAGTGACGTTTCATATGACATTAGGATGCGTTTAAATACTTAAATTACATTTCCAACAAATTATGAGTCCCGAACGCCATTTAGCGTTTGCTCAAATCTATCGAAGGATGGCTCTGGTCTGCCCTTTGGGTTGCGGAGGTCAGACGGCAGTCGCTCTGTGTAAAAACCAGTAACCTCGTCAAATCACATAGGTTAAGTAACGGACCCCGGGCTCTGAAGCGTTATTGCTGATGATGAAGAGTTAGATTATCCAAAATTGATGGATCCATATTTTTGACTCTATATTGGGGGTGACTATTATAAACACATTCAAGCCTATTTTAAAATTTCATTTCTTTTTAAAATTGACAGTTGGGTCACCACCTCCGCGAGTTGGGAACCATGTGGTGGGATGCGCGGACGTTGCAGCTGCCGGCGGACGCGTACGAGCTGTACGCAGCGTACGCGCCGCACGTCAGCGCTGTGCTGGCGGAGCTGCAGCGCGCGTTTGTAGCCGCGGCTGTAGCGCTCAGCTACGCGCCGGAGAGAGGTAACTACACTGATTTCACATGACGTGTGTAGCCTCTGTGTATCCTTAAGGCACAGTATAGTGGGAAGCGCGAAAGTCGCAACTGCCGGCGGACGCGTACGAGCTGAACACAGCGTACGCAACGCACGTCAGCGCTGTGCTGGCGGAGCTGTAGCGCGCGTTTGTTGCCGCGGCTGTAGCGCCGGAGAGAGGTAACTCCACTGATTTTACATGACGTATATAGCCACTGTGTATCCTTAAGGCACAGTATAGTAGGAAGCGCGGAAGTCGCAGTTGCCGGTGGACGTGTACGAGCTGTACGCAGCGTACGCAACGCACGTCAGCGCTGTGCTGGCGGAGCTGCAGCGCGCGTTTGTAGCCGCGGCTGTAGCGCTCAGCTACGCGCCGGAGAGAGGTAACTTCACTGATTTCACATGACGTGTGTAGCCTCTGTGTATCCTTAAGGCACAGTATAGTGGGAAGCGCGAAAGTCGCAGCTGCCGGCAGACGCGTACGAGCTGAACACAGCGTACGCAACGCACGTCAGCGCTGTGCTGGCGGAGCTGTAGAGCGCGTTTGTTGCCGCGGCTGTAGCGCCGGAGAGAGGTAACTCCACTGATTTCACATGACGTGTATAGCCACTGTGTATCCTTAAGGCACAGTATAGTAGGAAGCGCGGAAGTCGCAGTTGCCGGTGGACGTGTACGAGCTGTACGCAGCGTACGCAACGCACGTCAGCGCTGTGCTGGCGGAGCTACAGCGCGCGTTTGTTGCCGCGGCTGTAGCGCTTAGCTACGGGTAAACATTTCCAATAAGAACGGTTGATTTAAGGGTTGGAAGGGGGGAGGGGGGACAGGGGGAATAGTAGCAACCTCTACGCAACCCAAACCCTGCGGAAACAATAACTTATGAAGATACAGCGATTTAAAGTTTGTATGAAAACCGTACCGTACTGTAACCGAACTGCTTGTTAAAAAAAAAGCTCCTCGTTTAGGGTGCGACGAAAATCGCTACCGCAAAGCGTTGTATGGTGTCACTTGGTGTCACGGTTCTAACCTATCCTACTTTTCTGGCAGCAATTATTTTCTGGCGCATCGCCGCGCCGGGCGCTGCCGCGGCACGCTCGCTTCGCTCACTCGACTCGCGCGCTGTGGGGTCGCAGTTCTAACATAACCTAACCTACTTTTACAGCAACTACTTTTAGTTGCTAAAATTTCATCAAGCCATACTAAATTGCGTTTCATTTCACGTTTCATTCACCTAAAATACAAATTAATATTATTTAATTAAAAAAAAAAAACTATACCTCTCCGCAACTTGAAATTTCGGTCAATGACTCCTTGGATGTTACTCTTTTTGCTAAAAAAATATCAACCTCCAACTCAACCGTCCTTCTTGGAAAGTTTACCCCTAGAGCGTGACAGAGTGACGAAATGCTATAGCATTTCGTCACTCTGTCACGCTCTAGCATGACGGTTCTGAGCGACATAAAAGAATAGCAGCATAGAAAAGTGCTGCTCCGTGGTGACAAGTGAGATCCCAACCCTAAGGTAGAAAGAATTGAAAAATATGTATTTGTAAAATCTCTTAATGTCACCCTGTGCCCGAACCACCTGTCGCGATATACAATAAAGACAACTGCAATTTGGACCAAAAATACCTATAAAAAGTACATAAAATCAACTTTTAGCAGTCCCCTCATTTTTCCTCCAAATCCTTACAGATTTAAATATATTTTTGATAAAAAAATATATTTCTCAAATTTGTTTGCTAGATGTTGGAAAATCTTACAATTTTTTGAAGTGAAAACTTCTTTAGCGGCGTTGTACACTTTTGTATGGGTAAAAAATGTTAAACTCGCGTCAGGGCGTCAGGGCGTCAGGACACGTGACCTTGATCGAAAATTTGTAAGACGGATGGACAGAGACAGCCGGCGCGGCGTAGGAGAGGAAGTATCCCCCTCTCTTTCTACGGCGCGGCGAAAATGTATGCAGGCGCCTGCTGTTTCGTTTAGGCGGCGCAGGGCGCTTGCGCGAATGTTAGTGCGTGTGTATGCTTGGATGGTGACAGTGACAGCTGATGGCTCGACCGTCTGTGTAGTGGCCACACTGCTGTGTATTCGTAAAATTCGTGTATATAAAGTGTTTAATTAATGTAATATAAATTGTCATGTTTGTGTACGATAGCGCAATAAAAAAATATTGTATTCTACCACATAAATGATAGTACTTTTATACTGATAATTAAAGCAATTCGTGCGAAAGAATTCCCTAACCATCCCAAAATATCAAAAATGCACAACGTTAATATTCAAGTTTTCACTTCTGCCGGCACTCCCGGAGTGCAACCCGTCTTTTTTTTTGTTTATGGAGGGTCGTATTCTTTTTTATTATAAAATTATGAAGAAAAGAAAACATATTGACATACTAATAAACCCAAAGATTTTTTAAATATGATTGCTCTACTGGCACTATCCGGCAAGGAATCCGGGGACTACCTTTGTAAGGAAATACGGCCGAACGATTTCCTCTCAAGGCACAGTATAGAGTGAATTTCGCGGATTTCGCAGCTCCTAGCAGATGGGAGAGAAGTAACTTCAATTATTTGAATCACGATTGTTCACATTGATCTCACTAGATATTAGATCAAGACGACAGAAGCTGTATGGACTTTTGACTACCATATTCTTTAAGTGTTCCTTTCTTAGTATCTTTTAACTACACTATGGATAAATTCTTGGTTTTTTAACAGCATTACAATTCTCGGTTTATTATCCAAATTAAATCGGTTAATTTAGATAATAAACCGAGCATTGTAATGCTGTTAATAAACCAAGAATTTATACAAGAGCCTTCTTTACTTTAATTAACTTTTAATTCATCTAAATTGAATTAAGTTGAATATCACACTTCTAAATAGTGGGTAGTAGTGAAAAATAACGCATGCTTCAAATGCGTGTGTACTATGTGTTGAGAAATTTCGTCAGGATGATTCGAAGCCACGATAGCACAATTGGTAGTACATTCACGGCGTTAACGTGAGGGACGCTTGTTCGAATACTACACGTGGCGAAATTTTTCATCACATGTTTTAATTTGGATACACTATGCCTTCTCCACTTTTACTTTACTTCTTCGTTTTTTTTTTCTTCTTTCTTAGAAGAACGCAATGGCAAACCACTCCATTATTTCTGCCAAAAATTAGTGCACACATTTGCGAAAAACGTCCACTTTTGGCCAATGTGCGTAGAACAGCTTCACGTTCTCACTTTAAACTATAAACAGTAGTTCATAAATGAAGAGTTATCTAGGGCTTGATTAAGCCAACATTTTAAATGATATCTCCGTTTCCGTTCAAATGATTTATTTCAAATGGGGGCAGCACGGGACTCCGAAAAATTCAGGTAGCCCCTTAATATAATAAGTACTCGATTGATGCACATTTTTTTATAATTCATGATTATTTCCACCGAACAGTTTGCATTTACGCGTGGAGCGGCGCCCGCGAAGCTTGGTCTCCGTGGTGTCAGCCGGCCACTACCCACCCGCTATTACCCAGAGCCGCAAGAGAGGACATGCTTTTAGCGTTCGTGGCCACCCTGAACCAGGCCATAGGGGACTGTCCTGGTGAGTACTTTGTATATTAGATCGTAAAGTGAACGTGTGGCGTTCACTTTATCTCTGTCACAAACTGAACGTGCGACAGAGACACGGCGTCACGCGACTTATTCTGCTATCTGTTTCGCACGTAGACTTTGTGACAGAGATAGAGTGAACTCGTGGCGTGGTCCCGCTTGACGCAGTTAATACATATGCTTTAATTTTTTTGCGCTTTCCCGGTTTTATCCCTGAGCTACTTCGTAGCCCGGGGTCTATTGTAGCCATGCCATGTTAATTTAGTTCAGTTTCTGTCCGCAATATGGCGAGGTCCACTAACTTATTTGTTAACCTTTACATTATCAACATTATAGGTCAACAACTAGATGAGTGAACCTGAAAAGATTGCGCCACCATCTGACACGCCACATATATGTGTCATGGAAAGTGCCGTTTTAAATTTAGTTCCGATTTTTCCCGCAATATGAAGAGGTCTACTAACCATAGATTTAGAAAGTACAAGATGGATATAGCGTATTGTAAAATGTGACTGGAAATGAAATATTTTTATGTGACTTTAAATGGGTTGTATTTTTACCTACTACACGAATTATTTACAAATTAAAACAGTTTAAAATTTTAAAAATCCAATTTTTGATAATTTTCGAGCCAGGGTGATAATGGCTAATATGAAAACTTGTCTAATTATTAAATTGATCGCTATCTCTTTTGCTCTTGTGAGGTTATCGTATTATCTGTCGCACTCGCCTAGTGTTGTCTATATATGCAGTAAAAAAATCTAGGTCTATGCAACTAACTTTGTAACGATGTTGCAATAAATCTCCATCCTGCATGTTCTTACTCACTTCCTTCCTCCATCATTTCATTCTGTCCACCTTTTCAAATTCCATTTGTAAATTCTAGACACATTGCGTCCTCCTGATTCTGACTCATCACATAGTGATAGCAACTTACTAATAATTTTATTCTTAATTGAAAATTTTTATCGTACGTTCTGTTATAATAATAACAAATAAATTTATTAAACCTTGTCGTCTCTCTCTTCTCTCGATTTCTTGCTCTACGGCTACTAATATCTGCATATTTCATGTGGAAGCACACCTACTGAGCTGGGACAGGTGGAGTTCCCACATTGGCGCCCAACGTGGGGTCAACTTATTTCTTAACTCTTACAGGCATAGAAGAGCACCTCTTAGGCGAGGTGTGGGAGTGGGTATCGACGATCTACCTGTCGCTGTTCGCGCCGGGCAGCCCGCGGGACGACGACACCAGGGACCAGATGTGGACGCTGCTGCGGGAGCTGAAACAACTGCCCTTCGACCGCCCGTGGTTCCGGGCTAAACATCTGCATGTTGCTTTACAGGTAAATAAAAATGTACAGTCAACTACCAAGATACCTGACCAGGCCCTCTACTTATATCTTCAATTTTCTCTGAAACTTAAAATGATTAAACATGAAAATTATTCTTCAGACAGATTTTGATAAAGTCTTTCTAAATATAAATTTTCATGTTAATATTATTTTCAGTTTAAGAGAAAATTTAAGATAAAAGTAGAGGGCCTGGTCAGGTATCTAGGCATTGACCGTACGGAAAATCACATATATTGAGCTAGCCCAAAGAACAGAATCAATATAAGTATTACTTATGTTCTTGTGTTGGTCCCGCGCAATATGCGTCCCCGTTCCCAGTCCGCGCACCTCTATAATTATTTCTCTTCATTGTTACAAGATGGTGCTTTAGCTATTTATTAAAACATTAAAATCTTTTATTACTATTATTTTAATAAAGTAGTACTCTGATTAATTAAATATGACTTAAATGAAATACAATAAATATTTTAACGCATATTCAACACTTTCTACGTCACGTTTTTTTTCTAGTCGTGTGTGCTGCCATCTCTATATTGTCTACTCGCAACTAAAGTTTTGCCTACTTTCGGGCTTGTTTATCGTTTCTATGGCGTTGGGGATTTGTTAAGCTAGTATTTGTATTATCTTTGACAGTACCAAATAATTTATTTTTGTCCAGGAAAGTACCAAATTCTAACATGTATAGTCGCCCTAAGACCGATTAACATACACAGAATCCGAAGAACTTATTTAAATATGTGAATACATTACGTAAATGTGGGAAACTCCAGATCTGCCGCGCGCCAGACGTGGAGATCCGCTCGTGGTGCGCGGCCACGCTGCGCGGGTTTGCCGCGGCGGCCTGCGTGACGCACGACGACGCGGAGCTAGCGCCGCAGCTGGCGGCTCTGCTGTGCCTCTTCACCGCGCCGCACACACCCTACACAGAACAGGTATTTCATGACTTATATTATTACTAGCTTTTGCCCGCGGCTTCGCTCGCGTAGGGGTGTAATTTATCAAAATCCTTTCTTAGGGGATACCTACGTCATAGTAGCTTTATGCATGCAAAGTCTCAGCCCGATTGGTTTGAAATTGGCAAAGTTTCATACAAACTTTCATCCCCTATTTATCCCCTTGGGGGTAGAATTGATCAAAATCCTTTCTTAGCGGATGCCTATGTCATAACATCTACCTGCATGCCAAATTTCAACCCGATCCGTCCAGTGGTTTGGGCTGTGCGTTGATAGATCACTATGTCAGTCAGTCACCTTTGAGTTATATATATTTAGATTAACTCCGACGAAAAAAAGAGGGGTATTACAACTGTCTGTCTGTGTCATCGTAGCTTTCGAACGGATGAACGGATTTCGATGCGGTTTTTTTTCGTGAATGCAAGTTTCCTTGCGGTAGTTCTTATCTATGTTTAATAAAAATCCATCCCACAGTTTAAAGACTATCAGATCTTTATCACAATCTAAATCATGGTTTATATCTAGATGGCGCTATCTATAGTGCGTTTGTTTAGTATTTAAAAGAATGTAAACAATCTTGACATATCTTTTTATTGAAATATACTCTTTACTAGCTTTAACCCGCGACTTCGTCCGCGTAAAAGTCCGAAATGGTTCTATTAGGATTTTTGATTGGTTTTTTACGTTATTAATGTTTTGATAACATATAAATTATTATGTTAAAATGTTTCCTTCCCGTTTTCGTTCCTGTCATTCGCTAGACCGAAAGAGAGCGACGGAATGCTTCAAAATGTCAAACTAATCTTGTTTGTCTATACAAACTTTGGACCGTTTCACCTCCTTAGAAAACGAATTTTGAAAAATCCTGAAACGTTTTTACTTATTTACCGCCGGGAGTACTCTTGCGAAGTTTCAAATAAAATGGTCAAACTAATCCTATTTGTCCATATAAACTTAGGACCCCCGTTTCAACAACACCTAGACCTCATAAGAAACCTATGTGCCAAAGGGGTTTGAAGATTTTACTATAGAGCGTGGCATACCTACTGCCGCCATTTTGATTTTTTTTTCAAAATCGCGGCCAGCTATAAATCCTTTATAAATCTATAGCTGACATCAATACCAACAAAAAATATAAAGACACCTACCCTCGTAAAGTGTCAGGTTTCTGAGATATAAATGTTAAAGTTGACGAAGTGATTTTTATTTCTTTTTGAATAGCAAAAATAAACTCATATATTTGGAATAACAATGGGTAAATATTTATAAAATTATAAATAATGATATTAAAACTAGGTATGAATCATGCCATTTGATATTTCTACTTACTGTAGTTATTTGTATTAAATTGATTTTTTATATAATTGTTGATGATGGGGATACAATGTCGCAGCTACACTTCTCCATGTTCAAACAAAAAACTCTATTCTAAACTTAAAAATGTGGAAATCGCTACCAAAATGTATGAACATCTACTTGTCCCACACCACCCTGCCACTATACACGCTGCCGCTAATACAATAAATAAGATTCTCATTATTTTTTATATGGAAAGAAGCTACACATACGTAAGGTGCAAAAAGTCAAGAGTAGCATACCCTTCACTGCAATTTTCGCTAGTTGACGTCAGTTTATTAGGTTATATTATATCCTAAAAAGTAGAGACATTGTAGTAACCACAGAACCATCAAAACAATATAAATGTAACGAGTATTCAATTGTATTTTAGACTATATGATTAATGCCTATCGTATGCATAACATTGTTTTACATATTTATACTTTTCTTTTATTTACCTTACTTACCCCATAACTGTCGTATTGATAGTTAAATCAAAAGAAGATATACATTTAAACAAGGTTAGACGGTCACAAAATAAGTTATTAAGTTCAATAATTTATAAAAACTAAAAACCGACTTCACCCCCAAACCACACAACCGATTTTGATAAAATTTCCATGGTACCACCTGGAAAGTATACCCTTTCAAACAAAAAAAGATTTTTTCAATCGGTCTAGGCGTCTTTGAATAGTCAGTCAAAAAAATAAAGGATCGCGACGAATTGATAACCTCCTCCTTTTTGGAAGTCGGTTAAAAAATAGATAACCGATATTAAATGTATAAATGTTTAACATCCAGATATAATGCAACATACATATTTGTTCTAAAAGTTATTATTTTTAACATCTTAATACATTCGAAAACATACCCTAGCTTACAATTATGGGTGTCACGTGGTCAACTTTGATGGCTATTATCTCGGAAACCTGATACTTTACGAGGATTATCGTATTAATATATTTTGTAGGCATTAATGCCAGCTATCGATTTATTAAGGTTTCATAGCTAGCCGCGATTTTGAAAAAAAATAGAAATGGCGGCAGTAGGTATGCCACAAATCTTCAATCCCCTTTGGAGTCTTTAGACCTAGCGGTTTGGGCTGTGCGATGATATGTCAATCAGTCAGTCAGTCATTAAAGGAACGTTCTTTTAAATACACGAGCAGAAATTTTAATTGAATACATGCGTTATATATAACCTTGAGGTCTTTAGGCGATTCGCACACTGGTCTACACCGCGCTGCGTAGCGCGGGACCGGACTGTATGCAAGTATCTCAATTTAGAAAACACTAGGACTACACACTGACACCGCGTCTACATGCGTCAAAATATGGTGGCCCCGCGCTACGCAGCGGGATGCGGAGCAGTGTGCCAATCGCCTTAGTTAAATTATCTAATGAGAAATATTGTTTTTCCCTATTTTCAATAGACTCTGTCGGAAGCGTGTAGTCTGCCGTGGTGGCGATTACCGGAGGTAGCGCTAGACGAGGCCTTGGATAGGTTCTTCATGGAGCATTACGACCTTGCACTACCATACCATGAAACCTTACATTTCAGGTCAGTTTTATTGATTTGTGACAAGAGAAATGAAGTAGAAACTCTCTGG
The DNA here is from genome assembly GCA_943193695.1 of Acrobasis suavella. NCBI lineage: Eukaryota > Metazoa > Arthropoda > Insecta > Lepidoptera > Pyralidae > Acrobasis > Acrobasis suavella. The sequence continues at coordinate 3,410,973 of OW971940.1, forward strand.
ACAAGTGCAACGGCCAGTGATCAGACGACCGAAAGAGATTGATGCAGGCCACTTCATTTTGAAAAGGCCTTGGGGAGGACTTCATGTAGCACAAATGCAAAAAAAAACATTATAAGAAAAACACAGTATATATTGTTTTAAAAATATATGTTGATGTTGATGATTTTCTAGCACTTTCTTGTTGACAGGGATCTTTATCGAGAGTTCGTGGCGCGTCACTACTATCTCGACATATTAAGTATCTAAAATTAGATTGATAAGGGTTGTAGGTGATCAATTACACCTGAGATACTTAGGCACGTGAGCGAGCGAAGCGAGCGACGGTGCTTATAGTTCAACGGTGTAATTTATCCTTACACTCGAGTTGAACACTCTACTTTTCATCATAATAGCGAGGAAATACTGAAAAACTGTTAAAACAGATTTTGTTATTTAAGAAGTATCTACAAATACAACCTCCTTTAAGAGCTTGAATGATGAAAACATAAATAACGTTTCCATTTGCTTATTTTATATATTTTTACCTCCTCAACCACTTTTTTTTATATCGCAGAGTATTGCTAAGCGCATGCGAGCTGTCTCCCTTCGACGACGGCAACGCCCTTAGCGTGCGCGTGCAACCGGGCGCGCGGGAGAAACGCGCGCGGGGCGTGTCCGCGTGGCAGCGCGCGGCCAGCGTGCCCAAGCTGCTGCCGCATGCGCCCGCGCACGCTGCCGCTGTACTGCAACTCATCACTGATATAGGTAACTATGGTCCATGCGGTTAGGTATTTAAAAGAATGTACACAATCTCGACATGTCTTTTTATTGAAATATACACTTTATAAATCAATTATTTATTTTATAAATTATGAATTACAAATATTGTTTTTGTAATTTGCAAAAGTATTGATTTATAAATTATATATTTCAATAAAAAGACATGTCAAGATTGTTTACAGTCTTTTAAATACCTAAACAAATAGACATAGTGCATTCGTTCAAGTCGTCTGACCACCTTGAGATTGGCCTACGCTTCGCTTGCCAGTGCGTGGCACTGGCAAGCGAAAACTTTTTCACTCAAACGGCCATCGGTTCGCTTTATGATCATAGTGTCCAACTTTTAATTCGTCTATGACGCAAAATGCCTGAATTGAAGGTCTACAAGGCAAATTGCCTAAGCTGTTGCGTCGCGCTATACAAATAACTATTGTAAATGCACCAAATTTTTTTTTCTTTCTTTCTTTGTGTCCCCCCACTGCCATTTCAACGAGCTAATCCGCTGGGCTATTTCAGTGACTTTTGTCCTACGAATTTCTTCATTTCTGATCCGATCACGTAAAGAACAAAAAAACAAAAATATCTGATAGTGAATATTTTATACGGTTTTACTGTAAGTACTGTATTGTTGCCGTGTGGTTTCCGGCAGAGTAGAATAAGGCCACTCCAAGTCCTCCCGGGGATGTCGTAGAAGGCGACTTAGAGAATACAAGCTAAACAAAGCTTATAAATATCAATGAGACCTATCCAACCCGTCTGGCCAGCGAGGAGAGTGTAGGCCAAGGCCTCTGGCTGCTCTGGCCAAGTATGGCTCTGGTAGTACAGAGAGGATCGTGCTCCTGCAGTGGAGACAAAAACACCTGATGATGATGATGACTGTATTTTTTACGTAGTGTAGTCGGAAAAAGCTTACTAGTTTCGATCGGTTTAGACGGTCATCGTAAGAACGAGTATTAAAAGCTGATAATAAGGTTTATCTCTTGACGACCTCCGTGGCGTAGTGGTCACCATGCCAGTCCGCCACCCAGATGTCCCGGGTTCGATCCCCGGTCAGGGCAAGTTGGAAAATGGCCTTTTTCGAATTGTCCTGGGTCTTGGATGTTTATCTATATATGTATTTTTTATAAAATATTGTATCGTTGAGTTAGTATCCCATAACACAAGTCTCGAACTTACTTTGGGGCTAGCTCAATCAGTGTTATTTGTCCCCAAAAAAAAAAAAAAAAATCTCTTAGTCACTTAGATTTTTTATTGATTAGGATTCCGTTGCCAAAAAAGCGTAAAAACAGGACGCTATTACTATGACTTCGATGTCCGGTCGGTCTTTCACCAGACTGTATCTCATGAACCGTGATAGCTAGACAGTTGAAATTTTCACAGATGATGTATTTCTGTTGCCGCTATAACAACAAATACTGAAAACAGCATAAATAAATATTAAAGTGGGGCACCCTTACAACAAACGTGATTTTTAGGGTTCTGTACCCAAAGGATAAAAACGAGACCTTATTACTAAGACTCTGCTGTCTGTCCGTCCGTCCGAATTGTCCATTTGTCTGTCTATATTTCACCGGGCTGTATCTCATGAACCGTGATAGCTAGACAGTTGTTTTCATAGAGGATGTATTTCTGTTGCCGCTATAATAACAGATAGATACTAAAAACAGAATAAAATAAATATTTAAGGTGGGCTCCCATACAACAAGCCTGATATTTTTGCTCGATATTAATAACAGTAACAGGGTCAGGTAGACGCTTGAAGTATTCACAAAATATTTAGTTGTATATAAACTCAAGATTTAAAAAACCCCCGGCCGAAAAGCCAAGAACGCTATCTAGTGATAAATAGCGGAACTACTGATACGATTTGATATCGTATCAGTAGTAAGTACCGCTATTATAGCGCCATCTATAATTTTTTTGGGAAAGCCAAGACTTACAAGCTGTAACCCCCAATAACTTTTAAGCGGTTAAACCGATTTTCCTCAAGCATAGCTAAGGACCACCGCAAGGAAACTTCCACGTAAATAAACCGCATAAAAATCGGCCCATCCGCTCGAGCGCTACGATGCCACAGATAGACAGATATTAGCGACAAACTTATAACACCCCTCTTTTTTTGCCGGGGGTCAAAATTAAATAATTTTATTAAATATTTATTAATAATATTGAATCCCATACAACAAACATGATTTTTTAAATAGATAATGGTACGGAACCCTTCGTTCGCGAGTCCGACTCGCACTTGGCCGGATATTTATTGATTTTAGTGCCTACTACTATAAATATGTATACAATGTCCTTTTTAATTAAGTACAAATATTTTAAGGGGTTATTCAGTCCATAATTTTGAACAACTTTGCCCAGTAAATGTATATCGAAATAGGAAAAAAAATATTTAAGTTCTCATACAGATCGAAGTAGTCACGTGATATCGTTACTATGAAAAATGCAATTTTTCGTATTTCGATATATATTTATTGGGAAAAGTTGTTCAAAATGATGGACTGAATCACCTCTTAAAATATTTGTACTTAATTAAAAAGGACATTGTATAGTAAAATATAGTGTAAACTTTCTACCGGGATTTTTGTATTTCAGCACCGTACCTCGACGGATCTCAATGGGAAGTGGAAAAGCTGCTGGGCCGGGCCATCGTCATCATGTGCATAGAGCCGGCTGGCACTGCCGTCCTGCCCGTGAGTGATGCTTACTTTGTTAATCGTTTATCCTTTTTTGTGCTAACTAAATAGGGAAGATGCATAATTTTTTTTCGTTGTGCTATGGAATGAGTTCCTAAAAATAGGCACTTCCAAGAAAAAACTACCTTGCTAACCTAAAATCTCTTTAAGATGTAAAGGTTACAAAGTCACCTCCGCCTATGGACGGCATCTCGGAGCGCCTTGAAAGACCGGACAGGAGTGATGTCACTTATGTCACATTTGTAGGCGTGATGTAATAACATTTGTTCGGGTGCTATGTCAAATATTGCGTTTACAGGATTGGCCTCATAACAAAAGTAGCTATAATTTTTTAAGAAAATCCTAAGGTAATATTATTTTTACACTGTTTGTTACTACAAAAATTGACTTTTTCAATCAACTAAAAATCAAAGTTAATGAATGAATAAAAAAATATATTTGTGCTTAAAGGTCTTTTTTACGTAAATGCTTATAAAATCAGAGACTTTTATCAAAATCGACTCAATGTACATCTTCTCTATGTGTAAAAGTTTTGCAAGTAGTTAAAGAAACTGATGCATAAGGTAAGCAATTTTGCGACCTGGAAAAATCTTTATTTATCTTTTTGGAAACAGGTATGGGAGAAATGGGTTTCGCAGTGCCCGAGTCGGTTGCGATCTGCGTGCGTATCGGCGGCGAGTTCTCTGACCGCGTTTGAGGCGTTCGCGGCGGTAGCCAACGCTGCGGTTAGAGCACTCTTGGCGACACCAGGTTAGTACGTAGTAATATCAAAAGATTTTCTATCTCTTCCTCTTATTCTCTCTTTCTCGAGTGTGTCAACATTGAGGCAGATTTTGTCTGCTGCTTTAATAAAGCTAACATAAGTAGCTGCTGTCATTTAGCAATAACACCAGATCACTGGCTTCACTTCATCACTTCATTCCGAATCCGACTCGGCTGGGCCGTCTTCGGGATATTACGCAGTGTTTTACCGTCTAAAATACCTCAGTGCCTCAAGACGAAAGTGTTTAATTAATGTGTGTTACCAGTGATGACTTATGGCTCTAAAACGTGGTCCCTTACTATGGGTCTCATAAGAAAGGTCAAGGTCGCTCCGCGGGCTATGGAGAGGACTATCCTCGGTGTTTCTCTATGCGATCGAATCAGAAACGAGGAGATTTGTAGATCGTAGATGGATTTTTAGATCGTAGGAGAACCAAGGTCACTGACATAGCCAAGCGGATTAGCTCATTGAAGTGGCAGTGAGCGGGGCACATTAGCACGAAGAACTGATGATGACTGAATGGCGGCCACGTACCGGCAAGCGCAGCGTAGGACACCTACCTGCTAGATGGTCAGATGACCTGAGCAAGGTTGCAGGAAAGCGCTGGATGCAGGCCGCTTCCGCTCGGTCGTTTTGGAAATTCTTGGGGCCACGGACATAGTCCAGCAGTGGACTTCCTGTGGCTGATATGATGATGACTGGCTTCACATTTAGTGTAGGGACACAATATGCTGATTAAGCATTTCTAACTAGGTGCCACGATGCGACGACGCAACGCCAGTCGTTCGTCGCTCTTGTAATCGAAAATATGCGTGTGTCCTCGTGATTAGTTGTCTGTTTACCCGTATAGCTAAAACCTGTGACTATTCTTGTAAACTGTATGTGTGCTCTGTGAACTGATAATACAGAAATTACAAGTGTTGTTGACTTTACCTTTCTGAACCAAAATAGTTAGGTCCTCTACACACACCTAGACAGACACTTAGCTAGAAAGTATAAGTAGATTCAGTAAATAACTTGAAAGTCAGATTATTGATTGATAGATGCTAATAGTACCTACACTAGTATAGCGGCGCTCAAGAGCACCCATGCAAATTCAGCCTGTACTCACCGGTGCTTTACTTACACGTTAACACAGCAAATCGCACCCCAAGCTCCTCATTATACGCTGCGTATCTTGTCAAAAGCAAGACAAAATAGCGATCCTATTTTTAACCGACTTAAAAAAAGGAGGTGGTTATCAATTCGACTATGTTTTTTTTTTATGTATGTTACGCGATATCTTCGTCAATCGTGGAGCGATTTTGATCATTATTTTTTTGTTTGAAAGCTTGTAGCACCAGTTGGTCCCATATTTATTTGGTGAAGATATGATGAAGAACTTTGGAGATATGAAAAAAAAATGAAGTCTGTTTTTTTTGTTAAAAATTGATTGTGTAATTTGTTGTGTGTTGCCATGTGCCCATGGTAATTAAAGTCAGTTCATTTTCTGTCTCATGGACTCATGGATAGTTTAATAATGGGTTTTTTTGGTTTTTCCATGCTGGTCTGAGAGAAAAGAAGAAACATAAAATGTACCAACTGCTTCTCTTCTCGTGCAGATCGTAAAAGCCGATCGAGGGAATTGCGAAAATGCGAATCATGTTAATCGGAGATGCGGCTAACAACCCATCACATTTTTGATCCCTTTTTTCACCTTCTCGCCCACAATCATGCTTAAAGCGGCATTCGATTCTTGCGGCTCTGTTTGATAAACGGCTTTTGCACACCAGCGCTTGTGAACGTCACTTCACCCCTGACGCCAAGCCTAGTAAAAATAGTACAATTTCGACCACTTTGGTTGTCAATGGCGTCTCAGACACGCGACCGTTTTGCAACTAAAGTGGTTTGCATACGGCTCAGAGCTACAAGACTCAAATGTTATTTCTGTCCCATTGGGGATAAATACGTGATTTTATGAATGGTTGTTTTTTTTTTAAGATTGCGGAGGTTGGTCTGAGGTCCAAACTCGGTGGTCAACGTGTCCGTGGAGTGACGCGAGTCCTCTCGCAGCACGAGCGCGTCTGCACGCCGCGTACGGTGTAACGCGTGCGCACGCACAGCCTCACCACACTTTACGTGCTGCTTTGTTGGCGCTGCTCGCAGCTGATATCAACTTGTGAGTACATATCTAGCAATTGACAGTGTGATATTCGTATACTTACAGGATTACTGATAAGTCGACCCAAGGGCGTAGCTATAGCTCTCTCATAGGGGAAGGGGAAACGCAAAATTAACAAAGTAGTACACTCCACGGCGTATTTGAAGAGGGGCAAACTCCCTACCCCTCTCCCCTTACATGCCCATAAGTCGACAGCATTCGTTGCAAGGTGTTAAGTTTGACCAAATCAAATACTTTTTACCCAATAGTTTTAGAGATATTAGACATTTAAATTTATTTTAGTAAAATCTTTTATACAAGGCAACTTTGGAAGTAAAAGCTAAATAAAGCTTATATGCATCAATGAGACCTTTTCAAAACGTCTGGCTACAGTTGAGAGTGTAAATCAAGACCTCTGGTTACTCTGGCTAACTGTGGCTCTAGTAGTCCAAGTGGTCGTACTTCTGCAGTGGGGACTTTTTTTTCCGTATGTGTAAGTGCCCAACACTAGTGTCAGATTTTTCAAGCTGCCTAAAGGCATTTGACATAGCTTGACGACTGCCATACAATGATAACAGCCGGGACCAACGGCTTATACGTGCCTTCCCAAGCACGGAGGAGCTCGAGAAATTTTCATGTCACTTGTGGTCACCAATCCAAGTGCGGACCACGCCCGGTGTCGCTTTACTTGCGAAAGCGCTAGTAATGCGCAATCCCGTTGGGCCACCGAGTTCCTCATCTAAAGTGGGGACTAAAAAGACCTGATGACAAAATAAAATAAATAAATATATAGGGACAAATCCAACTGATTAAGATTACTAACATTGATACCATCAATGCAAATATAGATAAACAGCAAAGACCCATCAGGACAATTTGAAAAAGGGTATTTTCTAACTTGCCCTGGCTGGGGCTGGAACCCAGAAATTCGGGATTGGCGTATTGACCATTATGCCGCGGAGGTTGATAATGTCCTAGAACATTGTTTGTTTTAATTGGCAGTATCGAAAACGCGGCAATAGTGTCCACCTGGATCTGCGTGGCGTGTCGCACCGGCCGGGGCTGCTCGCCCGCGGCGGAGGGACTGTCCGCGGAAGGGCTGTCCGCGGAGGGACTGTCCGCGGAGGGACTGTCCGCGGACAGACTGTCCGCCTCGGGCGCGGCGCGGGAGTGCGCGGCGGCCGCGGGCGCGGTGCTGGCGCGCTGGGCCGAGCCACCGCGCCGGTCGCTGCTCAGGCTGGTGGCCCTGCAGCCGCCCAGCGATGCGCCTACACCACAGTGAGTATCCCCCCCCCACTTCCTCCATGAATGATGAACTAAAATGTCTATTTCTTTAGGTTCCGTACCGTAGTTAGGTATATTTTAGTTTATGTATTATATAATATGTATGTTTATGTTTAAACTTTTAGATGAGTACCTATATTATGTATTTGTAATTTACTTGAGACTATTTTGTACACGCCTACTACTACCTGTTTTCTTCTCTTTTCCTCTCCTGGGTCTGCTGGAGGAGATTTGTTATGAAATAAGCAGTACCTATGTACTCAATGTTCTTACTTTGTTCGTTCCTATGTTTGTATTTTGTGTACATGAATTTTGTAAATAAATAAAATAAAAGGGTAAAAAAGGAGCCTTATTACTAAGACTCCGCTGTACGTCCGTCTGTATGTCTGTCTGTTACCAGGCTGTTTGTCATGAACTGTGATAGCCAGACAGTTGAAATTTTCACAGATGATGTATTTCTGATGCCGCTTTAACAACAAGTGATGAAATAAAGTAAACGTTACAATGAAGTTTTGCTGCTTTTTGCTCGATATTAATAACGGCAACAGGTAGACGCTTTAAATTTTCACAGAATATTTAGTTGTATATTTACTTTAAAAATAAACAATTAAATTAAAATAAAATAATTATTTAAGGGGGCTCCCATACAATACACGTAATTTTTGTAGATAGAGCATGGAACCCATGTGCGCGATCCGACTCGCACCTTGCCAGTTTAATTTTTTCAGCTAAAAAGTACTTGAATGTAGCTTGGACAGGCCTGTGTCACTCTTCGTTTAGGTATCGAACATATACCTACATTATTACTAAAGGCGCGACGACCCCTTCGAAGGGGAACATTCAGTTACATGAATCGTTTGTCCAGAGTAATAAGAATGAAATTGGCTTGTAAGGTATCTAAATGAAGAGGTGAGGAGTTCTGACACTAGGTAAATTAAACCACATTCAGTAGATATTTCTTTAAATTTCTTTTCTAAGTAAGACTTCTGTACATGAGTACTAGTACTTATTCTGTGGCTTGAAGGTTCAAAATCCCTATTTTATTGTGCTACAAGGGGATAAGGTAATATTTTGAAGGTGAGGGCGCTACTTTGAATCCAGAGCGAAACGCAGAATCCCACAGTTGAATCACGAGCGGAGCGAGTGCTTCTACGGTGGAAACCTAAGTGTAGCGAGGGATTCATGTATATCGCCCGAGATAAAAATATTACCGTACCCGAGTAGCACACTCTACTTTTCATCTCCATCTATGAGAAAAATTAGCACATACAAAACAGAATAAAAAGAACAGTAGAACACCTATAATACTTAATCAGACTTCAACCGACAATTTAATACTAACCTTTGTTTGGTGTCGTTTTCATGCAATAAATACTAAGAAATATTTTTTCGAAGACCACCAACTTACGATAAAATGTTCACTCAACTTTGTTCTCGTGGTCCTTCATATCTTTTTTTTTATAAGGTAACTTGATATCTATTCACTATTGGCTTAAATTCACAAAAAAGTATTCACATTTACACAAATAATTACATTTCAATATAAATAACATAAAACAAATTGCGCTTTTTTAATTATACTTATTTCTTTTTCCGAAGTGAAGAACAATAAAATGTTTACCTACATTCATCCATGTTGACGACGATATGTATTTCAAATTTGAAAAATCACGACGTAATGTGCTAATTATTTTTTATTTTAAAACAAAATTATTCTTTTTTTTTGCTGGACCGCTAACATTATTTTTGATTCTACATAAATAACACTCGTGTTCAGTTTTCAAATTGGTTTTAATCCCTAGAGATTTTCTTTTTCACTTTTTAGTCCCGAAAAAATAAGCAGTAACTTTAGCTCCAAATGTTTTGGGATGAAAACATCGTTTTTCGAGTAGATGAGATGAAAAATATTTTTCATTCCGCAGACACCGCGTCCTCTCCAACCTGGCGCTCTGCATACTGAACCCTGGCAGCGAGGCTGCGCTTCGCGGGTTCGAATCTGCGTGCAGCGCTGTCAACCCCGCTGTGTTGGGAGACGCGAGCACCTGGGGAAGGAACCCACGACCTGCCATGCTGCCGACGTTAGCGGTGAGGTTTCATCCGGCGCAAGAAAACTACTTTAAAGACGAATTGGATTTAGTCTCCGAACTGTGAGTGCTTTTATAACCATCAGCACATGTAGCATGGTACAAACGACGGCGTTTATCGAGCGCTATTTGTATCACTATCCTCCTCCACGTAATAAACGAGCGGGATGGTACTTTAGTCTGTCACGCGATATAAACTTTATCTGGGTTTTTCGACGGTATCCTGCGACGGGGGCAGATTTGTTGGGTTATTTGGTTTGTAGTGGTTTTTGATTTTTCAAGCTGCCTAAATGCATCTGAAATATCTTGACATCTGCCATACGATGGTGACAGCCGGCTGTCATCATTGTATCTTGTACCGTTTAGGTTAGTAAAACCTAGATTTAGGATCTAGGAGGATAGATGAGATAAAAGAAAGACTAGATATGGGCAAATGAGATAGGTATAATGAACATTACATTAGTTACAAAAATTCACAAGAACACTAGGTACAGATTAGGTAGTCAGGGTCGTGAGTTATAGGCACTAGATCCGTTGAGTAGCCCTTCTAGGTAAAAGGACTACTTAGCATATTAGGAGATGCAGCCGAAGAAAAGGAGCCCGCGCGATGTCACAATCTTACGAAGCACGAAGCACGGAAGAGCGCGAGAATTTTTTTATCCCACATCCACCCATCTGCCCGGTGTTACTTAACTTGCCAAAGCGCTAGTAATACGTACTACCTACCGGGCCGCCGAGCTCCTCGGTTCGGTCGGGGGTAAAAGACAATTTTATAGATTTGGCTCGAGAGCCAAATACAGGCTTTCTATGAGGTAGGTAACTGTTGTTATATTTATCTATGCTGTTGTGAAAATAATCATGACATTAAAAAAAAAAAACCTCAAGAGAACTAGTCATAGGGCCAGACTCGACTGAATATGTGAGCAGTGCTAAGCGAATCAACCAATAGAATTTCGTTATTATTAGACAGATTGACTGTCTCTATCATATCTCTTATATCGATGTGTCTATAATAAACTGTTATTAAAAGACCAGTATGATTTAGCGAAGAGTGTCTTATATTGTTATTTGTTTAATTTGTTAGTATTATATACATCAGTTTTGTGTAATAATTAGCATTTTAATTCGTAAGACCAATACCATATAGGTCTATTGGCTACAGGGGACGTCCACAGGCGTCCATAGCGACGTTGACATCACACATTAATATATTATGTAGCAAGCGTTGACATACTATTATTACTTGACTTAATGTCCTATGTCCCCTGGGTGGGGCAGAGGGCCGCTACAGTACTTTTCCATCTTGTTCTGTCTTGAGTTCTTGAGCAACACGCTTTGCTTCAGGCCAAGATAGCCCGATTGTCTTCATTTCCGCTGCTACCGACCGTCGCCAGGTCTGCTTTGGTCGAACACGCTTCCTCTTGCCCTGAGGAGTCCATTCCAGTGCCTACCTTAGAACGTGAGGGATCCCTCCTAAGCGCGTGGCCGATCCAAGTTCATTTGTGACGAGCTATTAGATGATCGATTGGTGTTTCACCACAGAGCTGCCACAGGCGTTCGTTAGAAATCTGCTACTATTTATTACTTAGTATTTACAAATTACACCGCGGCAGCGATTTTTGCCACTGCGCCGCGCGGTTGGATTTTGTTGTGTAAGTACCCTTACATACGGTGTCGCGTACCTAACACAAACAAAATTAGGGTTGGATCTCATATGTAAGCACGGAACGGCACTTTTCTATGCTGCCATCTTTGAGAGAGAGCGGCCAGTGCTGAAGCGTTCCGTCGCTGTGCGCGGTTCGCGGTTCTGATCGACAGAAAAGGATAGCACCATAGAAAAGTGCTATTCTGTGCTGACATAAGAGTCCCATCCCAATCATTAAGAGCAGTCTTCCCGTCTTACTTTTCATAAAAACGTCCGTACGTGATAATGGCGTTGTAAGTGATCTTTCTTGAAAACTTTTAACTAACAAGTATCTTGTGTGCTATTTTAAGGTTTCTATCGAAATAAAAAAATTTTGATTGAGAAATACAAATTCAGTATAAGCATCCGAAAATCTACTTTTTTTGCACAAATTTTAGCTGAACTTCGACCGTTCATAAAGTACTCAAAAATTGTAAAAGCAAAGAAAATATTTCGATACAAACCACGAAAATTTTAAATAAAAAACATTCATTTCACACACTTGTAAGGCTTTCTAATAAACACGTATCACCTGGAACAAGTTTTATGAAATTTCCGCACCCTATGATTAGTTATGGCGTCAGCCGCGACAATGTAATGTTTATCTTGACTGTGAAAAACACACCGTATGTGTTTTTCGGAGACATGACGAAGAGGCAACGGCACGCGCATCGCGTGGTGGAATTTCGACTTCCCTTCGCCTATGCGGCGTTTATGGGCGAATAACACATACCTTGCGTTTTTAAAGATACATCGCCACGGCGATTACACGCGACGCGTATTTTTTGGAACGAAGTTCCTTACGGCAGGCTTGGAGGAGATAGGGATTTTGCTGCGCGACCGAACTGAAAAAAATGTGATAGTAAAACCGTAAGGATGACCTCGTTAAATAAAACCGTTAAATGAGACGTGCGCAGGCGCGACAGTCGTATACACAAGAACTTTTGAACTTCGTTCCTACCTGGTGTCCCACGACACCACATTTCTTTTTTGTTTTTTGATTTTTGTTTGAGTGTTCACGTGTGGAACGACGCGATATTATATTCACTAAAATAGCTTGTAATTTATGCGCGTCGCGTAATTTATCGTTTTAGGTTCGTAGGATTTTCAAGTTTATCCATGTTATTCCGTATATGTGAGGGTCCGTCACTGGGGATGGAATTATTTTCGGCCCGTAGCAGTCAAAGTGACGCTCTTAGAAATAATACTATGTCAACTCCAGCTTAACTTACCCATGGACGCCTTAGAATGTCCTGTGTGTGAACTGCTTCATATTTTGTACATTGATTTGACATCACGATAGTTATTACAAAATCAAATGTTTTGTTTTGTACTTTAAAAAGAGTTTATCATAGTTACTAGTTGTTATAATGTTTATAATTTAAACTTGTGTATCTGCCACCATATGATTGTGAATCCTAGCTGCCTATAGACAAACTTTGTTCACAATTTGATTTGGATAGATTAAAAACCATCGAAAATTAATACTGTACCGTTCACAATTTATCGACAGTATACAATCTCGCGAGATAGTAGTGATGTACAAACGCTGTTCACAACTTTACGGTGGCATATCCTATGTTTAATAACTTGTAATATTTTGTTAGGAGTTAAGTTACCTCAATTTATTAAACAAGTGAGCGAAGCTAGCAAAGTTGTTCGAGTCTGCTTGAACAATCAGGCGTTTGTATGTTTGTATTTTCGACGATAACTTAATTATCTTTAATCTGAGTTTCATGAAATTTGGTGGAAGAGTAGATATAGCCAATAGAATTTTTAAGTTCGAACATAAGCCAAATCGGTCAAGGGGCTATCGAGATATATGGGGTCACGAGTTCACAGTTCGGAGAGAACTACTAGTGGTATAAACTTTTCGCGAATCTCAAAGCACTTATATATATATATATATATATATATATATATATATATATATATATATATATATATATATATAACTTATATCTTTCGTTATACATTGAAAAAGGTATCGGTGCTAAATATCACAAGTCATAATCGTTCTAGACGTAGAAGACTATATGGATGCTTTAATTTATCGGATAAATTAATTAAAGTATTTCTAAAATGGTGGGAGAAAGTCACTTTTATAAGTGATGTCGAAATTTTGTGCGATGTAATATGATGTGGGTGGTCGACCCCTTAGTTTTTATCCTCCTTTGGTTTAAATAAAGTATACCCTCTTAATAAATGTAATGCAATCTGCAAAAATCATGTACATAATTAGGTATAAGTAGATTATAAATATATGTATATGCTCAAAAAGCCATGTAATTTTTGTATGATTAAAACAAATTATGTAAAATGACTTAGTTTTATTTAGAAGACTTAATTTATTTACATAACTAGTTTAATACACAATACACACACTGCGAACGAGTTAACAAACATAAATTATGTAATAAGAAGAAATACAAAGTAGTCATAAAAATCGACTCCGAGCTGACCAGCCCCGGCAGCACCCGTTCACGAGTTGACGCACGGATCAGCCATCGTTAAGACGGACACTCCTAGGACGGAAACTCCTAGGAGTGTCCGTCTTAACGATGCGTCCCCGTTACCTGTCCCCGCACCTCTCCCCCGTTCTCGCCTTGTCGAGTATGTTAGCAGGCGAACGTACACACATTGACGTGTGCACGGATGTATAGTTTCGTTGGGTATATCCCATTCGTCCCCAGTGGGGCTTCCCCACTAGGTACAATCCTAAAAATATACTTTACATAAAACTTTTATTTCAATGTTCATAAAGCCCTCTTTTCTGTCTATCCTAAAAAAATACCTTTTAAAAATCATTATTAGCTATTCTGTTTAACATAACTGGGGACAAATGGGAAACATAAAAACGAAAATTCCCATTCATCACCACTAGGGACAAATCGGACTTGTAATCTAAGTTTGTAAGAACTGTAAAATAATAGTAATTTCCATTTGCCCCCAGCGGGGACAAAGCGGTGATGACAATCAAAACACACAAATCTAAAAATTGTTTCATCTGTCCCCAGTAGGGAAGTCCCCACTGGGGACGAATGGGATATACCCGTTTCGTTTGTAGTAGGTAGTAGTAGGCATAAATGATACTACGCTACTATGGAATGCCTGTGGTATAGTGATTGTCAACTTACAGCTTTTTCGATTAAAATTAACGTGAGATACACAGATATTACCGCACCGATACCATCAGTGTGTCTCGAGGTGCATCGTTTACGCGCGTCCTCTAGTCACATTCGCCCTGGTAAAGAACTCCGGATGAGGTCGAAACTTGTCGGCCAGTAGAAGACTTCGTGCGTAACCCGTTTCATTTATGATAATAACTTACCACTTGCTTCCGGTAAGGAAAACATCGTAATGAAACCGGCACACTAGTTCACTAGAGTGTAATAATGACTTGTAACTAGATGATAGTCATTAAGCTACGTCAGATGTCTTTAGGCAGCTCGAAATGTGCAAAATTCTCTTGAGTAGCCCTTTATCGGCCCTTTTGACGACCTCCGTGGCGTAGTGGTCACCATGCTAGTCCGCCACCCAGAGGTCCCGGGTTCGATCCCCGGTCAGGGCAAGTTGGAAAATGGCCTTTTTCAAATTGTTCTGGGTCTTGGGTGTTTATCTATCGTATCTGTTATAAAATATAGTATTGTCGAGTTAGTATCCCATAACACAAGTCTCGAACTTACTTTGGGGCTAGCTCAATCAATGTAATTTGTTCCTATATATTTATTTATTTATCTTAGAAATTAATTTTCAAGGTTAATAAATAAATATACATGGACTAAGTACACTGATTAAGCTAGCCCCAAAGTAAGTTCGAGACTTGTGTTATGGGATACTAACTCAATGATACTATATTTTATAAGAAATAGGTACATATATATATAAACATCCAAGACCCAGGACAATTTAAAAAGGCCATTTTCGAACTTGCCCTAACTTGCCCTAACCGGGGAACTGATCAAACCAATTTTACAAATGCACATGGGATGTTATCTAAACAATATCTGAATTTATCTATTAGATAAATGTCGGGCGTCAACGTCCAGATAGTTTATCTCCGATAATTTTCACGTGCTTTTTGCCTTCTGTACGCCATCTTCAAGTGGTTCTTATGTATCGGTCGTCTATTTTTCTAGTTTACATGATACTTGCCTTTTATCAACTTTAGGACTCTTCTGTACGGCCTATATCCGTTCAGTGCTGGACTTAAAGCCTCTTCTAATAAAGGGGAGATTTGCCCATAACCTCCATGCTAGGCAGAAGGGTTGAACATCACAGAAGATGGTATAAAGTCTTAGGGAGGTAGGGGTAACAGAGAACGACCATTTATACCATCTCTACTTAAGGGTATCTATACCACCTTAACTTAAGGATATATAATAGTGTATTTTACAATAAAACTTAGAACTAGATTGATGACGGGTGTAGTTTTAAGTACCTTATACATAAACATTAAGCACACAGGCAACGCACGTTTATTGTATAAGTAAAATTATTAATAGATAATGACAAATCACTGAGTAACTATAAGTACTTACATAAAGACCCCAAGACCCCAAGACATTACCACCACGAGTTCCGTTGTGTGTAAACGCAGACTAAGCAGCATGCAAAGTATTTGCAAATCACTTTACACTACGATCACTTTGAATTTTAGTATAGTCTTTAAGAAATGTATCAGCTGTAATCCTTGCAAGAAGTGAATCAGTTATGATAGGCGCCAGTCTCTTCCAACACAGCCGAAGCTAGATGGCTATAGTACTTGCTTTCTTGAAAATTGGCTCCCCTCTCCCCATAGCAACTCCCCCTTTCCACAGATACTCAGTTAAACTAAGAGTATGATCTTTGACAGAGTCAGATGGACAACATGAGGGACAACCTCAATATAAACAAGAATCACTTGGCCTTAACCGACGCCAGTCTCTTTCCATGGTAATGCATGACAAGCGCCAACACAGCCGACGCTATGGCCACAGAGCTTACTTTCTCGGCACTAAGCCTTCCCCCCCACAGCCAGCCTTGCGGCAGCCAGCTGACCGAGTGGATGACGTCCAGAATCGCCTTGCTGGTCGCGAAGCTAGCTTGCCGGTACCGCGCTGGGGCGCATTTGGTGCGTTCAGGCGACTTTAGAGCTAGGGCGCTTGCGTGCAGTGCTCTGATTGATCTGTAAAAATATCAAGTCGTTATTCTTTGCACTTTCCCCTTTTCTCTTCTGCGTTTATAAGAGGCGACTAAGGAAGGTATAGGTCGTAAGGAAGGTATACGTCCTTTATGCAACGACTTTACTGATACACTGCGCACCATAGCATATAACAATTACATGTTATTTGACACCGACAATGCAGCATCAAAATTGACGACCTCTGTAGCCTAGTGGTCATCATGCCACGCTGTCACACTGGAGGTCCCAGGTTCGATTTTCAACTTGCCCAGGCCGGGGATCGAACCCGGAACCTCTTGGTTCGATGGTATCATTGAGTTAGTATAGTTAGGCTAGCTCAATTTATGTGATTTGTCCGTATATGATGTATGATATATGTACAGAAGAAAGAATTTAAAATCGATGTTGTGCGTTATTACGAGTATCTTCACGACAGTTGTTGCTTTCTTAATCTCCTCCTTAATTGGGAAAGGCAGTAGTGGACCGACATAGGCTGGTAAGAAGAAAATTTTGCAAACGAAGGGGCACGTCGAGAAATTTAGATATAAAAATACAGGATAGGACACAGCGCTAAGCAACTCTCGGAAATTATGTGCATATCCTTTATCAACAAAACCGTTATCATATATGTAACATTGGCTTAACCTTGCCACGATAACAATTAGCTTGTGATTTATATAATAATACAGTATTATCCGAAAATTTCCTTCTTTTGTGACATAAGTATTAATTACTGATATTGAATACATTAATACTGCACCTTGGTTGTGTGCAGTTGGGCGTGTGACTGCACACCGACTGCAATAGAACTGTGGGTGGCAGAATAAACCAACGCAATTCGAATCACATAGTATCTAATTAAACTGCGGTTTGGCAGTCGAAATGCAGCTTGTTTGACTACAGCCTAAAATATACTCGTACATACTGAGGGCAACTTCTGCAGAAGACTAAGGCGGTGAACCCACTGCACCGCGCTCCGTCGGGGAGCACGGTTCAACATACTGACGCTCCCGCGCGTTGACGCGTTTTCAGTGTGTGTTGGACTAGGCGTGTTTTCTATACAAATTGAGATACTTGCATACAATGTTAAAATCTGCCGCCTCGCGCTCCGCTACGGACCGCGGCGCAGTGGGATCACCGCCTTAGTAGCTAGTTGACCTAGAGCAGAGGTTCCCAAACTTATTTTGTCAAACGCCCACTTTAAAAAATCAGTTATTTTGTAGCGCCCCCCATTTTTTTCACCATAAAAACCTGAATCACATATTTGTCTTGCCTGTAGTTTAATTCAACCTATATTCTAAACTAGACTTTTTTACAAGAGAGAGCAATAATAATACATACACCAGTACATTAGAGTATCTTTTATAAAAAAATAACAATAATCAACATTGTTAATTTTAAATAAAAAAATAGCAATAATAATACAATTTTACAATAATAAAGAGTATCGGAAGTGGGGACCTCACCTGCGAAACTTTAAAACACGAAATTTTTTCAGTGTTTGATTCCTTTAACGATATAAATAGCGTTGTGAACGCATTAAAATAATAAATATTAATTACATTTTTAGTTTATATTTGTACAATAAAAAAGGATATAAATATGAACTAATAAATGGATGTTCTGTAGTAAGAGGATTTTAATTTCAGTTAATTTTAAAATATGAAATAGTTGAAGTTATAAATCACTCATTGCTTAAATCACATCAGCGCCCCCCAACTTTATTCTGGGCCCGTTAGCGCCCCCCTTAAAGCCTCCAGCGCCCACAAGGGAGCGTTATCGCCCACTTTGGGAAAGACTGACCTAGAGCCACATTCCATTATGCACTATTAGCACTCTTACCTGACAAGGGCAACGAAGGCAGATAACGACCGGAACAGCTTGTGCGTAGTTTGCGCGTCGTTCTCTTTAGAGAGTTCCAGGACGCCGGTGTCCATCAACCAGACCACTTTCTCGGTAGGCTATGATTTTTAGAGTCATATTCCAATTGGTTTTTTTACTCAGTAGTATACATACCTGACAAGGCCAACAAAAGCAGACCGTGACCGGAACAGCTTGTGTGCAGTCCGCGCGAGTACTAGGACGAGGGTATCCTTCGACCAGACCACTTTCTCGGTAGGCTAGATTTTTAGAGTCATATTCCAATTGGTTTTTTTACTTAATAGCACTATGCATACATAGGGCGCACTATAAGTTTCCGGAACTGGCCACTTACATAAACAATATTTAAAAATTTATTGCAACATTTGAAAATAGAACTCTTTGGCTGTAGAATGCAGTTTGTTTCATCTGACTGTCTTTTGTTTTTACCTTGTGGCGCCATTTAAAAAATTGTGTGTCTGCATCAACATGGATTTAACTCGGGAAAATTTTCGTAGTATGATTTTCTACGATTTTAAGTGTAATTTGACAGCTCAACAGAGCATCGCTCGGCTTGAAACAGCTTTTGGCAATGAAGCACCATGCAAGACAACTGTTTATAGCTGGTTTGCAGAATTCAAGCGTGGTCGTATCAATCTCAGTGACGAATCTCGCGATGGTCGGCCGTCCACCGCTGTGACCAACAAAAACATCGATGCTGTGCGCCGTATGATTGAAACAGACAGGCATGTGACCTACCATGAAATTCGCGCATCCTTAGAAATAGGCATGAGTTAAATACAATTAATCCTACACAAACATTTGGGTGTGAGAAAGCTGTGCTCGCGGTGGATCCCACACAACTTGACCGAGGCTCAAAAAACGGACCGCGTCACTTGGTGCAGTGCCATGCTTACCAGATTCAACGAAGGTGCGTCAAATTTGGTGTGGGACATAGTAACAGGTGACGAAACATGGATTTATTGCTACGATCCCAAAACAAAGCAGCAATCGAGCGTATGGGTCTTTCAAGATGAGCCGAAACCAACCAAAGTGGCGCGCGTGAAAAGTGCATCTAAGCGGATGATTGCTTCTTTTTTAATAAAACTGGACACGTGGCTACTGTTGCTTTAGAGAATCGTCGTACAGTGAATAGTGACTGGTACACGACCATTTGTTTGCCGGAAGTTATTGACGAACTCCGTAAAAATAACCGTAAACGCCGTATCATCCTGCACCACGACAATGCTAGTTCTCACACGGCCAGACAGACAAACGACTTTTTGAAGGCGAAAAATGTAGAACTCATGAGTCATCCTGCATACAGTCCCGACCTGGCACCTTGTGACTTTTTTCTGTTCCCAAAAATTAAGAACCAATTACGCGGTCAACGATTTTCATCACCAGAAGAGGCTGTCGAGGAGTATGAAAAACACGTTTCAGAGGTCACCACAGAGGAGTGGCACAAAAGTTTTCAAAACTGGTTTCATCGAATGAAAAAGTGCATAGACGCCAAGGAAGATTATTTTGAAAAACAATAAATTAATTTTGTACCTTTAATAGTATTTTTTCATATTCATTCCGGAAACTTATAGTGCGCCCCACGTACCTGACAAGGCCAACAAAAGCAGACCATGACCGGAACAGCTTGTGTGCAGTCCGCGCGAGTACTAGGACGCCGGTATCGATCAACCGTACCACTTCCTCGGTAGGCTAGTTTTTTTATAGTCATATTCCAATAAGTAGGTTTTTCTACCTAACATAATACATACCTGACAAGGCCAACAAAAGCCGACAGTGACCAGAACAGCTTGTGTGCAGTTCGCGCGTTGTAGTCGATCTCTTTAGAGAGTACCAGGACGCCGGTGTCCATCAGCCAGACCACTTTCTCGGCTTGTAGGTACGCTAGGGTAAAGACACCGCTGGCCACGCCGAGTGAGCCCCATATGGGACCATCCTGTGTAAACAAATTTGAATAGATAATGATTATGAAGGATTGGTTTTACAAGTCCAGTTGACTTGACAGCGAGAGAGAATGTTCATTTCAGTTAAGCATAGGACAGGCTCACTTTGCCTAATTGGTCTCTTAGACCCATGAACCAATTGGACAGTTCAAGCTCATTCTGCGCTGAAAATGCTTTTAACGTTGCTAATTTTCGACATTTCTTTTCCAATATGGACTAATCTACCTAAATGACCCCAAGTACTTAGTTCTATTTTGTTTTGAATTCCCGATATCCTCCAGCTAAGTAAACTTATCTACCTATTGTCTTCAGTCAGGGTGTACCACATTATCATCATCATCCGAGCGTATTCCCGGTTGCATTCTCAGCAGTAACGCTTCAGAGCCCGGGGTCCGCTACCTAACCAAGGAGATTTGACGAGGTTACTGGTTTTTACACAGAGCGACTGCCGTCTGACCTCCACAACCCAAAGGGCAAACCAGGAACCAATCCTTGGATAGTTTGATGATCAAACGCAAAGTGGCGTTCGAGACCCACAGTTTTACGTGCCTTCCGAAACACGCAATCATCTTACTTTTCGGATAATCAGGTGATTCAAGCCTGCAATATCCTATCCAGACTGGAAACAACATTTCACAAAGTATGCTTCCCAGTGGGAATCGAACCCATGACCTCCGGGTCACAAGGCGAACGTCTTGACCACTAGACCACGGAGGCAGTGAAATCTACCTATTGTCTTCAGTCAGGGTGTACCACAAGGAAGCATTATTAACGCATTTTTCAAATACAATTTAACTCATATAAATTCTTCTTTACATTTTATAAATACTAGCCTGTTTCCCGAGTCCATACGCCAGCAAACCTTTGAGTGCCGCCGCGTCGTCAAAGAGGCGCAAGGTGGCGCGCGCGGTGGCGAGGCGCGCGCTCGCCGTCAGCAGCTCGTCGCGCCGCGACGACGAGCCCCATAGCTTGAGGATGTAGCTCGCTAGGGACACTACCTAAAAATTTGACTTATATTTCTGACTGAAGATCTTCTGTGCGCAAACTTTCAAATATTGATGTTTGTTATGGTAAGTATATGTTAGCAGTTTCCCTGAATTCTTTAGGTACATGATCGCTTTTCCTATAGGTAAGTTATGGTACTTTTAGATGTATTCTCTGTAGACAGTCCCGGATTATCCATAAGGCGAACAAGGCAACTGCCTAAGGGCTCCGTATCGATTAGGGGACCCGTGCGTGCACTTACCAAGAAAAAATAAAAAGTTGTATTTTTTTTGCATTTAACAAGATAACATTTAAATTAACCGCGTTCCGTCTCATTTCTCTTTCCTGCTCCATCATGAGTCCAGGGGCCAGATTATTTAATCTCACCGAGTGACTATTGTCACCAAAATGGCCGATTTTCCATTGGAAAATGACATTTTGGTCACAGCTTGCGGCCCTCGGTATTGATTTTTGAATAATTGGAAATCGGTCATTTTGGTGACAAAAGTAACTCGGTCAGTTACTATTGTCACCAAAATGACCGATTTCCAATGATGGCAATTAGTCACCGGTGAGATTCAAAAATCAGGCCCCTGGTATCATCACCTATCTAAAACTAAAACTGTAGAAAATTTCAATGAAAGCAAAAAGAAAAGAGTCAGGCAGGTAAGGTGATGCTGTAGCATCAAGTCAAGATTGTTTCCATATCGCATAAGACATTGAAGTAACAGAATACCAAAGGAGTCAATCTTTTCGACTCGACTTTTGTGATAGAAAAAATGTATTTAAAAAATTGGCTAGGTGCGAGTCGGACTAGCGCACGGAGGGTTCCGTATCATTATCTATAAAAACGGCAAAAAAATCACGTTCGTTGTATGGGAGCCCCCCTTAATTATCTATATTATTTTAATTTAATTATTTATTTTTAAAGTGAATATACAACTAAATATTCTGTAAATATTTCAAACGTCTACCTGTTGCCGTTACTAACATCGAGCAAAAAACGGCATTAAAATCACGTTTGTTGTATAAGAGCCCCCCTTAAATATTTATTTTATTCTGTTTATAGTATTTGTTGTTATAGCGGCAACAGAAATACATCATCTGTGAAATTTTAACTGTCTAGCTATCATGGTTCCTGAAATATAGCATGGTGAAAGACGGATGGACAGGGAAATCTTAGTAATAGGGTCCCGACGGGACGTACCCAAAGGGTAAAAACGGGACTGTCTCGTTTTTACCCTTTGGGTACGGAACCCTAAAAAGTAAGAAAAGGGGAATAGAAAAGGGGCCCAGAGAATGGCACTGCCTAGGGTCCCCTGATAGGGTTAATCCGGCCCTGTCTGTCGATATATCGGTAAGTAAGATATAAGACTAGCCTGGACAGTATGAATCGATTGTTTAGCCTGTTACTGTCTTTACAGTTAGAACTTCCCGTTTTCAGCTATCCCTCTGCAGATCAGAATTGGATCAAATACTCCAATGAGTATTAAAATTTATCACAAAATTGTTAAGAATGCGACTAAGAATATTTTCAAAATTTTTACATTTATTTTACTAGTTGTGTGTGTGTAGACTTGTGCTACATTATCTTTTACCACATATCTTTATGAAATACTTAGGTATTAAGGGGAAGTTCACCTAACGATTATAAAAAATAAACATTAATTTAAACAACACACTAATTAGATACGTAATTAATCAGCTAACGAAGATTGTTATCGTACCTTATCTCTATTAGCGTGTCCCTGCAACAAGTCGCAGATCTCGTCCACCGCGCCACTCATCATCTTCACTGAACATCGGCGAACTCGCGCGGAAAGAACAACAACACTGTGCGAATATCAGCTATTTATCGAGGAGATAAGTTTGATATAAATTCGACAGGTATCGCTCAGGCGTCGGGGATTAAAATGTATGTTATGTAAGATAAGTTGGTTTAGGTGACGTCACTGTTGTAATGTGATAGTGGCGTCATTCATAAAAACATACTTACCTTACATATATAACGTCTAATTCCCACAGAGGTAGGCAGAGACATTTGGTACGATCAGCCCTCTTTCGCTTCGTATACACTCACTGAATACTGGTCTTAGAGAGTTCTTACTTCTTTTAACAACAAACAGGTTGTAAAGTTATACTAAGTATATAAAATGTGAACTACTTTTTCTATGGGGCCAAGCCAATGTACCTTCTAATATGGAAAAAAGACTAAGTACATTGGCCTCAACGACATTCTCATAGGACACATTGTCCGTCAGATAAAAAACATTGTACAAGAAGGACAAACATACCATCACGTCACTATCCCTAACGGGACAGACAGAGCAGTTTGGGTCTCGCGGCTCTAAGCAGACAGAGCCCAGGGCAACAATACTGAAAGGCCACTTTTAGCGTGATGGTAGGCGAGGTGGACAAAGGAATTAAAATAGTGATGGGTTGCTAGCCGCGTCGCCTGTAACGTGATTCGCATTTTTGCAAGAAAGACGAATCAACTTTAAATTAATTTAATAAAAACACTATTTATCATTGTTTAAAATATTTGTATTAAAATTTTTTTAAACATAAAATCTTTAAAGTCTGGATTGTGTTAATATCATATGTACGTATAATTTGTATGTAAGGTATTGTACCTTATCACCATTTTAAAATTATATGGGAAATAAATATTTACAAATTATAATAAACCCTGTTTTACTTGGAAGACTACCCTGTGTACTAGCAGACATAGTTATAAGATTGACTTTGTTCGTATTTCAAAATAAGCAAAATCATTAAAATCTCTTACTGTACATAACATTTTAAACCGTACATATATACCTTTGTACTTAATAGTATCAAAGATGATTTATTATGTTAATATTCAACTAGAAGTAAACAAAAAAATTATGACTTAATAAAAAAAATATTCTTGTTTTAAATGCAATAGCTAATCCAATCCATTCTCAAGCCCTCTCAATGTGATGTCTTAATTCTAAAATAATCACCATAGTTATACGAATCTCACAAAATTTCACAGTTCCACAACCATAGTCCAACCAAACAGGTAATATACCTAGTGGAAACTAACTCAGCAGTCCAATGTGAATATTTATTACAACATTATTTGTAATAAACACTATTTGAGCAGGCGTTTCTTCGCAAAATACAGCGCTATGCCGATGACTGACGATGTTGTAGCAATGGCAGCTACTTTCGTGGCTCCAATCCTTTCGCCCCACAGGCACCCGGCCGGGAGGCAGCTGACGGCGTGCGTGATGTCCAGGCACTGCTTCCCGGCTGTCACCAGTTGCAGCAGAAGTCTCACATCTAGGTTCCTCCTGGCCTCAGCACCACCATCTTCGGAACAGTTTTGTAGACAATCCCTGCTCCACCAAAGATGTCGAATAGAGCGGATAGATCTGGAAAAGTATGATAATTACAATACACAATGACTGGACATGCTAAATTACAAGCTATTTTAGCTTTTAATAAAATGACTCAATAAATTATTATATAAATAATGATACACATTTGGAGCAAAAACAATAATCATGGAATTTGCAGTGGTACAAATAAAATGTACTACACAACAAAATATGGTTGTACTTTTTAGTGAAAAGATTGAATTTTTAAAATGTTTTTCCTTCTAGTAGGTAGCACGTGATAATTGAATTAAAACCAGCTAGTTATTTAATGTAATTTTTCAAAACTAACCTGAAGTTGGTTAGTTTTGAAAAATTATCCCCAAACTACACAACCGATTTTGATAAAATTAGACCACCTGATAAGTAAACCCTTTCAAACAAAAAAAGAATTTTCCAAATCGGTCCAGACTTTTTGAATAATCGGTGACATGTATAAAAAAAACATAAAAGATCGCAACGCATTGATCTTTTTGGAAGTGAAAAAGAATAAAGAATAGCAATGTAAGCATAAAATGTGCAAATGCTAATGATTATTAAATGCATCATAATTACAATCTGATATGCTTGCACTTGCACAATCAAGAGTGCTGTTATTATAATCATTTCATTAATTAGCATGGTAATTAGATAAAAACAGGATAAAAAGTTGTTACAAAATATTTGCAGTTTCAATGGCTGCATGGTGGATAAAGATTAGATAAAACCAGACTTATCTTGCACAGTAATTTATTTATTATATTATGATTATTGATAGGTATATCCACCCAAATTTATGTATTATATTATAAATTATATATATATATATATATATATATATATATATATATATACTATGAACACCTGCAGCAAACTTGTGATGAACCCATCCCTCAAGTAACAAGCTAATGAGCAAATGACAACAAATAGTAGAAATACGATACTTACTGTAATAATGAAATATAAAGACTAGCAGCCCAGAGGCCTGTGCTAACGGTGTCCAGTGTCTCTGCTGTGTCGGGCTTCAACTTGAGGATGCCTACTTCGTACAGCCAGCAAGCCTTCTCCACAGGCAAGAACATCTGGTCCACTGCATTGGCCAAAACACCAAGAATTGCTGATGTTTTTGATGATTCCTAAAATAAATAATTGGTGTCTATTAAAAGAAGTGTACCTAATTAATCTTTATATTTTTAATGCATAAGAAAGAAAAAAAGGAAAAAAATATATATTTGTTGCATCATTTTACAATAATACTTAAATTTATGTTTTTTATTGAAAATGTTCCAAGTTCTTAGACTTCAGAATTTTATTTATTGTTTACTGCACATAATTTTCATAACAAAAGGTGTTTTTAGATGCAAATGTATTGTTTGCCAGTTTACATCCTGTTACTGATCAGGTCAAAGACAAAAGATATGTCCTGTATGTTTATGGTCCACATCACATTGCTTTCATTGAATACTAAATTCTAATAACAATACAGCACTTTGACAAAACTACCAGCTTTTAGTTACAGGCTTTTATTCTTCAGTTATAGTTAACCCTTCACCATGAACATTGGAAATATCCAAAAATAAATTTTCCTACTAAAATTATAGGAAGACCTTGGATTCTCTGAGCTAATCCTGAAATGGGCATGAATATGTTTGTCGGATAAATACCATGTTTTCAGTTAAAGGGTAAATAACTGGTAGGACAAAGAATGGTTAACTTACATGTCTACCCAAACCATAGTTATATGTGTGTCTGATCATAGGTAAGTCATCAAACAGCCTCAGCATGAGCCTCGCATTGGAGAGCCTCGAACCTGCTGTCTGCCATGGCTTCTCGTCCTTAATGCAGCCGTACAGCTTAAATGCATAGCACGCCAGTCGCACTACCTGCAATGTTTTTAACACATTTACGGTTTAGTTTTTAAAATATATAAAACACTTTGATAGTGGTTTTAATTCGTATGTGAATGAAGTATAATAGTAAGATTGTTAAGTAATGAATAGGTATTGAATTATTCGGATTTATATTATTCCAAATATGTTTTTCAGAAATGTATAAATGCACTTCCTAATATCAGGTTATTGACTGCCTTTCTCGCAGAGACTAATACCAAGGTCAATTCCGCATTGCTTACCTTATCTCTACCGTTGTAGCTGTCCAAAAGTTCGCAAATATCTTCTGTTATTGAAGACATATTGCGCGAAAACTTATTTCACCAAGCCTTTACACAAAACAATTTGCACAACTGATAACTTATCGGCGTGAATTCCAAGCATGCAGTGGCGAGGTAGCGAGAGATTGTGCGGTGCGAATTTACGTTCGATAACTACATTTCTCAAATCTCGTTCCTGTAGACCTTGATTTCGAAAGGTTTGAAATTCAATCAACAAAATATCAAATCTCGTCGCACAGCAGCTGATTTAGTGTGACGTTTGACATTAACAGTTATTATTTGAACGCCAGGACATATGACTTTGATATTTTTTTATTTACATTAATGTCAGCACGGGCGTGTATGGGTATGCAGTGCCATTTTCAAAACGCGGAGACACCTAAACGAATGGTTTTTCCGTACAAAAAAATCGTTCGTTTATTAAAAATTGTATCAATGAATACATACCTTCACTGACTGGAATTATAACGGCTGTACAATGAATACGCTCATGCTTTACATGACAAAAAATGTAAATGTTAATGTCTCATCGTTTAATTAGTTTGACGTTGGAGATGTTTTCAAAACTTATTTTCCCGTCATGGGAATAAAATCACAGATTTTGGTTTACTTTCGAATAAAACGTGAATAAACAATACTTTTCAAAAGAAAGAACACAATATAAAAAATGAAGACCTTTTCTATAGAAGATATTCCGGAGTTTTCCAAAAAGGAGCGTATCGTAGTCGTAGGTGTGATTGGAAAATCACCTTATCGTTACCCCAACAAAACAACCCCTCTTTTGCCCTCGGCAAAGAGTGATAAGGTAATTTATGCACAAAAAAAAATACGGTTCTTGAGTTTGAGTTTTATCCCTTTGTAAGCAAATCACAATTAAGAGATTGTGAGATCGAATGCCTATTTTACTGTAATTTACATTCACTGTTGTACCCACTCTGAACAAGGGCGGTCCAGCTCTGGTGCCAGGGGGTCACATTGTCGTGGTCAAGTTACAAGAAGTTATAATTTAATTTTTATTATCATAGATACAAGTTACAATTAGGTATTTTATTAATGTATGTAAGTAAGTACCATACTTATAATTTAATTTTTATTATCATAGATAAAGTAAAAAGTAGGTATTTCACTAATGTAAAGTAAGTAATTACTGTACTTAAAAATACCTTTATTTAAATATTCAAATTTAAACATATAAATATACAAAATATTTTTTTCTTTTACATCTTCTCCGTATGGGTATGTTTTTATGGACATGGAGAAGTGCCAGTCCAGTTAGACATTCTTCAACTATTGAAGCTCTTAGCCACAATTAGATTTATCGTAACATAGAGAAAGATCTTTCTGCTGTCGCTACACTAAATGGTAGTGTAGCCATAATAAATAAAAATATTCTTATGTTAGGATACATCTCAATATCACAATTTAAAATAAGGTCAGAAATCGACTGCGGTATATCCTGACTCCGCTGCCACTTCACCATTCACAGTGAAGTGGAAGCAGAGTCACAACAGACCCAGCCCAAAGGGGGTCATGACCACCATGACCTGGATCCGCCCTTGATTGTGAAACTAGACCCCAGTGAGGTTTAATCTTGTACTTATATGTTTCTATCTATGAATTCTATTATTTTGAAAACATAACTCCAAACTTTTCTGAACATTTGGTTAACAAATAATTAAAAAATATTTACATGGATATTTCAGATTAGAAGAATCAAATACCAGAAAATAAATAACAAATAATTTTGCAAGTAGGTATATTGTTTCTGAACTTTTCAACAGAATGACATAGAATGTTTCTGGGACGAGCGGCAAGGAGTGTTGTACCTGCATGCAGTCACATACCTCGACACCAAGCAACTCACTGAGTTAGCAGCAACTCTAGATGAGAACTCTAAGACTACTGTGAAGGTCAGTATAACATGTGAATCGAATTTAAGCTGACCGCATAATAAAAAAATAATAGAAAAGGAGTCTACAAAATTTAATTACCTTAATATTTTTTTGTTTTATGGGAATATCTTAGGGATATAATTTGATTCCTTATTCCACCTACATGTCCTTTGGGTCATCTAACTTTGGCTCAGTCTTGAAATCTGTAATTTTATTTTAATCTCTGTAAAAAATGAGGGGGCAGTTGACGCTAATGTCTGTGTGTCTAATGTGGCATCGTAGCTCTTGAACAGATGGACCAATTTAATGTGGTTTTCTTTGTGTGAAAGCAAGTTCCCTTGCGGTGTTTCTTAGCTTTGTTGGATGAAAATTGGTTTAGCCATTTAAAGGTTGATGGGGTTATCACTTGAAAATCAGGGTTTTCCTTAGCGAATAGAAGGTGCTACAGATATAAATTAGAATATAGTTCCACTATTCATCAATTTAGTCTGGCTGTTAATTAGCCTAGGAAATAAAGTTTTTTTGAGCCTGTTATAGCTATGAGTCCGGGCAAACTACTGGTATTTAATATTTCTTTTAATATGTTTCCTTTATTTTATTAAAACTTAAAATAGTGCAAGTCTGCTCCTTTCACTCGCCCTGATGATGATCGTCTAAATCAATAAAAACCCTGGTTGGCCTTTCCAACTATATTACGTAAGTAAACAATTTCGAAGAAGATTTGAAGAGACTGGGCAGCAAAACATCTTGGAGAAGGGAGGGTAGTGACTAGTAATTATTATTCTTAGGAAGTGACAGAGGAAGTAGAAGAAGATTGTGGAGAAGGCCAAGACCCACAAAGGGTTGTAGCGCCGCAGGAATAAGAAGAAACCATTTTACGAAATATATTTATTTATTTTTTGTTAATGTTGTAGGATGCTGATGCTGGTCATTGGTTGGTGGCATCTGGCGAGTTAGCCGCAGAGTCGTGTCGGGCCATGGCCCTGCTGTTCCATCTCTGCCACATAGTGGTGCTGTCGTCACCGACTCCCGTGTTTGATTTAGGATACCTGCAGCTATTTAAGGCTATTGATGCTTATAGGTAAGACATTTATGGTGTAAGACCGTCTACACGTTTTTTCCACTGCGACCCTGCGTGCATTGGATTTTATTAGGGAGAGGCAGAGGTAACTGGGACCGGCGGAACAAAGTTCGCCGGGTCTGTTTGGCCTATAAATTTTTACACTATAACAAAGATTTTAACATAATAATTCATATGTTATATCAAAATTAATAACGTAAAAAAATGATTAAAAATCTTATTAGAACCATTTTCGACTTCTGCGTGGACAGTGTATATACAAAGTGGAAGGGATATACCTGTAATAAAACGAACCACAGGCTATAACAGATCACTATAGTATAATGAAAATAAAATAACAGTCAAAAAACCTCAAACAAAATCAACATTCTCATACAAATCGTCTGGGCGGCTGCACACTTTTGTATGGAAATGCCGAAATTCATTTTGGTTTTTTGACTGTTATTTTAGTTTCATTATACTATAGTAATGTAGGATAGCCTGTGGTTCGATTTATTACGGGTATGTCCACCGCAAGCAAACTTGCTCTGATGTTCATCCATTCGAGAGCTACGATGCCACAGACAGACAGACGTTAGCGTCAAACTGAAAACACCCCTCTTTTTGTAGTCAGGGGTTAAAAATACTCTAAATGTTTTTCTAAGATTTGCCTTAGTTAGATAAGCATAAGCATGATGTATTTTTATTTCATTGGCAACAGAACAGAGCTACTGCCGCGTACGACCCCACTATTGTCGGACGCGGGGTCCGGCACAGCGTGGGAGACGCACGGCCGCTGCTGCTGCCCGCGGCTGCTGTTCCACTTCCGCCGCGCGCCCGCGTCGTTGCGGAGGCAGCCCGCGGCCCTCAAGCGGCTAGAGCACGCGGTGGAGGACCAGATCTACTTCATCCTGAGGAAAGCTAGGATCATCACTAACGTGTGGTAAGATGCTCCATTCTGAGGGAAGCTAGGATCATCACTGACGTGTGGTAAGATGCTCTACTTCATTCTGAGAGCAGCTAGGATCATCACTAACGTGTGGTAAGATGCTCTACTTCATTCTGAGGGCAGCTAGGATCATCACTAACGTGTGGTAAGATGCTCTACTTCATTCTGAGGGCAGCTAGGATCATCACTAACGTGTGGTAAGATGCTCTACTTCATTCTGAGGGCAGCTAGGATCATTACTAACATGTGGTAAGATGCTCTACTTCATTCTGAGAGCAGCTAGGATCACCACTAACTTGTGGTAAGATGCTCTACTTCATTCTGAGGACAGCTACGATCATCACTAACATGTGGTAAGATGCTCTACTTCATTCTGAGAGCAGCTAGGATCATCACTTATTTGTGGTCAGATGTTCTACTTCATTCTGAGGGCAGCTAGGATCATCACTAACGTGTGGTAAGATGCTCTACTTCATTCTGAGGGCAGCTAGGATCATTACTAACATGTGGTAAGATGCTCTACTTCATTCTGAGAGCAGCTAGGATCACCACTAACTTGTGGTAAGATGCTCTACTTCATTCTGAGGACAGCTACGATCATCACTAACATGTGGTAAGATGCTCTACTTCATTCTGAGAGCAGCTAGGATCATCACTTATTTGTGGTCAGATGTTCTACTTCATTCTGAGGGCAGCTAGGATCATCACTAACTCATGGTAAGTGCTCTGCTTCATTCTGAGGGCAGCTAGG
Source organism: Acrobasis suavella (assembly GCA_943193695.1). Lineage (NCBI taxonomy): Eukaryota > Metazoa > Arthropoda > Insecta > Lepidoptera > Pyralidae > Acrobasis > Acrobasis suavella. The sequence continues at coordinate 3,442,566 of OW971940.1, forward strand.
ATCATCACAACTGTGTTGTAAGATGGTTGACGATAGATTGCATTATTAACCGACTTCAAAAAAGGAGGTGTCTTTATTCGAAGACGCGCCTAGACTAATTTGAAATTCTTTTTTTTAAAGGCATACTTGCCAGGTGGTCCCATAGGATTTTTATCAAAATTGGTTATATAATTTGGTCACCCTAATTCATACGTGTAGGGGTTGAATTTTGAAAAATCCTGATATACTTACTCATTTACCACCAGGAGTATTCCTGCGAAGTTTCAAATAAAATCGTCGGACTAATCTTGTTTCTCCATACAAACTTTGGGTACCCGTTTCTCCCTCTTAGGGACTGAGTTTTGAAAAATCCTTTCTTAGTGCATTCCTAGACCTCATAAGGAACCTATGTGCCAAATTTGGAGTCTCTAGACCTTACGGTTCAGGCTGTGTGTTGATATGCCAGTCAGTCACCAATCAATCAGTTAGTTTCTTCTTGTATGTATTAAGATATTTTTTTTTCACAATAACTAAACTATTGTTTTTTTTTTTATAAACTTCGATAACGTCAATAAACTATACTGTCTAATTTGTTCGATAATTTAGTATTATTTTAGTGCCAAGTAATTCCCCTAGATGGCGTTGTTAAAAACCTGCAACGCGCTATGGTTTGTTTTTCGTTATTCCTTGTATGTAGTGAATTATTTTAATTAATTAATGTTAAAGTTAATTATTTTAATTAAAAAATCCCTAGCGCGCCCAAAGCCGAGGTTTCCCCCTTGGGAGCCCTTTGCGCTGCTGCTAGTAGTATAAAAATATAGGAAGCCGGGCCTCTGGCCCGCTCCTCAAACCTTGTCCGGGTGAAATAGGAAATGCCGTCCGAGGCAACCTATGTCTGTCATATCAAAAAAAAAAAAATAATAATAATTAATGTCTTCGTTCCGGGGTAGTATTTGAATTCTCTTTGGTTCCGGGAGTCGTGACTTTGATTCAAGATTACCCAGGCTCGGTACACCCTTGGCCATATACTATGATTAAAGTAAATAATAGTAACTAAATTTATGATATTTATAGCTAGTTTTGTTTTTTTTTTTTATTTATTTTTTATTAATAGGTAGTTATATTTAGATACAGTGCAAAACCAAATTATTTTTTTGTGATCAAAATTCAAAAAAGTGTTTAATATTTTTGTAGCGCGAAATCCCTCTTCGCAATACCCAAGAACGAAGAGTTCGTGTACATGAGTACTGACGACGATTCCAGCAACGCACGCGACGTGAGCGCGCTGGTGCGGGGGCTGGTGGCGCGGTGCGGGGGGGAGGGCACCCCCACGCAGCCGCCGCAGAGACCCACCTTCAAGCAGTTCTTGCAGGCACATATCGATCTGGCTTTGGGAGAGGGGTTCGATGACAATGTCGGGAAATATGCAATGAGCACATCTTTCTTCGAGGTAAGACATGAAAATCAGTAAAGTTCCTTTTACGTACGATAGAGGCGCTTTTCATTTTTGCATACAAATCATCTAAGACGATCGAAGGCGATACATATAAATAAATAATTAAATAAATACATAGGGACGAATAACTCTGATTGAGCTAGCCCCAAAGTAAGTTCGAGACTTGTGTTATGGGATACTAACTCAACGATACTATATTTCATAACAAATACATATATAGATAAACATCCAAGATCCAGGACAATTTGAAAAAGGCCATTTTCCAACTTGCCCTGACCAGGGATCGAACCCGGGACCTCTGGGTGGCGGACTAGCATGGTGACCACTACGCCACGGAGGTCGTCGAATATACCTACTTTGACGCAAATATTTGTGCTAAGGGCAATGATTAATACAAAACGCATAAAAAGTAAAAAAGACACAAATTCTCCTAATAGCGTTGCCGAAAAATCTATAGTTTTACAATCGATAGTTTCACTTTTCAATCGAAATCGTTAATCGAAAAATTTCAAATTATCGATAGGCCAATCGATAGTATCGATAGCTGCTTTAGAGCCATACTATCGATAGTATGTTCGTCGTCAGGAACGATACTATCGAAAGTATCGGTTACCAACCGAATAGTTTCATTTATCTATTATATCAGTTTTATTTGAAATACCGATAGGTTATCGATAGTGGACTATCGAGAGGCAACACAACTTAACGATATTTTGTCCTAAATCGCTTTAAAAAGAGTACCGCTTGTCACACTTTTTTTTGTTTTTGTCGAAACGAAAACTTTTTAACTGCAACAAAGGAGGTGCTTTAAATGATCCCCTATATATTCAAATATAGAACGTTATTCTGACGTGGGTTTGTTCTGGTGCAGCTCCCTTGCGCGGGCAGCTGGCGCAAGGCAGCGCAGGCGCTGTGGCCGGTGTACCTGACCAGCAGCGAGGAGCCGGCCGAGGGCGAGGGCGCGCTGTTCGACGCGCTGGCCACCGACGTCAGGTTCTCACAGGCCAGGTGCGCTAAGGTATGTATTAAGCCTGCGTTACATATTGACAAGTGACAAGTCAGAGGTGCGAGTGACAAGTAGCAAGTCAACACTGACAAGTGACAAGTAAGTGTTTACTTACACACACTGACAAGTGGATATGCAGTATTGCTAATTGTCAGTGCCTGTTCACTTGCCATTTGTCACTGGCACGTGTCACTTGTCAATATGTAAACTGGGCTTAACGCAGAGCATTGTAATGAATTTATAAATAACTAGCTGATGCCCGCAGCGCTGCCCCGCGTGGTCAAGTTTTCGACATCTCAGGGATTTTCACATTTTCCTTGGATAAAAAGTGTATCTTTCTGCAAATCCTATGTGTAAATCCAGGTAATGAACTATTTACATGCCAAATTTCATTCCAATCCATTCAGCGGTTTTGAAATATCCATACAAACTTTCGCTTTAATAATAATAGGATTAGGACAGCATTTTACCAAATCTCAAAATGTAAAGTAAAGCCCTGCATTCGTTCCCAGGTGCTACCCATAGCTCAAGCGTCGTATGCGGAGGGTCTTCCTTCGCATTATTCCAGTCAACACCACGCACATAAGGTAAGTGCAACAACAATTATCGAAGATTGTAATAAACTTTATTTTTAATTGATTAATGGAGTAGTTTTTGCATAAAACCCCTTTTTCTTAAAGACTTTTTTTTTAAACTTAGAAGACTTTGTTTACTATAAATTATCGTGCATTTCACCTCACTGCATCGCCCGAACACAATGTTAGGTGAGACAGCGTGCTTTTTGGCCGCGCCCACCTGTAAGTTCGAGCCCGTGGCTAGTTCAACTTAATAGCCCTATGTGTTTACTGCAGGTCGCCCTGTAGTCCATTTGTTTAAGTATTTAAAAGAATGTAAACAATCTTGACATGTCTTTTTATTGATTGAAATATACACTTTATAAATCAACACCTTCGCAAATTACAAATAATTTGTTTTATAAATTAAAAGTTACATAATTTATTTGTAATTTGCAAAGGTGTCGATTTATAAAGTGTATATTTCAATAAAAAGACATGTCAAGATTGTTTACATTCTTTAAATACCTACCCTCTTATTCATAAAAAGTAACAGTCTTTTGCTAAACCTGTTTTAGCTAAAACATCTTTTGTCCCTTTTCCTCTTTTCAATATTCGAGACAAGACGAGACAAAACACATTTTAACTAATAGAGCTTTAGCAAACGCTTGTTAACTTTTATGAATATTGGGGCTAAATAAATGTACTATAGTTAGGTTTATAATATTTATTTATGCAACTGTTGTATAATAAGGGGTATTAAAACACGAACGTGGGTTTATCACATGCGGCGACGCTGAGTTTTATCTATCTATCTATCAAGTCTCTGTCCATTGCGGCGCAGGCAGAGACCAGGCTAATGGGCCTAAGGCCACACCCAGCACTGGCAACTGTAGCCTAGCGATGGATAGGGGCTTAAATTTAGGGATCGATTTCGCGTTGCATAATAAAATTTAGTACATTAACAACACTCGTTTGGGTGATATAATGGTTACTATGACAATGGGTGTTTTAATGTTGGCAATAAGCTAACTGTTTCAGAAACTTTTATAAAAGATTTATAGCATGGGTGTAGACGACGGGTTATAACGCACGTGTGGTGTCAGGTGGGCGTGGCGCTGGGCGTGCTGGAGACGATGGCGCGCGGGCCGCTGGCGGCGGGCGCGCGCGCGCGGCTCACCGCCGCGTGCGCGGCCGCCTGGCGCACGCGCAGCCTGTGCGAGGCCGCCTCGCTCACCGCGCACCCCTGCATCCTGCCCGAACAGTCGGTATCACGACACAAACGTGAATTTTTCGGGGTCCGGTGCTGCTCCCATTAAAAATAAATTATTTGAAAGGAAACGGAGATATCCAAAGCCAAAAGTGGCCGTTTTTCGCAAATGGACGAGGAAAAGCTTCATTTTCTCACTTTGAACAGTAGTTCATATAATTTTTCAAAACTTAAAACCGACTTCACCCACCAACTTCGCAACCGATTTTGATAAAGTTTCTATGGGACCCTTTCAAACAAAAAAAGAATTTTTCAAATCAGTCCGGGTGTCTTCGAATAATCGGTGGACAGACAAAAAAAAACATATAAGATCGCGAAGATTTGATAACCTCCTCCTTTTTGGAAGTCGGTTAAAAATAGTTTCAAGGGTTATTTAGGGCTTACTCAAGACAAAATTTTGAATGATATCTTTGTTTCCTTTCAAATAATTTACTTAAATGGGGGCAGCACCGGACCCCGAAAAATTCATGTTAAGCATTTCTGTTCGAAATTCTGTATATTCTGTGTATTCATTCTATGTGTGTTAACTTTATATAGTGTATTTTATGTGTTGCGTTTTCCTATAAACAAATCTGTCTATTTAACAAACAAAAAAATAAGATTAACAAAGTATTCCAAGTTCGCGGCAATAAAGTCCAAATTTGTCAAACAGCAACACGGACGATGTAGACACTGCGAAATATGAGATAAAAAGATACCTGATTTCTTTAGTGATTAAAAAAATAATTTAGCATTAGCAATCTTACTCACATGGCATAAATTAATTTTGCAATATGTGTGAAAGAAACACGGAAACGCATTGTATAATTCACTTGTGTTAGTTGTGCCATCCTAGTCCCCACAGAATTGAGAACTAAAATATGTGTTGTGATCTCGTTCTTACGCATAACATAAGCCGTATAATAACCGGCCAACTGCCAATCGAACTCGCGCACTAAGGGTTCCGCACCATTACCTATAAAAAAATCACGTTTTTGTATGGAATCCCCCCCTTAAATATTTATTTTATTCTGTTTTTAGTATTTTTTAATATAGCGGTAACAGAAATACGTCATCTGTGAAAATTTCAACTGTCTATCTGTCACGGTTCAAGAGATATAGCCTGATGACATACGGACGGACAGAGTCTTAGTAATAGGGTCCCATTTTTGCCCTTTGGGTACGGATATCTTAAATTGAACGGTTATACTTCATCGCGTGCTAATTTAGCTAGCGTTCCATGTTCTTTCTTGTTCTTCTTTCCTCGCCTTTTCTCCCTATTTGGGGTCGGCCCTGTATGTCAACTCTCTCCATAATTTTCTGTCCTTCGCCATCTCTGTACTAACCCCCGTTTCTCCATATCCGATCCCACGCATTCTTACCACGTCTTTCTCGGCCTTCCATGCTCTATGGTTATTTTATTATCACACAGACCGGCCTAACGGTCGGACTCTGATGGTTTTGGTTGAATAAGGGATTTAAAAAAATTGGGACACCAAATGACATTAGACCTAATCGACTGTTGTAATTTTACCCCGTCAAATGTACCTAATACTGGACTGGGCGAAAAGGACTTTGCGAAAATTAAAATTATATTAATAGGCGATGCAACCCATCACAATTTTGATTCCTTTGTCCACCTTCTCGCCTACCATCACGCTAAAAGTTGCCTTTCAGTATTGCGGCCCTGGGCTCTGACTGATTAGAGCTGTGAGACCCGAAATGCTCTGTCCGCCCCATTACGGATAAAGACGTGATAGTGTGATGAATTCAAAGTCGTGTCCCTCTTACCCCCTTATTCATAGAAAAATTCCAACCTTAGTTAAACCTCTTTACGTTAAAATATGTTTTGTCTCGTGCTCACTATGTCAAATATCAAAAAGAGGGAAAAGTACAAAACATGTTTTATCTAAAATAGGTTTAGCAAACGTTTGTTATTTTTTATGAATTTGAGGGTTAGTCTCCAACTCCTCGTGTGTCCACCTTCAGCGCTGGGATAAGAATGAGACCCGCTCCCACCAAAAGTGTCTATCATCGCCTCCGCCATTACACCGGATATATACATTTTTTTAATACGGCGATGGTCATACACTCCATATGTCAGTGTCGTCATATAAGTGTCACTTTATTTAATAATTCAATATTAAATATTAACAGAATAATGTGACCATTTTTAAGAATCATGAAAATAGTATGAATGTGTGTAAATGTATCTTATAACAGCAGCTTACTGGACCTAACTTCACAGTGCTGCCACCTGGTGTCACATACTTTTATTTTTCCAGCGACAACACTAAGGAGCACTCGTCGGGCGTGCGCTACATCAGCGCCTGCAACTGCGGCCGCAGCAAGTGCTCCCGCGACGACCCGTACTCGGTGCGGCGCGCCAACCACACCTTCTACAGCCAGGCGGCCGACGAATGCGGGACTTGCACCACTCTGCAGGTCATCGAGTTTCCGGTGTTCCAGCCGTCTACACCCACCTATAGGTGAGTGCACACACGCACACAGCAGTATAATACCTGCAACTGCGACTGCAGCAAGTGCTCCCGCGACGGTGGTCGAATTCAAAATTGAAGTGTTTACAATCAGTAATTAGACTTTTACAGGCATAAGATAGCTACCTTTAAGGATACCTACCGATACAAGCTCTTCGCAACGACCACTGCTGAGAATAAACACCGTAAGAAACTCGTTTTCACAGTACTGGTCGCCTACTCGCTAGAAGGGCTTAGTCATATTATTATTATGTCTTTTTAACCGACTTTAAAAAGGAGTTGACAAACAGAAATCAAGTAATAAGAAATAGTAAGTAGTCAAAAAGACGATGGATGTCTAGATGTATGTTGGAAATTCTATAGAAAAAGTGGCATTCCTTACGAAATAGAAGGTATATAAGAATTTGAATATTCCAGGGCTGCGTCACTAAAAGGGGCGTCGTCGCAAGAAGCGGTGACGGTCCCCGGGCGGACGTCGGAGTCCGCGTCGCCGGACGGCGCCGAGCCGGACGGCGGCGGCGAGCCGGACGCGGCCGGCGGCTGGTCGGAACCGGACGCGCTGTCGCCCGGGGAGGCCCGCGATGATGACGACGACAAGTCACCCGACGACAAGTACGTCGTGCCTGTAAGGGGGGATGCGGCGTCGGGTGAGTACTGGCAGGGTCGCCGTTATGAACGCTCAGGCAGGGTCGACATAATAGGTTGGGGAAAAAGTCCTTTCGCATTTTATAAGAACATTCAAAACATTTTTTAATATAGTTTATTTACATTTAACTAAAGTATGTAGGTACCATTTTGTTCGATAACTTTTTGCCATCTTATAGGTAGGGACATGATCCCATTGCTATAGAAATTTTGGGGCTTCTGATCAAAAAACTGCGTCAAGTAGTTTTGGCAGTCCTCTCGTGACGTTAACCTGACACTGCCTAAAGAATTCTGAAGAGACCGAAACAGGTGGAAATCTGAAGGTGCCAGGTCAGGACTATACGGCGGATTCATTAACACCTCCCACCTAAACTCTCTTAATTTTTGCTGAGTGGTTAAAGATGTGTGAGGTCTAGCGTTATCATGATGAAAAACCACAACCCTTCTGTTGATTAATTCCGGCCGCTTTCTCTCAACTTCTTGCTTTAATCTTATCAGTTGTTCGCAGTAGAGTTCTGAATCGATGGTCCTGCCTGGTGGTAACAGCTCATAATGAATAATGCCCTTCCAATCCCACCACACACACAACATCAGCTTGTTGCGAGTTAACCCGGGTTTCGCCACAGTCTGTGAAGCCTGACCGGCCTTTCACCATGACCTTTTTCGCACGTTCTTGTCGTACGTGATCCACTTTTCATCACCAGTTATCAATTTCTTCAAAAATGGTTCGGTCTCATTACGTCGTAATAAAGAATCACAAATGAGTACACGGTTCATTAGGTTTCTTTCAGAGAGCTCGTGAGGTACCCAAATATCGAGCTTTTTTGTGTACCCATTTATTTTCAAATGCGCCAAAACTGTTTTGTGGTCAATTCCCAGTTCTTCAGCTACGTCGTAACTACGGATATGCCGATCTTGCTCCACTTTTTCAAAAATAGCATCCATTTTATCCGTAACGGGGCGACCAGAGCGACGTGCATCTTTGACATATAAATTTCCGGATTGAAAACGTCTAAACCAAATTTGTGCTACTGTCACAGACACTGCACTAGGTCCATAAACATCGCAAATTTTTTTCGCGGCTTGCGTTGCATTTTTACCTTTTTGGTAGTAAAATTTAAATGTATCTAATTTCTTCATTAGATTCACTCATCTTGACGGTAAGAAAAACAAATGAAAATCACGCATTTTCCTAATCTGAATTTGGAATTATCTTCTTTAAAATTTAACCAATTCAACAATATGTAAACCAGGCCTTGTAACATTTCAGAAAAAGTGATAACCCGCCAGCCGTCAACGACCGAGTACCTCCCCGGCATGCTGCACTGCGGCAGCCCCAGCGGTCTGCTGCCCGCCTTTCCCAGCTGGTCTCTGGTGTGCTTGGGGGCCTCGTCGCTGTACTCGCACAGCCTGGGGCTCCCTGAGCATTTGCAGCCCGGCTTCTTGCCGCACACTAACTATCTGCTGCCCTGGGACTGCGCTGTTCGGTGAGTCTGATAGTATTAGATGTATAAGAGCTGGTCTCTGGTGTGCTTGGGGGCCTCGTTTCTGTACTTCCACAGCCGGGGGCTTCCCGAGCATTTGCAGCCCGGCTTCTTGCCGCACACTAACTATCTGCTGCCCTGGGACTGCGCTGTTCGGTAAAATCTGATAGTATCAGATGAATAAAAGCTGGTCTCTGGTGTGCTTGAGGGCCTCGTCGCTGTACTCGCACAGCCTGGGGCTCCCCGAGCATTTGCAGCCCGGCTTCTTGCCGCACACTAACTATCTGCTGCCCTGGGACTGCGCTGTCCGGTGAGTCTGATAGTCCCAGATGTATAAAAGCTGGTTTCTGGGGTGCTTGAGGGCCTCGTCGCTGTACTCGCACAGCCTGGGGCTCCCTGAGCATTTGCAGCCCGGCTTCTTGCCGCACACTAACTATCTGCTGCCCTGGGACTGCGCTGTCCGGTGAGTCTGATAGTATCAGATGCATCAGAGCTGGTCTTTGGCTGATGACGAGATGTAGGAAACTGTTAGCGTCTTCTTATAGTCTTCCTGTGAACTATGTTGTAGCTGCGCTGTTGTGGTTGTCTATCGAAGTGGCGTAGTGATCGCCACAGGCCTTTTTCATATTGTCCTGGGTCTTGGGTGGTCTTGGGTCCTATTTATCTTAAATATATTAATATCCCATAACACATGTTTAAATTTAAACTAGTCGATACTTTTTCTATACAAATTTCGAAAAGGATTTCCTCCACTGTTTGTCATTGTATTTGCAAGGTTTAACATGATATCATTTCTCTCATTAGAAATTTTGTCTGTACGGATACAGAAAAGTAAAATGTCATTAAAAAGTTATGAGCCATCAAAGATTCGTTTTTTTACGCACTTTTCTGCGTAAATAAGTAATAAAAGAAGTGTAGGATTTCCAAAACAAAGTCGGCACCGCCATGGCTTAAGTATCAAAGATTTTAATAATAGTATATTATGCAATTAGTGAGTAAAGATTCAAGTGTTAGAATCCTGAGCAATGCGAGTGATTCATGGCCCTCGATGTAAAACCCCTTTATTCAAGAATTGCATACTATACCTACTATATTACCATGACTACGAGAATAATTTTTTAAAACCGACTTCACCTCCAAACTGCACAGCCGGTATTAATAAAAAAAATATGGGGCCACCTGACAGACACCCTTTAAAAAAAAGAATATTCTACATCGGTACAAACGTCTTCGAATAAAGATTAGATGAAAAGAGAAGAGAAAAGAGAAGAGAAGAGAAAAGAGAGAAGATAAAGAAACATAAGATTCCGACGAATTGCTAACCTCCTCTTTAAGAAAAATTTTAAAAATTTTAGCTATATAGACATTGAATAAAGAAAATAGACGGTTAAATTAATAAAAATTGGAACAATTACTAAAATTAAGAGTAAATTGTTCTAAATTCAAATATCAAAATAGTGAGTAAAAGTGCATTTAATTCACTAGTTTTAGTGAATAAAATAAATTACCAAAATAGTGAATAAAAGTGCATTTTATTCACTGTTTTCTGTGAATAAAATAAACTTTTTAAAGGGGGAATGGTATAAACTTTATTTGTAATTGATTAATGCAAAAGTTTTTGCATAAAATCCCTTTTCCCAAAGGATTTTACGTGCTTTTTTACGCGCTAGGTTTACTGTGAATTATCGTGCATTTCACCTCACTGCTTCGCTCGAACACAATGTTAGGCGAGACAGCATGCTTTTAGACCGCGCCCACCTGTGAGTTCGAGCCTGCGACTAGTTCAACCTTAAAACTTACTTTGGGGCCAGCTCATTCTGTGCAATTTGTCCTTATCTATTTATTTACATTAATTAGTCATCGGGGTTTTCCCGGGATTGATACAGGAAAAGTCACGCGTATCGTCCATTCCACATGGAATGTAAAGACTCTAGAAGCACGAAGAACTTCGTACATTGAGACGCAATTACCTATCTCTTTCGCACGCGTATATTGCTGTCTCGCTTGCACAGTAACCGCCGCTGTGCGAGCGTTTTTTCGCAACAATAAGGGTATTCAAAAATGTGTGATACCAGAACGTGGCGAGCGACACAGTGACGTCAGGTCCAATCGATCATTGGACCATCAGTTGACAGTTTCTTCTACTATGTCAAACGTATCCAATAACAAGAGGTTATTGGACCTGACTTCACTGTGCTGCTATCTAATATCTCATATTTTTGAAACCCCTAAATAAGCACGAGTATAACAAGTTTGACGAGATAAATAAATAAATATAAATAAATACACTGATTGAGCTAGCCCCAAAGTAAGTTCGAGATACTAACTCGACGATACTATATTTTATAACATATACATATATAGATAAACATCCAAGACCCAGAACAATTTGAAAAAGGCCATTTTCCAACTTGCCCTGACCGGGGATCGAACCCGGGGCCTCTGGGTGGCGGACTAGCATGGTGACCACTACGCCACGGAGGTCGAGAAATACAGATCTGTGTGTGTGTTTGACCCGCTCAATCCATATCGTTATATGTGTATTTCAGCATGGAGCAGGCGAGCGCGTGGCGCGTGGCCCCTACGCGGGCCCGCAAGCCCACCGCGCACCACCACCTCACCGTGAAGATCTTCATCGGCTTCGAGTATGAGTGCCCCAGAGGACACAGGTTAGTGTCGCTCGGATAGCTTATTACTTATAACTGCAGCTAAATATCTGACTTCATCTGCTTTCCTGTTGTGACTGCTGTTGTTGGTTGTCAACTTGGTCTTTAGCAAAGGTCTCCCCCAGCTGTCTCCATACTATTCTGTTTCTTGTTTTCCTTCTTCATAGCCCTCATAGCTGCTTGCTTGATTTCATCTTCCCATCTCGCTCGCTAGCTAATGAAAATCAATTCGAGGTCGATTATCCTAAAACGAACATAATAATCGGTAAATTGGCATAATAAATTTTATGACATTTTATTATGCCAATTTACCGAGGGCGGGATATGTGGCCGGTTCGTGTGACGTCACAGCAACCGCGCCGGCGCGGCGATTCAATGTACTTCTGTCGTAATTTGGTCATTATACCGGCAATTGATCCAATTATTTGCTTTGTATGTTATGAATTTCTTTGCTCTATAAATCTACATTCTTAACTTAATTTGTTTTGAATCCTCTTTCCCTGTCCTCGGTGTATAACGTATTTACAATAGAAGAGAATAAACTAGTAGAAGTGCCAAGTGGGCGTGACGCGCGTGTCATAATTAAGAACAAATGCACACAATCCAGAAAATATATTTTGAAGTATATTAAGACCTTATACATAGGGCGCACTATAAGTTTCCGGAACTGGCCACTTACATAAACAATATTTAAAAATTTATTGCAACATTTGAAAATAGAACTCTTTGGCTGTAGAATGCAGTTTGTTTCATCTGACTGTCTTTTGTTTTTACCTTGTGGCGCCATTTAAAAAATTGTGTGTCTGCGTCAACATGGATTTAACTCGGGAAAATTTTCGTAGTATGATTTTCTACGATTTTAAGTGTAATTTGACAGCTCAACAGATCATCGCTCGGCTTGAAACAGCTTTTGGCAATGAAGCACCATGCAAGACAACTGTTTATAGCTGGTTTGCAGAATTCAAGCGTGGTCGTATCAATCTCAGTGACGAATCTCGCGATGGTCGGCCGTCCACCGCTATGACCAACAAAAACATCGATGCTGTGCGCCGTATGATTGAAACAGACAGGCATGTGACCTACCATGAAATTCGCGCATCCTTAGAAATAGGCATGAGTCAAATACAATTAATCCTACACAAACATTTGGGTGTGAGAAAGCTGTGCTCGCGGTGGATCCCACACAACTTGACCGAGGCTCAAAAAACGGACCGCGTCACTTGGTGCAGTGCCATGCTTACCAGATTCAACGAAGGTGCGTCAAATTTGGTGTGGGACATAGTAACAGGTGACGAAACATGGATTTATTGCTACGATCCCAAAACAAAGCAGCAATCGAGCGTATGGGTCTTTCAAGATGAGCCAAAACCAACCAAAGTGGCGCGCGTGAAAAGTGCATCTAAGCGGATGATTGCTTCTTTTTTTAATAAAACTGGACACGTGGCTACTGTTGCTTTAGAGAATCGTCATACAGTGAATAGTGACTGGTACACGACCATTTGTTTGCCGGAAGTTATTGACGAACTCCGTAAAAATAACCGTAAACGCCGTATCATCCTGCACCACGACAATGCTAGTTCTCACACGGCCAGACAGACAAAAGACTTTTTGAAGGCGAAAAATGTAGAACTCATGAGTCATCCTGCATACAGTCCCGACCTGGCACCTTGTGACTTTTTTCTGTTCCCAAAAATTAAGAACCAATTACGCGGTCAACGATTTTCATCACCAGAAGAGGTTTTCGAGCAGTATGAAAAACACGTTTCAGAGGTCACCACAGAGGAGTGGCACAAAAGTTTTCAAAACTGGTTTCATCGAATGAAAAAGTGCATAGACGCCAAGGGAGATTATTTTGAAAAACAATAAATTAATTTTGTGCCTTTAATAGTATTTTTTCATATTCATTCCGGAAACTTATAGTGCGCCCCACGTAATAGTCGCTCGTTTATAATTGCTTTATTTTGAAAATAACGCCATCTATTGTAAAGTACCAGATATTTTTATTAAACTTTTACTACACAATTTAAAACATTGTAAGTACTTTTTGGATCTTAGCAAAATAAATCTTGTTAATGAGGCCTAGAGTCCATTATTGAAATGGATAATAACGATCGATTATTTATATGTAATGCAAATTGGTTTATTTGTGTAAGTTTGGTGACAACGGTTCCGATACAAATTTTCTTAAGTAGTACTCTACTAGTTTTTCTCTTCTGTGGTATTTATTAATTTTTGTTAACTATCTGGTTCCAGGTTCATGATGTCGTCCCCCGACGCGATGGTGAACGGCGGCGGCAACACTACCGTGAACGGCGGGCCCGGCGCCCGGCTGGCCGCCACCGACATGCCCATCTACACCGCGTGCGTGTGTCGCAGCGCGAGCCCGCTGCTGGCGCAGCTGATGAGACTGCACGTCGTCACGCCGAAGGCGCCCGTACATGTCACGCTGGACCCGAAGGTATGACCATCATCAACATCATCTGCTTTTCCCTTTCACATTTTTTTTTGTGGTCGGCGCAATATGTCTTATCGCTCTATTCCCCGTCATTCCTTCATCCATCCCAACTATACCCATGTCATGCTTTCGCTCCTCCATTCATCTCTTCTTTGGTCTTCCTCTACTTTTATGTCCTTTTCATTATTTTGTGTTTTGCGTTACACATGACCGTATCAAAGAATATACAATTTCTAATGTACACGTAATGTAACAGATACCTAACACATTTTTTGCTGTTTATGCTTGACTGCCTTATGCTCCCTCCCATGCTGCTGCATCCGCTGCGGTTGCAGCAACATCGGACACCGCATACGCGACACGTGTTTCGCCTCTCCACGAGGCATCTTCAGGCACCAAACAAGTTGTTGATCGTTCGGCGGTCAAGCGTCGTATTGCCGGCCGGCAATAGTTTGCATGAGCTAACTGGTGGCGGAATTGCACAAAGTAATTCAAATCATTTGGTATGCCTCTTTTAAATATTAGACATTGAAAGTACGAGACAAAACATATTTTTACTTAAATAGGTTTCATACTACATGATTTGAATTACTTTGTGCAATTCCGCCACCAGTTAGTTCATGCAAACTATTGCCGGCCGGCGCCCACCCACTACTGTTAGTCCCAGCATACCTGCCACCAACAGCCCGTGTGCACCCGCCACCGCAGTGGAATTGCACAAAGTAATTCAAATCATGTAGTATGTAACTTTGACTTCCGCAAAGTAACACCTGAATCTATTAACTATCTTAAATAGGTTTGCATAAGTTGGTATTATTTTTTGAATAAGGGTGCTAAAATCCACATGGCATGTGTTGCAGGCGCAGCCGGTCCCCGGCGGGCCCATGTTTGTGCCACAACCGGCGGGTAGTGCGCCCATCAAGCTGTCGGCCTCCGCCTACTGGGTGCTGCGGCTGCCCTACATGTACGCGGACGAGCGCGGAGCCCTGCCCCGGCCCAGGCCGACCACCCTGCACACCGGCGGCACGTTGATCGCGCCTGTCTTCGGACTGCAGGACTAAAGCGGAAGCTGTTCGACGCGATTGGATACTAAAAGGTATGTAATAAAATAAAATCAATACATTCAAAGAGCTAGATTGTCCGACGGGAAAATTCATTTCGAATGTTAAGCAACTCCGGACGTGGTTTGCACTTGGGTGGGTGAGACTGTAAGTGGCATAGAATATCTCAATTGGTCCCGGCAGTCTTCAAACTATGTCAGATGTCTTGAGGTAGTTAGAAAAAATTGATACCGCTGATGCCAATTTACTCACACGAAAAAAAAAACAAAAAAGGTATGTGTATGAATGTATCATGTTAGTATGGATGTCGGGTTCCTCTAACTGGGTGCTGCGGCTGCCGTACATGTACGCCGACGAACGCAGAGCCCTGCCGAGGCCCAGGCCGACCACTCTGCACCAGTGGCGTAGTTAGGTAACCAAGGGCCCTGGGGCAAATTAAAAAATGGGGCCCCACTGCTATCTAAACTCCCCGGCAAATATTTTATCGTCGCTAGAGTTACCACATTTAATCATGGAATTCAAAAACGATCTCCTCGCGCGCGGGCCTGAATTAATGCACCTACTGTAGGTGACCTGCATTTTTTCACGATATTTCGCGTTATACAATGATTAGCCGGAATCTATAGATTTGACATGATTTATTGACGTAACGGACATCAATATGAGTGGTACTAAAATCAAATAAAATTGACCCCCTATATTGACCAGCACTAAAAAGTTTATTGACATTAGCTTACTTACTCCTGATACAGCATTAATTTTTTAATCGTTCTCGAAAAAAAAAATATTGTCTCGAATTCACAATAAAACGCACATCGATGAATAATAAAACGCACATATCGCTATCCGTCAAAATTGACAACACTGCCAGCCCACAGAAAGAATTTAGGGGAATTCCGAAGGTATAACTTTCGAATTTCTCTCAACTGAGTTGCCATGATTAAAGTCGGGTTGCAACCTGTCATATTTATTTTGAAAATGGGATAAATTTTCAAAAGTAAAGTTCGATCGATATTTTCTGGTAAAGGTTCGAGGGCCCCTGAGCTTGAGGGCCCCGGGGCACTGCCCCGCCTAGCCCCTAGGTAGCTACGCCACTGCTCTGCACACTGGTGGCACGTTAATCGCGCCTGTGTTCGGACTGCAGGACTAAACCGTATGATTATGGGCCACTATTGGATACTAAATAGAGGTATGTTTATGCTGTATGCTGAAGATCATCACTGCTAAATGATAATCCACTGCTGGGATTGAAAGATCATTTGATAATGTTTGTACACTCTTCGATAACTGCACAAGAGTTACTGATTCACTGATAGTTGACACCTCGCAGTCAAACGCGGAAAAGTCACACGTCACACCGCGAGGCCCAAAATTTCTTCGAAGGACCAATATGTACGGGCTTCGGGCTGATTGTAAATATAAAATTATAGTTGATAAAGAGTTGATAATGAGACAGCTTGATTATGTATAAAACTGATATAAAGTCTCAAGAAATAGTAACTAATAGTGAGCACGCGTAGCTTGTTGCTAGCCCATACGTGTACTGACGATGCAAAATTTACGGAGCTGTACAATAAGTGCACGGCGGTGGGCGTTGGGGGGCGGCAAAATCAGAACCTACCTGTCTGCACTCGCTACTGCGTATTGTACAGAAAAGGAATGTACTGGTCATCAAGCATGGCCTCAAAGAAAGTGCCGACATTTTTTGCACCCCAAGCTTAAGCTGCAATAGCATTGCGTATTATCAGAAAAAAATAACAATTGTGTAGACCACGCATTTTTTGTTTTGAAAAATATATGATTTTTTTAAAGCTTTCGACTCATACTATAAAGTTTTAAAGCGCCATTTTGAGAAATTTTAAAACTGAATCGACAATATACTGTAAAATTATCGAAATTATCGAAACGGTTTCGATCCCTGGTCGGGGCAAGGTGGAAAATGGCCTTTTTCAAATTGCCTTGGGTCTTGGATGTTTATTTATATACGTATTTGTTATAAATATAGTATCGTTGAGTTAGTATTCCATAACACAAGTCTCTAACTTACTTTGGAGCTAGCTCAATCAGTGTTATTTGTCCCTATAAAAAAAAAACTGCTCAAATTTCGCGAAAATTGGTTGAGAATAATCGCGACCTGTAGGCGAGACAAAACAAACGAACAACCGGAATCCAAACATACGAAAAAGAATTTGCGAAGATGAAACAAACGTTTCTCTTGCTCGGTCAAATAAAAGAATTTTTGTTGTTTTTGCCCCAAGTCTTTGTATAAACAACTCTGTACTCCTTAAGGGGATTCATTAATTTTTCGGGGTCCAGTGCTGCCCCCATTGGAAATAAATCATTTGAAAGGAAATGGAGATATCATTTAACGATGTCTGTCTGAATGAATATAAACATTTCTTTTATTTTGAATTTTGTCTTAGCCAAGCCCTCGATAACCCTTTAAACTATTGTATGAACTACTTTATAATTTACAGTGAGAACGTAAAGGTTTTCTGAATAATATCTGCGTTTCCTTTCAAATGGAGGCAGCACTGGTTTAATTAATTAATTAATAGCATATAGTAATTAATAGCTTAAAATTAATTAAAAGCATATAGTCACTGTATGACTGATTTAGAAGAGCAGATTTTTTATGAATGATAAAATGTTGACTTTTGTTCATCATGATGTCATTATTTTTCAGCTTTGAATAAGCAAGAGAAACGGTTTTGCGGCTACTGGCGGCAATTGGCGACAACTGGCGGCAACTGGCGACAACTGGCGAATTAAGAGGACCAGGATGGACCATACGGAAGCCGAACTAACCGCACCTGATTTAAAAATAATATACAATAAAGTTAGTTTTTTTTTTGTTTGTAAAACATATATGTTAAAATCTACTACACAATGCTCTTGTTGGTATAATTGCGTGGAAAGAGACGCACACGTGTTTTTTTTTTCTAAGCAGAGATGATAGAGTGGTTTGTCATTTCCTTCTCCATCTCTTGCCTAATAATCTCTACTAGAGTAGAAGAAACGTGAACTTCAATGTATTTGTTTATTAAATCTTTATTGACCATAATGGTATAAAAGGTACAATGCGACACAAATAAGTTGATAAAAGATGGCGGACTTCAAAGCATTTTTGTACAAATTCCCGACACGTAGGTTGAACCAAAATGGCGGTTATCGGCGCAGGTCCAAATAATGCGCCCGCGACCGCCATTTTGGTACAATTTACGTGTCGGGAATTTGTACAAAAATGCTTTGAAGTCCGCCATTTTTGTTCAACTTATTTGTGTCGCATTGTAGACTTAATGCCACTGAATTTCTCAGTCAGCCTTAAGGAAATACAATAATAACAACCACATATCTTGGTTTAGCTCATGTTCAGGCCTAACCGTTATCTTTGCGAACGGATACTTAGAAGCGTTATGTAATACTAAACTGAAAAATTCTTAGTAGTGTTGATTAAGCAAAAATGAATTGAATATAAAAGCAATAGAATTCATTATGGGATACATGCTTTAACAGCTATCGGTAGCCAAGTTTTAGGGTTGGTACTCAATGGTCAGCACGTAACATCACTTTTCTATGCTGCTATTCATTTCTGTCGATCAGAAACGTAATTTGCTAGAGCGAAAAAGTTTGAGTGACCGCCACGAAACCAGCTATGCTGATGCGTTCCTTAGCTCTCTCTCTCGCTCCAGCAAATGACTGTTCTTTTTTTTAAATAAATAAATATACACGGACAAATCACACAGATTGAGCTAGCCCCAAAGTAAGTTCGAGACCTGTGTTATGGGATACTAACTCAACGACACTCTATTTTATAACAAATACATATATAGATAAACATCCAAGACCCAGCTCAATCTGAAAAAGATTGTTTTCCATCTTGACCTGGCCGGGGATTGAACCCAGAAACGGAAGAAAATGGTTCTGAGCGTCAGAAAAGGATAGCAGTATACAAAAGTTTCGTTCCATGCTGACAGATAAGTCCCAATCCTTAATCTCAAACTCAAACCAAACCAAATTCGAATTTATCATCATGTTGTAGAGCTCAATGTTGCTTGACACTGCAACGCGGGCACGTAGCTACGTACGTATGTCGTGTTACTCTTGAAGTAAAGAATAATTGTCACCCTATTTTGGCGTTTTATGTATGGACACACGAGTTGATGCAATTATTATTATTTATTAAAGTTCTGATTCAAAACACAGTTTGTAGCAATGTATTTATCAGGCATTTAAGTAGCATTTTTATGTGATACACGATGATATTTATTTAATAAAACTGATTACATAAAACGTTTTTCATTAAAAATAAGAAAAAAAAACACTCCAAATAGTTTTTCTCTTTCATACAATAAAAAGACCGTACCAATTTTCTGAAAGTACGCAAAACAACTTGTTGGATTTCATTTGACGCATGCGCCCTCTGTCGACACGTGGTACCTTTAGTTTCCGCGGGAAATGTCTTTTTTACAATTTTCCACATTGAGATCGAATTTCATTATAATTAATACACAATATTTAGCAATAAATTATGACATTAATATTCATTATTATTTTTCAAAATTGCAATGAAAAGACTTGATTTTTTTAATAAAAAAAGTAGTTCAAATAGGTGGAGTTTGTGTTGGAAGGGGTGTACGTAGAGGGGATAGGGAGGGGTTGGTGACTTCGTGCGTCGTGGCGCGCGGTTCTGCCGGCAGTCGTCTGTGCGCCGCCGCCGCGCGAACATCTTAAGAGGAAACTCTGCTTGTTCAGCCCCACAGGCTACGTACATCGAGACGGAAAACTTTTTCAGCGGCACTTATGCCGCTTTTGCATCAGGTAAGTTTTTTTTTTCAAATTCTATTTTCGAAATCTTTTATTGTATTTTTTATTTAAAATCTGAACTTTTTTTGTGAAAATGATTTTGCCGAATCATCTTTTGAGAAAAGAAATTCTCTACTGAAGGACCAAGAGTTATTATATACCTAACTGCCGCGCTTTGAGATATTACAAGAAAGCTGGAATCATGGATGCTAGACCAACTTCTACAATCTACACGGGAGAAATGGCTTGTACATTTTCTTGGCTCCCGGGAAGACTGCTGATATTTTCTTCCAAAAAGGTTATCAATACGTCGCAATCTTTTTTTTTTATGTATGTGCACCGATTATTCGAAGACTCCTGGAGCGATGTGAAAAATTCATTTTTTGTTTGAAAGGGTATACTTTCCAGGTGGTCTCATAGAAATTTTATCAAAATCCGTTTTCTTAAATGTGAATAATGATGCAGGACAACCACCGCAGAGGCGGTGGCTCAGCCGAGAACCGCCGCTCGCTGGCCGATTTCCTCGGCTTCGACGCTCAGGGCATCGGAGAACCCGCAGCTGCGCCAGTCAACCACCGCACCAACGTGAGTCCTTTTTTTGTTTGAGGCGAGGCGGTGTACTTTTTGAAATAACTGCTGCGTATTTTTTACTTTTGCTTCAAAATATTTTCGTTTGAGGGTAGGTTACGTACTTTAAAAAAGGCGAATCTTTTGAAATGACTGTAATTTTAAAGGTCAAATAGTTTTTTGTGAGGCGTTGTGAATGTAATTTTTATTTTACCAGTTACTTTTTTGAGGTGAGGCTGTATTTCTCACGTAAAGGCCATATTCAACCCAGTTTTCATATGGAGGGTAGACTGCCTCGTTTTTCCAATAATTTGTTCCGTTATTTTGAGTAGGCTGCCTACTTTTTAAACCTGCCGGCATTTGATCTATTACTTTATTACTACACTACACCCTTAATTTTTGAGGAAGTTTATTTTACTGAACGTAGTTTAAGTTACATTTCTTCTACAAAAAATTCTGCCTTTTTGACCTGGTTTTCATATATTGAGGGTAGACTGCATCCATTTTACAATCACGTGTTTAATTATTTTGACGATAGGCTGCGTACTTTCTGCAAAACTACTTATTTGATCTGTAATTGCTAGCATTTATTTTCAATATAAATTGCGTACTTTTTAAATAACCGTATGATCCAGTTTTATTTCAGACTAAACTTGTTTGGAAGCATACTTTTTAAAGTACTGGCTTTTGACTTGTGAAATGTTAATTCATGTCTTCAGTTATTTTGAGGGTAGATTGTAAGAGTAATTAAAAAAAAAATATTAAGCGGAATTTTCAAAATTACCGGACGTTACCTTTGTTCAACGTGGAAGTTCAGAATCCTTTACTACCCGTAAAGGATTCTGAACTTTAATAAAGGGATTTTTCCTTTTATTTGGAATTTGTGAATTACATACTAACACGTCTTTATCTATAGATTTAGATAAAGATAGGAGCATTTTTGGATCCTGCGGCTCTAAGCAAACGGAGCACAGGACCTCAAGAATCAAAGGCCACTTTTAGCGTGATGTGGGAAAGGTGGAAAAAGGAATCTAAACAGTGATAGGTTGCTAGCGGCATCGCTTATTAACATGCGATTTTCGCAGTCTCTGGACGGGCTCCTACGATCTGCGCGGGAGAAGCAGCTGGTACATTCTAAGTTTTTTCTTTTCTCCCGGACCGGCATGGAAGAGAATTTATGAATTATAAGGTGAAATAAAAGAGACTGAATTTATAAATACTGGCTGGTTTATAAGTTTCGATTTCACTAGCTATTCCCAGATTTTAAGATTTTGATTGACCTTGCTCTAGTGAGAATATTTCTTTTCCATAAAGGGTGTCCCTCTTTGCCTTAATTGGCGATCAGCAGCTTATGGCGAGTGGATATGATTTTCAGTGATAAAATTTTTTTGTACCTAGTGTTAGTTAACGATAACTTTTGAAATATTAAAGATTTACTTGTAAGTTACGTGTACATTATCAATGAATAAAGATTTTTCTATTCTATTTTCTATTCTAAATTTTTGTAGCACTTTTACGAATATTTTTCAGTTCAGGAAGTAACATACTTTCATGGAACGTTTTGGTTTTATTCTACATTTTCACGCAGTAGAGCTTCCTCCGTAAACGCTCCTCTTGTAAATCATTTCCGAAACCGGAACTTTCTCGTAAATCTTACTTATTCAAGCAGAAATTTAAATGAGCCGTGATTTTCTACACTATCCTATAAATCCTTAAATTCTTGCTAATACTTCGTGGTACCACGTTGGGCGACAAATTGTCGGGTTTCACATTTAATTACCAGTTTTTTCTAATAATTAAGAAAAAATAATGCAGCTAGTCGCTTTGTCTTACAAACCAGCATGGTAGCTTCTGATCTGAAGCTGATATGGGAATAGGTGAAATTGTAGGAATTATGTCCAATCCAGTCTACATTTTGATTCCCTTTTCCATCTGTACATTTCACAATAGCACAGCCCTTAAGGCAGATTGTTTAACCCCATTAACGATAAAGACGTGATGAGTACTTTGCAGTAAATTTGATACACACGGCTGATGCTCCGCTCTTTTTTTGAACTTTGCTCTCACCCTGCAGCGTGTCTATATTTTTACTGCCAATAATTTTTCGAAATTCTCTCGCTACCACGTTGGGCGCCAAAAAGTGGAACTTGCGAAAAAATATTCAAATGTGCGTTTTATAGTGAATCCATAATGTCGCGACGACGTCCGGGTGACATTGCCTAGTGCGAGCGGCCTGCCAACATCGCGCTATTAATGGGAGCCCGCTGCCAAATACTCTATGCACTTACTGCGTTTGCATTAGCCCTTCTGCTATAATCTATATGGAAATCTGATTGCCTTTTTTATTTCGCTTGAGCACAATTGATGGAGTTCATTCTCTCCATTAACAATAGCTTTTTTGCAGTCTGGTCAATGTGCTTAGCCCGAGATATATTTCGGGAAAACGTGAAAAATATACCCTGATTTGCAAGATTGTTTTCCGAATAAGTTTTCAAATTAATTAAGATTTGCTTGATAAAATGTGGGTAGTTGTAATGTCTACCAATCTTAATGTGAAAAGAAATTCTATTTGTATAGGTATTTTCTTTTATTATTGCGAATCCTAAAATAAATTGTATTTGTTAACAATGACATCAAAGCTCAGTAAATCACTTCTCGAACTCTACTGCATTGTAGAGAAAGCTATTGTACTTAATAATTTTGGACAAAATATACGAGCAATAAATAACCGCAGCATTACTTGCCAAGAGGCTCTAAAATCGTAGATCTGTACATCCGAACAATGTGGATATAAGGTTGCAATCGCGCTCTTGGCAGCGGCGGTCGGCGGGCCGCGTATTGGCATGCACTGGCAATTTAATATTATTTGTGTAGGCTGGCACGGGCGGTAATCGGCGACCCGCGACCCGGAAAATGTCTTTGGAACAGACACTGCTTTCATGCCCGCTGACTGTTGGCGGAGATAAGATGCAATCGCTCCGGGTTGTTAGTTTTTATGAAATTTTGTTTCGAAATGTTGGCTTAGTTTTTAGTTGTCGTTTAGATTTATTTTTAGTAAGTCTGCTATGAAAAGGCGATTCCATCAATCCTATCAACTTTTTACCGTTTTCCTTCTATGAAGACTGTTTCTGCAACTTGCCAAGACCATTGCTTTGTCGATCGATCGATATAGTTTCGTGCAAAACGATTGTGGGTTAATTATCAAACAATTTCAGAGAAAGAGTAGAGCAACAGTTTTTTTTTTGGGTTTTGCGTCTTTGAACTCGCGTTTGCTTACCAAAATGCTGTTTATCCTATTAGAGATAGACGTGTATAGTATCAGTCTTAAAGCGTTTATTTCGCAACGTTATGAATGTATTGTTTTAGGATGGTGTGGCGTCACTGGGCAGCGATAAAGACTGGCGCTGGGAGGAGCCGCGCAGCCCTGAAGCGGCCCACACGCCTCGCTCGCTGGTGCCGCCAAACTGCTTCCCGCCGAGGCATCCGCGAGCTTATACTAGCTTTAGGTAAGTTCTGCTTGGTCTTAAGCCTGGTTTACATATTGACAAGTGGCAAGTAAATACTGATAGGTGACAATATGGTGTTTAAACGCACTGAAAAGTGGATATGCAGTACTGCTAGTCACTTGTCAGTCGCACTTGTCAGTGCCTGTTCACACGCACTTGCAACTTGTCAATATGTACTGGCTGGATGGTTGACAGGAAGAGAATGCCATAGCATCATTAGACTGTTTTTTTTTATTTTAATAATAAAGTTTAAATAAAGAAAATTAATAAAAGCGCATGTGGCACTCTTATTGCTTTCGTCCATCGGCTACGGTAACCACTTACTATCCGGGCGACTGTATGCCTTGCTTAATCAGTTGTGAAAAAAAACTTTTCTATCCACAATCCAGTAATAGCCACACGAAGTCTACCGCTGGAAAATTTATAATAAACAAACTGCCCTGCTGTATCTAGCGTTTTTTATGCAATTTTACTCGGATCGTTTGACCAGTCCCGCCCACTACCACTTCAACGAGTGGTTTTTGTTCTACGAATTTCCTCATTTCTGATTCGATCACGTGGGAAACACCGAGCATAGCCCTCTCCATAGCGCGTTGAGTGACCTTGAGCCTTCTAAATGAGACCCATAGTAAGGCACCACGTTTCAGCATTGCGCGACGAACCGATGGCCGATGGGGCAAAACGGTTCCCAGTACGTGGTCGAATGGCGACCACGTACTGGCAAGCGAAGCGCAGGACCTGACTAAGGTTGCTGGACACAGGCCGCTCTAGATCGGTCATTTTGGAAATCCTTGGAAGAGGCCTATGTCCTGCAGTGGACGTGATGCGGCTGAAATGTTTGACCACCCACTTGGTGGGTAATTCGACGGAGGTTCAACATTTGATCGGGTGCTTTCGATATTGACTGACTTAATCGACTGAGACAAAGTCAAAACATAAAAACTAGACGCAGACCTAGACCTCTGGAAATTTAAACCAACTGCATTCGATTTCGTCCACCGAAACGGAGATACTACGGTAGAATGTTGGGTACATTTTCTGCATAATGCACAAACGGTGTTATGCTAATTAAAATAAATGGTAGTTACTTAACAGCTTATTTTTTAAACTCTTCGTGTGGTGCGACAAAATAAAAATATTTCAGCTTTTTCCCAGAAGATTACTAAGATTTTCTTTCATAATAAAAACTCTTGGAATTTGAACAGTTTTCTCTTACGATAAAAACTGCACCGCTTAGATTTTGAACTTAATTTGCATTAAAATTTCTTGTTTTGCAATAGAATCTATACAGGGTGTTTTTTAAATTACTGGCATCCTTTCTAATGGTGAAAGTACTCATGAATATGAGCAACATTTTGTATAGGACCAACTCAATCCAACCGAAAAAAAAAATCAGCTATTCCATACTATCTTACAATACTTCGAATCTCAAAATGTATGGAACAGCTGATTTTTTTTTCAGATGGATTGAAAAGATGCCAATGATTTTAAAAACACCCTGTATATATGGATCTGACATCCGAAATAAATTTAATTTTTTTATAGATGGTTTCATAACTACGGTAACATACTATACGTGATACTTATTTGACCTACCTCGCCATTTTTTTGCAGTGAGAGTGCGCGCCCTGGAAGCGGTTGGTCCGAGGACTCCGGAGGGCAGGGCATCACGGACCTCGTCGCCTCTTTAGTAAGTTTCTTTACATTCATTTCAGGGTAATGCAGTTGACTCTACCTTATTTCAAAAAGGACAATCTTATTGCAGTTTTATTTGTAAGAACGTAAATTAGTTTCTTTTAAAAAACTTTATTTCCGTAATGCTATAGTTAGTAGTTAAGATCTTATTTAAATCCGTAAAGTACATGTTTTATAGTCGGTCTGTGTAATGAAAATGCTGGTAACCAGAGCCAAAAATGTTAGGTGTCCAACATATTGGGATAACATGGGGTAATATAGAACTCCATCACGGGACAGGATTGCAACCATTTGCTGTCGGAGCACTTCGGCACGGTGTACAGTAAGAGTCGTGTTTCAGAAGGCCCTGGCGATGCCGGCAGCGGCGAGCGCGCGCGCGCTGCAGACCTCCATACAGGTGCGCCTTAGCTACGAGGGGCTCGAGAAACTGGTGAGTTGGCCACCAACAGGGCTTTTCTTCTTCTATCAGATATTACTGGTGTTAGATTCATGCAGCTGTCTTAATTTCGTCAATAGATAAACAATTGACCTGGGAGGAATTCCTCCCAGTAACAGGTAAGGGGCGAATGACCGACCGATTCTGCCCGCTAGCTATTAAAGCTTGGGCGTGTGTGGAAGCAAGTGAAAATGCAGCATTAGAGTTGGATTTGAATTGTTTTAAAACAGGCAAGGGCTTTAGGTGTCGTCTGGAACATTGAGTATGTACTGTGCTCTACAGTTAAGACGAAGTAGTAGCTAAAGTGGCGCCCTCATTTGAAATAAATTGTTTAAAATTAAATATGGTAATAATTAAAAATTTGATTTGTATAAATGTCTAGAAAGACCTTTAAACTATTTTATGAAAAACCTTTGAAAGTAATATTGGCAGTCCGTCTAGTTTTAAAACTGTTTTTCGCCAAAAGTGGCCACTTTTGGCGAAAAACAGTTTTAAAACAAGACGGACTGTTAGTAATAATTTCAAAGGTTGTTGACGAGACGGACTATTAGTAATAATTTCAAACATTCGAGCGTATTTTCGTTTGCATCCTCAGCGGTAACGCTTTAGAGCCCAGCCCGCTACCTTACCTACGTGATTTAGCGAGGTTACTGGTTTTCATGTTACTCCTTGCTCTCCAGTTGAATTAAAATAAATAGATATATATATATATACAAACAAATCACACATTGAGCTAGCCCCAAACTAAGTTTGAGACTTGTTAAGAGATACTAACTCAACGATACTATATTTTATAACTTATTCGTAGTTTATAACAAATATATAAACATCTAAGACCCAGGCCAATCTGAAAGGACTATTTTCCATCTTGACCTGGCTAGGGATCGAACCCGGGACTTCCGGTGTGACGTGTCGTGATGATCACTAGGCCACTGAGGTCTTCAGAACAATGACAGTATTTTACAATTTCGTGAAGTTTTTTCAAGCGTTCTGGTTGGTTGGTATATACATTCATTTCAAGTATGTTCGATTTTTATAAAAAAACATTAAAGCTACTTCGTTTCGTAGGTGGAGCCGCAGTGGACGCCTGAGCAGGCCAACTCGAACACGCGCGACGAGCGAGCGCTCACTCGACGGGCTTCGTTTTGTGAGTACATATCCCTTTTCTTTAGGAAAGTTGAAACTGCGATGTCCGAAAATTTGCCAAATCGATTAAAGAGTTGGGGGATGCAAGTTCAGCTGGGACGAATTACTGGACTGGAATCAAAGAGCTATTATGTACACTGAAATGTATTTAAGGATATTTTGGTACTGTTGTTGTTGTAATAACTGTATTTTACCAAAAATTAAGTAAAGTACAAAAAAATCATACGCATTTCGTGACTAAAATGCCTTCCTGTTAGATTAGACAAAGAATTCATAAAAGAATTGCATACAGAACGGAATCTCCTAATGTCCCACAATATGCGTTTCCGTTCCCCGTCCTCGCACCTCTCCCCCGTTCTCGCCGTGTCGAGGCGGCTGCAGGCGCAGGTGCAGACGGGGGAGAGATGCGGGCACCGGGAACGGGGACGCATACTGCGCGGGACCTTAGGTTACGTACTGTATGTAATACCTATATTAATTTTGTTTAGAGTAGTCTTGACATGTTGAACTTTATGATTAGCTACATTTTTGTCGACAGGTGGCGTAAGCCCCCAGTTGCGGGAGCCGCTGTGGCGCGAGGGCGGCAACTCGGGCGCCGTCGCCGGCACCGGCGCCGGCGACGGCGACGGCACGACAGCGCGCTGGGCCGGCTCGCTGCCCGCGCGCTGCACCGACCCCAGCGCCGGGTTCTCGCCCAAGGTGTTCTTGGGGGGCCTGCCGTGGGACATCACCGAGCAGACGCTCATGCAGGCGCTCAAGCAGTTCCAACCGGTTCGGTAAGTCTGAAGATGATTTCTTTTTTTGGGTCAAGTCAGAGGGAAATGGCCGAGCAATTTACTAAGTCAATTGAAAATAAGATCGTATTACCATACTTTAAAGTGAATAAACGTTGAACCCTTAAACCGCGTACGTAAAGGAATCAAGGTAGAAGGTTTTCTTGTGATTTCAGTAAGAAAATTCATTATTTGTACAATCCTACGTGCGCGGTGAAAGGGTCAAACAATGCATGCTCGCGTTTTGCAGTTTATGCTAGTTTAAAGTTTAGTGTCATAAAAAATCCTCTCCGCTACGCTCCTGTCTGAACGGACCCTTGGCCCTGAAATGTTAAAGCACCAACTACGGGTCTGAGTTCTTGTACTTGTTTGAGGGAGTCCATGAAAATTGTAGATCTCAATGTTTGGCGGTTTCCTTTCTTCACCCAGGTCTCTTCTTCGCCTCTACTATATTGCCGGGTTTTATTTCTTCATCCGCAGTCTTCAATCTTCCACTACTCTTATTCGACCTGCGATATTTGTCATGTAGCAGGTACTGTGATTTTACAGTGCCGCTTTTGCACGTGCGGTTTGTTAGCGTCGCAGGCGAGCTTCGAGCGTCTCGGATTGTTACATAAAAAAAAAATTGTTTCGAGCAACGAGGCCCTTAATTTACATCACTCACCGCATTATGCTAGTATATTCTATGTGTAGCGTATTGTATATCCCATACACATCTGCATCCATTCTTCTCCTTCAAAATTCTTTTGGTGTACCCACGCAATCTTCGTACAAA
Organism: Acrobasis suavella; assembly: GCA_943193695.1. NCBI lineage: Eukaryota > Metazoa > Arthropoda > Insecta > Lepidoptera > Pyralidae > Acrobasis > Acrobasis suavella. The sequence continues at coordinate 3,471,323 of OW971940.1, forward strand.
CGAAGCAGACTTTTTGCGCATGATAGCATAAAAATCCGGTTTACTACAATATCGTGTAGCTAAGGATGCTGCCATAGTAGCCTCTACAGAGCTGTAGGTGTTACTGTACTAAATCCTCAGATCACTGTAGGCCCTGTATAGTTGGTCCATACCGCACATAGTCAACCGCAGTTTGATTTGTTTGGCTTTTGGGCTGCGCTTATCATCCGTACGGGCGGTAAGCGTCATTGTAAAAGTATTCTAAGGCGATTCGCACACAGCTCTGCACCCCGTTAGATATCGTGGGACTGAACTGTATGCAAAGAAAACACGCATAGGACAACACACAAACACCGCCTCGTTGTCGTCATTTTTGTACGGCGGCCCCGCGCTACGCAGCGGGATGTGGAGCAGTGTGCCAATCGGCTTCAGTTGACTGAATGTTGTTGCAGCGTGGAGTGGCCGGGGCAGGCGGAGGGGCTGGCGGCGCGCGGGTTCGCGTACGTGACGCTGGACGGCGAGCGGCGCGTGCGCGCGCTGCTGGCCGCCTCGCGCCGCGACGCCGGCAACTGGTTCTACCGCGTCGCCTCGCGCAAGATGCGCTCCAAGGAGGTACGCGCACCGCCCGATAGCCTCGTTACACCTACAGGGTAGCATGGCGACACAGAGCCCTCGGCCTAGCACTCGGTGTATGAAAACACCTAAGCGAAGCGCTCGGCCTAGAAACGGGCAAGACAGTCACTCGGACCCCGTTCTATTTACTAGGCAGAGTACCCACCCCCCGCTTCCTCGTACTGTCTCGCTCGCTCTCTCAGTAGATCTGAACACGCATTCGGCGACCACTCGCCACTCTTCCATCCTCATTTTCAAATAATCAAGGCACAAGAGTTGGGACTCATCTGGCAGCACAGAACAGCACTTTCCTACGCTGCCATCCTTTTATGTTGCTGAGAACCATCGTCTACTAGAGCGAGAAAGCAACGGAATGCAATTAGCATTGAAGATTTCGCGGTGTTCCGTCGTTCTCTCTTGCTCTAGCAAATGACTGATCACAGTTCTAATAAGGGGTTTTTATGACGAATACGAAAATAAAAATTTTTGAAACGTGTCTATCAGATCTGAGATGATTAAAAAATTTTTTAAATCTGAAATCCGCCTTTGTAAAATTATCGTTCAAATAATCTTTGGGTTTACTGGTCGGATTTGTATACCATGCTACTAGTACTTTCGTCCAGTCATTTTACAAGTTGTAACTTCTTTTTATCTTAATGCGTTTCCGACTGTTGCATCCTCAGCTATGCTGCTTTGGAGTACGGGTAACGCTTTTCCTTTGTCCACAGGAGTAGATAGATGTCCTATTCTGTGGAAAGTTGATACAGATAGTTGTGGATGATAGAGTAGATAGTCCTTATTTCGTAATGATTTAACTTGCTTTATTCCAGGTAGAAGTGATCCCGTGGGCGGTGTCTGACTCGAACTGGGTGTGCGGAGGGTCTGCGCGGCTGGAGCCGATGCGGACCGTGTTCGTGGGCGCGCTGCACGGCATGCTCAGCGCGTCGGCGCTGGCGCACATCATGAACGAGTTGTTTGGGGGCGTGGTTTACGCTGGTAAGTCTTTTACTCAAATACCTAGGATACATTTTCTCTTGGTTTCTCTTCAGTTTCTCGAAATCGTAACTTTATTTTGGGCAATTTGTTCATTTACTCGCGCGTTTCATAACGTTTCTCGTGTAATTCTCGCTTATTGAAACTTTATTTGCGCTTTATTGTGGTTAACGTTGGTAAATCTTAAGAATAAAACGAGAACTTGCTCTTGGTTTCTCAAGATTCTTAATTTCTTAATTGTGACTAATTTATCATACTGGACCTTATTAAATTAGCTCGTCTCCTCGCGTATCCTATTAGATTTCTCGAATAATTCTCGCTCGAGTGAAGCCGCCTTTATAAGAACTCGCTTTTCTATATTGCATTACTATGGTACTTCCGCTTGTTTTTATTTTGCGTAATTGGCCAACACTAGTGTTAGGGTTTTTCCAAACTGTCTAAAGGCGTCTGACATAGCTTGACGATTGCATGCTGAAAGCAGAGACCAACTGCTTTACGTACTTACCGAAACACTGAGAAGCTAAAGAATGTAATGCCACGTGTCCCAAGCCAGTCATGACCAAAGAACTGACCACGCCCAGTGATACTTCAACTTGCGAAAGCGCTAGTTACGCGTACTACCACCGGGCCATTGAGCTCCTTAGATTCCGCAAAATTTATAAGATTTCTCGAAGTTCCTCGCAGTTTTAACTCGTCAATGTCAGACTTAGTAAATGTAAATAACGAACTGATCTGACAATTTCCAGGTATTGACACTGACAAGAATAAGTACCCGATTGGATCGGGTCGCGTGACGTTCAACAACGTGCGGTCGTACGTGCGCGCCATCTCTGCGGGCTACGTAGAGATCGTCACTGACAAGTTTTCGAAGAAGGTACGCAGTTTATCATGTATTGACATCTAAATTAAAATACTATGCGTAAGATGCGCGGCTAATTATTTATTCGTGAAAACGCGACGTCAGTTCGGCAGTGTTGCTAGCTATTCAAATAGCTTTGCAGGCGTAAGTTCGGTCGCGCAACAGCCAGATATGTTTGGCAAATATTTATCTAAAGATTCGAATCTTTTCCAGTTATATCCGAACTAAATTAACCGGAATGGTTGAAGAATGAAAAATTTGTTCAACCAGATGACTTATTTCATGATTGTTATATTAGCGTGACATCCGAAGATCTCAAAAGGAACCAAAGAATCTGATATAGGAAAACATCAAGTGTTTTCCTATATCAGATTTTTTAAGCTTAGATTTGTTAAATTTAACTTTACTTTCTTTGAACAGATGCCATTGAACGTTATTTTCAGGTGCAAGTTGACCCTTATCTGGAGGATTCCATGTGCTCGGAATGCAACCTCCAACAAGGACCCTACTTCTGTCGCGAACCAATGTGCTTCAGGTAAGAATTTTCTTATTGGTTTATTTGAATACACTAGCACCACGCGATCACCTGGGGCAGCTGCGCAGGCTGCTGCTACCAAAAAAAGAGCAAAGTATTCAATGTTATCTACACATTATGATTTTGTGCCTGTCGCCGTAGAGACTGCTGGCCCATGGTGTCTGGAGGCAAGGGACTTTATTAGTGAGATAGGACGTCGCTTAAGGGATCGTGGTTATGACTACCGCTCTGGCTGGTACCTGGTTCAAAGGATATCCATTGCTATTCAAAGAGGAAATGCAGCTAGCATAATGGGTACCTTTGAGCCAGGTACAATCCGTGGGGGCATATTTGATTGACAAATTTATATTCACTTTTAATTTTTGTATGATTTTCTAATATTTTATATGAAATAAAGCAATATCTTTGAATACAAATTTCGTTTGGATTTATTTGAATATCAGTTGAGATTAAATTTAAAGTTTAACTTGCCGGCACCCCTGTCATCTATTCTTGTCTATGCTTCTAACATCTGTTACTGTTATTTGATATTTGACAAGTATCTGTTAAAGTCGAATCTATTTATTACATTGTAGTGTCACCTATTTCAACTTAATTTTGAATACTCTGTGCTTACTAGGCACTAACAAGTCTTCAACCCATAGATTTACAAAGAAAATTTGGTCTATGCTTCAACCAATACTTATTGATTGAAGACAGTGCCTATAGACAAGAAGAAATCGGATACTTTCCAGAAACTACGATCGTTTCTTTATCACCACTATTTCGAATCTTATTTAAAACTAGGCTACTAAGCTCACGGCGTCGTTCGCGTGAAATTTAAAAATGGCATAACAATGTACAGACACTGGATTTTAAGTTTTTTTAAAGTATTGATATTGATGACTCGTTCTACTTTATGGCTTCCCGTATCCCGCTACATTTTCAGATACCATCTTATGAAAAGTATAGCACTTCCCACCTTTGCAGGTACTTCTGCCGTTCGTGCTGGATGTGGCAGCACTCTGTGGAGCCGCACAAGCCGCTGATGCGCAACTCCAAGGGCCCACCGGTGTTCCCCGCGCCCTCCCTGCAAGCTAGGTCTGAGCAGGGCCTGTTTAACGGGAGCTTTCCACCGAGCGAGGGTAACTACTAGTTTTGTCCTACATTGCTTTCAAAAGTTAATTTAGAGAAGTTTATCTAATACCGAACTATTGAGTTGGTCATATTGGTTGCGCCACCATTTGACATATGAACTCTTTTTTAACCAACTTTCAAAAAGGAAGAGGTTATCAATTTGTCGCGATTTTGATTTTTTTAAATGAATGTTTACCGATTATTCGAAGACGCGACTGGACCGATGTGGAAGTCTTTTTTTTGTTTGAAAGGGTATACTAGTCAGATGGTCCGTTGGTGAGGGTGAAGTCCGTTTTTAGTTTTTAAAAAATATAAAATATCCTATCCTTTACGGGAAACGGGAGGGTTACGAAAAACTCGAAAATTTCTATTTGACGTTCGCCGTTTATAACGCGTATTTGACCTTCCTTTAGGCCTTCTGAGCTGGAATGTTAAATCTTGTCATGCTCGACTTGTACATCATCCTCCTAGATATCCTCGGCCTTAGTTCATCAATGGAGGTCACGCGGGTTGGTTTACTCTAGTGCACAGGTTTCCTCACGGTGTTTTCCTTCATCGGAAGCGAGTAGTGGTACTTTAGAATGGCCGCACTTAAACCTGGGTTTTAGTGCGGCCATTCTGAAGTAGGCACAAGTCTCGTCAGGTGAGAATCTACCTCGTGCCCTAGACGGACAGCCAGTAAACCGCTTTGCCACCACCGATTTAGTAGACTAAGTTTGTTTTGTCTTTCGTGTGTAAGTAGCCAAAACTGGTGTCAGATCTTTCAAGCTGTCTAAAGGCATCTGGCATTGCTAAAAGACTTCATACAATGATGACGGCCGGGACCAACGGCTTATACGTGCCTTCCGAAGCACGGAGGAGTTCAAGAAATTTGTATGCCACTTGTGGTCACCCATCCAAGCGTGTATCACGCCCGGTGCCGCTTTACTTGCGAAAGCGCTAGTAATGCCGGGCACTATTAGCACTAACGTTAAATCCTTCTGTTTCGCTCAAATTGGATTTGTTTCGCAGGAACCCCATCTCCGGCCACGAGTGGGACGAGCGGTACGAGCGGAACGAGCGGCATGAGCGAGTTCGACGCCAGCGCCGCCGGCGAGGAACCCTCGGACACGTGGCTGAACTAGCGCGGGCGAGCCACGACTGTGGCGTGTTGTCGAGCTGCTATTAAGTTGGGCGCTCTGCCAGCATTTGCTTACATACTCTAAGGTTGATTTTGGGCTGATTTTTATAACTGTTTTACTAAAACTCAAAGTTTAGATTCAAATGCCCATAGAAAGCGTCATTTGAATATGTTCGTCAATAAAATTTGTTGCGCGATTTTTTAGATTTTTTCATCAAACATTTTTAGTCACATTTCATTTATGGTTAATTTCTAACATTAATTTTCATTGATTTTTATGGTAATAAAAGCAAGGCGCTATCAGACCACTGGCTTTCTATTTTAAAGCTTAACGTTATAAACGTCAGCCTCGTCACTACTTTGCCGTACTAAATGTAAATGTTAGTAGGTTCAGAGTCAGTGAAGATTCAATTGTTTTGTTGATTTTGGAAGACTTTTTATTTTTGTTAATTATTTTTACTTTTTTTTTTCAATGCAGTTAAGCGAAACGTGGAAATGGCGTCACGCTTTTAAGCCCCAATTTGCCTTTGACGAACATAATTTCATGTTGTCACACACTAGAATTTTTATATTTATTGGGCGTTGCGTGGTGACGCTTGGTTCACTATTTAATGTATTTAAATTTGAGTGTAATTACTTTCGCCATTCTTTAAATATTCTGGCGAACTTGTCAATACGTACCGTACTCGCCGCGCATTGTGTTGATCGTATTCCGCACGTGTTTCTGTCAAGGGTTTCAAAAATGTGACACCAGCTGGTAGCACAGTGACGTCAGGTCCAATCGACTGTTGTGATTGGACCTCAGTTGACAGGTTCTTTTGCTCTGTGAAATGTATCCAATAACAGCAGCTTGAACCCGACTTCACTGACTACGGCGCCGTATATTTCGAATTCCATGCTGCATTGAAATGCACTACTCTTGTAGTTGATTTTTATATCCATATACAATGAAGTATATTTTGTTTTAATCAAATATGTACTACGCCTTCCGCGTAGAAATGTTCCTTAGATCAATTTTAATGTGCCTACATAGGAATAGGTGATTTTAATGCAATTTTAAGGTGCCTGTTGTATTTTAGCCCCGTAGGAACTATCATTTTAAATTTTAACGGGCTTTTAATTTGTATACTCGGATTTTAGACTTAGGCAATCTTAACGAGATTTCAAACATTGATTTTAAAAAGCTTGTCCGGTTTAACAACTGTAGAACAATGTTATCTGAAAAATAAATTACATAAAAGATACTTGGCTTTTTATTTACATTCCATTCCTAGTTTATACTTTCTAACTACGTGTCCGTAATTTTTTCTCAGACGCTGTCCCCAAAGGGTCTGTTCAGACAGGAAAAATGCTCGAGCAATTTACTAACGCTCGCTTTTGTAGTTTATTACTTTCAAGTGTCATAAAAAAATCCTCTCCGCTGCGCTCCTGTGACGTCCTGTCTGAACTGACCCAAAGGACATATTGACAAGTGACAACTGCAAATGACAAGTGTTTGCTTGTCACTCGGCTCGGCGCAAACAGGCCACCGACCACTTTCCTACTAACTTAGTGGCCGCCACGCGGCGAACATACAAATTGTATGGAAACTACAGGAAGGTAGGCTCTGAGGTGAGCGGTAGGTGCCCGCCGGACTTTTTGGACAAATTTGTTTTTATATGAATTTCTGACCTACTTTTTGTAGGGACGTGTCGTGTGCGTTGCTGTTTTGCAACCAGTAAGTTTTATTTTTCTCCTACAAAATATCGGTCACCGATTATCGGATGTGGGCGGGCAGCCTTAGGTTCAGTTCAAACGGAAGCGCAACGGAGAAGGGTTTTTTTTATAACACTCGAAAATAAACTTTAAACTATTCGCATAAACTGCAAAAAGCGAGTATGCATGCATGTTTAAACGTTTACACACTTTGGGCTATGGTACTCAATTGAGTTAATAAATTGTTCGGCCATTTTTCCTCTGCTGAACTGACCCTTGTGCACCAAAACCGATTTGAGATATGCGTTAAGACCGCGGGTGTACATATCAGAATTGAACTGCTTACCTCGATATCTTTGTTTTATATTTTAAAATTTCTCAAATTTTTACTTTATATTTTTATATACAAGTACGCAGTAGGTACACACACTGGGCTATGGTAATAAGGTACTATTCTCAATTGAGTTAATAAATTGTTCGGCCAATTTTCCTCTCTGCTGAACTGACCCTTGTACACCAAACACTGATTTTTTTTTCATACGTTCCTTGGGGAATGTTGTTGTTCACATTAAAAAATCATTATCTATAATCTACATATATACGTACACATACGTATCATTTTGGCATTCTCTGACGGGGTAATCAGAGTCGAGTGTAGTATAACCTAGGTCACTAGCAAGATGAAAAGAAACACATTTTTTTAATAAGTATATTTATTAGTAAATAAGTACCGTAAACATATGTACACATATATTTACAATCTCGGCTAGCGAGGATTTTTACACATTACTTATATGCGAAATCTTTCCTTCCATGGTAGTTGGTAGTCCCACTGAATAGTGTATCGTATAGAAAGGGGTATCGCGTGTGAATTCGCCGCTAGAGGCTCTAGTGTAGCGTGAGGTCTCGAAATGTCAATTTTCACTGTTTCTGGGTGGGGTTACGCGCGTTTATTACAATTTATAATTACGTTGTGAACTTTTTGTAATATTTTGGATTATGTATTGAAAATATGAGTAACGGCTCAATGATTTTCAGTACTTTCAAAGCAAAGTTACAAAATAAGAGGTGCAAAACTAAGCGGGTTGAAGGAGCAGCTTATTAAAAAGTTAGTTTGTTTACTGTTTAGGCGATTCACACACTGCTCCTTACCCCGCTGTGTAGGGCGGGGCCGGATTGTATGCAATACCTCAATTTGTATAGAAAATACGCAAAGTACAACACACTGACACCGCGTCTACGCGCGTGATTTTTATATAACGGCCACGTTGTGCGGAGCGGTGTGTCAATCGCTTTATAAACACATTTATTGACAAAAGTATGCTCATTTACCGAGTTTACATCGATGTTTTTCCTTTTACAGACTTCAAGACTATGATAGAAATCATAATTTTGTTGGAACTTTGATCAAAAATATGTAAAATCTACTTGTCGCGGTAAATCAATTCTGATTCAAGCATGGACGTGTAATATTATCACGGAAAAAAGATTTTAATATTTTCTGCATTTATATATATATATATATATATATATATATATATATATATATATATATATATACGGACAAATCACACTGATTGAGCTAGCCCCAAAGTAAGTTCGACACTTGTGTTATGGGATACTAACTCAACTAAACTATATTTTATAATAAATACTTAAATAGATAAACATCCAAGACCCAGGACAATTTAAAAAAGGCCATTTTCCAACTTGCCCTGACCGGGGATCGAACCCGGGACCTCTGGGTGGCGGACTAGCATGGTGACCACTACGCCACGGAGGTCGTCATTTGCTTCTTTAAGGTACGCATAATCTTCAGGGCCGACTGAACTGAATTGTTGTTTAGAAACGCGAATGTTTTGAAGTGGTATAATTTGTTACACTGCTTTGAGACCGTTTTTTCTTCGGAAACTTATGTTTCCCTTTTTTTTCAGAACAAACTCATATTGCGAGACACAATGCTCGATATTTTTACGGTATGGTGTTATGGTATGTAATATATATTTTGTTTGAAACTAAAAACTTTGTCGCGTCCATAATAACAATGACACACACAGCCGTACATTGGACCTTACACAACAGTGGCGCCAACTGGTGAGCATAAAGACGATAGCCCCCATTGTATAGAGATAAAATAGGGGTCAGTACATACAAAGAGCGCAGCGGAAAGGTTTTTTTATGACTTGAAAATAAACTTTAATCTATTGGCACATGCAAGTGCAAGACGCGATGTTCTCTCTCTCGAAACCGCGCGAGTATTTTGTCATTTTTAAACGTTTATACACTTTAGGCAATGGTAATACGGTCTTATTTTAGATTTGTTTGAGCATTTTTCCTCTATCTGAACTGACAGTAAGGCTTCACTCACACCGGAAGAGCAGCGGTGGGCAGCCTAATTTACTGTCAAACCATAGTCACTTGTAACGAACGGTTTTTTGTATGGAAAAACCCTTCGGTTAGGTGACTTCGCGTTTCAAAAATGGTACCACCGGCACTGAATCAAAATGAGTATTACACACAGAGCGGAATATCCTAAGGTCCCGCGCAATATGCGTCCCCGTTCCCCGTCCCCGCATTTTTTATTTATTTACCAATTTATGTAAACGGAAAATTTATACAGAGTATATATATATATAATAAAAGTTGTAAAAAAACTCTTCTTATCTCAAAATAGATCTCTTTCAGTAGGCTTGTCAGAGGTGTGGATTTTTCTCTCCCGTTCTCGCCTTGTCGAGGCGGCTGCTGACGCCTGCAGCCGCCCAAGGGGAGAGGTTTGAGGGCAGGGAACAGGGACACATATTGCGCGGGATCTTAGGAGATACTATATGTAATACTTATCTAACTTTAGTCCCACCGGTGTGAGTTAAGCTTAAGGATGGCATTGACACCTTTATGTAGTCGTATATTAATTCTGTTATTAATGAAAACGAGTACAGTTACAAGTCCCACTGGATCAGTCGAAGCTCATGCTCATGTCGGAGGTGTTGGTGGCGTCGCGGGAGCGGCGGCGGGGCGCGGGGGGCGAGGCCGGCACCGACACCTCGGGGAACGGAAACTGCGGGATCTCTTCGTCGTTGAACACTGGGAAGCAACGAAACCTTGCTATTTGAACAGTTTATTAGGTTATTGTTAAGGCCAGCTCACTCTGACTGAATCCCTCCGTGGTCCAGTGGTCAAGGCGTTCACCTTGTGATCCGGAGGTCATGGGTTCGATTCCCACTGGGAAGCATACTTTGTGAAAAGTTGTTTCCATTCTGGATAGGATATTGCAGGCTTGAATCACCTGATTATTAAGAAAGATGATTTCGTGTTTCGGAAGGTACGTAAAACTGTGGGTCCCGAACGCACCTAGCGTTTGATCATCCAACTATCCAAGGATTGGTTCCTGGTTTGCCCTTTGGGTTGTGGAGGTCAGACGGCAGTCGCTCTGTGTAAAAACCAGTAACCTCGTCAAATCTCCTTGGTTAGGTAGCGGACCCCGGGCTCTGAAGCGTTACTGCTGAGGATGCAACCGGGAATACGCTCGGATGATGATGATGTTAAGGCCAGCTCAATCCATGTTTAACTTAGAAAAATAAATGTCATTAGCCAGGCAAATAGAAAAAAAAGTGTTTCTTCCTTCATAACTCCCTTAATAACATAGCTTAGAACCAACTCTATAAGGTCAGCTTTCAAAAAAAAAAATATCGCATCAAAATCGGCTCATTCGTTTAGGCACTACGATGCCACAGACTAGAGACACAGACACGCCAAACTTATAACATCCCTCTATTTCGTCGGAGGTTAATGAACAAGATTGCCATCCTATAGTATCGTAGTCTTAGAACGCTTAGCCAAATTGATTGGGCTTTAATATCATTACTTCGTAGTGCTCAATGTTGCTTGACAGCGCAATGCAGATGTATACAGCTACATTTTGACGTTTTGTAGTTAGTGGAGCAAAGCCCCATGATTACATTATCATCTTTGGGAGAAGATGCCCAACAGATACACAGACACGTCAAACTGATAGCACCCTTCTTGTTATTTCGTCGTGCAACTAGCGAGAGAAGTCACCAGCCAGCGTAGCATCCAGCTTTTCCAAGATGGTATCCAGCAGGATATGAGCGACCACATCGTCCTGGTCTCCCGCCAGGGTCACACGCGCAGACCTAACAGCATCGGTTCCTTCTCGCAAGGCCTACCACAGCGCTTCGGCAACTAGAAAGATACTCACCAGCCAGCGTAGCATCTAGCTTCTCTATGATGGTATTCAGCACGTTATGAGCGATCACATCGTCCAGGTCTCTCACCACGGCCGTATGAGATCTGGCAGCATTAGATTCTTTCCATCAGCCCCTACAACAGCGCAATGGCAACTAGAGAGATACTCACCAGCCAGCGTAGCATCCAGCTTCTCTAAGATGGTATCCAGCAGAGCATGCGCGAAAACATCGTTCGGGTCTCTCACCACAGCCACATGAGCAGATCTGAAAGCATCTGATCCTACTCAGCAGCGCCTACCACAGCGCAATGGCAACAAGAGAGATACTCATCCAGCGTAGCATCCAGCTTCTCTAAGATCCAGAGGTATCCAGCAGGGTATGAGCGACCACATCGTCCGGGTCTCTCGCTAGGGCCACATGACTAGATCTGAAAGCATCTGATCCTACTCAGCAGCGCCTACTGCAACTAGAGAGATACTCACCAGCCAGCGTAGCATCCAGCTTCTCTAAGATGGTATCCAGCAGGGTATGAGCGACCACATCGTCCGGGTCTCGCGCCAGGGCCGCATGCGCAGACCTGGCAGCATCGGCTTCCCTGCCCAGCAGCGCTTGGCACAGTGCCATGGCGGCCAGGGTGTGGGCCCTGGCGGGGCGCAGCGCCAGTGCCCGCGTGTGCCACGGTAGTGCTTCCTGCGGCCGGCCCAGGGCTCGTGCTGAGTGTCCTAAGGCGTCTAGTGTAGGTGCCCAGCGCGCCTCCAACTAAAAAGGAAAACACAACATTTATATCTTTAAAAAATTAGGTAAAAGTCATCCATAACACAAGACCATCTACTCACAATTCTCATTTAGGTGCAAGCTGAGTACTTTTTTTTTATTTGTTTCCAGGGGGATCCAACAGCTAATACAATAAAATCAACATAATTTAACCGATTTCAAAAACGGAGAAGGTTATCAATTGAAATGCATGTTATTTTTATTTATATTCCCTGATTACTCAAATACTCCTGAGCTATTTACTCTATTTTTGTTTAAAAGGGTATACTGTTAGGCGCGTCACATAGAAATTTTAACAAAATCGGTTTTGAAGTCTTGTGCTGAAGTCTGTTTTTAGTTTTGAAAAATTATTAATCAGTGTACCACGTACTATTCCTCTTATTCTTCCAAAATGCCTGGCAATGTGACCACGTCACTTACACTCGATTTTATCTTTCAAAGTCCACTGACCTCGTCCAGGTCTCTGTCGGCCCGCGCGATGTCCAGTGCCTTGAGGAACAGCGACCTGGCGGCGCGGTACTCGCCTGCAGCGAAGGCGGCCGCGCCCGCCTCGTGCGCGATGTGCGGCTCGTGCACCAGCGACAGCACGCGCTCCCAGCGCCCTTTGTTCTCGCCCTCCGGGTCTGGACCCTGGGGCTCTGCGCACTGGACCATAAAACATTTCTAAATAGTGCAACAATACAATGTAAAGGCTTAAAATTTTGCTACTGCGAAAGTTTTAATATGTAGCCTTGCTAAAACTATGGGAATAGGGACGTCAAAATAGTAAAAAACTTACATACTGTACGGCACAGGCTTTGGTAGTCACCTAGGCCCGCACCATACATCAAGAGATGTTGATGTTGAGGTTTGATGATGTTATGGAGACACAAGACCACGTCACGTAGAAACTGTTTATGTCGATATTGATTACATTGTAGAGTTGGTTGTGACGGGTCCTTTCTCGATCGCCGCTCGATAGTGTCTCAATGTTTGTTATAACTTGATTTAAAACGTAAAGTAAAAACAGCTGACACGCGACCTACATAATATGTGACTCCGTGCAGCCAAAATATGCGAACATAGCTCGTACACTTATTCCATATTCTAACTAATATTATTATAAATGCGAAAATGAGTTTGTATATTTGTTTATTACCTCTTCACGCTTTAACCACTGAACCTATTTAGATGAAATTTGATATGGAAATAGTTTAAGACTCAGGGAAGAATAAAGGATAATTTTTTCCGAATCTTCCACGGGGAGCGAAGCCCACGGGCACAGCTAGTATTATAAATGCGAGAGTGACTCTCTCAGTTTGTTACTTCTTCAAGTTCCAACCACTGGACCGATTTAGATGAAATTTGATATGGATATATTATGAGACCCGGGAAAGGACATAGGATAGTTTATATCCAGAAATACCCACGGGCAGCGGAGCCCATCGGATTCCTACCTAATATTTCATAATTTATGCAGACTGAATGTGCGGAGAGATATATATATTTTTTCCGTTGAATATGTAATTTCTATCCTGGAAAGCAGCGCGTGACCATACCTCGTTTTCAAAGATAACATTCTCATATTTTAAATCGTAATTTTAAAATTGTTGGGGGGGGGGGGGGGGAAGAAGTATTAAAAACCTCACTACGTACCACCACCACCAGGGGAGACGGGGGGTTAAACAGTTGTAAAAAAAAACATCATGTGAGTAATAGACGACCCCCGAGACATTGGGCTACTCACGTCAACTCCGTGATGCAGCGCAGCAGCTCTGGCGAGGAACTTAGCGCACATGTTGGGGTTGTTCAGCAGAGAGCACTCCACGCCCACGTACAGCGGCGGCAAGTGGCAGCCGCTCATCAGCTGACTGGCCTAAAAAAGCGCCAATAAAGTTCAAGTTCGCGAGTGAGTAACGTTGAAATAGAGTTTAGTTAATTTATTAATTTCATTGCTGATCATACTCCTTTGGCAATAATTCCTTTGACACGATTCTATTTGACCGCTTTGTCGGCGTGATTAATATACATAGCCATAACAAATTATTACTTATACCAAACCAAATAAATAGTTTCTTAGTAATACCGCAGACAGACAGATAGACATGTGGCAACCATAAGGGTTCTGTGTATACTACTGAACCCCAAAAAAAACAGTCTAATTAAACTATCCTTAGGTGACCACTGACATGCATATTATCTTAAGCAAAACAAAGGTGTTAATTTTGCCCATTGTTCTGTACAATTTGTATTTGATGAACAATAAAGATGAAATAAAAATAAAAGCTGAAAAGCGCATCCCTGGATAAGCAGCTAACGATGCAATAGGTAAAGCAAAAAAAGTGAATGTAGGGGAGAAAGAGAGGCAGACTTAGAGAAGGAAGAGAGGTGAGTAAGAATTAAAATTGGTGAGAGATAACAAATTTGCCTACAGAAGGCCAAGCCCAAAACGTAATACATGGATGACCCTTATGAAGATAAAGTTAGGGTTGGGCTACATCTGTCAGCACGGAGCAGCACTTCTCTATACTTCTCTCCTTTTCTGTCGCTCAGGACCTTCATTCACTTGAGCGAGATAGCGACGGAACGCCGCGGAATCGCCGATGCTGATGCGTTCCGTTCCTTTCTCTAGCAAATGACGGTTCTGAGCGATAGAAAAGGATAGCAACATAGAAAAGTGTTGTTGCGTGCTGCCAGATGTACCATTAACCCTACGTTACCTTGAAGTAGGCCGCCATGGCCTGGTCGTGTTCGCTGTCCCGCGCGAAGCTGTGTCCGTATGCGAGCCACACGCAGCCCGCGCCCGGCTCCAGGCTCTTGGCCTTGCTCAGGTAGCGGCGCGCGAACTCGCTTTTGCCTGAAGTCACAGGAAAGGTCGGATCCACAGACATATATCAAGTAGATGGATAGAGTTCAACGATTTGTATGAGGACCGAGCGTGTAACATTTTGCGTAAGTACTTTGGCGTCCCGACTGTAATTTAGTGATGGAAACCATAAGCCGCACGAAAACGATTCAAAAGCATCAAAACATACAAGGCCTTTCCAGCAAAGAACTACTAGTTTAACTAGTATTAGAAGAATTAGATATAGATATTTTGTGTTTGACTGAGCATTGGCTGCATGAGAGTGAGATGATGTTCAGCCTAAACAACTACGACATTGTTAGCTGCTTTAACAGAAAGTCTACTACTCGAGGCGGTTCTATGATATTTTCAAAAAATGGTGTCCGTGGCAAGGAGCGGAATGACATAGTTAGACTTTCTGTTGACCGCTGTTGTGAGGTGGCCTGTGCCGAGCTAGAACATCATTTAATTGTATGTGTATACAGTCCACCTGATAGCGATTTTAAGGGATTTTTGAAAGTAATGGATCAGGTTCTTAAGTTAGCTTCAATTAGTAAAAAGATTTTAATTATTTGTGGTGACTTCAATGTTGATATTCTTGTGCAGAATACAAGGAGTACACAATTCTTAAACCTCTTTAAATGTTATGACTTAGAAAATGTTTTTCTTAAACCTACTAGAACCACCGCTACATCTGCCACATGTCTTGATAATTTCTTTACCAACAAGTTGCCATCTGATCATTCAGGTGTATTTGTATCTTTTGTCAAGAAATCCACCCGCTGCTTGAAAGACGATAAAATCATGTGTAGGCCAATTACTTCCAAAAAGATTCGTAAGCTCAAGAAGAATTTAGAAAATAAATTATGTTCAGTCGTATACACTGGAAGTAACCCTGATGATCACTACAATGAATTGTTTAGTACCGTGTCTAAGGAATGTTCAGCAACATTGGATCAAAAAAAAGTTAATGTTAATAAAAGGTTAAAATTTAATGAATGGGCTACTACAGGTATTTATATAAGTAGAAGAAAGTTATTTGATTTATATGCTCAAAAACAATTTAATTTTAACCCTAGCTTTGTTGATTATGTTAAAAATTATTCAAAATTATTTAAAAGAGTTTGCAAAAAGGCTAAAGCTATCTATATTAGTAGAAAAATCAATAATGCACCAAATAAAATAAAAGAGACATGGAATGTCATTAATAAAGAAACAGGAAAAAGTAAAGCGAGAGAAAATATTCGTGAAATCAAATATGCTGACAAAAATATTACCGCTCCTAAAGACATAGTAAATGTATTCGATAATTTTTTTACCAATATTCCCTTGACACTTACTGCTGATGTCAATTCAAGTCCTCAACATGCTCAAGCCTTACTTAAAGATAATATAGCTCCATGTAATCATAAGTTTCAATTTAAACATATTACCCCCAAAGATATAGTTGATGCATTTAAACAGCTAAATTTAAAAAAGTCTGAAGATCACTGGGGTATGTCCGTTAATGTAGTAAGCAACATTATAAATATCATTGCTGCAGACCTAGCTTTTATTTTTAATGAATGCATTGATGAAGGTATTTTCCCAAATTTAATGAAATGTAGTAAATTGATTCCTTTATTTAAAAAGGGGGTAAGAACAGATCCTGGTAATTATAGACCTATCTCCATTTTGCCAGTTTTGAGCAAAGTGTTTGAAAAGATAATGCTTAATCAAATGCAACATCACTTTATCACCCATAACCTTTTTCATAGCCAGCAGTTTGGTTTTACTGGAGGGAAATCGACCACCGATGCGGGGGTAGCGCTAGTTACTCACATTTACAACGCATGGGAAAACAAGCATGATGCAATCGGTTCTTTCTGCGATCTCTCAAAAGCATTTGACTGCGTAGATCACCCGACACTTTTGCTCAAATTCCGTCAGTACGGTTTTGACGATAAATCTATAAAACTCATTCAATCATATTTAACGGATAGGCTTCAGACTGTTGATATAAATGGCATAAAGTCAAACGGATCTCTTGTCAAAATGGGTGTACCTCAAGGTTCTATCCTAGGACCGTTCCTCTTCTTAGTGTACGTCAATGATTTGCCTTACGCGGTTGAAAAACAGGCTGGTATTGTGTTGTACGCCGATGACACGTCTCTTATTTTTGAAATAGACCGTCATAGCGAAGATGCTACTGCGGTGAATGACACATTATCGGCCATTTCTAATTGGTTCTCTCCCAATAACCTTCTGTTGAATGCAAACAAGACCCAATGCATTAGATTCAGTCTTCCTAACGTGAGGCAGGCCAATGTTGATGTGCTACTAGACGGTCAAAACTTAGATCTCGTTGATAATACTACTTTCTTGGGAATCACAGTAGATTCAAAACTTCAGTGGGATATCCATATTTCTAAACTCTCTAATAGGCTGAGCTCAGCGGCTTGCGCTATTAGAAGAATCAGACAATTGACAGATGTAGCAACTGCTAGACTAGTTTACTTTAGTTACTTTCATAGTCTGATGTCCTACGGGATTCTTCTCTGGGGGAGTGCTGCTGATATACAGACTATTTTTATTTGACAGAAAAGGGCAATTCGTTTTATTTATGATTTAGGATCGAGAGACTCCCTAAGAGATTTTTTTAAGAAAATTGATATACTCACTGTACCATCCCAGTACATATTTGAAAATATAATGTATGTGAGGAAAAATATTGCCCTATTTAATAAAACAGGTGATATTACGGGTAGAAACTTACGTAACATAAATGTTTTAGTTACCCCGTATTATAGGCTGAAAACAGTCAGTACATCGTTTAAGGGAAACTGTATAAAGTTTTATAATAAATTGCCAGAATCGGTCCTTGATATGCCAGACAGAAAATTTAAAGTTTATGTAAAGAAAGTACTTTGTGAGAAGGCTTATTACGGAACCGATGATTATCTTAAAGACAAAAACGTCTGGCTTGAGCTTGGCGCGGGTCCCTTTTAAAGGTTTATATTTGTACACTCACAAATGACATAATTTGAGTACAATCAGTACATGAATTTTATACAAATTGACATTAATTTCAAATTTGACATTTTTAATTAATAATTATGACATAGCAATGTATTCTCAGTCCACATATCTAATTTTAATATCAGTATAATTGTAAGGTTGACGTTTTTGGAGAAAATGCTGCAGTACAGTTTGTTACCGCTTCTTCTGTACTTTGCGCTTTGGAGGCGGCAGTAAACTTAGTTGTAAGTAAATGATCTGACGTCAACAACTAACTATTAAGAAATCGAAAGAAAAAAGAAATGACAATTATCAAGTGATATAAATATCCAAAGATAAATAAATGATTTTTGACTTTTTTGACTTTGCATCGATTAGAACACGGACTGATCTTCGCGGCGAGCAATGGCGCCGTCAACACGTCGTTTTGGCACGCGAGGTACATACACTTTTTCCTTCTACTTGATACAGTTCTGTGGTTGGATCTCAATTGTCAGCATGGAACAGCACTTTTCTATGCTGCTTACCTTTTCTGTCGCTCAGAACCGTCATTACCGGCCGTGCTATAGCGCTCTGTCATTCTCTCTCGCTCTAGCGAATTACGTTTCTGAGCGACAGAAAAGGAAAGGCGACATAGAAAGAGTGCTGTTCTGTGCTGATAGATGTAGCCCAACTAGCCTTGCAACCAATAGTATAAAATATCGATAGTATCAATACTATCGATAGTATCAGTTTTTAATTTATTCAATCGATAGTAACGATAGTATCGGTAGTAAAGGTACTATTTGTATTAAAAACTATCGATAGTATTGTGACGAATATCGATATTAAAATACTATCGCTAGTAGTTTAGCTATCGATAGTTTTTCGTACAAAAAGTAGTTACAGTATCGATACTATCGATAGTATCGATGGTATAAATTAAAAACTATCAATACTTTCGATAGTATCTAAATTCAATAGTATCGATACTATCGATAGTTTAACCTTTCATCAATAGTATTGCAAACTATTGACAATCGATACTATCGATAGTATCGATACTATAGATAGTCCTATCGATATTGTGACTGTTTTTCGTGGTCAACAATAGATAGTTATGCAACGCTAAGCCCAACCCTAAGTCTGGCAATGCGTCAATGAGAAGTTACTAAACTAAACATTCCTTTCATTAGAGAACTAAGATTTAAGATCGTGTAGTCGATTTGTGCAGCATGTAGGTATAATGCGGAAATCATCATTTGTTCATCTCCAATCAAATTTTTTAAGCTAAATAATTTAATACACACGGAGAATTCTCAAAAACTGAGCTAGCCCCAAAGTAAGTTCAAGACAAAGAGCTGATGCAGATATTAGTCAATTTGGTGTTATTATACTAAGTTTTTTGCCCTGTAGCAGGCTCAAAGTTCATTGCGCGCTGTTAATACCTATTTTCATACATGCATAATGTAAAAAATGCAGGATTTTTTTGTAGTAGTAACAGCCTACTGCGAACCACGACGTCCACTCCTGAGGGTAAGCATCTACAAGTGTATGCGCGAAGGAGAACAGCTCAGTGCTTTTCTTGAGATCGTTTAAGCAAGCTGCTTTTAGCGATGCAGGCCCACGGGTCGTCGAGCACTACTATAGCCTGATAGCCTCACTCTTCATTCACCAATGAGGTAGTAGTAACATCCGACAGCGAACCACGACGTCCATTCCTGAGGGTAAGCATCTACAAGTGTATACGCGAAGGAGAATAGCTCAGCGCTTTTCTTGAGCTCGACCAAGCAAGCGGCTCTAACAGCTGTGCAGGTTATAATGTCTTCGAGATCTTTTATAGCCTCATTCTATACTCACCTATAAGATAATAGTAACATCCGACAGCTAATCACGACGTCCATTCCTGAGGGTAAGCATCTACTAGTGTATGCGCGAAGGAGAACAGCTCAGCGCTTTTCTTGAGCTCGACCAGGCAAGCGGCTCTGACCGCGATGCAGGCTCACGGGTCGTCAAATACTGCTATAGCTTCACATCTCACTCACCTATGAGATAATAGTAACATCCGACAGCGAACCACGACGTCCACTCCTGAGGGTAAGCATCTACTAGTGTATGCGCGAAGGAGAACAGCTCAGCGCTTTTCTTGAGCTCGACCAGGCAAGCTGCTCTGACCGCGATGCAGGCCCACGGGTCGTCAAATACTGCTATAGCTTCACATCTCACTCACCTATGAGATAATAGTAACATCCGACAGCGAACCACGACGTCCACTCCTGAGGGTAAGCATCTACTAGTGTATGCGCGAAGGAGAACAGCTCAGCGCTTTTCTTGAGCTCGACCAGGCAAGCGGCTCTGACCGCGATGCAGGCTCACGGGTCGTCAAATACTGCTATAGCTTCACATCTCACTCACCTATGAGATAATAGTAACATCCGACAGCGAACCACGACGTCCACTCCTGAGGGTAAGCATCTACTAGTGTATGCGCGAAGGAGAACAGCTCAGCGCTTTTCTTGAGCTCGACCAGGCAAGCGGCTCTGACCGCGATACAGGCCCACGGGTCGTCAAATACTGCAATAGCTTCACATCTCACTCACCTATGAGATAATAGTAACATCCGACAGCGAACCACGACGTCCACTCCTGAGGGTAAGCATCTACTAGTGTATGCGCGAAGGAGAACAGCTCAGCGCTTTTCTTGAGCTCGACCAGGCAAGCGGCTCTGACCGCGATGCAGGCCCACGGGTCGTCGAGAGCCGCCAAAGCCTCCTTCCACATGGCGCCGCCGCACAGTCGCCGCGCGCGACACGCCGCAGCCTCGGCCGTGCGGGAGCGGACTGCTTCTACTTCTTGAGTCATCTAGAACATAATATCATTCGCTACTGTCCAACAACTCAAATTAGATACTATTTTCCATACGTCATAATAAAGATTTTCTTTCGAATAGGGGTGACGACAGGGTTTCAAAAGTATAATTGTAATTAGTCCGTCTTTTAGATTATCCAAAAATAATGGACCCATATTTTCAGTATGCCAAAAAAGTAAAAATTAACAAAGATACGAAGCATTAAAGTTCTCGAGTGGGGGCTTGCGACGTCACCCCTATGTACAAATCGTACGTATCCGTGACGTCATTCGAAATTTCAATGCGTTGTATCTTTGTCATTTTTTGTTTCTCAGAGAAAAGAAAACATACGTGTACAATATTTTTTAATAATCTAACCGATGGGCTAAAAATATTTTTCCATTCGCCATGCCTATTCTAATGAAATATAGACAAATGACGTCACAGTCTATTGGAGTCAAATAACGAGTTTTTGTGCAATAATAAATCTAAAAAAAATCACGTTTGTTCACGCATAGAACATGCAACTCAGCAGTGCAGTGACCGACCCAAAACGCATACTTGCAGCGCAGTCAAGATAATTTAGGTTTCATACAAACAAATATTGTTATGATTTACTTACACCAATGTAAATACATTTAGTATAAGTACTTTGTAATTTTGTAAATAAATCCTCTTTGGTATCAGACAATCGACGTGTTTTCTTGTCTGGGATCTTGACGGATCCATCTACCAATACTTTCCTCCTACTACGGCCAAGACACCCTTAGCCGTCAGTTTACTGATCAGTCTTGTGAGTCTGCTGGACTGGTGGTAGGAAAATCCTGGCCAGTGCACATTGAACCCCGTGCACTACACCTCGTTCCTACCCACTGTCCGTCTAATATCTTAGGTCTCACGGTATTAGACTTCCTTGCCTATCTATTTACGTATATATTCTTGACTTATGGTTAGGGCTAGGGTGCTAGGTGTTAGGTGCTAGGGTTGTTTGTAGGTAATAGTTATCCCTCTAAATAATAAGTTCATGTACAGTTAGCTAGTTACTACAGTACAGAACATTACTACGCAGATACACTTTGATTCACACTACATATACTTAACAAAAAACACTAATAAATAGCTAGTTGATTGTACAACGTTGAATGGGTATGATAAACGACAAGTGTTATTATTTTGTGACGTTTTATTTATTTCACAGTACCAAATAAAATAATTTAATTTTTGAACCAGAAAAGTACCTACAAATATGGACGAAATTTCCTACTTTAGTTACTAAGTGATAATTATTATAAAACATTTCAGTTAAAAAATATTAGTAAAATTCCAAAGTGATCACGGTAATTCTTGAAACATTTCCTTAAACCAATCCACAACTCACAACATTTTTAGATGTTTTTATGTCAATGGTAATTTGACAAGCTGGTGACTAATGTAATTCCTGTGAAAAGAAAAATATTGTCACTCACAGAACAATCTATGGGTGGTGGAAGCGCAGCCGGCGATGGTGGGACGTAACGCTGAAGTCGCTCGTGGTAGGCGCGCCGCACCAAAATGCCTTCTGCCATACTTAATTGCTGGCTGATTGGTAGCGATTCTATCAATTCCATTTCTGAAAATATTTTATATTATAATTATAAATCGTTCTGTACCCTTAGGGTTGGCCTACATCTGTCATCAAGGAACCGCAGTTTTCTATGCTGTACCGTACCGCAACCGTAAATGTACCTACTTCGCGTATACATAAGTTCTCAGACAAAGCGTCTAGGTTGGCCGCCGCTACTGACAGTCCGCGCGCGTCTGTAATTGCAGCCGTACGACGGCGAAAAATAATAAAATGCCTCGTTGCGTGATAATTAACTGCAATAGCCCTACAATTGCAAGCGCCCAAAGGCAAGAACATATTTCCTATCACAGGTAAGTTATTTTAAGTTTATAGTATGCGTAAATTCATTTAAAAACCATTTTTAAGTATTCCGAGCTGTGATTCCAAGATTATGCCTAAGTAACAATAGATTAAGGTTTAAAAACTACATTCACATTACATTGCCACGTTTGCTTTGAGCGTTTGTTCCGACGTTGTGTGTTAAGAGACGATGAATATCGAACAAGGATACTGTCGCGCATCACCTCGACTTCGTGGCACCGGAAACTTCTCATTCGTCTGACAAATTTAACGACTAGTGTTGTTCGTTGTACAACATATGACGATAATCGATTTTAATCGACATTAGAAAGACGAATGATATTAATTATTATAAAAAAAGCCAAATTGGTAGATATTGAATTAAACAAGTTCATGCTCTAATTATATACCGTAGAAATGAGGGTAATATTTTCAGAGTCTTTTGTTATCCTTTGAACATATACGACATGCTTATACGAACAGGTTTGTTTTTCAAAAAAACTTATTTATTTAGTTTACCACATGATCCAATAATAAAAGAAAAAATGGATTGCGGCCACGGGACAGAAAGACTGGTTTCCAACTAAATACAGTATTATTTGTTTCGTACATTTTGAAAATACCAGTTTCATTGAAGGGATGAAGTTGAAATTGATGAAAAAACGGAATTCCCACAATTGATATACTTAAACACATTGACAATGACGATGATTAGTTGATATAAATTGTAACAGTGTTTTATAACGCCCGCCCGAGACAATAAGTTTGACGCCAATGTCTGCTTGATTTAGACGAGGTTCTCTACGTGAAGTTTCCTTGCTTGCGGTGGTTCTTACATATGTTTGATAAAAAACAGGTCAGCCGTTCAAAAGTTATTGGGCGTAAACGCTTGAAAGCGAGGTTTTTTTTTATTTGCTGGCAAGTACACTTGTGTGTACACAAGTTACTAGTGGTTTTGTAAACAGTAGACTTCACAAATAGAGGGTCTATTTACCGTAACGCTACAAATTTCCCCCAAAGTATAAGATACAATGTTTTTTTTTTAATATAATAATAATAATAGTTTTATTTTTAAATTTCAATTAAAATACGTATTCTTTATGAATAATTCCGTTCAATGTCATTCGTCTGTTCCTATATCATTCGTCTATCGGAAAATCGATTGTAATTTTTATCACAAATCGAGCTCGTAGTTGGCGAGCGCGATGTGTGCGAAAGAGACCACAGATATATAAATGTTTGAGTATGAGCGAGACGATCAGGGCGGCGGCGACTCCAGTAAAATCGTTTGAATAGTAGCGAGTGGTGTCTTTAAATCGGCTTAGATTTCCCGTCACTAAATTTGCATGTGACGTCACAGTAGGAATTAAAAAAATTGGCACGCTTGGTTTTCATATAAATCGTGGTACATGCGTCATCTAGTTCATCCATATCTGTGCTGATATTCTTTTTTTGCTGGCCATGATAGTGTTCCAACACTCTCTCTCGCTCTAGCGAATGACGGTTCTGAGCGACAAAAAAGGATAACAACATAGAAAAGTGGTGTTCTGTGCTGAAAGATGTCACACAACTCTAAATTACTGGTTTTGGTGCAATGAAGATTTTAACTAACTACCTACTCAAATATTCACTTGACGTCCAGCAATGAGGTGTCGGGAGGCCTATGTTTAGCAGTGTACGGAAGAAGGGCTAAGACGATAATGATAAGTCACGTCACAAATCGCGTCGCAGTAGCTAATGTTTCTAAATTTTCAGGTAGTCTAATTACAATATCTAAAATGGTACTCATACTCCTTCTTTTCTGAATTTCAGCTGTCCTGCTCCGCCTGGGTCTTCCGAGTCCGCAGCCCCGTCGGATCCTGCCTGCTTCAGCCAGCGAGCAGATGAAGCCGAGTTTTCCGCCAGGAAAATTCTCTCCTAACGAGGGGGGTGTGTGACGACGGTCCTCGCTCACCTCACCTTACCGCACCGCACCCCGCGCCGCCCATATAAAAGCGTAGCGAGCTGGACCGCGCCCTTTTCGACAACTTGCGAAGCCTGGCTGCAGTACACCAAAGCTGAGTAGTTCCTATCATCCTGGATCGACGATCTCGTGGCCTGCTAACCCACGACCCCTATCTGTGACTATTTTCAGTGCTCTTTTTCCTAAATTGTTAAAATTTGAATTAAAAAGTTTGTTATTCTTAATTTTGTTTTTTTAAAATAAATCTTATCGCCACAGGCACAAGTATGGCACTTCATAGAGGTAGAACCGCAGAATATCATTTATGCCAACTACTACAAACGAAAGTATAGATTCGTGCACACGTCAATGTGTGTGTTCGCCAAGGCGAAAACGGGGGAGAGGCGCGGGGACGGGGATCGTGAATGCATATTGCGCTAAGAGTTTCCGTTCTGTATTTAATATTTATATTAGGTATTTTTGGTGTCGGTATGGCGTCACAGTGCGGGGACGCAGAGTCCTGCGGAGTCACCCTGCCTGCTAGCAAACCGTGACGAGCGGTTGCATACCTCCAGCTAAGTTCAGAGACGCCATTCTATGTGAACCAAATTATACCTTGTCTAGGAGTAAGAGCATGCTGTTCAAGCAGCAAGTCCAAAGCTTCGTAGCACGCACAATCAGCTCTGAGTGCAGAAGCCAACGCCTCAGCTGCTGCTTCCCGCCTTTCCAACGAAGACAGTGCCTTCGCTTGCCACACTAGCACCCCGGCAAGTGCTCTCTGTGAAGAACCCAATAAAATAATAATTAAATACAATACATACGTTCAGTAAATTTTATTTTCTTCCTTCCTTGCATGATGGTAAAATGAAAAAAAGGGAAAATAAATTAGCTGTTTCTCGCCGACTGTAAAAGCCGGTCAAAGGAATAGGCGAATATCTTAATCATGTTTATGGGTGATGTGGCTAGCACCTCTTATAACTATTTTTGTTCTTTATTTCATCTTCATACCCACTATCACACTATTTGGCCTTATGGTCTTACAGCTCTGTTTGTCCGATTAGGGATAAATATGTGACCATGTTTCTGTACATTTTAATTCTGTTTAACTATTTTGAAGCAAAAAGGCTCAATGCAATTTTCTTATAAAGGCAAAAGCTACACCAAAGGTAATATAATTACAAACGTAACAGATATCCAGCGCCATACAAACTATTGAAGTGGCCGTAAGTACTGGAGTTGCGGATAAGCACACAGAAATGGCAGCACACAAAGGAAGTGTTGAATATGTTTTATGAAATGGCAGTACACAAAGGAAGTATTAATTAATTAGAGTACTATTTTATTTAAATAATAGTAATAAAAGATTTTAATATTTTAATAAATACCTATATCTAGAGACAAGGAAGATAAATAAGGCGATGGGTAGGCATGGCTATACCTACTGAAGCTACTATCAATACAGTTTTTATCTCTTTTTTTCAATCTATTATTGTACCGAGGCTTTAGTTCACTTGGTGTGACTATGCCAGCCTCATTCCTCAGGACTTGATTCCATATTTAAATAAAAATTAAAGGTTCTTTTCAATCACTCAAGATTTTTCCCAAGAAAGTTGTTTTTTGTAAATTTATTTTAGACTTTTTCCACAATAAGGCCCGTCTCATACAGACGGAATTCCGATACAGGATTCCAAACGCAGCAAATCCATACAAATCTATGACTCTGTCACACACATACGGTAGTTTTTCTGTACGGTAAAATTCCGATTCGGAATTCCGAATGATGGCCGCTGCGTTCGGAATTCCGTACGGAAAAATCCGTTCCGAATGCACGCCTTCCATAGATTTTGTATGGGTCGCACCACACATACGTTTTTTACCACAATTCCGTACGGGATCCGTTAGTAGTGCCAGGTTGGCCCGAAGGGGCCTATTATCGGCTTTTTTAAATTTTTTTGGGCCTTGGCAGCTATCGTCCTTTTTGGAGCCATTCCGCACCATTAATAAAGTCTTTCGATAGACTATCGATAGTTTTGTGCGTTTTAGATTGACAAAGGAATTCTATGTGTATGTGACGGGCCTAATATGAGGTCCTTATCAAAGTTGACAACCAATAACTTACGTTATGTGTCTGATCTGTGTTGCGGGGTTCCAACAATGCAGGGTCACACTCGTCCAGCATGTTCAGTGCAGTTGCAGGCTCCTTAGCAGTAAGAAATGCCCGCATAACCACTCCCAAGCATAACAAATGCCTTCTGAAATTTTTAAAAATAAGGTTGGTGTTGACATCCAAGATGATTACCATCAAAAATGTATGTGCAAACTGTAAGATCTTGTTCTACAAAATTCTTCACATAAAGACAGGGAAGAACTAAATTCTCTTATCTTACACAGACCTAACTGTACGAGCTATCTTTCGTACAGTGTCAGCAATTTTAGTCAACTCATTTTACAGCAGGAGGAAAAAACTCAATAACTTTTTTGTTTATAATGTTACCGCGACCTGATGTTTTGAAGATTTATTTGTTATTTACGTAGTACTCGTGTTTATTTGCTAGTATTAGAGTGAAAGTTAACGTAAGTTAAGAGGTATTGTTTCTTGTGTAATGCCAAGAATATAAATATTCCTTACAATGTTAATTAGTTGTTTAGTTTCTCTCTGTTAACAATTTTCAATATCAAATCAAATCAAATTATTTATTTGCATAAATGTAGGTAAAAATACATGTGATGTTAACAAATATTATAGTACCTATACATTTTACCTTGAAAAGGTGTGCAAAATTAAAATTATTCACAAAATTATATAACTAATTAATTCAATATAAAGTTAAGATTGATAATATTAGTTACTTAATTTAAAGATACAATATAATATGGGTAAATAATCAAATTACATTATTAACAAGTCAATTTTATCCGATAAATAATTTTATCAAAAACCTATATGAATGTGAAAAAATTGGCCGAGTGCGTGTCGGGCCACGCGCAGTGTAGGGTTCCGTAGTTGCGAATGCCAACTTTGAGTTTATGCCACTAAAAACGTCTAAAAACTATTTTTTTGTTTGTTGAATTTGTATGAAATTTTCTTTTTCCGAATACATTTTATAAGTTGATTGCCTATAATTTTTTAATTTGTAAACCCTACTTAGCTCTGATAGTTTTCCTTTAAATTTAATTATTTTTTGTAAAGCTGTGAATTTTTTCACGTGTCCACGTGAGGAGACACTTGACTCTAACAAAAATTTTCACTTTCAAACCATATTTCAGAAACGGATCCCTAAATCGAAAAACGATGTTCGCAAGCCCATAATTTTTTTGAAAGACCTATTTAACGATACCCCACATGATTAGTTAGTCGACAAAATAAAATTGACTTTTGACTTTACTTGTACGGGAGCTACACTAAAAAAAATTTCTTTTCAATGTTTTACTTTACCACTTTTTTCGCATAATTAATATACTTACCTATACCAAATTACAGCTTTCTAGTACTTATAGTCGCTGAGTAAAACCGCGGACGGACAGACAGACAGACAGACATGGCAAAACTATAAGAGTTCCTTGTTTACTACGGAACCCTAAAAAACGATTAAGTTGTGTATATAATAAATTAAACATGTTATTTTACGATAGGAGAAATTGCTTTAAACATAATCCTAAATTTAGTTCAAGTTAGAAGATACTCGTATTTCAAAGGTATGGTTCAAGAGTAGTACCTAAGTAAATATTAGGCTGAAAAATTTAAAGAATTATGCAATTTAAATACAAAATATTAAGTAAGTTTTTAAAAAATATATAAAATATGTGATCTTCATATTCATCATCATTTCGTCCACTGCTGGACATAGGCGTCTCTCAAGGATTTTCCAAATCACCGATCTAGAGTGGCCTGCATCCAGAGCCTTTCAGCGACGTTGGTAAGGACGTCTTGTAGGTGGGTGTCCTACGCTTTGCTTGACAATACGTAGTGACCATTTGAGATCCTTTTTGCCCCATTGACCATCGATTCGTCGCACAACAAAACGCTGAAAATCGCACGTCAAAACGCTGAAAATCGCACGTCAAAACGCTGAAAACGGGATGGCTCAGGTGCAGGCTTGGCTGAAAAATAATCTGCTTACTCTAAATACCTCCAAGACCAACTATGTTTGCTTTAGTATATATAATAATTCACAGCCTTCCGAAAATTTTGACATTAAAATTCACTCCTGTAACATAACTCCAAATTGTAATTGCCCCTCGATTGCTAAGGTGAACCAAACTAAATACTTGGGCGTGGTAGTGGATCAAAATCTTTCTTGGTATCCCCAAATAGAGCAATTATCGGGAAGAATACGTAAATTTGTATGGATATTTAAAACCCTTCGACATATAGTTCCACAAACTCTTATTAGCAATATTTACATCTCCCTTGTTCAGTCCGTCATAATGTATTGTATCCCCGTATGGGGTGGAGCCTTGAAAACTAGATTCCTGGAAGTTGAAAGAGCCTAAAGATACCTCCTAAAAGTGATGTACTTTAAAAAAAGAACATTCTCAACAAGTGATCTGTATCAGACATGTAATTTATTTTCAATTAGAAAGCTATACATACTTCAAATGCTATTAAAGAAACACAATACCTTACCTTTTAATTTACAAGTTGCTAGTAGAAGAATACAGAATCCGGCACATGTTCCCTTTTATAAGACGGAATTTGCAAAAGTTCAATACAATGGTCGCTCTGCTAAAATATACAATAAAATAAATACGAAATTAAAAATATATAACAAAACTTCACGTGAATGTAAACTACTACTAATAAACTGGCTTAAACCATTAAGTTATGATGAATTGGAGAATTTCATTAGTAAGGAGAATTTATGTAACACTAAAAATTAATTTTCGCACTAACACATACACACACACATACGCACCCTCACTCTCTCTCTCACACACATAAACACACCCACACCCACACACATACACACAAACACACACCCACATACACACACACACACACACACTCACACGCGCACACACTGACACATTTTGTTTGAATTTTTTAATAAGATTTCTTACCTGGTAGGTACTCACAATATTTAGCGTTACGGAGGAGCGGAGCCTACTGGCACAAGTATTCTCATACTTAAAAGTAGGCTTCAACTACTATCTATTGTAACTGTGCTACTTACCGAAATAAACATTTTTGATTTTTGATTTTTTAATTTCAAACAACAGTTCAACAATCTTATCCACTGTGCCACATCAGTGACTTTTGTTCTCCTATGAATTACCTCACTTCTGATTGATCATGTAGAGAAACACCAAGCATAGTCCTCTCTATAGCGCATTGAGCATCTTTGAGCCTTCTTATGAGACCCATAGTAAGTGTTGCGGACAACAGCAGCAGCGCCAGCGCACCCGACCGGTCGCCGTGAGCAACTGGCGGCAGAAGTGGAGGGGAAGCCGGAGAGAACGGGACGCGTAGAACGAGACAGAGGATATTCGTGCGTCCCTATTGGTACATGGCCAGCGCGAGCCGTGTACTACGATTAGCGTTAGGATTTTGTATATATAGCTGTAAGTTTAGTTAGTAAAGTGTTGTATTGTACGGATCGGTGTGTCAGCGAAAAGAACTACGAGGAGCCATCAGAAGAAACGAACGATTGTGAAAACAGTGATTAGGTTAATTTGTATTCAGCCAGATCGGCATAGCGAAGTGTTAATAAATATCTAGTACTACGAACTCTTTGTTTAATTTGAACTCAAGTCATACAGTCCACTATAGCGCGTGAGCTATCGTCAACAGTAAGGGACCACGTTTCAGAGCCAGTGATGACTTATCACTGGTAACACACATTGATTGTAGACTTTAGTCTTGAGACACTGACGTATTTTGGATGAGAAGACACTGCGATTTTCCCAAACGCTGCCCAGTCAAGTGGAATTTTTCAAAAGACCTCTTCCTTGAAGCTGGAACTTCCTGCCTAGATATACCAAAATATAGGCAGGAAGGCATTAGAAGGCAGTAGAATTTTGGCAAAAAGTAAGATAGGAGGATTTAGTTCTTCCCTGTCGATATTCTATTTTATGCATTAAAATGAAAGTAGCTTAGTACTTATGTAGGCCCCTTGATGTGACTACATGTGCAGCTCTATGGAACTCTCCTCGCGCCAGCATGGCACTGGCTAAGAGCCAGATATCATCACCACTGGCTTGACCCATGCCGCTGCCGGCTGCAGCCGCGGCATCAGCCCAGAAGAAGGCACTGGTCCATTGGCCCTACATAAGAAGACATGTTTTTACAAGTTTAGGAATCATATCATTAAGTTATATTTTTAAACATATACTTATTTTTCAGATAACTTACCAATTCTGAGTATTGTTTCACAAGAGAACGCATGAAATCTATGTTCAGGCATTCGATGTTCGCTGCAGATTCTGCCTTTGCCATGACGAAAGTTTAGGGTTTATGTAGTTCAATAAATACAGAAATAAGCTGCAATCACTCAGTGGACACTTTAAATTGTAATTATTGCGGAAATTACTATGTAATTATTATCATTTAAATTCCATTCCCGCCGTGTACAATCGTATTTATCTTGTAGTATTTTTCAAATTCTGTCATCCATCTCTGTTTACGTTTTTGACAAACGTAAAGTTGATTGTTTATTTATTTTTCTAATCAGCATAGATAGCCTTATATCCACCCCAGATACAGCCTTGATATTATATTTTATATATTTTGCTTTTTTTTTTGAAAGGTAGGAATTTGAAACAAACCAACAAACGCGTTTAGGGCAATTTAGGAATAAAGCAATAATTGGTAATTTCTTAGGGTACTTAGAGGTAACGTAGATCTACATCTGACACCGTTCCGTTTCACTAACATTTTAAGCATTTTGGCAGATTTTGACCATGCGTGCTGTCAACTGACAGTTTGAATTTTGATGACGGAAAGAAAAAGGTTATAAACAGAAAAATAGGAAATAAGTTGAATAAGAATTATTTATTGTTAATTATAAAGAAATATCGTATCTGTGTTTGAAGTACTGTTGTCTAGTGTAATATTTAAACCTTAGATTTCTTTCTGTGAAGTCTAAAAACTCGGGAGAAGCAACGTGTCCTAGGTTAGGCCGTTAGCGAATCATGTTAATACAATACTTTAAATAACATGACTGAAAGGAAAATGTGCAAATTCTACAATTTGAACGTGCCTGATCGTCGATCTGGGGAGGGTGGGCAGGGTGGCCAGGTACAGAACCATGGCAACAACGAGGAGGACGAGCGGAATGCGGACGAGTACTCGCCACCGCCAGTCCCCCCTCACGAGCACAAGCTGGAATACAGCTATTGGATGTGGTTCTCGCGGCGGCCGCCGTCCCGCGAGCTGTCCGCCTCCACCACCGGCTACGGCCAGGTCTGGGCTGCTATCATATCTTATTTGGCTACTTATACTAAGAGACAATAATAAACAGACCCAATAAGTTTCGAATTCTAGATCTCGAAAAATATTGGTTTAGGTAGTTGATATAAATGGTTACTTTATGCTATTGGAAAACCATTGCAATGAGCAATAACAGATGTTGAGAAATGTAAACAATAAGGCTTTTTGTAGAAATGTTCTATAGATGGAGATGAATAACTAGTAGTTACCACACTGAAGCATGGTAAAATATCTATATCTACCATTCAGTATTTAGGATTGTTTTTGTATTCATGATGAGAACATGGATTTGGACAACAGGATGAAATTATAAAAATACTATAAATAAATATATAAGGATAAATCACACTTATTGAGCTAGCCCCAAACTAAGTTAAATCTTGTATTATGGGGTACTAACTCAACGATTCCATATTTATTAATAAATACATATATAGATAAACACCAAAGACCCATGAAAATTTGAAAAAGGCCATTTTCCAACTTGCCTGGGCTGAGAATCGAACCAAGAACCTCTAGAGTAGCATGTTAACCACCGTGTCACAGAGATTGTCTTTATGAATACTAACAAAACAAAATGAGAAATAGAATTCATCCAAGTAATGGCTATAACTTTTTGAGTGCCTTTGAACACTAGTTAATAAATATTCACTAGACTGAGACTTCCAAGCCTAGTAAAAATCTATAGTCCATTTGATTAGGTATTTAATAGAAAATATAGACAATCTTGACATATATTTTTATTGAAATATACACTATAATTTCAGTGGGTGGGCACCAGCAGGCAATAGTTTGCATGAACTAACTGGTGGCGGAATTGCACAAAGTAATTTAAATCATATAGTATGTAACTTTATACATCAATACCTTTGCAAATTATTTATATTATAAATGACATAATTTGTAATTTGCAAAGGTATTGATTTTTAAAGTGTATATTTCAATGAAAAGACATGTCAAGATTGTATACATTCTTTTAAATACCTAACCGAATGGATTGTATAGGTGGTGCTCAAAAGGTTAAAAAACCAATACTGAACTACATGCCTTTTTGTTTTCGTGTGTGTAAGTTGCCAACACTGGTGTCAGATTTTTCAGGCTGCCTGAAGGCATCTGATGACATTACCTTAATTACATGGTGCAAGAAAGGCAATCAATAAAATTAATATGTTTGAAATGAAGTTTCAATATTTTATTAATGCATATGGCCAGTGTTCAGGTAAACTATCATGTAATTAGTATATTCTTTACAGACAGCCAAAGGTCACAAATCCATAGAGCAAGTTAGTGCATATTGAAAACAGGAATCTGAAATATGTAGTTACAGGATACTATCTCATTGCCTTTTAAGAAACTAACCAGAGGTTTATTTTATTAATGATTTTTTTATTAACTTCCACTGCAGGCGTTACGTCTGGTGGGTCGGGTGGCGAGCGTGGAGCAATGGTGGGGGCTGTACACGCATCTGGCACGGCCGGCGGACCTGCCGCCGCTGTCCGACCTACACTTGTTCAAATTGGGCATCAAACCTATGTGGGAAGACCCCGCAAACGTCAACGGCGGCAAATGGGTGAGTGTTCTGCTGCTTCACAACTAGCTTTTACCTATTTGTAAGTACTCTTAGGGTTGAATCTCGCTCTTCATCGAGGAAGAGCACTTTTCTATGCTGCTATCTTTTTCTGTCGCACAGAACCATCATTTGCCAAAACAAGAGATAGCAATGGAACACTATAGCCAGTAAAATAGATTATATTCAGCGATAGATATATTGATGCCAAAATTATCTGGTTATAAGTGTGTAGGTCATCAACATTTTCAAGTCTGATTTTTTAAGCTGTCTGAAGGCATCTGACATAGACTTGATCCGTGGCTTCTAATGATGATATGACAACATGCGTCGTGTTTTTCTGGATCAAAATTATTTGAATCAATTATCTGTCTGTAGTGCAGTTAGTTCAGTCAACGAAGAAGTTGAAGAGTATGTGAGCGTAACCTGTGGATTCCTCAAGAAACTTTTTCAGGGCACTTAGGGAGTAAACATGCTAAAAGTCCTGACGTCTGGAGGTGAGCTGGAGAGATAAAAGGGGGAAAGATTTCAATTTCTGGTTTATCTCAAAAATTATTGAACTGAATGACGTAGCGAAAAATGTTTTAAGATTGAATAGAATCTTAGAATTTTTTTTCAAAATGATGCATCTTTTTTGTTATATAAGAGAAAAATCAAAAATTGAGAATGTTTCCCCTTTGACTTCCTAATAATCGCCCTGAACAAGTTTCTGTAGGAATCGCTTAGATTGCCGCGCACGCACTCTACATCCTTCTGTGAGTTATTCCTAGACTGGACTAAGTATGTTTTGTACATATATACACATTTGTAGGTGTGCTTGAGACCACTTGCTGTTTGAGACTAGTTTAGTTTGGATGCGTTATCTGTTGAAAAAATAAGCGACTGACATGAATTACTTATTCAAATTATAAAATTGCTATGCTAATTTATGTAGATGTGCAAAAGACGACGCATGCCCTAATTCCACTGTTACAGATTTTCTATTTAACAAAACACATTTTCTTTGATGTAGGTTAGTTGCATGCGTAAACAGTATTATGCTTTTATTGGCATGAATTAAACTGGTTACGGACGAGGTCGAAACATGTCATCCAGTAACCGTCTCTCTACGCGAGGCGAGTAACCCGTGCTTGTTAATAAAGATTATAAAGGTTTAAAAAAAAACAAAAATTTGTTAATAAACGAACAGCTAAAAAATTTCGTTCTTTTTATTTGGTGACATAGGGATCGTCCATTACCATTGATCACGTGATGTTTTAAGTATCGTTTCTAGCCTGCTGGGTAGTGTTTTATTAACTCATTGAATTGATGTTACTTCCAGGTGGTACGACTGCGCAAGGCGCAAACGGGGCGTGCGTGGGAAGACCTGTGCATGGCGATGCTTGGCGAGCAGTTCATGGTGGGCGCAGAGCTGTGCGGCGTCGTGCTGTCCGTGCGCTTCCAGGTACACCATAATCTCAGCCGCATAACGTCCACTGCTGGACATAGGCTTTTGCTAAGGATTTCCAAAATGATTGATCTAGAACGGACTGCATCCAAGGCCTTCTGGCGACCTTAGTCAGGTCGAAAAGGTTCTCGAATGACGACCACGTACTGGTACGTGGTCGTCATTCGAGAACCTTTTTTCCGTATCGGCCATCGGTTCGTCACGCTGTGTCCCGCCCACTGCAACTTCAACGAGCTATGTCAGTTCCAAGTTAGCTTCCAGGTACATTACTAAATATATTATAGCTCTAATAGCTCTAGGTATAGTCTTAGATATTCCTAGAAGCAGGCAATTCGATATTTTCAACAACACAAATGAGATACTTTTTTCTAAACGTCAAAACAAACCATTTCTATGAGATTTGTTCAAAATATAAACTAATGACGGCATAGTTTCTTGAAGATAAATAGCGCTCTTTATTTCAGTTTTTCTGCTATAATAACTCTAAAATCACAGCTCTGACTGCCTCCGTGGTTCAGTGGTCAAGGCGTATGCCTAGGACCCGGAGGTCGTGGGTTCGAATCCCATTGGAAAGTATACTTTGAGAAAAGTTGTTGTAAGGATATTGCAGGCGTGAATCACCTGATTATCCGAAAAGAAAGATGATTCCGTGTTTCGGAAGGCACGTATAAACGTGGGTCCCCAACGCCATCTAGCGTTTGATCATCAAAGTATTCTAGGATTGATTCTGTTTACCCTTTGAGTTGCGGAGGTCAGACGGCAGTCGCTTTGTGTAAAAACCAGTAAACTCGTCAAATCTCCTTGCTACTGCTGAGGATGCAACCTGTAAAATACGCTCAGATGATGATGGAATATATCTAAAATCACATTGAAAATGGATATAGTGAAAGGGACATTATTTTGTGGCATTTTATTTTCTTAACAGTACCAAATAATTTATTTTTGACTCGGGAAAGTAGCCAATCGGGAGGGGTCTGCGTACAGCCACAGAATAAGTACTAGTACTCACGTACAGATGTCTTACTCAGAAAATTAATTCGTAGAAATATCTTTTTATTTTGTGGTTTAGTGCTATGGTTTAATTTTTAGATACCTAGACACCCATTGCAATCCAATTTCATTCTTATTACTCTGGACTAACGATTCATGTAACTAAATTTTCCCCTTCAAAGTGGTCGCCGCGCGTATAGTAATAATGTAGGTATATTTTCGATACTTAAAAGGAGAGTGACACAGGCCCAGTGTTTGGAAAACCCATTCATAGCGGTAACCCGGTTATATCGGTTAACCCCTTTTCGGTTAATCCTTTGATTCGGTTAACCCACACAATAAGGGTAACAGTAACCGTTATCTGAATAGGTTAATTAGGTTTTCGGGGATGCACAGCCGTTTGGTTGAGTAATGCAAGCGCTTTTTTAGGAATAGGTACAGTGACCATGTGACGAGGAATGAAAAACGTGTAGTATCATGCAGAAATCTATATGTCGATTCGGTAAAAGTTAACCATAATTATAGGTAAACAGGCTATTTCGGTTAACCAAAATATATATATTTTGTGAAGTGCATTGCCTTGTATAAGTAGGTATATTTATTGAATTTTTGCTTTGACAAAAAACTTATATTAAACAGCAATGTACCCAAGGTACTTATGTATGTTGGTTTAGTGAGTGTGAATAATGTTATGCGAGTCGGATGTGCGTACAAACCTTGAATGGTTTTTGCTCATCCCATTGCCATGTAATAATTTTTTTTTGTAAATAAATAAATTAAATAAATAAATAAAAAAAATATGTTAAACCATTTCCAATTGGATTAATAACAGATTATTTCGGTTAGGTTAACCTAAACCGTCCAAACCCTGCACAGGCCTGGTACAGCGTGGACAAGTGAAAAATGAAACTTGTTTGGCTTGTCCAGGAGGATCACCTAGCGGTGTGGCACCGGACGGCGTCGGACACGGCGGCGGCGGCGCGCGTGCGCGACGCGCTGCGGCGCATCCTGCAGCTGCCGCTGTCGGTGCCCATCGAGTACAAGGCTCACGGCGACTGCCTGCGGGCCTCCGCCTCGCGCCACAACGACAACGACACTGACGCGCCCTCCTCCCCGCGCTCGTAGCACCACGCCCCCCCCTCCTAGCTCTCACTCAACACCGAGGAGCCCCCCGACTCCGAGGAGGCTCCTCTCCGATAGCCCAGCGAAACACTTCTGAAACAATACGGTTCCTCGAGCAATAAGTATTATTGTGAAATGCTCTTAGGTTGTCTATTCGATACCCCAGTTATATTTGGAGGCCGCTGACGTTTTTGAGATGTAAATTTAAACTTACAATCGAAGTTGCACGTGATGTTCTGTGAAATTGTTTTAATCTGCCTCACTAATGTGTATGTAATGTTAGCATAGACTTGCCGTGATCTTCCAATGTTCTCTGTTGCAAACTAGTCAAGCCGTTCGCAATAGAAAGGTGGCTCCAGATTTACCCGTGCCGCTACAAGAGATTTGTATAAAATAAACAAAATATTGGATGGTTTGTTAATACCACACATGAATGTGTTGGCTTGAGTAAATCTGAAAGTACCCTAACTACATATATGTCAATAGGCTATCGTTACTTGAATTAGTGCCCCGAGATCGAGTGAGACCCGACACTCTGGCCTCCGTTCTCACAAGACGTCGCCGGTTGGAGCGATGTACATATAGTGAAATTCAGAAAAAGCGTTTTTTTAACGCGAGATGTTTTTGTGAGAACGCGCGCCGCCCATCGCTCTGTTCCCTGTACAGTGAAATAAAATTACTGAAAATAAAGATCAGACTTTGTATACTTTACATGTCTTTTTTTCCATTTATCAACATTGGCCTAAAGAATTAGTATTTTTTTTTATATTCTGAGTAATCTTCGACATTGCTTTCACTTGAGAAACAATTTACTTAGATCTAAGTACTTTCGTTATATATCTAAGCTGCTAGCCTAAGATCAATCATAGAAAGGTCACAACTAATCTGGTGCTAAACGCCAAGACCATCCGGATGGTTGAGCCAGCAAAGTAATGATTTTAGTTTAAAAAAAAAAGTCCTTTTTTGTACAAGCTTTTATGATGATGAGGATAAGTAGGTACTCAAAAACTAAAAGGCCAATGCAATAAGCAAAAACTCGATGGAGTTGCGTCGTTTTATTACTGAGTTCCATTGGACACCTTCAGTCTCCGTGATCAGATCCTAGACATCGTCTACAAAACAGTCCTCAAAACAAATCAAATGAATTCTGCTCAATGACGTATGTTGTTTTATAACTGTCAAATATCTCCCGGCTCCATTATCAGAACAGCTCATTGACTCCATAGCATTGTATTGTCCTCCGATTTAGACAAGTATGAAAAATTTCAGCTCAATCGGTTGTTGCTTATGTGTTGTAAATTGAGTTGCAAGATTTGACCTTAACAAACATACTTATAATACAAGATACATTGCAAGTTATACAAAAGCTTGTAAAAATTGCAAAACAGCAAAATACTGTAATGAGACCTACTACTCAGATGTCTTTGGGCAGCTCAAAAAAATCTGACACCAGTGTTAAGCTTCCAGACGGTCGGATCCGACCGAGAGAACAATAGATAACAATGGGTTTGCAATATTGCGGTTGTTGACGGGTTAAGAGGCTTTTTACATTTGGTTGGCTGTCTCGCTCGCACAATCAAACATTTTTAAAGATTATTAAAAAATGTGACTTATTTGAAGAAAAGTGTTCCACAAACTTTTTAATATATTATATGTTAGATATTGTAGACATGTTTTTTTTTATTGTTTATGTGTGTGTGACATGTGTGTATCGAGATTAAGGTCATCATTAATTTAAAATTTTGATGACCTAATTTTCGATGTAGTCAATGTCTACACAATATACAACATGTCTACAATATCTAACATATCATATATTAAAAAGTTTATGAAACACATTTCTTCAAATGAGTCACATTTTTTAATAATTGACCGAGCGAAGCGTCTCAGTTACAAGATTAGGTAAAAATTCTTTTGTCGTCTGTCTGTCTGTTCTCGTCTACAGGTCGCATTTATTAACCGATTCTCATGAAATTTTGTAAGCAGGTTCAGCAACTAAGTAGATTTTTTTTTGTAGAGCCAGTTTTTCGAATTTTTTTATAATGGCGGAAATATGGGGGTTTAAAATTTTAAAACTGTCATATATCCGCCATTTCAAAATATTTTCAAAAATGTCACTACTCTTTTTTGTTGCCATTATAAAAACTTAATTTTTTTAATTGAACAACTTTTTTATACTTTATACTTGAACGGGTTTAGGGTGACTCGCGAAGTCTAGCTGACTGAGCCGTGACGGGATATACAATACAAATCTTCTTACAAAATATACTGAATTAAGGGTGAATTCAGTCCGAGTTACTGGACAACTTTTTTAAAATGTCTCCCGTGGGAATCAAACCCGCGACTTCCGAGTTACAAGGCCAATGTCTTGACCACTATTTTTAAGAAAAGAAGAAAATTGCCAAACATTTGTTGCGTACATTCAATACCATATAGTTCACAAAAAAATCATTAGATGTCGCCACCTACAGATCAACCTTTGGTGATAATGGTGTAATCTAACACCTACACTGGGCCACATATTAACAATTCTGTGCCTATAGCGGCCGTTACTCGATCTTGGCGTTCTGGAAAGATCATTTGTTCCAGAACCCATTCCCTCTTATATTAGCATGGGCAATGACCATCCACAAATAGCAGGGTTTGACATTGCCAAGGGTGGTTGTCGATTTAGGAACTCGTGAGCTAGCAGCGGGATGTTCCTACGTTGCCCTCTCTCGTTCTCGCCGACTAGCGGACATAGTCCTGGAGCCATTTAATTTAGACCGCCTCACTGTACAATGAAACTTCTTTTAAGAATAGAGGAGGAAAAGAGATTGAATAAGCTAGCAAATGTAAGGGGTGGGTAATGGGTTTAGTAAGGAGGGGTATACTTTAATGGGTAAAGGATAGGCGGTAGGCCTGTCTACTTTCTTCCCAACAGTATAGTTTCAAAACCCTCAAGTGGCTTTTGCTAAGCCAGGAAAACGATTAAAATATCGGTTATTCCATGGTTGTAAAGTTATAAAGGCTCGCGAGGTCTACTGTTCTCACAGAACTACTAGTCTTTAAAAATGTTTGATTGTCCGAGCGAGACAGCCAACCAAATGTGAAAAGCCTCTTAACTACTATTATTAAAAAACACTTGATTATTTCTTATCAAGTGAAGATTCTTTCCAATCTCTGTTTTAAGAGGTTACTTGCATTTTTCGGGGTCCAGTGCTTCCCATTTGAAGTATATTTTTGGAAGGAAAGGGAGATATCATTTTAAATTTTGTCTAGACCAAGCCCTATATAACCCTTCAAACTAATTTATGAAGTACTGTTTACAGTTTAAAGTGAGAACGTGAACCTTTTCTACGCACATGAGCCAAGAACCGATATATCTTATGGTTAAGGGGTTAACCAAGTTATATTTCGGTTTCAAAAACATCTAAGAATATCAAGATCAACGTACCTATTTAGTTTCACTTGTCAAATATTTGTGTTACAATCACATCCGGGGCAAAGTTTTTAAAGGGGGAAGCATAGATTTATTTGGTTATGGGGCGGAGTATTGACTTTGGCGACATGATTAATCCGCCCCTGCATCTACTCCTAATGATGATACAGCTCCCCTCAACAGTGACTTTAGTTAAAATAAAACAGATATTTGTCTAGAAAATATATTTTATTACCTAGGTACATCAAATTTCAACAGACAGCTACGTTGTTAAAAGTAAAATGAAATAAAGTTACGCTCGTTAGCTACACGGGGACGCCGAACGAATCACGCTTAACCTACGCTACGAACTGACTACTCATGTACAGTATGCATTAGGGTGCCTCCAAATATATTCTTCCCATCGCTTTTATTTTAAAAAAATATTTGACTGACTCTATAGTATGTAATACTTTTATTAATTGTGACTTTAGTACCGTGATTAGGCCTCGCGTTATTTTAACAGAACCAATATTGGTACTAAAGGAATTACCTCGATTTTTTGATACCTAATATTTCAACGTGATTACTAGCGCTATGGTAACGGAAATAAGAAACCAAACTGAAAATGAACAGTGGTGGTGAATTCCCAAGTGTCAGGTTTTTGATAAAAAGATTTTGTATTCTCTTAAGATATAAAGATGGGCTTAACAATTTGTGCCCTAAATGAAAGCCTACGGGCTTCAAACATTAAGAGGCTTTTAACCAATGTTAGGAAGACAAGAAATACTAACTGTACTTTTTTGCTAATTGAAAAATCATATTGGTTGTTTTTAATCTCATTATAAAATAACTACTGTATCCGTAATGCCATTATAAGGCTCATCATCATCAGGTCTTAGTCTCCACTGCAGGAGCATGATCTCTGTACTACTAGAGCTATACTTGCCCAGAGCAGTCAGAAGGCTTTAAATATCGGATATTCTTCATCATCATCAGTCCACTGCTGGACATAGGCCTCCACAAGGATTTCCAAAACGACCGATCGGAAGCAGCCTGCATCCAGCGCTTTCCTGCAACCTTGCTCAGGTCATCTGACCATCTAGCAGATGTCCTACGCTGTGCATGCCAATTTCGAAAAAGTAGAGATATTTTGGTTTATTCACTTGCTTATTTGTGGAGACACCCTGCAGTTGTGAGCTCACTGGCGCAATGGTACTAACTATTTAGGCCGGCATTCACAAAATACTCGTAAAGTACAAATTGTACAGTCAAATCATAAAAATATATACAGGGTGTAACAAAATATACCGAAACTATTTTAAGTGTGAATTCAGTCCATGATAATTAACAACTTTGCCCAAGGAACATATATTGAAATATGAAAAATATTTTTTTGCTTTTCATACAAACTCCTAGAGGCCTATTTTTTTCATATTTCGATATATGCTCCTTAGGGAAAGTTGTTCAGTATCATGGACTGAATCCATCCTTAAAATAGTGTCAGTATATTTGGTTAGATGTTGTAT
This sequence comes from Acrobasis suavella, assembly GCA_943193695.1. Classification (NCBI taxonomy): domain Eukaryota; kingdom Metazoa; phylum Arthropoda; class Insecta; order Lepidoptera; family Pyralidae; genus Acrobasis; species Acrobasis suavella. The sequence goes on from OW971940.1 coordinate 3,513,188, forward strand.
AAATGCATCGAAAAAAATAATTGATAGAAGTAATTTTATTTCGTCGTTTATACTAGTTGCCAGGAAGTTAGTCAAAAATGGACAATGAACCTAGTCAGGAAGCGAAGTGTGCGAGCAAGGCAGCACTATACAAAGGGAATATGAATTTTATCCCGATAGGTGGAGCTATGGAAAATGGAGATTGCTTGTTTGGAACAAATTGCTTGTTGTTCTGTTCTGTATGAGAAAGGTCACTTGTCAGCACGGAACAGCACTTTTCTATGCCGCGTTCCTTTTCTGTCGTTTAGAATCGTCGTTTGCCAGAGCGAGAGAGAGCGACGGAAAGCTATAGCACCGGCCGTGCTATAGCGTTCCTCAGAAAAAGTATAGCAGCATAGAAAAGTGCTGTTCACGTGCTGTTCAAAAAGAATCACTCAATTGCCTCCTGTGATACAATTTTTTGGTTAAATCATTTATTTATCTTTTGATATTTGTATCACTTTATTTATATACTTTTGATTTCACAATCGTTTTTGATGTCAGATCATTTACTTACAGCAAAGTTTATTGCTGCTTCTTAAGCGCAAGTGCAGAAGAAGCGATTTAATTACCTTGGCTTGTATGGTATATCTCAAAAATTGAGTCTCAATTTCTCATACAATTGGTATGAGAAATCGGGACTCCATTTCTAAGGCGTACCGTACACATCCACTGTTAAGCCACAACGCCACCAAGCCGATTAAAATTTAGGACATCTTCCCATAGTGCGCAAGCAAGCGTAGGCAGTTATAGCACAGGTCAATGACCGTTATTGACTATCTAACTGGCATTTGACAAATATTGTTGCCGAGAGCTCACAACTATTTGATATTTAGACAGAAATCCTATGCTAACTTAACTATCTATTTACATTTGGCAACTTCTTAGTCTATGTGTGGTGATATGCACACGACGAAGGAAAATCAAATGAACCATGATTCCCTTTGATATTTGCATATAAGTCTATAAATCACATATGTTTTCAATGATATACAACTGATATTATGAGCCTGGCCGCAAAAAAAACTTAATACGTAATCTTACAAAAAAAAAATGTAAAAAGGTTTTATGTTACAAATGTAGAGGTGTATGTTTGTCACAGATCGATTTGGTATACCAGGGAAAATTATATTAGAGTTGTTATACATGTGACAGGGCGGAATGAGAGGAAGGTAAGCAGTTCTCTCACAGGACTTCCCGGCTTCAAAGACCTCATGATAACGATTAAGAATCAGAATAAACTAGCCAACCACGTGTATAAAAACCCTAAAAGCCTTCGCACACTACACCAAGCGACGCCGATGCCAATCCGACTCGACTCTCAATAAAGCATTGAAATATGATCTTGGACCATGATATAAAGCCCACATTTAAATGCTACTAACAAGTATTGAGTGGCGTACGTCGCTCGACGCCTTTTTGGTAAAATGTGCGAAGGCCTTTAACTGGAGATAAATTGAATGTGCTTGCGGCCAGGCAGTCAAATCTATTCAACTCACAGCATTGCAGTAACAATTCCATATTGTAAACACAGTAACTTCTAGAAGTCATAACGTTGGGTTTACACATCAATTTACATCTATGTTTGAAGGAAATATTATGCCATTGTCGTAGATTATATCTACCTCTGAGAGTAACAGTGTTCTCATGCTATATTATCCCTTTAGTTAACTTATTTTGAGTTGTTTTGCTGAACACGAATGAGACTTTTCAAAACTATTTGACTCCAGATGACAGCACAGTGACGTCAAGCCTAATCGACTCTTGTCATAAGACCGTCAGTTGACAGCTTATACAATATGTAACAAAAATCCAGTCCGATCATTGTAGGAGCAACTCAGACCGTCAATATGAACAACTTTTCCTATAGGACCAATGCTTGAAACTCGAAAAAAATTGACATGTACGTACAAGTGTTCCGTCGGCCCTGCAATTTGTATGAAAATGACGATTTTTTTTTTCCAGTTTCAAGCATTGGTCCCATAGGAGAAGTTCATATTGACGGTCTGAGTTGCTCCTACAAGGATCGGACAGGGTTTTTGTTACATATTGTATACATACATAAATATTATCCCACCTGTTTCCCACAGGGGTAGGCAGACGACCCTGACCCACTCTTCCACTCACGTTCGCTTTGTAGACCCTTTTAGTAAATCTCCTTCCATCCATCCTTTCTACATGTCCGAACCATCTCAACATTCCTTTCTCAATTTTTGTTACTACATCTTCTTTTCCAATAACAGCAGCTTGTTGGACCTGACTGTACGGTGCTACAATCTGATGTCCCATATTATTGAAAACGCTCATTACATCAAATTTTGATACTGATTATATTCCTAAAGAAAGACATGTTGAAATAATAATAAAACATTATAAACTTTTTTCTTAACTTATGGCTCCATTGTTTCTAAAAGGATGATTTTGCTAACTACAACGTTGGAGATGACACTATAAGATAGATCGGTGTCGATAAGCAAGGAGGCCAAGGAGCAACAGTAAGTAACTTCATACTAAATTAAATCGCCCAATCGCGCGCTTATATTGTAAGATTTTTCCTTGTTTACCATTCCATTTGGGAATGCAACCAGTATCAGGGGATAAACCGAGACAATAAGCCTGGCCACAGGACGTCCTTAAATTCCAATGGTATATAGATTGCCGGTTTTATACTGTTACAATTCTGATTAGTATTATTACAAAACAGGCAATGCACATGAAACCAATATCTGAAATATAGATCAGACTGTAGCCGGCCTAAGATCCTAAAAGATGTACTTTCGATTTAACATTTACGCTTAACGTACGCGACTATACTAACAGACTGACGAAGAGCTAACTTATCGTGTTACTTACCTATTAACACTACTTCATTGCTTTCATTTCATTAGCGCTAATTTATCAACTAAAAGTAAGCCAATTAATAAATAAATCATAAAATAAAGCAGTCTTGCTAATGGCCTTGGCTTAAACATCAAAATTTGGTTAGAAATAAAAAGTTTGTTTCCACACTTTTGGCACAAAATGCCTCTAGGAAAATAAAATGGCGTTATATTTTTAAAAATTTGACTCAGAAAATAGACGCACGGTTTGGGTGCTAGATACGTCATTCTAACGTTCTCTTTCTCCCATTTTGTTAAGAGATAGAAAATAACGTGACGTTTTTAGTTACTCCATTTCAGTAGGCGGTCCTTCACCGCGAGCAAATGCGTATAAAAAAACAGTTTAATAGATCGATTCTTTCGAGCAGATACAGAAGCGAATGCTCTTCTTTAAATGAAACAAGAGATCATAAAATCAAAACATTACCGAATTTGGAGTCACCTAATAATTTTTTGAATAAAAAAACGAGTTTTTTTTTCGTAAATTTCATACATCCATCCAGATTAAGACTCCTATTTGCACCCCTACTGCCCCCAGAAACTTGCGGGGCTACTGCCCCGGGGCTTCTACAAGAGAGGGGTCTCTTGTAGAAGCCCCGGGGCTGTAGCCCCGCCTGCCCCAAAGCCGACCCTGTGCGAATGTTTGCACTGAAAATTCAGCTTTAAATCTCAACGCTTGTGGGTAAGTTATGTTCAACGGATTTTTTTAAATAAAAAAATATTTAGTTCATAGTACATACCCTCTGCAAATTAAATGCCTATTAATTCAATGTTCTTCAATAATAATTTTCTTGCTAAATCTAACGCAAGCCATAAGCAAAAAAATTGCAAATATGACGGCCAAGTCAACATAAAACTATAATACGCAATAAAGAAGGCAACAATATAGCAACATTGTCCAACATTTTAGTCTACAAAATTTAACTAGACACAATAAAAATTTAAAAAAATCGAGAGTAAAGATTTATTTTGATATTAAATTGATATTAATACTTATAAAATTTTGAGAATCGTCAAGATGATTTGCGGGACGCATTATTTTGTTGCTAGAAACGCCATATCATACATTTTGACAAGAATTCTTGTTAATTAAGCGATTGCGTAAAAAAAACGTTAGTTGCCTAAAACCTTATAAATACGATACCAGCCAGATATACGTACTGGCATGATACATAAAAATTCAAAATCGACGTTTATATTTGTTTCTATACAAAAATAATGTACTAAATGAATATGAAAAAATACATTTACATTCCTTATAAATACTTTGATACAGCAATTCCTCAACGAATAGTCCCTTAATTATGCGCCGACACATTTATATAGTTTTTGAATCATTTTGCTGTTAACTTGGATACCAAGCCATTATCACGCGTTTTATATCCCTGACGGGGTAGACTGAGCCCCGGGCCGTAAGACCCCAAAGGCCACGCTTAGCGTGATGGTGGGCGTTAAGATTGAAAAAGGAATCAACATACTGATTGGTTGCTAGCATCGCCTATTACCATGATACATGATACATTCTCGCCCATTCCCTTGATCAGCTTTTACGATCAGCGCGGAAGAGAGGCAGCTAGGCAAGCATGAAAGAATATTTTTATCTGTTGTCTTATTGCAGCTACAGATGGTTATCGAAATCGCTTGATTGTACCATTACTTTGAATGAAAACAAACGAATTGGCTCAAAAACTATAAAAATGTGAAGACAGCCATACATTTGGTTTGGTGCTCTCTCCAATGCTCTTTTTGAAAGTCAGGATGTTATGGAAAGACGTCGGGCTTTTCGTCTATATTGGCACAGGGCATGTATAGTAATTTCCCGGAATAAAGTTTATCATAAATTATTTTTGTTGTTGCTTATAAAATTGATAATTGTATAACACCAAGAGATCAATATCTTGCATGTAAAATTCTGGACACAAACCATAATTCACCCGAATGAAGTTAACAGTGACAAAAGAAAAGGTACATATTGTGGGAGGCCTTTTTGTTTTGCCCGCAAAGTAATCATCGATTTATAATAAAAAGGAACATATTCGGAATTTAAGACAACGCCAAACCAATGTACCCCTAACGTACAGTCAAGTACCAAGATACCTGACCAGGCCCTCTACTTATATCTTGAATTTTCACTTAAACTAAAAATGATATTAACATGAAAATTTTTATTCAGACAGATTTTAATTAAGTCTTTCTAAATATAAATTTTCATGTTAATATTATTTTTAGTTTAAGAGAAAATTGAAGATATAAGTAGAGGGCCTGGTCAGGTATCTTGGTACTTGACTGCACAAGCGACTACTCATAGTCACTATACATAAACATTGCATGCTCGATCAGATTGATCATACTCGATTGAGTTTATGTTTTATTAGTTCGAAGTTCTTTTTAGGTAAGGAAATCTGTGAATGAGTCCTAGTTTGTACTAATACAGAAAAGTGCTGAGGTGAAAAAATGATGACTGAGCAATGTAAGTATAAGGCGCTCTGCAGAATTAGGTGTTTTAATTTCCTGTGTCATGATAACTAATTATGAATTTAAAAAATAAGATAAGTATAATATTAGACATCATTGCAGTCTAGGTTGCAAGTAAAGTCAGACCTTTAGGCATCTTAAAAAATTAGGACAAGTGTTGGCTTCTGACAAAAGATATAATCATATAAATAATCTATAATCATTGAAAATATCTAAATGGAAGTTTCCAAAATATGGTTTTAAATTGATGTTTTATTTTAGATAAAAATAAATTGAATTTTATATAAAGATACACTATTCTTAAAGCGCAATCAACTTCTATTTTAAAGGTATTAAATAGCATAGCTCTTTTATTACGGGTTTGTTCATATCTGCAGATGCGTAGCGCCTTATAAACTCTGACAAATCTAGGTTTATACCTGTAAGACCTAGCCTATGAGTAGGACGGATAGTATACATGAAGGGAACTAATATTGTTGTTTAGTTAACAAACAAAAAAACATTCATTTCAAAACCAAATACATCATACTTACAACATTTCTTATTAAAGTAAAAAATATAACAAAATTTACTCAGGTTACCCTGAAAAATGTACCTTATAAGATGTTCTATCGTACATCTTCAATTTCCTGTCAATCTATGAAATACTTAATACAAATTTAGACTTCGATCTGTATTTTTCACAACGTCAATTATATACTATCGATCTTTTAAATCCTGTTTCAGATTGACATGATCGACAAGTCAGATAATCTTTCTCCCCGTTTGTACTTTGCCTTAAAGACACAATAGCATCGCTTTGATACCTTCCTAAATCTTTCTCAATTCTAGGGCTTTCAAAAATATGTGACAGATGGCAGCACATGAGCACAGTGAGGTCAGATCCAATCGACTGTTGTGATTGGATCATCAGTTGACAGGTTCTTTTGCTCCGTCAAATGTAGCCAATAATAGCAGCTGATTGGACCTGACGTCACTGTGCTGCAATTGAGAAGATGTATAAAGAGTAGATTTTGATAAATGTCTCTGATTTCGTAAACATTTACGTAAAAAAGGCCTATAAGCATAATAATTATATTTTTTCATCGATTCATTAACTTTGCTTTTTAGTGATTGAAAAAGTCAATTTTAGAAGTAATATAAAGTTTAAAAATAAAGTTTAAATATTGCCTTAGGATTTCCTTTAAAAATTATAGCTACTTTTGTTATGTGGCCAATTCTGTAAACGCAATATTTGACATAGCACCCGAACAAATGTTCTCATCACGCCTACAACGCGACATAAATGACGTCACTCCTGTGAACACCTGTACGTTCTTTTTAAGGCGCTCCGAGATGGCCGCCGTCCAGATGTGACTTTGTAACCTTAATATATTAAAGATTTTGGGTTGGCAAGGTAGTTTTTTCTTGGACGTGCCTATTGTTAGGAACACTTTTCATAGCACAAGGAAAAAAAAAGATGCATCTTCTCTATCTGGTGTCACATATCTTTGAAAACTCAATGTAGGCAAGACATTCACCATTACTAAATGTACTTCTTTCGAAATTTTTCACCTCCAAAAAGTGATTTTTTACCTCAACACTACGGTTAATTTTTAAATACAATTCCTATCCGACATTTTTTCGAATCCATCGCTTTTGGGGACTTAACTGGCTAAGTTCCCGACTGATAATGGCGCCAAACGTCATTTGCACCAAAAATCGAATTCTTATACTTTGTTCATAATTTTTATCCAAAACCATGCACACAGAAGCGGAAAATGGCGGTATAATATTTTTCACAGTATCAATCATTTTTGATGCAAATGGCCCGGCCTACCCTCATATTCATGAAAATTAACGACTATTTGCTAAACCAATTTTAGTTAAAACTTGTTTTGTCCCTTTTTCTCTTTTCAAAATTAGGCATTGAAAGAACGAGACTTAACATATTTTAACTTTAAAGGTTTAGCAAACGTCTGTATTTTTTTTTATGAATAATGGGGCTAAACTCTATCTCCACTTAAACCTTCCTACATACTACTCATACCCTTTCCACTAGTCTCTTACCTACTGTCACCTTCGCGTCAAAACTGTATGAGCGGCAGGTGGTCCTGGATGGTCGGTCAGCAGACGTGATTGTCGGCGAGCTCGTTGATGAGCAGGGGGGTGGTGTCGGGGGAGAGGCGCGGCGCGGGGGGCGGGGGCAGCGCCGCGTGCGGGGCGGGGGGACGCTGCGCGCTCACTCGCTCCAGCACACACGAAGCGGACAGACGTGCTTCGGCGTCGTGGTCCCAGCACTCTTCCATCGTGTCGCAGAGCACAGAGAGGCCCTGTTTGAACATATTTAAAAAAAAATGTAACAACTGGACACGCTACGTCTTCAATGTAATAAATAAATATATGTATAGGGACAATTTACATAAATTGAGCTAGCCCCAAAGTAAGTTCGACTTGTGTACTCAACGATACCATATTTTATAATAAATACATGTATAGATAAACATCCAAGACCCAGGACAATTTGAAAAAGGCCATTTTCCAACCTACGCTGACTGGGATCAAACCCGGAACCTCTGGCGTTCGAGATCGAGACCCACAGTTTATATGAAGTGTAGTCATCATCATCATCTGAGCGTATTCCCGGTTGCATCCTTAGCGGTAGGTAACGGATTTGTTACCTAACCTAGGTGATTTGGCGAGGTTACTGGTTTTACCACTGAGCGACTGCCGTCTGACCTCCGCAACCCAAAGGGTAGACCAGAACCAACCAGGTTTGTGCAAACGCTAGAGCTTTCGGGACCCTTATTCGGGTCTTTTTATTTACCGGGTGATGTCGCCACGTCTGGGGGATGTTGGGCCGCAGTTTCCTCTGGACCACCGCCTCCTGCATCTCTTCCAAGCTGGGATGCGAACCCACTTCCTCTTCGAGCGGCAGCCGGTATTGTGGCGACGCTTCCGTGCCCACGTCCGCACACCTGAGGGTTAAAAATGGAATTGTAATTGTATTGTTTTTTTTTTTTGACATTTTTGTTCACTGTAGTATGGAGACATCAGCACTTAAAATTCCTCGTGACCCCACTCGTGGGGATAAGCAGTGGGGCCACCAGTCCGTAGCCATTTTGTAGCCATTTTGTTCCGTAACATTAATGTCTTATTGAAAAAACAAAAACTTACTTTATTTTGATTTATTGCTACTTTTTTTTACTTTATTTACGATTTCTAGCAAAATGTCAACTAGATTTGGTTGGATATAATGTCAACTAGATTTGGTTGGATATAATCTTAGACATAATGGTTTACACCTGTTAATAAAGTTACTCTTTTTTGTACAATACGATAATCAAAGTTTGCAGATCTTTACTTTTAAATATTTATTGTCGAATGTACAAACCGATTCTTCTAAGGTCTTTGCAACGTATTTCAATTTTATATTTAAAAAACCACTGAACGTTCTTTTTCTTGGATTTCTTACCTAGAAGCAATCTCCCACAGAACCAGCGCGCACGCATACATATCTATCCTCAAGAAGGCGTCCTTCGTAAAGTTGATAGCACCGTCCAGCACCTCAGGCGCCATGTATCTCCTCGTGCCAACCTGCCCGTGCGCATCTCCGCAGCCCCGACCAGCAACGAACACCAGAGCAAGGCCGAAGTCTGCGATACAAGCTGTCATGTCTGCCTTCAGTAGGACATTCTTGGACTTGAAGTCCCGGTGCGCGACGGCCGGTTTGCCCCCGCCCTCTTCGTGCAAGTGCGCGAGCCCGCGAGCCACGCACGCCGCTATACGCCACGCTTCGGCCCACGTAAGAGTGTTCGCTTTCAGGTAGTCGCATAGGGAGCCCTGAAATGATTTTTACATGTAATTAATAAAAAGAACTTACATATACTGTGGTCATTTTTAAACTACTTCAGAAAAGAAGGTTATCAATTCATATCTATAATATACCTATATATTTTGGTTTGAAAAGGCATACTTGCGAAGTGGTATAATTATATCAAAATCAGTAAAATTTTAATATATAATATATTTAAAATTTTTATTAAATTCAGTTAAGCAGTTTAATATTGATCTCGGTTTTAAGTCTTTCTTTTTTGAAAAAATATCTTATTATTAAAATTACATGTATTGATCATTTTTTTTCTATCTTCAAACTGTGTGAGTAACTAACACTATAGTGTCAGATTTTTCAAGCTGCCTAATGGCATCTATCGTAGCTCAAAGACTGTCATCTAGAGACAATAGTCATTATTACATACTACTGAACTAGAGTGCTGGTTTCTCTACCATGTTTGCCTTCACCGGAAATAAGAGGTACAAACTCAGGGTACAAGTCGCGCCTAGTGAGAATTAAACCATCGGTTGGCAAAGGCCTCCTTGGCCAAAGATAAATACCTAAACTAAGAGATAAATATATCAGTTAGCGTTGTGACTGAAATTATGAATCATGGAGAGAACAGAGATACGAGGGCTACACCGAAAAGATCGGGAATAGAATACTTAGGAACAAATTAGAGTAAAACCTTTTTGGTGTTTGAAATGTAGTATTATTTCGTACACAATTCCATTCTTGAATTTTAAATAAAGTAAAAAAGAAAAGAATATTTACCATTTGAATTTGACAAGTCGGTCAGAAAAAATGGAGCTTACGCGGGAACATTTTCGTGCAATAATTTTTCATAACTTTCGTCGAGGTTTATTTCAAGAACAATATCTCGCCGAGCTTGTTTCTATTTATGAACTTGAAGCACCTAGTAAAACGACTATATATCCTATATATCGTTGGTATTCTGAGTTTCGTCGTAGACGTTCCTCTCTTACCACAGTCCCTTCTACTGGTCGGCATACGAGCAGATTCGGGTTTCTCTCAGCATTGGTATGAGAGCCATTCAGACCATTTTACATGATGAACTGGGTGTCAAGAAGTTAATTTCACGCTGGGTGCCCCACCATTTGACCGAGGAACAAAAGTCGGCTCGTGTTAATTGGTGTCGGTCTGTTCTGCAACGGTTCAATAGAGGGAGCTCAAATGCAGTTTACAATATCGTCCCTGGGGATGAATCGTGGATTTATTCATATGAGCCCGAAAGAAAACATCAATCGGCAGTTTGGGTCTTCTCGGGTGAGGTCAAGTCAACAAAAGTTATTTTTGCTCACATAGCGTGTCGAAAAAAATGGTCGCTTCGTTTGTATCGAAAACTGGTCATGTGGCTACGATTCCTTTACAAGAACAAAGGACGGTTACTGCTGATTGGTACACAACAGTTTGTTTGCCGGAAGTCATAAGAGAACTTCGTAAAATTAATCCGAATCGTCGTATAATCCCACCATCACCACGATAATGCGAGCTCACATACTGCACGCAAAACAAGCGCGTTTTTAAATCTGGAAAACGTGGAGTTGATGGACCATCCTCCGTATAGCCCTGACCTGAGCCCCAATGATTATTTTACATTCCAAGAATTAAAGATATGCTACGTGGTCAATGGTTTCACGGCCCAGAAGAGGCGGTCGATGCTTACAAATCAGCTGTTTTGACTGTATCCACTTCAGATTGGAATTACTGTTTCAATAATTGGTTTGATCGAATGCTAAAGTGCATTGACTGTCACGGAGAATACTTCGAAAAACAATAAAAGTAAACATTATTATATTATCTTTGTACTTTTTTCTATTCCTGATCTTTTCGGTATGGCCCTCGTACATGTTTTGAAATTATTTGACCTATGTTTCACTTTGGGATGGGATATACCAGACATATACATAGAAAGAATTGTGAATATTAGCTAAGATACAACCTATAGTGTAATATTTGCACAAAATACACATGTTTAAAAAGTAGCATTAGGTCTTCTTTAGCCATAAAATTCTACTGAAAGTGCTTCATGTAGCCAAATAAGGTTTAGAATCACATATTTAGCAATTTACGTAATTAGTACAAAATTTTATGAATGCACTTCATGACTCATCTATATCAATCATAACACATTCCACAAAAACCATTGCAAAACACAGTTGTAACATGATACCAACAATATTGTTAACTGGCACATAATTAATAGCAATCATCATGAATTGATTTTTATAGCAGTCTGTAAAAAAATATTAATTACCTTCTCATGATAGGATGTTATAAGCCAGTATTCAGCTTGGAGGTTGTCCCCTTTCTTGTCTACGCCAATGTAGTGCAATATGTCTGGGTGGTCCATCCGGGACAGCCGGTAGATCTCCTGCTCCGCTACCCAGGACTGCTTGTCTTGTAACGGGAACACTTTTACGGCTACATCAGCCTGTCCCAATTTGGCCCTCCACACAGCACCAAATCTACCTCTAGCTCGTACTTCACAAAGGGTTACTTGACCGACTAAGCCAAGACCTTCATTCTCCATGCCCCCACCAGCTGATGGCGGCCGTGATAACGACGGCTCCCCACTAGCAAGTTCTGCAAAAGAACTGCCTTTGCGTCGCCTATACAAGAAGTAACACGCCACAAGAATAGCAAATAGCATAAATAGTGGAGTCAATGTGTATACAATCACTGCTTTAGTATCATCATCCCCAGTTGGTAACGGAGAGGCAGGAATCCTTTCTGGGGGTGCTTCAGTGAGAGCCATGACAGCTTCGAGACCTGGGAAGGTCACATTTTGATTACACATGTCGCCTTCACAGCAGCAGTGAAGGAGAGGAAGTTTAACATTGTGCAGGCGACAGTTAGAGACACGGTCTGTGCACGACACAGTATCTAGGAAGCATCCTTTGACCTTTGGTACCCCTGTGTTAGTCACATTATCGAACTGCCAGAGAACGAAGCAGTGGTTACTCTTGTCTGTCTCGGTCGGACGACATTCCTCTCTCTCGGGTGGTGCTAGCACACAGTTAGTGCTGTTTTTCGGGTCGCAGATTTTGGAGCCATTGTAAAATTCGCAATATTGTGTTGTTACTCCTCCTTCTTTGGGTCGGGGTGGAAGATTTTCTTCTGTTGGGGGAATAGCCAATGCTGATCCTAGAATAAATACTTTCATCATTTTTATGTAATAAAATATTAATGCATTTCAAATTAAATATTACCTATAATAATACATAGAATGCTTCTGGGTGAATGGAGAAGGGTACTCCTAGCTTTATTACAGGGTTTTTGTAGGAATTCAAGATGCAGAACCAAATATTTTTTTACTACTGCTGGCAAAGGTCTCCCCCATCTCCTTCCAAATATCTCAATTGTGTTGGTACACAATTAGCACCACTTCCAAGCATTTCTTCTCAAACTTTTGTAAGTTGTCACACCAATGCTTTCTGGGCCTACCTGTCTTCCTGCAACCATCTTTCTGAGTCCACTTTGTTGCTAAAGTGCTGTACCTACATATATATTATTATATCATAGAGTATTTATTTAATGCTTAGTTTGAGTGCATTACTGGACATAGACACTGCAGCTCATTCACTTATTTACCTATCTTTAGCAAAGAAATTCTCAATAATCATTACAAATACTTTAAACAAGCAACCGGTGCCGTGCTATACAATAAAAACAGACCCTAGTGCTTCTCAATCAAATAATCTATTTTGTACTCACCAACAAACAATAAAATTATATGGACACCCATTTTCTGGGGCATCATCAATGCCATGGCGCAGGCGGGATTAGGTCTCCCGACCCTTTGCGACAATCCAATGTTATTTTTAAACCAGATCCCGACATGAAATGTCTATTCTATTTAAGAAATTCCAACACAAGTACATGTCAAACAAACAACGCATATAGGATTGAGAATAATAAATTTTCGATCACATCACAGCAACTGTTCGGATCCGCAGAAATCTTACTGCCGAAACGTTTAAATCCCGTGAATGGTTTTAATTGCACTGATTTAATTTGTTTTTCAATAGTTCTCAAAATAAATCTGAAGCAAGCAATGCACTCGCTTCCTTGACCAAGCTTTCAATTTTTTTGACGTTTCTAGTGATGTCACATAAATCCATTGTGATTTTAATCTATAATCGAACTCTATTAGGTATTTTATGAAAAGGCTAAAAACCAGGGAAGCTAGGATAGAGCAAACATTTTTAAAAATATATTTGACATTTTGAGGTTGACATTGACATTATTGGGTTTTTTGGCGGGAAGTCAAGGGGTTCAGTTGGAGTTTGCTTTAAAAAATTGTTTTGCAACTTGATTCTAGTGAATATGAAATCGGTGTAGTTTAGTGTTATAAATGCTCATGCTCATGGACAATATGTGAAATGGTTAAAGTGGACACTCATAGTGCGGCTGTAGTGATATTTATTTGCGGACTGTGGTGGCAGTCTTTAGGCGCCGTCCGCCACTCAATCGCCTATGAAAACCAGTGCACTCTATAGATTTGTTGCCAGAAGCTCCCTTGAAGCAATCAAAAGACCTACACCAACCTTTGATTGCATAATTAGGGTTAGGGTTAGGAATAAAGAGGAGATAAAATAAAGATAGGCTCTAAAGGACTAGTATCCAGAGCCGTAAAATAATTATAAAAAAAAATGACATTATTTGACAGATAGTAAACATCCAATATGTACTACGTCTGTGTTAGCAAACAAACAACAACATAGGCGCAACGAAGAAGGTTTCACTATCACAATTTTATAGTTTTTAAAACGAAATACATAAAAATGAGGACTCGAGAAATGCTTGACTAGCTATAATATGTCATTCTTCTATCTATCTCCAGTAAAAGGTGATTTGCCGGTGCATTTATTAGAAGAAATTACTACAAATCGGCTGCAGTATTTGCAAGAGCTATTACAAGGAGAGTACATTGGATATAACCAGTTTATTGTTGAGGGAAGCATCTACGACAATGTTGGACACTTTATGCTGTGTGTTGCCGCTATCCTCAACGAAAATGTAGGTCTGTCACAGTTTTTAATGAAAGCTGAAGTAGAGCTATTCAAGCGACGTGTAGGTTCCCTTGCAGCGTACGATTTGCGATGTTTCGCCAAGAAGTTAATACGAAATATCAAAAAGCATAACAAGACCCCTTCTTTTCTAGACCCGCTGCAAGTTTTAAGCCAACATTTAATGCTCAAGGAGGTGGCGCAACACATTTGCGCCTTGTCTCATCAAAATGAATGCTCACAGCATTATATTAAATGCAATTTCAGACACTGTCTACCTTTTATAGCCAAAAGACAAGTGGAAATAAAGCAGGGCATTGCATCATTACCTTGTGGTAAATGGAAACAGTATTTAACATTATTATTCACAATGAATTTGAAATATAGACTTTGTAACACAGACTTAACACCTCTTAGAAGTGACCCTCGAATTAATGAATTGCTATTTAAAATAAGAAAAGAGACTATTGCCATACAGCATGTTAGCAATGAAATGAAAAGTTTGAGAAATGCTGATGTGGATGCTGCTTCAGCTTTTTTTCCTCCTTGCATGTTAAACTTACATAAATACTTACGTAACAAACACAGGCTCTCTCACTCTCAACGTTTCTACTACAGTCTGTTTTTGAAAGATATCGGCTTAGATGTAGATGAAGCTATTCAGTTCTGGAAAGCTGAATATCGACAAAGTCCCAATGGGAAACATAGCTGTTGCCACAATTGGGCAAAAGACGAGAAAAAGTATCTTTATGGCATAAGACATATGTATGGTTTGGAAGGGGCAAGAAAGAGTTATACTTCTCTAAACTGCAGCCGAATACAAAATCTAGATGTTTCGTGTTCTGAAGGTGGATGCCCCTTTAAATCATTTGACATGGACAACATGATGAGGATACTCAACCTGGGACCAGGAGATACACTGCTGTCACAAATCAATGAATTGAAAGCAAAGAGCATGTACAGCTCAGCCTGTATTTTATTTCTACAAAAGAAATGTGATGTTGCCTGTGATACCAATTTAAGCTTTAATTTTTCACCAGTGAAGTTTTATCAAAAGTCAAAAGATGTAGTGAAAAAGTAAATTTTAATAATGGATTGAATAAAATTTTAAAGATTGAGCAAACTTCTTTTTGACCTTATTAAAAACGTTCTTAATATCGAACTCTACATCTACATAGCGTGAAGAACCGATGGCCGGTGGGGTAGAGAGGTTCCTGAATGGCGGCCATATACTGGCAAATGCAGCGTAGGACACCTACCTAACCTACGACCTGGGCAAGGTTGCAGGAGAGCGCGACATGCAGGCTGCTTCCGATCTATCGTTTTTGGAATCCTTAGGGGAGGCCTATATCAAACAGTAGTCTTCTTGTGGATGATATAATGATGATGATAAGGTTCCTAATGTCGTTATAATCAAAATAACTATGATTATTAAATTAATCAAAGTTGTAATAGTAACTAATCTATACTTGCTCATATATGGAACATATGAGACATTCATTTTATTAACTTTATTGTGAGATACTTGAAAGAAAAATATTTTTCGTTTGACGTGCGATTTCTAATCCGAAAAACAGCGCATGACCTTGACTCGCCGTAATTTTCTGGAATAAATTTAGATTATACCATGTAGCTACAGATAAATGACGACCTCTGAGGCGTAGTGGTCATAATGTTAGATCGGCACCCAGAGGTTCCGGGTTCGATCCCCGGTCAGGGCAAGTTGTAAATGGCCTGGGTCTTGGATATTTATTTGTTATAAAATATAGTATTGTTGAGTTAGTATGCCATAACACAAGTCTCGAACTTATTTTGGGGCTAGCTCAATCAGTGTTATTTGTCCCTATATATTTATTTTTTATTTTAATTTAAATTAAAATTTTGATTAAGAAAATTACTCATTAAGTTAAATTTAAAAAAAAACTTGTAATTTTGGGGGGGGTGAACTTAGTCTTAAGCCGCACGGCGCACCCCGTCTGACCTAGAGGGAGGGGGCGTTAAAACGTTGCCAAGAAACATCACGTAATTAATGGACAACACAACGTACGTAATTGACCTAATGAAAATGCTCCTATTTTTCGAAGTGTGCAGTGTGTTAAACACAAGCGTTGAACTTCAATCTGGCAGCTATAAAACGATAAGTTTATATTGATCAGCGGCGGGCGACCCCAGGCAGCCGACAAACAGGCGACATGCTTGCAGCTTGTAATTTAGGTGCATTTATTATTTAGCGCACTTTGCGGACGCGCCATATAATTACGTGAAAAAAGAATAACCAAGTGTACTTCTAACTAGTTCTAACTCTATCTAGAAAACAAGTTTGATTGAAAAATCGAATTAAAAAACCACCCAATAACTTTTAAGCTGCTGAATCGATTTTCATTTTTGCAGAACCCGCCGCAAAGGAACTTGCTTTCACGTAAAAAAAACGCATCGAAATCGGTCTATCCATTCGAGCGCTATGATGACACAGACAGACAGACATTAGCGTCAAACTTATAACACCTCTCTTTTTTGTCGGGGGTAAAAAAGGAAATGAAAATAGGCGATGAGTTAGGGCTTTACTCCAAAGAGACTCATTCGACATACGTAGCTACGTGGCCACGCTGTAGTGTCACGGGTCGGGCCGTTTTACAGTGACGTTTACCGTCTAGTGTATGCCTGCTGTGGTCTGGGTAAGCGCGGCCCGAAAGACATAACTACGTCATAGAATAAGTACTAGTACCTACGTATAATCCATTTAGTTAAGTATTTAAAAGAATGTAAACAATCTTGACATGTCTTTTTATTGAAATATTCACTATATAAATCAATACCTTTGCAAATCACAAATAATTTATTTTATAAATTATTAATTACATTCTTTTTTGTAACTTGCAAAAGTATTGATTTATAAAGTGTATATTTCAATAAAAAGACATGTCACGATTGTTAACATTCTTTTAAATACTTTAACAAATAGACTTATAGGTACCTACATTCAAAAAAAGAATCTACAGTTTAATAGGTAACGATTCAAGATACTCGAATTTTGTGGCCCGCGACGCAGCGGCGCTGTAAAACCACACTAGAGTCACAGAAATAATAATGAATAAGTACATATTACATATAGAACGGAATCTCCTAGGGTCCTACGCAATATGCGTCCCCGTTTTCTGTCCCCGCAACTCCCCTGTGCTCGCATGTTTTTGCCCTCTATGGTATTCAGTGGTCTCGAACGTCGCATAGGGCGAAATCGGTATGTCTGCCCACTAAAATCGGTATATTCGTACCCAAAATCGGAATTTGACGAAAAAATAAATTCAATGAAATTCGCTTATTTATCAAAAAATAAACAAACGGTATACTCAATAAATAAAATAAACTTACCCGGTTCCTCGTCAGACGACATTTTAACTTAATAAAAGTGACCTTATTACATCGAGTTGTAGGACTCTAGGGTATTCCCGAAAATATGTATATGGAAAATTCTGTAATAATCTAATTACTCATCCATACTTACCTACTATTAGGGATTGCCCGTAACTTAAAACATACTTAAATGTAAGGGATTGCCAACTTATAAGTGTAAAATCGGTTAAAAGACGGGAAATTTTCCAAAAAATCGTTGCATTTAGGTATTTCGGTAGGTTAATGATGTAAATTCGGTAAAAAAAAAATCAGGAAAATTCTATGTATTTTCTGAAATCGTGGAAATTTTATTTCATTTCGGTAGGACAGAGCCGATTTCGGTAGAAATACCGAAAAATCAGTAGGTTCGGGACCACTGCTGATAGTATACTTTCGTTTTTATTAGGCATATAAATGATACGCCGCTTCTATGAAGTACCATACCTGTGGTACGACCCTGGGCCCCTGACTGTCCCGTAAGAGGTTAAGACGTGATTTATAGTTTGTCATATTATGTAGGTATGTATGTGATCTATTTTTTTTCGTACCTACCTATGTCAACTTCAACACTTCTGAAGCGTGAAGGATAAAATTGTTAATATAAGTAAGTTCCTAAGCCACTTATGCAAAATTTTCAAAACGACGTAAACAAAAAATATATAAACAAGCTAGGTATATCCCTGATGGGGCAGACAGTGCATTTTGGGTCGTTTTCTGAGGGGGCTCTAAGTAGAGAAAGCCCATAGTCGCTAAATTTTATCAACAATACTTATAACTCGAATTTTAGGGCATACGCCAGTAAATCATGTGATTTACTGGCGTACACTTATATTATAAAGGCGAAAGTTGTAAGTTCCTAAGCCACTTATGCAAAATTTTCAAAACGACGTAACCAAAAAATATATAAACAAGCTAGGTATATCCCTGATGGGGCAGACAGTGCTTTTTGGGTCGTTTTATGAGGGGGCTCCAAGTAGAGAAAGCCCATAGTCGCTAAAAATTTATCAACAATACTTATAACTTGAATTTTAGGGCATACGCCAGTAAATCATGTGATTTACTGGCGTACACTTTTATATTATAAAGGCGAAAGTTTGTGAGTGTGTGGGTGTGTATGTTTATTAGTTCTTCACGCGCAAACGGCTGGCTGGACTAATTTTGATAAAATTTGGCATGCAGGAACTTGGCACCCTTTTTTTTTTACGGAGGAAAGATCTCTGTTACGGATACCCGTCAGCCTGCGGGGGAGGTTGTCGGGTTTTGTGGGACTCCACGCCCGAGTGACGTGCCTACCCACTAAAAAACCTCCGGAGTTCTCACAACCGCTTTTGCCGGGGACACGGGAACGGAAATACAACCGCGAACCCCGGCGCGGCTGGCCGCCAAAGCGGCCCCTCCGCGGGGACGTCACAGCGCCCCCCCACTCACCAAGTCGGCGCGTCCGGAACTCACAGACGCGCCGTACCTCCTCGGGCCAATTGAGAGGCAGCAGACTCCCACGCAGTCCACCGCCTGTGGACCCATGGGAGCCAGATAAACTGACTCCCAGCGGCGGAGAAGATGAAAGGCCCCGCCGCTTGCCTCTCGCCGCAAACGCGGTGCGGCACCGCTCGGTCGCGTAGGATAGGGAGAGCGGCAACGTAACACCGATACTCCTCCTCCTCCGCGACCGCCGCCCGCGGGAGCCCGCGGGAGCGCCCTTCCCCGGGTGGGGGAAGAACTTTCCACTCCCCCGCCGCCCCAATGTGGGCGCTCATTGCTGGTAGACGACAGCAGGAGGGCCCCCTCGCGGGTTCCTCTTAGCTTCCCCCTGGCTCGAGGCTACCACGGGTACTGAGCCCCCCCGGTACGACAAACCGGGAACCCATTGGGGGGAGGAACACCCTGGATTAACACATAGGCTACTTTTTACAACCCCGGGCAACACCGCGGGGCGCAGCTAGTAATCATTTATTTCTTCATACAAGATTATGTAAGTAAGTGGATTCATTATACAATATGATCTTAGCTCCTCATTTATTTTAAAAGTAACCTGCAGCACATACTCATTTATTTTATTGAATGTGTGCTCTTTAAGGGTTTCGTATCCAAGGGGTAAAAACCGGACCCTATTACTATACTCAGCTGGCGGCCTGTCTGTCTGTCTGTCTGTCACCAGGCTGTATCTCATGAACCGTGATAGCTAAGTAGATAGTTGAAATTGTTACTCATATTTAGTTGTATACCTTAAAATTTAATATTTTAATTAAAAAAAAACGATGGGTTGCACTCCGGGAGTGCCGGCAGAACTAAAAACTTGAAAAACGTTGTGCATTTTTGAAATTTTGGAATGGTTAGGGAATAATTTTGGACGCATTGCTTTAATTATCAACAATATTTATTTATTTACAGTGTGCCACGCGCAAGAGCCCTGCAACGCCTAAACGAAACAGCAGGCGTGCGCAGGCATACATTTTCGCCGCGCCGTAGAAAGAGAGGGGGATACTTCCTCTCCTACGCCGCGCCGGCTGCCTACTCTCCATCCGTCTTACGAATTTTCGATCAGTTCACGTGTCCTGACGTTGAGTGAGTTTGGTGTGACAATGAGTTTAACATTTTTTACCCATTACAAAAAAAGTGTACAACGCCGCTAAAGAAGTTTACACTTCAATAAAAAAAATATGTAAGGGGGCTCCCATAGAACAAACGTGATTTTTTTATAGGTAAGGAACCCTTCGAGCGCAAGTCCGAATAGCATCTGGTCGGTTTTATTTTGACTTAAATTAGGGTTCGGGCTAGTAAGAATAAGAAGGGCCCGTTTAGTTCAAGCTACGTCACTCTTTCAAGCGGCTTGCATGTTTCGAATCGTGAAAGATAAGATCGCAGAATCACTTCCGTATAGAGGTGGTTATTCAGCAACTACCTGAATATATCTCTAGAACTGTGCCAAATACTTAAATATAGGAGCTTTGACCTTGTCTGAAGACTAATAATAGCTGGTCTGCATTTTAAAAACTCCTAAGAGTTAAAGCTAAATCTAACCTATTACGTGCGTACGTAGATATCAAGGACGATTCGCCTTGCGTTTATTAAAGCCCAGGAATACAACGTATACAACCACTGACTCAGTGGCACTGAGAGCCGGCGGAACAACTTGTTTTAATACTTTGAATATGTACTAAAACTGTCGATTTTTCTGATTGTTTTTTCGTAACAATGAAGCCTCTTGTAAGCGCTATAACTTGAATTTGCAACCACAGGAACAGGGGCGTTTGCAACGACATCATTCACATAAGGGGACTACTCTATAACCCATTGAAGTAAATCTAACCGTATCCATGATCGTTGCAAAAAATCTTGTCACCTCTTAAGACTATTCTCCATTTGTCTCTTTCTTCTAGTGAATTTCCTGCTATTTAGCGTAAAGCCTTTGTCCTTCCTTTACTAAAATCTAAAATCCTCGGTTATTTAGTAATTTCCGCCCTATATCCATATTACCATTTCTATCGAAAATCCTTGAAGCGGTGGCGTTTACCCAAATTTCATCTTTTGTATTTCATAATTATTTGCTTAGTCCCTTTTCTATTACTGCCCTTCTCAAAGCCACTGAGGAAGTTAGCCTCGGCATGGAAAATAAATTGGTCACCATCATTAGGTCTAATTGATTTTAGCAATGCTTTTAATATAGCAGACCATGACATTCTTCTTGCCATATCTGAGCATCTTAATTTTTCATCCCCTGCATTGGAATAGTTCTACTCTTATCCCCATGGTCGGCAACAAGCAGTTCGAATGAATCGTGAGCTGTCGCAATGGAATGATCTAAAAAGAGTTTAACCGTCGGTCCCGGGTGTTTCTGAGTCTGACTTTGTATAAAGTCTTGTCAGTTCTTCCTGAGTTCCTGCGGGGTGTTGGTGTAAATTATGAGTAATGTCATACCTCATCCATCTGTGATCGGAGCAGGAGGGCTCCTATGATACAAGCCAATTCGAGATGATCTCGGCAGCTCCGTTTGTAGCCATTGTTAGATCGATGATTGTGCGGCAAACTGGTGATAAAGGTTGGGTTGTTTATTATGTTTAGATAAATCTGTCTAGATGGGTAGTTTACAAGGTTTTAACCTCGGTCATTTGATTCTTCCATGCCCCAAAGAGGGTGATAGGCGTCGGAGTCGACCAAGATGATGAGTTCAAGTTTTTCATTATCACAGTAACCCTCTCAGGACCCCCATGTCCCTATATAGGGACATGCGCAATATGCCGTGAGACCCGATGTCACGATATAGTGACATCGAGTCTGTGCGCGATTATAAACCCTATTTCTTGGGCATTATGGTTTTGTTTGGCCTGAATTTTTTTTGAGAGCAAGCTGAATTTAGTAGCAATTCATTCGAATGCCAATCAAAATCTTTCTCCAATTAAAATATAGCACCACAGCGCTTCAACATTTTTTTTCTCAGTTCGCGATCGCGAATGATGGCGGCTATTGCGTGTAACAGTGCCGTGTGGCGTATTTTTAAGTAGGTACGTTTTTCAACGTAGTGGAGTGTTATAAGTGGCTAAGTTAAAGTATTTTAGTGAAAAAAAGTATCAAAAAGTGAAATTTAATGTGAAGTTAAGTGTATAAATCAAGTTTTCAAAGCGGTAGGTACCGCGACTACAGCGCCACTACAGCGCCGGCTGTGTATCGGTGACTTCTTTTTGCCTTTATATGTTTAGTTTAAAGCAATTATAACTATTGAAATTAACTATAATCACAAAGATTTTTCTCCTACAAAACCATTTGTGAACATAACTTTCGTTTTTAGATAACTTTTATCCAATAAATTCGATTGCGAAAACTAACGAACGGCCTAGGCGTTTGCTTATTGCAGACACGCATATAATTATATCAAATTTCAAAAAATGTTGTTCTTTTTTTCGGAAGAAAAGTATTATCGTGTTATATATTTTTAAATAGGTAATTTTATGGAGTAACTGAAGATGTTGATATGTTTTTGAAATTACAAAAAACTAAATTGTAAAAAGATTAAATACTAACATATAGTATAACCGATGCCCTACCATTTATATAGGTTCCGGTTTTTAATTTTCTACCCACCTAAACTCATATTATTAAAAAAATATATGTTGTTATATTGTTGAATAACTAAACTATCTAAAAAAAATAACATCAGATAGTGAGATGTTATAATCTCTTTATAATAAATTTACAAACATAGGAGCCGAGCGTAAGGAGCAAAAAAAATTAATCCCGATTTTATATGCGTGATTTTATAAAAATATTATTATAGGCGTATACCTATATTTTACCCTCATTATAAAGCTTATATATTGCAGAATATAAATACATAAGGTGTTAATACTTTACGACTTCCAAATTTGAATGACGATTGTGCATTTCGAACAAAAAGTTTTTATCACAATGGCCGCTTTAGGCGCCGATAAAATATAATGTAAACATCTTAAAGCTGTCCATTTAGCTTAAGTTGATAGTTTATACAGTCTTTCCCAAAGCGGGCGATAACGCCCCCTTGTGGGCGCTGGAGGCTTTAAGGGAGGCGGTAACGGGACCAGAATAAAGTTGGGGGGCGCTGATGTGATTTAAGCAATGAGTGATTTATAACTTCAGGTATTTCATATTTTAAATTTCTCTGAAATTAAAATCTTCTTACTACACAACATCCATTTATTAGTTCATATTTATATCCTTTTTTATTGTACAAATATAAACTAAAAATGTAATTAATATTTATTATTTTAATGCGTTCACAACGCTATTTATATCGTTAAAGGAATCAAACACTGAAAATAGTTCGTGTTTTAAAGTTTCGCAGGTGAGGTCCCCACTTCCAATACTCTTTATTATTGTAAAATTGTATTATTATTGCTATCTTTTTATTTAAAATTAACAATGTTGATTATTGTTATTTTTTATAAAAGATACTCTAATGTACTGGTGTATGTATTATTATTGCTCTCTCGTTTAGTTTATAGGTTGAATTAAACTACAGGCAAGACAAATATGTGATTCAGGTTTTTATGATGAAAAAAATGGGGGGCGCTACAAAATAACTGATTTTTTAAAGTGGGCGTCTGACAAAATAAGTTTGGGAACCTCTGGTTTATTACAATAACTTCTCACAATTGCCACTCCCAGGCTCTAAATTGTAAACATATAAACAATGCGATAAGCAAGACCGCGCAAAAAACTGTCGAATGTCGGATCGTGCGTAATTTGACACCCGAGGGGCGGGGGCCCGGAAAGGTTAACAATTCCATGTCGTAGGACAGATACACGGAAGCAATCACTGTATTTGTTATTATTTTGTTGTTTTCGGGGTTTGAAGAGACTCGGACTGCAGTCAGATTTCTGGAACATACCTAAACAAAGTTTTTAGTTAGGTAAATGAAAGGTCTGGGAACATCCGATGTTTGGTCATATATCAACGTATCTCCTGTAATATTAAAGTAATTTCGAAGGTGATTTCGATTTTGTGTCTCTGCATTCGGTCCAGAAATTAGAACAATTCAATCTAATTACATTATTTACATTCACCAAACGCTAAATTGTTACGTCAAGGTTGATTCGAGTCCGTGAAATCGCGAATTCAGTGCGAGAACCATCAGTACCGGAAACATGTGTTTGTATCTCATGGGAGTGTAAAAGTTGGACTGATAAGAACGTAGTATTAGGTAGTGTAGACTTTCCGCCGGTGGCGGCCGCACGCCATGGCAGATTTTCCGGTAAAATTCGCGGGTTCCGACTATGATATAATTAGGTTTTTACGCGATCATCCCGGCGGGGTCAATACCTTGAAGAATTATAAAGGAAAGAACGTCGTAGCAGCCATGGCGAAGTTCGGACATAGTTCTAGTGCGTACCACATGTTAAGTGACTTCAAAGTGAGTGCGGTGGATGTGAACTTAACTGGTGAAGTGAGTGAGAACGGCAGAATTATCACGACGGAGGAGGCTGGAAGGGACTTGGCAGAAATCGCGTTTCTCGAGGAGCTGGAGGTACTAATGTAAAATTTACAGTCTAACATAATAAACAATTACTGAAATTATTTTAAAGGTTAATTCAGTCCAAGATTCAGAAAAATTACAAATCCTAAAAGCTACTAAAACTTGTTATAATTTAGACAGGTCACAAGGTTTTGGGTTTTATGGAAGTTATAGGCTACCAAATTAAACATTAATTAAAAGTGTTAATGATTATTTACTTTAGCAAGATTTTTTAGGTTTAAAAACCTAATACCCGACTACGGGAGTCCTATAAGGCTTAAATTTTATTTTATTTATTTATTTATTCAAACCTTAATATACAATCTTCAATAATAAACAACGCTACATATATAATCTCATTAGAGATTTTCCAAACGTTGGAATTGCCATACAAAAAAAATCTTAAAAAGTAAATACATTAACAATAACTACCTATCAATGATGTATTAAAGGGGTTAAGTAACATTACAGTTTTGTTATAATGTTTAATAAATAATATAAATGATGTACCCTATAATAATTCAAACATCTTCAATGTACCTACTTATTATAAATACGCGTTGACTTGACACAATAAAGTGTAGTCGCCGTCGCTGGAGGCCCGGGGAGGGAACCGGTTCTCAATGCTCGAATAAACAACTATGCAAAGGTGCATAGGGTGATGGATGTTTTATTTCCGATTAGTTATGTGCGGTAAGTTTTATTTTTTTGTAACCTAATTTGGTATATTTTGTATGAAATATTTTTTTAACTTAAATTTCAAATTTGTTTTATTTAGTTGTGTTTTTAATTCTTTTGGTAAGTTATTTATAAGATCTGGTACCATGTATTGTAAAGTCCTTTTTCCGTGTAAGTTATTATATTTCGGAAGAATAAGTTTATTGTCTAATGTTCTACGTGTAGTTATTTTATAATGTTTTGTGTTATATTTATTTTTTATTTTTTCATTATAAAATTCCTCTTTTAGTAACGTATCTAAGTTTGATTTTTTCATGAATAGGTATAATTTTGCATACTGAAAATAGTTTATAATATTCTTCATTACATTTTTCTTTTATATTTTTTGGTACAATTTTTTTCAAAATACGTAGTTGTAGCGAATAAATTTGGTTAATGTTGGTTTTGTTTGTTCTGCCATAACCCATAACTTGACAATCCATACGAAATAGTTGATTCGGCTAGAGATTTATAAAGTATCAACAGTGTTTGGTATGGTACTTGATATTTTATAATGGAAAATTTTGCCAAGATACTTCTCAGTTTATTGCAGACATGTCTGGTATGTTCTTTCCAATTAGCTCGGTCGTCAAATACTAGTCCCAGGTATGTATGTTTGTCAACAATATCTATTGGATCACAATCACACAACACCCGTATGTTACCATTTTGTTTATGTAAGCATGCATGATTGTGTGCAATCAATTGTGGTATTTCGTCCTGTCTGTTTTTACTAGTACTTATGTACATTAATTTTGTTTTGTTTGCATTAAGTACCAAACCATTGTCATGTGACTATTTACTCAGACTATCAAAATCCCTTTGTAATTTAACTATCGCTTCTTTTACGCTTTTTCCTGTTGCTAGAAGGCAGGTGTCGTCTGCAAATTGAAAAATTTCACTTTCTTTGATGACATTGGCCGGACTATTTACATAGGCGAGGTAGTGCAGTGGACCCAAAACAGAACCTTGCGCCGTTCCTTCAGTTGCGTTTATCCGGTGACTATATTCATCAGAAACCTTGACTACATAACTTCTATCTTTTAAATAATCCTTACACCACTCAAGAAGCTTCCCTCTGATTCCAGTGTCTTCTAGACTATCTATAAGTGTGTCATGTCTAAGAGTGTCAAAGGCCCTGCTGTAGTCAATAAACACAACCACAACGTGTTTTTTGTTGTCTAAATGTTTATATCTACTATCCGTAATAGCCGACAGAAGCTGTGTTGTACTTTTATTTGGCTGAAACCCGTACTGTTTTTCATTTAGAATGTGATTTTTACCGTAGAAGTCGTATATTTGATTGCTTATATATTTTTCAGTGATTTTGTCCAGAATGGACAATATGGTTATTGGTCTGAAATTGTCATATTCTGTAGTGCTGCCTTTCTTGTGTATAGGTCGGACTATTCCAGTTTTAAGGAGAGCCGGATATTTACCATTTGAGACGCTCAAGTTAATGAATTTAGTTATAACCGAACTTATTTTATTGGTGAGTATTTTTATATCGATAGCTCTTATTCCATCTAAACCGGGCGCTTTTTTTATATTTGTATTATCAATCATTTTCTTCATACTTACATTTGCAGGTGCTCTATAAGACGACTCACTCAATAATGATTTAGGACATTTTAATATAATCTTTTTGACATTGTGATCAAATGTATTCGCAAAATTATAAGCTATTTGTTATAAAGAGTTTTGTTTTTCAAAAGCTTTTAATATGATATCATCAACAGATTTTTTAATTCTACCCGTTATCCTATTCAAGATGTACATGATTTTTTTATTTTCGATTATTTCCTTTTTAATTGTATTATTTTTACTTTTACTAATCAATAAATTTGCATAGTTTCGAGATTTATTATATTTTTGTTTTAAAATTAAATTATTCGAATCTTTTATCCAATCATTAAATAATTTGTCCCTATTTTTACAAGCTTTTAGGATTTTTTTATTGATCCAATTTTTATTTGATCGCATTTTATTTGCTTTTAATTTTACTTTATACTGCGCTTTTTTATAACATTCATTGAATTTCTCATATAAGTAGTCATAAAGGCTTGACGGACATGTGTAATTTTCGGAATCCTCCCATTTAACTTCATCTAACAATTGAAATAGGTAGCTTACGATTATCTATACAAGTCCGATAATTAGGAGCAACCTGTATCCGAGGGCCCGTAACTGCGACAATTACCATACGGTGGTCCGCCAGTGTCGTTCCCACCGCTGCCGTGTATAGGTCTTGTGTGCGGGACCTAACATAGATGTGATCAATACAGGTTTTGCTTAGTTTGCCGTTACGTAATTCAATTCTTGTGTGTTCGGTAATCCCGCATAGAAGACCCATGGCGTATAATGTGTTGTTATATCGATGTCTTACAGGTTTATCTGACTTTAGGTCAGGCGCGGTCCGAAGGTGAAGAAGTGACCTTCCCCTTGAAGTGTAGATTTTAATTCGTCTATAAAAAGGGCTTTGCTAGAACTAGGTGGCCTATACACTGCACATATATTTGCGGAATAATTCGAAGCGGTGGTGATTTCACAAGAAATACTTTCGAAGTGATGTGTTGTTATTTTTTTGATATTACATTTGTGTTTGTTATTTACGTATACTACGAGTATTATACCGCCACCTTTTCGAATTCTTGCAAGTTAGTGAACATTTGGTATCCATTAATGTTGTACAAACAGCTTATTTCTTCCGTAATATTGGCCTCTGTTAATATAATAACATCAATACATTTATTTGCAGTAAGAATGCACTGTTCCATTGCAGCGAAGTTTTTTTTTATCATAGATCGAATGTTCATGTGAATGGAGAGCAAGTTTAGATTACTATTAGGTGCACAATCTAGAAATTCGTTGATGTTTATACAATTGGTAATTTCGTGAATATCCTCTATAATAGTTGACATAATTAGTAATATTGATATATAAGTGCTTTACGAGATTTTCTATATGTAGGATATTTGATAATTAATAAAAACTAAACTGAACCAGGGGGCAAGTAGGTAGGTATTATTAAGTGCGCCTTACTGGTTTGGACAGGGCCTGCACGTCTTCAAGTGACCTCAGCGTTAAGGTTTTTCCACCATCCTCTTTGCGAGCCCTGACGTATCCAGTTTTGAACCATACATACTTATAGTTTTGCTTAAGCTTCAGTTCCTGCTTGGCATTTCAGAATATTTGCTTATTCCGTTTGGTCATAGCTTCTCGTACGTCATGACTCTCACTTCTTTGAAATTAACACGCATTTTATACATTTTTTGCATACAAATTCTAGCCTATGTCACCCGGACAGTAATGAATAATGACGAATGGATTCATTTGTGAAAATTGATCAAACGATTTTCGGATCGGTCGATCGGATGCTACGGAGGAACAGACATTATACCCACATACATACCTACGAACATAGACTACTAAAATCATTACCCTTTCTCTTGGCTTTGCCGTAATCGGGTAAGTCCTTCTTGATTCTTTTATAATGGATGCCCTTTGGAAGCTATGGCTGTCTACCTAACAAAATAAACGTAGGTAGGTATTTAATAGTATTTTATGCAACAGTTGTATAAGGAGGGTTAAAAAATGCGAGTGGCGCAGGTTACGATGCGAGCCTTGGCGAGCATCGTAAATTGACGCCATTGAGCATTTTTTGACTACTTATACAACGTTGCATACAATACTTTATCTACGACTACGTTTACAAAAATAAATACAAAAATAAACAAAGAAAACTACGAAATACTACCATATGTTTGGTAGACACTAGGTATCTAGGGAAGACTTCATTTTTTTATTGACGTCTTCCTAGTGACTAAAAGTGCCATTTTTGAAATATGGAGTCACTTAAACGAATGTTTTTCAAACAAAAAATCGTTTGTTCAGTGACTCCACGTTTGAAAAATGGCACCATATGTTAAAATAACGATTTTATTATGTTGGCAGTATGGTAGATCTAAGGAAAAAAAGTTATAGGTCTATGGCTAGGAGTATCGTTTTGGCGAAATAACGACACATGTGCTATTATATTAGGTATAGACTATAGACTTTTCTGAAATCATATAATCTATGTTCTTATATTAGTGTTCGGGACCATTTAAAAGACAGATAACAGTACAGGAGTAGAAAAACTATTTTATGACTGAGTTGGGTCCATTGTACATTTCCCGAGGAACATGCTTATTTAAAAAATTTAAAAATAGCTTTTTAAAGCTACTCTGATCCAGCTAAACGGTTAACTTGTATAAGAGACCAATTTTTTTTTCCTTTATAAGTAGGAGTATTTTCCTTGGGGAAAGTTGTTCAGTACTGTGGACCGAATTAAGCCTTTAAATAGTTTCAGTGAGTATATTTAGTAAAACCCGTTATGGGGTAGACATAGCTATAGGTCGCATAGGTTCCAAACGACATCCATTCCAAAAGAATCGTTAATACTTTTAATTTTAATTTTTATTTGATTAATAACATGTATTTATTTTCCTCCAATACATTACAGTTTTATACAAAATACACAAGAAATAAAATCTTATTCATCTAATATATACTTTGGTACTAAATTAAATGTTTTTGGAGGACTGGTGCCCATGCTAGGTTTCCGAAGAACCTGTAATTACGGGTCACCAGGACTCGCAAACTTTAACAAAATTTACTTAATTCAGTAATTACAAAAAAAATAATATATATAATAAAAAACAAACAAACTCTAAACAACAACAAATAAATTAATGATGACTTTGGTAGCTAACTTCCATAAAAACTCAAGACCTTGTGACATAATTTGGACAATTATGACAAGCTTGAGTGGCTTTTAGAATTTGCGCAAGACAATACAAAAATAGGTATATACTACTATTATCACGTCTTTATCCCCAACCAGGCAGACATAGAAAGCCACGTTTTGAATTGTACTCGTATATGGTAGGTTGCTACCATATACGAGAACCTATTGTTGCATTATGGTTGACATTATGACAGAAAAAGGAATCAAAATAGTACAGATTTTTGCCCATTTCCTCAATCGGTTCCTAAGATTTGAGCGGGAAGAGAACCAGTTGATACTGTAGCGTCTTCCCGCCAGGCATGTTGTTGGACCTGGGGAACCGCGGCTCCAACGGTGTATCGTCGGAAGTTGTATATATGCAGCGAATCGGGCGAACTCTGAGATCGAGATGTAGGATACTGCTGGCGCCATCTCATATGCTTCTTGTGAACTATATTGTCGGTTGTCTCTTGATTGTAGTTCCTTGTAATGGCCGTAGAGGTCGCCACAATACATTCTTCGTCTACGAATGCAGGAAAAACACAGTACTCGTACAATACAAACAAATTAACAGCCGAAACTCGTTTTGAATGAAAATCTTCACAAGTTGTACATTACGTAGACCTTAAGGTGCTGCCACACAGTAGTTATATAACGTTATAAAACATTGTGTAACACGATAACATACTATAACAATGTAAAACATTTTGCTACAACATGTTATACAATGTTATATGTTTTAAACGCTCCCTGACTGGTTGAACTCGTTGTGTTACATAATTCTGTTGTATGAAGTTATATAACATCACTAACAATTTATAACTTTTGTTATAATTTGTTATAAAATGTTAGACAACAAATGTTATGCAACATTCTCTAACAATAAATAACTGCTGTGTGGGAGCACCTGAACGTTCTCGTAATATACGATTTGTCTTATCTTTTCTACCTTATTTAAAAAGATACCAAACTCTCTGTAAATGGATGGTAAAATGTTATGATAAGCGTTGTCAACAAACACACATAAACGTTGACCCGATTAGCTATAAAGACAGGGATGTTACTGATATGTAATTCCGGTTCTGGATACGAAATGCGGATTTTGAAATAATACTATTCCGTTATAATAAAACAAACGTGATAAATTCAAATTAAATTAATTATTCCATGTGTTCTTATGCAATTAACTCTTTAGTATAGTCATCTCCAGTTGGTAATGGAGAGGCAGTCATCCTCTCTGAGGGTGCTTCAGTGAGAGCCAAGGCATCTGCGAGGCCTGGGAAGGTCACATTTTGATTGCACATGTCGCCTTCACAGCAACAACTTAGGAGAGGCAGTTTAATACTGTGGCGGCGACATTTAGAGACTCGGTCTGTGCACGAAACCGTATCTTGGAAGCATCCTTTGACCTTAGCTACCCCTGTGTTAGTTACATTATCGAATTGCCAGAGAACAAAGCAGTAGTTATACATGTCTGTCTCGGTCGGACGACATTTCTCTCTCTCGGGTGGTGCTAGCACACAGTTAGTGCTGTTTTTAGGGTCGCAGATTTTGGAGCCATTGTAAAATTCGCAATATTGTGTTGTTGCTCCTCCTTCTTTGGTACGCAGTTGAAAATTTTCTTCTGTATGAGGAGCGGCTAATGCTGAACCTGGAAGAAATACTTTCATCAATGTTGTATAAAAATTGTTTTATAACATTAGTCTTTTACTATGAATATATTGATAAGTTTAAAAACTTGATGATTTATATAACGAACACCTAAAGCTTAACCTTATTTTGATTTTTTTTTATTCTAATAAGTATATAAAAATGTAGCTACAAAATTTTGTTTTCATTACTGTCTTTTTTTTTTATTTCCGAAGATAGACAGAAAGAACTCGGAGTGCGTTAGCCCGTCCGTCCAAACAATGAAGTAGATATAAAAACAAACCTGAGGTAAATTATGCAATGTTTATACAATTACTGCTTTTACTATCATCGTTTCCAGTTGGAAACGGAGAGGCAGAAATCCTCTCTGGGGGTGTTTCAGTGAGAGCTACGATACTCGTATACCTACCTTCGAGGTCTGGGAAGGTCATATTTTGATTGCACATGTCGCCTTCACAGCAACAGAGAAAAAGAGGAAGTTTAGGATTGTGGCGGCGACAGTTAGAGATTCGGTCTGTGCACGAAACAGTATCTTGGAAGCATCCTTTGACCTTAGCTACTCCTGTGTTAGTTACATTATCGAATTGCCAGAGAACAAAGCAGTGGTTATACTTGTCCGTCTCGGTCGGACGACATTCCTCTCTCTCAGGCGGTGCTAGCACACAGTTAGTGCTGTTTTTAGGGTCGCAGATATTGGAGCCATTGTAAAATTCGCAATATTGTGTTGTTGCTCCTCTTTCTTTGGTACGCCGTTGAAAATTTTCTTCTGTATGAGGAACGGCTAATGCTGAACCTAGAATAAATACTTTTATTATTTTCATATTTACAATCAAAATGTTGATTAGTTTGAAAAATACTAAAGGCTTAAAATATATCGTAAAAAAAAATATGAATATATTGCTAAATTTAGGGATCGAGCGAGCGACGCGCCTCTGGGTGGTTTCAGAGTCACGCGTTCGCATGCGAGGGCGGCTAGCGCGGTCCGATTCGCGATACTTCACACACGCGGTTGACTGGGTAACGATCCAAGAGGCTCAAAGAGCGTCGCCCGCATCGACGGCCGCCCGCGCGTGCGAACGCGTGACTCTGAAACCAGCTACAGTTTTGATTTCGGCCAAAAATGCTTTTGTCCGAATGTCAGTTTGTCTTTCCGTCTGTTCTCGCCTACACGTCACATTTCTCAACCTATTCTCGTGAATTTTAGTGAGGAGGATCGAAAATTATATATTTTTTAGGGTCCCGTAGCAAACAAGGAACCCTTATAGTTTCGCCATGTCTGTCTATCTGTCCGTCCGCGGATTTACTCAACGGCTATAAGTACTAGAAAACTGTAATTTGGTATAGGTTTGTATATTAATTATGCGGAAAAAATGGTAAAATAAAATATTGAAAACAATTTTTTTTAGGGTAGCTCCCATACAAGTAAAGTCAAAAGTCAATTATATTTTCTCGACTAACCGATCATGCGATTCATGTGGAATTCGTTGAATAGGTCTTTCAAAAATATTATGAGCTTATGAACACCGTTTTTTTAATTTAGGGATCCGTTTCTGAAATATTTGGTTTTAAAGTGAAAATTTTTGTTAGAGTCAAGTGTCCCCCCCTCTATCTGCTAAACGGTTTTATATGGACACGTGAAAAAATTTACAGCTATAGTGTATATAACGAACTTTAAAGGAAAACTATCAGAGCTAGGTAGGGTTTACAAATTAAAAAGTTATAGGCCGTCAACTTATAAAATGTACTCGGAAAACGAAAATTTAATACAATTTCAATAGAAAATTAGTTTTTAGACGTTTTTAGTGGCATGAACTCAAAGTTGGCATTCGTAACTACGGAACCTTACACTGCACGTGGCCTGACACGCACTTGGTCAATTATTTGTAGATAAAGTATTAAAATTTTCAAAATGGCGGACATATTGGGGTTGAAAAATTAAAAAAATGACATATTTCAGCTATTTCGATTTCTACGGGTTGGGGACGACTTGCGAGGTCTACAGCTCACAGAGCCACTAGGTTACATGTCGGAGAGTTTAAAATTAATTCTCTTCTTTATTTATTATTTTACACGTGCAAAGAGAATGTTTTTTAGCTACAGCGCATAGCGGTTAGATTTTCAAATAGCAACAAGTAATAAAATCGGTCGCCTCAGCGATAGTGATGCAGTCTTGTTCGAGCGTGTTTGAGCGGCCGTACTGTGCACAACTCGTTTGTGTAGTTTGGTGTGGCTTGGCCATGAGCCATGACTCATTTATATTGATTATTGTAATAGATGTGAATTGGTTAACTGAATTATTATGATGACAGTCTACTTCTCCTAGACCGTAAGCCATGTTGAACACATAATTCAATACCTGTGTGGGACATAGGATTTGAATTATGTGATTGGAATTCGTAGTTCATCGTCATATTTTTATAACGCCCGCGTATGGTCTCTCTTTTACTGCTACAACTGACCCAACTGTGTATAGGTTTTTATCCTGACATATGTTAACCAAATGACTTATTCACGTCACCCGGGATGTAAGATGCCGATCCACTTTAGCCCCCCCTTTCTCGACCGTCCGCGACATATATAAAAATGTAGCAGTATAATTGAACAGAGACATAATTTACAGTAAATAAATAAATAAATTTAATTTTAACAATTTCATAAATTAATTGTTTTGCTGTCTTTTTAGAGTTCCGAAGTCCCGATTTTTTTTTATAAAATGGTAACTATCAGTGGCCCCCTAAAATATCTGAGTCGTCTGTTTAGCCCACCGACTGATAAAAATTGACCAACCTTGATCTTAGCTATCAATAGTTAAGTATGTTGATAAGTTTGTAAACTAATGATTAGTACAATACACTTAAAAGTATATTGTACAAAAATAAAATATTTATATTTAAAACACAAATATATCTGTGTATATACCTAGTTCTGTAAAAATCATATACAATATGTAAGAAAAACCCTGTCCGATCCTTGTAGGAGCAACTCAGACCGTCAATATGAACAACTTTTCCTATGGGATCAATGCTTGAAACTCCAAGAAAAAAAAACGACAATTTCATACTAATTGCCAGCTGGGCCAGTCGAACACTTTTGTATGAAAATGTCGATTTTTTTTGAGTTTCAAGCATTGGTTCCATAGGAAAAGTTGTTCATATTGATGGTCTGAGTTACACCTACAAGGATCGGACAGGGTTTTTGTTACATATGGTATAGGTAAGCTATCGTAAATTGTGTATTTTTTTTCATTGTCTAAGGGTTCTGTACCTAGAAAGGTAAAAACGGAACCTTACACTGCGCGTGGCCCGACACGCACTTAACCGGTTATTATTTTTAATATGGTAAGATTCTGGGCAAATAGAAAAGGGTAACGTAACGTAAGTATTTATTTTGGTCCTAAATTGCAAATATACTCTATACAAGTAACCGGTGCCGTGTATCAATAATAAAACAGACCTTAGTGCTACTCAAATCAATAGTCTTTTTGTACTCACCAACAAAAAATAAAATTATGTAGACACACATTGTATGGGGGATCATCAGTGCCATGGCGCAGGCGGCATTAAATCACAGATATTCAGACAGTAATGTGCTATGTAGACTTACTTCGTCGTTGAACCGTTGCGATAACGTCTCGAATTCTTTATTTTTAATTCGGTTGATATTATTATTAAACACCAAACAGGTCAAACAGTCATCATAACTCATAATACATTTAAATGGAACAAGTTAGCAATGATAAATTACATGAAAACTGTTATTTATCAAGAGTAGCATTATACACGTATAATCATTTTCAATCCAATAACATAAGTTTATGAATTGATGATTATCTGCAACGGTACAACAAAACTAAATGTAAAAAATTTAAATAAATCTGTATAAATGTGCCACCGAATCTGCAATATTTATTTCTACTCTCTATACATATTTACACATGGCAACACTGAGTACGTTATTTTCTTTATTTTTTTACATGTCAGACAAACAACGACCATGCCTAATTATATTATCTTTGCCCATGCTATTCAGGAAAATAAAGTTTCTATCTCATTATCACGGAATTATTATAAGTATTACACAGTTATATTCATTACATACTTATATTATTGTACTAGCTGATGCCCGCGACTTAGTTCGAGTGGACTTTTGACACCGGCGTATTAATATAAATACAAACGAATGTAGATTCATAATAAAATAATTGAAGCAGTGTTATAGGTTAAAAGTCAATATTATTTTTAATTTAATTTATTCATATTGTAAACTTAGTTTAAAAATGTTCATTATAAGTTATGTTGGGAGCTTGGGAGCTTTTCCTTCGGGAGCCAGTATGAAAAGACCTGAAGCGTTACTTACCCTGGAGAAAACCTCATTAAGTTGGCCATGCGAAAAACCAGTCCTTAAGTCGACGCCAGCAGCGGCTTTAAGCGTCTGACACTGCGACTTGTTTATTGTCATAGCAAAGCAAGTGGTCACAGGGAACTGTGTATGTTCAAAAGGAAAATTGTTGGGGATGAGTGGTAAACGCAGAATAATAATACAGTTTTACTGGCACCACTCATAGAGAGAATCTCAGCTTCAATTATATTTCGCTGCAAAGCATTGACTTTAAGACGGGTTCCGTTACACAGTTTTGGCAGAGTCAAATTACGCATCAGCATTATCGGCACTCTGACATCTTATTTTGTGAGTCCATTTGCTGCAAAAGAATTAAGAAACTCAACTGGATAATTGGTGGCGTCGTCCTGATCAATAACACTATCTAAGAAAGTATAAACTACTTCATCACCAATAATCTGCATCATAAGATTTTAATTAATCGCTGTGCATTGTTCATTTGTTTTGGTATCAATATGGCGCGTTCACATAACCAAGAATTTTCCTGGTGTGTCATGATCTGAAGGTCTGCAAATACTGAACTTATAAGTGCTTCGGAGGAGGAAACCATTTTGCCAAGTATTACGGAAAACTCATCTGACTATTCTTTTGTGGAAAGAGACATTTCCAACATTTAATAATATTCTTGAAAACTCTTGGGCATGTGAACTACCGCCAAGCTGGGCTCTCATATTAATTGTCAATCTGAGCTTTTGTATTTGAGGCCACAGATAAGACTGTTTTAATGAGGAGTTAATCTCATCTGCCCTAGAGCCCCGACTTATAACTGGAAGGGCTTGATGAAAATCTCCCGACAACAAAAATGTGACATTACCCATTGGCCTGTCATCTCGACGAATGTCTCGCAACGTTCTATCTACAGCATCCAGTACCTTCTTGTTGGCCATTGTGCATTCATCCCAAATAATTAGACAGCAAATGGAAGTTTTAACAAGTCTAGGCAAGTCGATATCAAAAATAATTTTTCAAAACTAAAAAAGACTTCACCTCCAAAATACACAACCGATTTTGATAAAATTTCCATGGTAACACCTGGAAAGTATTCACTTTCAAACAAAAAAGAGTTTTTTAAATCGGTCCAGGCGTCTTTGAATAATCGGTGAACATACGTAAAAAATAAATAAACTCCTCCTTTTTTGGAAGTCGGTTAATTAGGCCCAAACTGTTACCGCCTTCACCACGTGGCAGCTTATGTTATTATATTATGGAACTTTAACCTGACCTTAGATTTCCATATCAGATGATCATCGATTTTTGGTAAACAAATAAGTATTTATGCAAATAAATTTAACTTGGTTCTGCATCAGGTGTTCCAAATCTTCGATTTTTAGGGTATCCAAAGGATAAAAAGGGGACCATATTACTAAGACTCCGCTGTCCGTCTATCTGTCCGTCTGTCTGTCTAACACCAGGCTGTACCTATCTCATGAACCATGATAGCTAGACAGTTGAAATTTTTACAGATGATGTATTTCTGTTGCAGTTAATCAAAAACATACCTACTAAATACATAATAAATAAATATTTAAGGGGGGCTACCATATTACAAACTTGATTTTTCATAGATTATCGCACTAGACCGGTTTTATTAATTTAATACCTCAACAAAAAATGCTCATCTGGCTAAACAATTTTTGGTAACGCGTCATTTTTATACTTCTTTTAGTTAAGTTGGATCATTACAGTTCTGCATCATGTGTTCCATTTTCCAAATTAATTTTAGCCTATATGGTGCCCAGGATTAACAGCCATATAACAAAAAAAAGTTTCATTCGAATCTGTCCAGTACTTCCGAAAATTTGCGTGTACAAACAGACAGACATTTTTTTTTATTCTTACTTAATGACTAATGTCTCCATCGCCCCAATTTTTTTTGGAAACATATTCATAAAAATAAATAAATAAATATATAGGAACAAATAACACTGATTGAGCTAGCCCCAAAGTAAGTTCTAGACTTGTGTTATGGGATACTAACTCAACGATCCTATATTTTATAACATATACATATATAGATAAACATCCAAGACCCAGGACAATTTTAAAAAGACCATTTTCCAACTTGCCCTGACCGGGGTTCGAACCCGGGACCTCTGGGTGGCGGACTAGCATGGTGACCACTACGCTACGGAGGACACTACATACACATTATTTATTTTAGTTTATTGGTTCATGTCCACTTGAAAATTTACAAATAAAACCTTATAAAAGTAAACATAGTACATAGGTGCAACCTATATCTAAAGAAATTTTTTCCAGCAGATCCGCGAGAGGAAATGGTAAGAAAGAGGTATTTTTTTTTTATAAATAAATATATAGGGACAAATAACACTGATTAAACTAGCCCCAAAGTAAGTTCGAGACTTGTGTTATGGGATACTAACTCAACGATACTATATTTTATAACAAATACATATATAGATAAACATCCAAGACCCAAGACAATTTGAAAAAATTGGCGTGTACAATACAAAAATAAACAAATACTTATACCTACAAGAAACATAAATAAATTAATAAACATACCTACATAGACGTACGTGAAATTAACTTACATAAATATATACTGATAAATACAATTAATGAATACGTAAGATAATATTTTTAAATATGATTAGGATGATATATTATCTGTCTTATAGTAATCTTTTACTCGTTTCTTAAACGAGGTTATGGTTTTAGATTTACAAATTTTCAGTGGTAGGTGGTAGCTGATTCCATAGCCTAACTGCTTGCACGGAAAAGGAGTGGGTATGGGTAGCAGAGCTATGAATTGGGAAGGATTAATTTATGGCTAGACCGACAGTTTTACTGTTTTTTTATATGTATAGATATAGATTACATTTACTCTGTGACATTACATACATCAACTGTCTGGATCAGACAGAAATAGAGCTGAAATCGCATAGAGCTGAAAATAGGACGTATTCGTACCGTTTTGCAGCTTTATGCGAATTAATGTAAGGTTACCTTTCCGATTAATATGAAATAACTGGACTGGGTTATTGTGTAGGTCTGTAATATATGTAACTTGAAACCATAACAATACATTTTAATACAGTATTCTAGCGTAAAGCAACCGAGGGTCTCGCTGGACGGATGAGATATATTTTTGTCCTAATGGTTGAGGTACATTGGCTTTTGTTAATAAATTCGTGAGTTACATTGAACAGACAAAGCATAACCACTAGTGTTTAAGGTCTAGCTCGAGTGGCCCCCCTAGATCGAAGTACATTTGGGTAAAATGTCCATCCAGTAGGTAAATCCATTCAATCTCGCCGCGAGACGCCAGGCGTTATCGAAAAATATGGTTTGCAGTCACGACAGTCACGACTCCATTAGTGGCCTATTAGGGTAATAGGCGATGGAAATTAGTTCGGGGGGCTGAGCCCCAATATGAATGTGGTCTGAGTCAGAAAAGTATTTTTCTATTTCTATATGGACGTTTATCTATATATGTATTTGTTATAAAATATAGTATCGTTGAGTTAGTATCCCGTAACACAAGTCTCGAACTTACTTTGGGACTAGCTCAATCTGTGTGATTTGTCCGTGCACCTCTATATTTATTTATATTATTTATTTAGTCCGTAAGTTAGAGATACAAAAAAAAAAAACATTTTTTTGGTTTATCAAATCCGTAGATACAGCGCCCCAAAGTTCCGGATTGCAAATACCTGAGATCAACAGGCAAAATCTACATACTTACTTATTATAAGCCGCCGGGGTGAAAATAGAGAGGTCTTTAAGAATCCCCGACTTTTCCACACAAACGTAGTCTACGTTTTATTTTGAAATGACATATCAGATTTCGGTAAAAATTTGTAATTTAAAAAAAATTGCAATTATTAAGCGTTATGATTGGTTTCCAACGGTTAAATTATGAACTGGAAAGAAAATATAAGGCTGTAGAAATTTTCCGTACCGATGGTCAAATATGATATGATACACTATTTTTTCATTTAAGTTCATATTTTAAGTGTGAAAACTAGTAAATGCTTAAATATATGCAATTTCTTTGAAATTACATAAATTCGCCCATATCTGACATGTCGTTTCAAAATATAACGTAGACACGTTTGTATGGGAAAGTCTGATATTGTTTAGGGTATCTAAGGGGACTCTTAAGTTTGCCGCTTCTCGAACCATAGGAAAAAAATAACTGATTGTTTATCCCGAATAAAGATTTTCTTACTTATTTGTATGCGGGCGTAAACGCGATTTTGTGGTAAATTTGCATAACATGGGTTTAAAATTGCTATGCATAGATAGAATGCTTAACTAAAATTACAAGTAACCATGCCACCTTGTCACGTAAGAATTTTAAACATGTTTTTAAAAAAGAAGCGTAGGTGAGGTCGAAGTTGAAAGAAAGGCGAAGAAGTAAGGACGACATTTCAATCTACACAAGTAGATACGAGTAGGTCGAAAACTAAGTACCTTTATTTATTTTCATTGGTTTGTGAGGAAAAATATCAATGATATATTTGGAATATGTATATATTAGGAGTATATACCCAGATGTATAAAAGTGGAGTGCCATATTGACATACAAACAGACATTGCCATACAAATTGCCCGGGTGGCTGGACACTTTTGTATGGACATGTCGAATATTTTTGTTGTTTTCTGACTGTTATTTTAATTTCATTATACTATAGTGATCTAGAATAGCCCGTGGTTCGATTTATTACGGGAATGTCCCTTCTACTTTGTATATCTAATCTCCTCTACATTTACCTTAGAAAAGAACCTCTTCCATGCTGGTTTGATAGAAAAGAAGAAACTTAGAACGTACCAGGTGCTTCACTTCCCGAGTAGATCGTAAAATCCGATCGAGAAAGTGGGTGAAAAGGTGACTAGCAACCTATTACTATATTAAGGGGCTACATGAATTTTTCGGGGTCCAGTGCTGCCCCCATTTGAAATAAATCATTTGAAAAGAAACGGAGATATAATTTAAAATTTGGTCTTGATCAGACCCTGGATAACCCTTCAAACTATTTTATAAACTACTGTTTACATTTTAAAGTGAGAACGTGAAGTTTTTCTACGCACATACGCCAAAAGTGGCCGTTTTTCGCAATTGTGCATAGAAAAGCTACACGTTCTCACTTTAAACTGTAAACAGTAGTTAATAAAATAGTTTGAAGGGTTATCCAGGGTCTGATCAAGACCAAATTTTAAATGATATCTCCGTTTCTTTTCAAATGATTTATTTCAAATGGGGGCAGCACTGGACCCCGAAAAATTCATGTAGCCCCTTAATTGCTTTTCCATCTTCTCGCCTGCCATCTCACGCTGTGATTTTAAGAGTTCCGTACCCAAAGGGTAAAAACGCGAGCCTATTACTAAGACTCCGCTTTCCGTTCGTCTGTTAGTCTGTCCATCTGTCTGTCACCAGGCCATCTCATGAACTGTGATTGCTAGTCAGTTGAAATTTTTAAAGGTGACGTATTTCTGTTAAAAACAGAATGAAATAAATATAAAAGGGGGTCCCATACAAAAAACGTGATTTTTTGTCGTTTTTTGCTCTATATTAATAACGGCAATAGGTAGATGCTTCAAATATTCACAGAATATTTAGTTGTACATATATTCACTTTAAAAATATTAAATTAAATTAAACTTAAACAAATATTTAAAGAGGGGCAACCATACAACAAATGTGATTTTTTATAGACAACTAGCTTTAATCCGCGGCTTCTTCGGAAATTGACCATTTCTTGTATACCTAGTTCAATTTATTATTTATATAATTAAATTAACCTGCCAAGGCTGGATGCGAAAGGCGGAGGACTGGGTGTGGTGGCGAGTCTTGGGAATGGCAAATGTTTACCAGTGGATCAGGCTGTTGATGAAGATGATTATGATCGATTTTAAAGTGCATCTAAACTTGGCATTGGATTGGATTTCAACCCTTTTTTAGGCGAACAATTAGCCGATAGGAACTTGGCCCTCTTTTTAACAGGTATGTTTTTGTGGGATTAGGTATATGTCATCTGGGTTTATTAGGTATATGTCATTGATATTTTTCCTTACAAACCAATAAAAATGAATAAAGGTAGTTTTCGGCCTACTTATATCTACTTGTGTAGATTGAAGTGTCGTCCTTACTTTTTCGACTTTCTTCGAATTTCGACCTCACCTGCTTCATTTTTAAAAACATGTTTAAAGGTCTTACATGACAAGCTGGCATGGTTACTTGTTGTATAATTTAATTAATTATGTGATTTATGATTCATTAAAAAAATATTTGTAATTTGTAAAGTTATCTATATATATAAAAGCGAAAATCATTTACTCACTCATCACGAAATCTCGAAAACTACTTAGCCAACGAAGATGAAATTTGGCAAGAAGGTAGATTGTGATTAGGAGACGTCCGCTAAGAAAGGATTTTTGGAAACTCCATCCCTAAAGCGGTGAAATAGGGGTTGCCAGTTAGTATGAAACTTCATAATTTATAAAGTGAAACATATGAAATTTTTAGTTTATTTTAGTAGTTAGTAGAAAATAATAATGCAATTATTAGATTTTGAATATTACATCCCTATAGGGGTGGAATAGGGGTTGCAAGTTTGTTTGAAACTTCGTCATTTTTAAACCGAGACACATGACATGTTTGAATTAGTGTTTAGTAAAAACGGAAACGGGAGCCGGAGCGGGAGCGGGAGCGACTTCTACGCGGACGAACGGGTTAAAGATTTATAAAGTGTAAGTATATTTCAATAAAAAGACATGTCAAGTACCTAACCAAATTGACTATACCTAGCCCGTGGTTCGTTTTATTACGAGTATGTTCCTTCCATGCTGTATACGAGAATGTATAACAGTTTGTAGTTGCCAGGCATTGCCAGAAATCTGAAATTAGGAAGCAGATACCATGCCAAGTTGGCATGAAAACAGACAGACTGGCTTATGTCTAGCTAGGTCTATTATGCGTGTGATGACGTCAACTTCACACGCACTTCAGTTTATATCCTATATATAGGTACCTAGTTTTCTATTTTTATTCTCTTTAGGTACAGTTATTGGTAGGGTTCCGTACCCAAAGTGTAAAAACGGGACCCTATTCCTACCCTAAGACTCCACATGCCCGTCCGTCTGTCTGTCTGTCACCAGGCTTTATCTTATGAACTGTGATAGCTAGACAGTTGAAATTTTCACAGATGATGTACTGTTGCAGCTATGACTAAAAACAGAATAAAATAAATATAAAAGGGGGACCCATACAAAAAACGTGATTTTTTGTCGTTTTTTGCTTAATTAATAACGGCAAAAGGAAGACTACAGAATATTAAGTTGTATATTCACTTTAAAAACAAATAAATAAAAAAAAGAAATGTGGTGTCGTGGGACACCAGGTAGGAACGAAGTTCCTTCGGCTAATGTAGAATCGACAGAACTACTCGCTTGTGTATACGACTGTCGCGCCTGCGCACGTCTCATTTAACGAGGTCATCCTTACGGTTTTACTATCACATTTTTTTCAGTTCGGTCGCGCAGCAAAATCCCTATCTCCTCCAAGCCTGCCGTAAGGAACTTCGTTCCAATAAAATAAATATTTAAGGACGGCTGCCA
Organism: Acrobasis suavella; assembly: GCA_943193695.1. Taxonomy (NCBI): domain Eukaryota; kingdom Metazoa; phylum Arthropoda; class Insecta; order Lepidoptera; family Pyralidae; genus Acrobasis; species Acrobasis suavella. The sequence goes on from OW971940.1 coordinate 3,556,900, forward strand.
TACAACGAATGTGATTTTTTATAGATACGGAACCCTTCGTGCGCGAGTCTGACTCGCTCTTGGCCGGTTACTTTTCGTTGTACCCACAATCGATACATTACATCTTCAAATTAAATCAACTTACCCCCACTCCCCATTCACGGTACCTTTACCTGCTCCCCCGTGATCAATGGCTGGCGACGCTCTTTTTTTTATTTATTTAAATGAGATACACATAACATAAAAAATTGTCACCAAAGTAATACATTATATACATTTATGTTTAAATAGCAGCAGGGCAACAACTCAGAACTTGTGCATAAAGTATGTTTAAGTATTAAACAGATGAGAACTAAGTTTTTAAAAAAATATGTAGGTAAGTACATTGCTGCCAAAGTCTTAAAAGTAGTAAGTACATATATAGTTTAGAAATGGAGAAGACGATAGCAGACCTCTCCATAAACACTACCAAGAAAGTCACTGAGTGCAATTTAACACAGTGACACTAACAGTAGCACAGTACAACTAAAAATAAACAAACTGACAGATATCTAAAATTTGACTAATTTTGTTTTTGAAAGAGTACAAAGTGACTTCAAGAATATCAATGGATTTGTGGTTAAGAACAAGCATCATTATGCTCTACACATGCGAACCAGGGGATTATAGTATGAAGTGTTACTTATATAGACCTCGAGAGCAAACAACATATGCTGTTGCCAGCATCATGTCAGCATTTAGCAAATCAGATAATGGCTGACATGACCTTGATGTGTAATTAGAGTGTTTTGCTTCTGAATTCCGTTATTGATGTTCATGGCCTAGTGTCTCGTAGTCGTTACTCGTTAGGGCCATTGTGGCAATGGGCCAATATTCGCAGACGTCGCGTCAACGTAGATTCTACGTCACTGGTTAGGCGCCACCAAAGAACTTGTTGCATAACAAGACTGGCAATACGTGAGAATCTTCAAAAAATATAAAAAAAATTATAATAATAAAAAATATAATTATTTTACCACTATAATATTATCAATGAATTGTAGTGGTAAAATAATTAAACCATATAAATAAATAAAAATGATATTTTGGAACAAAAAGTACAGTTCTTACAACCAAACATACAATATGTAACAAAAACCCTGCAATAACAAATGATGTGTGGTCACGCAGTGGTTTGATGTCGGTGTCCATTAGGTAGCGTTGTGGTTGGGAGCGGTGATGGAAACACGAGAGCCGTTGATTGTATTTATTCCATCTTCTTAAACCTACTCCTTACATGGTGTCGACTCTAACTCTATTGACTAGGTACATCTAAAGCTTATATACTATAATGAGTCTGTTATCTTAAGGATTCCAACGTTTACCGGAAGGTGCAACTAGCACGTAATACATATTTTTGCATATCATCACGTTACCACAACCCTGCCCGATCCTTGTAGGAGCAACTCAGATCATCAATATTGTCACGAGAGTGGGTTGGGGATAGGAAGGGAAACAACAATCCTATTGAATGGTGCCTTTATTTACAACTCAAGCAGTACTCACAATTGACAGCGTCAGTCCTCTTTGCACTCCAACTGTCACTTCACTGTCAGGCCCGCGGAAACGTCACAGCACTGACACGCACGCGGAAACGTCTCTGCACTGTCACACGCACGGAAACGTCACTGCACTGTCACACGCGCGTAAACGTCACGTCGTCAACAACTCACTTAACTCACTACTTCACTTTACTCACTGTTTCACTTTACTCACTACTATTCTTTTCTTCTTCTTTTCTCTATTCTTCTTTTTTCTTCGGATTTCATTTTCCAACTAAACTGCCTTAGGCGGCGCCTTGTTTCGCTTATATACCCCCCGAATTCGAACAAAATTAATTTTATGTTTTATGAATGATAGAAAAGTAGAAGTACTAGTTATTTCGTCGTTAAATTGTATCTATGTTCGCTAAGGTAAACTGGATAAATAACAAGGATAAACCCTTATCGCCGTTGTCATGCTCAAGGGGCAGATATACATTAGGGTGGAGCGCTCAATGTATGAAAAAAAAATTCTTTCGGATTTCCGCTTTTGCGGGGTTGTTAAAAGTTGCCAATATACTTAAGCATTATGTGTGTAAAATATTTTCTGAAACAAACAATTAGAAGTACTGCCCCCAGTCACTCAGTTTTTCAAAAAATACAAATATCTTATCTCAGTTTTTCAAAAAACTACAAATATTTTAAACTTTTCATAGTGCTATTATAATGGAAACTTATTAATTTACCTTCACTTTTTTATGTTAAATCAGTAGTAAATATACACATTAATCAATAAAAATAGCAAAAGATACATTTGATTGCGACTGGCTTCTAAAACATTTTGTAAAAATAAGAAGAGTTCGACTGACTTTCAAGATTATATCAGTATTTCATTTGATGGAAGAAAGGATAAGACATTAGTTCAAGAAGGCGACAGAATCATAGTTGAAGAACACATAACAGTTTGGAAAGAACTGGGTTCCAAATACTTGGGTCACATCGCCTTAAAGTATGGGAATACTAAAACAATAGTCAGTAAGTTGTTTTCATTTTTTGTGGAAAACAATATTAGTTTAACAAAGGTAGTGACTATTCGTTGCGACGCAAACACTGGTACTAAAGCTGGAATCATAAAACTACTTGAAAGCAAGCTTCAACATCCACTACAAGGTATGCCAACTCCATGCAAACGGATTGACTTTAAGACATCTTTTTGAACATTTAGATGGTCCTACCACGGGCCCAAAAAGTTTTAGTGGTCCGATAAAAAAGACATGTAACAGTCAAAACATTCTGTGCCATTTCATGTTGTTTGCCAGACATAACAAAGACCCGTGACGATCTTAGCACGAACCAATTATATCTTTTAGAAATTTGACAAGCAATCAATAAGGCCAGTGTCATGAAAGTTTGGCCAAACGTAAACTTGGCAAAAGATGTCACTCAAAGTGGCTTTGACAGTAGGTATTCTGAGGCTCTACGTTTCGACCAAAAACCCAACTGAAAATCTTGAATATTGATAGAGTTTGTGATAAAAGTTTAGGCTCCTATGTGGTTCCGTATCAAAACTCAGCCGCGTTGCATTTGATACTTGCCAGGTAGTCTCAAAAAGGTGATAGATCCTGTAATATAGCGGAACGGTTATTTGGGCCACTGAAAATATATAAATTTCCGTGTTAGCGGACGATTGAAAACACATTAAAGAAATTTGCTCTTCGAAGAATTTTATGATACATGATCGTTCTTCTGGATTTACTCCTTTGCGTGTGTTAAAATTACCACAGTTTAATTTTTAAGTACAAGATTATACTGATCTTATATATTGGGAAATTCCTCTTACTGAACCACCTCCTATCAAAATGATTCCCAACAAAGTGATTTTAGAAGCCTTGGCAGATCAGCAAAAAGTAGATTCTGAAAATTTAACACGTTTCCGCGAGATCCCAAGTCACACTCAAGCAACTGAAAGATGCATAAAATTAGTTTCAGAATCTTGTTCAGCAGTCTGTTGACCGTTAAGAAGAGAAGAATGGATCAGGAATAAGTTGGAGTCGTGTCGTATTATGCCCTCGTTCAATACAAAAAAAGAGTACAAAAATAAATAATTTTTGTCACTTCCATGTAGTAAACCTAATTCTTATAATTATTACTTTTTTGTTAATTTTAGTTTCTTAACATGTTGTTTAATAGTATACTATACTATTTTAAATAAAACATATTTCGTGATATATTTATTTTATTTTCTATTGACCTAGTTTTTTCGTTTGTTTTGAAAAATTCAATGTTCTTGGGGCAGTACTTCCACTAATTTAATTTAATTGTCCCCATGATAAGTTTTAAACCTGATAACAAGATGCAACTTTTCCGCTATCCGCCATTACAAAAAACTAAAAAAATGAAAAACGCTCCACCCTAATATACATCCCATAATTTTTTTATCTGTTTATATTGACAAAACAACCGAAAGATATTATCAGCACCAAATCAACGTGCTGTGATAAAGGTAATGCCGATCGGTCTCGCATGATGAAGAAACCTTAGGTTTGTAAACGATCCAGGTTGCTTCTTCGTAGCTCTTTAGGCTAGGTAGGGACCAATACTGGACTGTTTTTTTTTTTCGACGTAATCTTCCCAGCAGTGGTCGTTCCGAAACACTAGTAATTTTTAGCTTTTGCACTAGAATCATATTTAAAAATAACTGGCCAAGTGCGAGTCGGACTCGCGCAAGCTGGGTTCCGTACCATGATCTATAAAAAAATCAAGTTTGTTGTAAGGGAGCCCCACTTAAATAGCTATTTTATTCTGTTTCTATTATTTGTTGTTATAGCGGCAAGGCAACAGAAATACATCACCTTGAAAATTTCAACTGTCTAGCTATCACGGTTCATGAGATACAGCTTGGGGACAGACAGATAGACGGATGGACGGACGGATAGCGCGGAGTCTTAGTAATAGGGTCCCTCGAAAAATGACCTTCAATAAAAGACAAATTAAACCTACACAAAAGATTTTTTTTGACTTTGGCTTTAAATTATTTTTCTTTTTGCAGGCTCGTCTGGACTGGTCCAAGCCCCTGCTTGGTCAGCTGGACGCCATCGCGTCCCACTACGACCAGTGGGTAAACAGCCCCGTGTTCCGGAAGTGTAGACTCTTCCAAAGCTCCCTCCTCGAGAGCATGACCTTCACGCCCTGGTTCCTGGTGCCCATGTTTTGGATACCCATAATTTTGTATCTCGGCATTTCGCAGTTTGGACACTATGTTGCTTGTGGAGGTAAATATTTATTTTCTACTCCTATACTGTTTATCTGTCTTTTAAATGATCCCGAACACTTAAACACGCTGACTTTTCATTGGTTTTGGAAAAAAAGAATGTCATTTAGTAAATAAATTCCTCTATCCATTAACGTAATCCAAATTTGTGTATGACATAAGATAAAAAAGTTACGATTATGATTTTCGATCGAGACCACGTAGTTACTTGCTAATAAGGTCTTACTAACGATCCTTATGAAGTGGCTTTCGGCTCCAAAACCAATGAAAATTCACAGTGTATAAGAACATTGATAATATGATTGCAGAAAAGTCTATTCCTTATAATAGCACATGTGTCGTAATTTTAGCCAAAGAGATACGCTTGGCCATAAACCTAGTTTGTTTTTCTCAAAGATTTAGAAAATACAAGTAGTGGTTTTTCTTTAGATCTATGCGCCTAACTGCCTATGTAGATTACACTTAGGTTGTGGTTAAACTTGTGATGAAGCTTGAAAGTCTGCACCGTTACTCCATAAAATAACACGATAGTCGTTCGATAGTGTATGTATAGTGATGTCGAAAAATTTATAGTTTACAAATCGATAGTTTCAATCGAAAAATGCCCAACTATCGATAGGCGTCTCGATAGTAATGCCACAGATGACTAATAAGTTACTACGTAAGTAATGCGTTTCATAAGCTATCGATAGTTTATGTACTATCAATAGTATCGCTCGTCGTCAGGATCGATACTATCGATCAGAGGCGGCGTAAGGCGTGGGCGGTGTGGGCCACCGCCCATGGCCTCGCGGTGCAAAGGTCCTCGCGCCTCACAGCCGATAATTAAAGTTGAAAAAGTATGGAAAATCCAAAAGTACACGCACGCCACAAGGGTTTTCTTATTTCCACTCTTTGGCGCACGAAATGAATGAGAAAGCAGCTTTGGCAGTTTTATCTATTGAAGTAGATAAAGCATATAAGTTACGAACCAAATCAGTAAAATCGAAAGAAGAAAATTTTTGTTTGTTTATTTTTTTTTCTTAAATTTTTGTTTAATGTTCCAAAGAAGTATAGTAAAAATTTAGGTTTGTTTAATAATTTTATGTTTTCTTCTACTTGCACCATCAGAGGGCCTCGCGAAAAGTACCTTGCCCACATAAAGTTTAGGTCTTGCACCGCCACTGCTATCGATAGACTATCGATATTATCTGTTTTATTTAAAATACCGATATCGAATCGTGTCTCTCGATAGTCCACTATCGATATAATGGGCTATCTACACACACACGACACTATTCGATATTATTGTCCTGTTTCTATGTCAAACCAAATTAGACAGTATTATAATTTTGTAATGCCTATGTTACTTGATACTGTACCGCGGACACGTAGCTACGTACGTCTGTCGCACCGCATTTGGAGTAAACGTCCTGACATCGTTGTGGGCCCCTAAAACATTCGAGAAAAATTAAGTGCTAGTACGACTTGCGCACGAAGGGTTCTGTACTATTATCTATAAAAAGTCACGTTTGTTGTATGGGTACCTCTTAAATATTTATTTTATTTTAATTTATTTTTAACATGAATATACAACTAAATATTCTGTGAATATTTCAAGCGTATACCTGTTGCCGTTATTAATAACCAGCAATAAAAAAAACTGCAAACAAGTAATTAAGTACCTATTACAAAAACTAAAAACCCGACTGCCTTTTTTTTGTTTTTTCTTTTTGGTATTTTTTATTTTGGTATACCCAGTGTCACTCTCACAGTAAATACGAATCTATTGACACCTCTCAAGCTAAAATCCATCGAGCCGTTTAGGCTGCAGAGCGTGCCAAACAATTGTACATACATACAAACATACATACATACTCTCGAAAAACATAACCCTCCAGGCGCAGTCGGGTAAAAATCACTTCTGTTGTATGGGAGCCCCCTTAAATATTAATTTTATTTGTATAATTTTCGTATTTATTGTTATAGCGCCAACAGATAGATACATAGTCTGTGATTTAACTGTCAAGCTCTTGCCGTTCATACATATATACATACAGCCTAGTGACAGACAAACTTAGTAATCATCGGAATCTTAGTAATAGGGTCCCGTTTTTACCCTTTGGGTACGGAACCCTAAAAATTAAACACATTCAATGTTCTGTAGGTTAAGTATCAAATAAATTTAGTTGAGTTCGCTACTCGTGAACCCACCAGCTTGCCTTATCCATTGGTGGTAGATACATGACTATGCCAAATCCCCGTAGACTTGAACACTAGTACTAATTAAGGAGCAATATTTATGGGTTCAAAGAGGTTCTACCTATACGTGACGTGTAAGTACGAGTTATTTTTTAACCGACTTCCAAAAAGGAGAAGTTTAACATTTCGTCGCGATCTTTTATGTTTTTTTTTTAATGTATGTTCACCGATTATTCGAAGACGCCTGGACTGATTTAGAAAATTCTTTTTTGTTTGAAAGGGTATACGAGTACTTGTCAGATGGTCCCATAGAGAGAGATTTTTTATTTCAAAAAGTGTCGTAGGTGAAGTCCGTTTTTAGTTTTGAAAATTATTATTTATGGGTTCAAATTCAAAGCATGTTCAAAGAGGTTGTACGGTACAACCTCTTTGAGCTTGCTCTGAACCCATAAATAATTATATTAATAATAGCAGCCATCTCACTTTTTAAATAAAAAGGTACTAAAAGGCCTCTTCATGTTGGCTTTGGCCCCATGAACGCCTCAAAGGACCGGGTCCCCATGGACCCGTGGCTGAAAAGCGTACCAACATTAATAACCCAGTTAACCGCTCCACTAACATCCCATCCACATAGCCCAAACCAAGTAAATCCCTCCCTGGTATGTCCGTATGGATTGAGGGGCCATTTTTCGTATCTTAACGGAATCACTATATTTATATAGTAGTACACTTAAAAATATTGTAGGCGCGATCTTCGATTTTGTAGTATATTAATTGAAAAGTTATATGAACATAAAGGTGGCTCCTCAGTCTAAATGTTTGAACTGAGGAGCCATGTCGTATCTGGAAACATCATAGTTGAATATTTTTCATTATTTGGTATGATATTGTAGCATTTGAGAGCCACTTGAAAATGAAATTTCAGTTAGATTGTAGGTATTTTTGAAAAGTTACCATTCATTACGTGTGGCTCCTCAGACCATACATACTAGGCCTCGTCATTCTTAAAGAAGCAGTAGGTCAGTTAAAACCAGATTTCTTCATCATTTAGTAGTAAGTACATAAGAATTGTAGTACAATAGTAGGTTACTCAAAATGAGTGGTTTGGAAGATATGTTATAATGTAACTAGCTCCTCAATTAAAATATTTAACGAAATCGGTTTGCGTCTAATCAACTTATTCTTGCGATGAAATTTGAAACAAAAAACGTTTCCAATTAGTATAAAATTATACTATATATACGTACAAGCCAGCCGAAAAAAAAGTATATATTTACGGAGTTATTGGCTATTCGGTTATTTCCAAATAATTTTTCTTGAAGGGTGTCCATGAATTGTTACATAACATATATTTTCATTTCTTAGCTCTTAAAAACACACACCAAATCTATTCTTTTTTTTATATTTGACGGTAATTGAAAATAATGTCGTTACTTACTTACCCTCGATAACATTTACGTCATTCATTGGTGATCGAGCTCGCTTGTTTACGAACGCGAAAATAAACAGATTGAAGTTACAGTTCCGAAATATCCTGGATTATTATAATTTACGTTATCGTGAATTTGTGAAGATTTCATTTGCTACTGCGTTAGTGCATAGTAAGTGACTTAATCAGTTTGATTTCCAGTTTGGCAATGTAAGTACCTATATTTGTATCGATTTATTATTAGTTAACTTTATCAAGAAAGGTTTATGTTGGGATTGATTGTTAGATATTTTGTGTATATATCTTGTATTTATTTTATTGTTAACTGTTGTATTTGACATTTTATTACTTTAACATGTACTTTGTCTTAATAACTTATTAATTACTAAAAAAAGTTCTGAATGTACCTACTTAGATCAAAATAATAATATAAATTTTGCACACCTTACAGAGGCAAAATGTACGGACACATCTATATATCACCGTCATGTTACGTATACCTATATTATAACCGACTTTAAAAAGGAGGTTTTCAATTCAACCCGTACGTGTGTAATATTTCCAGGACTGCCCAGTTTTCGTATATGTTAGTCTATATTAGCTTCTAAACAAGTGTGTCAAATTACAAATCTGTATGTATGTATATTTGTCCTCGCATATCTCCGGAACTACAAGTTCGATTTAAATAATTATTTTTTTGTTGAACTAGGTATTGTTCAACTTCCCCCCCAATGGGTTCCCGGTTTGTCGTACCGGGGGGGCTCAGTACCCGTGGTAGCCTCGAGCCACGGGGAAGCTAAGAGGAACCCGCGAGGGGGCGCTCCTGCTGTCGTCAACCAGCAGTGAGCGCCCACATTGGGGCGGTGGGGGAGTGGGAAGATCTCCCCCCACCCGGGGAGGGGCGCTCCCGCGGGCTCGGCTTCGGCCTTGAGCCTGTAGGGATGCGCCCAATGGGGCGGCGGGGGAGTGGGAAGTTCTCCCCCCACCCAGGGTGGGGCCGCCGGGAGGGGAATGTTTCATTGTCCTCCCGGCGTTTCAGGCGGGGCCACACCGCCGTGGCTGTGGAGATCGGTCGCGGAGGAGGAGGAGTCCGACACTCCCTATCCTCCGTGACCGAGCGGTGCCGCACCGCGTTTGCGGCGAGAGGTCATCTTCTCTGCCGCTGGGAGCCGGTTTATCTGGCTCCCATGGGTCCACAGGCGGTGGACTGCGTGGGAGTTTGCCGCCTCTCAATTGGGCCGAGGAGGTATGGCGCGTCCGTGAGTTCCGGACGCGCCGACTTGGTGAGTGGGGGGGCGCTGTGACGCCCCCGAGGAGGGGCCGCTTTGGCGGCCAGCCGCGCCGGGGTTCGCGGATGTATTTCCGTTCCCGTGTCCCCGGCAAAAGCGGTTGAGATGGAACTCCGGAGGTTTTTTAGTGGGTAGGCACGTCGATCTGGCGTGGAGTCCCACATAACCCAACAGCCTCCCCCGCAGGCTGACGGGTATCCGTAACAGGGATCTTTCCTCCGTAAAAAAAAAGGTATTGTTCAACTTAGGGAAGACTTCAAGTTTCATCAAAATTGGTTTAGTAGTTTTTAAGATAGGGAATGTTAGGTTTAATGAAGTCGGTTTTTTTTTGTTAAAAAATTGAACTTGTTGCTAAATAAATAAAGAATTGGGTAATGTTAGAAATATTATTGTTTCAGAACAATTATGCCGAGAGGTCGCAAACCAATTGTAGATCTCGAAGATCAAAAACAAGTTTTTACTAAATATGCTGAAATACTACAAAATCCTCACATCAAAAGTAGTGACCCAATATTTTTAACAATTTCTAAAGAACTTAATTTTAAAATGTCCACTTTAGCCTTGTTTATATCATTAAGGCGCAACCATCTTATTATCCAAAACGACGATTCACTTTTTAAGAAAGAAACAAATCTTGAAAGCGCGACTATTAAAAGTACTAGTAGTAGCCGTTGCAGTAGCAGCTGTCGAATAAATACATCATTTGAATGTAATGATTCTGATTTAGAAAAAAAGAAAAAAAAAGAAACTAAAACATTTCATATCAAATGGACTTGTATGATTGGAAAAAAATTCAGCCTAGAAACGAACAGGCACTTACACTTATAAAAAATACAGAACAATGGCAAAGTTTAAATGGGCAAATTTGTTAAAGGAAAACATTTATAAATATACAAAGCTACCGTGCACTTGGACTTTAAAGCGAGAAAAAGTTGTGAAAAATGCGATTTTTGTGAAAGGAAATTGTTCCCAATGTAAGGCATGTGTTCAGATAACAAGTTATGAAACTACGAGTAAAATTCACACAATTTTGTGCAAAATTACCGATATAGATAGAACATTCATACACGACCCAAAAAAGAAATGTAAATTGACGCTGTATAGAAGACAACAATTAGCAAAAGAATTAAAGTATAAACCTGCATTAGTCGTTCATAACGAGTTAGCGTCAAATATTATAGGTGATAAAGTTGATGATAATGAGATTATAGGGCTGCCAGTATTACCTTCTCTTCCTGCTTTACGACAGATAAAATCTGAGGTCCGAAAACGAGAGCGGCTTGATCCTAATCCAATTATTTCTTTACTGGCTATGGCAAAAAGTACACATAAAAATGTAATCCGCTCTCTTAGTTTACACCCTGACTTTTTGGTTTATTATTGGAGCGATGAACAGATTATAATTATTATAATCAATATCTACAAAAATTTGAAAGAGTTACTCTTACCATCGATGCTACTGGCTCATTTTTTGCAGCTTTGCGCCTCCCCGACGGGACAAAGATGACCAAAAAACTATTTTTGTATGCAGGTCTTGTAACAGGAAATCTTAAATTAAAATCTGTGCCCCTGTTACAAATGGTGACCGATGCACACGGTAAACAATCTATAATAAATTGGCTAAATATATGGAAAAATTTAATTCATAAATCACCTGACGTAAATTTTTTTGATGATTCTTCTGCATTGTTAGCAGCGAGCATTGAAGCGTTTACAGTGTTCAAGAGTACAAAAGAATATGTACAAAATGTATTTTCACTTTTAGAAGGACAAACTTCAGTCGGCCCCTCTACTTTTATCAGACTGGACACTAGTCATTTTACAAAAACTTTGCACAACTTAAAATGCTTTAATGATCTAGAGCCACGCATCAAATATTTTTATATTCGCTGTATTATTTTTTAAAAGAGTGTGAAGATTTTAGAACCGCAAAGGAAGTAATTTTGGATATAATTAAGGTTTGTCTTTGTCAATACGACGATAATTTGACTAATATAAATTCCACTTGTCAAGACGCCTTAAACAGACTTGTGTTGCGATTGGAAAATATCATCTTGGATCAAACGGTGGAACTCAGCTGTGTAGATGACGATAAAGTAACAGACAAAGGTGAAGAATATCATACTGAGGACATAAATTTTTTTATTTGGTTGGATGATAACGTAGCTGAGTTGCAAAAACAATCAATTGAAATAAAAGAAACAAATAAAAATTCATATTTTTATCCACCGTTTATGTCTGAATTCAGAAGAATCCTTAGAAAACTTCCATTATGGTCAAATCTGCTGTGTCCATTTTTCAAAATTGATAACACGGCTCCATCATCGTCGGGAATTGAGAGCTATTTTAAAACTTTAAAGCAATTGCTATTCAAAACAAAATTACAGAAGTATCGAATTGATGAATTTGTGAAAATACATTCTAATTACTTGAATACGGAAATTGCACTTGCTACTGGTGATCTTGTAAGTGACATACAGAATAAAGACACTAAACGTTCCCGAAAAAGGAAGGTTTCATCGTCAAAATCTAAAAACGCAAGCAAAGTAACAAGAAAAGTATCAACGTCTGTGAGTTCAAAGATAAATCTGCCATTTGCCGCTGAATCAATATTTTCTGACAGTCCTTACTTTGTCGAAAATTGGAGGGGTGAAGCCAACACTAATGTAACAAAAGTCAAAGAAAAATAAAATTTGTAAAAAATGGCAATCTTTGTGAAAAAAATATCGGCGAAAGTTCTACTCTTGTAGATTTGAACAACACCTGTTGCTTTGATTCAGTCATGCATTTTTTTAAGTATGGTATATAATCAGAGTAAACGTTTTCAAGAGCTATTAAATCCTTATTCTAATGATTTAATTCCTCAATATATTAAACTTCTATCAGATCCTGTTGCTGATGACTGTGACATATACAGGTTGAGATCCGAAATTGGCATGATGTACTTTGATATAAAAGAAAGCCATTGTGATTTACGTGTAATGTGTCCTTTATTTTTGAACATGTAGCTTTTCAGTATTGTTAAAGTGCAATTTTCAGCAAGATGTGCACTAATAATTTATGCCAATTTACCCTAATACAGAGAAAGACCGCATTTTTACCTTTAAACCTAAATATTATTTCTGTTTTCGGAATTCAAAGTTTACAGGATGCTATTTGTATCGCAGAAGAAAAAAATGTTTGTAAATCTTGTAATAATCAAATAGTGTGTAAATATAATTTATCAAACATAGTTTCATTTGAACTAAATATTAGTATGAAATTTAGAGTAAACGAAGTACCAGAATCTATAATGATTTCAAGGAGAACATATAAGTTGATAGGCGTTATAGAATTTATCCCTGCCATTGACCACGCTGGAATAGGCCACTATAAATGTCACTATCCAATCAATGATGAAATTTATTGTTACGATGACTATGATAACCTTTGTAGAATTCTTAAAAGCACCAACCAGCCAATATTAATTCATTCTTTAACTTACCTCGAAATTGACTATTAAATACTACAATGCAGATACAATAAGAGAACAATCTATGTTTAGAAAAATTTTGATTTGTTATATAAAAAATTAGGTATAATTAGAAAAGTACTAGTTATCCTGGTTTCATTCCCATAACATGGCCACCCTTAATAGCAGATTCTTAAGGAATATTGAATAAACATTTTTTTCAGATACCGATGTATATTTTTTATCTATACGTAACTAGATATTTAGTAGACATTTATACTAAATGCAGGTATCTTTGATTTCGTTGTGATCTCTGGTTAGAACAATAAATTATTTATTGGCAAAATATCAGAATTGAGGAGCCAAATAAAATGCATTTATTTATTAGATTCGTTTAATTAACTGGCTTGTCCATGTACTACAAATTCAAACATGCTTACTACTAAATGTTGTTGCAGTGGAATAAAAGATTAACAATTACTTTCACGGAATTTTGCATGCATAATATATAGATTGAGGAGCCACATTTAAAAGTATTGTATATTTATTAAATATCAACATTACTGAAATCACATTTTTTTGAAGTTACTATACACAGTTACTACTAAAAGACACAAAATTATTAATTATATTCATTAAATACTTTCCGTGTTTCAGGTGGCTCCTCAATTCTGATATTTTAATTGAGGAGCCAATTTTACATTAATATAACTTTGTATACATTTAACTACAAATTTCAGAATTTTGCCTACAAAAATATGTTCATTCCTACTAAATAGGGTGGTAAGACTTTTTTTTAAAATCCGATGTGGCTCCTCAATTCATACGGACATGCTATAGTTGCATGACGACTGACATGCAGCAGCTATGGAGGACTGTCCGTTGGTGCATCTTAATGGTACATTAAGGGATAGACCTCCATAGATGCAGCCATCTCACATTTTAGATAAAAAGGTACTAAAAGGCCTCTTTATGTTGGCTTCGGTCCCATGAACGCCTCAAAGGACCGGGTCCCCATGGACCCGTGGCTGAAAAGCGTACAAACATAAGTAATAATTATAATATTAGTTTTGAAAAATTATTACTAATAATAATTTAATATAATAATATGTTTTCAAAACGAATACAACCTCTTTGAACATGCTTTGAACCCATAAATAATAATTTTTCAAAACTATAAACTGATTATACCTATACGAGTAGGTATGAGTTATTTTTTATTTATGGGTTCAAAGCATGTTCAAAGAGGTTCTATCTTTTACGAGTAAGTATGAGGTATTTTTACATTTAACTGATATCTACATCAGTGTAGAGATCTATTTATCTTTATGGCTTATTTAGCGCTAGAAGTCGAAGTCAAAGATTAGATAATGTTGAAGAATCAGCATTGTATTTTTTCAAAGTCACCATTATGTACCTACCTTCTTACGTTTCTGGTCCAAGGTTAGTATACTTAAATCAACATCGCTTGCTATCTGCATACTCATGATGTCTCGTTCATATTGATTTTTACTATTTTTTAACTGACTTCTAAAAAGAGGTGTTTATATTCGACCGTATATATTTTTTTATGTGTGTTCGCGGATAACTTCGTCGTTTATGAACCGATTTTGATGATTTTTTTTTTGGTTAAATAGGGCACGTTTGTCAGGTGGTCCCATAGAGAATTTTTATCAGAATCAGTTGAGTAGTTTGGCAGAGAAGTCGGTTTTTAGTTTTGAAAAAATATACTGACTTTTTGTTTTGTGTTCGCGTGAGTGTGTCTCACTAGGTCGACACATGATCCTATTTTTATAATCAAAGATTTGTATGTACATTAAGGAAGCAATACATGATTAAGTATTGAGTACTCTTTTTCAGATCCTAAGTACCTAGTTCGTCTGATCGTTCGTTTGTTCGAACTTTCATTAAGTAAGTACCTACGTAAAAACCTAGGTAAAAACCCATGTTAGACATAGCCAATGTAAGTTTAATTTTTGTGTTTGTAAGCGGCCAACTGTTGTCAGATTCTTCAAACTGCCTAGAGGCTTTTGACCTTTTATCCTATATATTCATGCTTCTGACGTAGCTTGACGACTGCCATATCAAAGACCTAGAATTTTTTTACTGACTGCCATACAATGATGATGACAGCCGGGACCAACTCCGAAGCAAGGAGGAGCTTGAAAAATTTTATGTGAATATTATGTTAATAACTGTTTTACATACAATGGCGGACCACGCCCGAAGTTGCTTGCCGGAAAAGCTAGCAATGCGTTGGTACACCAGGCCACCAAGCTCCTCTCATGACGAATTCGTGAAGTCCATGAAAGAGTCCAAAGTTCATGCGCTCAATCATCTCAATTGCATTCCAGCTATGATTTCACACACACTCGCCAACGAAATCAAATTAGATTCATTTGTTTCGCAGCTACGAATGCCATCATGCCACAGACAGACACAGAAATGCCGAAAAGTTAGGCACAGGAATACTGTTTTTTAAAAATCAATATATCGATACCCGATATCGGTATTTTCAATCGATTTATTGATACACGATATCGGTATTTTATCGATATATCAATAAATCGAAACAAATTTTGATATATCGATAGTAATCGATACTAAGTACTGGTATTTTATCGATATTTTGTATAAAATATCGGTATTTTATCGAATTTTTATCGATATATCGATATAATACCGATATCGGCTATCAATAAATAATATCGGTATTCCTGTCCTTGCGAAAAATATCCCTCTTTTATCTACGGCACAGACTTAATATAAGTATTACATACTGAACGGAATCCCTAAGGTCCCGTCAGCTTTATGTCAAGAACGGAGAAGTTTTAGTCACAGTGTTAGTAGCTACAACAACTTTCACGGGTGTCGAAATTTGTCACTAAAATCGGTCGTACGTTTAAACCTCGAAAATAAGTTGTGAAAATGTTTAGGTAGGTACTACGTCACTGCATGCGTTGAATATTTTATATTTTTCATGATGCATACTGCTAGGGAGTGACAGCTGAACATGACTGGTTAGTTCCCAGAAATATCGCTACAAATTAATGTCCGACTGACCAAGTAAGGAAAATCCATAAAATGGTCGCAAACTTGTGAACGTATGTATGATAGATAATATAATAGGATAAGATAGAAAACGTAAAGACTTAAGATATGGAAGCTTAACGTCAGTCCTTTACCCATTCTGTAGCGAAGTTGGCAGGAAATGTTTATTTACACAATTTTTTGTCTTTTATACAATTTTTTATACCATCAACCGTCTTTTAGCGTCCTTTACTAGGTACCTTTATTAGAACTCATTCACTAAAATTTTATAGGTATCCTGTACCTTTCTATCTAACTTGAGATAGCTTAGGCTAAAAACAGTCGGAAAATTTTAGTTTTAGTTCATAAAATACCAAAATAAATTTCAAAATTCAATTCAAAGACTTCAGCCTTTGTAATCTGTAGTAGCCGCCATGTTGTTACGTCATACGCCTGTGTAATGAAAAAGTGTCAAGTGCCAAAATGCATACATTGGGGCATTTGCTTACATACATATCTGACGTCATGACCTTTGGCGTACACTGCTTCGACGTTTTCGGCAGTGTATGCGCAAAATTTGAAAATTTAAATGCATTTTTGTGGCGCTTACTGATTGAATAATTTTTTTTGTGTATTTTGGAGTGGTTCGTGCAGTCTATTTTAGACACTTTTCATAAATAGGTGTAATACTCGAATCCTCGATTCTTTGATTCCAGATGCATGTACCAAAGATTCTCTCACATTCCCTGCATATCTGTTCCACATAGCGTGCGGCGTGGGCATCTGGACAACCCTGGAGTACTCGCTGCACAGATGGGTGTTCCACTTGAAGCCGGGGAAGTCTGTCACCATGATCCAGATACACTTCTTGATTCATGGGATGCATCATAAGGTATGCTTGTAAATATAGCTGATAAAAATATCGCATTTAGCGTTTAATGAAAAGAACATAGATTAGACAATTTTTCGTCTTTCTGTGGCCAAGGAGGGTAAAGATTAAAGTTTGGATTAAGGATATGTGTGAATGTGAAATTCGCTACTTTCCAACAACTCAAATTAGATACTTTTATTCTAAACGTCAAACAAACATTTTCTACGGGATTTTTTTGAGGGATCCCTTTTTTTCGCATAATTGGTTTTGTACTAATGTTCTTTGGCATACCGGTTTTGGCATAAAATATATTGGCATTATAGTTCTTAGGCATCGTTGTTTTTTGGCACACGGATAATTTTGGCATAATTAAATTTTAGACTAATTTATTTTGGCATAATTTTAATTTACATAATCTCCGTAGGTATAATAACTATAAGACTAATACTACTAAGGCAAAATATTTTTAGGAATAACAGAAACAATTTTTTTTTTTCATTTATTTGGATATCAAACAATGACACAATACATAATTATACTTAAATAGATCAAGTCTAGTATCTTAATAACTAATACATTTAATTGTGTCACCTACTACGATACCACAGATTAATGAATAATTTTTAATAAACAGGTTTCCTATGAGTGAGTGGCATGTCCCAATATAGAGTCTCAGTCTCTCCTACTAATTGTATGAGAAACTACGACTCAATCTTCGAAGCCTGACCATACATATATATGATATATGTATGGTCAGATATAGATAAAGGTACAACGTGTAAAGAGCTGTGGGACAGCCAATTGGTTTTTTTTATATAATATTTTTAATGATGAAAAGGAAGATATAAAAATAAAAAGTAATTTCATTATCTAGCGAATTGTTCGAGCAATAGCTTTTTATACATTCCAGGGCGTGTGGCCATAATATCTATATCATTAAAGTTATCGTTATAAGATTTAGCTAGACAGTAGATGGGTGACCTTTTACCTGCATTTGTTCGACAATAGTTAATATCAAAAAGATTGTGTTTGTTACGGATGCGTGATCGAGTAGGAACTTTATAACTAATCTTATTGGTAAGTGGCATACAATCATACCTCCCGTGACAAATATCATACAGTAACATAGCTCCCAGATATAAACGTCTCTGCTTAAGATTCAAATATTTATACTTAGCAAGTAGTTCATCATATGAAGATTGAGCACGATAACACCTGTAATACATAGAACGCAAAAATTTTTTTTGAACCGATTCTAATGCATCTGCATATTTTGCATATAATGGATTCCAAATAGACACAGCATATTCAAGTTGTGAACGGACTAACGCATTGTAGAGGAGAAGATATGTTGATGGTCGTGTAAAGTCAGTACAGGAGCGCATAACAAAACCATAAATTCTAAGGGCCCTGCTAGTAATATTATCAATAAGTATGTGTAAATGAAGTTTCTCGTCTAATGTAACTCCTAGGTCCCTTATTGAACTAACTCTATCAATAACAACGTCATTTATTTTGTAGTTGAATGTAATAAGTTTTTTTTTCTTTGTAAATGTTATTAATTTGCATTTATTAGTATTTAATGTTAGTTTATTTCTTAAACAGTATTCTGAAAACCGGTCAAGGTCGTTTTGAAACTTAATTTGATCGTTAATATCATTAATTTTGTGGTAAATTTTCAAGTCATCAGCATAAAGTAAGAAGTTGCAGAATTCAAAGCACTTGTTAATATCGTTTATAAAGATAATAAACAACAAAGGACCCAAGATCGAGCCTTGAGGCACCCCTGAACTGATTAAAACTTGTTCAGATTCATATCCTTTCAACACTACCTTCTGTGTGCGATTTGTGATATACGATTTGAACCAACGCCACAAATTGCCTCGTATTCCATTGAAAGCCAATTTCTCCAATAATATCTTATGATCAACTCGGTCAAAGGCCTTTTTAAAGTCTGTATAAACTGTGTCTGTCTGTGCGTTACCGTCTAAATTTTCAAATAAATATGATGCATATAATAATAAATTTGTGATTGTTGAGCGTTTTTTAACGAAACCGTGTTGTTGTTCTAATAATAATTTATGAATAAATGGATAAATTCTATTATGAACTAGAACAAAATTAAATTATTTATAAGTGTTTATTTTTAATAATCATGAAAAAAAATTATAACCACCCGGAACAACTGTGAGGGCAGAAAGGAAGTTAGGTTCAAGTTATTTTTTTTATGACCACCCGGAGCAACTGTGAGGGCAGAAGGGAAGTTAGGTTCAAGTTATTTTTTATGACCACCTGGAACAAATGTGAGGGCAGAAAGAAAGTGAGGTTCAAGTTATTTTTTTATGACCACCCGGAGCAACTGTGAGGGCAGAAAGGAAGTTAGATTCAGGTTATTTTTTTTATGACCACCTGGAACAACTGTGAGGGCAGAAAGAAAGTTAGGTTCAAGTTATTTTTTTATGACCACCTGGAACAAATGAGAGGGCAGAGAGAAAGTTAGGTTCAAGTTATTTTTTTATGACCACCTGGAATAAATGTGAGGGCAGAAAGAAAGTTAGGTTCAAGTTATTATTTTTTTTACGACCACCCGGAGCAACTGTGAGGGCAGAAAGAAAGTTAGGTTCAAGTTATTTTTTTATGACCACCTGGAACAAATGTGAGGGCAGAAAGAAAGTTAGGTTCAAGTTATTTTTTTATGACCACCTGGAATAAATGTGAAGGCAGAAGGGAAGTTAGGTTCCAGTTAATTTTTCAATTTTTATTACAGCATATTTTATTTAAATATGTATGAGTGTTGTAGTGATAACTATTGTTATCACCTACTGAATGTGCATGCGCGACCTACCGGCTTGAAATATTGTATTTCTCACAAAATGGTTATTGTTATGAAACATTATTTACCTGGTGTGTTACCTACATTCCAGGCTTTCTGTATAGCAGCGTAAAAGGCTACCCAACCTATTTAATCCCATACTTTCACATAAGAAAGTACAGCCGCACTTGTTGAAACTTAATTCATTGATCACATAACATTTGGCTATAGTTTTTCGTTGACACATACATTAATGTATTCGTCACGTCAAGCTGCAAATATCCATACTAATTACTTATGGTATCTTTGCGTACTTTCACAATTATATGTAAAATTGAATTTCCAAAACATCGGCATTTTTTCTACCAAAACAAGACATTATCTATTTTGACGTCTGACATTGACAGCTTGTGAAAAACGTTCCTTGGTTAGCTTCAAACCGATTTTGTTAAATGAAATGAAAATAAGAACTCGTATTAGAATCTCTTAGAATTTAAATTATTATTGAATAGTATTGTTGCCTTAGAATAATACTCATATCAATGCTTAAAATATAATACTCATATCATTTTATTAAACATTGGTCGATTTGATAAACATTAAGAGTTGGTTTGGCACGGGACTGAATTGTGGGGAACGAAACATGTTTTTGGAAGATTTGAGCGTCACTTTGGTAGAAAAGCTCTTCGCTTGGGGATTACGCAACCAGACATGGCTTGATTTTGTTCCCGGAGTTTTTGGGTAAAAAACCTCCTCGGCCGCTCCGCCATGGGGCATTTTATAATAATTTAGATTAGTCGTTGCGCGATCCGCGCGAAGAGCAAAGAAGATCTCCTCATTTTCGCCGATTCAGACATATCATTTGCTGGCACGATGGCGTGCACGTGAGGGACAACGCCATAGAACCTCCGAGGCGCAAGCGCTAGCCGCAGGGGGCAGTTTGAGAGGCCGTGGACTGCCTGCCGCAGCATCCGCCCATTGCTGCTGGCGACCCCAAGGCTCATCACGCGGACCCACACCCTTCGCCCACGCTTTTGGTTCCACGCGTGAGGCTGCACCTCTTCAACCTGGCTTGGACCGACACCAGCGCCCACGTTCGCCGCCCAACGGCCCAGGAAACATCTCGCGGACCACGTCTCCCAGGATTAACCATCTACGACGTATAAGCGACACGAGCGTTAATAAGCGTAAGCCTGGCCAGGTGGATATACTATGTAAGTCGTTTTCTCAGTTTGCGCAGCGCACAATCTTGTAACTTCATATTTTGGAAAAATAATTGCATTTCGCCTTCAGCGGTTGATGGTATACCTTTAGTAATAGTTCAAATAGCATATTTATAACATAAGCCTAGAGCAATACCCTATGCCTGCCTTCAGCAGGGCGAATACCATTTTGTGACATAATATAATAAACATTATATTCGGACTATTGTCTTTGCATCAAAGATATCATCTTTGCCGAGCCCCTCACAACCATTGGTTCATACTCAGCTCAAGAGGTCCTTGTACTCCAAAGGTTAGGTGTTCTGCTCTGAGCGTTATCCAGGTATTTGTTTCTATTAACTTCAGTATCTACATAACTACACCATACAATAGTTGATCGTGTATAATACCATCTTGACACACACACCTCAACAAACAACCAATCTTTTCTTTTTTTTTCAATTTTTTCTTTTTTATACACGACAGTGTTTAACATTTTAGGAGCTAACTGTTTTGTGTATTTGTCTGTAAAATCTTGTGGTTTTAAATAATTTTGCTTTAATAAATTTATGATTAATAATTTTTATGCTTAGAGAAATGTTATGTCTTGATAAATTATGGTTTGATATCATTATGTTTAAATACATTCATGCTTTATAATGTTATGCCTAAATATGATTAGGCTTAGACACATTATGCTTCTAATAATTATGCGTAAACTTTTATGCGCAAGAACGTTATGCTTAAAAATCATTATGCCAAAAAACAGTATGCCATGTTACATTATGGCTTAAATTATTATGCTTATGGATAGTGAACCTTTTTTTGAAATATAGACTTACAAGTAATACGTCATAGTTTCTTGGAGTCAAATAACGCTCAAATAACGCTTTTATCAGTTTTTCTGCAATAATAAATCTAAAATCACGTTGAAAATGGATATGATCATGACAAGTGACATTATTTTGTGATGATTTATTATCAACAGTACTAAATAATTTATTTTAGACCCAGGAAAGTACCCATGCAATCCGCTATATTTTTTTATAATTATTTAACGGCTCTGGATACTAATCCTTTAGAGCCTATCCTTATTTATTCACTTCTTTATTCGTAACGCTAACCTTATAGTTAGCAATACAATCAAAGGTTGATGTAGATCCTTTGATTGCTTCAAAGGACCTTCTGGCGACAAATCTGTGCGAGCCCACTGGTTTTCATAGCTGATTGAGTGGCGGACGGCGCCAAAAACGCCCACGACAGTCCGCAAATAAATATCACTACTGCCGCACTATAGGTGTCCACTTTAAACATTTTACATATTATTGTCCATGAGCATGAGCATTTGTAACACTAAACTACACCAATTATATATTATAAAGTCCACTAGAATCAATTTGCAAAACAATTTAAAAACAAACTCCAACTGAACCCTTTGAACCCTTTTCCCGCCAAAAACCCAATCCGCTACAGATCGCGCCAAATAACTTGGCGGCTCGGAAGTTAGCTGCAAGTGACAGTGGTTATTTCACGTCACTGTATACAATAACTAGTTACTTTACTTGGCATGTAACCGAATCACTAGTTTCGCGACGAATATACAACACGTGATTTTTGAGAATGCGTTATTACCGAGTGACGTGTTTCGCGTCGCGTCAAATATTTTATGTAGGTACCTAGTGATTTTTGTAAATGCGTTATTTTACTGAGTTACATTTCTTTCGCATCGTCCTAAGCCTGAATAAAGTATGAAGGGAAGTTAATTTATTGTATTGATATAAACTTCATAGCTACAAACACTCGATAGTGATTTGTTTTGTTTCGTGTGTAACGGGTAAAGTATCTATAAAGATAAAGATATATTATATATAATACGTATTGTCTTTATACAATAACACAGGAAACGAAACTAAATCACTACCTGTGCAGTTACACACGAAACGAACATCACTATCGGGTTTAGTAGCCGGTCATCAGAGCAGCTGAGTGAAAATAGCTAGTTACAAAAATCACTAGTTTTGAAACAGGTCACGCCAACCTAAGTCACTGGTTTCGTGAAGTTTCTTGAAAATGACGTAACGACTCACGTCACGTCTCAGACGCCCGGGGCGCACAGTTCCCGCGCACACCTGTATTCGTCTACTGCGCAGCTTCCGCGCGAAGTTCAGAGCCGCCGAGTTATTTTGCGCGTGCTGTATTTTTCTAAAACTCAAATCAGTTACTTCTTTCTAAACGTCGAAACAAACATTCTTGGGATTTGTATGAAATACAGGCAGATGACGTCTTAGTTTCTTGAAGTCAAATAGCGCTCTTATTATCAGTTTTTCTGCAATAATAAATATAAAATCACGTTAAAATGGTTATGTTCAAAGAAAATTAACATTAATTTGCGACATTTTACTTTCTTATCAGTACAAAATAATTTATTTTATATTCAAGAAAATACCCAATTGTAGAGAAACACACGGCAGCACAAACTAAGTAGCGATGCACGGCAGTCACAATACTCAATTATCTGCAGTGTTGTAATGTATGCAGTAGAACTTTGTCGAGCCGAGTCCATTGAAGGTCTATTCAAAGTTTTGGAACTTTGTAAGAAGAGGAA
This sequence comes from Acrobasis suavella, assembly GCA_943193695.1. NCBI lineage: Eukaryota > Metazoa > Arthropoda > Insecta > Lepidoptera > Pyralidae > Acrobasis > Acrobasis suavella. Next base: position 3,580,540 of record OW971940.1, read on the forward strand.
TAATTTGCATATAACAGAAAAAAGAATGAATGCTGTGTAGAATAGTAGTTTAAGATACAAGTGTGGTAAGTTGTTCATTATAGTCGAGGCGGGTTGACCCACAAGCGGGCCAAGCCTGCGCGTGTGTCTATGGAATCGAGACTTGTGATGAACAATACACACGTGTTTTTTTTCCTCACTAATGTGTTGAAAAACGTAGTATGGCACGTTTTTCAACACATTAGTGAGTGATAATAAAACACTTCACTTAAACTTACAATAAATCTAGTTACAAAAATTAGAAATATGGCGCGCTTAGATTTTCTTTTTCAGAAGCCCCAACGATTATTTTAAATAAAAATGTTTTCTTTTTTTAAACAGGACAGATTTCTAAATTTATTTTAGTGTTGTTACAAGTATTTTAATTAATAAATACATAGATTGGTATGAGTCCAGGCTGGCTGCATTCAGATATTATATGTTTTAAAAATAATATTCGATATTTTGGATTTATAGAATCTTATTCCTAAAATATTTAAAAAACACTTTACCGCACGTGTGCGATAAATAATATTTACCGCACGATTTCGAATGTGTGCGTCATGAATGGCATTACATAAGTAAAATCAGTGTGGTAAATAGCACTTTCCGAGCTAATGTGTTGAAAATAAATAAGTAGTTATGCAGCATAAAGTAAGCTTGGCCTTGAACGTAGAGAGTTTAACATAGAAGAAAATAAAGTGAATTTAAACCTTCACTATTATCAATGAAAAGGGATTATCCATTCTTTAGATTATCACTCTGTGGTCTTTGTTTGCCCAGCCCCAAACCATTTAGGAACTTCCAAAGCTTATAATACTGTTAAAACAGATGTTTCTTTACCAGGTGCCATTCGACGGTCTACGGCAGGTGTTTCCTCCAGTAGCGGCTGTCGTGGTCACCTGCATCATCTACCTGCCTCTGCAGATGATAATCACATACCCTGTCATCAAGCTTACAGGTGGTCTCATTGGTCAGTAGATAGAGACGTTTATTTGTATTCATTCAGTATTCCCAATCACAATAAATAAACTTGTATTACGGGAGACGAACTCAACGAACGACCGCTTCGGCAACTACAGGGTTGCTGGTATCTTACTCAACGCACATTATATAATATTCTGCAAGAAAAAAGACAAAAATTGCAGAAAGAAATGGGCCTTCCATACAAATTCACTGTTCACCTGGTCGAGTTTCTATGAAGAGTCCAATTTTTTTTTCTTAGATTTTTATTTTTTCTTGCTTGTCTATATTATGTTAGGATTCTGATTCCAATGTTAAGAGGTTATGCGTTAGTTACCGGGCAGTACCCGGTATACAGGGGGATTACTCCGTAAAATAATAGGTTGCTAAATCAAACCAAATTAGACTTTATTATCATACATTAATGCTCAATGTTTCTTGACACTGAAACGTGGATACGCAGTAACGTCCGTCCTGCGTACTGTTTTTGGAGTAACCCCCCAGGGTTACTTTTTAATGTTTAAAAAACTTGTTTGCTTGTGTTGTGCTTTACTCATCATGTACCATGTATCTTCTATCTATATATATAAAAGAAGAAACTGAATGATTGACTGACTGACTGATTGACTAACTGACTGACTGACATATCAACGCACAGCCCAAACCGCTGGGTCTAAAGACTCCAAATTTGGCACATAGGTTCCTTATGAGGTCTAGGGGTGCACTAAGAAAGGATTTTTCAAAATTCAGCCCCTAAGGGGGTGAAACGGGGATCCAAAGTTTGTATGGACAAACAAGATTAGTTTGACCATTTAATTTAAAACTTCGCAAGAGTACTCCCGGCGGTAAATAAGTAAAAAAATGTTTCAGGATTTTTCAAAATTCATTCTCTGACGAGGTGTAACGGGGGTAAAGTTTTTATGGAGAAACAAGATTAGTTTGACCATTTTATTCGAAACTTCGCAAAAGTATTCCCGTATCTAAAAAGTAATTAGTACACATTTCATATTGATTGCTACTCGCGATTGACGCCGCGATTCAATTTGTCTAAAACAGAGATTAAGGTCATGGACAATGTCCTTATTGACCTCCATGAATTCCAGCTTCAATTATTATATTTTTTTGTTAAGACTGGACAAACGCTACACGTTATAGATATGCCGTGTTTATAGTCAAGGTTAGCAACTGCGTGTGTTTAGACTGTTACTCCATTAAATGAGACGACGGTCGTCCGATACTGTCGGCCTCGTCATATTGTAGCGCTCAATGTTGCGTGATATTTAGTATGTATGTAGCGCACTTCAACGTAGCTACGTACGTATATCGTGTCGTTTTTACCCGACTACGGCGAAGCCAAAAGGAAGCTTATGTGTTTCGCCGCTATGTATGTATGTATGTTCCCTCGTATTTTCTATGATATACTTATATGAGATGTCGTTGGAAACATCTGGCTGCGCGGTGGATAAAGGCTCAAACACTTATGTGACGTCACCATAAATTCAATATGAGGCCCCCTATAGGCCAAAAAGTAAGTACCTAAATAAATCATACTGTGGGGTTTCAAATGAAAGGGCTTAAAAGCACATTTTAAAAATAAATACATTATTTGCTTTTGCTCCCATTTTTCCGTAGGCGGGGTTTAGATTTTTTTATACTAAGTATATCTTGTGGCGAGAGGACTAATGCTCGGTGTTTCTCTACGTGATCGTATAGGAAAACGAAGGTCACTGAAATAGCCAAGCGGATTAGCTCATTGAAGTTGCAGTGGGCGGGGCACATAGCGCAAATAACCGATGGCCGATGGGGCAGAAAGGTTCTCGAATGGCGGCCATGTACCGGCAAGCGCAGCGTGGGAAACCCACCTGCTAGATGGTCAGATGACCTGAGCAAGGTAGCAGGAAAGCGCTGGATGCAGGCTGCTTCCGATCGGTCTTTAAGGCCTATGTCTAACAGTGGACTTCCTGTGGCTGATATTAATATGAAGATTTTGTGGAGTGAAGGTCCTGTCTACAAGAGGCTCTATCGTACCACAATCCAAAGCTGCCAGCCCGGGATCTAACGCATAGATTAATATTGTATATCTAACGGTCGTATTTATATCTCCGTCATTATTTGCTATAATACATTTGGTTAGGTATTTAAATAAATGTAAACAATCTTGGCATGTCTTTTTATTAAAATTGTCACTTTACTATACATTCACACATTACAAATTAAGTAGGTATGTAATTTATAATTTTTAAATTAATTGATTTGTAATTTGCAAAGGTGTTAATTTATAAAGTGTATATTTTAATAAAAAGACATGTCAAGTGTTAAATCAGTGCCCAATAAAAGAGGAGAAATTCTAAATAGTTGTTTTTCAGCATTGTTTACCTTTATTTAAGTACCTAAACGAATGAACTATAATTAGAGAAAAAAAAACGTACTTATATCATACTTTTTAAATTATCTATCCAATGAGCCAAAACAGATGATTCACTCTACATCCGTATTGATAACACTTACGCTTCCTAGTTGTGATTGATCGTGTTATCTTGAAAGTCCATACCACATGACGGTAAAATATTAAATGAATTACTCGCGTTTTTACGACAAGAAAAAATATTTGAAACATTTTCGAATGCTCTAAAATCCTACCTTATTTCAAAATGCTAGCACACTGTCAAGGACTATTTAGATGTTAATAAGTACAGAATTTAAATTAACATGATTTTTGACATTGACATAAATATATTATACATGCATGGAATTAAGTTCAATAGTATTATTTTAATTTTGTTTAGTTTATTAATTAATTAACATCTACCCATTGTATTTGCAATACTCCTTGAGTTGCTAGTTGCTATGATTAGGACATCAATATACCTAAGATCGGTATGTATTATGAATTTATGAATTATGAATGTTATGACATTTATGACTCATAGTTAGCAAAATGTTTAAATCTTTGAAAGGCATATTAGTATTTAAAGTGACTTGGCACTTCTATAGCAACATTATATGAGACACGGTATACTTAGTTTAAAAACTAAAACCCGACTACCTACCGAAAAAAAACTTATAAAAAACTAAAAAGTACGTTTATCCAGTTTATCTAAGCAAAACAGGGAGCAACAGGTTATAATGTATATATTTTTGAAACGTGCTTTTTAAACCCTTTCATTTGATACGCCACACGATATGATCCGTTTTTTTTTGTTCATTACTTTAAGACTTATAGAGGGCGCCACCGTGAATTTACTGTGACGTCACATAGCCTATAACCAGAGGACAGCCAAAGCGGTTCATCTCATTTGTCAAGGTATTATCGATACCTTTGAAGATACGAGGGAACAAATGAATGAACATAAGTACATACATAGCGGCGAACTACATTACCCTCCGTTTGCCTTCACCGTAGTAGGGTAAAAATTTGTGAATGTTGAAAAAACATGTTGCCGTGGCATTGCTACTTGACCTACGTTATGATACAAAAGGAGGTTCCATACAAAAGGCAACCATAGTAAATCAGACAACATTCAATCGACCTGGATAAAATTATATAAGTATATCTATAATAAGTACCTTGTTGGAATATCTGTTCGGTTTGGGCTAAATTAAAATACTATTTAACTGGTGAAGTATGAAATTATATTTTTTTAACTTTTACTTGGATGAATGTATGTCTGACTCACTAGCACAATGCAACAGAGAAGTGGGGGTTGCCAGCATTAAAAGTATTACCAGCTATAGTTCAAAAATAAAGATTGATTTTTGCAAGTAAAATAATATAAATCAACATACGTAATGTATGTAAAAAAAAGGAAGACCAAGAAGGTCGTTCACGGATGAAGTAAAAGAAAAGGGAGATCCAGCATTTAGCCGAAAATAGGGAGACATGGAAAATACTCCACCGTCAAGAACCTAATAGTTTGTTGGTTGATTAAATGTATGGACATATTTTGAAACTAATATCTGTGTTTGTTTAACCAGGCTACTTGACCTACGATATGATACACTACTACGTGCACCACGGCTCTCCAAAAGATGGCACGTACTTATACGCGATGAAGCGATATCACTCGAACCATCATTTCGTCAATCACGATAAAGGTGAGAGAATATATATTTTTATATATGTAGGTACCCAAATGTGTAAACCTCAGGCCCTGTGTTATGTAAAACGTTTTTCCTGTAGTCTTTCCTCATATACATGTTTTTTACTCTAGAACTAATGATGTAGATACAAGATGTTTTAAAGATAGGAAAAGAGGATTAGTGCAAACAAACATCATATTGGCGCCATGACAGTGACGTACACTATTCTTATTAAAATGGCGTCTAGTACAATCCGCTATTTTCCAACAAGTCATTCAGTAACTTTTTTCTAAACGTCAAAACAAATATTATCTATGTGATTTGTATGAAATACAGGCAAATGACGTCATAGTGCCTTGGAGTCAAATAGCGCTCTTATTAACAGTTTTTCTACAATAATAAATCTAAAATTGATATGTTGAAAGACAAGTGACATTATTATGCTACGTTTTAGTTTCTTATCAGTACAAAATAGTTTATTTTTGACGCAGGAAAATACCCAATTAGAAATATCATTATGACAAGATTTGATTGTTTTCAAAATATCTATAGTATAATCGCATTTCCACTATAGAGCCAAAAAACAAATTTACCTATTTATAATGTCTGGACCGTTCTTAGGGATACATGATGTTTTTGGTGTCCATTTGAAATAAATTAGTCTATAATTATATATATATATATATATATATATATATATATATATATATATATATATATATATATATATATATATATATATATATTATAACTATATAAACTACTGTTTATAGTTTAAATTGAGAACGTGAAGCTCTGATTCGCACATTAGCGAAAAACGGCCTTCTTTGGCTAATGTGCAAAGAAAATCTACACGTCCTCACTTTAAACTATATACAGTTATTCATAAAATAATTGAAGGGTTATCTAGGCCTTTATCAAGGCAAAATTATAAATGATATCTCCGTTTCCTTTCAAATGAGGGCAGATCTGGATCCCGAAAAATTAATGTCATAAAGATACAGAGAATCTAAGTTCTGGCGTAAAGGCTTGTGACACCACCACCCACCCTGCAAAAATTGTACGAAGGCGAAATGTCAATGCGCTGTATAATTGTAATTTTTTGTTAGTCAGGGAAAAGAACAAATACTTTACTATATTCTTTAAAATCCACACCTACCCCAAAATGAAAATATTTTTTCCACTCATGAGATCTATTATACTTTTAACGATTGTACTCTTGAATAATGACTACTTTTTGTTTTCAGCATTCGGTATCAGCAGCAAGTTGTGGGATTACGTGTTCAAAACGTTTGTTCAAGTCAGACAGTTAGGCTTCAGTTTACATTGGTAATATACTACTAGATATGTGTTATGGAATGATGGCTAATGTGTTAAGTGGACTGTTCTTTAGGTATAGATAAAGTATTTGAAATATTCTGGAAATAAAACGATAAACAGTCGAATAGTAGGCACTTATACAGTCTTACTTAAACGGTTTCAAAATGTTACAAACACTTATAAAACCACAAAAATAAAAAAAAAAAATTTTAAAGAATTTGTAAGAGGTTTGCAATATTATCTATGGAATATCGACTGATTGAGTAATATTTCGAAATAGGTAATTTTAGGATTGATATTTAAAACGTGAAAAAATTAAAGTATTTTTAAAATACCAGGTTTTTCCTAGCCTTATTTTCACTGGTTTAAATAATTAGACTGATTGGATTGATTTTAAATAATTGGAAAAATACTGACAGTGTTCCTGTATTATTTCATTGTGCAAAAGGAAGTAACGGGGTCATTTTGCTACCAAAATAATTAAAAAAAAAAGTCGCCTAATATTTCATACTTTGCGATTGAAAACGAAATATATGCCTTATTTTTACAAAGATTTATAATTAAGTTGATGAACAAAATTGCATCCATTAGGAATGGCTGTAAGTAATTTACTGTTAAAACAAAATAGATATATTTCTTAATACATGAATTTTCCGGGGTCCAATGCTGACCCCATTTGAAATAAATTATTTGAAAGGAAACGGAGGTATCATTTAAAGCCAAAATTGGGTGTTTTTGCAAAAATGCTAAGAAAAGGTTCGTTCTCACTTTGAACTCATAAAATAGTTTGGAGGGTTATATAAAGCCGCATGAGACATTAAATGATATCTTTTTCTCAGTTCCCTTTCAAATGGGGGCAGCACTTCACCCCGAAAAATTAAAAGGCTTACGCTAATTATGAAACGAGATGCCTGTCCTGGCATTCTTGAGTGACTACAGCATTGAATATTTTTTTAAAGCACTTCAGGGTCGGTCACTCACGCGCATGTGGCAGGCCTAGAGTATAGTTGTAGGCGTTATAGCTGTCTAAAGTTTACTTATTGCTTACTACGAGGTGGGCTGAATGCTTGTTACCTACTTATGTAAATATCTATGTACAAGACTTATGAAAGCAGAAACTTTTATTGTTTTGTAAATAATTTATTAATTTATTTATTAATGTAAATTTTGTTTTATTTACATTTACAAGTAAATAAAACAAAATTTACAAAACAACAAATAATTATTTACTTGTAGATTTTGTTTTCCCTAAATTAGCACCGTTACGAGTTTCTTTTTAATTATAAAAATAGCATTTTTGTGCTGTGTTAGGTTTAGGTATATTTCTTTGTTAAATAATTGTTTTAAAAAACAATATCATTTATTATGATCTAAAATAAATAATTATTTTAAAAGATTTATTGTCTATCATATAAACGCAATGATTGTAATTTGAACAAAATATTCAATCAAGATTACAGAACAAAAATTACATAGAATCATATTGTAATTAAGTTTTATGTAAAGAATAATAACATATTTTAGATCAAATAACATCTTATTTGAAACGATCAAATCACATCTTGCATCCCTAGGGTTCTATAGAGTACATACCTGAGGCTTCTATAGACTTTTGAAAGCGTGCAATCAAAACTATGAAGACTTACTATCATCACAACTTTATGTAGTATTAAAAGAGACGGGTATTTTTAATTATAGTGTATCAAAATAAAGTACTTTTACTCAGAAACGGATCTAGTGGGGGCGGGAAAGCTGTGGCTCATACCGAGGGCGGCAAGGTCAAAGGGGCGGCAAAGTACCCCCGCTACCGGTACACAATGCTAGTAGCGGCTGGTTATTTTTGCCCCGCCTAAAAAGTCTAGATCCGGTAATGCTCTTACGCTCTTACTAAATTATGTCACGACACTCATGACGTAAGTTTATTATTATTTGATTTATTTGTTTTAATAATATTATATGGACATGCAATGATGGTGCCATTATGCACGTGTACATGTTGAATATAAGAGCTAGTATAGCACGCGCTCCGTCTATACAAAAAAGCAGATGAAGAACAACGTCTTTGCCACTCTTAAATGTTATCTGATCTCGATGATTTTTTTAAGTATGTTGTTGATACCATAAAAATGAGATTTTCTTTTTCAAAATTTTATAAAAAAAAATTTACAATACCGCATTTTGAAAGAGGGATTGCCTATTAACCTACTCTTTTATTGTGTAAAAAACATACTAAAAGATTATTGAGATCAGATAACATTTAGGAGTGGATAAAATTTTTCTATTTTAACCGACCTCTGAAAAGGAGGAGGTTATCAATTCGTCACGATCTTTTATTTTTTTATGTTTGTTCACCGATTATTCGAAGACGCCTGGACTGATTTGGAATATTATTTATCTGTTTGAAAGGGTATACTTGTCAGGTGGTCCCATAGAAATGTTATCAAAATAGATTGCGTACATCGGGGTCGAAGTGGGGTTTTTAGTTTTGAAAATTTATGTATGGACTGGTGTCCGGCGTGCGCTATACTTTCCTCTAAATTATGAATACTTATTTGAGTAAATGTGCCATACACTACATAAGTAAATATGAAAATGTGATCCTGACGAAAATATGATCAAATTCTTAATTTCATTATTTTATATTGAACAAATACTAGTCTTAATTTTTGGTCTTATAATGTATGAGACAAAATGTTGAGTTTACCAATATAATTATGTAATCTGGCCCTTTAGACACTCTTGATAAGCCAAAGTGTTATGATTGTTAATCTTGAATAATGATGTAGATATTATAAGTCACAAAAGGTACTGACTGGGTTAGATAAGTATTACCAATTCTATTTTGTATGTACGTCAGTTAGATTATTCAAAAATAATGGACCATTTTTTTGTTTATCAAATTAGCAGAACTTCTTATTAAAACCTCATACAAAAAATCGATATAAAGTACCGAAGGACTAAGGTCTACTCCGGTCCTTCTGCTTTGAATCAATTTTAGCAACGTAGTGCAAAATTTAAATGCATTATACCTTCGTCATTATTTTTTAATAATGACGAAGGTATTTCAGACAAGATACAGACTTAACATTATTTTTAGCATTATTCATCTAACTAAATCTTCTTTCTTAGGGTCGTTGTCTGTTGCCTTTGTATAGGCATAGGCCTCCTCCAGTATTTTCCAATATTCGCCTTAGTTATCAATTCTTGTCTTTCCCGTCACGACCTCGACACCGTCAACCTATCTTCTTGGTAATCTTCGTTGTTTCCTTTTTCTATGCCCCATAAACCAGTTGTTTATTATTTTCGACCATTTTCCCTTGCCTCTTATTGTGTGTCCTGCCCATTTAAATTTTAGTTTCTTGATGGTTACTATGGTAAATCTCTTGTTTTGGTTTGTTTCTTTATTATTGTCATTGACATTCTTATCCACTCTGATAATCTTTTACCTAACATACTTCTCTCTATACCGTTTTGACAAGCTTTAAGATGTGACATTTTCTCTCCATTAATTTGTATTCGATATTCATCCTAATCCAGTTGACGAAATATTTCTTTTATGGTAGCTGAAAATAGTTAAAGGAGACACAGGATCGCCTTGACGTAGACGTTACAGTCCCAGTTATTTTTTTTTTCCTTCTTTTTATAGTTTTATCTTGGCTGTACTGTTTTCGTATACATGCTTTAGCAATCTTATGTTTTAACATTTGACACCTTGTTGTTTCACGACATGAATGTGGTCCATGGCAGAATAATCGCTCCTGAATCCCGCTCGCTTTCTGGACTGGACAATTTTTCTTTCCGTGTCTTGGTTATTCTATTAAGAATTACTTTTGCAAAAATGTTATAGATGTTCGACATCAGACTTATGGGTCTGTAGTCATTTATGTCGTCCCTGCAATGGAAGATATTAACCATTTAAAATTAAGCTTGTCAAATAAATATAAGGAAAAAATAAATAAATATACTTTTTTTGTGTATCTCAAATAAAGCATTTTTTACATACAATATTATTATATAATCTATCTGATTTTTTGTGTTGCCATCTGGAGATGTCCAGCCAGGTCCATCTTTTGTGATCACGATTTTTTATAGAGTATTTAGGATTGTTAAATTATTCTAGTTTGCAAGTTGGATAAGTTTTTCTCCATTTCTTGTTCTCTTTTCTGAGCAGAAAGGGCCCAATATTAGTTCTTTTCCATTCACTCTCAATTCAATTCAAATCAATTCATTTATAGCACTCATATTATTCACATTCGTTCTTAGTCTTACGAATATTACCACTGTTTATATTCAGGTACAATATGAACCCTGTTGGTTATTGCAAAAAGAAGATGGAACGGTTTCCTGTTCTGGCATTAAAATCTCCCATGACGATTTAGTTTTTGCACGTACTGTTTTATTTTACGGCCTTTGTTAGCTTAAAATAGAATGAGTTAATTTGTAAGTAATAGAAAAAATGTGTACAAATTTTTTTTAATAATCTACCTGATGACCAAAAATATTTTTTCAGTCCACATGCCTATTAAACGTACGTAAGAACGTACATGTGAATGCTATATTGTAAAAAAATTGTTAAGTACATTTAATAAAATGAGTTTTATTTTTATACTCATTCATTTTGTTTTATTGCCTGAGAATCCTTGCTTGCTCAATTGCATATCGCACATTGGATCACATTCCATAAACAATAGTTGTTAATGAGTCATCCATCGATGTTCTTGCGTCGGTATGACGATAACATCAATGATAAAATTATAAAAGTCAAAATAAATTAAGCAAGAACGAAGACTTGCTATGAGTAAAAGATAACGTAGCATTTCCAAGTTATCATGTCAAGCAATCAGATTGTAGGGCTTGTGTAAACAATGCAACAAGCAGGCCCGAATCACAGAATGCATAATAGTACTGCCCGAATCTACAATGCGGTGGAGGTAGAGATGCAAAATGAAAAAAAAACAAATTTGTTTTATTTGTTTTTTTAACAATGTTGAAAAAAATAACATGAAAAAAGACAAAATTTCTAATTTCTAAATTAGGTTTTTTTCTCAGAAAAAAAAGCGGCAAAGTCGAATATTTCAATACATATACCGCCGCTACCAGTAGCGGTTTAAGGTTAGGGCGTGGTTGAGCGACCGTCCAGGGCGCCGAATATAAAGGGGACATTTATGTTGACAATACTAAAATTGGGCGCAGTGCAACCCTTACGAGTATGATGACAATACAAGAATGGAACGCTGAACTGCGTTCCTGCTTCATAGTTTGGTTGGTCGGTTCTGAATGTCATACTTCCACAAATTAACATCGTCTTGGTAACCCTAATAAGAGAGATCGAGATCGCTGATGGAAAAGCTAGAAAAGATTTTTTTATCTTTTTTATATAAATGGTTATTTCATCATACCTATTTTTGGTAAGGATTTAATGCAGTGAGGAGACGCCGTAGAAATCTCGCCAAGGGTGCTGGTATTGCTAAAAAAAGCACTGGCTGCTGCCGCTACCTGTTCAAAATAGTGGCGTATGGTGGGCGGCAACATAAAATATTCCTATTTCGACTCTCCCCCCTCCCACCGCCTCAGTAATAGCTGGACACGAGGGGGCGGCATATTAACATTTTGCCCCGCGTCCAAACAATTTAGATCCAGTACTGGAAACAAGTGTAATAAATACATGCTTTATCCCTTTTAGTATTACGGGCCTAATTGTAACGCAATTTCTGAATTGTGAAACAAAGCCCTGAACCTGTCATAACTCTTATTGCATATTATTAAAACTCAAATTCCCATGTCAATTGCCTCACTGAAATACCGGATTGTTGTGTTCATTCGTACGTGCCCCGATTAGATGTAAACTTTTGCGATATTAAAAAAATAAATTAATTTTAGTTCCAATTTCGAGCTACCGTGAACCACAGTTTTTTGTTTTAATTATTTAGATTAATAACGATAGTATCTGGCAATTAATTTTCGGCCATTAGTTTGATTAAAACATGCGCGAAGATTTTTTATTGCATGACGCGAATTAATTTTGAGAAAAGTGCCAATTATGCGATTGAAAAATTCAGATTTTGGCAAACAAAGTGTTTTAGTGATTATATTGTTACTATGTTTTGTGACAGTCAAAGTTAGTGGTTGCTTCAGTAGCGGTCTAGAGTTTTTGACAGAGGAATTTCTTCCTTCAGTATGTCCGCTCCTTGCGGCCACAACCTCCACAATAAAGGATTTATTTCACCCAATTTCTCTCGGTAAGTTTTGAAAAGATATCTATAGATAGAGCCCAAATGGACAAGAGAGTTCTGGAGAAGGAAAATTCATCATGTGACACCCTTTCCTTTTTAACCGACTTAAAAAGTAGTAAGAGAATATCAATTCGGTTGTATCTTTTATATTTGTAACCTACGATTGTCTGCGGATAAGAACAACTGGTAAAATGTTGCCACTGATAGAGATACTCATTATTTGAAGAATAGAGGGGAGGCCTTTGCCCAACACTGGGAGACGATAGGCTAGTAAAAAATGTTTATTAACTCAGAACTCCGTTATTTTAAAAAACAATAGTAACTAATAGTAATAATAACTAACAGTAATAGTAGCTAATAGTAACTTTCGACATAGCACAATAATTTTTAACGAAATGAAATTCAACAACAATATCGTTTTTATTTGAAGGATGGATACCTCTACTTTCAGATTGGCCACATACCTAGATATATATTTTTTTTTCAAATGGTTTCTTGGGTTTTAATTTAAATAAATGGAAATAATAATGTCATATAAGTAAAATAAATGTTACTTATATTTGTGCTTTTTTACGTAAATAGGGAAAAAATAATTCAGAAATGTAAATTCAATAGGTATAAAAATTCATGGGGTACCATCGTTGATAATACCCGCGGGCACCACCTATTAATGACAGGCGTGAAAATATGTATGTATGTATGTACCACCAAGGGCGGATCAAGCTTAGGTGCCAGGAAGGGATCAGATAGTCTTGGTCAAGTCACAAGAAGTTATAGTTTACTTATTATCATAATAGATACAAGTAAAAAGTAGTATTTCATTAATTTATCCCGTCTTATTATTTTGTGAATAACTTCTGATTGATATTTTGCTTTTAATTTAGTTCACGACCAATTTGTTAACCGACATCAAAAAGGAGTAGGTTATGAATTCGTCAGAATGTTTTTATTTTTATTTTTATTTAGGTATATATGTTCACCGATTACACGAAGATGCCTAGATAAATTTGGAAAACTCCGTCCAGTCAAATAGGATCGACACCATGCAATAGTGACAGGGAAAAAGTTAAAAGACTGCATTGTTGCCAGTAGCAACTCAAAATCCACCATGTTGAATGCACTGGTGAAGTCCAATAATACGAGGAGAGTAAGAGCCTGTCTATATTCTACCGAATGTCATCAGTGATTTTTAAAAGGGCAGATGTCGTACTACGTCCTACACGAAATCCAGATTGAAATGGGTTTAAAAGATTATGCCTGTTGAGAAATTTAGAGCGACATTGGTGAACATGGTGTTCTAACACTTTTGAAAGGAGAGGTAGGATGGATTGGATATAGAACGAAAGTGGGAAGGAGAAGATGGATTGGGATTTTTTGGTAAGGGGATAATATGCCCATACTTCCACGCACTAGGGAAAACACCAGTGTCCAAAGAACAATTAATAATATCTGTGGGGCAATCAAGGTTGCAATTGGTCTAATCATGTCTAGACAGATGTTATCATTGTCAACCGCCTTCGTTTTAATGGACATAATAATATTTACCACATCCTCCTTAGTAATTTTTATAATGTTAATTAAGGACAATCAGGGGGAGCCCTATTCCTGAGACTATTAAGAGTAGCCTGCTTAGCACTAGAAGGAAGATTAACACGAGAATCAGAGAAGTGCTTATTCAGTACATTGAGATCAAAAATGCTGTTCACAGCCCACACTTTGCTTACCAACACCCAAACCCTTAAGAAATTTTCAAAGTTTATTGAGAGGGCAGTCATCTTAATATGTGTTTATCCAAACCGGTTGTGTAGTTTGATGATGAAGTTGTTTTTAGTTTTGAAAAATATTCCTACGCCAGACTAGCGTTGCATAACTATCGATACCAGTTGACCTCGAAAAACAGTCACAACATCGATAAAGGTAAATAAAGATAGATCGCTAAACATGAGTTACAAGCAAGATATTTACATTTTAGTTCTTCCAATCATGTTTTACCATCACAGGTGTGCAAATTTTCAGAAAGGCTGTCTATCATAATACTAGAAAAATATACCACTAATAATGAATCTATCAATCTACCATAATATACTTACTAATATCAGTAATTACAAATTATCAGATAAAAAATCTTTTACACTAGGTATAATAACAATTTTCTGTCAACAATAACTTAAATCTTTTCTTAAATAAATTTAAATTTAGTTCTCTATATTGTTTCGGTATTTGATTATATATCTTTGGTGCCATACATACTACACTATTTTGCAATAAGGCAGTTTTAGATGCATGGGGACACAAATTATCACAATATAACTCACGACGGTTTCTTTTCACTAGATCTGATGAACTAGGAAACAGATGAGAATTAGTCTCTACAAATATTGCTATTTCCATTATATGGAATACATTATAGGATAGACCTATCGATAGTATCGAATAACCGATACTATCAATACTATCGATAGTACCGATTGTCAATAGTTTGCAATACTATTGATAAAAGGTAAAACTGTTAATACTATCGATACTATTGAATTTAGATACTATCGGTAGTATCGATAGTATCGAATACTGTTGATAGTATCTAAATGAAATAGTATCGATACTATCGATAGTTTTACCTTTAATCAATAGAATTGCAAACTATTGAGAATCGATAGTATCGGTTATTCGATACTATCGATAGTCCTGTTTTTTGAGGTCACGATAGTATCGTCGATAGACTATTGATATTTTATACTATACCAGACGATGAACCACTATCATCGGACATGGTTTCCGAGTGCGTCCGATGCGGCTGCGAGCTCTCCCGACAGTCATCGAAGCGTGGCAAACAGCTCGTCCAGAATGGCGTCACTTTGGAGTCGTGCACCCCCGCCATGTTGCACTTCTATAGCGGGGAGCTGCCGCCTGACATGAGGAGGGCTTCGGAGACCTCCCAAGAAATCTTGGCGGCCACAAAGCTTATGCAGATGAAGGTTTGCTCTAGGTAATCATTGGGTTTTAAGGATATTAGGTACTAACATTCTAGAATAGGGTTGGATTTTGAATGACTCTTGCCCCGGGCAGTAAGAAAGAGGGGCGCCAAATGATTCTAGGAACGATAAATCAGCGCGTAAATTACGTTCTGAAAAGAAGTTACATTTTGAGTTACGCGACGACGTTTTCAGCTTGCCACGGGGAGTAATAAGTAAGATAGGCGCCTAATAAACATAAAATTAAAAATCAACCACTTTTTAGGCTGAAAAATTATTTATTTAAAACTTTATTGATCCACCATTAACAATTGTTCAAATTGGTGGACGTAACGCTAAAAACGTTCTCTCCCAGTCAACCATAGGGACAAACAAATAAATTGTTTATTTATTGTTTAAATTAATACATTTCAAAGCTCCGCTATTATAAGTTTTATAAACTTAATTTATCAACTTATAATACAAGTTTATTTGCTAGGCAAATAAAAAAAAAACCGACCGAAAATGACAAAAACGCCATCTAGTGATGAAAAGCGAAAATACCGATACGATTTAAAATCGTTTCAGTAGTTCCACTATTATAGCGCTACCTATATTTTTTAGGGAATGCCGTGACATTTAAGCGCTGACCCCCAATAACTTTTAAGCAGCTGAACCGATTTTACTTAAACATACAGACAGATAGACATCAGCGTCTAACAGACAGACATTTGCGCAAGCTTTAAACACCCCTCTATTTTGTCGGGGGTTAAAAATTGTAAACTTTATGTGGTCAAAATTATTTCTATAAACATAGCAAAATTTATGATCAAATTTATAAACTAGTAATATCTAGCAACGAATAAAATGAACTCAACCTGATCTTTCAGCTCGAACGTCACCCCAAACACATTCATGTCCTTCCTGGAACACCAAGTCATCCGCATCCGCGAGGGTTCGTCCTGCAAGCCCCTACACATCAACTGTAGCAGCACCAAGTACAGGAGCATTGACGGCAGCTGCAACAATCTCCGGAGACCCGGATGGGGCAGGCGTGGAGCACCGTTCACCAGAATTGCCACGCCCCGGTATGCTGATGGTGCGTTATGAAGGTTCGGTCTAAGTCAAAGCCAACAGCTTTTTTGGCTTGGAGGAGGAACTTTTAGACCCGTGATTCATGATTCTGAATATTAGGTTTTTAAGGAAGTCTGAATTTGGTGAAAATTAATTTAATTAGTTAAATTATATCGTGAGGTTACATACTCGTCAGGAGTTCATTTAAAGGCGAGTAAACGCTATTATACTATCATCATCATCCGAGCGTATTCCCGGTTGCATCCTCAGCAGTAACGCTTCAGAACCCGGGGTCCGCTACCTAACCAAGGAGATTTGACGAGGTGACTGGTTTTTACACAGAGCGACTGCCGTCTGACCTCCACAACCCAAAGGGCAAACCAGGAACCAATCCTTGGATAGTTTGATGATCAAACGCTAGGTGGCGTTCGGGACCCACAGTTTTACGTGCCTTCCGAAACACGGAATCATCTTTCTTTTCGGATAATCAGGTGATTTAAGCCTGCAATATCCTATCCAGACTGGAAACAACTTTTCACAAAGTATGCTAACAATATTATACAATATGTAACAAAAACTCGAAAAAATCGTCATTTTCATACAAAAGTGTTCGGCCGGCCCGGCAATTTGTATGGAAATGTCGATTTTTTCTTCGAGTTTCAAGCATTGGTCCCATGGAAAAGTTGTTCATAATGACGGTCTGAGTTGCTCCTACAATGATCGGACAGGGTTTTTGTTACGTATTGTAGAAATGAAGCCTTTTACCCAGGTAATTGATGGAAACTGTATAAATATGTTTGACGACCTTCGTGGCGTAGTGGTCACCACTCGCCATGCTAGTACGTCACCCATAGATTCCGAGTTCGATACCCGGTCAGGGCAAGTTGGAAAATGGCCTTTTTCAAACTGTCATCGATCTTGAATGTATATTTATATATATTATATTTATATTTATTTAATAATTTAACATACAGATTAACAGTATATATACACCAAAATATCTGCATGCTAGAGACTTACAAAACATAATAATTATAATTAATTGTCAATCATTTACTTGCACATATAAAAACATGGTTCTCTAATTAACGTCACAATTATAATAATTAATGTTAATGAATATAATATAATAATTTAATGTCAAGGCTTAAATAATGTAATTTATAGAATTTAAATAAGTTATCAAATTGCGGATAAATACTCTCATAGAATCATTAAAAACATCCACGTTATTGTACTGCACGAGCATGTCACCGAGCAAATATAGGGCCCTCGTTGTCGGAGCGTTTTTGGCGTAATTCGTACGAGTAGGAGGCGGCTCAAATAGGCGCGGCCGTCTGCGGGGTTCCACCGCACCACCTCTCTGACGCCAGCGCGCGTGGACACGAATTCCCAACTGTTCCAGAGCGGTTTCATTATTGACTCGGTTGTTAATTAACAAATAATAATGGATCAACAGTGCCATTTTTCTTCTAAAAATCAATGTATTTAAGTCAGTCATGCCAAGAACATACATAGAGGGAAATAGGTGAGGATAGTAACCGTAGGTTCTCTTATAAAGCCATTGTAATTGTTATAAAATATAGTATCGTTTAGTTAGTATCCCATAACACAAGTCTCGAACTTACTTTGGGGCTAGCTCACTTCAATTTTTGCTTGAAGTAAGATAGCGACAAACCAAAGAACATCCAGCCAAATTAAGTCTTGTGTTTTTCCCTCAATGCTTAGGTATATACGCAATGCCAGTAGCCAGAAGTGGTCGTGGCCTGCCCAACCCTCGCTCGCTATCCACGCGCCTGTTCTCCGACCAACCCATCCCGAGTCGGTCGCACAACTATATGAACATGCAGTGGGGGCAGTTCATCACCCATGATATGATGATGCGCGTCATGGAAGTCACACGTAAGGGTTTTTATTTTGTCATCGGGCTACACAAACTACAAGTTATCATCAAAAGAAGAAGAAAGAAAAGAAAGAGAAATAATAACAAAAAGAGGTAAAGTTTCAGAATGCTGCAAAATCCAAATTTATTTTAATCTACCTGAAGAAATGAAGGGGTTTAATATGGAAAATTACTCTTTACAAAAATTTAAACATACAAGATAAGATCGCCTGAAGAAAAAGTTGCAGAAGTTGAGGCTATATAATGAGGAAACGGTGATAAAAACATAGGTCACATTGCATTTGGATCATTGGGATCCTTTCTTATTTCATTTCTTGATTTAACCCTTTCACCGCTAACGTCAGATTTATCGGCCAAACATTGTCGTGCCCATTCCGCGAGCGTCGGATATTTCCGACAAAAAATGGATTAATTTACCCCTCGCGCTGGGGGCACGGTAACTGATATAAAGTCTCGCGGTGAAGGGTTAATCAAAGCAAAACGATTCGAAAGTTTCTAAACAAAACCCTAACAATTTTGTAGCTGATGGTGGTATCCAGTGCTGTCTAGGCGACGGCGTGGACATGCTCCCGCCGGAATGGCAAAACGACAAGTGCATCCCCATCGCAGTCCCGGACGACGACCAATTCTACCGCTACCACGGCATCAAGTGCCTGAACTTCGTGAGGAGCATCACTACGCCTAGAGATGACTGCAGTTTGGGGTACGCGGAGCAGGTGAAGACAATTGGTATAGCTCTAGGCCGACCCAATGTTCAAAGTCTCAAGAGGCGCAGTAAGTCCATATTAATACAGTGTAGTAGAATGCTGTGAAGAAATAGAAATGCGCCAAAGGTACGTTCAAATCCTACACCTCAGACTCGCGAACAGTCGAAAGCGTTCAGGAAGCGCGATCTAAGTTTAAGCACCTATTTAACGGCTTTCTCCTGTTCATCTAACACGGCAAAGAGAAGAGTTCTCGCCACAGCCCTAGGAGCAGAAGTCTGATATCGCCAGCATGCATGGTACCGCATCCCGCAACAAAAAAAAAAAAACCATCAAAGATTTATTTGGAAATACCTTTCACTCAGCGACGTAAAATCTGTGGTTTTACTTAACATTTTCAGATGAACACCGTTACCAGTTTCATAGACGGCTCCCCAATCTATGGCTCAGAGAAAAAGTTGGCGTTGCGCCTCCGAAGTAAAGCCGGAGGTAAACTTCGACAGGAGACAAGGGAGAACTGTGTCAGGGGGTTCCTGCCCACGGTAAAAGATAAATCTGCTGCTTGCGACTTGAGGAATTCTTCGGAGCCTTGTTATTTGGCAGGTAATAGTAAAATTCGTTAAAAAAAATTAGTTCTGAATTCCAGAGGATCAACCAGGACGTGGTCACAGGTATGGCACTTCTTAGAAGCGGAGTATCATTTATGCCTACTACTTTTAAAAACGAAACTATACATCCGTGCACACGGTAATGTGTGTGTGTTCGCCCCCAACACACTCGAAAAGGCGAAAACGGGGAAGAGGTGCGGAGTCGAGGAACGAGGACGCAAATTGCGCAGGGCCCTAGGTCCGTTCTGTATGTAATACTTATATTAGGTCTTTACCTATGAAATTGCCGTTTTGTATGAAAAAATTTAAATGATTTTTTATGTATTTTTTATTTGTATTAATCGAAGTATTCACCCATGCAATCAACGCATCTTTGCCAACGCAGTAGCAGTTTATTGATGCCCTTCTTAAAGAAATCAGCTGGACGGGAGGCAACAAATTCTTCAAAGGCATTTTGTACTGCCTCTCGGGTATTGAATTTTTTTCCCGCCAAGAAGTTGTCCAAATTCTGGAAAAAGTAGTAGTCTGTAGGCGTAAGGTCTGGTAGTAGGGCGGATGACGGAGAGCTTCCAACCCCAGTCATAGCAACTTGGAGACCGTCTGCTATGCAGTATGAGGTCGCGCGTTGTCGTGCAGGAGCAGCGAAGAGGAGCGATTGACCAATGATGGTTGGAGATGTGCCAGCTTCTCCATCATCGTGTTCAGTTCTTCACAGTGCACATCTGCAGTAATGCTCACCCCGTTTGGTAAGAAGCTGTGATGAATCACACCGGCGCTAGACCACCAAACAGTGACCATCACTTTCGTTTTGACAAGTTTTCGTTTAGGGCATTGTTTAGGTGCTGAACCAGGATCCAACCAACTTGCTGAGCGCTTGCGGTTATCAACAGAATCCATTTTTCATCGCAGGTAACAATGCGGTTCAAAATTCCTTCATTTGTGTGTCTGTTGAGCCAGGCGCGGTCGCAGCTTGAAAACTTGGAGGGTTTTTAACGTATCCATGATGACGAAAAAGATTGAAATGCGAAGAAAATGTAACACTAATCAATTAACAAATGACTACTTCTGGAAAAAGAATTCCATGTCTTTAAAATAAAATTAATTTGAAATTAGAATTCTTAGCCAAACAAAAATTATTTTGATTTGAAATGGCCAGTACTGCAGAACGGCAATTTCATAAGTTATAAAAAGACCTATGATTAGGTCTGTGACGTGGTGAAAAAAAAAGATCTTCAGAAATTAAAGTCATACTTTGCAGCTTTTTGAGGAAAGTGATTTACTTAACGCCAGTATAAATGTAAATAGAAAGAAAATATACGTCGATCCAAATGACACTACGAATGTAGAGAGAAAAAAATGAAAAAAAAAGAGTAAATGGACTAAACACACATAAAACACTATAATAAATAATAGGTTGGGGAAAAAGTCTTTTCGCATTATATATGAAAATTCAAAACATTTTTTAATATAGTTTATTTACATTTAACTAAAGTATGTAGGTACCATTTTGTTCGATAACTTTTTGCCATCTTATAGGTAAGGACATGATCCCATTGCTATAGAAATTTTGGGGCTTCTGATCAAAAAACTGCGTCAAGTAGTTTTGGCAGTCCTCTCGTGATGTTAACCTGACACTGCCTAAAGAATTCTGAAGAGACCGAAACAGGTGGAAATCTGAAGGTGCCAGGTCAGGACTATACGGCGGATGCATTAACACCTCCCAGCTAAACTCTCTTAATTTTTGCTGAGTGGTTAAAGATGTGTGAGGTCTAGCGTTATCATGATGAAAACCACACCCCTTCTGTTGATTAATTCCGGCCGCTTTCTCTCAACTTCTTGCTTTAATTTTATCAGTTGTTCGCAGTAGAGTTCTGAATCGATGGTCCTGCCTGGTGGTAACAGCTCATAATGAATAATGCCCTTCCAATCCCACCACACGCATAGCATCACCTTGTTGCGAGTTAACCCGGGTTTCGCCACAGTCTGTGAAGCCTGACCGGCCTTTGACCACCGGCCTTTTTTTTTCGCACGTTCTTGTCGTACGTGATCCACTTTTCATCACCAGTTATCAATTTCTTCAAAAATGGTTCGGTCTCATTACGTCGTAATAAAGAATCACAAATGAGTACACGGTTCATTAGGTTTCTTTCAGAGAGCTCGTGAGGTACCCAAATATCGAGCTTTTTTGTGTACCCATTTTTTTTCAAATGCGCCAAAACTGTTTTGTGGTCAATTCCCAGTTCTTCAGCTACGTCGTTACTACTGATATGCCGATCTTGCTCCACTTTTTCAAAAATAGCATCCATTTTATCCGTAACAGGGCGACCAGAGCGACGTGCATCTTTGACATCAAAATTTCCGGATTGAAAAAGCTTAAACCAAATTTGAGCTACTCTCACAGACACTGCACTAGGTCCATAAACATCGCAATTTTTTTTCGCAGCCTGCGTTGCATTTTTACCCTTTTGGTAGTAAAATTTTAAAATGTATCTAATTTCTTCATTAGATTCACTCATCTTGACGGTAAGAAAAACAAGTGAAAATCACGCATTTTCCTAATTTGAATTTGGAATTATCTTCTTAAATTTAAACTTTTAAATGATACCAAAACCAGCCAGGTACAAATAGTATAGCCAAAGTGGTTTTATTACAAGTTCATACATACTATATGCGAAAAGACTTTTTCCCCAACCTAATACTTACCAATACTTACCAATGCCATTTCAGGAGACGGCCGAATCAACCAAACTCCAACTTTAGCCCTGCTGCACACCTTGCTTCTGAGGGAGCACAACAGAGTGGCCGACATTCTGGGGTCGATGAACCCGCTGTGGTCTGATGAGAAGATCTACCAAGAGACCAGGAAGGTTGTAGTGGCTGAGATACAGCACATCACGTACCAGGAATGGCTGCCTCTGAATTTTGGTAAGAATCGGGACGTATTTGAAAAATTATGGCCTCTTGGGCAAAAATAATTTGCCCTTTTAAAAACAATTAAGTACTTTGCAAATTACAATAATTTATTATCAAGACATTTTAAATATTTCAAGTAGTTCTTAAACCCCTGCGCCAAAGAGCGAGATGTGAGGGCGGGCTGAGGAGTGTCCTATTTAGTGAGCAAGACCTAGTTGTTGAATGTTACGAGGCGTTCACATACTATGAAATATACTACTTAAAATTGTACGAGTATAATCTCAGACCAGAGATTATACGGATCTGTGTGTATAATACAAAAAACTGGTCAAGTGCGAGTCGGACTTGCGCACGAAGGGTTCCGTACCATTATTATGTTGTATGAGAACCTCAATTAAATATTTATATAAGTTTTTAGTATTGGTTGTTATAGCGGCAACAGGAATATCATCTGTAAAAATTTCAACTGTCTAGCTATCACAGTTCATGAGATACAGCCTGGTGACAGACAGATGGACAGTGGAGTGTTCGTAATAGGGTCCAGTTTTTACCTTTTCGGTTCGGAACCCTTAAAACAGAAAATATTTTCTCAGGGGAAAACTATTTCCGCTACTACCGCATCACGCCGTCGACCCTGTACAGTTACGATTACAGCGAGGAGGTCAACCCTGGCGTCATCAACGGGTTCGCAGCAGCTGCCTTCAGGAGTCTCCACTCTGTCATCCCGGATTCCATCATGACATGCCCGTGGACTTATCATGCTGCGTACGTGTACAAGTAAGAACATTACTCTTTCTCTATTTACATATCCAACTGTAATGTTGCCAACACATAAGAAAACTCAATCAAGTAATTGAATTTTCAATAAAGAAACAATACAATAACAAAGAAAGGTTTGCTACAATCGTAATAAGGGAAGATTTTTGCGTACACACGCGTACTATTGAAGTGAAGCCAGACCCTGACAGAAAACTAACACATCACATAAGACGAATTTAAGATAAAACCCTATCACTACTTTATCTAGGGTCGGATTTAGAGGTTTGGAGGCTTTGGGGCAACAAAGGAATGGCGGCTCCCTGGCTCCAAATTTAATATTTTACTGATTGCCTGATTGGAGTGAACAAAGATAGATCAATGATTTCTGTTAATAGTTACTTAAGAAAAACAATTATGTTTGTACAAAGTACTGTAGGTAAAGGTAAAGCAGAGAAAAAAATCAATGGATAAGTTGTTTACTAGTGCTTACTAGTAGGAATTTGAAAGATTTTTTGATTAGAAAAAGTAGCCGCCATGTTATTACGTCATACGAGGTTTAAAAACTGAAAACTATATATTTAATTATAAAATTTATTTTGAACTAGAACTAACATTTTCCGAGTAATTTTAGCCTAAGCTGTCTCAAGAACAGATTTTTAGATTTTTTCTCATATAGACTACAATACCGTACGGCTAATAAATCCTTATTCTGGCCCATTCATATAAAAAGTCTTTAAATATATATTGGCACATATTTTCAGACTAAGCGACCACTACTTCAACCCTGGCCTTCTGGAGTACACAGCAGAATCCTTCGACGACGTGGTGCGTGGCATTATAGCGCAGCCGGCAGCCGATGCTGATACCTTCTGTACAGCTGAGATTACCAATCTATTGTTCAAGTCGTATAATAACTGGGGGTTGGATCTCATAGCTATGGACATTCAGAGAGGCAGGGACCATGGCATCGCTTCTTATAATGACTACAGGTATATTGTTCTTAGTCTGTAGCGTTTGATGCTTTTTCTTTCAGTTGGAACTTGGACTTCATAGCTCATTCTTTGTCTTAGGCGGTGATCATACTGCACCGCGCACCGTTACGGAGCGCGGGGCCGCAGATTTTAACATTGTATGCAAGTACCTCAATTTGTATAGAAAACACGCCTAGTCCAATACACTGACAACGCGTCACCGCGCGGGAGGTCGTCGCGCGCGCTGTTTCTACCAATTTGCGCAGGGGCGCGGTGCTAGCCACGGGGTATAACACACTGCTTCGCCGTGTAAAGTGAATGTCTGGCGCGGGGCCGTCGTAGACCGCTGCTCCGCGGGGGGAAGCAGATTGAATCGCTAGAAAGCAGAGATCTGCGCCTCGGTCGCCACGCGAGTAATCTGCCGGTCTGCGCATCGTGGCGGGCGCGTTGCCAGTGGGGGAATCGCCTTACTGGATCTCTTCCACCTTTTATCTTTCTAGAAATAGTTTTAAATGAAGATCGAATAATATCATAGTTATTCGACCTCAGCATATTCGCCTCAAAGAAAGCTTTTGGGTAGATTGCGGTTTAATTACCATGAAGTCTTATCATAAGACATAAGACTCTCATGTTGGTTCACAATATTTTATATAAACAACTGTGTGAGACATGCGTTTGATTGTTTTGTATAGACTTACGTTCTTATCGAAACGCCAAATGCCTTATGTGTTAGTAAAGCCAATCTAAGTCTGTTTTTTTTTTTCAGGGAAATTTGTGGACTGGCTAGAGCGCGAACTTTTCAAGATTTTGCAGGAGAAATGTCCCACGATGTGAGTTAGAAAAGACGATTTCTTATAACTTCACACACTAACAAAATATACATAAACTGACAATTTTACAATGTGGTTTCATCATCATCATCCGAGCGTATTCCCGATTGCATCCTCAGCGGTAATGCTTCAGAGCCCGGGGTCCGCTTACCTAACCAAGGTGATTTGACGGGGTTACTCGTTTTTACACAGAGCGACTGCCGTCTGACCTCCGCAACCCAAACGGTAGACCAGAACCAATCCTTGAATAGGTTTGGTGAGCAAATGCTAGATGGCGTTCGGGACCCACAGTTAATACGTGGATTTCGAAACAGGGAATCATCTTTATTTTTGGATAATCAGGTGATTCAAGCCTGCAATATCCCAACCAGAATGGAAACAACTTTTTACAAAGTAGGTATTCTTCCCAGTGGGATTCCAACCTACTTCCTCCGGATTAGAAGGCGAACGGCTTGACCACTGAAACACGGAGGCAATCACACAAATACTATACAGGCGAAAGTTTGTAAGTGTGTGTGTATGTTTGTTATTTCTGTACGAGCAAACGGCTAAATCAATTTTGATAAAATTTGGTATGCAGGAAGCTGACACCCTAGATTAACACAGGCTACTTTTTCCGCGGGCAACAG
This sequence comes from Acrobasis suavella, assembly GCA_943193695.1. Classification (NCBI taxonomy): domain Eukaryota; kingdom Metazoa; phylum Arthropoda; class Insecta; order Lepidoptera; family Pyralidae; genus Acrobasis; species Acrobasis suavella. Next base: position 3,606,496 of record OW971940.1, read on the forward strand.
CGCGGGGCGCAGCTAGTCAATCAATAACTTTACCCTGTGGTTTATCTAATCTAAATGTTTTCAGCGTATCACAGCCTTGGCTCACATGTACGAGAGCGTGGACGATGTGGACCTGTTCGTGGGCGGCGTCATGGAGCGGAGCGTCCACGGGTCTGTGCTCGGACATACCTTCCAGTGCATCGTGGCCGAGCAGTTTTATAGGACGAGAGTGGGAGATAGATTCTTTTACGACAACGCGGAGATGCCGCATTCGTTTACATCAGGTGTGTTTATTTATTTTATTTACACCCATGCTATAAATCCTCTATAAAAGTTTCTAAAGCAGTTAGTTTATTGCCAACATTAAAACACCCAGTGTCATAGTAACCATTATATCACCCAAACGAGTGTTATAATGCACTAAATTTCATTATGCAACGCAAACTCGATCCCTTCCTTACTCATCAAACAGCCACATATTATGAATTTCAAAAAAGAACAATGTCATGTACGCGCCTTTCACTACCACAGCTCCGTAATTTAAAAGAGGAACATAATGGTTATTCCAATTCACGTCGTATCCCGCCATTTTTGTTCGATGTTAATTAATATCGATCAAAAATAATTTGCATTCCAATAAATGTACGATCCAAAATTTAAATTATTATTACAATAAATAATTTCATTATTACCCATACATACATAGTTAGTTTGTATTAGATACTCAGCTATAAACTTACCAGGAATTTACATAGAGTTCTTACAACACTGTACGACACCCAATGGATTTAGAACCTTTTATAGAAGATTCATATCATGGGTGTAGATAAAGTTTTGTATGCAACTGTAATAATTTGGTATTAAAACACTCATGTGATACTATTATCAAACTCGGCTTCGCCTCATGTGATAAACCCACATTCGTGTTTTAATGCCCCTTATTATACTACAGTTGCATAAATAACTATAAGTTTATTGCACACAATCTTATAATGGATTGATTCCATTAGGTCAAACTTAATCTTTTTTACCTTGTTTGCCTTGGGGATTGCCAATTGGAATAACAGTGCAAGAAAAGCAAGCCAAATTATACTACGTAGGGTTCCGTACCCGAAGGTACAGACGAGACCCTATTACTAAGACTCTAGTGCCCGTCTGTTCGTCTGTCTGTCACCAGGCTAAATCTCATGAACCATGGTAGCTAGACAGCTGAATTTTTTTAAATGTATGTTCACCGATCTTCGAAGACGCCGGACCGATTAGGAAAATTCTTTTTTTTTTATTATTGAAAGGGCATATTATCCTTGGTCCCGTCCAAATTTTATCAAAATCGGTTGTGTAGTTTTGGGGTGAAGTCTGTCTTTAGTTTTGAAATATTATGAATTTATGAACAACTTTTAAAAACGAGTTTTTACTTTAATTAAACTTGTATACATATCTACTTATAACTTAAGCTTAGTAAATCCATATTTAGCCTCTTTCAGATCTATTCAATCCAAAGATTGGAACTAAAAGGGGAAAAGAAGGCAGCGTTTGGACGAGCACGAGTAGAGCGTAAAAAACATCATTAACCCTTTCACCGCGAACGTCAGATTTATCCGACAAACATTGTCGTGCCCATTCCGCGAGCTTCGAATATTTAAGAAAAAAAAACACCGCTCGTATTGCACATAACTTAAGTATCCACATCCCTGTTTGGTTGTAGGTATTTATTTTAGATTTCATACCCCTCGCGCTGGGGGCACGGCAACTGATATAAAGTCTCGCGGTGAAAGGGTTAAGATTTATTTTTTACATGAAATAAATCGTATTGTTTACAGAACAACTGCAACAAATAAAGAAATCCACAATGGCGCGTCTGATCTGCGAGAACACAGACCGCGTGTACTACGTGCAGCGACGCGCTTTCGAACCTGAGAGCCAGTACAATCCCAAGTACAGTTGCGAGGATTACACCAATATACCCTACGTAGACTTAACGCCTTGGAAGCAGCCTACACTTTTTGATTGATTTGATCTTAGGCGATTCACACACTGCTCCGCATCCCGCTGCGTAGTGCGGGGCCGGACTGTATGCATGTACCTCAATTTGTATAGAAAACGCTCATAGTACAACACACTGACACCGCGTCTACGCGCGTGATTTTTGTATGGCGGCCCCGCGCTACGCGCGTGGTTGCGGAGCAGTGTGCCAAACGCCTTAGGCAAGCCTGTGTCACTCCACGTTTAGGTATCGAAAATATACCTACATTATTACTATGCGCGCGGCGACCACTCCAGAGGGGAAAATAGTTACATAAATCATTTGTCCTGAGTAATAAGAATGAATTTGGCTTGCAATAGATGTCTAGGTATCTAAATGAAGAGGTGAGGAGTTCTAACGCAAGCAAAATTAAATAATAGCGCTAACCACATTAAGTAGATATTTCTTTGAATTTATTTTCTGAGTAATACGTACGTGAGTAATAGTAATTATTTTGTGTCTTAGATACGGCTTCAGTCCTCGACATAGTTATTTTTATCCCAAAAATGGGGTAGTATCCTCGGTCAACAATAAATTATTTTGTACTGATAAGAGAACAAAACTTCACAACAACACTTGCAAATTATGTCACCTGTCATTGATCAATGTGATATCCATTTTGAAAGTAATCAAACAAGATTTTCAGATTTATTAATGCAGAATAACTGACATCAAGAGCGCTATTTGACACCAAGAAACAGAAAAAAATAAAATTATGACGTGACGTTTTGAAATTTTATACAAATCCAATAACAAATTTAATTGAGCTTGTGGGAAACTAGCGGATTAACGTAGCCGTGGGATTTATTGAATTACCGATGCAGTAAAAATATATGTTATTTGGGGCGCAAAAATAAGTCTTCAGGGACACAAATATTTTTGCAGCAAACATTTAGAAATATGCCACTGTCATAGGGTTAGCATTTATATCTTGAAATTTTCGTATGCATGTGTGTCTTGGAGTAGATATGAGGGGTCCATATCTACTCCAAGCCAATTAAGAATTATTCATCATTTCTCAAAATATGTAATAAACTGTTTGAAAAATTTCCACGGGTGTTCTGCTGATAAAAAATTCCTAATTTATTAAATGACTATAGACTAAATTAATATTTATATGTACTGACATATACATAAGTGTAGTATATTACACTTATATTTTAAGTATTAAGGGTATGTATTAAAATTAAATGAGAATTATGTAACTAATAAATAGAAGATTGTATTTAAATCGAAAATTTGAATCACATTTTAAGTGGTACTTAAAACAAATACTTAATCTCTACATTGGATGATATTATCACAATAGATTGTCATATTTATTAAAATTAGTAAGCTAGATTTATGCAAATGAAAAGTACTTTATCGTTTGGTTAATGAAAATAGTATTAATATTAATATATTTTCATTAATATATTATACATGGTCTAACAAAATATACTGAAACTATTTTAAGGCTGTATAAGGTCCATGATACTGAAAAACTTTCCCCAAGAAACATATATCGAAAAACGAAGAATATTTTTTGGCTTTCTATACAAGTTGACCGATCAGCTGATCCGAGTTTGTATGGAAAGTCCAAAATTAATTTTTCATATTTCGATATATGTTCCCAGGGGAAAGTTGTTCAGTTTTATGGACTGAATTCGCCCTTAAAATAGTTTCAGTATATTTTGTTAGACGTTATATATGCAATTATACATAAATACATGTGATAATATCACAACCTTTCTATAGAATACTACGTACTATATAAATGCATAGTTTATGGATTTCTGTTTGCTTAAATACATAGGGCATGATTTTCCTATTTGAGATAGGCTCATTCTTTTTGCTTTTTCATTTATTTGGATATCAAATAATTACATAATACATAATTATACTTAGATAGATTTCGTATAACTAAATAGAGCAGGTACAAATTTGTCTCTAAAACGTCGCCTTGCAATCGAATCTTTAATATCATAAATTACAAGAGAAGTCAAAAATCTATACAGGCTGACCTTTTAACCACCAGCCAAATTTTGGAGCAAGTTTTGTCCATGATACTGAACAATTTTCCATAAAAACACTCTTGGTCAAATGGATTTTGTACGGGAGGACAATTTATTTTATACAGGTACATTTTCAAGTCTTTATACCTGACGAAGTAGACGAAGTCTAGGGCCGTTAGACCCAAAGGCCACACTTAGCGTGATGGTAGATGGAAATAGGAACCAAAATAGTGATGGTTTGCTATCCGTATAGCCTAATTACATGATTCAAATCTCGCCCATTCCCCCGATAAGCTGGCACATTCTAAGTTTTTTTCCTTTCTAGCAAACCAGCATGGAAGGTTTTTTATTGATATTTAATAACTTTTTTTATAAAAAATAGTTCAGAATCCTAATGAACTTGCTTCAAAAATTTGGAAGATGGGTAAAAAGTTAAAATGGGTAACAGACATGATAAACAGTAAGTATATTAAAATGGAAAATGGTTACAAAAGTTATTAATGTACCTGAAATACACATTACCTACATAACATGCATAAAAGTAGATACAAAGTCTTATATGTTTCGGAAATATTAGCTTAAATTTCAAGTTATTGTCTTATCTAATAAAATCGGAAGATAAAATCGAATAATAATTATTACTTATTTGATATATGTTGTTTTTTATTTTGCTTATCCATTCAATTCGTAAATGTAAAATATGTGAGCAAAAGTGGATACTGTCAAATCTTTATTTTAATTTGCGGTATCGGGTAGACACCTTCCCTGTCAATCTGTGAAATCAGATTCCAGGCTGGTGTTCATAGGTTTTGAGAAAACCAACTTATATAATATGATGCCGCTGCTGTGCTCGCTCACTCGCCGTTATGTAATATGCCGAAGGCAAAATGACAACTTATACAATGTGTATTTTTTATACTTGACGAAATATTATCAATAAAAATGGAATAAAAAATCGTTATGTTAGTGGATTTAAAAAATCCAGTCACTTTAATTTTTTAATTAAATATTTTTTAACTAATTTCCTGTTCGGTATTGTTAATTATTTTTCTTTCCTAGCTTCTTAAACTTTGTAGCTTTCAAATGAGACCACTTTGAAGAAAATACACCGTTTACTTAAAGAGAAAAAAAATAAAAGTCGTAACACGACCTCTACCAAAAAAAAAAAACCAAAATTAAAGTGTTGATACCGATTTCTTTTTCCGGTTTTTATGGATAATATTTCTTCTAATATCTGCACAATTCGTTTGATCAAGTATAAAAAATATACTTTGTATATGATTTACTGTGATAATGGCCATTCAATTGATGGACCAACGTTCCCTTTCTAGGGTTCCGTAGTAATTTCTTCATAATGCAGAGTATTGTGGAGAAACGCGCGGGGGAATAATCTATTCTGTTCTGTCAGTTTTAAGTTAAAGAAGTGTGAAACTGGCTAAATCCAGTTTTCCGGGATTTAAAGAACATTTTCTACAAGAGGATCTCTGGTCTTTTTTTTAACTAATACGATTCTAGATTAACGGATTCCAATATTCCCCCCGCAATTTGCCCCACAGAGTAGACATTTTAATCTGTACTGCATTCCAAGTCACAGAATGACAAAATCCAGTTTTCCGGGATTTCACGAACCTTTTCTAGAAGTAATATCTCTGGTCTTTTTTAACTATCATGATTCTAAATCAACAGATTTCTCTTTCCCTCGATCTTTGCCCCACAGAGTAGACAGTTTATTCTGTACTAAATTCTAAGTCACAGAAATGTGTACTAACTGACAAATCTAGTTTTTTTGGGATTTCACGAACCTTTCTAGAAGCGATATCTCTGGTCTTTTTTAACTACTATGATTCTAAATCAATAGATTCCTTTCATTCCCCCGTTCTTTGCCCCACAGAGTAGACAGTTTATTTTGTAATGCATTCCAAGTCACAGAAGTGTGTACTAACTGACCAAATCCAGTGTTCCGAGATTTCACGAAGCGTTCCAGGAGAGGTGGCTTGTACAGTCTTTGGGCCTCTTGTCTCTGGTCTTCGGTTACTTTTTTGTCGTCCAGGTGGTTTAGAGATGGGAACTGAGATATGACGAAAAGCCTGTAAGTAAGAAAAAAGTAATCATTAATAAAATACGATAGGGATACGGCGTCTTGTTAGAGTTCCTATGGCCAGCTTCCGGCTCTACCATCGGCTCCATGTAATCATAATACTGCATTGTCATAAAAAAAGTATTTTCAGCGACAAACGGCCGCGCGACTCTCGACAAGCACTTGCACAAAAGCAAATTAACTATATCAATCAGAAAAAAAAATCAGCACCTTAAAAATACAACAACATATTTTTTTCTTTTTACTTACCTATACTGCAGGTATTCGTAAAAAGTCCCTCCGTTCAGAAAGCTGGGCGCAGCAGGGTTGCCCATCAGACACAGATAGTTTAGATTTGGGCAGGACTCCTTCAGTTTGCCTACCCAAGGGTACAAGGACGCAATCTTGCAGTGATTAAGCCTGCAAAATTAATATGCGGAGATGATTAAATAAATACACATTATATACGGACCAATTACACAGATTCAGCTAGCCCCAAAGTAAGTTCGAGACTTTTGTTATGGGATAGTAACCCAACGATACTATATTTTATATCAAATACATATACAGATAAACATCCAAAACCAGTTTAATCTGAAAAAGATCATTTTCCATCTTGACCTGACCGGGGAACGAACACGGTTCCTCCGATGTAACAGCGTGGCATGACGACCACTAGGCCTCAGAAGTGAACATTCTAACTTCCTCATTTTTGAAACAATCTTAAGACAATAAAATCGTACGGCACGATGTCTTATTTAACTGAACTCGCCAGATAATTCAGAATAAATAAGTATACTGAATAACAGAATAAATAAATAAAAACTGGTGACCCCGATTGTCCAGCTAAAATTATGGCCGAAAAAGATTCATTGACTCCATAGACTATTAATGTGCCAAAAAATACCATTCTTTTAGATACCATTCGTGTAAATTGCTAATTTAGGTGTTATTATGTTTTTTCTTTATAGAGTATATAATATGCAATACTTAGTTCGATTTTGTTTTTTCTTTTTATTTTTAAATTCTCTATTTATAAGTGTTATATTGTATTTTTTTTTGTTTATATCTCTGCAGTTAATATATAGGATTTCATTTTTTGCAACGCAACAAATGATCTCCTAAGAAAAAATTAATGGTATGCATGAGGGACTATAGGGTATTTTTATATATTCGAAAATTTAAATGTATAGGCTTACCATAGTAATTGCAGTTTAGGCAGAGGTGGAAGAATACAATTCTCTGTGATTGGATTGTCATCAGCGATGAGGGACGTGAGGTGCTTGAAGTACACCAGAGCATCTAGGTTCCTGTAAATAATGACGATTGTGACAGTATTAACTACAAAGTAGCAAATATTACTAAGTAATTACAAGTACCCATGTTTAGATCTATCTATCTATCTGTATAACCCAAAGGTATTGTTTTGTTTAATGTGTATTTCACGAACAATAAAGATTAAATAGAAAACAAAAAAAATATTCGTTATTTAGAATAACGAATAAAATTTTAAGTTATACGTGAATAATTTTCCACGAATAAATTTTTATTCGAATAATTATCTAGATAATTTTTTATTCGAATAATGCCCAACTCTCTACACACATACGTCTAGTCACACGCACACAAACACCGTGCCGAAGTCTGCCGAACTGAAACGACGATAGACGAGTGTTAGGTTTAAGTTCGTTACGGAATTTCTGGATTCGGTCGCAGCCCCAAGGCCCGCGATAAAAGCTATGCTAAAATTAATAAAATAAAATAAAGTAACAAAAGAAAAATCCAACAAAAGAAAACAATACAGAGGCGGACTTATTCCTTTAAGGCATCTCTTCTAGAATGCAAAAAAAAAAAACGCACAGTCTGCATTTGTCGTAGCTTGTCTATGTGTTTGGGCTAAAAAATCTGACACCAGCCGGAGCCCCAATTAAATACAAGAGAAAAAATACATTAATAAATTTTGTTTGTTTGTTTTTCGTGTGTGTAAGTGTAAGTCAACACTTTTGGAAAAAAAATCAAGTTGTCTACAGAAATCAGACAGAGCTTGACGATTGCCATACATTATTGCAAATTAGCCGCCTACGTAACGTATTTTGTAACCAGTTACAAAAGAAGAAAATTTAGTCTTTTCTCGTTACCAGTTACAAACTAGTAAATATTTCAATGGACTTAAAAATATTTTTAATAGTTATCACGAAAGAATTTCTGTTTCTATTTTGTAGTAAAGCTACGAAAAATGATCTTCTATTCTTATTTTGTAACAAAACTCAATTTCATCCGTTTCCCATAAGGTACTTAAGGGAATAATAATGGAAATAACATTTTTTATGTACTAATTTAATGTGATATTATATTCTGTGAATCGTCATTTGAAACCTATAGAGTGAGATAGCATCACTTCCGCTTACGTCAATAGCTCCCCAACCTTGCTCCATCTACCGCACCCCCGGCCTAGTACGCACGTGGGGATATTTGCTTGCCGCCTGTGCCAGGTTGACAATGGGACCATTTCGCATATACACCATTTCGAAAAGAAAGAATTTTGGAAATTGGTCCAAAAACAGAGAAGTTACTGAGGAACATACAATAAAAAAGCATATATACGCGTAAATCTGAAGTGATAAGTTCCTCATTTTTAGAATTCGCTGAAAAATAGCAGTAAACGTAAAAATAAAATACTATTTAAGTAACTTTTATAACAAGTATTAAATCTTACATAAATTAAAAATAAATCTTTATCTTTAAAATGTTTTTTAATAATATTTTAATTCCTTCTTCGTTTTCTTATCTTTTTATTCTATTTTCTCTTTTCTATTATCTTATAAAATTTTATTGCTGTGGGTATAAATATTAAATAAACTAATAATTTCTTAGTAGCGCCAAGGTGGAGGTGGGGATATGTAATTCGGAGAAGAGATTCATAGTTACTTACACCTAACAGATTTAATTTGGTCACTGGTAACAAGTAAATATTCTGCTTTCGTAACGGGAAAAGAGCTTGCGAAGAAATATATAGAAATGTCTTAGCTTGTAACTGGTGATGAGAAAAGTCTATCTTGCAGCGGTTACAAAACGTAGTTACAAAAGCGACCGAACATATTTTAGTTTGTAACTAGTTACGAAAAATAGAGGAAATTTGCTTGTTTTGTAACTAGTTACAAAATACAGTTACAAAGGCGGCCGAAAGGCAATAGTGACAGCCGGGACCAAAGGCTTTTACAAGCCCGCTGAAGCACGGTGGAGTTTGAGAATATTTTATGCCACTTGCCGTCACCCATTCAAGTGCGGACTACGCACGGGGTTGCTTAAGACGAAGTGGTAGCTAAAGTGGCGCCCTCATTTGATATAAATTGTTTGTAACCTTTGAAATTATTACTAATAGTCCGTCTAGTTTTAAAACTGTTTTTCGCCAAAAGTGCCACTTTTGGCGAAAAACAGTTTTAAAACTAGACGGACTACCAATATTACTTTCAAAGGTTATTCATAAAATAGTTTAAAGGTCTTTCTAGACGTTTATACAAATCAAATTTTTAATTATCATCTTATTTAGTTTTAAACAATTTATTTCAAATGAGGGCGCCACTTTAGCTACCACTTCGTCTTAACTTGCGAAAGCGTTAGTAATTCGTACTCCTACCAAGCCACCGTGCTCTCTATTTAGAAATAAAATACTAATAAATACTGGAACAAAAACTTACGTAATTTTGTTATGACTCAGATCCAAGTATCTAACGTAGTCCGAGAATCTCTCCACAATAGTTCTTGGTACCTCATACAGATTCTCGTAGGCAAGATTCAGTTTTGTTGAATCTTCTTCAGTTTCCAAACTTCCATCTGCAGACCTGTTTGAAAGTAATATACATTAAGGGATCTACTACAATAACTTTCAATATATTTGATAAATATAAAAACCGGCCAAGTGCGAGTCGGACTCTCGCTCCGAGGGTTCCGTACAAGTTGATTTTGTTACAGCTTAAAGGAACTATAGACCTGAGTATTTGATATGAGTTTCAATTTAATACCTTTACGCGTTCATGAGGAAAGGGGTAGTAAGTTTAAAATTATTTTTATTAAATATTATGTAACTAAAAATTTACGGTTTTCGCAATTTTTCCTTGTATCTGTGCTATAAGACGTTGCTTCGTACTAAATTTCAAGATACTGACTTAACGGGAAGTACCCTGTAGGTTTTGATTCTTTTACGTGTCGAAAATTTGCGGAAAGCGGCATAAACGGCTGAATCTTTTGGTTGCGTTGGCTTAGAAGTTTATTTTTTTATAGCTCCAAGGGACAGTAGACCTGAGTATTTAATATTAATTCCAGCTTGATACCTCCATGCGTTCCTAAACTAAAGGGTCTTTAGAGACAGGCAGACGGACGATGGACAACAAAGTGATCCTATAAGGGTTAAATTTTTTTCTTTCGAGGTACGGAACCCTAAAAAAGAAAGCTAGAAGTAATCCTACTATTATTATAGTCAGGCAGGACAGATGCTGACCAAAATTCAGAACCAATTTTTTAAATTAATTACATATGATAAAAGAAAAACAAAAACTATCAATTAATTGTAAAAAATGGACAAAACTTTTCCGACACTTAACAATCAATTAATTGTAACAAATAAACAATTTTTTTTCGAGTTTTCTTGGAAGCTAGTGTAACTATGTTACAATAAACCTCATCCTTCATGTTCCCGTTTACCTCTTTTCTCCATTTCACACTGTCGACCTTTCTAAAAAAATAAATTTATTTTCAAAATCAATTTTTAAATTTTAGATTCCTTCTTTATCATTCTACATTCATTCCACTGCCATCTCTCGAGCTGATTACACCTATATCAGTATTGTAAAGTTATAATAAACAAAAATAACTCTGTGCTGTTTCTCTCAAGCTCTCCACTACGTACCTTAACTACCTACTAGGAGTTCCTACACTAGTAATCTAACAGCTATTAATTTTTTTCATCACACAATAACAATGATTAAAAAGATAAGCTGAAATTGGTAAATCATTTATACTTGTGTCCTTTTCAATAGCCGTTTAGGTAATAGTTGGGCAAACACCTCCTCTTGTTTCCGGTTATTTTGATCTTTAGCTACTTCTTTCCAATCTATGTCAAAAGCAGACAGGTCGACACTCCTTCTCTTTATAGGCCTTCCCCTTGATCGTTTCCCGTCTCTTGGACTCCCCGTGGTCGTTATGTGGGCCCATCTTTCCGTTACCATTCGGCAAACATGACCCGCCCAGTCCCATTTCCATTTCAGTCTGGCACTTTTCCTTCTCACGTCAACCACTTGGGTGATGGATCGTAATAACACGCTCTATACGTTTTACACTCAACACACTGCGCTCAATTGTCCTTTGGCAAGTTTGAACATTTGCTTTTTAGTCAGCAACCAAGTTTGAGCACCCTAGGATAAGATGGGCAAGATAAACATGTCCATGATCCATTTTTATAGGCAAGTTGGAAGGTTGCCTTCAAATTGCTCTTGCATCAACCAGTAACTATTTCATGTGTTTTCCTTATTAATTAGCTTATATTTTACTTATTACAATATATCCTACTTTTATTGTAAGCGGAATATGGGAGAGACTTTTGCCATACCTACGAATCGCCTTATAAACGTAATTATTTATCTTCCTTGTCACTAGATGGCGCTTTTGGTAATAATTGAAAAATGAAAATCTTTTATGACTATTAAATAAAGTAGTAATCTAATTAATTCAATATGATTTATATGAAATGCAATAAATACTTTTAAAGCATATGCAACACTTTTTTTTCACTTTTTTCCCAGTTACATGTGCTGAAATGACTGAGTGCCTACCCGCAACTTCCAGGTTTGCCTACTTACGGGCTCTCCAATTGTTTCTATGGCTTCGGGTATCTGTTACGTTAATAATTATATTATCTTTGCCTTTTCCCAACAATGCAACCCAATAAGTGTCCTATCTTACAGCATGCATCCCTTGTTCTTTAGATTTATTAACCAACTTCAAAAAAGGTGGAGGTTATCAATTCAAATGTATGTTTTTTTATTAGACCAATTTGAAAAATTCTGTTTTTTGTTTGAAAGGGCAACTTGCCAGGTGGTCCCATAGAAACTTTTAGAAAATCAGTTATGTAGTATGGATTTGAAGTCAGATCTTAGTTTTGCCATGTCCTACCAATACCCCTTATATTTAGAAATGTAGAAACAAACATTATGAAACTCACATGATCAGGTCAGGAGGTATTAAGGTCTCAGGAAGTTCTGTCACCGAGTCTACCAGGACATTCTCTGTGACATCCACCGTGAGGACACTCTCGTTAGCCGCACCTGATGTACTGGGAAATCTATGGATACAATAAAAATATTAAATGTACATGTATGTATATAAAATAGTATTAAAGTAACTTGAAAATCTATGAATACATTCCGTTTGTAATGAATACATCATTAATACTCACTACATATAATAAAGTTGAAATATCCATTTGTAAAATCAAAATAACAGCATGTGGACGAAGTCATACCTACTCATACTCTATATTTTAAAATTTCTTTTATTTTCAATTTACCTATACGTATTACAACATGTAACAGAAATCCTGTCCGATCCTAGTAGGAGCGACTCAGACTGTCAATATGAACAACTTTTTCTATGGGAACAATGCTTCAAAACTTGAAAAAAAATCGTCATTTTCATACATAAGTGTTCGGCCGGCCCGGCAATTTGTATGAAAATGTCGATTTTTGCTTTGAGTTTCAAGCATTGGTCCCATAGGAAAAGTTGTTCATATTGACGGTCTGAGTTGCTGCTACAAGGATTGGACAGGGTTTTTGTTACATATTGTATGTAAGTATATTATTGCTTTATGGTTGAATTCAAGATACACCTAAAGTTGTTGTTACATTCTCATTTAGCTATGTTATAGAACTTGCAACTTGGTAAGAGAAAAATGTGACACCAGTGTAAGCCACTAACACATTCGTAAGGAAGATTACAATGATAATCTGCAATTGTAAAATCTATCTAGATTAAACAGCGCACCTTGAAATCAGCTTGAATAAAAAAAGACAAAACAATATGGAATATTGAAGTACTTTAGTTTTCGTTAATTTAAATAACAATTTTTTCAGACACTAAACCTCAAACAAGACCTAGTTTTCTAATTCAATTCATTTATTGCACTGATATTACCACTGTTTACAATTAGGCACAATATGAACCCTGTTGAGTATTGGACAAATAATATGGAACAGCAAGCGGGTGTTCTATTTCTATTCCAAGTTTTCTGACATTTAATTTTATAAGCATTATAAATTGAGGATTTTTGTGATACTAATGTATAAGTAATTATTTTATTTCATGCAATTTTTGCTAACTTACCATGCACTTTTTTATGTATTTATTTATTATTCGTCCTTATACCTGTCTAATTTCATCAAAAATTCTATTTTTATTGTATTTTAGTTTAGTTTATGTAGTTGTTGTTTTCAAACTTTGAACTTAAAATACACGCCCATGACGAGAACAAAGAAAATATACTCATACTCACTTAGTTAATAGTAAACAAGGCTATATTTTAAAAGATCACCAATTCACCAGATTCGTCCGCTCTGAGTTGGCTAATGGCTATAGTTTCATGGTGTACCCCAATACAAAAAAGTGAAATTGCATTCACTTAATTTCAATTTCTAATTTCACATATGAATAATTAACGAGGTTGTACCTAAATTAACAAAACAAAACACAGCAATTGAATATAAAGCTTTCTTTGTTTTGTTTTGGCAGCAGCCAGCCAGCAGCTCATTCATCAGCTGTTTTTAACTTTTTATATCATGATCATGTCACTGTCATTTCTGAATGTCAACTTTGCATTTTTTTTTTTGAAGACAATGCTAACCATACAGGCAATCCTCGTGTACGATAAAAATTGCCACCTGTATGAAGAGTTTCTAATTCAAACTCATCTTTATTACTCTAATGCAGGCTTCAGACTCCTGCGTGAATTCACGCCGTAATTTTGCTGCGAAAAACATGTCCCTCCACATTCGCTATCGTACACAGTTTAGTTCGCGCGCTCGTTAAGAATGGACGTCGCTATGCGCTTTGGCTCACTACAATTACGGTGGTGGATGACAAAAATAAATAAATTTCATCGCTGCCTGCTCCAGCAGACTTGTTTTCTCTTTTACTTTTTTCCTATAATTTCTATAACTGGACATTAGACTATCTTTTTTTTTATTCGGCCACTGTAATATTCATATTTTCACTTATGCGAACCCGTGCGTCATGTACTTTATTTTTAAACCGACTTTCAAAAAAGGAGAAAGTTATTAATACGCCGCGTTCCTTTATTAATTTTTTTATGTATGTTCACCGATTATACAAAGACGCCTGGACCGTTTAAAAAAAATCTTTTTTTGTTTGAAAGGGTATACTTTCCAGGTAGTATGATGGAAATTTTATCAAAATCGGTTGAGTAGTTTGGGGGTGAAGTCGGTTTTTAGTTTTGAAAAATTATTATTTATATGATCTTTATTTATTGCATCCCATAAAATGGGATCTGCATGATAAATTGATAACACTCGATTAATACGAGTTCCAGCTCGTTCGTCCAACTGACGCTCATTTTGACGGAGGTAAACAAATAAACCACAACCTCACGGCACGGAGGCTCGCGTGTAACTATTTTCACGCGCGAGTGTGGATGTGTTTGCGTTCACGGGAGGTTCGCGCCGCGTAAACCCTCTGATGCGGGCAAAAATACCGACACCGAACAGGGAACGAGGCGTGAACAGGTGCGAAGCCCGTGAACGGCCGCGAAAGCCATCCACATTCACGGTTCGCGGCTTTCGCGGGTGTTCACGGCGCGAATGTGGAGCCTGCTTAAAAACTTTACTTTAAAAACAAGACAATAGGATTACGGACAGAAACAGAAGTAACAGAACTGGTCTTCTTTTTACCCGACTGCACCAGAAGTTGGGTTATGTTTTTCGAGACACAGGTAGTGTAGCCAACGAGCAGCAAGTCACCATCTACCAGGCTAAAATTGTTGTGAGAGATTTTTAGGTAGATGCCCGTTTCTCACTCCATAACCCAGTTATCCGATCTACTAACATCCCATCCATATAGCCCAAACCAATCACCACAAAATTCCTCCCTGGCAATAGTTTGGCAGCTTTGGAGGACTGTCCGTTAATGCATCTCAATGGTACATTAAGAGGGCTCGCAGGGCTCTCAGCTCTGCATTGCCTTAATTGGCCTGAGTCGTTAGAGCTGTTGTTTAAGGGGTGGAAGTGTTAAGGGGCATCACGCCGCGAGTAACTCTGGAGAAAGCGCAGCACACCTCTTGACACCACTCGCCTACATCGGTGTTGCTCCTTTGCCGGCAAATATTATCAACGCGTTTTAGGGGCCCATCTAGTGGGCGGTAAGCCACCACCTGCCTATAATAGTCAGTAATCATGATTATTGCAGGTGACGTTTCTATTGCAATATCCCAGCATCAGTCCACCCCAATCTCATTCCATAACCCATAGACCATTCCTTTTTTCTTGTAATAAATTATTCTCCTGCCAAAACTTATTCAAGGGTACACCTTTCATAGGTATATCCAGAAATGGGTTTTGGCGGGAGTGTCACATCACATCAACTTAACCAAAGGGCCTCTACGTATTGGATCTGTATCCCTATGCAAGCCTCTCAAAGGACCGGGGTGAAAAGATTCGTGATTCTCAAAACAGTACAAAAGTGAGTCTCAAAACAGTAGTATATCCTTGAAGTTTCATGCTAAGCTGAAGTAACTAAGAACCTATCTTACCATACCTTAAGTCTGTCTGAAGTTTAGTAATGACTACTTGTAAATACTCATATTTCATGGACACATAGTTTTACAATTACACGTACCTACGTACTGCATCCTATCCAGTATCCTATTATTCCTTTGCCCTGTCCCGCCTGCCTGCTGCTGAATTTACCTACTTTTAGCTGGCAGATGGTAATTTTTCTTTTTCTCTTGAGCTTTCTTCTAGCTATTCTTTACAACAAGCATTCACGCCACCTATTTTGTAATCCTAATGTATTATACGGATTGTCCCTAAATTAACTCTTAGTACCCTTCTACCGTAAGGGAAAGCAGGTTCTTACCGAAAAACCACAACTACGTAAGTAGCTACCTAGTTAACAAAAGTGAAAAGGTATGAGTATATAAAATATAAATGATCAATTTAATTTACTTACTCCATTGACGATTTCGCGTTATCCATTGTATTTCCTCACATCACAGAATTATAACTTTACTTCAGCTAAAATAGGTAATAATAACAATGCTACGTGCTTTTTTAATGTATTTCGATGTCTATTTATCAATCGAGGCGCTGCAATACTGACTGAGATAAGAAATACGTTTAGACGGGGTCCAATAATAAACTTGATGATATCCTATCAGTGTAGATACTCGTAGGTAGGTTAGTTAAGTACATAAACCTAGCACAGCAGTGTAGCGGCCTACTGGCTACTACTAAGTGCCTAGTTATACAGTAAGCACACTATTGCACCAATAACACAACTCATACTCACTTTTAAGTAAATAGTAATCAAAAATATCAGACTAGATGTACAATTAGGCTTCTTATGTAGATTCATGGCTTTAAAACATTACAATTAATAAAATTTCATTAAAGTAAATACTTATTGACGTGTAAAAATGCCTGTAATAAAGGTCTTATTACTGAATAAAAACTTGAATCTTTGAACACTTTTCACCTCATACTCATACTTAAAAAGGCTAGTTTTCAACTAGTAAGTACGCTGTAACCAGACGTTTAGTAAGAAAAATGATTCCATGCTGGTCTAGAAGAAAAAAAAAATGTATGTACCAGCTGCATCTCTTTCCGTGCAGATCGTAGAAGCCGATCGAGGTAATGGACGAAAATGCAAATCATGATAATAATCGATGAGGCTAGCAACCCATCATTATTTTGATTCCTTCTTCCACCTTCTGGCCCACCGTCACGCTAAAAGTGGCCTTTGAGTCTTGCGGCCCTAGGCTATTCTATTTGCTTAGAGCCACAAGACCCAGAATGCCCTGTTTGCTCCGATACGGATAAAGACGTGATATTATGTATGAGGTACGAAAATCTGTCATACTTTCAGTGGCTTACTGCCTTACTAAGGTGGTTTAGCTCCAAATCCCAAGCAATTCCCAAACTGTACGCAAATGCTTACATTGCAGCAAAAAAAAAAACATTGACAATGACAGCTCAGGGTTGACGTCACGTCAATCTGTTGTTGACGCGTCACATTGTTTACATCACATTACATCCAAAAATTAAAATTTCTATTTACATTAATAGCTTTTAAATTTTAATAACCTTTCAAAGGCTTCAAAATGGACGTAAGTAAATCTTCAAATATTTTAATAATGTTTCGACTCGTGAAATGTTTCAAGTTCCTCATCATAACCTTGTTTTTAGGAGAGCAATATTCCCATAGACATTAACATTGGAAAACTGCAAGATTGGTTGGTTAGCAGACGACACGTGAACAAGGAATGGCAGAAGAACATCATAGCGGTTAGGGAAAAGATAAACAATGCCATCCAGGACATGCCTGCGCACGATGACATCGCCTCTTTGCTATCAGGTGGGATGCCATAAGTTTCTTGTTAACGTCGTTCTTTCCTCTCGTACTTAGTGTCTGCGCAGTTTGTTTAAGTCTGGATAGTGTAGGCTGTCTGTTGAATTTATTAAATACCTCAAATTTCATTATCGAGGACTTATACTTAATTGGTGCATAAACCATGTTATTATAAGTAGGATAGTATAACAAGTTCTGGACCTCTGTATTGAAGTTTGCATTGTTATTGGGCAAATTTTAGGAGCGATAATATTTAAACTAAAAATAGTTGTTATTTGGACAATAATGTTGCTATCCAATTATAAAAAAATCGAAAGAAATCCTCTATTTTCACATCAATTTCCAGGCAGCTACATCAACTATTTCCACTGTCAAAAGATCATTGAAATCCTCAAAGAGACAGAAGCAGATACAAGGAACCTCTTTGGTAGGTACGGGTCTCAGCGCATGAAGGACTGGCAGGATGTAGTGAAGAATTATGAAAAAGAAAACTTGTACTTGGCTGAGGCAGCTCAGATGTTGGTCAGGAATATCAGTTATGAGATCCCTGGGTTGAAGAAGCAGATTGCTAAGGAGGAGCAAATGCAGACGGTAAGTATTTTTTTTAGTTTTAATTTTTGAACATAGTTTCTTTGTAGCATGTTATGGAGATTTTAGCTGCTTTTTATTCTTTAGTAGCTTTTTGGGCAGGCATTTGTATGATTTATTTAAGCTTACAGATACAAAATATTCCCTAATATTGGCCTTAATTACTAACTTGCCACATATTTTTACCCGATTACGGCAAGGCCAAGAGGAAGGGTAATGATTTTAGCAGTCTATGTATGTATTTAATCCACATAAATACATACATAGACTGCTAAAATCATGTATGTTTGTTCCATCATAGCATCTGCACCGCTTGTCTAATTTTCACAAGTGATCTGTCAATCAATTCTTAATTTATGTCAAGCAAACAATTATGTCATGACATTAGCAATGTAAGCAAAAAATGTATATAGCAAATGTCACATACAAAGAAGTGCGAACCAAAAAAAATGTTGTTTTCCATGAACATGGTATTCACACCTTTTAAAAATATATATACATTGTTTGCCATGAATGGCTGCTGAGCTTGGATTCATGATATTTCATACTCTTCAGTTAACATTTTCCTGTAGTTAGGTATTAGCTTTTTTAACATATAACTTGTTAATGTTTGAAACCTTTGCTATGCCTTGGGGAAAGGCATAGCAAAGGTTGCTCTACATTTATTAGTATTATTATTTATTTATAGACAAGCAGCTTGGAGCTGATATGTCTATTTCACAGAGTGCTGAGAGTCCATAAACTCTTTTCACAGGTCATTAATTCATTAACAACACTTTATTTGTCTTTATCCACTTGTCGAGTCTATTTTTAAATGCATTTATGGAATGCGAAGTGACCACTTCTTCTGGTAGTCTATTCCTATTATACATACATATATTGGCTAATCAATGAAAGATTCGAAACATAAATATTGCGGAATCACTGATAGTCGACGTTTGGTATTGTCACGAGAGTGGGTTGGGGATAGGAAAGGAAACAACAATCCTATGGATTGGTGCCTTTATTTACAACACAAGCGGTACTTACAATCGACAGCGTCTGTCCTTGTTGCACTCCAACTGTCACTTCACTGTCACGCGCGCGGTAACGTCACTGCACTGTCACACGCGCGGAAACGCCACTGCACTGTCACACGCGCGGCCTTCACTGCACTGAACACTTCACTTTACTCACTACTATTATTTTTTTCTTCTTTTCTCTTTTCTTCCTTCTTCTTCGGATTTCACTTTTCAACTAAACTGCCTTTCGGCGGCGCCTTGTTCCGTTTATATACTCCCTGAATTCGAACAAAATCGCATCAATGTTCCAAACTCAAATTACTTATTTTCTATCGCTTTCTCTCTCACTCATTTTCTGTCCCGTATTTTCTTTTCCATTTAGTCTAGTATTATCTAGAAACTTCTTTCAAAACTTCAAAAACACTATAAGTGACTGTGATTTGAACCAGCGGTCTTTGGATTCATAGTCCATCGCTTAGACCACTAGGTTAACCGTGTTCTGACGCTTCTGACGAAATTTTCCTTCAGTTGAATTCTTCTTGTTCGAATTCGTAACGTTGACAGTGTTATTCATCTCCATATACGACAATATTATTAATGGCAAAATTGTATGTAGAAATGTGTATCTATCCTTAGGAATGTGAGAAAAAGCACACAGACTACCTGAAGAATGAAGCGTCAAGCAAGTCGGAGTTTCTGACGCTGTGCAAGCAGCTGGGCATCCAGGGTAATAAAATCAAGAGGGAGTTGGTGGATAGGTTGCAGGAGTTACCCGAAATATATGATAAGGTAAGTATTTTAGTCAGGTTTTTTTAGATTAAAAGTAATGTGAGACAGACATTATTAGCATGAATAAATGGGACACAATGCACACGTGCCACAGTGTGGCTCGAGACGAAATTGTGTGCGCGCGTGTATTCACATTCGCCCTGATGTAGACCACCGGAGACGTCGACTAGTAGCTAACTCTCTATGTGATGTCAGGTTTCATTTGAAGAAATAAGTTAATTTAAGTTTTATTTTTTAAAAACCTCTTTTTTGGTATAAATTTGTATCCTTAGCCATGTTACTGCAAAGAAAACCGAACGAAGCGAAGAAATTTACTTGAAGTTGTGTTCATTATAAATACCATATTTATGAATCATCTTTATACAGATTTCTAATATAAGAGTTTTTGCACATATTTTCGAAGTATTCATAGTGAACACCACCTATAGGTTGTCTGGTATAAAAAACCTACAGCCTTAAGGCTACCTGAATTTTTTGTGGTCAGGTGCTGCCCCCATTTCAAATAAATCATTTGAAAGGAAACAGAGATATCATTTAAAATTTTATCTTGATCAGGCCCTAGATAACCCTTTAAACTATTTTATAAACTACTGTTTACAGTTTAAAGTGAGAACGTGAAGCTTTTCTACGCACATCCGCCAAAAGTGGCCGTTTTTCGCAATTGATGATGTCTCTGTTTCCTCTCACATGATTTATTTAAAATGGGGGCAGCACTGGACCCCGAAAAATTCAGGTAGCCGCCGTAATTAAGTCCGCCGATTACAATTTCATGTAATTAAGTAAATAAATAAAAAAAAAACTTTCCTTACAGATTGGCAAAAACCTCAAGCCTCTACTACCAGCAATAGAACTGTACACAGCATTCTCAAAGTACATCCTCGGCGACAGAGCCACGGAGGTGTTGCCATTACTGCAGTATGTCATCGAGCACGGCAACACCACAGTGTACGAGTGGAGCTACGGAGAGCCCCCATTGAGCGTGGAGCCCGATCCGATACATATCGAGTTTGATGATGAGGAACAGGGTGCTGGGGATCAAGTAAGCGTTTATATTTATTTCCGGTCAGGGCAAGTTGGAAAATGGCCTTTTCTGGGTCTTGGATGTTTATCTATATATATGTATTTATTATATAATATAGTATTGTCTCGAACTTACTTCGGGGCTAGCTCAATCAGAGTAATTTGTCCCTATATATATATATATATATATATATATAAGAATCGATTGTCGATTTCTTTTGTGCGGTAAAAGTAGATCTTATTATAGCGATTATATGTAGATTAGTTTGTGCACACTTCTATTATTTATCCAGATATTTTTCTTGTCTGTGTCTGTGGCATCATAGCTCTCGAACGAATTTCGATGAGGTTTTTTACGTGAAAGCAAGTTCCCTTTGCGCTTGTTCTTAGCTATGTTTGATGGAAATCTGTTCAGCTGTTTAAAAGTATTGGGGGTTAACGCTTCTCGAGGTTTTTTAATTTGCCTAGAAAATAATAGATGGCTATGAATATCAATTCCATAGTTTATAATAGATCAGAATATGTAGTTCCTCCACTCATCTCTAGATGGTGTTTACACATGAAACTATAGAAAGATGTTTTTTTTAATTTACCTAGCAAATAAACTTGTCTGTGTATAATTGCTAAAGACATCGGACTTTTTTGTTGTTCTTATCCAAGTAAACTGTAAATATTTCTTGTTTCTCAGATAGATTTCGGGGACACGAACGAGATAGACTTCGGTTCAATTGACACTGGTGCCATAGACTTTGGCGACGGTGATGGCGCCGCTGAGATCGACTGGGGGAATATAGGCGAGGCGCCCGTCGAAAATGTGGTAAGAATACTTTGTTTACTACTGAAAGATACCTAACTCTTTCATTTAAAAACATCTTCGTTTCTTAATCAGACATATAGAGTTTGTTTCCCAATTTAAGAAGTGGAGACTGTTTTATATAATTCATAGATAAAACTGTGCTTCTAAAATAAGTGCGTTATACCTGCTTCATCATCATCATTTCAGCCGCACAACGTCCACTGCTGTACATGATAAATAATAACTACTTAATAATAATAACTCTAAAATATGAAAATATATTAAGAGGATACATGAATTTTTTGGGGCCCAGTGCTGCTTACATTTGAAAATAATTGGCCAAGTGCGTGTCAGGCCACGAGCAGTGTAGGGTTTCGTAGTTACGAATGCCAACATTGAGTTCATGCCACTGAAAACGTCTAAAAACTAATTTTCTATTGAATTTGTACGAAAGTTTCCTTTTCCAAGTACATTTTATAAGTTGATCGCCTATAACTTTTTAATTTGTGAACCCTACTTAGGTCTGATAGTTTCCTTTTAAAGTTTGTTATATATACTATAGCTGTGATTTTTTTCAGCTGTCCATATACATGTAACCGTTTAGCAGATAGATGTTACATTTTACTCTTACAAAAATGTTCACTTTAAAACCAAATATTTCAAAAACGGATCCCTAAATCGAAAAACTATGTTCATAAGCTCATAATATTTTTGAAAGACCTATTCAACGAACTATACCACGGAACCCTAAAAAGTGGCTTTTTTTTCGTAATTGTTTGAAAAAAGCTTCACGTTCTCCCTTTAACCTGTAAACGGTAGTTCGACGGTAGATAAGATGATATCTCCGTTTCCTTTCAAATAATTTATTTCAAATGGAGGCAGCACTGGATCCCGAAAAATTGATGTATATTTTTAAGTTTAACTTTATCTTTAATTTCAACAGGACTTGGCAGCGAACATAGCGGACATATCTTTGGAAGAATCTGGTATAGTGGTGGAGGAGCAAGGGGTTTTAGGAGGGGTGGCGCGAGGGAAGGACGCTCTCACCTTGCTAGACAACCCTGCCACCAGGAACCAGGTCATTGACCAGCTACTAGAGGTAAGTTTAGCTTCTACCTACCAGGTATTACCTTCTACTAGGTATGAACCTTTTAGACACCGTCCCATATAACACTGAACGTTTACGTTTTTGTTCTTTGTTGGTCATTCAGTTCTGGCTTGTCAAAATCCTGAAAGGCCAGAAACGCTTAAGGGGATACATGAATTTTTAGGGGTCCATGCTGACCCCATTTAAAATATATCAATTGCAAGGAAACGGAGATATGATCCATTGTATCTTGACCAAGCGCTCGATAAACCTTCAATTCAAAATATATCATTAACTACAGTTTATAGTTTAAAGAGAGAATGTGGAGCTTTTCTATGCACAAAAGCCGAAAGTGGCCGTGTTTCGCACATGTGCGTAGAAAAGCTTCACGTTCTTATACATGAATTTTTAGGGGTCCATGCTGACCCCATTTAAAATATATCAATTGCAAGGAAACGGAGATATGATCCATTGTATCTTGACCAAGCGCTCGATAAACCTTCAATTCAAAATATATCATTAACTACAGTTTATAGTTTAAAGAGAGAATGTGGAGCTTTTCTATGCACAAAAGCCGAAAGTGGCCGTGTTTCGCACATGTGCGTAGAAAAGCTTCACGTTCTTACTTTAAAATGTAAACAGTAGTTTATAAAAATAAAATAGTTTGAAGGGTTATCTGGGGCTTGCTCAAGACAAAATTTTAAATGATATCTCCGTTTCATTTTAAACAACTTATTTATTTTTTAAGAAACACAAACAGATTACAAACACAGAAGAGTGAATTTCACTTTTTTAAATAATTCTTTTACGGCTCTTGATACTAGTCCTTTAGAGCCCATCTTTATTTTTTCACTTCTTTTTTCCTAACCCAAAACCTAACTATACAATCAAAGGTTGGTGTAGGTCCTTTGATTGCTTCAAGGGAGCTTCTGGCGACAAATCTATACAAGTGCACTAGTTTTTCATAAGATTGAATGGCGGACGGCGCCTAAAGGTGCCCACCACGGTCCGCAAATATATATCACTACAGCCGCACTATGAGTCCACTTTAAATATTTCACATATTGTCTATTAGCATGAGCATTCATAATACTAAACCATACCAATTTCATATTATAAAAAAAATTATAAAAAAAGTCCACTAGAATCAATTTTCAAAACAATTTAAAGCAAACACTACTGAACCCCTTGACTTACCGCCAAAAACTCGGCGTTCGCTTTTTTTTTATAACTATTTTACGGCTCTGGATACTAGTCCTTTAGAGCCTAGCTTTATTTATTCAATTTATTCCTAACCCTAACTATACAATCAAAGGTTGGTGTAGGTCCTTTGATTGCTTTAAGGGAGCTTCTGGCGACAAATCTACACGAGCCCACTGATTTTTATAGCTGATTGACTGGCGGACAGCGCCTAAAGACGCCCTTGTCCACAGACCGCTAATGAATGTCACTACAGCCGCACTTTGAGTGTCCACTTTAAACATTTTAAATATTGTCCGTGAGCATGAGCATTTATAACACTAAACTACACCAATTTCATATGAAAAATTATGTATCTTTAATCCATCCTAATCGCATTTAATTACTCATACACCTTTTTCTTTTTCTTGCAAAAGATCTTTCATCTGCCGAAACCTATTCAGGGGTACTACGTCTTTCAAGGTATATTCAGGAACGGGTTTTGGCGGGAGCGCCACATCACATCAACTTAACCAAAGGGCCTCTACGTTTTGGATCTGTATCCCCACGCAAGCCTCGGGACCGGGGTAAAAAAAATATTATTATTAGTAAAAAGTCAGCCTGTATATACTATTTTGAATATTAATTTTGTTTCCAGCTGGAGTCGTTCCTAAAAATGCGCCTCTACGAGACGAATACATCCGAGACGCAGAGTTTCTCCCTCATTCAGCAACTGCCCACAGAGAGCACGGCTGCTTTGACGGCCATGTTGGACTCCGTGCAGGTTGCTTCCAGCCGGCTGACGGCGCCGGAGGTCAACCACCTGCACAACGTGAAGCATTCACCCAGGTTATATCCGGTTTTCGTTCCGGTTCTCGTCCGGTCCCGAGCCGTTTCATGTGCCGGTTCCAGTTACGGTCATGTAAGCGTTCCGGTTCCCGTTCCGGTCTGCGTTCAGGTAGTTTGGGTTCCCGTACTCTTACACGAAGGTGGCAAGACAGTCTAGACTTAAGAGACACTAAGGAGACACAGCGCTGCTCTTACTAGACTACAAAGAGCACTACTGTGCTGACGGCCATGTTGGACTCCGTGCAGGTCGCCTCCAGCCGGCTGACGGCGCTACGGCAACCACCTGCACAACGTGAAGCATTCACCAAGGTAATATCCGGTTCTCGTTCGATATCGATCAGTATGCCGGTTCTGGGTCGCGTTCAGGTTTCAGTTCCGGTTTCGGTTCTCGATCCAGTTCTCGTTTCGGTTTTCGTTCCTGTCCCCGTTACGTAATTCGGTTCCAGTTCCGGTTGCCGTTCGCGTTCCCGTTTCGATTCATGTATAATTCTTTTTATAATTATTTATATATATATAATTCAAGTATAATTTTTTTTTTGTTTCTCAGGTACGTAGACGTCCTGACTGGCCAGCTGAAGCAAAAGTTGACGCTCTGCGACAAACTGGCCAAGCTCGCGTCGCGCGCGGCCGAACAGAGCAGTGCGGCGAACGTTCGCGCGACGCAGCTGCGGCCCGCGCTCGCTCGGCTCGTCGAGAGGACTAGGGAGCTACAGGCACAGGTAAGCAAAAAGGAGGGTTATGTGTTTTTACGCCACTATAATATGCAACAGTTGTATAAGAAGGTTCAAAAAAAGCGAGTGGCCAGGTTACAATGAAAAATTTAGACCGTTCGCGCATCAAAAATCTTTAACTTCATGATTTTTTTTGTATTGTGATTAAATTTGGTATACATATGCAGGAAGGTTTGGAGATTCGAATGAAGTATAACTTATAGTGTTTTAATATATATTTATATGTTTTTATTTATCATATAACAAGCATAAATCCTGCTCCGACCTTTATCACATTTTTTCTCATATCTTCTAAAACCGCAAAAACCCGCAGCTGATATTTCGGTATTCTGTTTATGAATAGTTAGTCTATTAATTAACATAAAAAGTAGCGTGTGGGGAGACGTGGGTAACATTGAAAACCTTCGACCAAAAAAAAACTACGTGAATAAGGAATGTCACTTTTTAAGTAATTTCTGAAAGATTTGTTACTATTTTGAAAATCAAAAAGCTGTATGATAATAAGCATAAAATATACTTTCTAAAAATATATAATACTGCATATATATGCTAAATAGTTTATTAACAATATCGTTTCAAAACATGTATGCGCAAAGATTGGATTTGGCACCTCCGTTTTCTATGTACTTTTGCCTAAGAATAAAAAATAATATCACGCATTAAGAGAAAAATATCCTGATAACCTAATAAAATTACCATGATAGCCTAATTATGATATTCGCAAAAATCATTTTTGATATGCGCTTGTTCGATCATTTTCCACTGTGCATCGTAACGAGACGCCATCGATAATTTTTGACGTACTTATACAAAGTTGCATATAATACTTTTACTACGACTAAATAAAATACAAAAATAAACATAGAAATAAAATGTTTGACATATGTTTGGCAGATACTAGGTGAGATACCTATGGCAAACTTTGTTTTTTAATTTACGTTTACTTCCTATGAGTATATGTGAGGGCAATATTAAAAAAAAAAAACTTTTTTATGTTGATCTAAAGAAAAACAAACTAGAGTTTTAATGGCCAGGCGTATATTTTTGGCGAAATTGGGATACATGTGCTTTTATGACTATTATGAGGAATAGAGTTATAGACTTTTCTGTAATCATATTATCAATGTTCTTATATTAGTGTTCGGGGCCATTTAAAAGACAGATAACAGTATTGGAGTGGAAAAATGTTTGTTATCTGTTCCCTCGTATCTTCAAAGATTTCCATCCTTGATAAGTGATGATTCGTTGTAAACGACTTGGCCGTTGTCCGATGGTTTCTAGGCTATGTGACGTCACACTAAGTTAGATTTATTAGACGGCCAAGTGCGAGTCGCACTCGAGCACGGAGGGTTCCGTACAGGTTTATCTATGAAAAATCACTTTTTTGTATGAGAGCTCCACTGAAATATTTATTTTATTCTGTTTTTAGTATTTGTTGTTACGGCGGTAACAGAAACAATCATCTGTGAAAATTTCAACTGTCTAGATATCACTGTTCTCGAGATACAGACAAACGGACAGTGGATTCTTACGAATAGGGTCCTGTTTTAACCTTTTGGGTACGGAACCCTAAAAAATTCGAATCATACATGTCATCAAAACGCATGGCGCCCTCATGGGCGTAATTTGCAATTATCTTTAAGCACAAAGTGACCTTAAATTATCTAATAAATAAAGCCAATATAGTTGCCATAAATATTATTATTCCGTGATTTATTTCATTAAACGTAACTAAAAAGGACATTATTTATGTACCATTTTGGTAGATCTTACAAATATCATTTACATAATCGTGTACGTGCACGGTTTAGCGTGATTAGGTACTTATATTGCATCTTATTATTTAATACTATTGACACAGTTTAGACAAGTATGTCGATAAATTCTTTGTTTCGGGAGTACCTACTATACAGGTCTAGGTTTATGTTCCCTTGGTCGACTTCTGAAATTAATGCGAGAGGATAAACAGCTTGCACGTTTTATGCACATAAAATTATGAAAAGTTTAACTTTATCATAATAATAATTATTTACGTTTCTATTGCAGTATCTCAGCATCAGTCCATCCTAATGTTATTCCATAACCGATAGACCTTTCCCTTTTTCTTGCAATACATCTTTCTCCTGCCGAAACCTATTCAAGGGTACAACTTTTATAGGTATATTCAGGAATGGGTTTTGGCGGGAGCGATACATAACATCAACTTATCCTAAGGGCCTACGTGTTGGATCTGTATCGCTGTGTTAGATTTTGTAGACATGTTTTTTATTGTTTATGTGTGTGTGTATCGAGAATAAGGACATCAAAAATTTAAAATATTGATGACCTAATTTTCGATATAGTCAATGACTACACAATATACAAACATGTCTACAATATCTAACATATAATATATTAAAAAGTTTATGAAACACTTTTCTTCAAATGAGGCACATTTTTTAATAATCTTTAAAAATGTTTGATTGTGCGAGCGAGACAGCCAACCAAATGTGAAAAGCCTCTTATTACTAGATATCAACTTGATTTGGTCGGATAATGATTTAGACCTAGTAATAAACTTAGTCTGGGTTTTATAATAAGACGGTATGTGTCTGTACGAAATGCACGCTGCTGCTGCCTACCCATGTGTGCAAAGGCGTGACTGTATGTATTAAAAGAACAGAGCTACTATGCTTCTATCTACCAGCGCTGGGACGATGAAACTTTCGCTTTAGCTATCTTCGGGTTGTTTTAAATATATCTGACGTCAACCACTATAACGAATTGTATAAGCTAGCCGAACATAAGACACAAAAAATAAAAAGTTGACGGTAAGGTCTGGCCCCTGCCCCGCACAGACCGATGAAACACTGCCTGAGAAGCTGTATTTGTCCCTCTCGCCCACACAGATATTCTGTGTCCACCTGGGCTTACCGTCTCAAAGTATAATCATTGTAAGTCAGTCATCTCCTAAGGGTTAGAATTAAGTCAAAAACTAATGCTGTCGGGTTTTATAAAGAATTCCAATAAAATAGCACGACTTCTGTAGCCCTACACAAATGGGAATAATTATCAATTCACAATCATTAAAATCCACAAAAATACTAAATAAAAGCTAATGCAATGTTGCCCGAGTAGGCCGATATAAGACTGATTCAAAATTAAACTGAGCTTACCTCTATTGTGATGTGACGTAAACAAAGCAAGATAGAGGGAGCCACTTGTGCCTTTAGATCACTTGATTATCCATTAATGAACTCACTGACAAATAACTAAGCGTATAGTATAAACTATATAAAAAGACAAATAAGATTAATAACATATCTAATAATTGTAAAGAACAATCGACAATTATTAAGTGATACAATTATCGAAACAAAACTTAATTGATTTAATATAAAATTATATTTAATATGAATTATATATAGAGTTTAGTCAAATATTATCTATTAAAAATTAATAAGTTTATTTTGATATTTTTTTTTCAGATTGAAGCTGACATATCCAAGAAATACAAAGGAAGGCCTGTAAACATCATTGGTGGGGTGAAGTTTTTGTAAATACGTAGGTATTTTGTAAGTACATAACAAAGGTATATTTTGTTGACACGATGAATATAATTATAATGACGTTTATATTTAAAATTGTTTTTTTTATTTCGAGATCATTTTACCAAGTTTTCCCCCATTCATTTAGTGCAATTTTTTTTTATACTTGCTGCCAAATCAAGTAGTCGTAGTTTTTTGCAGAAATCTATAGAGCGTACAAATCTAGCTAAAATCCCAAATACTTACCTTACTCGTATTACATTTTTTACACCTACTCAATAAATAAATAAATATATACGAACAAATCACTCAGATTGAGCATGCCCATAACACAAGTCTCGAACTTAATTTGGTTCGAGACTTGTGTTATGGGATACTAACTCAACGATCCTATATATTATAACAAATACATACATAGATAAACATCCAAGACCCTGGTCACTCTGAAAATAATCATTTTCCATCTTGATATGACCGGGGATCGAACCCGGGACCTCCGCTTTTCAGTTATAGTACTCTATGCCTCCGGTGTGACAGCGTAGCATGATGACCTAAGGCCACAGAGGTCGTCAACTACGTCCTGCTGCTGCTACTGCAGAATGCCTCCTGAGAACTGGGCGATTGATAATAAATTTTTCTCCAACTTTTAAGAATATTCTTGAAAACTCTTGGGCATGTAAACTACTGACAAGCTGGGCTCTCATATTAATTGTCAATCAGAGCTTCTGTGTTTGAGAGGCCACGAATAAGGCTGTTTTAATGAGAAGTTGTTCTCATCGGCCCTAGGGTCTCAACGTATAACTGAAAGGGTTTGTGAAAAATCTCCTAAAAACAAAAAAGTGACACTGGCTTGTCATCTTGACGGATGTCTCGCAAAGTTCTATCTAAAGCTTCTACTGCCTTTTTGTTTGCCATTGTGCATTCATCTCAAACGATAGACAGCAAATGGGAGTTTTATCAAGTTTAGGCAAGTCGATATTAAAAATTAGGCCCAAACTGTTACCGCCTTCACCACGTGGAGTTACTCCCCTTATGTTATTATATTATACTAAACGACTTTAACCTGATCTATCAGATTTCCACATCAGATGATCATCGTTTCTGTGTAAACAGATGTTTATGCAAATAAATTTAACTTGGTTCTGCATCAGGTGTTCCAGATCTTTGATTTTTAGGGTTCCGTACCAAAAGGGTAAAACGGAACCCTATTGCTAAACTTCCACTGTCCGTCTGTCTGTCTGTCTGTCACCAGGCTGTATCTTATGAACCGTGATAGCTAGACAGTTGAAATGTTCACAGATGATGAATTTCTGTTGCCGCTTTAACAAAAAATATGAAATACATACAGAATAAAATAAATATTTACGAGGGTGTCCCATAAAACAACGTGATTTTTCATAGATTATGGGTACGGAACCTTCGTGCGCAAGCCCGACTCGCACTTGGCTGGTTTTATTTTACCTCAACAAAAAATGCTCATCAGGCTAAAGGCGTTTATATTTCTTATAGTTTAGCTGGATCATTATAGTTTTGCATCTGGTGTTCCATTTTCCAAAATCAATTAAAGCCTTTATGTTGCCTAGGCTTTACAGCTAGGTATATAATAAAAAAAGTTTCATTCGAATCCGTCCAGTATTTCCGGAGATTAGCGGTACAAACGGGATAAATAGACAGATTTTTTTTTAATTCTTACTCTTTTACTATGTCTCAATTTTTTTTTAAATTATCCAATGTAAAAAAAAACTATGTACAGACATTTTTTTTTACTGTTTTATTATACGAGTATGTATAGATAACTTCTTTAAAACTATCGCGTTGCATCTAACACCATAATCTTACACATTTTCTTGTATAATTTGGCGCTAGGAGCATTAATTGGTATGGATGGTCGTATATACAGGTGACTTTAAAAACACCAGCAACATTTTTCGAGCAATTTCAGTTCATAATATTGAAGTACTTTCCAGCCAGCAGCAAGATCAGCCCTTAGCCAAAGTATTTTATATGGGAGGACGAAATTTTTTTCGTTTTTCGTCAACATTTTTTTATCGACAGCAGTTTAGTATCGTGGATTGAACTTGCTCCTACAATCTTGCTGGTGTTTAAAAATTAACCCTATACAACGGGTGTGTCCCACCCGTAATAAATCGAACGGCCTATACTAGATCACTAGTATGATGGATTTAAAATAACAAAAAAAAAAGAATTCGACATTCCCATACAAATTGCTTAGGCCTTAGGACTGCCTCCGTGGTCCAGTGGTCAAGGCGTTCGCCTTGTGACCCGGAGGTCATGGGTTCGATTCCCACTGGGAAACATACTTTGTGCAAAGTTGTTTCTAGTCTGGATAGGATATTGCAGGCTTGAATCACCTGATTATCCGAAAAGAAAGATGATACTTGTTTCGGAAGGCACGTAAAACTGTGGGTCCCGAACGCCACCTAGCGTTTGATCATCAAACTATCCAAGGATTGGTTCCTGGTTTGCCCTTTGGGTTGTGGAGTTCAGACGGCAGTCGCTCTGTGTAAAAACCAGTAACCTCGTCAAATCTCCTTGGTTAGGTAGCGGACCCCGGGCTCTGAAGCGTTACTGCTGAGGATGCAACCGGGAATACGCTCGGATGATGATGATACAAATTGCTTAGGCGGCTGCTCTCTTTTGAATGGAAATGCCGATTTTTTTTTGTGTTTTGGCTGTTATTTTAGTTTTTTTATACTATTGTGACCTAGTATAGCCCATGGTTCGATTTATTACGGGTATGTCCCTTCTACGTTGTATACGCAATCAAGGGCGGCTCCAGCTATCGTGCCAGGGAAGGGGCGGGGGGGGGGGGGGTCACAGAGTCGTGATCAAGTCACATGAAGTTGTAATTTTATTTTTATAACCATAGATACAAGTAAAAAGTAGGTATTCTATTAATGTATGTAAGTACTTACTGTACTTAAAAATACATATACAGGGTTACTGGTAACTAACGCAAAACCTCTTAACATCGTAATCAGAATCCTAACATAATATAGACCTGGAAGAAAAAAATAAAAAAAATCTAAGAAAAAAAATGGACTCTTCATAGAAACTCGACCAGGTGATCAGTGAATATGTATGGGAGGCCAATTTTTTTTTCTGCAATTTGCGCCTTTTTTCTTGCAGATCTATAATGTGCTGGGGAGTCTGATTTCGATGTTAAGAGGTTATGAGTTAGTTACCAGTAACCCTGTATTTAAATAACAAAATAAATTTTTCTTTTAAGTCTTCTTCCGAAACGCGTTATCACTTCATTTACTTCGATGGATACGTTTTTATGGACGTGGAGAAGTGCCAGTCCGGTTAGACGTTCTTCAACCATGGAAGCGCTTAGCCACGATTTGATTTTTCGTAACGTAGAGAAAGATATTTCTGCTGTCGCTACACTAACAGGTAGTATAGTCATTATACATCAAAAAATTCTATATTAGGATATATCTCATTATCGCAATTTAAAATAAGGTCAGAAATCGACTGCGGTATATCCTGACTCCGCTACCACTTCACCATCTACAGCCGATATTCATTTACAATAAACAGAAACTGGAGTATTATCTAGTAACAATGTATAATCGGTTGCTAGTTGTTTCACAGTTTCAATGTCTTGATTACTGTATTCGCTTTTTAGCATGAAAACGCTTAGCTGAAACTGTAAAAAAATATATATATGTTTAACAATTTTAATTAGTGGTCCACCTAGGTCCTGGACCTAGCCCAGGGGGAGGTCACGAACTCCATGACCCCCCTGGATCCGCCCTTGTATGCAACTGCGGCGCTTAATGGGTCAAAAAATATCCGGCTCTCTCACTCACCGAACGAAGCATAGATGCGGTGACGCTACAACTCAGACGTCGATTTTCTGTGAGAGTGTGGTACTTCCCCGGACGAGCCGGCCCATTCATGCTACTAGTAAAACAGAGTTTTGCCGGTAGCGTGGCTCTACTACAACTATAATACTTTTATTAATTCTGTGATAGGGTTCTAACGTCGGGTTACCGTGGTCGAGTCGTCATTAATTTAAAAGGGTCCGAGGCCGTATAGCTCTTGGGGGACATTCTGACAAAGCCTAGTTCTTTACATTATGCAGCAGCGCGTAATTACTTTTTGAGATTTACGGCGTTCGACACTTTCTGGCTATGAAATGCTTTACTAGACATTTCTCAATCAGGCACAGTCTTTTTGCATGAGCATACCGTCTTATGACGAGTATCACTATTATTTTAAATTCAGTACAAATATTTTGGGAAGTGATTCCGTCATTCATGCGTTAAAATTTTAGAAAAAGGCTTTACAGGTATATATGTATAATACAAAATGGCTTTCACTTAGACGTGCTTCTTCCAGTCAATTAGTATTTTTTGCGACAATTTCACTGCTACGTATAAATAATAATAATAAAAAAAAAATGATTGGACATCCTCCAGCTCCAATATCATAAAAACCAGTAAATACTTCCTGCATTAAATATAGACTGGTATTTTAGATTTACTTTCAAATATTTTCTGATAAGGTGGTGGTAAGTAGATAGGTACTATTGGGTCCATTGGGATGGCATCAGTAAAACAAGCTAGACATTACTTAGCACCCACTAAACATGTGTAAGCACACAGCTAAAACAAATATCAATATTGCTACCTCATTCAGAGGACAACAAATATGTACTTTGCCTCATAGAACTATATCTACCTTTGCAATTGCATCACTAGAGCTATGAGTGCTGTTGAGTTGAAGCGTTTACGCATTTTGTTTAATTCACTAAGGAAAAGGAAGGTTAGATTTGTTTGTTTTTCGTGTTTAAGTGACCAACACTGGTGTCAGATTGTTCAAGCTGCCTTAAGACATTTGCATACAAATGTTTCAGCCGGAAGTCGAGACGGCTTAACGTGCCTTAAGAAGCATCGAGAATTTTTTATGCTACTTGTGGTCACCCACCTAAGTGCAAACCAGGCCCAGAGGTACTTAACTTGCGCTAGTAAAGGCCATCCTATTAGGTCAACGAGGCCGCAGAAAAAGAAAAAGGATGCGGCCCGAATCTTGCATCCCTTACCTCGCGAGATTTGAGATCGGCTTCGGTAACAATAGGTAGGTACTTAAAGACATCTACGCATGAGAATCATTAATTCAGCAAAAGCTTATAATCAAATTACACAGATTTTGATTGGTTTGTCATAGTAATTATAGGGCAGTATATAAACTAATATTCAGTGAAACGTCCACAGCTCGTAAAGAAACCCTGTTGGAGGGTTAAAGAATCAAGAGTAAGTTATTTTTTCTACTCCTGTACTGTTATCTGTCTTTTAAATGGTCCCGAACACTAGTATAAGAACATAGATTATATGATTTCAGAAAAGTCTATAGTCTATTCCTAATATAATAGCACATGTGTCGTTATTTCGCCAAAACGATACTCTTAGCCATAGACCTATAACTTTTTTTCTTTAGATCTACCATACTGCCAACATAATAAAATCGTTATTTTAACATATGGTGCCATTTAGTGGTAGTGGAGGCACTGAACAAACGGTTTTTTGTAAGAAAAAACCATTCGTTTAAGTGGCTCCATGTTTCAAAAATGGCACTTTTGGTCACTAGGAAGACGTCAATAAAAAAAATTAAGTCTTATAGATAACTAGTATCTAGCAAACATATGGTAGTATTTCATACTTTTCTTTGTTTATTTTTGGATTTATTTTAGTAAATGTAGTCTTAGAAAAAGTATTGTATGCAACGTTGTATAAGTATGTCAAAAAATGTTCGATGGCATCTCCTTACGATGCTCGCCAAGGCTCGTAACCTGCACCACTCGCATTTTATGAACCTTCTTATACTACTGTTGCATAAAATACTATTATCTATCTAGGTATATCAGATTAGCATTTTGTACTAAATAGTTTTCAGAGAAAATTGAATACTTTATTTTTTTTTTAATTTCTGCATTCAACGACATGAATGAATAGATTAATGAGTGTAGATTAAGCGAAAGAGGTTGTCAGGATCGTAGCAAGTGGAAGTCCGTCTATATCCCCGTGGGAAATAGACGTGATATTATGTATGTATGTAGGACAACGCGGTCGTCTTTAATGCATAAAGGCTCCTAATAAAAAACTAACCTTATTTTTTAACGAGGCAGACACATTCCGGGTAGACACAAGTAATACCCAAGCCACACTTCACTTGATGGCGGGTGTGATGTGAAGATTAAAGAATGATACTCTGGCTGTTTCCAAGCAGCGTGACGTCGCCAGAAAATAAAATTGTTTAGTATTAATTTCCGTGGTCCCTTACTATGGGCACAGAGTAAGTTGCTATGGGTCTCATAAGAAGGTTCAAGGTCGCTCAACGCACT
The DNA here is from genome assembly GCA_943193695.1 of Acrobasis suavella. Classification (NCBI taxonomy): domain Eukaryota; kingdom Metazoa; phylum Arthropoda; class Insecta; order Lepidoptera; family Pyralidae; genus Acrobasis; species Acrobasis suavella. The sequence goes on from OW971940.1 coordinate 3,642,134, forward strand.
ATGGAGAGGGCTATGCTCGGTATTTATCTACGTGATCGAATAAGAAATGAGGAAATTAATAAGAGAACAAAAGCCACCGACATAGCCCAGCGGATAAACTCGTTGAAGTGGCAGTGGGCGGGACACATAGCGTGACGAACCGATGGCCGATGGGGAAAAAAGGTTCTCGAATGACGACCACGTACTGGCAAGCTATGTCCAGCAGTGGACGTTATGCGTCTAAAATGATGATGATTCATTTCCGTGTGCAAAAAAGCTTAGTTTCTTCCAGATGTCCATCCGTGGTTTAACACTATTTCTTGCGTGCGGCCTCTGCCTGCTACAGCTGTCATGGGGCAGAGACCGGAGCCCTAAGGCGTGCGCCAGAGCCCTGAGGACTGCTGCGGACGAGCTCCTGCGCCCAAAGAGTCTCCGAAGCGACAGCAAGCAAAAGGAGGCCGAGAAGTGCAAAACCATATACATACCCAAATCCTACGGTTATTATTACTACCCTTATTACTGGTACTACCCGTATTATTATTATTACTGGGGCTGATTAATGTGGAGATATAAAATAAATCAACGTAGGTGCCTACAATAGAGTTTTGTTTTACCTTTTCGTGCTGGTTATATGTTAGTACCTAATAACATTATCTATGATTACGTTAGTAATACTATTAAATCAGAATTAATCCCTTTACTCTTTACCTTCACCTAGTGATTGGTGGGGACAACCAATAAAAACATTTTCAAAAGGGGCCTCCTGACCAGGATGGCTTCATCAAGGTGGAACAGAAGCGGAAGAAGCCCAAATGAAATAAGTGCGGTACTACGCTCGGCGGCCCAAATATGCTCCTGCGTGCTGCCGTGCCAACGACCTTGCTATATGTATTTTGCCTACATTAAGTACTCCACTAAGATCGAGGAGTTGGTGGAATGCGTAACAGTGAAGACTCATTTCACCCTGAGGGTGGTTAAGTTGGAATCGCGTCACAACCTGAATTTTAATTTATACGTGGTGCGAGTTCCAAGTTCCAACTGCTCAGCTGGCGACCCCAAGGAAGATTTATGGTCTATTATTATAGTTCATTCTTTATTAGATCACGATCATGAAGTGTCTGAGTAAATCAGAATTTCCTTTACCTTTACCTTCAATTAGAAATTGAAGGTAAGGTGAAGGAGATTCTGATTAACTTAGTTTGTGCCTTTAGCTACCAGTAAGTGAATGGTGGGGGACTTAACAAACAAGTAGCGAGCGACAATAAAAACATGGTCACGATCATGAAGTATTGCTTTATAATTGTATTCAATATTAGGTTACGTATTTATAAATACAAAAAACACTATATTTACCAATATTCAATTTATGTTTAGTCTGGCACCCATTTGAACCCACATTCAAATCAACTCACATTGGGCGTCACTGTATATTTCGCCCATTCTCTCAAATTCTACGCACAATTGACGTCCATTTTGTTCATACTTTGTCGGGTGTCGTTTTGAAACGTTGCAGAATTTACTGTGTCTATATCAACACAAGAAATAAAATCGTAACCGATCGCTGCCTGTACAAAGAGATGATAATGTCTGTACTGAAAAAGTTACGGGCACACAGCTGGTTTATTTATACATTGAATAATATTTGAATGAAACTATAGCTTGCTAAGTTTGTGTGTTTCAGCTAAAATACTTTATAATGATTAGGAATCCGTAAACAAAGGGTTCCAACGGGATATTAATATGCCTCCGCTGTCCGTCTTTCTTTTTTATATAACTTTTAACGCAATAGGTACTTACGTACGTAAATTAAGTATAAACAGAACAAAAAAATGTATTCTACTACAACAACTACTAACTACAACAAATTACAAAATAGTTAAAAATCGGTCAAGTGCGAGTCGGGGCATGATGGGTTCCTTACCACCGTACAATAGTATGATTCAATTTAGGCAAGGTTAAAGGTTGTTGTTTATAAAGAAACAGGTTAGGTTTTTTGTGTGAATTGGGATTGATTTTTTTTGGTTGTTACATCATTTTTTTATGGAACGAAACCTAATATTATGATACCAAACAATCTGTGGGCGACTCCCACTTGGCCAATTTTATATCTGCTTATTCCTCAAATGAGACTGACAAAACTTCCTCCAACATCCTCATATTACCAGTCTGTCACGCTTTGATGAGACATTACTTAATGTACTTACTCATATTTATCAAGAAAATTTTAATTGGTGTTTCGCGTTTTTTTTTTTAAATATAAAATCTTATGAAGAAGCCCTAGTAGCATTTTGTGTTGGGTGTTTGTCGGGCCTCCGTCCACTTTTTAGTTGGCCAACCGTGAGGCTTGTCACCCCTAAAAATAGTAGTACCAACAGTAGGGTGATCGTTGGGCCTAATATGGTTATCCACGCTGGGCCAACCACATGTGCTTACAGAGGCCCAAAAGTTGGCTTTACGTTGGATTCTCAATCATAAAACACGGAGGCCCAATGATGGCAACCCTAGGTAGGCCCCTCACTTGTTTATCCACGTAAGGCCACTTGCGTGTTTTCTAACAGAACCCCTACCGTTGGCTTTGCACTTGTTTGTCCTCGTAGTGCCAATTGGGTATTTCTTTACAAAGGCCCTTCCGAATATTTATAACTGTAGATATATCTACGTTGGCCTTTCGTTACAAGATACTTCTACACCGGTACAGAAACGTTGGTGATATTTTTCAATACCTAACAACATATGTTGTTGGTTGTTGAAAAATATCTCGTGAAATTTTCTACACCGGTGTGGGATCACTTAGTGACTGGTGCCATATGGGCACTGAAAATACATTGCCTGAAACATTCGCAGTCTTATACCTCGCCACCTGATAAATACTCAGGCGAGTAGTCGGGTGTCGATACCCATCTGTCACCACACGTACTAACATGCCTAGGTGGTAAAAACCAAATCAAAAACATTTTTAACATTATTATTATAATATTTATTCGATTAATTCGGTCTTAAAAACTATTACAAGCCGGCAAAATTAATGGAAACCAAACAAAAACGAACTCTATTATCAGGTGCCCTTAAAGACAGAATCTCCATTTCTGACAACTTCATGAAAATCAATTGTGGCAATGTAAAAAGAATTGTGATGGAATAGTCACAAGTAGACACCGTGAATTTTCATTTAGCAAAACAAAATTAAAGGGTGTGTAACACACCCACGAAACTGAATAACTTTGCCAAGACACCCATCTGAAAAACAATAACAGGTCCGCCCATAAAAGACTGTCCGATCAGCAGACGACAAATAAGTATGGGAGTTCGATTTTTTTGTCATTTTTGGATTCTTGGAGAAAGTTGTTCAGTTTTATGGGTGCAATTGCTTTAATTTTGTAGGGAATTTTGACTTAAAGGTCAAGACAGAATCCCCACCTCTCATGTGAGAACGGTAGGGACGTTTTTATTGCACGTTTTTAATATAGTGCCATACTTAACGGGATTAAAATAATGATTGTTAGGACCGACTATTTCATCACTATTTTTTGACACCAGTTTCAAACTGAAAACTAAGGCTTCCCTTCCTCCATTGCGGTCTTTGGTGAATCTGAACCAATTTGATATTACTTCGTGTATCACGGCATCTGTAGCATTTGCAGCAATTTGGTTTTGGCGCACAGCATCTATATATAAAAAAAAACCATTGGAATGTTGCAATTACTCTAGTAGTATAAAGAGGCATATAACATGTCTGTCATATACATGTCATATTATTGTGATGATATCATGTCTGTCATATACATGTCATATTATTGTGACATCATGTCTGCTATATATATCATAATCCGTAATATGCACCACTGCTAGCAACGATTTAGGCCACTTTCGTCAGATACCGCATTCATCAGAATAATTTATAGGCTGTTTTTTTTTCTGACGTAAACTGAATTTAATTCAAATACAGCCTCTCATGAAGAGAGGATCAGGCCTTATTCCATACGTTACAACTTACTTATGAAGGAATAAGATTGGTTGATTGTACCATAGAAATAAATGGATTACATATGCCTTTAATAACACTTACCTCTTATAATGTCAACTAGTTCCAAGTCTTTCAAAGGTATCTTCCTATTTTTTCCAGTCCAGTTACATAGAACAGCTTTTTAAAAAGCTTTTCTAGAATTCTTCGTATTATTACAGGTATCCTATTGCCACCCACAAGGCTGAGATAAGAAACCTGAAAATGCAATAGCAATATAAACAATTCGAAAAAGTATTTTTTTCCCATATTTACATAATATACTGTACACATAGCTATGTTAAATCATGATTACCACAACCTTCATATTTAATAATATTTATTTTTAATATAGATGACCAAGTGCACGACACAGGAAGTAATATGGTATTTGACTCTAAAATCAAATAAGCAATTTTTTCAAAGTGCACAAAACGATCTGCCAAATTCAGCAGCCAAAAGACCATCTATTTTGAAAGTTCTCGAAATTAAAAATTTAATTTAGTGATTGATTAGTGTGAAATAATTCATTTTAACTAGAGTCAAATACCGTATTGAAATGATATAAACAACCTTATGAATAAATAAGAATACAATAAAAAAATTACCAAATGTTTTTTTTATTTTCAGTTGTTGTCTTAATCCAGGTTTCGATAGTAAGCAATGACTCATGGTCATTACAAGGCAGCGTAATTCCATCTGGCAGTGAATGTTCCAATGGTGTCGAAGAATAGGATCTTATTCTTTGTAGTATTTCTTGCTGCGATATTTGTAGCTCTCTTATGTCAGTTTAAATGTGTGCTAAACTTGGCAATGACGTCTGAAATAAAATTGATTTTTGGTTAAGAAAGTATTTAATTTTTTTTTTATTAAGATGGATTTTTGTGAACATCTGCTGAGCATTGAATAAAAGTTATGCAATGCCTCCATTTTTCCCAGTTTCCCACTTAGGGTTATTGTAATAATCCTACCTAGGGCTTGAGAGTTGAGAGTTTCCTTTAAAAATGGTGTTACAGTCAAATCCAGGAAACTTTTGAATAGAATGTTTTTAAATTAGGTATTGATAAACTTTCAATATTGAAATTTGTAGGGTTCTGTACCAACAACTGACTTCAAAAAAGACTAGCTTCATGTTGTACTAAACTTATAGCAGTCGTATTTACTTACCAAAACTTTGCAGTGATACTTCAGTGGCAGCTACTTGCTTCTGATATTTATCATAAATATATTCTTTATCGGTAGAAGTACCCAGTGTAGAAGGTACTTTAGTGGCAGCTACTTGCTTCAGATATTTTTCTGAGATATATTCTTTATTGGTAGAAGTACCTCATGTAGAATGCACTTTAGAGGCCCTACATACTTCTGACATTTCTCAGTGAAGTATTCTTCATCAGAACAAACACCCAAAGTAGAATAAGCAACTAGTGTATGGTGCATAGAGTACCGGTTTTGCTAGGTAGGTTTGTAAATGTCACCTGTAGATAAAAATTAAATTCTAAATATTGCACATCTATCCCTTAGTGTTAAACCATATAATAAATTTGTATGGTACACAAAAAAAAATAGTACCTGTAGAAGCACTCCAGAAAGAGCGACACAGCAGAATGTGTTTTAGGAATTTTGGTATCAGATCCTAATTTGGTTGCAGGCAGTGTTGGGTATGCGATAGTATGTATTATCATTTGAATTGTCAGGACTGGTGTCACTATCATATATTTTCCTTGTCTTTTTGCGTTGGCGGATAGATTTATCATTATGTTAACTTCAGACTATTGAAGCTTCTCTTTTTCTCTAGCCTTAACTAAGTTATCTAAAATAAACGTATTTGGGTCAATAACTCACTGTGAAGTGGGAAAGTTAGACTTGCAAGATTCCATTACCCCCAGACACGGGCACAAGACTTTTTAAATATACACACAGTGATAATGCCGAATGCATTAAACAATTTTCAGTTTTGCTCAAATCCTCTCAAATAATGCAAAAAGCAAATAAAATGTGACAAACAAGAAATTTCATGCAAACAAACCAGTTTCATAGAATACGCGCTTTATCTTGAATATTTCCCATATTATTTGCCACAATAGACCCATCAATACATTTGTTAAACTTGTTTATTAATCTTTGCGGAGGCCACATGCAACGATTCTTCTGGGGCGTCAGCCACTCCCGTATGATGAGACTCACTCCACCACCTCCGTCTTCATCAAACTCAACTACTTTAAACATATCTAAGGAAAATTAAGTGAAAAGATAGTAGAAAACGCAGTAGGTAGGTGTTTGAATCGGGAGAAAAATCATGCTCGCGCATGATTTTTCTCCCTTTTGTTCGAAGTAACCCATATTACAAAATTCAGTTTTAGTCAGTTACAACTAGAGGCTTATAAGAAAAATCACAACATAAAAGTTAGACCACGCCACGCGGTGTTGTTAAAATTTAGAATGCCGCCATTATGTTAATACACAAATCATGCAGTGCAAACTTGAAATTAGCTAACAAAGATTAACATCACTTACCTGATTACTGTGAGTTTTCTAATTTTTGTCAACAAATTAAAGTACACTATTATATTAAAAACTTCTCGTTTATGTTACGTTACGTATGGCACGACAGCCGCCAAACCTAAACTCAAAATGATAATGTTGCCACAACCGAGTTCCCAAATGGTACATATCCAGCGCTGAAAAGGTACATTTTGGGGTAAAAAGATGACTAGCTAGAATGACTTTTTCATGAATGAATGAATAATCATTCTAGGAACCTTTGTAAACTTTGAGGGTTTATAACTCTGTTAATCCTTAAGGTTGAACTAGTCGATACTTTTTCTATACAAATTTCGGAGGGGGGATTTCAGTCTTCCACTGTTTGACATTGTACATTCAAAGTTTGACATGATATTGTTTTGTCTCATTATAAATTTTGTTTATACGGATACAGACAGAATAGTAAAATAAAAATCCATTAAAAAGTTAAAAGCCATCAAAGATTCGTTTTTTGCTTATTTTACGCAACTTTTGGCGTAAATAAGTAATAAAAAAGTGTGAAATCTCCAAAACAAAGTCAGTACCGACACAGCAAAATTATTGAAAATTTTAACAAACTTGATTAATGCCGGCAGAAGTATTTGCATAAAATAAAACCCCTTTTCCCAAAGGACTTAACGTATATTTTTGCGCGCTCGGTTTACCATAATTTATCATACATCTCAATTTCACCGTACTGCTTCGCCCGAACACAATGTTAGGTAAGAAAAATAATAATTAAAAAATAATAATTTCAGTTCAGTACCTATGTTGCCGATTGGCAACACTATACATGCATCAGTGGGTGAACCCTTAATTTAAATGCAAAGTCAGTGGCACTGACTTTCATACACATACACATGGATGTCAGTCAAGTGGTTAAACCATATTTCTAAAAGTCGCGAATCATATTTTAATCATTAACAACCTGATACAAATTCGGAAATTGCAAAAATCCTAAGAAAATTTGAATTTCGCGGGTCACCTTGGAGGTTCCACTTTCCACCTTAATTGTTCGTATATTTGGTAGGTAAGGCCTATGATGTAACAACGGAAGGAATTCCTCGTTGATAAATCAACCGTAGAGCTAGTAGGCCTAACGTCATAAGTTTGTGGTATATACGACAGAAACATTGTTGGCTAGCCAACTGTTAAGGTCGTTGGCCCGCTGTCATATGTTTGTGGAAAATATTACGTTGTTGTTACATCATTGGCCCATTGCGTTTAAAACCAGATCATAAATTTTTTGATCAGTTGCCAAGCCACACTTGCCACCAAGTCGAAGTATGTAATAATAGCATAGATTTGTATACCTCAAGAGCCATCAAACAAAAAATATTTTTAGCTACTGTGCTATTAGTAGGTACACTACTATACTTATAAAAATACTTATGTATTAGTATTCTTCTTGTCAATCTTGTCACATACTCACAAAAGTACCTAGTTGACACAAACAGAAACTACCTAGTTGTTCGTATTTTGAATTTGGTAAAGCCAATGATGTTACAACCGAAGGGATTCCTCGTTGATAAATCAACCGTAGAGCTAGTAGGCCTAACGTCATAAGTTTGTGGTAAATACGACACAAACATTGTTGGCTAACCAACTGTTGTGGTCGTTGGCCCGCTGTCGTATGTTTGTGGAAAATATCACGTTGTTGTTACATCGTTGGCCCATTGCGTTTATAACCAGATCATAATTTTTTTGTTCAGTTGCCATCAAGTGGAAGAATGCAATAATAGCATAGATTTGTATATTCTATAACATTGCTTAATTAAAACAAGAGTGCACAAGTAATAAAATCTTGTAAATTTGATTTCGGTTAACCCAACGATATACCTACGGGAAAATATCCTCGTTGGTTCATAGACGGCAGAGCTACTGGGCCCAATGATGTAGGTTCGTGGGGAAATCAACGAGAACTCACCATGGTTGGTCCATTATTGGGGCTTTGTTGGCAGGTCCACTACCACCTCCCGACAAAATGCCAACCGTTGGCGTGGACACCCCAACGATAAATGCTACTAGGGAGGTGGCTGGGCTCCTTCTTATTCACCAAATTTCTCCATCAAAGCATAGCAATGTCGTATGCATTGTTATCCAAGATCCCATTGTTAGTAGAAATCTTACTATATTCCTGAGAAAAACAGAAATAATCTTTATCCATACTAATATTATGAGAAAATGCAAAAGTTTGAAAGTACTGACGTTAGTTACTCTTCTGTTGAACCTTTTTTGTTTTTGTTACCAATTCATAAGATTGCTGCAATATAATTATCCCTGAGTGAGATATATTTTAATCGACATGCATAGTGAAATTTGAGTCGTTAATATAATTGTACTAGCTTCCGCACGCAGCTTCGCCCGAGTACTAATTGTAGCCAATGTGTTATTCTGATTTCTAAACGTTTGTCCTGGAAAGTTTCATCAAAATCTGTTCGGTAGTTTGAGCCTGAAAGAGTAACAAACATCCATCCATCCTTACAAAATTTTGCATTTTTGATATTAGTAGGATAGCTCTCGAAAGCTATATTTTAATTAAATACTAATAGTATTTAATTAAAATATATGTTTTAAAGAAAAATAAAAAAAAAGAAAAAAAAATGTTCAATAGCTCTAAAAGCTAATCTGTTCTTTTTGTTAGGCACAAGCAGCGCAAGCAGTCGAAGAGCTGACTACATGGAAATGATGCCAACACCGGGACCGCAGCCCCTGCAGGCCCGGGTGTTGGCCGACTGCTTGCGCTGCTTGTACAAAAAGAATAGATTCACTTTAAGAGCTATTGAAGATTTATTAATTAATTTATTTTTCTTTATTGAAAAGATAAATAATTTATTTCAATCAAACTAACAAGAACAACTAAACTGAACAGCATACGTATGCTACGTGTACGTATGCTGTTCAGTTTAGTTGTTTTTAAGTATCGTGGTATTATGAAGTAAATCGTCTTGTGCAAGATATTCCATACTACTGACGGACGCAGAATATTACGTAAAACTGCGTGTACTTGTAGAGTGTCGACTGTTTATTGAGTTAAAACTTAAAATCAATGTTAGATGTTAGTACTGCATTTCATTTTGTACAAGACAAAAGTCACTATGTAGCCACGCCAGGAAGTAGAAAGGCCGAATTCTTATTAGTCATAACAATCTAACTGGCCGTATTCATTCATTACATTGTTGCCAAACGTATATCCCGCAACTACAGCGCTGCTCCATTGAAACGGATTAATCAAGAAGTAATGAAAATTCAAGTTTGTATAGAGTGGTCACAAAATGGCTTCCAATTTTTTTTAAATATTAATTCTTCTGGTACTTTAGGCCACGAGGAGTGGTTTGACGATGGAAATCGAAATGCCAATTTTTTACTTATTTTTGGCTGTTATTTTTATTTCATTTTGCTATCAAGGTATTTTGGATATAGCCTGTGGTTCAATTTATTACGGGTATGTTCCTTCCACGTTGTAGTTACTGAATAAATTTAAATCTGCATGAACATCAATTAAATATACAAAATGTAACAAAAACCCTGTCCGTTCCTTGTAGGAGCAACTCAGACCGCCAATATGAACAACTTTTCCTATGGGACCAATGCCTGAAACTCGAAAAAAATCGTCATTTTCATACAAAACTGTTCGGCCGGCCGGCAATTTGTATGGTAATGTTGATTTTTTCTTCGAGTTTCAAGTATTGCTCCCATAGGAAAAATGGTTCATATTGGCGGTCTGAGTTGCTCCTACAAGGATCGGACAGGGTTTTTGTTACATATTGTAGATGTCTCTTGTCGTGTACCTTTTCTCATGGGACAAATGTCGGGACTTTTAAAAATATCATATTTTTAACCGATTTCTGAAAAAGGAGTAGTAGGAGCAACTCAGACCGCCAATATGAACCATTTTTCCTACGGGAGCAATGTTTGAAACTCGAAGAAAAATATTGACATTTCCATACAAATTGCCTGGCCGGCCGAACAGTTTTGTATGAAAATGACGATTTTTTTTCGAGTTTCAGACATTGGTCCCATATGAAAAGTTGTTCTGTACGGTCTGAGTTGACCTACAAGGATCGGACAGGGTTTTTGTTACATATTTGTATATTTAATTGATTTTCATGCAACAGGTAATTACAACGTGGAAGGAACATACCCGTAATAAATTGAACAGCGGGCTATAGGTATTTGATATACCTATATAGCAAAATGAAATAAAAATAACAGCCTAAAATAAATAAAAAATTTGCATTTCCATACAAAAGTGTGCAGCCGTCCGGGCAATTTGTATGGAGAATTCGAAAATTTTTTATTTTATTTTTAGACCATTATTTTACAATCAATATACTATAGTAATCTAGTATAGCCCGTGGTTCGATTAATTACGGGTTCCTTCCATGTTTTATAAGACCTGTAAAGGCACACTTATTAGTTTTTTCCGGGAAAGTTTACTTACTCATACAAAACCAGAAGGTAGGTAGTCAAAATAAAAATCAGAATATTGTTTTATGGTAAAATTTATGGACTTAACCCCAATACCAGTAATAAGGGTAATAGTACCAGTAGGTCGGGTACCACCAATAACTTACAAGGGGCACAAGAGCAGTACCAGCTTCACCTTTCTCACCGTCTGGGGGATCGCCCAAGACGTATTTTATGCAATTATAAGCTTCTTTATCCTCCTTTCTCTCTTTTTCCGTTTTAGTTGCCCCCTCTCTGAGTATTTTTTTGCATTCGTCTTTGGTCGGGGCAGCACTTGTGCAGGTCATGCAAAACAGCACGACGAGAGCGCATAATAACAGGATTACGGAATTGCTGGGTAGAGTTATAGCCATCTGTAAAACGAAGCACAACAGTAGGTGGAGACAGGGTCTCTTAGATTTTTCTACAAGATAAAGCTTTTATGAACAGGAGATATCATTTAAAATTTTGTATCGATTAAGCCTGTTTAAAGGAACTACTGTTTATACAATGTGTATTTTTTATACTTGATCAAACGAAGTGTGCGGATATTAGACGAAATATTATCGATAAAATTATCGTTATGTTAGTCATTTAAAAAATCCAGGCACTTTAATTTTTTATTAATTATTTTTTTACTAATTTCCTGTTTGGTATTGTTAATCATTTTTTTACTTTCCTAGCTTCTTAAACTTTGTAGCTTTCAAATGAGACCACTTTGAAGAAAATACGCCGTTTACATAAAGAGAAAAATAAAAAAAATCGAAACACGACCTTTACAAAAAAAAAAGACGGGTTGCACTCCTGGAGTGCCGGCAGAAGTGAAAACTTGAATATTAACGTAGTGCATTTTTGATATTTTGGAATGGTTGTTCAATTTCCATATTTTACGCATACACAGCAGTGTGGCCACTACGAGTACACAGACGGTCGAGCTGTCACCATCCATAGATGCGCGTGGCACGTTGTAACATAAACACACACGAACATTCGCGCAAGCGCCCTGCGCCGCCTAGGCAGCAGGCATACATTTTCGCCGCGCATAACGATTTTTTCCGGTTTTTTATTGATTATATTTCGTCTTATATCCGCACATTTCGTTTGATCAAGTATAAAAAATACACATTGTAGTTTAAAGTTGCCACATTTGACAAAAGTGGCAGTTTTTCGCAAACGTGCGAAGAAAAGGTATCTCCTTTTCCTTTCAAATAGGTGCAGCACGGGTCACCGAAAAATTCATGCATCCTTACGCAGATTTTTCATAACGTTACTGATTATTGCAGAACTTCTTTTTCCTAAATATTATATAGTAATTTAAAGGCCAACTTAATTTCTTGCTTAGCAATATATACTTGCAATGTCAGCCAAATCAAATAAAATAAAATAAATAAATACAAATATATAGGGACAACACTGATTGAGCTGGCGCCAAAGTTCGAGACTCGTGTTATGGAATACTAACTCAACAATACTATATTATATAATAAATACTTATACAGATAAACATGCAAGACCCAGGACAATTTGAAAAAGGCCATTTTCCAACTTGCCCTGACCGGGGATCGAACCCGAGACCTCTGGGTGACGGACTAGCATGGTGACCACTACGCCACGGAGGTCGTGAAATGTCGTATGTACGCTTAAAGTGTTACATAATACATGATAATTGATAATACATACATAATAAAATAGCATCGGAATTAAAAATTAGCATTCATCATCATATCAACCACGGGATTCTCTTAGCTTCCCCGTGGCTATCGGCTACCACGGGTACTGAGCCCCCCGGTACGACAAACCGGGAACCCATTGGGGGGAGGGAGGAAGTTGACACCCTGTATTAACACATAGGCTACTTTTTATATCCGCGGGTAACACCGCGGGGCGCAGCTAGTTATTTATAAAGTACCCTATTAAAAATACTTACTTTTTAAAGATGTCTACGTGTATTTTAAACCGCGAGCAACGCGGGTAGACGGCCGAAGCTTCGGATCTTTGTAATCGATAATTGGGAACTAATGTCAAATGAAACAGTAATCATTTGATTGCTTGCGTTCGCATTATGTAGGTAATGGATTAGGTACGGAAATAAAAGTAGGTACCCGATGTATCTAATCCAGTAGGAACGCTTGTCACAGTTATTAATTAAGAATTTGTTCCCAATTATAGAGACTGTCCCTTTTTTGGGTTCCGTACCCAAAGGGTAACAACGGGATCCTATTACTAAGACTCCACTGTCTGTCTGTCAACTAGTTGTATCTCATGAACCATGATAGCTAGACAGTTAAATTTTTCACAGATTATGTATTTCTGTTGCCTCTAAAATAACAAACACTAAAAACAGAATACTTTCCGAAAAAAAACATTAAATTCAAATTAAAACGTTACTTTTTAGAAAATATTGACAAATTAACTTTTGACTTTTGATGTGGTTAGCTAACTGTAAAATTACTGTCTTATCATAACTTGTTAAGTTGGGTAGGTATGTATTTGTTGAGTTGAGGATCGATTTGTATGATCGTTTTAAGACCTGTATATTGTCATAGAATAACTTTTAAGCATTTTACTACATACCTCAGTGGTTTATAGAAATGTTGTGTAATGTTATGTTATATTTATTTATTTTATAATAAAGTTTGATAAAATAAAATAAATAAATAAAAAGTAGCCTATGTGTTAATCCAGGGTGACAACTTCCTGCATAACAAATTTTATCAAAATATAATGATTTAAGCATTAAGTCCGCCATTTGATAAAAGTATATTTGTACTTTGGAACAATAGTTTAATGAAATAAAATAAAATAAAAAATTATTAATTAAATAAAAAAAAAAAAACTCTCCACGCGAGTTCAACTCGCACTTGGCCGGTTTGATTTCATTTTGTTAATCAAATTAGTGGCAAATCAGGGTTGCTTAAGGTGCGAAAGCACTGTAATTGTCTGTAAGACGTACAATGCGACACAAATAAGTTGAACAAAAATGGCGGACTTCAAGGCATTTTTGTACAAATTTCCGACATGTACCTAAATGGAATCAAAATGACGGTCGTCGGCGCATTATTTGTACCTGCGCCGATAACCACCATTTTGGTTCAACCTATGTGCCGGGAAATTGTGCAAGAATGCTTTGAAGTCCGCCATTTTTTGTCAACTTATTTCTGTCACATTGTACTGTCCAATAAGGTCCTGGGAGGAATTAGTTCAGCGGTGGAACAGCTCAGAAATTTGATACATATCAAGCAAATTGTCACAAAAGACAACGATTATACACACATCCATTCATTTTTTGTTTTTATTTTTCGTGTGTGTAAGTGGCAAACGCTGGTGTAGAATTTTCAGGCTGTCTAAAGGCAACTAGCATAGCTTGACGACTGCCATACAAAGGTGACAGCCGGGACCAACGGCTGTCACCTTACCACGCTTATACGTGTAAACCCGACATCCGTGTGTAAGTAAAAAGTAGGGAAACCGTAGCGTAGATCAACGCATTTTTCTGTCTGTCGTCATTACATACCAGCTGAGAACGTAATTTGAGGGAAAAAAATAAAAGTAAATACATAGGTATAATACCCAATAGGTACAATAGATTAACTCTATCTAGTTTCTGAACTAAAAGACGGCAAGCGGAAACAAGGCGGCCAGTTCCTCATATATAAAGATGTTCAGAAAAGACAATAGTTGGGAAAGTTTGGCTGCTCAAAGAACCGAGTGGAGGCGTTTAATACACCATAATGTCAACATGTTTGAAGACCACAGGAGGCATGAGTTAAATCTTATACGAGATACTTTTAAAAATAAACCACCCTCCGCAATACGGTATCATTACGTAGGCGGTACCCGAACATGCCCTCACTGTACACGATCCTTTACTGCTAAGATCGGGTACATCACACGAACGAAGTCTTGAAGATAGAAATACTTAATTTTATGTAAATAAACTGAGTCAGTCACCATAGCCGAAAACGAGTAGGAATATTAATAATAATAGGTATAACAGATAGTACAGTAAGAAGCTATGTTATTTTTTAATTTTAATGTTTGTATTAGGTTTAGTAAAACTGGAATTATAGGAGTACATAAATACCTTAGCTCCCATTTCAAAAACTCCCGCACATCATCACAGGGGAGTAAGGGATGATTGAAAAACAGCGTTACTTCGGACTCCGGTCCGGGATAAATCAAGCTGAGGTAATCCTTTACCTTCTTGCAAAGTTTTGTTAAACTGTTTTGTGACTTAAAGTATGGCAATAAATGATATTTTCTTTCTTCTTTCTTTCTTTACACTATAACGTCTTTATCAGCCGACGGAGTAATTCGGAAATTTCGGCTCTAAGCAGATAGAGCTCAGGGCCGTACGACTCAAAAGCTACTTTTAAGGTGAGAAGGTGGAAAAAGGAATAAAAATAGTGATGGGTTTCTAGCCATTTTCACTCATTCGCCTAATCAGCTTCAGTGATCTGCGCAGCTGCTGCATTCTAAGTTTTTTCTTTGCTCCCTGACCAGCATTGAAGAAACAAAAACACTGTTATATTTTCAATTCAATTTATTTACTTAGCCCCAATACCAATAATAATAAGGGTAGTACCAATAATACGGAAAAGGGTAGTACCAATATACAGAAACGTCTTCAGATAAATATTCATTTTCACAATTCTCAGAATCAGACTCGGAGGATTTTTCATCACATCCTTTCTTTTGTTTCCTCTTTCCCTTCTTTTTGTGTTCCTTCTTTTTAGGTGGATCGCCGAAAACGTATTTAATACAATTATATGTATCTTTATCCTTTTTTTTGTCTGATCTACTTCTCAGTGCCATTTTTTTAAGCAATTTTTCGCACTCGCCTCTTCTCGACTTACTTGTGCAGGTCATGCAGAACAACAAGACGAGTGTACATGTCAGCAGCGTTATGGATGAAATGCCCATCTGTAATAAAATGGAAAAAAATTATAAATTTTGACTTTATGGCTAAGTCCTTTATTGAATTATTATATAGCTCTTATGATATAACAAGCAATGGTCTACCCGCGACATCTGTCGGGGGCCGTCGGCAACCGTCGCGCCATATTATGTATCTATAACAATCTTACTGTGGATAGCGAAGTGATTAGTTTCACTAGTGCACATCACATCAGTTACTTCCAAAGCAGTGTCGCAGAATGGAAGAAACGTAAAAGATAGGTAAGGTTGGTCTTAATTGGATACAAATTTCTAATTAAAACTGCGATTAGATACATTGGTTCTATCAATAAAGTTTTAATAATTGTATGATGCCGTATGGTTTCCGACGTAAGATAGATCAAAACTGTTTACTCAAATGCATTCCTAAAGAAGGTTGATATCAGGCAGTCGGCTAGTCGTTAAACCTCAACTACGGCTACACTACAGTTTCCGGTGTTTTCTTAGGTAATGGGAAAAAGGAATAAAAATCAGTGGTCTGCATAGGAAGGAAATCAGCTGGTGCATTCTAAGTTTTTTCTTTGCTCCCAGACCAGCATGGGAGAAAAAAAACACTGTTGTATTTTCAATTTAATTTATTAACTTAGCCCCAATACCAATAATAATAAGGGTAGTACCAATAATACGGGAAAGGGTAGTACCAATATGATACATATTCATTTTTACCACTCTCAGATTCAGAGGATTTCTCCTTATCACATTTTTTCTTATTTTTCCTCTTTCCCTTCTTTTTGTGTTCCTTCTTTTTAGGTGGATCGCCGAAAACGTATTTAATACAATTATATGTTTTTTTATCCTTTTTTTTGTCTGATCTACTTCTCAGTGCCATTTTTTTAAGCAATTTTTCGCACTCGCCTCTTCTCGACTTACTTGTGCAGGTCATGCAGAACAACAAGACGAGTGTACATGTCAGCAGCGTTATGGATGAAATGCCCATCTGTAATAAAATGGAAAAAAATTATAAATTTTGACTTTATGGCTAAGTCCTTTATTGAATTATTATATAGCTCTTATGATATAACAAGCAATGGTCTACCCGCGACATCTGTCGGGGGCCGTCGGCAACCGTCGCGCCATATTATGTATCTATAACAATCTTACTGTGGATAGCGAAGTGATTAGTTTCACTAGTGCACATCACATCAGTTACTTCCAAAGCAGTGTCGCAGAATGGAAGAAACGTAAAAGATAGGTAAGGTAGGTCTTAATTGGATACAAATTTCTAATTAAAACTGCGATTAGATACATTGGTTCTATCAATAAAGTTTTAATAATTGTATGATGCCGTATGGTTTCCGACGTAAGATAGATCAAAACTGTTTACTCAAATGCATTCCTAAAGAAGGTTGACATCAGGCAGTCGGCTGTTCGTTAAACCTCAACTACGGCTACAATACAGTTTCCGGCGTTTTCTTAGGTAATAGGAAAAAGGAATAAAAATCAGTGGTCTGCATAGGAAGGAAATCAGCTGGTGCATTCTAAGTTTTTTCTTTGCTCCCAGACCAGCATGGGAGAAACAAAAACACTGTTGTATTTTCAATTCCGTTTATTAACTTAGCCCCAATACCAATAATAATAAGGGTAGTACCAATAATACGGGAAAGGGTAGTACCAATATGATACATATTCATTTTTACCACTCTCAGATTCAGAGGATTTCTCCTTATCACATTTTTTCTTATTTTTCCTCTTTCCCTTCTTTTTGTGTTCCTTCTTTTTAGGTGGATCGCCGAAAACGTATTTAATACAATTATATGTTTTTTTATCCTTTTTTTTGTCTGATCTACTTCTCAGTGCCATTTTTTTAAGCAATCTTTCGCATTCGCCTCTTCTCGACTTACTTGTGCAGGTCATGCAGAACAACAAGATGAGTGCACATGTCAGCAGCGTTATGGATGAAATGCCCATCTGTAATAAAATGGAAAAAATTATAAATTTTGACTTTATGGCTAAGTCCTTTATTGAATTATTATGATATAACAAGCAATGGTCTGCCCGCGACATCTGTCGGGGGCCGTCGGCAACCGTCGCGCCATATTATGTATCTATAACAATCTTACTGTGGATAGCGAAGTGATTAGTTTCACTAGTGCACATCACATCAGTTACTCCTAAAGCAGTGTCGCAGAATGGAAGAAACATAAAGAGATAGGTAAGGTAGATCGTAATTGGATACAAATTTCTAATTAAAACTGTGATTAGATACACCGGTTCCTTTTAATAAAGTTTTAATAAATATGATAAAGATAAATTTATTTTGCTAAACATGAGTTACAAGTAATGCCGTGTGGTTTCCAGCGTAAGAAAGGAAGGTAAGATAGGAATCAAATGCATTCCTAAAGAAGGTTGACATCATGCGGCTGGTCGTTAAACCGCAACCACGGCTACACTACAATTTTCTGCGTTTTATTCTCTACTTTCCACGGTCTTCAGCATCTTTGGGTGATCATTGACACGCAACGCCTATCATATTTGGGAATGATAAATCCGGTATCCGGCCTCGAAATAATGAAAGAAAGAATGTGAAATAAAACATTGGGCGTATTTACCAGCCACAAAATCACACATAGATACGCTAGTCACTTTGAGTCATAAGCCGAGCCCACATAGGCTATAAGTACTAGTTGTTGATAGAATCTAATCAATTTGTCAAAAACACAGTTCCTATGGCTTTACAGATGAATCTAAGACTAAAAAGGATTTTGTTTTAAGTCGGGACTTATTGGTTTAAGTTATAAAACTTCAAAATATAGGTACAAAGGAATACTTTAAGGCCATCCAAAGGGTATCCTTAGCAGTTTGAGCGTCTGCGACTGCCGCCTCGTCTATATAGGTGGACTATATAGACGAGGCGGCAGTCGCAGACATTCCCTTCTTCTTTACGTGTCGTTGGCTCAAACAATTAAATTTTTCCCTCCAGAATTATGCTCTCTTACAGCGATGTCCGAGGCTTCATAAAGGTTACGGTTAGTGCAGCTAGTGAGGCACGATGGGAAGACGCCATAGAATGTCAACGCAGCACGTAGAGTTCATTACAATAGCTCCAAGTATTACATTTATTCCTGTCCAATGCTGGATACTGCTCTTCTAATAAGATAGGATTTGCATACTAATCACGTCGTTGACCAGGCGGGTTATTGATCAGAAGATGATTCCTATGGAAGTCTTTGCATGGGGGGCGCTTGCGACGCCCGTGGGAGAGAAAAAGTGTGGTGACAATTGTATTCTACTATATGCCCGCCATGGGGATCACGTATACATACCATCCATCATTACGTACTTCAACCCGGGGTTCCGATGTGCACAGTAAATTAAAGCAATAAAAATACTGTTTTATTCTTAATTATTATTATTTATCCCCAAAACCAATGATAAAAATATGGGTAGTACCAATAATAATATGGGTAGAACCACTTCCGTCCACTATGAGTGTGGTCGAGGTTTGGTAAAAAATGTGCAATACAATTGATGGCCTTTATCTCGTCTTTCTTTTGAAAGCTGGCTGCAGGGATCCTGAGGAGTTTAGCGCATGACTTGAGACTGAGGTCTTCGCCGCCACTGGGCAAGACAAACAAGTAAAGAGCACATACTGATAACAATATTACAGGTAGATGGGACATCTGTAAATAAAAAATATTTAAACTTTTACGCTAAGTACATGCGACATAAACCAACAATATTGTTTTTTTTTTACCTAAATAATACAGGAATTGATCCATCCTTCCTTTTTCAAATATTTTAATTTATTTATTTATTTAAAAACTTTATTGAACCAAAAGCTACAATAGGTGGACTTAATAGTAAAACATTCTCTCATTGTCGACCTTCAGGAAAAGATAAACAGATAAGAAAGTTGGCGTCTAAATAGCAGTTACTTAAAAGAAATAAAGCTAGATATGATTACTATAAAAACAAATTAAATTAATGAGGAAAAGGAAGTGTAATGTAATATACAAATTATAAATTGTGAACTATAGTGATAGTGATCCTAAAGGATATCCAACAGGCGACAAAATTTGAACAGCCTTTGGATGAATTTGGGAAAAACACATACGAGTACCTATACTATACCTGAAGACCATGCGAGATTGAGAAGTTTTCTCGAACTACTAAAATCTTAACTCTCAAAAGAACTACGATTACGCAGGTATCATAATAGTTTTTAATTGAAAAGTTTCTCTACCGTGCCTAGGTACTATTTTACCAATCAAAATTTTAATGATAAAATCACACGGTTTCCATTGCGATTTTTCACAATTATCTTCTTCTGTTTTCTACTCGATTCTATACAATTCCAAAAGTCAGTGTCTAAGTCTAAAGTGAAACGATACTTTTAAGTATGTTATTTATTTACTTTTTTTTTTGTTAAGATACATGATCTTGGTTTTTGTTAAGATACATGATCTCTTTGCAGCTTTTCTTGGTCATACTTCAAAAGGTGTACCCAAAGCGGGCTGTAATTAAAAAACGACCTTATACCCCTTGATTGGAATTCACAGAACTGACTTAAACGAGGCACGACAAACCAACTTTGTGTCGTTCAGTGATTTCGAAAGCTTCAAGTTTATAAAAAGTAAACAGTTGAAATGTGTGTGAGAAACAATTGAATATCTTTGCCGCCTCTGCCTAACTCTGGCAGACCGGGTAGACCCAAAGAATGCTGGCTTGACTTTGGCAGGGTCTTACTACCAAGGATGACAAGTCAAGACCGTGCGAAGTGGAGAAGAAAAAGCCCGAAAGCGGACCCCAGGCTTCACCAAAAAAGTCACAATTGAATTAAAACAATCTAAACCATTAAGACGTCACGCGCGCCTTGCGCGTGACATTAAGCGCGGTTCGAATTAGTTGCATATAATTTGAGTTCTATCGCACATCAATACAACTTAAATTACATTTATCGAAGTCCGGTCTGGGCGAGCGCTGGGCTGGGAGCAAGGCAGAGGCAAGGCAGTGGCAAGGCGGAGGCAAAGCAGAGGCAAGGCGAACATGTGGCGTAGGCGAGGATTGCGCGTGTTGACTTCGGTTAATGTAATTTGAGTTGTATTGCTGTATGATAGGACTCAAATTATATGCAACGGCAGCTTTCGATTTGCTGCCACGAAATGCTGGAACGATCTCCCTCCTCCAATAAGAGCCTGCAGTTCTATTGGAACTTTTAAGAAAAAATACAAAAGTCATCTTCTGAACATCCAATTGTTTAATCATCGGTATAAAGTAGTTCTGTATTTATATATTGCTTATCATTTTCATATATTGCTCATATATTTTTTTATTGTTTATTTGATTGTTATATATTTAATTTAGCAGTATCACTTAAATATGTATCATTATTAACGGCAATAGTATTATTCATCACATGGTTTCGACTTGATCTTTGTCAGTGGATATCTGGTAGTGCTTTCTCTCTTATCTTTTGGTACCACGGAAGACCAGCGGCATGATGTAAAGGCACATCATTGCCCTATGCTGAGTGGTGCCATTTCAGTGTAAAACTAATTTTAGTTATTTAGTAATCCTACTGATGTATACTAATTTGCACTGAATAAAATATTTTTCTTTCTTTCTTTCAACAAACTTCAAAAATTTAAAAACGCGCTAGGCATACTCTATATATGGCGTGGGCTTAGCGTGGGCTTGACGTGGGCTTGGCGTGCGCGTGTCATCCGACCACGCCCTAAGAAACATATCTAAATCATTGAGTACTTATCTGTTTTTTTTCTATTCATTTTCAGATGTCGACTCTTTCACTAATACTGCTGTCAGTTTGCGGTCTATACCTGCTAATGGTATGCCATGCCAAGCCTTGGGGCGGCCCTATGAGCCCCGCGAGTGCCTACCGCAGAGCCGCTTGGAACCTGCGCAGGAGCTTCGACGCGCGCAATTATTATTACAACACGACCGAGCATTATAACTATTTTTGGTGGAACGCAGTAAATAAATTTAATTAATAACAATAATATCGTTTACTTCCATTTTTAACCCCCGACAAAAAGAGGGGTGTTATAAGTTTGACGCTAATGTCTGTCGGTCTGTCTGTCTGTCTGTGGCATCGTAGCGCTCGAAAGGATAGACCGATTTCAATGCGATATTTTTACGTGAAAGCAATTTCTCTTGTGGTGGTTCTTAGCCATGTTTGATGAAAATCGATCGAGTAGTTTAAACGTTATTGGATGTTAATGCTTTAAAGTCGGGATTTTGTTATTTACCTGGCAAATAATAAATGGCGCTACGTACATCAATTCCACTTAAGAATCCCCTTACCCTAGAGTTTTCCATACAAAACGTAGTCTACGTTTTATTTTAAAACGACATGTCAGATTTCGGAAAAAATTGTAATTTTAAAGAAATTGCAATTATCTAGGGTTATAACTGGTTCCCGACACTAAAATTATGAACTGGAAAGAAAATATAAAGGTGTAAAAGTTTACCATACTGATGGTCAAAGTTGATATAATACACTATATTCTCTTTTAAGTTCATAATTTTACTGTCGGAAACCAATTACAACCCTAGATAATTGCAATTTCTTCAAAATTACATAATTTTGATATTCAACATGTCGTTTCTAAATAAAACGTAGACTACGTTTGTATGGGAAGGTCTGATTCTGTCCAGTCCAGGGTAAGGGGACTCTTAAGATCGGTTAGAACATTATGTAGTTGTGCCACTTATCACTAGATGATGTAGTGGTTTTTTTTATTTGCCTAGCAAATAAACTTGTCATTACAAGCAAAGCTGACAATAACAAAGTCTCTACAATAGGCAGTGCCTGCATGTATCGTAGGAAACTTTTTACTATTGTGTAAACCATAGGTAACATTAAACATATGTAGATAGTTCAAAATGTATCTATATAATAACATAATATTTATACATAATATAATACAAATTTTAAATACTTTATTTAATATGCTTCCGCTTGAATGAGTCTGTGTGTGAACAGTATATGTGTAAAAGCATGTGTTGGCGTATGGGTGTTTGTGTGAGTGAATAGTAGATTTAATTATTTATTAATATTTGGACTTGTTTATTTCTTAGCACCATCTTGTTTAGTGTGGTTCTGTCTTTTCTATTAGGGTATGGCATGATTGTATAAATAGTAGATTGTGCTACAAGGGGATAAGGTAATATTTTGGGAGGGCGCTATTTAGAATCCAGAGCGATAGATTGAATCACGAGCGTAGCAAGTGATTCTACGGTGGAATCCTGAGTGAAGCGGGGGATTCATGTATATCGCCCGAGATAAAAATATTACAGTACCCGAGCAGCACACTCTACTTTTCATTTCCATCTATGAGAAAAACTAGCAAATACAAAACAGAATATAAAGAAAAGAAGAACATCTACAATACTTAATCAGACTTGAACCGAAAATTTAATACTAACCTATTTTGGTGTCGTTTTCATACAATAAATACTAAGAAATAATTTTTCAAAGACCACTAACTTACAATAAAATGGTCACTCATAATTTTGTTTGCTTGGTCCTTCATATCTTTTTATAAGTAAACTTGATAGCTATTCACTATCAGCTTAAACTTACAAAAAGTATTCATATTTACACAAATAATTATATGTCAAAAAACAAATAACCTAAAACTTCTGTAATTACTTTGAATTGCATTATAAAAATTGCATTATTAATTATATTTGTTTTTTTTTTCTAAAGCGAAGAATATAAAAATGTTTACCTACATTCATCCATGTTGACGACGATATGTATTCTAAATTTAAAAAATCACGACTCCTGTGCTGTGCCAATTCATTTTTATGTAATTTTTTTTTTCTGGACTGCCAACTTTATTTTTAATTCTACATAGATACAGTCGTGTTCAGTTTTCAAATTGGTTTTAATCCCTAAAGATTTTCTTTTTCACTTTTAAGTCCCGAGAGAATAAGCAATGACTTTAGCTTTAAATGTTTTGGGATGAAAACATCGTTTTTCGAGTAGATGAGATGAAAAATAACCTTTCAACCTTCCATACCCTCTGGGTTGCGCAGGTCAGACGGCAGGTAGCTCTGTATCGCTCGCTCAAATCATCTAAGTTAGGTAGCGGACCCTGGACCCTGAAGCTTTACCGTTGATGATACAACGATGATGATATGATGTCATAATCTGACGTAGTTGTTTCAAAATAAAAACAAGATTACATTTGTAGGCTAAGTTGTTCTTCAGTGGTGGGAAAGGTAGAAAAACTTCATCCTAAGTCTTCAATCTCCCCTTTTTCCTTCTAGGTATATTTATTTAATAATAATTTTTTATACTCCTGTACCTCTGTCTTCTAAATAGTCACGAACACTAATATAAGAATAATGTATCATTTCAGAAAAGTCTATAGTTTATTCCCCATAATAGCACATGTGTGTCGTAATTGCGCCAAAAAGATACGCCTAGGTTTAAACCTTGAACTTTTTTCTTTAGATCTACCATACTGCCAGCTTGTATATTCTAAATCTTTGTTGCAGCCAACATTTTTTAACATAGTCACAAGGAAGAGGTCAATTTTATTTTTTTTAACATAGATATCCTAGTAGAAGTATATACTAAACATATGTCAAACATTTTATATTTTTCTTTGTTTATTTTTGTATTTTGTAAATATAGTCGTAGAAAAGTATTCCACAATAAAAACAAATAATCGACATTTTCATTCAAATTGCCGGGCCGGCCGAACATTTTGTATAAAAATGACGATTTCTTTTCGAGTTTCAAGCGTTGGTCCCATAGGAAAAGTTGTTCATATTGATGGTCTGAATTGCTCCTACAAAGATCGGACAGGGTTTTTGTGACATATTGTATATAACGTTGTATAACTACGTCGAAAAATGCTTGATGGCGTCTTCTTACGATGCTCGCTAAAGCTCGTATCGTAACCTGCGCCACTCGCATGTTTTGATCCATAAACAACTGTTTACTGTTGCATAAAAAAAATAGCTCGCTGCAAAAAAATTATAACGGATTGGCTAAAAGAGCAAAATTTGCAAACACGGAAAATATACTAAAGTGCGTAAAATAAAATAATTAATAATATTAATAAAACCCCTCTTCCCTCTCCCACTCCCTTTTCTCCCTTTTCTCCTTCACTTACACTGTACTCCACGTACTCTATAACTTGTGCATTTGTTGAAAGTTGGGTTCAAAGTTGGTTTCAAAGTTGGTTTCAAAGTTGGTTTCAAAGTTGGTCTCATTCCGCGTACCAAAGGCGTGGAGTTGGCCCTCTTCGCCGACGACACAGCCCTCTATTGCTCTGCCACCATGGTGCAGACAATAGGCAAAGACTCCAGTGCGCTGTCGACGCACTAGGCGAGTGGTTCAGGAAGTGGCGCATCGAAGTGAATCCGGAGAAAAGTAACGCAGTTTACTTTATGAAGGACCCACAAGATGCGTCGCTCAGAACAACAGACAGCACCGACCCAAGCCCATCAGGCAAATCTCCCTATACGGCAAACCCATTCCTTGGACACGCACGGCCAAGTATCTGGGTGTCACTTTCGGCAGCGGCATGACCTTCGGTCCTCATATCAAAAGGGTATGCAACACTGCACGCTTCTATTTTAGCCGTCTCAACCCCATGATACGCAATGAAAAGTTTTCTCTTGGTAACAAGTTAACTCTTTTCAAACTTTGCATTCGCCCAGTCCTAACCTACGCAAGCGTTGTCTTCGCACACGCAGCCCCAACTCACATGCTTAGGCTTCAAAGAGTACAGAACCGATTCATCCGCAGAGCTACCAACGCTCCAACGATAGCGAGAAACTGCGACCTACACCGCGATCTCGAACTCCCGTCCATAAAGCACTTTATGAAAGAAGCGCCCGAACGCTTCTTTGATAAAGTCGCCGACCACCCGAACCGACTAGTTAGAGAGGCAGCTAACTACATCCCGGAGCACAACCCTCGCCAACTCACCGGCAGACGTCCGAGGCATGTTCTCTCTGACCAAATTATGGCTGATATGGTCCAATTCGATACCTCTGCGGCTCCGAGCAGCCAGAGGAACCTCGCGGTCCGACTCCCCCGCATTCGTCGAAATCGAATACGTAGGCGTAGGAACATTAGCTCGTTCACTAGGTACCTGGACGATTTGCGTCCTAAGTAGGCCCTTCTGGCACCGTAGCTTCGGCCCTTCCGGCAAAACATGGGTGTTGCAGCACCCCAAAATTTGCCATAATCCCTAGCGCGCCCAAAGCCGAGGTTTCCCCCTTGGGAGCCCTTTGCGCTGCTGCTAGTAGTATATAAATATAGGAAGCCGGGCCTCTGGCCCGCTCCTCAAACCTTGTCCGGGTGAAGTAGGAAATGCCGTCCGAGGCAACCTATGTATGTCAATACAAAAAAAAGTTGGTCTCTTGTCGGGCCACGGCTGCTGGTCTCGTACACACATTATCTGTCTCACAATGATATTTGAGTTTATCTCTGATAAGCGTGTACGGAATCGACACCTGCGTCTGAGGCGGGGTGAGTTCGCTTAAATTTGTGAATGTCTATATAATAAATGTCTGTCATGATCTATTTTCTTTTTGTTAAGTTGTTTAGTTTGTGGCGAAAGAGACTGATTCCCACAATACAGGGAATCCTAGTGTGGGACCAGTGATATCTTTATAACTATTTCTGTAAAATCTTAAGAGCAATAAAGAATTTATTTATTTATTATAAAATACTATTGAAGTGTCTATATAATAATTTTCCTTCACTTTCCACTAAACACATAAGATTACGCATGAACTTCCCGGTTCCACTGTATGCAGCTGACCCTTCTTTCCCTGTGTCGTGAGACACGCGATATTTAATTATTTAATGACGATGCTCCGTTGTCTTAAGATGCATTCTTGCGTGAAATAGGCACATATGCAAAATTATTAGCTTGTATGTTATTTGGCCTCAATTTTTAATGATCCTAAAGGGTAAATTTGGGACCCTATTACTAAAACTCCGCTGTCCGTCAGCCCGTCTGTTTGTCTGTTAGCAGGCTGTATCTCAAGAACCGTGATAGCTAGACAGTTGAAATTTTTACAGATGATGTATTTCTGTCACCGCTTGTTATAGCGGTGACTTAATTTATTTTAGATATTATTTTTAATAAATATTTAAGGGTAGCTTACATACAACGTGTTTTTTTTATAGATGGTACGGAACCCGACGTGCGCGAGTCCGACTCGCACTTGGCCTGTTATTTTATATATTTTTGTTATATAGTTTTATCATCTAATACCCCCTTTCGAATATAATTTTATTTAAATGATATTAGTTATTTTTAATTTTCGGCTGTATTTTACTTAGTTAATATTGCATTAGTTTACTAGTTTCTTGAATAAATTAGCTATTTTATAGTTTGTATTTAGCTTTTGCGGTCCATATCAAAATCTTAGCCAAAAGCCATATTCGTCAAAGATTTTGTAAGAGCCTGATTTTAATAAGGATAATTAAGATTTCGTAACAAGTTCGTAACAACTAGCAAGATCGTACATAGAATGTCTCAAAACAGCGAAATATACCTTTTTTCAATATTGATTAGCCGATTGCTCAATTATTATGGAAAATAAAATAATATCGAAATTTATGAATACATTTCTTTGGTATTTTTAGGTAATATATAGTAATTTATATGTTATATACCCTCCTGAAATATCGAGCAGTTTTGATTAAAAAAGCCTGGGGACGTATTTTTGAAATCACTTGTCACATTACGAATGGTTTACGCGAGCGTTTCCAAACGGGCGCATTTTTGAACATAGAAACCCTTCATGGAGAATCCATTCCGATTCATGCTGCTGTTTTAGTCATGGTGAAATTCTTAGAAAACTATAGACATATTTTCGACTTTTTCTGCGTAAAATAAAATTGTTTTTACTTACACGACGGTTTCAAAAATAAGGCCAAATGGTTTTTTACGCAAGCGGTGAGTTGGAAAACTACACGTTTTGTGTTTCGGTTAGTCCTTTAATGAAAAATAGCAGTTCTCACCTGTATATGTAAGTACGATCACAAACCATTGTAGGCACGAATTGCTTAATCAATAGGTACTCAATTATTTATTACTTCCTTAATGTTAACATAAGAGGTCCCTGTCTATAAAATTAGGAACGATTAAAAGGGGCCTGTCGATCTTTACAAGAAGAGAATATAGGCAGTTATAATATGTACTTAGGTACAATTAAAAAAGTTTGGAAAACAAGCATAGAATAGTAAAATAGGGAATATGCACGAATTTTTTTATTTTGCTTAACAAAATCCTTATTAACCACAGTAAACAAATATGAAAGAATTAATAAAATATCTTAATCAGCGACGAACATGTGATACTTTTAAGTTTCAATTAGAAAGAGAAGTCCGATATGGACCGGTGACGTCAAAGTCCACACCACCTATACATTTGACGTACTTATTTTCTTAAAATCGTTATATTTCGTTCGTTTTTCAACCAATTTTTTTTCTGTTTTTTACTGTTAGTACTTTACTTTTGAATATTTAGGGATAAACTGGTTAGATAACACATTTTTTTGATGCATATTCCCTATTGGGTATTTTCCAGAGTCAAAAATAAAGAATTTGATCTGTTAAGAAAAAGAAAAAAACGACGCAATATAATGTCACTTGTCGTTGATCACAAAGATATAGGAGCCATAGGAGGTATATAGATTCCGCAATGAAGGCTCCTAAACATACACTGTTTTGAAATGTAGAGGATGGCATTTAGCCATCCACTACCTTTCCTAAATAGAAAAGTCGCGGGATCGGAATTCAATGTCATTCAAATTTTGTCGTATTAAACAGCTTATTTAAACAAATCGGCTAGACTGCATTTTAAATTGAATTTTCTAATAAATACTAAAAATAATTTAAAATTAATTTTCACACTTTTTTTTATAAGCAAGATGTCATCGAAGTGCATAGTGCTGAGATGCAAATCACGCTGTAATAATAAAGAAAATCGTGACAAAACTAAACTTTCACAGGTGAGCACATATTTTTCACTTAAAATCACAGATGTTTATAGGTAAACGTATTACATTTTTTACTGGAAATTGAGTGCCATACTTTCCCATTTTATTATAAATAGAGAATATAGTAATTTATGCTTATATTTCTTATTATATAAGTATTTTGTAAGCTGTTCGTAATTATTGAATTTGTCGACACTAGGGTTAGCAAAAAATCTAGTCGATAAAAATATCGATACCACATAATACCACATAATATTTTTATTTTTTAAATTAATAAAGAGATAAAAAAAAAATGGATGAAAGAATAGCGTAGCGTTTTACATTTCTTGGTTGGACTCGATTTATTTGCGTCCGCGCGACCGCGGATTTGCCGAAGATCCCAGAGACCACGGCCGCGCCGATTTTCGATTTATAATAATAATATAATAATAAATTCTTTATTTCAGACCATGGTCCATACAATATTAGTAAAAACACAAAGTACTTATCCTAATGTTAGTAATTACGAGCGAGAAAAATATTTAATTTATAAGGTGTACACCTCTATGCACGAGCAGATCTGCCCAGTGCCTTACAAAAGGCCCATCAATTTTGGCCGCTAGGGTGCTAAGAATACTGTTAGAGCCCCCCCGGAGACGCTGCAGCGCCGAGGCAGCCCGCTTACGCATTATTGCATAAAAATCGTCTATTCGTGCTTCGGCGAACATACCCGACGCACTACATCGCCGCGGTAGCCCCAGCAGCATCCTTAGCGCATCGTTATACTGGACGCGCAGAGCATTGTAAGCCCCCCGCGTATACTTCACCCACAGGCTGCACGAGTAAAATGATTGACAATAAGCTCTAAATAACGTGAGTTTTACTTGTTTAGTGCATCGTGCAAACCTGCGAGCAAGCATGTTGCAACGGGCGGTCAACGCTCTGCGCTCTCTGTCTATATCAAGGTCGTCGTTGAGTCGATCCGTAAGCATATGGCCAAGATATTTAAATTGATTTACTACACGAAGTGGTGTTCCATATAATCGTGATTTATATCGTCTGCGGGATTGGACATTTAAAAAACATTACAGAGTGTGCTCAAAATATTTTAAATTGTCTTGTTTCACTTACGTGAAAAATCGTATGATTTGGGTGTTATCTGCCGGATGCTAACTCTGCACCTTTTATCAAAAATATCCTATGTGTCAAGCCAAGGAATCAAATCAATCTAGTATTAGTATAATTAAATTAAAATAACAGTCAAAAAACGAAAAAAATAATTGACCTTCCCCATATAAATTGCCCGGGCGCGGGTCGGATACTTTTCTATGGAAATGCCGATTTTTGTTTTGTTTATTGTCAGTTATTTTACTTTTATAATACTGTAGTGATCTATTATAGCCCGTGGTTTGATTTATTACGGGTATGTCCCTTCCACGTTGTATATTTTTCAGCAAGAATCTCCCTGTTCGGTTTTAATTTTTAAAACGATATGTTGTATAAATAAATATCTGCTGTATTTCTACGTTGTTTATGACGCTTCGAACGACACCTCATTTGTCAAAGTGTCATGAATATATAGTGAAAAATAATTTATTTTTTAATTGAAAAGTCTTTAATCTTTTATTATTGACTACTTGCTAACTCTATTATCCGTGCACGAGTATTTCCAAAAAGTATCGATGTCGATATTTTTCATGTCACTCTGTTTTCACAAACAGTGTATGCTTTAATTTTTGACGTTTAACGAAGTCTCATTCTTGCAACAGTAAATTCCCATAACAGGGAAAGAGACACAAAATGGGTTTTATGTCAGATTCTCTCTTTCTGAACCTAAAATTTTTTTTTGCTCTTTGTTTGATCATATCCATTTTCAAAGTGATTTTAGATGTATTATTGCAGAAAAACTGATTGACTCCAAAAACTATGACGTCATTAGCCTATATTTCATACAAATCCCGTAGAAAATTTTTGTTTTGACGTTTGCACATAAGTATCTGATTTGAGTTGTTCGAAGTAGCGAATACAGATACACTGTACCAAACTAGGTATACTGAATAGAAACGTGTGAAAAATATGAAGAGGAAAAGCCTACACTTATTAATTACCTCGACTTTAGATCAGACGATGAGCCATGTTATTGCAGTCAAGTGGTATAAAAAAGAGGACAGTTGTAATCATTGGTTTTAATTTTAGTGAAGAAACTGGCAGCTTCTCACAATGACCAATTCTGATAAAGATAAAATCACGAAAGTGCGACTGCAATTAAATTTATTAGCACATAGTGTCGTGTCATACCGTGGGAACATTGTTGATTACCAAAGATTTAGAAGAACAAGTGTTGATTACAGAAAAGTTTATATACGAGTAGAACACTTTTGATTTTTCTATGACTTTATCAACTGCTTAAATTTTTTCTTGTAAATCATCATCATCAGTATTTGATTTGCGAAGCCATCCTGATAATATATCAAACTAAATAAAAATAGCTGACTTATTTGCCTTCATACTAAACGAAAGAGCGGTATTATATTAAGTACATTATACGATATTGAAACCTACAAAAAACGAGTCTATATCTTCCTGAAACAATACAGGTTACAACCCTGGTGTTGCAGTTGTCCAAGCGGTGATCACTTACCATCAGGTGACCCGCTTGTTCGATTGCCGACCTATAACACAAAAAAAGTACACTATACTTTTTTTATTACTTACTTACTTTCTTCGGGGCTACAACCCTTTGTGGGTCTTGGCCCCCACAACGATTTGTCGCCATTTTGTTTTATCTCTGGCCTGCCTTCTCCATGCCGTGTACTTTCCCATCTTACGTAGGTCTTCTTCGTCTCCATCCCTCCAGCGCTTCCTGGGTCTACCTTAGGGTCTTTTTTATTGCGGGTCCTTAATGAGACAGACAGAGCATTTTGGGTCTTGCTGTTCTATAAGCAGACAAAGCCAAAGGGCCAGGACCCAAAGGTCTCTTTTACCGTGATAGTGGAAAAAGTCAAAGTAGAAGAAGGAAATGGAATGAAAATACTGCCGGGTTGCTAGCTGCATCATTCCCTATATCGGCTGTCGCGATCTGCGGGAAGACTAGCAGCTGGTACAATCTGAGATTTATCTTTACTCCCCGACCAGCATTAAAGAAATTCGTATGAGAACGACGATCTTGGTTTGAGATACCAGCATAGGTCTTGTAGGAAAAGGGGCTAAAATTCACAGAGTCTAAGCTTCAAGTCTTCGTATAACGGTTCGGTCCTGTAACTCCTCTGTTCTCCATAAATACTTGTGATACTTCTACTTCTTCTTGTGCATCTCCATTACTGGATGTTCGCTTCTTGGCCGTCAGCTTTCCAAACTCCTCTCTATCCATTGCTAATTTCTCAACTTTATATTGCACTTAAATCACAGATTAATATATTATGTACATACATAAATATTATCACGTTTAAGAGCCAAAAACTTATTGGTGTCATTGAGTAAACTTGTAGGTGTAAGTTAACAAAACTTGTGTAGAGTAAACAAAAACTTGTTGGTGTCATTACTATGACGATTTTTGGCGTAGATACATTTTGTAGCTGACAAAATTAAGCAAAATCCAGTTAATCGAGATAAGGTAGACCTCATAAGGGTACTCTTTTTTCGTAATCACCTATCGTTACGAGATCTTAATAATTGCATAACATGGCATCGTTAAATAACATGAAAATGGGTAACGCACGAGTGGCTATCCGCTTAATTCGTCCATTGTATCGCAAACAATGGATATTTCTCGCGCGCTCGATGCATGCGATAGGGATAGGCAAGGTTCTTAATTTGAGCTTGTCCCAGACTTCCACTATTCTTGCTTAGTCAGTCCTAACAGTAGGTCAAGATTCTAACCTTCTTAAGAGGGGACTATAATAATAATTATTAATAATAATAATATTTATTTCAGATATAAGGCATCCATATTCACAAGAGATTAATGAAAATAATAAAATTAAAAAGTATAGCACTCACTCTGTCTGTAAAGAAAAAACAAAAGAAGTAAACATTTTTCCACTTCTAAATCTTGTCTGATCTCAATGACTTAGTATGTTTGTTTACACAATAAAAGATATGCTTTATAGGTTTTTCTTCTTTCAAAATTTGCAAATAAATGTGTTTTTTAACCGACTTCCAAAAAGGAGGAGGTTATCAATTCGTCGCGATCTTTTATGTTTTTATTTTTTATTTAATGTATGTTCACCGATTATTCGAAGACGCCTGGACCTATTTGGAAAATTCTTTTTTTGTTTGAAAGGGTATACTTGTCAGGTGGTCCCATAGAAATTTTATCTTTATTTTGGTTTTGTAGTTTGGGGGTGAAGTTGGTTTTAGTTTTGAAAAATTATTAATTATAGCAAAATCTGAAAAATAAAATTCTATAAACCTAGTCTTTTATTATGTAAATAACATACTCAAAAATCATTTAGATCAAATAACATTTAGGAGTGGAAAACCATTTTCTCTTTTTGTATTGACGAGTGCGAACCAATACTGCAACCACAAACATATATCAAGTAGACGGATACAGTTCAACGATTTGTATGAGGACCGAGCGTGTAACATATTGCGTAGGTACTTTGGCGTCCCGACTGTAATTTAGAGATGGAAACCATACTGCACTAACGTTTGGACTAGACTGTGGCCTGTGGTCTAGACACATTCAGCGCCAGGTGTATAATTTTTGATACACATTGATTGTTTCACTATTGGGTCTGGAGTTGAATCCCTGGCGGTCAAAAGGTTAAATCATTATTCACCCAAACACTGGTGCTATTGCTATCAAAAGTATGAATATGACTAAAAGTTCCGGGATTTCTTGATCTAATTGGGTACTAAGTAAATTGACTTAATTATGATTTTTTTATTTATAGATTATATAGTCATGTCTATATTTTTGATAGAAATAGCACCCGTGATTCCGATCTCTTGTAATAAGAGAAGTTAGTCTGCGAGCATAAGCGTAGCCAGCCATGGGCTCAGGGTGGGGCAGCAATCTGAAATAATATGTAACTAGCAAACTACACGGTCCGCCGCTTACCCCAGTTAATTTTTACATATAAAATGTCGAGTGTGAACTTTCTTACGAATATTAAGTATTGTAGTAAGTACCTAGATAATTTAATTTTAAGGTTTGGTTCGGTAACTTAAAGGTCTGAGCCAGGGTGGGGCAAGCGCCCCACCGTGCCCCACTGTGGCTACGCCCATGTCTGCGAGTAAGGTCTGCGATTTATAATTTCACCTGTCGGCGACTATCGCCGATGGCAATTACATATAAGTCTGTAAGATGGCTTACATGTCACTAAACGAACTGTTTTTTGTATGGAAAAACCATAAAACTTTAAAACTATTCGTTTAGGTGACTCCACGTTTCCAAAATGACACTTATGGTCAAACACCTATAGTGCGTTTGTTTAGGTATTTAAAAGAATGTAAACAATCTTGAATCGCAAATTACAATTTATTCATTTTATAAATTATAAATTACATAATTGACTTCTAATTTTCAAAGGTAATTGATTTATAAAGTGTATATTTCAATAAAAAGACATGTTAAGATTGTATACATTCTTTTAAATACCTAAACAAACGTACTATAGGTGTATAGAAAATGTGAAGTTCCCGTGGGAAACAACGAATGTTTTCTTACGGAGTGAGCATACCCTTCTAGGCTCATTTCGAATTTATCAATCTGTATATTTTAAGTAAAAACCAGTCTATTGTTTGAAATACAATATGTTTGATCACTTTCGCTGTTATCAGAATCGAACCTTTCTGCCCGACTGGCTAACAATGGCTACCCGATTCCCGATCATAGCATAAGGAGAGATTGAGATGTGTTGGTCGACATGGGATGATCAAAAACATAACTTGTGGAAAAGGGCAGCCAAATTTCTGTCATTGTGTTGGCTTCGCCGTAAAAAGATAAAAATACAAACGATTTTTTTAAATATTATATATCTGTGTTTCACTGCTGGGCAAATGCCTCCCCTTTATTTTTAACTTTCCCAATCCTGGGTTTCATAATTTAATTCCCTCTTACGGAGATTTTTAGTCCCCCCCGATGATGTTACAAAGATAGAAAAACGATTTTTAAGTTGGCAAAATTAATAAACTACACACTAATTGTGGGCGACGGACTAATAAACAGTGATAGTGTACTGTAGTGACAATATACAGAACTGTAATAACAGACAGGTGTGTGTAAATATATTTTTAGTTTAGTTATAGATATAAGTACCTACTTAGCTCGTTGTATTAGGAATGAGTTAATAAAGTTAGTTTTTGTCCTTTTATTCACTACCATAATGTAGGTACACGCCTCAGTAAATCTTGTTTACACGATTACTTTTGTACTTGCATACACGATTTGATAGCATAGGTTAGTAAATAGCTCAGTTAGTAAATAGGTAACAAGATAAATAGATTTCGAGTAAGAGCTATTTACAATTTTTTATAGAATAGAGTATACTTACATAGTTCTTCATTTTGCTTGTACGTATAGACTATTTTGTAAGGAAAGTTTACAGATAGATAATTCATATAGTAAATAGATAATAGAATCTTGTTAGATTATGTACATACTGTTTTTATAAGATAATATGAGTTACATAAGTTATAGTAAATAATGTATAAAAATTGTATCTCGCTCAATAGTATACTCTTTGTAATGGTTTAATGAATAAGAAATAAAGATTAGAGCTAAATAGCGCTATACGTCTCAATCCGAACGCCACGAAATAAAACGCCGAAAAGACCGGCGCGCAAGCGCAGTGCTAATCAGACATCAGTGCAATTCGGATATGAGTGCGATACAGAAGCTCCGAGAGTCTACAGCAAGCACAGAAAATTCAGAAGAAAGATCCTTGTGTCAGCTATCGCGGTCGTGGATTGCGGCGTTTGTGGCCAATTCGTTTAGGTTTAAACAGTGGCCTAGCTCGTCTCTTGAATAGTCAACCGTTTTTCATTTCTTTGAAGCCCATATAATTTCTTTGATCAACTACTGTTTGTTTGACCTGTCAACATCGTTTCTTCGATACTACGAGCTAGCCACCACACAATAGGTAGGAAGATAGGCAGGAAAACGGACAACACCGTCCTTCAAGAACCAGCGGCCTGTCCGATAAATGTGGTGAGTCCGCCACACTAATCGTAATATTAGATAAACAAAAATATCGTGCCGATCGAAGAGAAAATTAATAACGAGACTTATATAAAACTTTAATGCAAGAATTACTTCTTAAATATACCTACCTTATATATTATTATATGTAGAAAAGAGAAATGCAGAGAATTTTGCATCTTGCATGTCGATGGATTGTTTGAACTTTGGTTGACACACTTCCGTGTCCATCATAACACAATAGCAAAATATGTATCAATAGATAACAATTATACCTAGCTATTCTAGTCCAAGCTAAAGTCAGGAAGTCAGAAACCCAAGTAAATTTGAATTTGAAATGAAATATGGTTTGGTAGGATAGATAATAATATATCGAATATAAATAAAAAATTCCACAGAACGGACTCTGTACTTCAGCTTATTACAGGTCGTGAGTTTCGTGACGTCGTGACTGCAATGCTAGATTTGTTAACCCTTTTTTTTCCTAATTAATGTTGATATGAATCCGTGACACACAATTCTATCGGTAGCTTTTCTTTAAAATAAATTAACATATAATATAAACCACACGTAATGTAAATTATACCTATTGACATGTAAAAGCGCCTGTCAAGGTCTAATTTACTGAATAAACATTTGAATTTTTAATTTGTGTTGTCTCTTCTTCTACTTCAAGTAACCTATCACAATGAAATAAAAATATTAAGTAAAACAAAATTGGATCAAATGTTTTTTATATTTACGAATAAATATAAGAGGTACTTATTTAAAATTTTATGTACATGACTTCAGTAGGTAATATTTATAATTTTATCATAATAGTACAGTTGAGTAGATTTTGTTCATTAAATAATTACTTTGAGTTTATTTCTTTTAGTGAGGTGTATTTTTTCTAACACATAGCAATCTGCCTGCCTCATTCCCACAACATACTTAATTTTACATGCACTACTTGCAAAAATTTTATGTAGTAGAAAATGCCCACAATATTTTTAAACTCGTTAGCAATTTCTAGTAATTGGAAGTACACTATATGGATTGTGACATCAACCATCAGCATTATTTTATCCGCATGAAACTACTCTGCTTCCTCTGCTTGTTATTCTGTTACAATTTAAATATCGAGAGATTCTGCAGTAATCTCAATGGCGATAACGTATAAAACGTCCTTCTTTTAGAAAAGAGCGTATTTATAAAAATCACGTTGATTTTTCTATCGCCTCTGTTGAGTCTGGTAAAGACAGGGTTTTGAGTATTAAATTTCTACGAAGACTATTTGAAAATCAAGAGGTTTTGTAGTAACGTCAATGGCGATGACGTTCATAATGCCTTTTTTAAAATAGGCGTATTTCATAAAAGCTTGTTGATATCATTACAAAATTTCAACAAAGACTATTTAAAAATCAAGAGATTTTGTAGCAGTCTCAATGGCGACGACGTACATAACGCTCGTCGTTTGGGACAGGCGTATTTCTTCAGACACATGGCTATTTTCCTATCACATTCACATAGCTTGGCTGCACAGCCATTGATGAACTGGTTTTGTGTGTGGTAGTTCTCTCGGGCGCAGAGTGGCTGGCCCTTGTAGCACTTCCAGTAGTAGGGCTGGAAGTAAACCGTGAAGAAGGGGCAGAAGAGGTTCTCGTAGCATTCGTCATGCATCTTGCAGCATCTGAGATTAGAGAACAAAAGAAAGATTTATTAACTAAAAGTGATGATAATAACAAATAGCAGATAAGGGAAGATAGAAATATGTTTTATTTGCTGTAGGGTATAGTTTTTGGCATAAAGAATAGAACTATGCCATAGCTTTCTATGAATATCTTAAGACGCTCCTGAAGATCAAAAAACAAAATAAGAGACTACCTGCAATTAAGTCAAAATAACATTTGAGACAGCTACTTGCAACTTAGACGAGTGGCTATTTAAACGAGTTGCGTTTTAGGCAAATTTATACATAAACTATTTGCGTTTAAGACTATTCGATACTAATTCTTCTCGTGAACAACCTTACAAAGATTTCGGGTTGGCAATAGTCGTTAAACTACAGTTCAAACAAAGCTGGCTTTTTTATTCTCTATTTTGCAAGAATTTTGCTTTTCTTCAGTAGGTAACGATTGAAAAAAACTTTGGAGAAGGTTATGCCGGAATGCCCACCCTGGGCTCAGACGCTTCATAGTCAAGAATGCATCCAAGAACGTGATAAGATGAAAAGAAGTACCTGTCAACGCCGTCAGTGGGTCTTCCTGATCCCAGAAACCCACAATAACAGAATGCACCCGAGAACGTGATAAGATGAAAGAAAAGTACCTGTCAACGCCGTCAGTGGGTCTTCCTGATCCCAGAAACCCACAATAACAGCCGTAGCCCTTATAGATTAATGGTTCACAGCCTGTCGCGCAGTAGATCATGTTGTAGAGGTGGAAGACGCCCCGCTTGCCGCGGTTCTCCCCTCTGTATGGCTGGAGGTTTGCATGGCTGTGGAGACAACGGCAGTGTAAATATTTTGCTGGACAGTATGATAAACTCTTCCGACGTTGGAATAACTCTTGCTTTTATAGAAAGGTTAGCACCAACTTTATAGAAGTCAGGATGCTAATGTGGAATTTGAATTTAAACTATAAACAGTAGTTCATAAAATAGTTTGAAGGGTTACCTAGGGCATAATTAAGGCAAAATTTTGAATTGTATCTCCGTTTTCTTTCAAATAATGCATAAAGCACTAAATAAAGCACTTATGTTTATCATCAATATCTTAATCTGATGAATCTCATGCATACTTGCAGGAAGATCCACATATAACGTCACGCAAACTTTAGGCTTTTTGACCCCCCCCCCAGGTCACGCTTTCTTCCGATCACTTTAATACGTTCTGTTACGTTTGGTAAGACCCGCTTCCCTCCTATCGCTGTGACGTCATATAATAGCCTCTACTTACTAGGTACCTCACTTACCGAACCCCATTTAAGAAATCCTCCTCTGGCACAGAATATCTGAACGGGTCCCTAGCGAACCCCACTAACAGCTGACTTTGGCTCGGGTCCCCTTCTCTGTACCCCTCGGATCCCAACGAGTTCCCGTCCTCCTCGCTGGACGTGACCTGATTGTAGCTGTAGTCTGGAAGGTCGTATGGCCGCGGTTGGTATCGGACCTGGGCGTAGTTCGTGCTGTTGTAGATTTCATCGTAGGAAAGCTGTCTTCTTAGAACTGTAAAGAAAATACAATATGTAACAACAACCCTGTCCGATCCTTGTAGGGGCAACTCAGACCGTCAATATAAACCACTTTTCCAGTTTGTGGGACCAATGCTTGAAACTCGAAAAAAAATATCGACATTTTCATACAAATTGCCGGGCCGGCCGAACACTTTTCCCTCAGCATTGGTCCCATAGGAAAAGTTGTTCATATTGACGGTCTGAGTTGCTCCTAAAAGGATCGGACAGGGTATTTGTTACATATTGTATAAAGATTTGAGAGTTTTTGTTTGTAAAACCGAACAGTCGTTTCAGCATTAGGTAATGTTGAACACAGTTAGAAAGGTCTGGTAATTATACATACATACTAACACGTCTTTATCCCTAACAGGGCAGACAGAGCACTTTGGATATAGAGACCAGGGCCGCAAGATTTAAAGACAACTTTTTTTTATATTACTTTACGGCTCTGGATACTGTCTAGTCCTTTAGAGCCCATCTTTATTTTATCATTTCTTTATTCCTAACCCTAACTATACAGTTAAAAGTTGGTGTAGGTCCTTTGATTGCTTCAAGGGAGCTTCTGGCGACAAATCTATGCGA
Organism: Acrobasis suavella; assembly: GCA_943193695.1. NCBI lineage: Eukaryota > Metazoa > Arthropoda > Insecta > Lepidoptera > Pyralidae > Acrobasis > Acrobasis suavella. The sequence continues at coordinate 3,681,903 of OW971940.1, forward strand.
GTCTACTGGTTTTCATTTCATAGCCGAATGAGTTGCAGACGGCGCCTAGAGACGCCCACCACAGTCCGCAAATAAATATCACTACAGCCGTACTATGAGTGTGCAGTTTAACCATTTCACATACGAGTATTGTCCATGAGAATGAGCATTTATAACACTAAACTACACCGATTTCATATTATAAAGTCCACTAGAATCAATTTGCAAAACAATTTAAAGCAAACTCCAACTTCCCGCCAAAAACTCCCTAAAGACCACTTTTAGCGTAATGATGATGCGGTGTTTTTAACGTGAAAGCAAGTTCCCTTGCGATGGTTCTTAGCTACGTTTGAAGAAATCAGTTGAGCCGTTTAAAAGTTATTGGGGGTTTACGCTTGCTTTCTCTAGCAAATAATAGATGACGCTACGGATGAGTAGTGGAACTACCGACACGACTTGGGTAGTTCGGTTACTCATCACTAGATGGTGTTCTTGACAATCTGTTTTTTTTTTAATTTGCCTAGCAATTATATTTTGTGTACAACATTTTACGAACAAACACGAACACAGGCAACAATATGGTCTATTTTCACGCCCTACATCCCCCCGGACAATACTAATGGAATAGATAGCATACAAAAGAGATGATATACTGATACCATTATTGTGTGTTTGCTACACGAACAGATATCATTACAATGCTAAATGTAGTAGGTACTACTAGTATAGATTACAGATAGGTTTTAAGTGTAAAGAGCATCATGAATTACCCTACATAGCGTGAAAACACTTATAGTTATTATTATTTTCTAAATTTAATACTTTTTAGGGTTCCGCACCCTAAGGGTAAAAATGGGACCCTATTACTAAGACTCTGCTGTCCGTCCGTCCTTTTGTCTGTCTGTCTTATGAACTGTGATGACTAGACAGTTGAAATTTAATTACAGATGATGTATTTTTATTGCCGCTATAAGAAAAAATATTGAAAATAGAATAAAAATTAATATTTAAGTGGGGCTCCCATACAACCAACGTATTTTTTTATCGAAAGATGGTACGTAACCATTCGTTCGCGAGTCCGACTCGCACTTGCCCGGTTTATTTTATGTACAGAGCTATGTTTACAAACGCGGGAGTAATATTTTTTTTTTAAACGGACTTATCGCACAGATTGAGCTAGCCCCGAAGTAAGTTCGAGACTTGTGCTATGGGATACTAACTCAACGAATACAGATATAGATAAACATCCAAGTCCCTGATCAATTTGAAAAATATCATTTTCCATCTTGACCTGACCGGGGATCGCACCTGGGACCTCCGAAATGGAAGGCCATAGAGGTCGACAATATTAATACTTATACCTCATTAGTTCTAGATTCCCGTTTCACCCCGCTTCAAGGTGTCCATTCCTTTAATTCGAAACTTCATGTTTCAATTACCCGCTTTTAAATCAGGGCTGTTTGTGCTTGCCCATCATCCGTATCTATATCGCTCAATGGAAGCTTTGCGACAGCATTCATTAGTGATTGGACATGTCCCTTTACAAGCTGTGTTTTTATACAACGTGGGACATAGACTCGTAATAAATCGAACCACGGGCTGTTCTAAATCAATATAGTATAATGAAATAAAATAACAGCCAAAACACACAAAAAATGTGTGCAGTCAGCATACAAATGTGTGCTGGCTGCACACATTTGTATGGAAATGCCGATTTTTTTACTTCCACGTTGAATTCATTCCATGATATTGAACAACTTTTCCCACGAAACACGTATCGAAATAAGAAAAGTAATTTATTGCCTCCCATACAAGTTGACCGATCAGCTGATCTGAGTTTGTATGGAAAGTCAAAAATATTTTTCTTATTTCGAGATATGTTCCAAATTACGTAAAAACATCATATTTTCGCCATTTCCATTTTTTTACAAAAATGACAACTTTTTTGTTACCTTTATAAAGACGCAACTTTTTTGTCTAAAAAAACTTTTTATCGAATAAACTTCAAAGTGTTGACTTGCGAGGTCTACCTACAGCTCACAATGTTCTTGATTATAAAATCTTGTTCCTACACAAATGGTTAAAACATTCTGGCTCAAGGATTACAAAGGAAATTTGCTGCGAATCGTTTAGGTATTAAATCAAAAAAATATGCTAATTTGCGAAATCAAAGGCTGCATCCCAATTATGATGAACACAAAAAATTCGAAACTGCTTGCATATATTTACAAAAAAGTCAATGTCATCGGCTAGATAATTACTTTATTTGTCTACAACAAAAATATAAAAGTATATGATATTTGCTGTACTACAGTGACACGAATACAGATAGAAATAGGTATTCAGGATAATTTTTCTTATTTCGTAAGATCACTGTAGTTTATTAATTTTATACAAGAATTGGTTTTGGATTTGCATCTTCACGCAAGCCTTCAAAGAACTGTGGTGTGAAAAGACCCGTGATTCCAAAAGGAGATACAAATAGTACTTATATAAATTTTTAAGATAAATTAGTGCTAGTACTTTTGGACCATTTCAGTCAATGATAATGAAAAATTTCCAAGAATAAATTTAGTAACAAGTCATTATTATAAAAACAAAAACACGACTGCCTTTTCTTAAATTGTTTATTTTTTTGTATATTTTTTTAAATTCAGATATACCCCGTGTCACTCTCACAGTAAATACTAATCTAACACCACCTTTCAAGCTAAGATCCATCAAGCCGTTCAGACTGCAGAGCGTGCCAAACATTTGAATTTGGCGCCAAAAATCCGCCATTTTGTTTTTTATTTATTTTGATATACCCTGTGTCACTTTCACAGTAAATACAAATCTAACGACACCTCTCAAGCTAAAATCCATTAAACCGTTCCGACTGCAGAGCGTGCCAAACATTTGAATTTGGCGCCAAAAGCCGCCATTTTGTTTTTTATTTATTTTGATATACCCTATGTCACTTTCACAGTAAATACGAATCTAACGACACCTCTCAAGCTAAAATCCATTAAGCCGTTCAGACTGCAGAGCGTGCCAAACATTTGAATTTGGCGCCAAAAATCCGCCATTTTGTTTTTTATTTATTTTGATATACCCTGTGTCACTTTCACAGTAAATACGAATCTAACGACACCTCTCAAGCTAAAATCCATTAAGCCGTTCAGACTGCAGAGCGTGCCAAACATTTGAATTTGGCGCCAAAAATCCGCCATTTTGTTTTTTATATTTTTTTTATATACCCTGTGTCACTTTCACAGTAAATACGAATCTAACGACACCTCTCAAGCTAAAATCCATCGAGCAGTTCAGGCTGCAGAGCGTGCCCAACAATTATACATACATACATACTCTCGAAAAATATATACCTCCTTCTGGCATAGTTGGGTAAAAAAGGCAGTGACAAAAATAAACTCACTGTCTCGATTTCGTTACGCTTTCTGTTTACATATAATTATTCGTGCTCTAATGTCAAATTAAATATTCATCGCGTAAGGTTATGTAACCGTTATTATGACAGTCTGATAACATCTCAAACCATAAAATATAAATTTAGGTTGGTGTATGACTAGCTAAGTAGTAAAGGGCTTTAGCTATTCCCAGCAAGAAGAAAGGCAAAGGGAGACCCTTTCCACGTGGTGGACAACCGTGGATAGGGATACTAAGCGGGCAGACCACCCGGGACCGAGCGTCCTGGAGCCGCGACATGAGAATGGCCGACTGCCCAAAAATCGGGACACCACTTCGAATAACCGGCCAATTTGGAAAATTGCCTTTTTCAAATTGTCTTGGGTCTTGGATGTTTATCTATATATGTATTTATTATAAAATATAGTATCGTTGAGTAAGTATCCCATGACACAAGTCTCGAACTTACTTTGGGGCTAGCTCAATCAGAGCTCAATCAGTGTAATTTGTCCATATATATTTATTTATTTATTTATTATCTATAAAAAAATCACGTTTGTTGTATGGAAGCCCTCTTAAATATTTCTCTTATTTTAATTTAATTATATATTTTAAAAATGAATATATAACTGAATATTCTGTGAATATTTCAAGCGTTTACCTGTTGCCATTATTAAAATCGACCAAAATACGTTCGTTGTATTTGAGCCGCTTTAAACATATTTTTTTTAATCATCATGTGTGAAGTTGAAATTTTCACAGATGATGTATTTCTGTTGCCGCTATAACAACAAATGATGTTTTAGTATTCCTGTTACAGCGGTAAGGTTAGCTATCACGGTTCATGAGATAAAGCCTGGTGACAGACAGAGGGACCCACGGACGGACGGACAGCGGAGTCTAGTAATAGGGTCCAGTTTTTACCCTTTGGGTACGGAACCCTAAAAATAAATAGTTGTATCAGTTTTGCTACTTACGATTTGGTTTGTAGATACTAAACTTTTGATCTGATAAGAAGGAACCATGTACTTAGGTAGTTACAATATCAACTATATATTTTAAATGACTCTATCTAATCTGTCTATGGACATTGGACAAGACTTAAAGGAAAATATAAATAAACATAGAGTAATTAGCACTTAAATGATAATAACCATCATTCTACCGCGGGAGTTAATAAGCGTGGGAATTACATACGACGTATGTAGTACTCCGTGATACTTACTACGTTCAATATGTTTTGCCAGGGCTCGTAACCTGCCTCTCAGTATTTTTTTTCGTCTCAGCGGGATGTTGAGAATGAAGGTAGAAAAAGGGAATCAGAATAGTGCTGGGTTGCTGGCGACGACACAAGACCCGGAGGTTCTGGGTTGGGTTCCCAGCCAGGGCTAGTTGAAAAAGATTTTTTTAAATTGTCCTGGTTCTTGGTCGTTTATCTGTATATGTATTTAAAATACGTTTCCCAATAATATAAGTGTACGAACATGGCACCGTACGGTATTTGATAAGTCAGCATTTACACAATTTCGCCTCATTATTATAAAATTGACAGTTCTCGCGGCTCATATATAATTTTCATCAAGTTATTATTATTATTATTTAGTTTGATAATAGCATAGTATAGGTTATTTATATTATTTAAGTTTATAAAAAATAAACATTTAATAAACAATTATCAAGAATATACATCAATGTTTAGCAGTGCCTTTCATTTGATCAGAACTCTTATTTCGGTTCAAACCCGAACTAACTTAATTTGGGGTTAGCTTAATCAGTGTGATCTATTATTATCTACTTTTTTAAAATGTGATTTTTAGACACATCTCGGATATTCAACTCTTTTTAACATCTTTCTAAGTAATGTCAAGCTGATATACCTCTTTAGCCGTTGAAAATGTCCCATTTCGAAAGCCAATACATAGAGCATTACCACCTTGACATTAGAGATCTCTTCGCCAAGGTTGCTTGCCAAAAATGCGTGACCCACTCAGATGAACGACTTAATGTGTTTATGCTTAATGATTGGTTGTGCAATATGCAATCCGTACTTACTGGGTATTATTGCTGACAGTAACGGTATGTGGAAAGGTCTTCATTCTCAATGTAGCTTTTAAGTAATGTTATCGCAGCTTGACTGGCAGATTATTTAATATCATCTACTATCATCATGCCACAGGAATCCCGGAGCTGTTCTTAGACCTCTTAAAATGACTGATTAGAGGTAGCCTGCATTCATCGTTTTTTCTAACCGTACTAAGATCATCTGATCATTATTGGTAGGGTTTAACGCTGGAATTTCCAGGATGTGGTCGTGATTTGACGACATTTCTGCCCCGGCGTTTATAAATAAATATATAGAGTCAAATTACACTGACTGAGCTAGTCCCAAAGTAAGTTCGAGACTTGTGTTATGGGATACTAACTCAACGATACTATATTTTATAACAAATACATATATAGATAAACATCCAAGGCCCAGGATAATTTGAAAAAGGTCATTTTCTAATTTGCCCTGACCGGGGATCGGACCCTGAACCTTTGGGTGGCGGACTAGCATGGTGACCACTACGCCACGGAGGTCGTCATCATCTTATTCCGAGCTAATCCGATGGGCTATGTCAGTGACCTTCATTCTTCTACGAATCTCATCATTTTTGCCATTCAATCACTGAAACTTAGCATAGCACATCAAGCGACCTTGAGCTTTCTTATGAAGCCTATATCATGGGACCATGTTCACATTTAGTTATTTTCGCAGTAAGTATATATCCCACCAAATACATAAATGTAAAAATGGGAACCAAGTTCAAAGTCCAACAAAAGAATTGAGATCTACATGGCCACCAAGTTCTGTACAGAATCCTGAAATTTATTGACCTGGTTAGTTTGTTACCAGCTATTCTGATATTAAGAAGAATAGGACCTTGCAATGTAAAAATAATGACGAAGTAAAGATGATAAGTTGATTAGACAAATATAAGTAGGCATGCTAAAACTAGCCATGTCAAATGTTAAAAGAGTCGAGCCCTGTAAACGATTCCTGATCCTTATAAGAGGACTCGGAGGACTCGAGTCTTGTTTATCACTAATTGGAACGGCCAATCATATACTTAGTCTTTTAATTCAAGAGCTGGTTACGAACGTTAGATAAACTCACTACGAATATTGTTAAACGGTTTACTCACGAACCATCGGGTGGCCTCTCCTGACACTCGCCCTGATGATGATCGTTTAAATCAATCAAAACCTGGTCGGCCTTTCCGACTATAGAACGTGAATAACAAGTTATTCTTAGTAGTTAATCTCTATGTTAAAAGGATCGACCATAGAAACCACGCCACGGCGACGCGACGCAAGTTCAGTGCTCTAATAAAAAATAAAAATTACAACTATGGTAAATTGCGTAAGTGAAAGTTAAATGTCCAGTGAGCATCAAGATATCCGTGGATTTCGCCGGTTGGCCGACCAAGAAAGAGCCTTATGGATCAGTATCTACCCAAGAGTACCTACTACAATATTATAGTAAAGCATGCTGTTTTTCGGCGCAGATAGGAAAAGTCAATTGAAGGAATAGGCGGGAATACGAGTCATATCATCGGCTAGCAACTCATCTTCTACTGCTAATATTCAAACTGTGAATATTGGTAAGGTAGATGGATGAATACGAGTAGATTCATGTTGTTTTCGGTTTCGAGTCAAAATGGCCTCGATAAACAGAGATATGAAGTTCCCATATGATTAAATGACGAACTAGTTACCGAGTTAAGTAAATGATACATATCACACTGGAAGGTAAGGTGATGATTGGAGCAAAGGCAGAGTGCTGATAGAATGGTGGCCCATAATTGGAAAGTTTAGCGTTGGACCTTCGAGAGCAAGATGATATCAGAAGGTCGACATGGGTTTCGCAAGGCGCGAGAATGAGTTGATTGAGAGCCCTATTCCCAGCAGTGGGATGGAGGGTTATCTATGATGATGATGGTCATGTACGTTTGCAGTGAAGTAAGTAGTTACGTATAATCATATTGTTCCATTCTCCTCCCTGCTTCGCAAAAAATCTATTCCTTTCAATTCACGGTTGACAGGAAGAGATCCCTATCTGGGATAAGTCCGCCTCTGTACTATGCTTTTTCTTTTTCTCTTAAATTGTATTCTTGTATCGATCCCCGGTCAGGGATGTTGGAAAATGGCCTTTTTCAAATTGTCCTGGGTCTTGGATGTTTATCTATTTAAGTATTTATTATTAAATAAAGTATCGATGAGTTAGTATCCCAAGTTAGTAACACAAGTCTCGAACTTACTTTGGGGCTAGCTCAATGAGAGTTATTTGTCCCTAAAAAAAAAAATACTAATAAGATTCACAAACAATCAAAACAAACGTTTGTGGTTTTGCGTAGAAAATACTCACTATGCATATAAAGATACGCTTGTATTTAATTCCCATTAATTGAGTAGGTATCCGTGAAGGTGAAATCTGGATATGAGTCAGCATATTACAATAAATGCTTACTCAGCATCAAACTTTGTAAATTGACTTTTCACTGTCGATGGTTTTGTTATTAAGCATTTTATTCTTGATTATAACCATAACCAATTTAAAAAAATATATTTTGTAGCTTAGTTTTGATTTACCACTAATTTTATATTTATAAATATAAACATATATTTATTTTGATAAAAACCGACTTCTACGCTACAAAATCAATTTTGATAAAAATTTCTATGGGACCACTAGACAAGCATACCAAACTAAAAAAAATAATATTAAAAAGTTTTTTAACTTTTGTCTGAAGTCTTCGAGTAATGGAATGGGAACATACTTAAAAAAGCGAATGAATGTAATTAATGAATGAATAAATTGATAACCTTCTCCTTTTTTTGAAGTAAAAAGAATGGGATCCTTTCAGCTACGTATCGAGGTGAACCACCATTTACTACCTACATTTTACATGGACATTGCCCGATGTATCCAGAAGTGATTGTCCACATTCTTACTGCTTCAAACCATCTATAACTACTTAATTTCCTTATTACCACAAAGGTAATAAGCCATTGAATATTACCATCACGGGCTTGACGATCTAACCTGGTACCTACTATTCCAAAATGGGTCTTTTATGTAAATTTTTAACCTTGATACACTGTCTTTGTGTCTCATTTATGCAGTGAACGTGTTTCTCGATTTATTTCTTCCGTATCATATCTATCGTTTATATCCGTTACGAGGTAAACAGAGCCAAAGTTTATAGGACTCAATTTAACACGGTTTTACTCACGTAGTGTAGTCCGAAAAAGCCCTCCTAACACACACCCTGATGTTGATCGTCTAAACTGATCGAAACTGGTCGGCCTTTTCCGACTACACTACATTAGTAAAACCGTGTTAAAATGTTTAGTTTTGTCATCTCACGTTAGTTTTGATAATATTAATAGGACTCGTTTCACTTTGACAGGAATCAGACGTAGGTAATATACATATATACAATGTGGAAGGTACGTTCCCGTAATAAATCAAACCACGGTTTGTACTATATAACTGTAGTGGTCTAGTATAGCCTGTGGTTCGATTGTCCCTTCCACTTTGTATACTAAACAGTTCTTTAGGTTTATTACTGATTAACACGGCCTCTTGACTGACTTGAAGCATTACATGTTTTTTTCTTCGCTACAAACCAGCATGGAAGAAGGTGTTCAACATACTATCTTAAAGTTCGTCAGCAATAGAGGAAACGGTTAACTTTTATTTCACACAGTGTAAAGTTTTAATAAAATACACAAGATGAAACAGTTGCTTTTACTTTAGCATGGTTCATCAATTTATAAACAGTACAGTCGTTGCATTATTTTATCTTGATAATTTTATAAAAATTTGCTAGTTAATAAAATAGAATAATTGGTGGAAATTGACTTTAGATCTTACAATAAAGGCTATTATTCTTTTTAACCGATTTTTTTTATGTATGTTCTCCGATTATTCGAAGACGCCTCTACGGATTTGAATTTTTAGGAAAGGGTAAAAAAGTGGAAAATATGTCACGTAGTATGGGCACAGAATTCTATGAAATAAATAGAGCAGCTTTGCTACCCGCGTCGATCTTATAAAGCAAAAAAAAAAACTAATTAAACAAGGCCCTAAAGAAAAAAGTAATAATTGTTTCTGTCAAACCTACAGTTTCACTTGCACTTGCTATTCGTTCCACGTAGTAAGCAGAGTCGAAATGATATAATAATCGGATAAATCGCGCCGTTACGAACAATTGCATCGGAAACCCATTGAGTAATCGAGTTAATATGGCATCGATTATCGCGAGCGACGTTCCGAGCCAAGACGCAAAAGTTCGTAGGGCTACGTGGATCTATTTTGTAGTTTAAACAACATCAACTTAATAGCTTGAAGGGTTATCTAGGGTCTGATCGAGACAAAATTTTAAATGATGTCGCCGTTTCCTTTTAAATTATTTAAATGGGGGCAGCACTGGACACCGGAAAATTCAGGTCGCCCCTTGAATAAATTACGTTCCAGTCTAGAGAATAAAAGTATTAATTAATAACTACTTACACTTTCCACGACAAATCAAACCAGTTTGAATGACGTCATTTGATAGAGTAGAATATATAAAAATTAAATAGAAGAAATATCGACTATCGACTCGAGAAGAAGAAGAAATAGCCTTTATGACGATATGGGGAAATTTGATTAAAACTTAGTAAAGTTGTATTAACACGAACACCTTCAGGTCGAGGCATCTGCAGTCATACTGCAAGGTAGGTTTTGCTTCCTACTCAATATAATGTTTAGGAAAAATTTAGCATAGACGTTTTAATTTCCAGGCAACGTGATCATAAAGGTATTGTGCTTTCGCTCCCCTCAAAGACTAGAGCCGTATTTCAATTAAAAAATCTTGCATTCGTTTCAAGGAACCCTTATAGTTTCGCCATGTCTGTCTGTCTGTCCGTCTGCCGTTTTACTCAGCGACTAAAAGTACTAGAAAGCTGTGATTTGGCATGGATATGTACATTATTTAGGCGAAAAAAGTGGTAAAATAAAATATAGAAAAAAATTTTTTTTGGCTAGCTCCCATACATCTAAAGTGAAAAGTCATTTTTTTGTCTCGAGTAACAATCATGTGGGGTATCTTTGAATAGGTCTTTCAAAAATATTATGAGCTTGGCAACACCGTTTTTCGATTTAGGGATCCGTTTCTGAAATATTTGGTTTTAAATTCACAGCTATAGTATATATAACGAAATTTAAAGGAAAACTATCAGAGCTAAGTAGGATTTACAAATTAAAAAGTTATGGGGAAAATTTCATACAAATTCAATGGAAAATTAGTTTTTAGACGTTTTTATTAGCATGAACTCAAAGTTGGCATTCGTTACTACGAAATACACTGCGCATGGTCCGACACGCACTTGGCCAAATATTTACAATATCGTCTATTAAGTACGTATTAACAAACAAGACACGTTTATTTAAATAAGAAAGACATTAAGAATTAGAAGAAGATTAAAGAAAAAATTACATATTTACAAATAAAAAAGTACACCTACCTACTTAATTCATTGAAATTCTTAGAACCAAATTACCACCACACTATCAGTATGGAGATACCTGCCATATTTGTCTATCAAACACGTTACACCAACGTTACCTACGTGGTTTTTATGTGTTTCTGCACAAATTCTAAAACCAGTCAATTATGCTACACAATTTGTTTTGCAAATTACAACAAATAGAAAAACCGAAGGCTTCGAATGTCATTTTTTTCACGAGGAAGTGAATGTACTTATAAATATATAAATTCTCAATTGTGATAACAATAAATACATCTTATGAATATTGATACAACTATTTTATGTTAATTATACCTACATATAATAAACATGGTATTTATTATACACAGGCACTCAATTTGTTGCAAATCACACATTCTGCCGTCCGCTAACTAAAAGGGCGCTAAGCAACAAAACCAAATTTTGAGTTATGAGCGAAAAACGCGGGAAATATTTGAAAAATATGCCACTTGAAAACTAGAGATCGTACTAAATAAAATTTAATGTTCAAAAATAGCTTGTTAAATTTACTAACTAATGGCGTTAATCTGGTTGTAGTACAATAAGTTTTATTAAAAAAAAACACTTTTTTCCTTTAAGTAGTGTATAATTTGGTGATTTTAAAATAAATACTCACCTAAAAAGTCGCTAAGTGCACCTTAACGACTTTATAGCTTATGATTCCAACATGAATGAAGAGTTTTATTTTTTTGTTTAAAAACTAATCGAAATAACTTCGCTAAACAGGCACTTAGTTACTTAGTGGCTTTATAATTATGTATCGCCGATTTCCATTTAGCATTAATTCTTAGCTATATTAATAATAGAGCTTTAGTGCCTTTATAGATATGTTTTTGAGTTTAGTGTCTTTTTAGGAATATTTTATTTTAGACTTACTACACTTCAAGGTCGTTAAACGGTCAAAATTTTGTCTTAACGGCTTTTTAGTTATGCATTTGGGATTGAATATTCTAAAACAAAAACAAAATATATCATATTCGTTTATTTTAAGGATCAATGCGAAATTAAGTTGCAATAAACATGTAGGAATACCTACAGTAATCATCATCTTCGCGTACATCAACATCCACAACGGTAATCACAGCATAGGGTCCGCTACCAATTTTTTTTGAAATGGCTGTAAAACATTTTCTTTTCAGTTTTGAAAAAATTCGAAAAACTGAATCGGCAAGAAAATGCTTTATAATTTTCGAAACTTCTTACAAAATTTTACGAGAATCGGTTGAGAAATGCGACCTGTAGGCGAGAACAGGCGACAGACAAACTGACAACCGGACAAAAGCATTTATAGCCAATTTCTAAACCGAGACGCTTCACTTGCTCGGTCAATAAAATATAGTATCATTGTATTAGTATCCCAGAACATAAGTTAGCAAACTTAGTTCTGGGATACTAAGTTACTTTGGGGCTAGCTCAGTCTATATAATTTGTCCCTATATATTTAATTATTTGTTACCTGCTGCAAGTGTTTCTTTGCCATAAAACAGTACATAACTTTCACCAACTTAAAGCCTCAATTTATTGTCATCCCATCTAGGAAAGTGTGAACCCTTTTGTTCATCATAAGTAATAAAACGAGGCGCCACCACACCGTGTACCACACGCACTATGCGTCAATAACGATTAAAGACGTTATATCCAGCGACTTTGAGTAAACCGTTTGTTAGCAATAGTTTGTAAGTATTAAAACAATTCGTATATGGAAGTGATTATGTTACGAACTTGTTACGGAGTAACATATATGTATGTAATATGAGCCAGTACTCCATTATTTGACATAACCTAGGATTTATAATCTTTCTCTTCATAGATTGAATGAAACATCGTAGTTTAGAGTGTGCGAAAGCATAACCCCTGCACCGCACACGTCGCCGCCATCCTTCGCGCGCCGTCGTCCACTAGTCTACTTTAAGGGCAAACATGTTTTTTGTGTTTTATACTAATACTGTGGATGAAAGTAACACAAATTCAGAATACCAATCTTTTATGAATTTATGATTACAATATATAAACTCTAATGATTCTAATTTTCTTTTGAAGTGTATTTTACTTGGAAAATCGAAATAATCAAAATAAATAAGAATGCGTAGACTAATGTGATACAAATTAATACAAAGGGTATATTTAGTTGTTTACTGATATGTTTTATCATTTTTTTAACACGAATTATCTTTTTGGTACTGTTTTTATACATGGGCCCTTAGCCAGTTTGCAGTGGAAAAAGGGTGACAAATAGGTTTGCACACTAGTCAGGCTATGTTTGATACAATACTATTCCATTTTACAACTTTAAATCAATTTTGTCGATTCAGTATGGAATTAAATAAAACAGTCACAAATCAATAAATTTTCCGAAACGCAAACCCCGAAAGTGACACAAATCTAAATAATAAGCTTTTTAGATACGAGTCTATTCAGAGGCAAGAAATAAGCATATCTAGATTTCTTGTAAGTTATACCCTCAAAATTAGCTAGCGCTACCGGACTAGATGACTTATGTATGTGATACTAGGAACACAACTGCGCGGGGGTGAGAAGCGAGAGCAGGTAGCGTCTTTTTAGCCAATTATTGTGCCTTAGTGACTTTTTAGCGGAGGAATAAACCATAAAATGAGTAACTAAAGGCGGTTAGCGATTTGAGAATAGTATTTCTTGATTAATATTATATGAGTCCTACGCTAAAAAGTCGTTAGCAGATCTTAACGTCTTTCTAGTGTATTATTTTTATTAGACGCCTTTTTAGCCTGGGATATTGATGCAAAGTACCAAAATGATTCTTGGCTTGAAAGTAATTAAAGTATCTTTAGGACTTTCTTGTCTTGTAGTGTTAAAAAGCGTCTTTTTTGCCAAGCAAAATTAATATGAATATTGAAAAATTATGGCGTTAAGGGCTACATGTGATATTTTAGTTAAATATGGATGGTTAACGTACTTTAAGTTGCGTAAACTATTACTTATGTATTGTTTAACGACTTTTTCGTAAAAATTATTTCAAAAAGTATAAATGTTGTAAATATGATACTTAGACAGATCAATAGAGATTTTTTTTCTGTATACGATGGCGTTAATAACTCAAAATCGACCCTCTGAGGGTTAACGCCTTTCTTGTTAATGGACGGCAGCATTGTGATTGCATAGGTATGATTGTTAACAACTTTGTTACATACTATATGAATATATTAATAGATACTTGTTCATAAACAATTTTCTGTCGGAATAATTATTTAAATATTGTGATATAGTTTTGCTGGAAAATGGAATGTTATGTTGAATGGAATGGAAGCGGACATAAATAAACTTTTTATAAATGATAAATATAATTCTATTAAAATAAATAACAAACTAAATATCATTGTAGTATTTAAGATAATTAAACGAATTTTGATATATAGATGTTTATCTACAATACTTAACAAAAACCCTGTCCAATCTTTGTCGGAGCAACTCATACCGTCAATATGAACCACTTTTCCTATGAGATCAATGTTTAAAACTCGAAAAAAAAAATGAAATTTTCGTACAAATTGCCGGGCCGGCCGAACACTTTCGTATCAAAATGTCGAATTTTTTTCGAATTTTAAGCATTGGTTCCATAGGATAAGTAGTTTATAATGACGGTCTGAGTTGCTCCTACAAGAATCGGACAGGGTTTTTGTTACATATTGTATATGTATTTGTTATAAAATATAGTATCGTTGAGTTAGTATCCCATAACACAAGTCTCGAACTTACTTTGGGGCTAGCTAAACCTGTGTGATTTGTCCATATAAATTTATTTATTTATATGATAGATATTACAGTTAGGTACTGCATATTTTTGTATAAGAAATTTCGATCCCATACTTTCATCAGCTGATTTCGTCTGTGTACGGGTTTAACTTTTTTTTCGTATTTAGTTATACAACGTGAAAGGGATATACCCGTAATAATTCAAACCACGGGCTATACTACATCACTAAAGTATAATGAAATTAAAATAACAACCAAATAACAAAAAAAAATTGTCGACATTCCCATACAAATTGCCCGAGCGGCTGCACACATTTGAATGGAAATATCGATTTTTTTTTGTGTTTCGGCTGTTATTTTAATTTCATTATACTATAGTGATGTAGCATAGCCCGTGATTCGATTTATTACGGGTAACTATGTCCCTTCCACTTTGTATAATGTAGGGAAAGCTCCAACATCTTGTTGCATGAAAATTACTTTAAAACCAATTTAAAATGACCATAAAACATAAGCGACTCAATACATCATGAATGCAACTCACATCTTGTTCTTTCTTAACCTTAACTCCATTTTAATACTATAAAAGCATTGTTAAGTAATTCGATTCCTATCTTTAGATTGCTATTGCAGTAGGTATCTACTGGTGCAACACAAATAAAGACTGGTTTATTTACTTTTGTCTTATTTCCTTAATTAACCATGTATTGCGAGATGACTATCATAACGTGTTATTTCAAGGTTAGACTTTTAAATTTTTAACCTAACTTATGTTTATGTGTTTATAGTACAACGTTTCAGTTGTAGAATAAAAAAAATACTAATATCAAGTCACACAGGCGCTGATGAGTTGTCGACCTCTGTGGCATGTCATCACTAGATGTCTCGGGTTCGATCCCCGGTCAGGTCAAAATGGAAAATGATTTTTTCAGATGGACCTGGGTCTTGGATGTTTATCTATATTTGTATTTGTTATAAAATATATTCGTAGTATCGTTGAGTTAGTAACCCATAACATAAGTCTCTTAGCTCTAACTTACTTTGGGGCTAGCTCAATCTGTGTGATTTGTCCGTATAGGAATATGATATGACAGATTGAACTAAGGTAGAGACTAACCTTAATTAACTATAAACTAAAAACAATTAACTCCCAATAAAAGAGAGGGTATTATTAGTTTGACGTATCTGTGTATCTGTTTGTCTATCGTTGGCATCATTAGCGCCTAAACGACTTGTTTGATTTTATGCGGCTTTTTTGTTTGAAAGATGACTAGGTCGAGATGTTCCTTAGCTATGTTTTTTAGAAATGAGTTCAGCGGTTTAATAGCTATGAGGGGTGAAAGCTTAAAAGTCTTTTTTAAATTGACTGACAAATAAACTATTGTTCATGATGGATAAGTACACATATATACTTAGGTATACATTGTAAACAAGGTGCTTTTATATAATGAACAAATATTTAAAGTTATAATTTTGTTCAATTTAAAGTTGTAATTTTGAATAAGTATTTCGTAGAATTTATGATTTGACTAAAAGGAAAAATTTCAGTGACGCATCCAGGATTTTGGTTTGGAAGGGGCTTGAGCCCAATGTGTGTAAGTTTTGTTAAGATAAAGTACCATATAGAAAGCACATTTTAAGAACCCATTCATTCATAGCTTTCGAACTGCTCGGCGGCGATCTGCGGTCGAGTTCTGAGTTCCGGGACCCAATTTTTTTATATGGAGTGACTTGGGGACCTCTACATTCGCTGCCGACTTACTTATGATTTCATAAAGAAAGAGATCACAGATTTCATATTTAAGAGATGACAATATTGTTCTCAGCTTTGACATTTTATTAATTAGCGCTTATTCTACAGAATAATTGCTGCTTCGGCAGGACTTTAGTTTTGTACTATATCAGAAACATCATGTTCAACACTAGTTGAACATGATGATCAACACTAGTTGATTTCCATTTCTGATTTTAGACACTTTTGGAGTCCAAAGATAATGCAGATTATTTTTTCTTTGATCTATCTGTCTATAATACCTTAGGGGCTTTTTTACCAGCGGTTGGACTATATTTTTAGGTGATGTAAATTAATCTATAAGTAGGCACATTTAATGTAAGTTTCTATCACTGACAAGTTATGAGTTTATTTTGTGGAATCATTCCACAATACTTTTATAACATTTAAGACTAATTCCTGTGACGTCAACCAGGCTCCAACAGCAGACCAGCGCTGGCAATTCTCACAGCCAGCTAATACTGAGTTGGACCCTTTTTGAGTTCACCACAATAGTACATCTGTAATTTCTTTTTGTTGTTATTCTATATTTTGTTGGTTTGTTTCTTTAATAAAGCATTTTATTATCATTTTGAGAGTTTTATAAAACTCGCAAAACATTCCAAATAAAATGGAAAATATATCTAAGCTAAAAAACGATACTGTACCTGAATCACTGAACACGGATGGCACTAAAAACACTATCAAGCCCGCATACACAACTTCCTTGAAACTCAAAAATGTACTATTTCTGATAACCACTGTTCTGTCACTTACAACATAGTTATCACAAGTTTTACTTATTTCTATACACTTCATCGTATTTACACTCTTAACGCTCTCTCACTCAAAATTATTTAATTTTTGTCCTGCACGCCAATCTTCATTTTCAAGTTAAATAAAATAAACATAATTTAGCCTTGTTTGTTAAAAAACGACTTTGCCTAATTATTTATCGGACATGTTTTAACAAATAAAAAGTAGTAAAACTTTTAAATATGGCGCCCAAAAAAGCGCGCGAAGACGCGCGCTGAGCATGCGCGGTGTGAATGCAATGATCAGCTGTATTTTTTTCTACGTTCGCATCTCTGTGCAATACCATCCATTCTTTATTTTATCTCTGACATTATACCTTAAAATTAACCTTTATTACAATATTGTAGAGCTGTATTACACTTTACATCGTTTCGCAATAGTGAACTGTGAATGTGTTTTTAATTTTGTTAAAAACATCATAGATTCGAGGGCTTTTGGCAAAAAGTCAAGGGGTTCAGTTATAGGTTGCTTTAAATTGTTTTGCAAATTGATTCGAGTGCACTTTATAATATGAAATTGGTGTAGTTTTGTGTTATAAATGCTTATGCTCATGGACAATATGTAAAATGTTTAAAGTAGACACTCATAGTGCGGTTGTAGTGATATTTATTTGCGGACTGTGGTGGACGTCTTTAGGCGCCGTCCGCCACTCAATCAGCTATGAAAACCAGTGGGATTGTATAGATTTGTCACCAGAAGCTCCCTTATATATATAGTTATATATTGAATATAGTTAGGGCGAGGTTAGGAATAAAGAAGTATATAATAAGGGCTCTAAAGGCCTAGAATCCAGAGCAGTAAAATCATACCACAAAAAAAAAAGATTTTAATTTTGCATTGGTAATTTTTAACTATCACAGGTATAATATATTCTGTACGTGTAGTATGTAACTGGTTGATTCAATTCAAAAATCGTGAGCGATTTTCTGCTCTGTATGCATCAATTATGAGGAAATATGCAGATTCAGTATTGTTACGGATTTCGTAATGCAATCATTGGTTTGGTTTTGTGCATCTTACTCGTCCATGATCCTACTTTGCAATGATGCTATAAATAAGCGCTTGGGTGCAAAATTAAATTAATTTACCAACTAATTAAAAATGTTTATTCTAGTAATTTAAAAACCTTAAATACCTCGGGCAAATTAGACTGTTACTAAAATATAATTAGCTACATATGTTGTTTATTATGCATTGGATTATGATACATTAATGACAGAGGGTTCAAAGGAGAACATATGTAGAGAGGCAATTAGTAAAGTTGATAATACATGTAAGCTTATGTAAAAGTAGTATTTATTAAAGTTGCATCTTTCAAAAAATTCACTCTTTTTTTCTGACAAATCTTAAATTGTATTGTTCTTAACTGTTGAATAATTATTAACAATGTTAACAGTTGGCAACTTGGCAAATCAAAGACTGAACAATCTTTATAAGTACTTTTTTAATATTTCAATAAAATATTATAATATAATATTTAACATTTAAATATTTCACTACAAATAACATTTAAAGTACTTACTATTTACCAAATATTTTAACTGTTGATTGAGAAGGTCCCGTTGTTTGTGACAAAATCATGATGGTGCATTCTCAACACTTAATATTATGGCACTTCGTAAACCGAGAGGTTCAAATATTTTGAATTATTTTATACAAAATTAGAAAGTTCAATTGTTTACCGCGGATATCGTAAGGGAAGGCTAAGGCACGATATGTATAGCTGAGAACAGGCAGCAGCGTTCTCTGCTAAATGTTGATGCATTGATTTCATAGCATCTTCTGCGACCTAATAGAAAAGCCAATAGGGAATAAATCCTTTTATGATATTTAGTACAGTAATAGACTAATATATTATTTTAAAGAAAAATCTGAAATGTATATATACACGCAGCAGCGCGTCAGAGCCAAGTTTAAAGAAAGGAACTGGCGACGCAGCAGCCGTGTGTATATTTACACGAAACATTTCTAGCTACTTTTGACCCCTTTATAACTCGAATTCTATTTAACCTAAAAACATGAAATTTAGCACATACATTTTAGTTCTAGCTTATCGTGAATCCAAAATTTAATTACTGCAGCTCTAAACTAAACAGTTACTTTTAAAAAACCGGAAAAATATCATTGATTTACATTGATCAGAATGATAACTTACTTCCATATGACCTATTATGGTATTTGGCATCTATAATATTAAAAAAAAATACCCCGTGAATTTCCTAGCTTTTTTTAACTTTATCGATTTTATTAGGTAAAGCGCCGATCAAAATTATACGAGTAAAAATTAAGACTGCTGTGCAAAAAGTAATTAAGTATATCCCATCAAAAACATAAATGTAAAAATGGGAGCCGAGTTCATAATCTGATTAAAGAATAGAGATCTAAATGGCCGCCAAGTTCTGTAGAAAACCCTAAAAAATATTTATAAGAATCATAACATTTGATTTGGCTTGTTTTAGCAAGCTTTCTTATGTTTGGCTAATCAAGTTATCATCTTAACGTTAAACGTTATTGTTTTAAATTTCAGGATTCTCTACAGAATTTCGCGGTCAGTTAGATCACAATTCTTTTTTCGGATTTTGACCTTGGCTCCCATTTTCACATTTATGTTTTTGGTGGGATTATATTATTTCCTTCCGTTATCTCACAGCGTAAACTTTAATAAGCTAATCCGCTGGACTATATCATAATATGAGAATAAATGTATGTATTTTCTGATGACTTGATCGTTAAAATAATGATAGATTAAATCACCAACCTGCCTTCATTTATGCATTTTTATTTATGAACCAACGGTTTATGATAAAATGCCAATATTTTATTTTTCTGACGTAAACTAGACAACCTCCAGTTATAAAAATGTAGTTATAATCAAATGAAAAGGGTCAAAGACCTTATGGTAATTTGTTTATAAAAAGGCGTCATTTCTCCTAAACACGTTCGGATTCTTCTAAACGAGAAAAACTGGAATGAACACTTTTAGACAGTTGTAAATTTTTAAGTATGGCGAATCATGCCATAGGCGGGATTTGAACTCATACATACCGCATATTTGTCCCATCGAATTACTTATTTGGTCAAATATAAATCGTATTTATTTTTAGAAAAAAAATAAATTTAAATTAAATTAAAAATAAAGTTAATAGAATTTAAATTGAAACTAGAAAAAAATTACAAATTATGTAGTCCCACTAAAATATCACCTCCCGGCAGCCTGGCCAAAAGGCTGGCAGCATTGCCACTTGGTATGGCAATGCTGGTGCTTTGAGCCAGGTAATAACTAGCCTCTTGGTCACGGGATACATCGAACAAACCTTTTTAAATATAATTATCTTTTTATCCATCAGCCAAATTTTGGGAGCAAGTTCAGTCCATGATGCTCAACTATTTTCTATAAAAAAGTTATTAAAAATCAATAAGAAAAAAATCGTGCTCCGATACAAAATCCACTTGGCCGAACTCTGATTTTTATGATACGGCAAATATTTTTTTCGTTTCAAAAATTGCTCCAAAAATTTGACTGGGTGTTTAAAAGTCACCTTTCATAATACTCACTTCACCTATCTACACTAATTAATTAAGTCATTAACTAATATAAAAAACCAAGTGCTCGTTTTTTAAAACTGATTCTAGAGCCATTACAAAAAACTTTGTAAAAAAGTGACGGACTAATTTTACACTTTTTATTTATAAATATGTAAAGGATATACATAATAATAAACTAAACAATAGAAATAAAATTAAAAACACACGATGCTAGTACTATGCTAGGACTTGCACCGGTAACATCGAGTATACAATACAAGCCATTCGCTCAATCATCTGAGCTAAAGACGAGTTACACTAATCTTTGAAATTAATTACATTTCACTTTAATGCGCTAGATAGAGACATCAAGTTGTTAACCTTGTTAAGATGGTGATAAAGAGCTGATATTGACTAAACTGCTCGATCAATTTTTATCAAAAATAGCTAAAAACCACCGCAAGAAAATCTGCTTTAACGTAAAAAAAAAACCGCGTCGAAATCGGTGCATCCGCTCAAGCGCTAGGATGCCACAGACAGACATACAGACAGACCGACGTAAGGGTCAAACTTATAACACCCCTCTTTTTCCGTCGAGGGATACTAAATGTCGGAACAAGAACTATTCTGTAGATATACTTAGGTACCTTATTTTTAAAGTCTGAATGTACTTCAAAGAAGTTTACACAAAAATTTGTAACCTAATTCTTGAAATTGTTCCGACAAATTTTATGATTTATCTATAGCAAAGGCAAAGCGTTTTAAAATCTGACTGTAATTCAAAGAAGTTAACACAAAAATTTGTAACCTAATTCTTGAAATTCTCCCGACAATTTCTACGACGAATAAAATTTATGTGAAGGATTTTTTTTAATTCTAAACCGAAAACAATTTTTCAAAACTAAAACCCCCTTTTTTGATATAAATTTTATGGGACCACGTGACAAGTATGACCGCGTGTCCACGTGCGACAAACGAAAAAATATTTTTCCAAATTAGTCCAGGCGTGTTCTGAGTATTCGGGGAATATACGTAAAAAACATACTACTTGTTTTTGCCTTTTAAGGCGCTTCGTACGATTTAACTCGTCAAATGAGCATTTTGTGAAGCCTACTCCTCATTTATAGCTGGCCAGAAAAAGTTAAAAAATTTTTTATGTGAAATATCAGTTCAAGGGCTACATTTTACAAGATTGTTTTTTCTCAATGTCTTCGTATTGCACCCTTAAAATAGGCAGTAATGTATGGAGTGTGCTTCTATGCTGTCCTACGCCCGTGTTTTCTTTGATAAGTGTTTTCGGGCGGGGTGTGCGCCCGTAAGAGTCAAACTTAACTACAATCACCTTAATTGAGTAAATATCCTCTCAATCTACCGCAGGTTGACTGGAAGAGATCCCTACCTGGGATAAGTCCGCCTTTGTGTATTTGCTCTTTCGTATGTTATCTTTTTAATGTATTTTTTTGTACTATAAAGTTATTACAAACTAACAAAAAAAAACATACGTATAATATGTACAGTGGGCCACATAGAAAAGTGTACTACCTATAAACTTTTGGTACTGTTATACTTATATTATTGGTGGTATACTTTTCTATGTGGTCCACGTACATTTGAATTGATATCCTCCCCTTTTTTATAGAAATCCCTAATAGACACAAAGGAGATTCTTTCTCGTAATAAGATGAAAAATGTGTGGTGTTATGGAACATGTAGTTTCACTTCACTAATGAACAATTTATGTATGTTATGCATAATAAGTCATTTATTTTCATACACGTCGTGGTTAACTTGTCTGAAAATGTACGGTAAAATGTTTTAGTGAGCTTTGGCTATGTTTTAGCTGAATTATCTGAATTTTTAACCACACGCCAAAGTTTTGAAGCAAGTTCAGTCCATGATTCTGAACTACAAATGTATTTGCTAGGTAAACTAAAAAAACCCCGACCTCAGCCGCAAAAGGTCCACTGCAGGACATAGGCTTCTCCCAAGAATTTCCAAAATGACCGATCTAGAGCGGCGGGTGGGTGTCCTACGTTTCGTTGTCAGTACGTGGTAGCCATTCGAGAACCTTTTTGGCCCATCGGCCATGCCGTCGCGCTATGTGTCCCGCCCACTGCCACTTCAACGAACTGATCCGCTGGGCTATGTCAGTGGCTTTTATTCTCCTACGAATTTCCTCATTTCTGATTCGATCACGAGGGGAAACACCGAGCATAGCCCTTTCCATAGCGCGTTAAGTGACTTTGAGTTGAGCCTTCTTTTGAGATCCACAGTAAGGGACCACGTTTCAGAGTCATAAGTCATCACTGGTAACACACATTGATTAAACACTTTCGTCCTGAGGCACTGAGGTATTTTGGACGAGAAGTACGTTTTTATGGGAAAGTCTGTTTCTGTCCAGGGTAAGGGGACTCTTAAGTCTTCCATCGATTGTAGCTAAGAACTATTTATTGCGAGGATACTTGCTTTCACGTTGAAAAACCAAATCATTATCAGTCCATCCGTTTGAGAGCCACAGACAGACACACAGACAGACATTGGTGTCAAAATTATAACACCCTTATTTTTGCCTCGCAGGTTAAAAAGAATAACGAAAACAAAAACAAATTCGGTGTCCCATAAAAGTCAGCGCTCAGCTGAATATATTTTCTATGGAAGGTCGATTTTTTTCGATTGGGTACTATTCAATAATATTTTTGTGGAAAGTAGTAATAATCATGGACTTGCTTCAAAAATTTTACTGGTAGTCCTTTTGAACTACCAGTCTTTGAATCCGTACACATTTTTTTTATCTTATCACAATTAACCAGCCAAGTGCAGTCGGTCTCGCGCACGAAGGGCTCCGAACTAGGTATAGTATTGTATCATATTATAAGTATTTATGAATTAAAAAACAATAATATTAATATGACAAAGCCCTTCTGGCAAGTAGGCGACTAATACTGTGAAAATGAGTTTCTTTCGGCGTTTCTTCTCAGCAGTAGTCGTTACGAAGCGCTGGTATAGGTAGCTTTTCTTTAAAAATAAATTAAATTTTAATATACTTTACACGTAACATAAATTATACTTATTGACATGTAAAAAGTGCCTGTAAAGGTCTAATTACTGAATAAACATTTGAATCTTTGAATCTTGAATCTTTTGAATCTTTCGCAAACATTTGAATTTTTGAATCTTGAAACCATCATCTATAAAAAATCATGTTTTTGTTTGGGAGCCCCACTTAAATATTTATTTTATTCCCTTTTAGGATTTTTTGTTGAGCGGCAACAGAAATACATCACGTGTGAAAATTTCAACTGTCTAGGTATCACGGTTCATGAGATACAGCCTGATGACAGACAGACGGACGGACAGTGTCAGAGTCATTACTAGGGTCCCGTTTTTACCCTTTGGCTCTAATCGCAAGCCTCAATTGGCCGACCAAAATATTCGCGGTAATAAATTTGAAAGCACCATCAATTAATCGTACTTTAAGGGGCTACCTGAATTTTTTCGGTGTCCAGTGCTGCCCCCATTTAATATTAAATCATTAGATAGGAAACGGAGACATCATTTAAAATTTCGTCTTGACCAGGCTCTAGATAATCCTTCAAACTATTTTATAAACTAGGTACTGTTTACATTAAAGTGAGAACGTTAAGTTTTTCTACGCACAATTGCGAAAAACGGCCACTTTTGGCGTATGTGCGTAGAAAAGCTTCACGTTCTCACTTTAAACTGTAAACAGTAGTTTATAAAATGGTTTGAAGGGTTATCTAGAGACTGGTCAAGACAAAATTTTAAATTTTACTACGATCGTTGTATCACTCGTTATTTGTATACCACGTAGTCTCACTGTTCATTGTATTGGGCAGATAACACAGTCTTCAGAGATCTTCAATTTAAAAAAACAACGTCTGACCTGTCACTGTCACCTGTCAAACCGGCCGCATTCTTCATTCACTTTTGTTGTGCGGGCACGATAGCACATATATTAAAATTATTTTTTTGTTTTAGTTTTCTTCCATAGTTTTAGTGTTATATTTACATTATACTTTTGGTTTATACATGTAAATTGTGAAATAATCATAAATTAGGTGAAAGAAACACCAGCATGACGTGGATTTTTCATGGAGCAGTAATGACTGTGAGTTAATTATTTTCATGTATTTTTCACTGCAGTATTGTAACTATTTATTCAAACTGGATACTTATATTGTGAATTATTCATGTGTACCCAAAATTTTAATCACTATTTCGTAACGTACGTAACTTATTGATTACAACCTCCAAAGTAGGTACCTGCAAAAAAAAGCTATATAATTACGGACTTAGATACAATATTACGACCCAAGGCATTTTCCATCTTGCCATGGCTAGGGATCGAATACAGAACTTCGAGTGGCGGATTGGCATACCAACCATTACACCACAGAGATCGTAAAATGTTTTTTCAGTAGTAAACTACCTACAATTACGTTTTATTCTATTTCACGTGAATTTATTTTTCGTGCTAAAATAAATATCAGCCGAAGAGGTAATAGTTCAGATTATTATCATATCTTGTCGGAGTTTCTTTGATCTGGGAAGAAAAAGGCAAGCATACGTCATGCAGCAAGTACTACGATGTGAAGTATTTTGGTTTCAACGAACGATTACAAGATTTAAGGAAAATGGTCTCTGCTCGTCATCACACACGAGGAAATAACAATTGTTTTGAATGTTGTGCATAGAACTATAATGCGGTTATAGTGACGCACACTTCGTACTGCGATGCGGTCGTAGTCTTGTTCAAGCATGTCTTCTGTACAGAGAAAATGGAAATAACAATTGTATTCTAAACGCAGTGCATAGAACTATGATGCGGTCATATGTCACGCACTTTTAGTATTACGATGCGCTCGTAATCTTGTTCAGACGTAACCTGTCTACAGCGCAAATGGAAATTACTTCAACTACTAAACTATAATGTATCATACTGTAAGGTACTTTATTATTATTGTATACTATGACAATGAGGTACAATAATGTTTTAACAGATACAATTATGTACTATGATGCACAATGGCATACCATGATGAGATCTTATGACGTAATATAATGCACTACGATGCACTTTAACTGTACTTAAAACGTACTTAATTTGTAATTTGAAATTTACTTAAATTGTATTTAAAATGTACTAAAAATGTATTTAAATGTACTTTAATGTAGTACTATGTACTATGATGTACAATAATGAATTAAGATGCACTAAGATATCCTATAATGTACTATGATGTACTATGATGTACAATGATGTACTATGATGTACTATGATGTACTATGCTGTACTATGATTTACTATGATTTACTATGATTTACTATGATGTACTATGATGTACTTTGACGTATTTTAATGTACTATAATGTACTATGAGGTACTATGATGCACTATGAAGCACAATGATGCACTATGGTTTACTATGGTGTACTATGATGTTCTATAAAGTACTAGGAAGCAGAACAATATACAAGGAACTAAGATGTACTGTACCATGCCATGCTGCTCTACGCTGCTGTAGGCTGCCCTATGCTGACCTTCGCCACCCTACGCTTCTCTACGCTTCACAACGTTTTACTACGCTGTTGTGTTCTGTTCTGTGCTGTTCTACATAGTACTGTTCAGTACCATTTTGTACGATTCCGTACAATTCCGCCGAGTTATACTGCACTATTCTGTACTGTGCTGAGCTATACTAATTTATGCTGTACTGTACTGAACTATGTCAAATCATGCTGTACTACGCTGTACCATGTCGAGTTATACGTTGTTACGCTGTAATATTTTATTCTTCTTCAAGTTATGATCTATCCTTAACAAACATGAAATGGCCATAACAAATTATTCTTGAATGAATGATGGAAACGTAATGACGTATGCAGTGAAAAGGGATTCGATCGTTTATAAACTGTCGTAAAACCATGAATAATAGTGATATAATATTGCATTGCTGTATATCAATGATAAGGCTAAATAAAAGCTGTTATATGAATCTGTTCACTTAGCTCAGTAAACCATGTAGGTTTATACATAAATTTTGTGTTCCCAAATATGTCGACTAATTATTTTAACCTAGACAAGGAATAAATTATGAATGTCTATGTTGCGGTTATGAACTCGATGTTTCAACCAAAAATGTTACAAGTGTAACGTCCAGTTAAGTTATTTGTTAAAAACTTCGGGTTCTAAATGTCGGGGTATCTTGAGCTATGGATCATGAGGAAATGGAGATTCTCAGAGGAGGAAATCCCTGTGGGAAATAGCATCTGGCTATTGATATATTCAGACTTAACCCAAGTTTTGAAATGAAAATTTCTTGAAATTTAATACTTGCTGTGTAATTTAAACGTGCATAGATAGTCCAGCCTCTTATCGAGATGCTTATTTGAAATAGTCAACTTAAAGATAATAACTATTTCGTGATGAAATCAGCAAAACCTCATTTAATTATACTTTAGTTGTATAATATGGTAAATAGTTGGATACAAATTACAAGTATATAGTTTTACGCGTAATGACACTATCTAATCTCTACATAGAGATCTCATCTAAGATGTTGTTGAGTAGAATAAATGCAGTAAATTGATTTAGGTAAATTTCAAAGTAAATGAACTTTTAAATTATAACCTGGTTTTATAGACACCAGCCTTATTAATACATTAAATACGTGAAAATAAAAATTCGGTACATTTTATTGCAGAGGTTATAAAACCGCCTGCAATCTAACTAGTTTCTACAATAACATACAAAATTTGAAGTTGATAATTGTGACTCTTTTTTAATATGGTTAAAGACTATCTTGTTCAAACCTTTAGTCTTAAGCTATAACTATAAGTCACGCTTTGAGAAAACGCTTATACATTTTCATATACTAAGAAATAAAGATTGGCTATATTAACTATAGGCTGGTTATAACAATTTAAATAATTGACAACATACTAAAGGTACTTGCAAAAATATCCTGGTCTTCTAAATATTTTACCAAATCTATTTATTTAATTTATTGCACTTATAATCTATAGGATTTATGTACAATGGATATCTTTTGACGCTAAGCGGTTTCCATAAAAAAAAACCTTTCGAACGTTTCTAAAAAGACTTGATTTATTTTCATTATGGATTAATTTTCGCTACACAGGAAATATTATAAGCGCATCCTCAGCGGTGACAATTCGGAGCCCTGGGTCCGCTACCTAATCAAGTTGATTTGACAAGGTAACTAGTTTGGTTCTGCTTACACAGAGTGACAGCTGTCGGACCTCTGCAACCGGAAAGGTAGACCAGAACTAGTCACTAGGAAAATGTGGTAAGGACGTCAAATCGAACAAGACTTTTGTTTCGAATTCCTGTCATCATCTTCTTAGCCTCTTCCTTATTTGATTGATTTGAATTATCGTAATTTCAGATACCGTTACTTACTGTTCATTCAAATACGTTTTCTAAATGCGTTTATTTAATCATGATTAAATGTGACAAAGTGTCCTCGACACAAATATCACACAGCATCGAAGAAAAAAGTCATGCTCTATCTATTAAAATGATCTATGTTATCCATACCAAAAAATGTTGTCCAAAATGTGAGAATGTTATTTTCCCACTTTGTGGACAGATATTTTGCTTAAATAATTATCCTTCACGTTTTTTTTAGAGAATTTCTTTATAACATATAAGGAACTAAATCGTTATTCTGTGTATACTAATACTGTTATCTAACTAATATTAAACATTTTTAACAAATCAGTTTTGTATGAAATACTATTTTCATCTTATCTAAGCCGAATAAGATTATTTCTGAAAATAAGTTTATTAACGTGTGAACTTTTCTCATTACACGGTTGTCATTTAGTTCTTTTGATATACTCTTAATCACATATAATGCTTGCTACTGTCAAGTAATACTAAAAACCAATATTTATAACCTATATAAATAACTTTCGCTGTGCTCCGGATTTATTATAATATCTTTTTTTATTAGTGATACCTATGATAACAAAAAAATTGAGAGGATGACTTCGTACCATTTAAGTTTACATTAATAATAATTTAATTAATTACCGTATACGTAACAAGATTATACTATATAAAATTTGCTTTGATCAACACATAAAATATTTCTGTTTGATAAATAATCCTAAATAAAGATATCGGCGATTAGTTTTACTGTGACTGACAAAATTTTGAGATAATAGAAAACTTAAAACTTGTTTGTCTCTTTAATACCTTATCTATTTTAATATTGTTATCAATATTAAGGTACAAAATAACTTTAAATTCAAATTATTTGCACATAAATGAATTTTTCGATTCATTCACCAGATCATTTTAATTGTTAGTCAATGTAAAGTCAAAAAGTGTTTACATAGTTAAGTATGGATCGTGCATTCCCAAATTTTGCAAATTAGCTCTAAACATCCTACGTGGTATACAAATAACGAGTGATACAACGATCGTAGTAAAATTAATGGTTAAACAAACTTACCTTAAGCGAAGTTTGACCATAATTTTATAAGATCTTGTAACCCGCCACACCCTAATATGTATAAGATTATACTTGCCCCAAAGCGAAATTTGCAAAATTTGACTCTAAAATAATAAAGAATGCGGCCGGTTTGACAGGTGACAGTGACAGGTCAGACGTTGTTTTTTTAAATTGAAGATCTCTGAAGACTGTGTTATCTGCCCAATACAATGAACAGTGAGACTACGTGGTATACAAATAACTTCGGATACAAGATCTTATAAAATTATGGTCAAACTTCGCTTAAGGTAAGTTTGTTTAACCATTAATTATATCTCCGTTTCCTTTTAAATGACTTAATTCTAATGGGGGCAGCACTGGACCTCCAAAAATTCAGGTAGCCCCTTAATAAAGGCTGGAAATCTAATAACGATTACCGATTTTATTAGTCGCCGAAACACTTAAGTATTCCGATAAGATGGCTTTTAGAAATGAGAATTGTTGTTACATACTGCAGAAAGCAGGTAATTTGTTTTTGTGGTAAGTTACTTGCTTATTATACCTATCTAATAGGCCTTAATTAGATCTCATTTACCAAGACAGCTCAGATTAGCTTATTGGTATCGTTTCTACTTTAATACTTATTTGACGACCTCCGTGGTGTAGTGGTCACCATGCTAGTCCGCCACCCAGAGGTCCCGGGTTCGATCTCCGTACAGGCCAGGTTGGACAATGGGCTTTTTCAAATTGTCCTGGGTCTTGGATGTTTATCTGTATATGTATTTGTTATAAAATATAGTATCGTTGAGTTAGTATCCCATAAATTAAGTCTCGAACTTACTTTGGGGTTAGCTCAATCAGTGTTATTTGTCCCGATATATTTATTATATTGATTTATTTATTATAGACGAGCGGCTTGGAGCTGATATATCTATTTCACACAGTGCTCAGAGTCTATAAAGTTTGTTCACAGTTCATTAATTTATTAACGACACTTTATTTGGCTTATTCACTTGTCAAGTCTATTTTTAAATGCATTTATGGAAGGCGCAGTGATTTAGTGAAGGCTTCTCGTAGTCTATTCCAGTCATTTACCACTCTGTAACCAAGAAAAACTTTTATGCTTCTATTTGTTTACTTTTATTTAAAGTTTTCAGAAACTTAAATAATTTTTGAAAACAAAATGCCTCAAATACGTCAATGTTACTGTAAACCAATTTAAGACATTCTTTATTGCACTGCTTTTGGTGTATAACGTAACATAACTTCTATATTTTATTGCAACACTGTAGTTTTATTTGTTACATAGTTATATTTCAGATCTTGTCGTCCACTTGCAAGATTTTATTTCAGACAGCCAAATACAGTTTAATTACTTAATAAACGATATGCATTGGAACATAATTTTTCAGTATATTTTGATAATTGTGATTGCTGGACACATAGTGTTTTGTGGTAAAAATGGGAAAAAACTAAAACCAGAAAACAAAAAAGCAATAAGAACCGAAAATGAAAAGCAAAAAACGAGGGTGAGCGAAACGAAACAGGCGGAAACATTACAGGGTGTTCGTCTTCGCGATGGAACTGATGGAAATATACTAAATTTGGTAAATAAAGACGCTGCAGAAAGAAAGGTAAAGACAGTAAAGCGAAAGCCAAAAACAGCAAAGGAAAAGAAAAAGGTAATAAAGAAAAAGCCAAAAGTAGTAAAGGAAATGCCAAAGGTAGTAACGAAAATGTCAAAAGTTGTAACGGAAATGCCAAAGATAGTAAAAGACAAGACAAAAACCGAAGAGAGAGAAGTAAACGAGACATTGGTTGGTGTTACAAAATATCTTAGAACGGGACAAATACTGGAAGAAAAGATAAACGGGACAAAATTGAGGCAGAATGGTGAACATAAAGATGAAAGCAAAGAAGCAAAAGAAAAGAACAAAGATAAACAGAAACGCAAACAGAATACGGATAGCAATTCAACCCCAACTATATTTACCATCAATAACACGAACTACTCCCTCGTATTTTTTTCTCCATTAATACCTCAGGTCCTTCCAATGGCTCCAATGCCATTGCCGATGGAATGGATGTATGGTTAATATTGTATATATACTTACTTCTGATTAATTTTATCTTAGTTCATAACTATTATAGTTAATCTGACAAACCATATATCTAGAATTAAGTTCAAAAGTAAGAAATAATTCTCAGTTGATATTGTAATAAAATTTTATTACAAATAACAATGTTTTGTAACATTACTCAGTCATAAATTTTCTTGAAATCCAAAAGAGTTTGTTGTTTTATAGCTTACAAATGTATTTATTTCTGCATTTTTACTAACATGTGCCTAATTAAAACTAAAATAAATTAAAATGTATATAATTTTCAAGTTAAAATAATACTAGCCGTTTATATAAAATTACATTTATGTAGAACATTGCGATTTGGTCGTCTATTATGTTTCAAAAGATTATTTTGTTTTTTCAAATTATTTGTTGCCAGTGTTATCAAAGAGATTGGGGTCCTATTTTTGCACCCTTTGAACCTCAATATATGGACATAACAAATGAATGTACAGAAACTCCAACTCATGCTTGTTTAGAACTACCGTCTAAGGACATCTGTAAGAAAAAGTTGTCAAAGCCGTTGTTCCCGTGGGTGCCTATACCTTGGTGGTATTTCTACTGTAGATGGCTGGTCACCCTAAGACCGTCCACTTTGAAGACCACGCCAATGACAGTTCGTCCACATATCAGGGAGACTTATAACGAGTTTTTGCAGTTTAAGAAGAATCTGCAGAAAAAAGGATTAGTAGAGAAACAGAAGCGTGGTAATGGGAGATAATGTTTCGTATTAAAGTTGTAAAGTATAAAGACAATTTTTTATTTGTGTCGGAAGAAAAGCTACTACTGCAACATCGTTTTTTTTTCTCAAGGAGGAGAAGACAAGCAGGCTTCTGGTCGTAAAATCAGGCCTCTGTCACACGCTGGCGGTGGAGCGAAAAGTACCGACCGCTAGCCGTTCCGTCGACCAAACAAGCGCTAAATCAAAGCCATATTTTTTTTCCTCGTTAAGTCCAAGTTTATCTAAATAAAGCGTAGGTATTTTTCGCTATGTGGGAAAGTGATGGATTGATACGTAGTAACTTATAGGTAATCTGAGTAAACCAACGACCAATCCGCTCTTTATAGGAAGAGGCCTTTAGTCCATTAACAGACTGATATATGCTGGCTTAGTTACTCTTATGCAATGCTCTTAGGTACATATATTTTCCTAATCCATCGAGAGCATGGAATAATGCTAACAGAAAAGTTTTTTATTTCAAAGCGTTTAAATAGTAACATTTGCAGAGTACTGCGCGCCGGCATGCCTCTGGAACTGATGCTTTTCTCATTATTATAATGGCTGCATTATACTAAGAACAAAACAGCACCCTTCTTTTGACCCACTCGAGTATGTATTTCTCATGGATGGCTCTAAAAGAGACTACTAAAACAAGAACTTGGATGTCCTTCGTGAAATTCAGAAAAAAAAAATATTAACCTACAAGTAGGTATGTGTGGGTCTTCATTCGATATTGAATCGTAAAAAAATTCTTACCTAATCCCTTATAGTTGACTTATCTTATTATGATCAGGTTCATCTTCTTAGAGAAACGCTCTACATACGAGTATTACTGAAAACGACTTTATCATGTACAGAAAGACACACCGACTAAGAATCTTGCTAGCATGTTCTCGCTAATTTTGGATCACAAGTCAATCTTTTTTTTTAAATATTTTTATTATAGGTGGCTATACCAGTATATAGCAAAGAAGATATTAATCTTAACTTTCTTCGAATCTGTAAGTAGCAAATACTGCCATATCTACATCGTCATCATCAACCGAGCGTATTCACGGTTGCATCCTCAGCGGTAACGCTTAAGAGCTCGGGGTCCGGTATTTAACCTAGGTGATTTGACGAGGTTGCTGGTGTTTACACGGAGCGGTTACCGACTGACCTCCGCAACCTAACCCTTAGCGGTAACGCTTCAGAGCCTGGGGTCCGCTACTTAACTTTGGTGATTTGACGAGGTTACTGGTGTTTACACGGAGCGGTTACCGACTGACCTCCGCAACCTAATCCTCAGCGGTAACGCTTCAGTGCCTGGGGTCCGCTACTTAACCTACGTGATTTGACAAGGTTACTGGTGTTTACACGGAGCGGTTACCGACTGACCTCCGCAACCTAATCCTCAGCGGTAACGCTTCAGTGCCTGGGGTCCCCTGCTTAACCTAGGCGATTGGACGAGGTTTCTGGTGTTTACACGGAGCGGTAACCGACTGAACTCCGCAACCTAATCCTCAGCGGTAACGCTTCAGAGCCTGGGGTCCGCTACTTAACCTAGGCGATTTGACGACGTTTCTGGTGTTTACACGGAGCGGTTACCGACTGACCTCCGCAACCTAATCCTCAGCGGTAACGCTTCAGAGCCTGGGGTCCGCTACTTAACCTAGGTGATTTGACGAGGTTACTGGTGTTTACACGGAGTGGCTACCGACTGACCTCCGCAACTCAATCCTCAGCGGTAACGCTTCAGAGCCTGGGGTCCGCTACTTAACCTAGGTGATTTGACGAGGTTACTGGTGTTTACACGGAGCGGTTACCGATTGACCTCCGCAACTCAATCCTCAACGCTTCAGAGCCTGGGGTCCGCTACTTATCCTAGGTGATTTGACTAGGTTACGGGTGTTTACACGGAGCGACAGCCGCCGTCTGACCTCCGCAACCCAAAGAGTAGACCAGAACCAATCCTTGGATAGGTTTGGTGAGCAAACGCTAGATGGAGTTCGGGACCTACAGTTTATACTGACATAAATACTTTCATCTACTATCAATTTATTTATATTTTTTTGCTTACCTATCAAAATAAATTGTACTAAGTATATAGTACCCTTTATGAAACATACATATCGTCATTAAATATAATATTCTTTCCTCTAGACGAAGTTATAATAATGTTCTATAAAAGGAACTTAATTTATAATCTAGTGCTGAATCTAAATGGAGGTAGTGAAAACTGAAACTTTAATAAAAGTTCTTAAAAATCCCGACTCTGCACTGGACATCTTCCCGAAGTGGATCTTTCTAGTTACCTTAACTGCGCTATATTTTACTTCGTTAGTTATACTAACTTAACTCCACCGACAGAAGCAAGCGCATAAGTGACAAGAACAGTTTTACTTAGGAAATATATTGTATTTTACAAGCTTTTATTTAGTTTTACCTGTCTCTGTTCTGTCGTTGTCTGTCTGTCTGTAATAAAATCTTGCAACTAAAATTTGACCAACTTCCCGGTTGCCGATTGAGCTGAAATTTTGCACGCAAACGTATATCGCGTGGCAATATAATATTATGATGAAACATGGTCATGGAGCTGATCTGATGATGGAGCCGGAAGATGGTCATAGGAACTCTGTAGTAGAAGGATGCAACCCTATCGTGTTTGGGCTCGTTTGATTCGTCTTAGGGCCGTAACAGACGGGGCGCAAGTTGCGCCGCGTAACAGCTAGTGATGGGAGTTGCATAAATAGTCAATCAACCCATTTCAATATTTACTCAGTAGGTTGAGTAGATACCCGATAAATATCCTAATTTATCAATTTGGTGAGTATATTGATTTACATGAGTTGCGATTCATATTTATATTCATACTCATTATTTCATGTTATCATGACAATTTTGAAACTTACACTTAAACTTACACTTGCAATTCTTGTCGGAAAATGTGTGCATACGCCATAATATGCTTAAAATGTCGGTAAACGTTAAATGCGACGCTAAAATATATGAAAATACCATACTAATCATAAACTGAAAGTGGGCTTCTTTGACTAATTATCATTTTTTGCTGGGAGGTGTGCAAAGACGTAATTTGATGTTAGAATAAGTAAACAGACATCAAATGCAATGTCAATATATAAATAATTTGAGCACGCTCTATTTACTCTATTTATTTAATCTAGTGAGTAAATAATCAAATGGGTAGATTGAGTATTATCCACTGCCCATCTCTAGCTGTTACGCGACGCAACTTGCGTCCCGTCTGTTGCGGCACTTAAAGAGCACTTAAAATTTTTAAGTTAATTGTTTAAGATAAAAGCTTGATTTAAATTAAAAAAAAAATGTGATATATACCCAAGAAAAAAAAAGCACCGGCCAAGTGCGAGTTGAACTCACGTTTATTTTCAATTGATATAATTCGTATATTATTTTTCCTGTACAACAAGTAACAAGTAATTCGTTTTTTTTTTTAAATTTTCGGCTCTGTAGTTTTCAATGTTGGTCTTTTTTCATGAATAAAATCAAAACTATTTATTTTACATTAATAACAAAGATATATTTTAGATATTCATACCGAGCCCTTTCATTTGATATACGATACGACACAGTAAGGTTTACAAAACTAAACTATTTATAAGTGTGTAGCCAAATAAAAAACATTTCTTCCTTTTTTTCTATACACAACACTTCCACATCTTTTTCCCTAATCGGGCAGACAGCCTTGCAGCTCTAAGGGCTCGTACAGTCGTGCGATAGTATGTCTGTGACATCTGTCGGCGACGGTCAGCCACCTGTGTCACCGAATGTCACAAAGACGGCAACCTGTGTCACGCGACAGTCGCCGACTGTCACAAACGGTCGCTTACCACATATTAATCTGTCACAAACTGTCAAAAACTGTCGCACGACCGTTGGCGACTATCGGCGACTGTCGCCGACTAGCGGCATACTATCGCTCGTCTGTAAGAGCGCTAAGCAGACAAAGTCCAAGGTTGAAAGAATAAGAACAATTATTTTTATTTTCTTATAACTTATAACTGACTGTGGTGAAAAGCAGATAAACGGAATAATTTGTGCACTGGAGAAATATATCTGGTATACAATATGTGCAACAACCCTGTCCAATCTTTGTAGAAGCAACACAGACCGTCAATATGTACAACTTATCATATGGAACCAATGCTTGCAACTCTAAAAAAAATCGACATTTTCATACAAAAGTGTTCGGCCGGCCCGGCGATTTGTATGAAAATGTCAATTTTTTCCTCGAGTTTTAAGCATTGGTCCCAAAGGAGAAGTTGTTTATATTGACGGTCCGAGTTGCTCCTACAAGGATCGGACAGGCTTTTTGTTACATATTGTATAAACAAACGGCGTCTGAGTTTCGCTTGATCAATACACCAAGAAAAAGAGGTTCTACAAACATGCTAGATTTTTTAATTCCAAAACCCGACATTCCAATATTCATCGAAATCGTTGGAGCCGTTTCAGAGATCCTAATTTGGTGTATATGTACAAACAAATAAATAAATAAATGTATAGGGACAAATTACACTGATTGAGCTAGCCCCAAAGTAAGTTCAAGACTTGTGTTATGGGATACTAACTCAACGATGCTGTACTTTATAACAAATACATAAATAGATAAACACCCTAAACCCAGGACAATTTGAAAAAGGCCATGTCCCAATTTGCCCTGTCTGGGGATCGAACCCGGAACCTTAGGGTAGCGGACTAGCATGGTGACCACTACGCCACGGAGGTCGTCAAGAATTGCTCGTTCAAAGTAATACGTGTTATGTGATATTTGGCTCTGTTGAAAACGCCTATATTTACAATCGTGATGTGAGTTGAAATAAAACTTTGCTAATACTTACTTGAATGGTGGAACCCTTTTATAGTGGATCTATAACGGTACACGTGATTTCTCATGCATTATTTCAAATTGGCCTTCGAGTCTTGCGGCCCTGGGCTCTGTCTGCTTAGAAACGCCAAAATGCCTAAACCGTTTAACCACCACCATTTCTATACCATAAAGTAGAAATTATCTACCTACTTTTATAAAGCTGATAACATGGATGTGGATATAAATTTTGTTTTTGGCTCATTAGATACAAATATAAATATATTGGGATAAATCGCGAGCTAGCGCAAACGTAAGCTTAAGGAGGCCCTTCCCGGCTGCTCTATCGTCAACGCGAGCATAGTTCGAAAAGCTTGTTTTTTCAACCGAGGTAATGCTAAAAAAAAGGCAAACCAAAAAAAAGAGATAGCGCCTTAGGGCACGGTTTGCATTCTATTGAATGAAATTATTATTATTATTAACCATCCATTGAACGAATATATATTAAATTTTTTATTTCGATAGAAACCTAGAAATAGTGCACAAGATAGATCTTTTAGTTCAAAAGTTTTCAAGAAAGATCAGTTACAACGCCATTATTACGTACGAGCGTTTGTATGAAAAGTAAGACGGGAAGGCTGTTCTTAAGTTTGTTTTATGGGATATTAACTCAACGATACTATATTTTATAATAAATACGAATTATATAGATAAAGATTCAAGACCCAGGACGATTTGAAAAAGGCCATTTTCTAACTTGGCCTGGCTGCGGATCGAACCCAGAACCTTCGAATTGGCGGTTTAGTATGTTGACCATTACGCCATGGAGGTCGTCATATATTAGGTAGATAATAAAAATGTATGGTATACATAATATTTTTCTTTTCTCAGCAAACCTTTATCCCCTTATTTAAAAAAAAACAAACGTTTTCTAAACCTATTTTTGTTAAAATATGTTTTGTCTCGATTTTTACAAAGATTCGAAAAGAGGAAAATAGCAAAACATGTTTCAACTTAAATAGGTTTAACAAACGGTAGTTAACTTTTACGAAAAGGGTTAGCAAATAATGAGGAACATACGGCGCATTTAAATTTCGCGTGACGACACGATCAGCTACGATTTTTAACGAAAGGCGACGTAATCTTTGTGAATTTTTACTAATTTTCTAAATAAAAAAAATATGGGTCCTTTATTTTTGGATAATCTGGTTGACGGTCTAAATAAATTAATATAGTTACCCAGTCCACATCCCTATTTATAAAAGATATACAGATCATATCTTTGACCCTAACTGGGTAGACAGAGCCTAGCGTGGTAAGACAAGGCTTTGTTTAGCGTGATGATAGGCGTGAAGGTAAAAGATAAACGGAATCAAAATAGTGATATAGGTTGCTAGCCGCATCTCATATTAAGATGATTCAAATTCTCGCTCATTTTCTTGATCGGCTCTTACGATTTGCGCTTAAGAGAAACAGAAACTCTCTGAATATTCGGGAGAAAAGAACGAAGAATTTGTATAGCATGCAAGGATTATTATAAAAAGTGTTTCTCGAGATAGTCTTTTATAATGAAAAACCATTTTAGTTTTCATTAGCACTGTAATTTTATTATGTACCTTAAATTATAATTGAA
Source organism: Acrobasis suavella (assembly GCA_943193695.1). Lineage (NCBI taxonomy): Eukaryota > Metazoa > Arthropoda > Insecta > Lepidoptera > Pyralidae > Acrobasis > Acrobasis suavella. The sequence continues at coordinate 3,720,491 of OW971940.1, forward strand.
ATGTACCAAGTGAATGGAACGGTGATAATTTGTAATGTAATCGATTTTAAACTAGGAACTTTATTGTGTGGAAATCTTAAGCCATGAAGACGGTTCTGGTAAGTAGGTACCTATAAGCATATTTAAAGTTTTTTTTTCACCTAATCATCGTCATCATGTGTATTTAAGAATTTTTTCTTGTCAGTGGAGGATTTTTTATTTGTTTAATCTTTATTGTTTATCAAATACAAATTGTACAGAACAATAGGCGCACTCAACGCTTAAAGCGTTGTCTACCAGTCAACCTCTGGGTTATACAGATAGTCTAAATGTGGGTTGCAAGATAAAAGTATAGCCCATAAAAAAAGGCCATGCTTCCCGATCTTCAGCCAAATGCTTGACTTCCCTAGACAAGACTTGCCCTTTCCTTTACTTCATCCATGAACATCCTTCTTGGCTTTCCTTTTCCTCTCCGTGCCTCGATCTTCCTTTCCATGATGTATTTGATATAATTCTCGTGTCTTATAAGTTATAAGGTGTTTAATAATTTCGGCATCATACCCCTCTCGACACTCCTGAGTCACACACCGCCGTCCCTTTTGCTGGAAACAATCGTAGGCTCGTTTGAGGGGCCCTTCTAGTGGCAAGTGGTAAGCCACCATTATGGCAGGTGACATTTCTATTGCAATACCACTGTTATTCCAAAACCCGTAGACCTTTACCCTTTTCTTGCAATAGATCTTCCTGCTGCCGAAACCTATTCAAGGATATCTTCATAGGTATATCCATAAATGGGTTTTGGCGGGACCAGAGTCCCTATTACAACAGTAATCATGATTACGGCAGGTGACGTTTCTATTGCAATATCCCAGCATCAGTCCATATCCAATGTTATTCCAAAACCTATAGACCTTTCCTCTTTTCTTGGAATAAGTAGATCTTTCTCCTGCCGAAACCTTTTCAAGGTCTACATTTCATTACAGTAATAATAATAACTTATTTATTCAGACTACATGGTCCACTTAATGTTAGTAACAAATATTCTTAAAATTATGTTAGTAATGTTTTAAGTAAATTTACGTGTATTTAACAGCTCATGTTACAATTTTGCTTCAGAACGGGCTCTCAAATTTGGAGCACAGTATTTGCAGGATATTGTTACTGCTGGCTTGCAATCTGCTTATCAATGAAGCTATTCGTTTCCGTCTAATGGCGTAAAATCATCTGTAAAAGCTGCAGCAAACATAGTTGACGCACTACAGAAAGGAGGCAGTCGTAACAACATCCTAAAGACATTATTATATTATACAGGCACGCGCAGTGCGCTGTATGCGTTCTGTGTGTAGCTGACCTATAGGCTACTCGTGTAAAAAGATTATAGGTTTATCCATGGATGGGTTTTGGCGGGAGCAGAATCCCTATTGCAACAGAAATCATGATTATTGCAGGTGACGTTTCTATTGCAATATCCCAGCATCAGTCCATATCCAATCTCATTCCAAGTCCAGAGTCCTAATTGCAACAGCCTAATATCAATGCCTCCTCTTTAATATTTATAATCTTTCACATCATCGTCAGGTCTTTTTATTCTCTACTGCGGCAGCACGACACTCTTTGCACTACCAGAGCCTTACTTAGCCAAAGTAGCCAGAGGAGAGTGAAGGCCATTTATAATATTGAATGACTTTTAATTCAAAACCAAACAACTACGTATAACTTTTCAGTTCGTCGTAATCGTGGTGGCATGTTGCACCTCAATCCAGTCGAAGATAGTGCCTCAGCGACCTCTAGATACAAGAAGGATGATAGCCAAACCAGTACCATTGCTGCCTGAAGACTTTAGGTGATGAATATACAGGGATGATGACAGGGGTCAGGCGATTGTCTGAATCCATCTTTTAAATTTACCAAAAATAATTGAGAAAGGAATGTTAAGATGATTCGGACATGTAGAAAGGATGGATGAAAGGAGATTTACTAAAAGGGTCTACAAAGCGAATGTGAGTGGAAGAGTTTTTTGAATACTTCTAGCGTGAGTCCGACTTGCACTTGGCTGGTAATGAAATATTTGTGGAAATCTAAGGAAAGGAACAAAACGAAGTTCACCGGGTCAGTTAGTACTGAATATAAATGGTGTTTCAATTACCTCTATAGACTTTATAGGCACTATAGCCGTTGTATGTTTACTTTTCTGATTTATAATTGTGTTCTCTTATTACACTAATATTTTAAAGGCGAAAGTTTGTGAGTGAGTGTGTGTGTATATGTATGTTTGTTACGCCTACACGTGCAAACGGCTGGACTGGCTGACAAAATGAGTATGCAGGGTGCTGACATCCTGGATTAACACTGGCTACTTTTTCCGCGGGTAACACCGCGGGGCGCAGCTAGTCTACATCACCATAATATTATAAAGGCGAAAGTTTGTGAGTGAGTTTGTGTGTGTGTATGTTTATAACGTCTTTACGCGCAAACGGCTAGACCAATTTTGATTAAATTTGGTATGCACTAAGCTGACACCCTGGATTAACACATTGGCTACATTTTCCGCGGGTAACACCCAGGGGCAGCTAATGTACAATAAAGCTTTATAAACAAACAAACAATCAAACTTTTTAACAGCATAACATGTTCGGATTGAGTGTTTTGATTTGGATAAATGGTGTCTCTTTTACAGGCCAGACCAATACCCCGGCCTAAGTATTCCCAATGAGAAGTTCTGCGAGGAACAATCCCTGAAGCCTGCCGACCGGTACCTGACCCTGCCGTGGTGGTACCAGCACTGCGTGGACATGATGGACAAGAAGCTGCAACAATACAGACATGGGAAGTACTTCCTGCCAATGTATAGACGTATTCTTGACCAGGTCAGAGAGTACAAGAAGCAGAATAAGTTGACATAGATGGTTTTGGAGTAAACTTCTGTGACTGATATATTTTGTTTTCTTTTTAGGGTTCCGTGCAAAAAAATTAGAAAACGGAACCCTTATACGTCTGTCACAGCGAATTTGCCGCGAATCTACTGGACCAAATCAGATAAAATTTGGTAGGATGGTGTGGTCCTATGACCCAAACACAGATGTGCAAAGTAATTAAATAAAATTTTTTTTGAGTTAAGTACTAATTAAAAATTAAAAAAAAAATGTAACATCTTCTGTGTCATATATCAAATGTAAGGGCTCGTTATGAGGATTTCAAATATATTTTTGCTTTTATTGTTAAATATATAGTTATGATTTTATTCACGACAGAAGTCGAAAATTTACCACTGATCTCCGAAACTACTGATCCTAAAATTTTGAAAAAAAAAAGAATACAAGGTATAGTTTTTTGCTTGTAGATTGCAGGAAAAATAATAAAAGAATTCTATCAATTGGAATTAAAGTGGTAAACTTAATATAATACGTTCACTTACGGAAAATCTTTAGCATTGTACGGAACCCTCTTCACGCGAGTTTAACTCGCATTTGGCTGGTATTTATCCTTATTATCTATCTCTCTTTTTAACCCCCATCAAGAAAGAGGGGCTAATGTCATGTCTGTATGTGGCATCGTAGCTCTCGAACGAATGAACTGATTTCTTGCGTGAAAGCAAGTTTCATTGGTTGGTTCTCAGCTATGTTTGCTGAAAATCGGTTCAGCAGTTTTAAAGCTATTAGGGATTAACGCTTAAAAGTCAGGGGTTTCCTTTGCAAATAATAGATGGCGCTAGGGATATCAATTGGAATATGTAGTTGGATGGGGTTCTTGAAATTAGTTTTTTTTTTTAATTTGTCTATTTAATTAAAACTTGTTCTTTACGCGATCAGCATATCCACTGGAGACTATCACGCCTTCATCAGTAATGAGGCAGACTCATTTGGTTCTTCCAGACAGATCCCAGGGCGGATTCAAAGGCCACTTTTAGCGTGATGGTTTCCTAAAAATTTCATCCACACCCCTTGGATAATTGGCAATCAACCACCGAACGTTTTGAAAGGAACTTTTACCACGTACGACCGAATTGAGGAATCAACTTCCCGGTTCCCGGAACGATACGACATTGAAATCTTAAAAAAACGAGTCTATATTTTCCTGAAAGGCCGGCAACGCTTCTGTTACACCTGTGGTGTTGCAGTTGCCCATGGGCAGCGGTGATCACTTACCATCAGGTGACCCGCTTGTTCGTTTGCCGTCCATTAACATTAAAAGAACACAAAAAAAGTAGTTTCCCAGCAACTTTCCCATTAGTGTAATGCTTCCACCAGGCCACGATTCACCTTGGCGCACTTGGATATCGCTAAATAGACACCGGGTGGGTGTGAAGATGTCAGCAGCTAAAGAAGAAGTGGAAGTACTCTGACGACGACAGATGTAACTGTGGTAACATCCAGTCCATAAAACATCTGCTCTCATGACCCACGTCCACTGCATCTTGTTTTAGAGAAGATCTAATGGACGCCAACCAAAGGGCTATAGATGTGGCGAAATTCTGGGCCAATACAATTAAGATAACAATAATTGCCATTGACACGATAAGTAGAAGAAGCGTGGTGGGCGAGAAGGTAGAAAACGGAATCAAAATAGTGATGGGTTGCTAGCCGCAACACCTAATATGAATTAGTGATGGTTGCTTAGAGTAGCTGCGTCGTCTATTACCATGATTCACATTTTGGCCCATTCCCTCTTTTGGATTCTACGATTTGCGTGGGAAGAGGAGTATCTGGTACATTCTTTGTTTTTTCAGACCAGCAAGGAAGAACAATATTCTACAGATGTACATAATACTTACTTAATGACGGAGCATGCACCAAAAATATTCCAGTATTTCGCAACGAAAATCCGACATTCGGACAAAGGTTTTCGTTGTGGCATTAGCGTATTTCACGGGCTGTCTCCGCAATTTGATGGGATTGCCAATTTGCCAAGAGCCCGCATATATACAGGTACATGGCAAGCTCATGTGTTACAAACAAACAGTACAATCGCAAACAACAGTTGTTAACATCAATAGTTTTTATTCTTTTTGATCGAGTGAGCGAAGCGTCCGTTATCCGTATATCCGTTTCGAGTTTGAATACTTTTCTCTAACTAACTCTCTAACAGGGCAACTTCTTAAACCACCAGACAAGTTCTGGTACAAGTTCAGTCCAAGATACTGAACTTATTTATAAAAAAAGACAAAAAAATGGTTCTCCCGTACAAAATCCGTTTGGCTAAGCACTAGTTTGTATGGCAAGGCGTTAATTGTTTTTATGCAAAGAAGTTTTTGTCATGGACTGAATTTTATGTAACCTAGTATTTGAGTCAAAAACGTCAATGAACAGAAACGTACAAAATGAATTACTTAAACATAAACAAGTTTATACAGACCCAATAAGCTTTAAAAAGATTACAATAATATTGTATACTTATGTCAGCGTATAATATAAAAACCCTGCATGATATAAGTAAACAACCAATAAATTCAAGTGGCTACTATTACCAGAAGTGTAATAAATATTCAATACTTATACCAGATAAGGTTGATAGTAACTTATTAGTAATCTGTGTTGATGGTGTTGATAGCCTATATTTTGTTTTATCATACAAGCTCTATCACAGTATTCCCAGTCTGCAAATTAACAATATCTATTGCCCAGTAGCATTACTACAAAGCGCGATGGATTTTTCATTTCTTCCTAATCATATAGGTACACATATTATCACGTCTTTATTCCTAAAATGGGCCAGGCAGAGCATTTTGGTCAGTCTTAATTCATTCTTCACACACTCGAGCAAAGGCAGGAGGTTAATAAATAAAAACAAAGTTGTCAAAGAGAAATGCTAATAAATATATAAATACTCTACACAAACAATCAGAGGAAACATAAACTATATTTATTTAGTGACTTTTGAAGTCAAGTGTACCTACTAATGCGTGGATTACAAAATGTAAAATGTTCATGTAATTTTATTACGGCGACGATTTTAGGGATTTTCCTTTTATCCATTTACTAAAGGTTTTATCTAAAGTTAACAAATGTTATTGTTGAAAAAATAAAGATAATAGTCTAGTTATTTAATTAAAAACTTAGAAGGCTTAGAAACTTAGATTTTTGCATACACCTTTATTTTGTACTACAATAAGTACCATCATTATGTGCTTGAAATAAATCGGTAAAATTATATGTTAATAATTGGGTTAAACTCCAAAATAGAATTGACAAACCATCAAACTGTAACCCTTGGACTGTGCAGTATGCACTGTGATATTGTGATGTGGTATAATAATTTTTCAAAACTAAAAACCGACTTTACCCCCGAAGTACACAAGCGATTTTGAAAAAAAAATCTATGATACCACTTGACAAAAATGCTCTTTCAAACAAAAAAGTTTTTTTTCCACATCGGTCGAGGCGTTTCAAATAATCGGTGAACATACATAAAATAAAAATAATAATAAAAGATTCCTCCTTTTTGAAAGTTGGTTAAAAAGGCGATAATAACGAATCCCCTTTACTCAAGCTCATAAATTTATCTTTTATTAAAGGATTTTTTTTTTAATATTATTAGAACGACTACTGCTGGGAAGATGACGGCGAAAGAATCCCAGTTCAGTATTGGTCCCTACCCAGTCTGATGGGCTATGTTACAGTAATAATACAGATTTACATTTTAGCTTGCTTACAGTATGCCCGCGACACTGTACGGTGACTGTCTTAGCCACTGACATCTGACACCAGTGTTACGAAAAACAAACAAAACACGGCAGTCTTAAACTTACTTCTACTACTTGTAGCAGGCCTGTGTCACTCCCCGTTTAGGTATCGAAAATATACTTACATTATTACTATGCGCGCGGCGACCACTTTGAAGGGGAAAATTCAGATACATGAATCGTTTGTCAAGAGTAATAAGAATGAAATTGGCTTGCAATGGATGTCTAGGTATCTAAACGAAGAGTTGAGAACTTCTGACGCGAGCAAAATTAAACCATAACGCTAACCACATTGAGTAGATATTTCTTTGGTTTTCTTTTCTAAGTAAGACTTCTGTACGAGAGTACTGGTACTTATTCCGTGCTTGTAGATACTGGCAACGCTAATTATCTGGAATTTTATTTTAAAGGCGAGCCGAGCGGGACCCACGAAAGATTATTTTGTCAAATAGATCATTTATTTTTATTACTTGTTTAAAAACTGTGAATATCAAAATGTTTCTTATTCAAATGTATATTCCGACGCACGTAAATAATGTTAGCATAGATTAATTGTGAATGGAGAGTCAAAATATTTATATGTCTTTAAATAGTTACCTTAGACATGCTCTAGCAACTAATTTATATATGAATGTAATAATGCCTTTTTGTAAAACAAATATGATATTTATTTCTGCAGCGTTACCCTATAGCAATATTCCATAGGACATAACACTATGGAAGTAACTAAAATATACCAAAAGCTCTGTATCAACGTCAGCCATCTGTCTAATTCTAACCGCGCAGGCCGCAGAGCTAAGTTTTCCCAGCAAATTTTTAGGTTTAGCCGTTTTTTTCTGTGTACTAATATAGTTGTATATGTGTTGTGTGTATAAAATATTCAGTTGTATATTCACTCTAAAAAAAATAATTAAGGGGGGCTCCCATACAACCAACGTGTTTTTTTTATATACAATGTCCTTTTTAATTAAGTACAAATATTTTAAGGGGTTATTCAGTTCATAATTTTGAACAACTTTGCCCAATAAATGTACATCGAAATACGAAAAAAAATATTTAAGTTCTCATACAAATCGAAGTAGTCACGTGATATTGTTACTATGAAAAATGCAAAAAAAATTTTCGTATTTCGATATATATTTATTGAGAAAAGTTGTTCAAAATGATGGACTGAATCACCTCTTAAAATATTTGTACTTAATTAAAAAGGACATTATATAATGGTACGGAACCCTTCCTGCACGGGTCCGATTCGAACTTAGCCGGCGCACCCCCCCGCAATCCGAAGTCAAGCGTTATTTCCAGAAGCGTTGTGTAATCTACCATATCAACGCTTCCTTATTAATAAATGATGGTAAATAATAAAAAGGAACTATTGTAATATTCGGCTTTTGGTACATTCTTCATGTTTTATCTTTTCTTGAGTCATTCTTGAATGTGCATATGATTTTTTGTGATAATATAGGGAAACAAGAGAAAGTTTACAAAACAACCTCAATGGATTTCCTCATTCACGTTGTGGAGCCGATAAGGAACGTTCCGAGTGCCGTTACAACCTAGCTTATGGATATAAGTGTCATGAAAATTATCAAAATCGTGAGTGACCTAATTTTTTACCAAATAACAATGACTATTTAATAACACATTTTTTTTTAAATATTTACCTAAGGCATGCCTACCCATCGCCTTATAAACATAATTATTTCTCTTCCTTGTTGATCCACTAGATGGCGCTATAGGTATTTATTAAAACACTAAAGTTTTTTATTCCTGTTATTTAAATAAATTAGTACTATAATTAATTAAATATGACTTATATGAATTTCAATAAATATTTTTAAAGCATATTCAACACTTTCTTTGTCACTTTTTTGCAAGTCGTGTGTGATGCCATCTCTGTGTGCCTACCGGCAACTCTAGTTTTGTCTACTTTAGGGACCTCCCATCGTTTTTATGGCGTTGGGTATCTGTTACGTTAGTAATTATACTATCTTTGCCAAATGTGTACCATATTAAGGCTGTTTCTGTTGTGGTATCAAAATATAATGCGACATTTTGATGATTTCCTTTCTATTGACACTGCTCTTATGAATTGTGACTATACCTATGTGTTTATTATTATTTTGATTAGTTTTCATATTATTTTTGTAATGCCCTTGCAGAGTTCCATGCTGTAGTTAACTATTTATAGCGATTTTGTGAACTTTTACCAAACAGCGAAACAATAAACGAATTGATTTGAATCACTAGTATACAGATTTCCTCACAATGTTTTCCTTTACCGGAAGCAAGTGGTGGTAGTGGAAAATGGCCGTACATCACTACAAACTTAGGGGTACCACTTGCGTCTACTGAGAATCGAATTCATGTCTCAGACTTTAGGATCTCTGTTTACTTATGCTGAAAGTATGTATTTATATAACCCATGACCATATGATCTTTCTATTTAAGTTTGTTCTGCTGTCGGTGGCGAGGAACGTGTCTCCCAGGCGACACAAATCCTCCTCGGGCGAGAGCATCGAGAACCTCCTCTTCTACCAAGACTGTAAGCACAAGAGCACCACCGAACCAACCACCACAATAAACCCCACGAAACTACGAGGATTGGGAGATGAGGCCTCATGCCCTTACCCCAAAATGTGCTGCTCCATGAGCTGCAACAACGAACCCTGCGTGTCTGAACAACTGAACCACTACGGCAGAAACTTGCAGCCGAACAACATCGAGCCGGTATCCAACATGCCAGGCTCACCGTTCCAACAACAGTTTGCCCAAAATCAAGCAATGCAACGGGCGAGGAAGAAAAAAATGAGACCCCCACCAGGAATAAAACCTTTGAGTGGAAGAAGGGATTTTGGGTTCACTAAAGATAGGATAAAAAGTCTCATATCGAATGATGAGGATATCAGAAAGATCTTGAAGGATCTGGTGAGGGTGGCGATGCAGAAGGTGGACCTGCAGCAGATGATTAACAGCAGGAGGAGTGAGCTTATAGCAATGAACCCATTTGATGCTAACACTGTTAAAGTAACTACAAATAAACCGGACAGTGAGGACGAATATGAAGAATATGATTAATGAACTCGCAGGTTTTGTGTTATTTTGTGTAGAATCGAAGTTAGACCTTGTTTAAATATATTTCTTTTAATAACTGTCTTTAATTTCCTCCTTCGTTTTTTGCCCAACTGGTCCAGCAGGGATAGCATGGGACCCTTTATACTCGTAAACCCAGATAAAGTTTATAAAGCGCAACGGTGTAATATTATCTCGCTCGTTATCGATATTCGGCGAGCGAGATAAACAGTTTTCACTAAAATATAAGCAATAAATTCTATTCTAATTCCTCAAAAAAGGAAATTCCTTATGTATCTTTCTTGCCGATCAATGTAAACATAATAATTGCACGTCCCAAGTTAAGAAATTCAATATTGTACCATTTTGGTACATTTTACAACTTCCGCCCGACAATTACCATGTATTACCATAGTATCCCTCAGGATTATAAATATTAAGAGACATGTAAATTTTGCGGACACTGCATACAGATTTTATTCCAGTATGATTCATATAACTTTAGGAAACGTTTGCTCCTACGGGATGTGAGTTTGGGGTTAGAACTCATTTCGCAGCACAGAACAGTACTTTTTAAACGCCCACAAAAAGTGGGGTGTTACGGGCTGTCTTTCTGTGTATCTGTTTGTGGTATCGTAGCGCTTGAATGGATGGACCGATTTCGATGCAGTTTTTTCACGTGAAAGCAAATTCGCACGATTGAGCTGTTTAACAGTAATTGGGCATTAACGCTTGAAAGTCAGGGCTTTTTCTAACAAATAAAAGATGGCCCTACGGATATCTATATAGTGATGAGTACCGGTAACTACCGAAGTCGTATCGGTTCGTGACAATCGGGGATTTTTTAATTGGCCTGGCAAAGAAACTTTTCTATGCTGCTATCCTTTTCTGTCGCTCAGAACCATCATTTGCCAAAGCGAGAGAGACATAACGCCATTGGTAACGGAATTGGTAATGCTGATGCGTTCTGTCGGTCTCTCTCGCTCTAGCGAATGGTGGTTCTGAGCGACAGAAAAGGATAGCAGCATAGAAAATTGATGTTCCGTGCCGCCAAATGGGTCCCAAACCTTAGTGTGCGTTGGATACCGTATGTTATGTTGATTTGTATAATAACGATCTATTCCATATAAATACAATAGTAAATTTGCATAAATACAAACATACCTACCATCCCTTCTTTCCCCTCACAGAGAAAACTAAGGCACAGAATAAGTACTAGTAATACTCACGTTCAGAAGTTTTACTCGGAAAAGTTAAATTAAAGAAATAAATACTTAAAGGTGGTTAGCGCTATGGTTTAATTTAGCTCGCGTCAGAACTCCTCACCTCTTCGTTTATATATCTAGGCATTCATTGCAAGCCAATTTCGTTCTTATTACTCTGGACAAACGATTCATGTAACAGTTTTTTTTTTGTTTTTTCTTTTCCGGAGTGGTCGCCGTATCGTAGGTATATTTTCGATACCTAAACGGGGAGTGACACAAGTCGATTAGCATTATGGTAAAAATTGTGACAGGTTGTTAGTCGATTGCCTGCTTTTTTGCGTCCCTCTGCGACTGACGTGGTAGTCTCACAGATACCACGAAGTAGATAATCTTTCCCAAAGACTTTTGAGTTTCGTTTCCCGCGTTTCTAGTACCTTCCTAATTTGCGCCGCGGCACCCGTCTATCTGGCGGCAGCGGTCGCGGAAGCCACACGTGAGCGCGTAGGTGCTGCGGTGTCCACCAATCTACCACGTCAGTATTACCGTGAAAATCTGTCAGACTACCACATCAGTAAATTTGTAAATTGCCATTGTGTCTCACAGACTATGATGTCACTATAATTGTTTGTTTGCTATAGCTTTTGCATTATTTTTGAAGATAATTTATATAAAACACAATAGACAGACCTTCCACATCGAAAAGAACGTCAGCCATCAGAAAGTTGGCTACTACAACAAGCGATCAGCAACTAGTTGAATGGTTGGAACATGAAGAAGGCGAGGAGTTCAGCGATTAGGCCGACGATTTAGCGGACCCTAATTTTGAACCGTAGTACAGTGCGCTTTGAAGAGAATGTGATTTCATTAAAGGCAGAAGAATAAATAAATATATAGGGACAAATAACACTGATCGAGCTAGCCCCAAAGTAAGATCGAGACTTGTGAACATGATGTGAACATGGGGACAAACAGCAAGATAACTAAAAAGAAAAGATTACCCTTAATCATCTAACGTAGATGTGTTCAGAGGTAAAATGGTTTTATTTGGAATACTCAAGTGTATCATAGGGCCTGGAATACCAAGACGTCGAGAAAATACTTCTCAGTTTAAGGGTTATCTGGATTTTTAGTTAAAACTTTTTGACCATTCTATGTTTAAAAAAAAAACGGGTTGCACTCCGGGACTGCCGGCAGAAGTGAAACCTTGAATATTAACGTTGTGCATTTCCATGAAAGCGCGTGGCACGCTGTGACATAAACACACACGAACATTCGTGCAAGCGCCCTGCGCCGCCTAAACGAAACAGCAGGCATACATTTTCGCCACGACGTAGAAAGAGAAGGGGATACTTCCTCTCCTACGCTGCGCCGCGCCGTTCTACTCCCCATCCGTCTTACGAATTTTCGATCAGGTCACGTGTCCTGACGCCCTGACGCGAGTTTAACATTTTTTACCCATACCAAAAACAGTGTACAACGCCGCTAAGGAAGTTTTCACTTCAAAAATTATTTGAACATTCTCATTGTTGAGATCGCTATTAGCCATGTTCTATTTGCCAAGTAAGTATATTAAAACGGCAAACCAAATATAATTGTTGTGATTGTTCAAAACCTATTTGTCTGCAATGTTCGAAGGCTGTTTGCGAAATTTGTCAACAGAAATTGTAACACTTTGAGGCTTTGTAATTTTAGATCTCACCGTCAACATTGAAGAACTACTATTTTAATATGTTTATTACTAATCATTTATCGAAAAAGAATTATAAAACATGTTAAAAAAATTGTCAATTTTTTTTTAGTTTAAGTTTTTGAGATGAAGACTAAAATTTATGTTCATACTGCGCCATATGTAATAAAGGTTGTAATTTTGTATAAGTGACTTTTATTTTGCTTTTTATTAATTTAATATATTTTGTATATTTAAATTTTACATAAAGACAAATAAAATAGGATTATAGTGAACAAATTGTATTAACTAATTCAGTGAGAAAAGGTGTCTGCCAGTCTACCACGTCAGCAAAATTATGAAAATTATGCCACGTCAGTCGCAGAGGGGTAATCGAGGTTTAACATCTAACTTTAGAAAGTAATATCGAGAAGACGCTGTATTATTCTTATATAATATTTAAAATTTATTGAAGTATATATGTAACATATGCATGTTTTTTTGTAGTTATAGTTTCATGTTATTTTATTTTTCTTTTATGTCACTTTTATTTTATGTATACATTTTCCGTTTACATAAATTTGTAAATTAATAAACCTTAACATTTTTACTATATTTTATAAAAGAAAATAATAAAAACAAAGAAATCTAAAACTCAAGTAATACGACTTTGAGAAAGATGGAGGTAAGCTATTTGTTGCACAGAAAGTGGAAAAAAAAATTTTTTAAAACCAAAATATTAAAATATGGTAATTCCAGAGCGGAAATGAGATTTGCATTATTTAACCACTGTTGAAATTTGTACAAATGCGCGTTTTCAATATTTTCATATTTTGGTCTTGCTTGCTAGGCTGGTCTTGGAAAAAGGAAACGTAGCAACTGCTTCACTTCCCGCGCACGTTATAAAAGCTGAATGAGAGAATAATGTTATTATAGTATACAATACGCTACAAAAACCCTGTCCGATCCTTGCAAGAGCAATTCAGACCATCAATATGAACAACTTTTCATATAACGCATGAAACTCGAAAAAAAAAATTGTTATTGTCATTCAAATTGCCGGGCCGGCCGAAGACTTTTGTATGAAAATGTTGATTTATTTTTCGAGTTTCAAGCATTGGTCCCGTAGTAAAGATGTTCATATTGACGGTCTGAGTTGCTCCTACAAGGATCGGACAGGTTTTTTTTTACATATTGTATATGTGTTACTAAGTATAACTAGTAGTCACGTCCCCATTAAACTTTTGTTATTTTCTCTTAGTAAATATAAGACAGCTAAACTGATAAGATTATAAACAAATATAGTAATAAATTAGAAAACTAACTAATATTATATATGTACTAGTAACTTAGCTAGTGGCTCTGTGAGCTGCAGACCTGTTGAAGTTTATCGGATAAAAAAAGTTGTTCAGAATGTTTTACGGCTCTGGATACTAGTCCTTTAGAGCCCATCTTTATTTTATCACTTCTTTATTCCTAACCCTAACCCTAACCCTAACTATACAATCAAAGGTTGGTGGTTGGTTCCAATGGGTTCCCGGTTTGTCGTACCGGGGGGGCTCAGTACCCGTGGTAGCCTCGAGCCACGGGGAAGCTAAGAGGAACCCGCGAGGGGGCGCTCCTGCTGTCGTCAACCAGCAGTGAGCGCCCACATTGGGGCGGCGGGGGAGTGGGAAGATCTCCCCCCACCCGGGGAGGGGCGCTCCCGCGGGCTCGGCTTCGGCCTTGAGCCTGTAGGGATGCGCCCAATGGGGCGGCGGGGGAGTGGGAAGTTCTCCCCCCACCCGGGGTGGGGCCGCCGGAAGGGGAATGTTTCATTGCCCTCCCGGCGCTTCAGGCGGGGCCACACCGCCGTGGCTGTGGTTGGAGATCGGTCGCGGAGGAGGAGGAGTGTCGGTGTTACGTTGCCGCTCTCCCTATCCTCCGCGACCGAGCGGTGCCGCACCGCGTTAACGGCGAGAGGTAAGCGGCGGAGCCTTTCATCTTCTCCGCCGCTGGGAGCTGGTTTATCTGGCTCCCATGGGTCCACAGGTGGTGGACTGCGTGGGAGTTTGCCGCCTCTCAATTGGGCCGAGGAGGTATGGTGCGTCCGTGAGTTCCGGACGCGCCGACTTGGTGAGTGGGGGGGCGCTGTGACGCCCCCGAGGAGGGGCCGCTTTGGTGGCCAGCCGCGCCGGGGTTCGCGGATGTATTTCCGTTCCCGTGTCCCCGGCAAAAGCGGTTGAGATGGAACTCCGGAGGTTTTTTAGTGGGTAGGCACGTTGATCTGGCGTGGAGTCCCACATAACCCGACAGCCTCCCCCGCAGGCTGACGGGTATCCGTAACAGGGATCTTTCCTCCGTAAAAAAAAAAAAAAGTTCCTTTGATTGCTTCAAGGGAGCTTCTGGCAACAAATCTATACGAGTCCACTGGTTTTCATAGCCGAATGAGTGGCGGACGGCGTCTAAAGACGCCCACCACAGTCCGCAAATAAATATAACTACAGCCGCATTATGAGTGTCCACTTTAACCATTTTACATATTGTCCATGAGCATGAGCATTTATAACACTAAACTACACCGATTTTATATTATAAAGTCCACTAGAATCAATTTGCAAAATAATTTAAAGCAATTAAACTCCAACTGAACCCCTTGACTTCCCGCCAAAAACTCTAATCATGTAACAAACAAGTTCTATCTCATTTTTTTTTTCAAATTAGCGGAAATATTATATTTTTAAGTTTTGAACCCATATTTCCGCCATTTTAAAATATTTCGAAAAACTAAGTCGGATTTTTTTTTATAACTTTTGAACTTTCTTACAACATTTCACAAGAATCGGCTGACAAATGCGACCTGTAGGCAAGAACAGACAGACAGAGCGCCGGGCAAAAGCATTTTTGGCCTATCTCGAAATTGAGACGTTTCGCTCGCTCGGTTAGTTACTAGTAGTTCACCCAAAAATATCTCACTATTCCTTTTAGAAAAGAAAAGCAGCATAGGAAAGTGCTGTTTCGTGCTGACAAATAAGTCCCAACCATAGAATTATAACCCAATATCTCTCATCTCTGGTCCCAACCATTAAATTTAAAATTGGTTTCGAAATTCCTAACCGTAATAAGATAAGTAACTTTGCATTAAGGAGATACATGAATTTGGGGTCCAGTGCTGCCCCCATTTGAAATAAATTATATGAAAGGAAACGGATATATCATTTAAACTATTTAATGAACTACTGTTTACAGTGGAAAGTAAGAATGTTAAGTCTTTCTATATCGCACATTTGCGGAAAATGGCCACTTTTGGCTATGTGTATAGAAAATCTCCACGTTTTCACTTTAAGCTGTAAATAGTAGTTCATAAAATAGTTAGTAGTAATTAGATCTTTACAGGCACTTTTACCCGCCAATAATCACGTTACGTGAATACTAAAATATAATTGTTTTTTAAAAGAAAAGCTACCGATACCAGCGCTTCGCAACAACTACTGCTGAAAGGAAACGTCAAAAAAAACTCATTTTCACAGTATTGGTAGCCTACTCGCCAGAAGGGTTTCATATTATTATGATGTGTTTTAATTTATAAAAAGTTATTATTAGAAATATAATACATTGTAGAGTGGGAGGGAAGAGTTATAAGGCGCTGTCAAAACTCGGACACGTCATTACGGTGCTTTTATTCGCATCTCTTGGGAAATAATTTGAGTGGACACCATTAGGTGACACCTTGGTGTCACCTAATGGTGTAGCAGTTAATAAAAACACAGACAACAACAGGTTAAGCAGTTAATAAAAACACAGACAAATAATAAATAAGATATATAGGAACAAATCACATTGAATGAACTAGCCCCAAAGTATGTTAAAACTTGTGTTATAGGAAAGTAACTGAACGATACCATATCAATTTATAATTAATACCCTTATAATCATCCAAGACTCAGGGAAATTTGAGAAACGCCATTTTCAAACTTACCCTGGCTGAGGATCGAACCCAAAACATCCGGATTGGCGGACTTGCTTGTTGACCATTTGGCCACGGATGTCGTCAAGGTACACAAATACACATACATTGTAATGTTTTATTCCAAATAAGGTGAACAGAGCTATAGAGCTCGGATCACCTTATTAACCTCACAACTCCCAACCTCATAACTCCACAGTCACAACGATCGTTGTGACCATGGCCCACCTACTGTCGTGTCCCAACTGCCCAATCCCCTGTACAACGGAAGACCTGAACTCAGCTAATGACTGAGGCGTAAATGTGGCCACACATTGGTCCACACTCATGTAATAAATAGTCCATTCCGACTCGCTAAGAAGGAGAAGAAGCCATACGAACCATCTGCCACGTTTGAAGATGGAATAACGCAAACAAAATAGTGATGCGTTTCTAGCCGCACCGTACTAACATGATTAAGATTCGAGACCTTTCGCTCGATTGAATTTACGATCGGCACGAGATGAGAAGAAACTGGAAGCACAAAAATGCAAACTACTTGACGTATGTCAAAATTTTAACCTCTCTTAACTTCACAAGAAGAAGCAATCTACTTAAATACTAGAAGAGTACTTACTTTAAAAATAAAAAGAGGAAAAACTCTTCAATCGAGGAAAGAACAACTGATTCAATACGAAGTGGACTCTGTGTACTAAAGACGCGTCCCTAAGTGGTAGCTAAGACTGTGCAAATAATAGGAACAGTTGTAGTTAAATATTTTTAATTCAATTAGGTAAAGAGGTAGTAACTCCTAGTAGGTAGGTAGCCATGGACTAGCTGGGGCAGTTGGAGCTCCTACATGAAGAGGTAGGTTAGGTACGTACTCGTAGTGGAGAGCTTGAGAGATATAAGTATAAGTACTGCGCCCACCTTGTTTCAAATAAATTTTTCCTCCACCCAAACGTTGGTTGGAAGAGATTGCATTTGTAGCGATAAGTCCGCCTTTGTGCCTATATTGTTTTGTAATTTTTGTGTGTCTATTATGGTGCAATAAAGTTGATTTGTATTGTATTGTACAGTATGAAATGGAAAAAGGAGGTAAACAGGAACATGAAGAATGAGGTTTATTGTCACATCGTTACAGGTCTATGTCGTGTTCGTTGTTTCTCTACATGTACAGTCAGGCTTTAAAAAATGGAGTCATAATCTCTCATACTAAATGAATGAGAAATTATGACTCCATTTTTGAAGCGTACCGTACGTGTCACCATATGATTGTGAACATCGATAGTTTATAAACAATCGCGCGAGATTATAATCTGTCTATAAATTGTGTACTGTATCGTACTGCTTACAATAAAGCGTATTAATTTACGAAAGTTTATAATCTCTCCGTCTGAATGTTTACAATTTTACGGTTTAACCGTCAAATTGTGAACATGTTTGATGATAATCGTTTTTGGCCATTATAAGTTATTAAGGTTTAACGCTTGGAAGTCGGAGTTTTTAATTTACCTGGCAAATAATAGATGGCTCTACGGATATCGATCCCATTTAACATCGGTTGAAATATGTAGTTCCGCCTCTCATCACTAGATGGCGTCGTCGGGGTTTTTTAATTTGCTTAATAAATAAACTTGTAACAGGAACGTTTATATAAAATGTTCGTTATTGATGGCTTAGTAATTTTCAATCTTGTTTTTTTCTGCAAGGACACCCATTAGATACAGAATTTGTTTTGCTCGTTGAGTCAAATTAGCCGTTCTTTCATGCTCATTACCCCTTTCAGAGGTGGGACTCCTCAAAAACGTTTATCAGAATGATAAAAAATTTGGAAAAAATATTTTTCAGGCAAACCTTTGCTCTGATAAGCCTGTCAACTAGAGAAAGACAAAGGAAATAATAATTCCTAACAAACAAGTATTAATTAAAAAAAATATATTCTAAAACAAGCTTTTATATAAATTGCTCCTCAAGACGAATCACATGAGCCCAAACTCGATGGGGTTGCGACGCTTCATTACAGAGTTCCTGTGGCCATCCTTCCGGCTCTATCATCAATCAGCTCCATGTCATCATAATATTGCACGTCATCAGATCAGCTCCATGTCATCATACACGCGAAATACGTGTGCGTGCAAAATTTCAGCTCAATTGGAAACAGGGAAGTAGTTCTAATTTAAC
Source organism: Acrobasis suavella (assembly GCA_943193695.1). Classification (NCBI taxonomy): domain Eukaryota; kingdom Metazoa; phylum Arthropoda; class Insecta; order Lepidoptera; family Pyralidae; genus Acrobasis; species Acrobasis suavella. The sequence continues at coordinate 3,739,201 of OW971940.1, forward strand.
TTGCAAGATTTGATTACAGGCAGACAGACAGACCGAGAGACAACGGAACAGGTGAAACTAAATAAAAGCTTGTAATAGCATTAAAAAGAGTGATTAGTAAAATGCAAAAGTAGTATATGTTTGTTCCGCTCGCACGTCAATAGTGAACGCACATTTATTGGAATCGAACGCGTTGAATCGATCGAAGTTTTTAAGGCCTCGCATATCTATCCGCACCGAAAGAATCGAGCGCGCCGAAAGAATTGTTTCCATTTCCTTTACACCTGTCGCACTCTCTCTTACGGACGACACGCTTGTCATTGTCGAAATGCAGACGATTCGATCGATTCGATCACATCACCCGCGCCGAACCTCATGACGTCATCCGAATTCGTCTAGGATATTTGTGTTTCTTCCAGATTCGGACGATTCGACGCGGTCAGGTGTGCGAGGTTTCATAGGATTTCATATAACGAATTCGAAAATTCGTTTCGTTCGGCTCGTTCGGCGCGTTCGGCTCGGATAAGTGTGCGTTCATCTCAAAACTGCTGAACGAACTGGGATGAAATGTAGCATGTAAGTAAGGGTTAAAACAAGTTTCCTGTATCTCGGAAAAAATAAGGTTCTCGTAGGATGTGTATCTTTTCTTTCAGATCAGCATGGAGTAAATATGAAATACTGTTATTTTGTTATATATTTATCGAAACTATTTTATCTCTATATATGTACTACAAAAAGATTTAAATACAAAAAATATGTTTACAAGAGCCCCTCATCGCCACAAACAAAGCTCTTATGGCATATCACGTACTAACACGTTACATGTGTAATTAAAAAGCTTTGGAGTGCTTCCTCAATAAACGAAGTACAATCAACTGATTGCAGTTAATAACTTGATACGTCAAGTTTCTATTCCCCTTTGCACTACATGTTGACCCCTTTACAATGTCTGGTGTAGCATGGCTAAGGCGACAGCGTTTTTTAGGGTTCCGTAGTAAATAAGGAACCCTTATAATTTCGCCATGTCTGTCTGTCTGTCCGTCCGCGGTTTTGCTCAGCGACTTTAAGTACTAGAAAGCTATTATTTGGGTAGGTATGTATATTAAAAATGCGGAAAAAGTGATAAAATAATATACTGAAAAATATTTTTTGTTAGGGTAGCTCCCATACAAGTAAAGTGAAAAGTCAATTTTATTTTCTCGACTTACCAATCGCGTGGGGTATCGTTGAATAGATCTTTCAAAAATATGAGCTCGCGAACACCGTTTTTCGATTTAGGGATTCGTTTCTGAAATATTTGGTTTTAAAGTAAAAATTTTCACTTTAAAACTGCCTCTATCTGCTCAACGGTTATACATGGACACGTGAAAAAATTCACAGCCAGCACGTGAAATATAACGAAATTTAAAGGAAAACTATCAGAGCTAAGTAGAGTTTACAAATTAAAAAGTTATAGGCGATCAACCTTTAAAATGTTCTCGGAAAAGGAAAATTTCATACAAATTCAATAGAAAATTAGTTTTTAGACGTTTTTAGTGGCATGAACTCAAAGTTGGCATTCGTAACTACGTAACCCTACACTGCGCGTAGACCGACACATACTTGGACAATTAATTTTAAATAATTATTTTACTGCTCTCGATACCGATTTTTATGTCTTCGTTTCTTTAATATTATATCTCACAGTTCCATAAAAGGTTGGTGTAGGTTCTTTTATTGTTTCAGGGGAGGTTCTGGTTACAAATATATACAAGTCCCTGTTATTCAAAACCTATTCAGTGAAAGACGACGCCCACTATAGTTCGCAAACAAATATCACTACAGTCGCACTATGACTGTCCACTTTACCCACTTCACATATTGTTTATGAGCATAAGCATTTATAACACCAATTTTATACTCTAAAATCCACTTCTTCTTCTTATCGAGTCGAAATTGCTTAAATTAGATATTGTTAGACTAGAACTTAGCCACGGAAACCGCCCTGTCATTACCCATATTCAGATCCGCCTTAGTACAAGGAGTCGGGCAGTAGGGACATGACAAAAGATGGTCCATGATTTGTGTGACCCCACAGTCACACAAACTGTTGCCAGAGTTCCAACCCCATTTGGCTTTGCTCTCCCGGCATTGCCTTGTACCAGATCGGAGTCTGTTTAAAGATTTCTAAACAGCCCAGGGAAGATCTTTACCCGGGGCAGCTTCAAGAAAACTTTAACTGAACCCCTAGACTTCCCGCCAAAAACTCCACCAGCGTTTATCGAGGGTGACATTTCTCGATAAACGCTGTTACGATAGATGTAGGAGTTTTTCTATCACTATCTATTCTATTTATTTTATTTCTATGTTTAGCCTATTATGTTTTCCCACTGCAGGCCTCCCTTCCGGCCTTCCAATTCCATCACTCGCGGTCAAGAGCTCTTGAGGTCCAGTCTTTACGAAAAGTGTCAATGTCTTCCCGCCATTTCTTTTTGGGTCTACCCGGCCTTTTTTTCCATTAAGAGGAGTTCACTATCACTATCTTATTCTAAATAATAATAACAAGCGAGAAATAGTGGGACGGGAAAATAAATTATTTGGTCAAATACTCATTTCCTTCAATGCATGCAGAAAAAAAAACAAGAATATGTTTCTCTTCCCGCGTGGATCATAAAATCCAATCGAATGGCAGAAAATCTGTTTTGATTTCCTTACTTAAAGGGTAAAAAGGGGACCTTATTACTAAGACTCCGCTGTCCGTCCGTCCGTCCGTCCTCCCGTGTCCGTCTGTCTGTCTGACTATCTGTCTCTCTGTCAACAGGCTGTATCTCATAAACTGTGATAGCAAGACAATTGAAATTTTCACAAAAGGTGTATTTCTATTGCCGCTCTAACAACGAATACTAAAAACAGAATAAAATAAATATTTAAGCGAGCTTCCATGCAACAAACGTGATTACAGATTGGTAGATATGATAGTGACTGTTAGTGTAAACTGCTAATGGTACGGAACCCTTCGCACGAGCCCGACTCGCCCTTGCCCAGTTAATATTGTAATCTTTACGCCCACCTTCACGTAAAACGTGGCCTTGGGCCCTGCCTAATCCGTTTTGGATAAAGACGGAAAATGTATTTGTATAATCTAAAAGTAAAATTGATATTAACCACCATTATGTAGGTACACAAGTGAATAAATAAAAATTGTTTAGTCCTTCTAGCCAGCTACTTCTCTTCCCAAGCAGACCGTCAAAGCCGATTCAGGGATGGTAATCAGAATGTTTGTCTAGTAGGTAGTTTACTGTATGAGTCCTAATAGATAAAGCTTTCCAATCGTCAACAATATTAAAATAAAATAAAAAAAACATACTAAATAAGTAGTTCTGAAACTCGTACCAAACTTACTGGGACCAATGAAAATACTTCGTCAAATTTGGTTGTGAGCGGGACGGGCTGAGGGTGCGATAGGGTTGTCCTTGTCGCACGCTGTTGAGGTTCAAATCTGTGTTGCGAGTGGCCGGTGAGCGTTGGGCGGGCAGATAGAGTTAGGAATCGTGTACAGGGGAATAAGATGATATTATTTGGGCAATTAACTTAAACAAACTTCAGTCTTCTTGTTTACTGACTTTAGTTTTGCTGATGATAAGTAAACTAAAAGTAACAACTATATTGACATAAACACTATCTATGGAAAAGATTTCTTGGCAAAATTTAAAAAGCAATATTAAGTGACTATATTTTTATTAAATTGTTATGACGTAATACACTAACTTACATTGTTAATTACTTCATCATTAAATTTTAAAGGTGTTACTCTTCTCATAACTTACGAGTAAATGAAATAACTAATATACTAATTTACATTGTTAATTAATTCATAATTAAATTTTAAAGGTGTTACTATTCTCATAACTTTCGAGTAAATTAAAAAGTCGTTTTTGAAATCAACAAAATTAATAACATGTCACTCAATCGCCGGTCTCACATGTTACTGTCATAAAGTCGCTTATTTCATATAAATGTTAGTTTTGTAATGAAGTAATGATTGATCAGGATTGGGTATTAAGAAAACAGGTTACATTTCTTGTAAAATCAGTATCTGTTTATGTTTAGTTTATGTTGTTCAACCATATTGACTATTAACATGTAATATTATTGTACCTATTTCTTGACTACAGTGCAGATGCTTTGGTGAATAACTGTTAATCTGTATGTAATTTATGAATAAAATAATAATAAATAATAAATAATAATAATAATAATAATAATAAATAATAATAATAAATAATCTGAGTATCAAACAGTGTGCGCTCAGGTTTACACTAAAATTTCGATTCAACCCAAAAAAATCTGAATCACTCTATCCAAATGATTTACGTCACAAAACCCACGCATTGCCGCGTCTGGTCGCCGCTTAAGTCTACTTGAAGCGTTTAAAAGGCGATGCCTGGTGCAAACTGGCGCACTCCAACGTTACCACCGGGCCTTAAGCTCACATTGAACTGATCGCACGGTCTCAAGTTCGAATCGCGAATTCGCAAATCTCGGAGTGTCACAGAAAACAGCAGTAAGTATTTTTTTTTAAATATTTGTAACAACTTTTCAGCAACTTTTTCGGAGTTTTGTACAAGTTTTTCGCTGTTGAAAACTTGTTTTTCGTATTGTCCGAATTTATGTCGAGACATTTTCGGATTATAATGCAAATAAGACAAAAAATCAAAGAAAGTTATTTTTTTTTATATTTGTATCAACTTTTTTAGAGTTTTGTACCTACAAGTTTTTGCTGTTGAAAACTTGCTTTTCGTATTATCTGAATTGATGTGTGGAGATTTGCGGAATAATAATAAAAATAAAACAATAAAATAAAGATATCGTATTATCTACACTATACGGAGTGATATTCAACGAATGTTTATAAAATCAGTATAAAAAAGACATGACTTTTTTTTTGTTGAAAAGGTAACATTTTCATCTAGCTATTATCAATTATTAATATTAAAGTGTTGAGAGTTTTATAAATTCATAAATAATTATTAAGAGAATTTTAAGATATTCGTATAGGTGTATTTTTTAAACTAAACTAATTTTTTAAACTAAATTAGATATTCCAAAAAGTATTTACGACTTCCGTAGCGTAGTGGTCACCATGCTAGTCCGCCACCCAGAGGTCCCGGGTTCGAGCCCCGGTCAGGGCAAGTTGGAAAATGGCCTTTTTCAAATTGTCCTGGGTCTTGGATGTTTATCTATATATGTATTTGTTATAAAATATAGTATCGTTGAGTTAGTATCCCATAACACAAGTCTCGAACTTACTTTGTGGCTAGCTCAATCAGTATTATTTGTCCCTATATATTTATTTATTTATTTTAGATAGTCGGGTATGTAAATGCTTTAAATAAAATAGATTATCTAAATTTTCATTAAATTGAAATTAAACAGTCTATTACTGAAAAACTTTGTCGGAAACTGTACATATGTTACCAGCAATGTTATTAATTCAGGAATTGTATACAATGCTCAGGCAATGTATACAATGCCTGAATCATTGTAAGGCAATGTATGAAATAGTATGTTTGTTAGGTGACCTAATCTACCTTCCGTGATTAATTCGGCACATGAAACATACCATTTCAAACATTGCCTGACAATGATTCAGGCATTGTATGCATTGCCTGAATGAAACACATTGCCGGTAACATTTACAATAATAATTTACGTGTTTTGATTAATTAACTTCAATAGGTACCTTTACACATTTAAATTCATAGCCTGTTTGATCATCATGTCAGTTTGTAATTAAATGACAGACTGACAATGCTTTCCACATTTTTTAGACCAGTTTCACTGACGAAATGTTTCAAATCTTAACTTCGACTACCGAAAAAATCACTGTAGGTACACGTTTTCGTTTTCGCAAAACACATACAGCGTGTTTCTGCAGTCGAAGTGTTACTGACATTTAGAGTTGTAAACTTTATTACCTTTTTGTAACTAAAAAACCCAACAAGTCAAAAAGTTGGCTGTTAGAGCATGAAGTCAAACTATGGTGTTATATATTTTTCTAAAGAATACAGGTGAAATAAAAAAATAAAATTAAAAATTAAATATATCGTCACAGATTTAGACATTTGTACGTGTAATCAATCAAAAGTATACTTAATTTGCGGCTGATATGGCCAAAATGTCAAACTTTGACTAAGTGACAGCCTGACTATCTATCCCTTCATATCTGTCGCCATCTACCTTCGATAGGCTATTAAACTGTTTATGTTTTTGATTAAAATTTGATATAAAACAAAGAATACTATTGAAAAGATTTTAGATATTTTTTTAAGGCAATAAAATTGGTTAATTAATGAAGCAGCAATTATCATTTCAAATATAAGAGTGGGTGCGTGGTGGGGACATACTTCACCATCTCTTTCGTACGCGTGAGATGTACTAGCAGTGACGGCAAGAGCGTTGTACGTGCATCCTTTTTCTGTTATTTGACAGTTTCACTTTCCTTTAGGCTATTTGAAGGTTTAATATCCGACAAGCGGATCTCGCTATTTTGCAACAATTCAAATCAGATCCTTTTTTCTAAACGTCAAAATAAACATTTTCTGTTGGATTTGTGTGAAATATACACTAATGACGTCATCGTTTCTTGAAGTCAAATAGGCCAATTTATATCAAATATTAAATTCCACAATAACATTAAATTTGAAATGTAATTGGAGACAGTCCTTCATAAAAATAAAATCTGCTGTTCCATACATTTTGGGATTCTAAGTATTGTAAAACAATATGGAACAGCAGATTTTTTACTCGGTTGGATTGAGTTGGTCTCATAAAAAATGTTGCTCATATTCATGAGTACTTTCACCAGTAGAATGGATGCCAGTGATTTAAAAAACACCCTGTATAATATAATATAATGTTAGACGCATACCACGCGGCGCTAGGCGCTGCGTAGCTGCCTCTCTGTCCTCTTGTATAAAAAATGTAGTAGAAAAAAATGACAAGAACGGTTGGGAGTCTCTTCTTTTTTTTACATACAACATTCTTAATGTAAGTAAGGAAACGAGTAGTAGCAGTACGTTAACTCAAAAAATTAAAGACAATTGTTGCCCCAACATTAGGCCAGAATTAGGTACAGATCAGAAAAAAAACACTAAGCACAAAATTTCTAAATTAATTGAACTAAAATTTAACGATGGGGACATTAAGGGTGCTGCTGACCTCCTTTTTTCTACTGACGTAGTTGCACCAGATACTCCAGAGACCTACGCCGCCTTGTTATCGAAACATCCTCAACCTTTAGTAACATCTTGCTTGCCAGATGCCCCCGGACCTGCGGAGCGCACACTAGAGACTACGCCGGAAGAGATACGAGCCGCGATTATGTCCTTCAGAAAGGGCTCTGCTGGCGGACTGGATGGCATGACGCCGCAGCACCTTAAAGATCTTGTCTGTGGTACATCAGGTGACGCTGGCACGGCCCTACTGGGAGGACTGACGCGGCTCGTAAATCTTATGCTTTCGGGTAAGGTATGTGAAGACATACTAGAAGTACTCTATGGGGCCAACTTATGTGCGCTTCGGAAAAAGGACGGTGGCATTCGCCCTATTGCTGTAGGTAACACAATCCGCCGCATAGCTTCCAAAATCTGCTGTAGGCACATCATTCACAATCTACAACAAGAGTTTCAACCAACCCAGTTAGGTTTTGGAACTAAAGGGGGGTGTGAGGCTGCCGTTCATGCGGCCCGCACCTTTCTTAATTGTGGCGGAGGCGAAGTGTTCCTAAAGGTTGATGTAAAAAATGCTTTTAACTCCTTGGATAGGGGCGCTCTGCTGACTGAAGCTAAAAATTTAATTCCTAGCACTTATTCTTATTTGTGGCAGTGCTACGGTAAACCAACCAGCTTGGTATACAATGGCCAGCTCATTGAATCGGCGGTCGGCTGTCAGCAGGGTGACCCACTCGGACCGGCTATTTTCAGTTTGGCTATACATCCTTATATTAAAGTTTTGGCTTCAAAATTCAACGTTTGGTACCTGGATGACGGGACCTTAGGTGGGGATGCTGCATCAGTTTTATTAGATTTAGACAAAATTATAAAATCATTTGGCAAAATCGGTTTAGAACTAAATTTTTCAAAATGTGAATTATTCATAAGTGACGACGTCTCTCTAGAATCTCGGAACGATCTAAATTCTAAATTCAATGTATTGGCTCCAGGTATAAAAATTATAAATGAGCAGTCACTCCGCCTTCTGGGGTCACCGGTGCTGGAGGATTCCTTCACAAAATTTGTAGAAGAAAAATTAATAGCTTTTGAAGACTCCTCCAGACGCCTAACGGACATCAATCCCCACATGGCATATTCGATCATAAAATTCTGTCTGTTTATACCCAAGACTACCTACACACTCCGTTGTACACCACTTTGGACCTATAACCATCTTTTGACTGTGCTCGATCTAAAAGTCCGAAACACTTTAACCAATATTTTAAATTGTAAACTAGATGACACAAGTTGGATCCAAGCAACACTACCAATTCGCCACGGTGGTCTTGGAATCAGAAAAATTTTAAGTGTAGCACTTCCAGCGTTCCTGTCCTCAGTCTATAGCACGGCTAACCTCGTCGGTAAGATTTTAGGCCCGTCGCTAAGCGACGTAGGGGTAGCCGGCTTAGCTGTGGCCAGGGATGCTTGGATCGGTGCAACCGGTCCGGGCCAAGCTTTACCCTCGAATCCGGCTTCGCAGCGGCAATGGGATGAGCCTCTCTGCCTACTTGTTCAGAAACAACTATTAGATAATACGAATAGTGAGGTGGAGAGGTCTCGCCTCTTAGCCAGCTGTGAGCCGGAGTCGGGTTACTGGTTAAATGCCATACCGTCGGCAAGTATAGGTACCCTCTTGGAGAGAAATACATTTACTTTAGCGGTCAGTCTACAATTAGGGGCTAGAACGAATGAGCCACATCGCTGTCGTTGTGGTGGGGATGTCGATCCCCTGGGTCACCACGGCCTGGCTTGTCGTCGCAGCGCAGGGCGTATTTCGCGTCACGCCACCTTGAATGACGTCATCCGTCGGGCTCTTGCCAGTGCCGGTGTGCCAGCAATTTTAGAACCGAATGGTATCACGCGGGACGATGGCAAGAGACCCGATGGCATGACGCTCATCCCTTGGAAGAACGGGCGGTCGCTTGTGTGGGATGCTACATGTGTAGACACTGTAGCTCCATCCCATGTACGAGCGACTGCTCGAAAAGCGGGCGCGGCAGCGACGGCAGCGGAAGCCATCAAGAGGCGCAAATATTCGGCTCTAGGGGAGCCGTATATATTTGTGCCTTTTGCAGTGGAGACCTTAGGGCCTTGGGGTGCGGAAGCTCGTCAAATTTTTAAGGAAATTTCCGCACGCCTGATCGACGTTTCGGGGGACCCAAGGGCCGGCGCGCATTTCGGACAGCGTCTAAGTATTGCTATTCAACGCGGAAATGCCGCCAGTCTCTTGGGTACTTTGCCCTGTGACGGCAGCGATTTGGCCTCCATTTTTTATATAATTTAATATAAGTTTTTATTATTTAATTATTTTTATTTTATTTAGTTTTAATTGAAGTAGGTAGTATTTTAGTTTGTTTAGTTTTAATTAAGTGTTTTTTTTTTGTTTTCTTATATTGTATATATTTTTGTGTGTTTAATGAAATATAATGTTTTTAAATATAATATTTAGTATTAATATTAAAAGAAAAAATGCAGTTGGCTGTCAGCAGGGCGACCCGCTCGGACCAGCTATTTTTAGTATGGCTATCCACTCTTACATAAAAAATTTGGCATCAAAATTTAACGTATTTTATCTGTACGACGGGAGCTTAGGAGGCGATGCCGATTCAGTTTATCTGAACTTAGCAATATTATAAAATATTTCTGCAATAATAAATCTAAAATCACGATGAAAATGGATATGGGCAATATCGATATGACAAAGTGATATTATTTTGTGAAGTTTTATTTTAAATCATATTTTAATCATAATTTATTATTGACCCAGGTAAGCTATATTCCTCAGCTATCCAGACGTTTTCAGAGGCCGAAGGGCAGCTATTTTTCCATTTTTAGAAGATTTTTCACTTTATAGTGTGAAAATCACTTAAATTGGGTAAAATGGATTCCAACATAAGCCTGCAAAATACAGACATAATTGATGCAAAAACAGAAAAATCTTGTGCAACTTATTTATACCTATTTCTACATTTTTTATCAAAGGAAAAAAAAAGGGAAATATAAATTAACTATTAACGTTTTCAACCATACTTATGTATAAGTATATTGAAGTCTCCTGCGTATTTATGTACCTAACTGGTCCCAATAAACGCGGTTATCACTAACAAAATTAGAGGATTTTTCCGGAAACATTCACATGTATCATACATACATGAGTAAAATCGAAGTAATAAAAGTATTTATTGGGGTGATCATTTAGAATGCTAAATCCAACCTTAAGCTAAAGGGAAACCCCTATTTAAAGTTATTATAACCAAAAAGAATAGACTGCTTTGACCTAGACATTTGGTGGGGTAGTTAAATCAACTTCTAATTAACAATTCGCGAGTACAAGGTTCTTCATTTGAAAACTTTTTGTTACTTTCTTTAACAAGGTCTATTGTGAGGTTTAAAGGTCTTCGTAGTAGTTTAAACGATTGAATGGAAAGGTACAAATCACTACGGTAGAAATCCGAAGTTCCGACCATTTCTCACCGTTTTTTTCATCCTTTCAATCTCCCACGGGAGTCGTAGGCTGTGGGAGGTTAAGTAGCAGAGAACGGGCAGCTTAGTCCTCTGTGCAAAGACTTTATATAACTATTACTTATATCTCGTAGTCCCTTACAATGGGTCTCATTAGCAAGCTCAAGGTTGCTCAACGGGCTATGGAGAGGACTATGCTCGGTGTTTCTCTACGCGATAGAATCAGAAATGCCCAGATTCGTAGGGGAACTCAGGTTACTGATATAGCCAAGCGGATTAGCTCACTGAAGTGGCAGTGAACGGGGCACATAGCGCACACGTATTCTCGGCCACGTACCAGCAAGCGCAGCGTAGGACACCCACCTGCAAGATGGTCAGATGACCTGAGCAAGGTTGCAGCAAAGCGCTGGATGAAGGCCATTTCCGATCGGTCTTTTTGGAAATCCTATATCCAGCAGTGGACTTCCAGTGGCTGATATAATGAGGATGGTGATAACGATCGCAATAGATGTTATAACCTATTGCGATCAACAATCCATCTACTCGCCGTGGTGATTATGGGCAAATCCTTATTTTATTAGAAGAGACCTTTAGTCTAGCAGTATTCTTCTGGTGTCGAAAGCTCAATATAAAATCAAATTTCTTCCCTCCAAAATTGCCACTTTCACAGCGTTGCCTGAGGCCTTCATATAGGTCACGCTTAGTGCAGCTGGTAGGGAACGATGGGCAGGAGAAGAGGAGTTATAGTCTGGTCGATATGACTATATCGACACTGTGTTGCCGTCGAATTAATATACCGCCACCAGGCTTAATTATGCTAGCACCGACCTTCCTCAGTTCGGAGTAGGTTTAAGATTTTCCATGTGGCCCATGGTAGCTCATCACCCTGTAGTAGTTTCAGCAGTGAACTGATTATAAGCCGTAAGAAAGAAGAGATGACTAATAAGGTACATACTATATGATTTGAATTACTTTGTGCTATTCCGCCACCAGTTAGTTCATGCAAACTATTGCCGGCCGGCGCCCACCCACTATTGTTAGTCCCAGCATACCTGCCACCAACAGCTCGTGTGCACCGGCCACCAACAACAGATGCATCCCCTTCCATGCTGTTGCATCCGCTGCGGTTGCAGCAACATCGGATACGTGTTTCGCCTCTCCACGAGGCAGCCTCAGGCACCAAACTATTTGTTGATCGTTCGGCGCGGCGGTCAAGCGTCGAATGATAAAACCACACCGTATTGCCATCCCTTAATACTGTTAGAGAAGAGGTCGGTGGTAGGGGAGCGGAGTTACCCTAACGTCCTATAGTAAAATATTTAATAAAGGGGAGTTATTTACCTCAAATTGTTTATTTATTAATTGAATATTAGTTTTTTATGTTTTTTTATTCAGGTTGACCCCAAATACTCAATTTTATCCCGTTTTCGTCGGTGTGTAATATTTTGAACGTATTATTTGATAATATTCTGAGCTGATAACACTTCCTATACAAAATTAAACAAGAAATAAAGAAGTTCTATTACGCAAATTACTATAAAGTGGCATTACTTTGAGTTCCTCGTTACGATAAGCCTAAACCAAAGCGGTGAAGTTTGCGTCACCCGTGATAAATGAGTTTTAGAAATGTTATTACCAGTAATTAATGAAATTATAGGTTTCCCGTCGATATTGTAAGCAGAGGAAAATAAACCAAAAGTACGATATTAATTCTATTAATGGATTTTTGTGACGAAGGCAAGTTACTTGCTAGACAAATAAAAAAAAACCCGTCTTTCAATAGTTTCATATGTAAACGCCATCTAATTGTAAGTGGAGGAACTAAACTAAAGTGGAATTAGTATCCGTAGCGTCATCTATTATTTGCCACACTAATTATAATAATAACTTTTAAACGGCTGAACCGTTTGTCATCAAACACCACCGCCCAAGGAACCTTAGCAAGGGAATTTGCTTTCACGTAAAGTTTTGTTATAAATAAGTATGGGGGCAATTGGCCCTAAATTGGCTGCCCTGCTAAATGTGCCTCCAGGAGACTATTCATATTTTGCCGCCCCTAAGCTGCGTTCACTGAAATATCATATATAGAAGTACCTTTGTACCTTCTCGACGGAGAGGGTACAGTATGCCTCAAATTTGTCGGCTCCCCAAATGTGCCGCTATATGCTATAATATAAGCCTACTCAGTCTATAGGTAAATCCGCCACTGCACTCCTGCCCTGCGAACTATAATACTATGGAAGATTAACAAGTAAAAATAATTGACTTATCAACCTTTGGATATTTTCATCACTGAAAAAATGATCATCAATGTTCCGCGCAATCATTTAATTAAGCTAAATTCAGTGCTTCTTGAAAAACAAACGTGTAAAAGAAGCGGCATAAATTGCCTGCCACTAGAATTGGCCTATCTGATGCCATTAGGTAGCTCGAAAAATCTGACAGTAGTGTAAGCTATTACCACACTCATTAAAACCAAAACTTACATTGAGAATTTATATTTAAATCTCCAGGTTGATATGATAAGTAACATCCACAACATCTGCCGAAGGAAAGGTACTTAAACTAAAGTCTTCAGACTTTTATGAATTGTCGAACATCAAAAGGAAAATAAAAGACTAATAAAGTTGTTCACTTCACGTTTTAAAACCCCCTTTTATTTTACTGCAAACTGTTACTCCTCGACTAATTTTAAAATTAAATTCTATATTTATGAAAACAAAGGTTTTAGTAGCGTGTTCCTTTGAAGATCGGGCTGATTTAAGAACTGGTACTTAAGTCTCAGGGCCGAGCAATATACTATGTCCTTTTTAATTAAGTACAAATATTTTAAGGGGTGATTCAGTCCATTAAGATTCAAAGATTCAAAAGATTCAAATGTTTATTCAGTAATTAGACCTTTACAGGCACTTTTACACGTCAATAAGTATAATTTATGTTACGTGTAAAGTATATTAAAATTTAATTTATTTTTAAAGAAAAGCTACCGATACCAGCGCTTCGTAACGACCACTGCTGAGAAGAAACGCCGAAAGAAACTCATTTTCCATGCCTTTTCATAATAAATGTATATTGAAATACGAAAATAAAATTTAAGGTTCTCATACAAATAGCAGTAGTCGCGTGATACTATGAAATATGTTTTTTTCGTATTTCGATATACATTTATTGGGAAAAGTTGTTTAAAGTGATGGACTGAATCACCCCTTAAATATTTGTACTAAATATTATATTTAGTTCATCCTATCGTCTTCATCGTCGCTTACCATCAGGTGAGATTGACGACAAATGCCTAAACCAATAAATTGTAAAAAAAAGGGTCAATGTATTTTAAAATCAAATTCAAATCAAATCATTTTGGAAATTCTTGGGAGAGTCCTATGTCCAGCAGTGGACGTTATGCAGCTGAAATGGTGATGATGATATAAAATCAGCTCTGAGGAGAGAAGTGAATTTGGGACAATGGGCGTACCCAGGTTCTGGGTCAGTTAGACCAGTTTTTTTGTATAAAAATAATCAAATAAATATAAACATATATTAAAATAGGTATTTGTTTGAACAAATTCTTTAATTATACAATAGCTAGTAACTTTCGAGGGTATGCAGCAAAACGGTTTATGGTGTCTTCCGTGAAAGAATCGCCCATAGTATTAACAAATTTTCTATACAATGTCCTTTTTAATTAAGTACAAATATTTAAGGAGGTGATTCAGTCCATCATTTTGAACAACTTTTCCCAATAAATATATATCGAAATACGAAAAATTTTTTTGCATTTTTCATAGTAACGATATCACGTGACTACTTCGATCTGTATGAGAACCTAAATATTTTTTTTCGTATTTCGATATATATTTATTGGACAAAGTTGTTCAAAATGATGGACTGAATAACCCCTTAAAATATTTGTATTTAATTAAAAAGGACATTGTATACATACACTGAGCATACAAAGCCCATTTAATCTATATTCGTTCGAAGTTTATCATTCGTAGATTATAGTCGATCTTAGAGCCACGTTTTTATGGGTCTAAGTGTGCTGAATGATATTTCAATTGTAGCAGTGGAATAAGGTCTGTCAGTCTGTCCGTCTGTCCGTCTATGGTACCATAGCTCTCGAACGGATGAACTAAATTCGATTAGGTTTTTTTACGTGAAAGCAAGCGTCCTTGCGGTGCAGTGTTGCCAACTCAAGTTTTTAAAAAGAGCTAGATCACCTTTGAAAAAGAGCTAAAATAGAGCTAAACTTTTGGAAAAAAAGAGCTAATATAAAACAAAGTTTAAGAAATCAAAATTTTTTATTGATACAGAAAAGCGTAATATGGTAACTATCTTCTTACATTAATATAAGATATATTTAAAAATATTATTATTCGTCGTCAGACCTATCGACGCTGTGTCACAGAATAAATACTAGGCTGTGTGTCAAATTCACTACTGCTAGTCCACTAATTGTATTTGGTCCCGAGTTTTACTCGAGTTTTTTTTGGAGCTGAATTATTGAATCTAGAGCTAAATTTAGCTTTAAAAGAGCTAAATTGGCAACACTGTTGCGGTGGTCCTTAGCTATGTGTGATAAAAATTTCAAAAGACGTTCAAAAGTTATTGGACTCTTGAAAGTCGGTTTTTAATTTACCTGGAAAATAAACTTGTTGAAAGTTGTATATTGTATTCCAAATGGCTAAAAGTTCTTTTTCTTAACTGTTATCGACAAAAGTAGATAGACGTAAAAAAATCCAGGCTCCCCCCTGAATTTGGCCCCTCTCAGTACGCCCATGTTTAAGACACTGTCCCAATAAATCGCTCCTGTTTTCAAACTAGCGAGAGCGTTAACTGAAAGTACATACTAAAACTCCTTAATCGGACACAAATGATTAGTGAGAAAATAAGTTAGTGCGGTCTGGCACTTCTGTGGCTCTTGGACATTAAAACAAGTAAGAAATTTATCTTAAGTTTGTTTAAATGAACTAATCTGCAATTTGTCCCTTACTTGGCTTTAGTTTTCACGGCAGGACATCAATCCTGCCTTTATACGCTTATTACAATAAATCCACCTTTAATAATTCACCTGAGGTTTCCTTCCGGGTTAAGAAAGTTTTAAACACTGTTTTAAAACTATGAGAGACTTGAGTAAAGTAGTTATTAGTTACTTGTAAAACAAAATATTTTTTTCGGCTAAATAATAAAAACAATCGGGAAAGTTTAAAAAAATTGGATTGCCATCATTTAGGTATTGCTGGGCGAAGGCCTCCCCCTTATTTTTCCTCTCGCCCCTTTCTTCTACGACCTTCTGCCATCCACACAAAAATCTATCTAAGTCGTCCCGTCATCTTGTCCTACCTACCCTTATCCCTACGCCCGTCTGGAGTCCAGAATGTAGACAATTTCGGCACGCATTCGGCAGATATGTCCCACCCAACTCCACTTATCATAAACTCCTAAAAAAACTGATTTATTATCACGCGCTTCAAATTTTGAAAATATAATTTTCACCTTCTTCACTCCCCCTTTCTTGCTTTTCTTCTCTGAAGATGATATGCTTGTAAATATTTGATAGTTATCCTCGGATACTGATGATCGTCAAAGTGAAGAAGAATAAAGTGTATTTCTGACCGACGTCAACCCTTCTTGGAAATGCAGTTGTATGCACGAGATGTTTGGGCTTAGTCTATAGAGTGATTCTATTTTAGGAAACTAAACTGAAACTAACCAGCATTCATACCACACTTCTCAAAAAATCTTAAATTGGCGGGAATCAATAAAAAACAAACTGCCTAAAATTGTAGTCATAGTGCAGAGCTCATTCTTATACTCAAAATGAAATACAGAAATAGTAGTGGAATAGTAATAACACACGTGGCGTAATAGAGCCGAGTGTGTTTAACCAATATACATACGTATATCGTACGATGTTTTTCAATACACTTGCGAGACAAAATACCCAATACGAGTAAACTGAACTTTTTGATTTTAAATAAACTCAGCCATAAAACTGTGATGCATACTGTTATTTTCCCGCCGTCTTACTTTTTAAATCAGCGCGGCGGCGCGTTGCTTACTGGCGTTTTCTGAGCTGCTTTATATATCTAAAACCGGTAAAATTAGAACCACATTCCGAGATAGGGTATTGAAAATAGATCCCAAAAAAATTATTAATGTGAAAATGGGAGCCAAGTTCAGAATCCGACAAAAGAATTGAGATCTAAATGGCCGCCAAGTTCTTTAGAGAATATTGAGTTTTATCGATAAGAATATTAACATTTGACCTGGCTAGTTTTTTACCAGCAATTTTGGTGTTTAGAAGAATAGGACCTTACAATGTAATAACAATAACGTTTAACGTGAAGATGATAAGTTGATTAGAGAAATATGCTTGCTAAAATTAGCCAAGTCAAATATTAAGATTCTTATCAATAAAACTCAATATTCTCTAAAGAACTTGGCGGCCATTTAGATCTCAATTCTTTTGTCATATTTTGAACTTGGCTCCCATTTTTACATTTATGGTTTTGGTGGGATATTATTACTTTTTGCACAGCGGTATCAAAAAGAAGAAATTCTCGCTCGTATAATTTTGTTGGGCACTTTATCGAATAAAATCTATTAATTGAAAAATAATCAAATTTACGAAATTCACTGTTGTTTTAATTTTTCCTTTGTATACGCGTAATAGTCTATCTAGATGCCAAATATAAACTTTCTAGGTCATATAGAAGTAGGTTACCTTTTTGGAAATGGATAAATGGTCAATTGAAAAATAAAATCAAATCTACGAAATTCACTGTCTTTTGAATTGTTCCTTTGAATACACGTAATAGTCTACCTAGATGCCAAATATTAACTTTCCAGGTTATATGGAATTACGTTACCCTTTTTAAAAAAATAATTAAAACAAAATTCACTGTTTTTTGATTTTTATCTTTGTATACGCGTAATAGTGTACCTAGCTGCCAAATATCAACTTTCCAGGTCATATGGAAGTAGGTTACCTTTTTGGAAATGGATAAATGGTCAATTGAAAAATAAAATCAAATCTACGAAATTCACTGTTTTTTTTTAATTTTTCCTTTGTATACGTGTAAGAGTCTACCTAGATGCCAAATATCAACTTTCCAGGTCATATGGAAGTAGGTTACCGTTTTGATTTTTAAACGTTATTATGTCAATAACTGCTTGAGCTATATCATTGAAATTTTCGATTCGAGATGAGCTAGATGACTTTAATGTATGTACTAAATTTCATGTATTTAGGTTAAATAGGTTTCGAGCTGTGAAGGGGTCAAAAGCAACTCGAAATGGTTCGTGTAAATATACGTACGGCTGCTGCGTTGCTTTTTTTTGAACTTGGCTCTGGCACGCTGCCGCGTGTCTAGATTGCAAAATTGGTATATTAAAATTAAACTAGCAAAAAAAAATTAAGAAATACCAGTAAACAATTTTAGGTCTATGCGAAATACATATAACAAGCGGAGAGAAAAAAAAAGCATAACATTTTCACAATGTCACAGAAATCAACTTACTAAAATTTTCTTAGTGGCCAGTATTTTGTGAAAACCCCAAACTGTTCTAACATCAAATTAATCGCGTTTCCAAAGATGAGAAGATATTGCTAAATGATTCCGAACATTTCCCTCCACGCATTTATATTGCGAGTTATGATAATATGAGATATATCTCGGGACTATGTTCCGGAAAACGCTGGATGCAAAATAAATATCTTTAAGAAATCTGGATTACAAATATATTGTCATATTTTTATGACATAAAAACTTCGTGGATTTTTCGCATTCATAACATATACATCTCTATCTAGCTACGTTATTTAGGGTTTTTCAATAATTTTATGTAAATTATCTCAAAAAGCACGTGATTTTTTTCGTTTTCTTAAAGAATAAATACCGCACATATTATAATTTTATTGCATGGGGTATGGTCATTAGTCAACTCAATTCGTGAACGGGTGCTGCCGGGAGGGACTGGTCACTGGTCAGCTCTGAGTCGATTTTTTGACTACTTAGTATTTCTTCTTATTACGTAATTTATGTTTGTTAACTCGTTCGCAAGCATTAGATACATGTTATAATGTATCAACATTGTATTATTTTAAAAGCATTTATTTCAATAAAAAGCATAATAATAATATGATAAAGCCCTTCTGGCGAGTAGGCGACCAATACTGTGAAAATGAGTTTCTTTAGGCGTTGCTTCTCAGCAGTGGTCGTTACGAAGCGCCGGTAATGGTAGCTTTTCTTTATAATAAATTAAATTTCAATATAAACTACACGTAATGTAAATTTTACTTATTGACGTGTAAAAGTGCCTGTAAAGGTGTAATTACTGAATAAACATTTGAATTTTAAATTTAGTCATAGGGTGACATGTAAGTCTTGTACTATGAGATTTGAGAGACTTGTGATAGACAAATTTAAGTTACGTAGACAATCATCATACAACTCTTATCTTACCAAATCATCTTTTAATCAGTTTTTTATGAAGTTACTTAAATTTATTTATTCAAATGTAATGTTATTTATTAGGTAGGTATAAAGAGTCTCTGAAATCAGTGTTCCCGTTGGCACAAGCAAAATGCTAGAAAAACTAAGTACAATACTTGCTTCTTATAATAACCAATTGACATAAAAATGAACTAAATACATATTACGTGATTCAGGGTCGTAAAGCGTCCTGGCATGAGCCACCTGGGCCTATATTGTTACGAGTATTTACGGTGCTTGATATGTTTCACAAGATGTAAGGTATATTTATTTGTATGTGTAGATATTTCCCTGGAAGTGGATTTATTCAAATGCGATGTACAGATATCCGATGTTGATTTTTATTATTTTACTTGCAAAAATCAATCTTTATTTTTGTACTGTATGTAGCTGGTAATACTTTTAGTGCTGGCAACACCCACTTATGTCATCCTTTTTCTCTATTGCATTGTGATAGGAATCAGACAGCAGCCGGGTATGTAAGGTGAAAAGTTCTATGGGATGCTTACAGAATTTCAACAAAAGAAGGCGTTTTGCACAGGCGTATCTAGTGGTCATCTGAGCTGATGCCATGTACCTACGTGGCACCGCTCTGCAGGTGGGCGGGGAAGGGAAGTACCTACTATGACGTCAATATCTGCATAAATTGAGGAAATAAATCGTGGTCGGTATAGTTTTGTACATATTTTAATAAAACGACCTAATAATTGATCATAATTGTAGATATTTAATCAAAAAGATGTTGGAGGTACACCTAAGCGATTTAAGAAAAGTTTTTTTATGAATTAAGATGGTATTTGTCAAACAATTGTTAAAACAACTTTGGTTATAATTATAAATTTTAACGAGTGCATTATTATAAGTGTAGTTAATGTAACTGAACTTTTATTTATTTTATTTATTTATTTTTATTAATGGCAACAAACAGTCATATACAGATTATAACAATATAAATAAAAAATGTTTACATAATAGACCTAAACAGTGCCAGTAATTTCGGTATTTTAACAATATTAATTTTTGTAAGAATCTACTGTAGCAGAAGCGAATGAGCATTAAGTGCCTTACTAAAAAGGAGAAAACACAAAAATAAGGGTAACAGTTATTTGGATAGTATGTTAAGAGTAGGTAAACTTTGATACATATTATAGCTTAGTTATTTTTCAGCGGAAGGACAAAAGAAAAAATCTGTTGAGGAAAGCTAGTGAATGAGCAAATAAAACTTATTAAACTGGTTAGTTTAACTATTTCTACAACGATGGCAAGTACTAATTATAAACTATGGGCTGAGTTTTATCTTTAACTTATTCTTTAAACTATTTAAAGACATATTAAACATATCTAATTCATTAAAAAGAGTATTATATTCATTGGTGGAACGACATATGAAAGAGTTAGCTGTGTATATTTGAATTGTTCGACTTAATACCTGCTGCTAAATTTCACCACTGCACCAACCGCCTGAAATTAAAATTTCATCCACACCACTTAGATAGTTGGCAATCAACCATTGTACGTTTTAAAAGGAACTTTTTACCACATCCGACCGAACTGTGGAATCAACTTTCTGCAGCAGTGTTCCCATACCGATACGACATTGAAACCTTCAAAAAGCGAGTCTATATCTTCCTGAAAGGCTAACGCCTCTGTTACACACCTGGTGTTGCAGTTGACCATGGGCAGCGGTGATCACTTACCATCAGGTGACCCGCTTGTTCGTTTGCCGCCCTATGACATAAAATAGCAAGTGCGAGTTGAACTCGCGTGGAGAGGGTTCCGTACAATACCAAAGATTTTCCGTAAATGAACGTATTATATTGGAGTTTACCACTTTATTTTTTCAATTGATAGAATTCTTATATTATTTTTCCTGTAATCTACAAGCAATGAACTATATTTTGCATTTTTTTTTCATTATTTTAGGTTCAGTAGTTTCGGAGATCAGGGGGGGAATGGTAAATTTTTGTCTTCTTTCATGAATAAAATCAAATTTGAGATCCTCACAAAGAACCCTTTTATTTGATATATAACAAAGTATGGTTTGCAAAACTTTTTTTTAAATTTCCTAATTTATCCCTCAAAAATTACCCTTCTTTTTAAAAAATATTTATTTATTTGCACATCTATATTTGGGTCATAGAATTACACCTTCCTACTAAATTTCACCTGATTTGGTCCAGTAGATTCGGAGCAAATTGGCTGTGACAGACGGACGGACAGACAGAAGTACGAGTGATCCTATAAGGGTTTCGTTTTTTCATTTTTTGTACGGAACACTAAAAAAGTAAGGTAGAGCCATGTATACCCAACTGGTTCCTCTGAAAACCAGCGTCTTAGCCTCAGAAAGCCTTGACGTAATGCTGAGAGTAACCATATTGGGAGCAGACCCTTATATTTTTATTTATTTTATATTCAACGTCATTTGGTATATTGTTACGCTCTCGACAAAGATTTTCTTTTTCTATAAAAGCCCTTAAATAGTTTTAGTTCCCACTAATAATTTTGTTACACCTAATATCAATTTATGCAGAAGTATATCCAGCGACCGATTAAAACACCTATTACAAGGGAGAAAGGTACATTACGGTGTTCATACTTTATACATTGCTGTTCATAACTTTAGGTATAAACGAACTGACAACTTTATTACATTAGTTTATTGTAGTTAGTCAACTAATTTCGTAAATGTGTTTCTACAGTGTTGCAATCAAAGCGAATCAAATTCTCGTTGGTTAATTTAAGTTTGAAATTATTTTTTACTGTTATAATAAATAATTAAAAGTTAAAACAAATATTTTTAGAGAAGTAACAAAGGTCGATGTACTATTTCTAACGGTATATCTATTGCCTAACTTTGTCTCGTTATTTGGCGTTGGTCCTCTTCGTACCGCGGAGCCAGGACGCTCGGTCCTGCGTAGTCTGGATATCTACTCGTAGTTGTGCCCGCTTGTTATCCCTATCCACGGTTGTCCACCTCGTGGGAAGTGGTCTTTCTTTGCCTTTTTTCTTGCTATAGGGCGGCAAACGAACAAGCGGGTCACCTGATGTAAAGTTATCACCACTGCCCATGGTCAACTGCAACACCAGGGGTGTAACAGAAGCGTTGCCGGCCTTTCAGGTAGCTATAGAATGATTTTTTGAAAGTTTCAATGTCGTATCGGTCCGGGAACACTGCTGCAAGAAGTTGATTCCACAGTTCGGTCGTATGTGGTAAGAAGTTCCTTTTAAAACGTACAATGGTTGATTGCCAACTATCCAAGTGGTGTAGATGAAATTTTAATTTCAGGCGGTTGGTGCAGTGGTGAAATTTAGCAGCAGGTATTAAGTCGAACAATTCTTCAGAGCATTCCCCATGATAAATGCGATGAAAAATGCACAAGGATGTAACATCCCTACGTAGAGCCAGAGGATCGAGACGGCCGACGAGAGTCACATCGTCAGGCTAAAGCCCTTTGAACGCAATGGTCTTTGTCTCGTCTCATGACATGTCCAAACCACCTCATACGACTCTCCGTTATCTTTTCTGTTTTAGGTGCTACCTTGAACGAGTCCCTTATGTAATAATATCTAACTTTATCAAGTCTTGTGACTCTCGCTGACCACCGAAGCATCTTCATCTCATTTGTGTGCATTTTCTGTTCATGCTTCTGTAAGACAGCCCAGCACTCGGAGACATACAGCAAAGCAGGCTTTACCTTATTGAAATAGGTAATGTTTTATGTGACTATTGTGGCGACACATAATACTTCAAATTACATTACCTTTCATGTGTATGTAACTTTCAATTGAAACTTTCAATAGATCAAAACCAATTTTCATTGGAATTACATGAATGTTTTAGTAATATACGTTGGGCAATTGTTTTAGAATTATGACTTAATAGATTTACTTAAACCCCAAGGAAACAACCGGCCATTTATAACAAATTTAAATTCTGAGACATGGTCAAATCAGCGATGGTTTGAAATAATTACTTCATCGTAAACTATTTACAAGGTAAATAATTAAAACGTTCTAGTTTCCAACTAGTCAAATCAGATACTTTCGTCAAAACGAACATTTTGTATTTGATTTCTTGTTTCTTTGAGTTAAATAGCGCTCTTACTAGTTTTACTTTATTAATAAATCTAAAATCATCTAGGATGTGATCAATGATAATGATATTTATCTTGCGATTTCATATTCTCTTAACATTGCCAAATAATTCGGTACTTTCCAACAACTCAAATCGTATATATGTATATACTTTATATATATCGTGGCCATATCGTAGATTTGATCACTTTATGAAATGGTCGCATTTCATGAAACGGCCAACCATTTGACCAGATCATGAAATCGTCAACGTTTCACGATTTTGTCATCCACGTTTGGCCGGATCGTATAAACAGGCTGAAAAAAGCAAACAAAAACAAAAACTTGTGACAGAGCGCTATAGGCAGGTTAAGGTTGCGGCGGGGTGGCCCAAGGGCCACCCCAAGCCGCACAACATGAATGTATAGTGTAAACTAAAAATATAACAACTTTACGATATAATCAACCATTTCATGAAGTGACACGGTAAATTCATGAAATGGTCGAAATTATTTGATCATATCGAGAAACAATTTCTTATCATTGATCCGCCCAATCCACATCACGATGTGGCCAGTAGCAACATTTCATGAAATGCGACCATTTCATGAAATTCTCGATCATTGAATGAAGAGATTAAATTTACGATATGGCTACGACATATATATGATTTGAGTTGTTGGTACTTACTTACTGCTACTGGTTATAGATACTTTTTTCTAAACGTCAAAACAAACATTTTCTATGTACCTAATTTGTATGAAATGTATGTAATATAAATGTCGTTATAGTTTCTTGGAGTCAAATAGCGTTCTTAATATCAGTTTTTCTGCAATTATAAATCTTAAATCACACTGAAAATGGACATGATCATAACGAGTGACATTATTTTGTGACGGTTTATTTTCATAACAATACCAAAAAAACATTTTTGATTTAACCCTGGATACTACCCCATTATGGACTTTTCCACTTTCATTTTATTCAGGAAGAAATAAATAGAAAGAAATTTTAGATAGTTAGGCTTTATTCGGCGATCAAAACCATAACAACTTACATGTACTTACAATAAATATAACAACTATGAATTGCCGAAAGGGCCACCACAACTATGGGCTGATGGCTGTTTGCCACAGCCCTGATTTTCAGTTGGCGCCAAAATAACCCTCTTAAACCTATTTTAGTTAAAATATGTTTTGTCTCGTTCTTTCTATGTCAAATTTTCAAAAGACAAAACAAGTTTTAACTAAAGAAGTAAGATGGCTCACATAAAAAAAAAAAACAGAACAAGGAATCAGCTCTGTGAAACTGCATATATACATCATTTAGGCTAAAAAAATTAAAGTTTCAATCTGACTCTTATATATATTTTATAAATGAACGATGGAAATTAAAAATACCATAAAATCAATATATTTGCAAACACGTGGAATGCCATACACTCGTATGGTGAACAGGCAAAGACAATTTGGCTGAGTGCCGGTTCTATGCTTGTGAATGTGTTATGAATTCAATGGTAATGTGCCCATTCATTACTTATCATAGATTCTAATGGAGAACTTGTACCAAAATTGTAGCGGAAAAGTTCCAGATAGGCATTAGAATCTGTGGTAAGATATACATGGGCATTGCACATTAAATACCATTGAATTCACAACAACAGGGCAGAAGTTACGCCCTCATTTGAAATCGAAAACGTGGTGATAATTACATTTTGCAAATTATTAGGCATAAGTTAGACATTTAAATTATTTTATTAATAATTATAATAGTGTTATAACCTTTGAAAGTATCATCTTATAACCGCCGAAATTGGAGGATAAGAGCTGTTATTATTCTATTGAATAATAGTAGATTGTGTTACAAGGGGTTAAGGTAATATTTTTAAGGCGAGGGCGCTACTTTGAATCTAGAGCGAAACAAATGATACAATAACCTTCAAATACAATAAGATTCAAATGTTTTGGGATGAAAACACCATTTTTCGAGAAGACGAGATGAAAAGAAACTTCATTAGCGGGTCGATTGATTTAAGTGGGTTGTTATAAGTAGGTAATCGAAATCAGTGGTAATGTGAAAATGCCAAAAATTTTCTTAGATAGACACTCAATTCATCTACTAGATTTGTTATACATTTTTTTGTTGTCGGTTGTTCTACGTTATGTGTTGTTTGATACTTATGTATATTACATCCCAGACTGTGGAAATACTGATGTAGACTAAATTATTTTCTATCTCATTAGGCATCTCATTAGGCAGATTATTAAAAAGTATGGTACATGATTTTTTTCTATTCTCTGATTAGCAAATAATGAAAAAGAAGCATTTAAATTTCACGTGACGTCACGATCAGGTACGATTTTCACCAGAAGGTAACGTAAATCTCCCCCACTCCGAAACTTCGATGCGTTGTATCTTTGAGAATTGATGGACAAAATGAAATAATATTTTTTCCCCGTCCACATCCCTTGGAGATTTCGCACATAATGTTAGAATTTACAAATTATTTTTACCCGACTAAGGCGAAGCTAGAAGGAAGGTTTGGTACAAAAATTAGCTATTTCGTAAAAGGAACTTAACACTGCCATTTAGTTTCCTTTGTTACATCATTGTGGTGCTGAGCGCGAGGCGATAAACTCAGCCCTTTAGGCCCATAAGTGAGATTGCGGTATCGTAGGAAATAAAGAGGTAAAATAAACGGTTGTTCGTGTATTGACGGCATATAATTTTCTGTGTGTGGGAAAACCTAATTAGGTATCACACTTTTTAAAAAGCATTGCTCCAAAAATTTAAACTAATTAAAAACAAAAAGTTGATCATAAAGTACAATGGATACCTTCATATGAAATTGTAATAAGTAGATTTATTTATTTATTTAACAATTTATGTACACGGATTGTTTTTTACAGAGAATACATCAAATAAAAGTTGTACAAAGGCACTACTTATTCCAAAAGAGATCTTTTCCAGTAGGCCTGTGAGAAGTGTGAGAGGAGATATTTATGTAAGAGAGGCATACAGGCGTGTTTATACATAAAATAAAGGAGGAAAAACATTATAATGACATAAAACTACACTTACTACAAATAAACATACATATACCTACATATTTTACACATATACCTAAATAAATACATATGTCTATTTAGAAGGAAATATAATATGAACTTGATATGAACATTATAAGTTACAATTAAGATGATTCCAATAAATAATGATCTTTTACTTGTCTTTTAAATACAGAAATCGTTTTATATTCACGGTGGTAATGAATTCCATAGTCTGACTGCATGTACCGAGAAGGAGTAGGAAAAGGTAGAAGTGTTGTGAGAAGGAAATTTAAGGACAGTTCTTAGGTGGGATCTGCAAGGAGAATTTAGAGGAAATAAATAGGAGAAACTCTCTCGCAGATAGGAGGGGAAAGTAGGATAGTGTAGCACGTTGAAAAGAAGATAAAGAATGCGATTGTCTCTACGGAGCCGTATAGGCAACCATTTTAGCTGAGCACGGTGCTTTGAAACATGGTCGAACTTCCTCAATTCAGATATAAAACGGATGCACAGATTTTGCAAACGTTCCAGTTTGTCTAATAGATCTTATGTTGCATCCAAGAAGCACGTATCAACGTAATGCAAAATTGGTTGAATAAGGGATTGGGCAAGAGAAATCCCAGTCTAGTCTAGTAGAAAAGTTTTTATTTCAGACTTATTTACTTTTAATTGGTGTTTTGGTTTAATCATACCCATAGCGATAACTTATATAAATTTTAAAATGAAGAACTATCCAGGGCGCATAGTTATTTGCTTATCTGTGAGCGATAAACTGTAAATCTACAGAACCGATTTAATTCGGTTTTTACTCAAATATAGATGATATTCCCAGAATAAACCCAAGCCGGGGCAGGCAGCTTGTTGATGAACATACTTAGATCACACGTTAACTTGAACTGACATAAAAATTATAATCATCTGTCACTTCTCATATTAACTTCTATGAGTAGTCGCGCGATTTTCCTAGAGTTCACTTAAAATGCACCAAAGTGCACATTGTCTTTTTAGTATTGGTAGTAAATGAAAATGGCGGGAAGATCTTGACTCTTTTCATGAAGAATGGGCCTCAAGAGCCCTCGATCGCGAGAGTTGGAAGGTAGGACGAGGTCTTTGCCCTGGAGTGGGACAGCATAGGCTGAAAATAGAATAGTAAATCTTCTATCTAAATATATATAACTCAAAGGTGACTGACTGACTGACATAGTGATCTATCAAAGCACAGCCCAAACCACTGGACGGATCGGGTTGAAATTTATTAGATGTTATGACATAGGCATCCGCTAAGAAAGGATTTTGATCAATTCTACCCCCAAGGGCATAAAATAGGGGATGAAAGTTTGTATGAAACTTTGCCAATTTTAAACCGGCTGAGACTTTGCATGCATAAAGCTACTATAACGTAGGCATTCCCTAAGAAAGGATTTTGATAAATTACACCTATACGCGAGCGAAGCCGCGGGCAAAAGCTATTAGAATATAAAGTAAAAGTGAGTAAAATAAAAAAAAGTGCTGCGTTTTGTTTAGAGATAAAATTCCTCTGCAAATGTTATGATGCCATAATAAATTTACAACACACGTAAAAACATAACATAAAAAGACAATACTTTACGGCCTCGTACTTAACGTAAGAGGTGGGCTATAGAAAACTTAGTAAGTATATTGCTTTTGTAATACAAAAAAGTCATCGTCGTCATTAGGAGCTGACTTCAAGTACTTCTATCATGAAGTACTTGAAGAAGAAGAAGAAGACGAAAAATATTTTAAAATTTTATTTGGTTTTGATTAGCTCAAATTAGCATGTTTTTGGTTGCATCCTAAGCTGCGCTGCTTCGGAGTTTTTTCTTTTCTAAATTTACTCGTATGGTATATATATTATAATGGTCGCTCAAAGATGCCAAAGACCGTAACGAATGCAAAAAAAAATGGATACAGTGTCACGACCTCCATGCTAGTCCGCCATCCAGAGGTCCCGGGTTCGATCCCCGGTCAGGGCAAGTTGGAAAATGGTCTTTTTCAAATTGTACTGGGTCTTGGATTTTTATCTATTTATGTATATGTTATAAAATATAGTATCGTTGAGTTAGTATCCCATAACACAAGTCTCAAACTTACTGGCTGGCTCAATCAGTGTTATTTGTCCCTATATATTTATTATTATTATTTTATTTAGAATTGATAAAAGAATTATAATGCGCCACAAATAAGTTCACTGTAACTGTGTTACGACCGGCAGCCAGCATGATGTCAACTTTTTTTTTTAAATGTTGCGCAGCTTATGGAGCTCAACACAAAGGCCTTGACAGGAGATGAAGTAAGGTGTGGTTGACTTGACTTGAGCCCCATGGTGCATGCAGCATAATGTATACGTACATACTATCTAAGGTTATTAAAATAACCTATGTCGACGATATCACTAGTGGCTCCGTGAGCTGTAGACCTCGCGAGTGACCCGACCCGTTAATTAAAGTATATCGGATAAAAATAATGCGTGAGTATCGTGGAAAACTTGGTTTGAACGCGATTAGATAAATAAAAAAATATTATTATAAAAATAATTTAAAAAAAAAACATAAAAATAAAAAAATAATTTGTAAATCTAAACGTTTCCCGTTAAAGTTTATTTTTGAAAAAATGCTTGAGTGTCTCGAAAAAATTGGTTGGAACTAAGTTTTACCAATCAATAAAAAAATTTTAAAAATAATTTATTAAAAAAATAAATAAAAAAAGTAAAAAAAATAATAATTTGTAAATGAAAACCACTCTCGAATCCACTTAAATACACAAATCAAAGTCGGTCCAGCAATTTAGGAGGAGTTTAACAAACACACGCAAAATCATCTATTTGTAAATCTAAACCATTCTCAAATCCACTTGAACACACAAAACAATCATCAAAATCGGTTCAGCCGTTGAGGAGGAGTTTAATTACAAACTCACACTAAATTATCTAATTATAAACCTAAACCATTCGCTATATATAAGATTCGTGACGGAAAATTCTCAGAAAATTTCATAAGAATCGGTTGAGATATGCGACCTGTAAGCGAGAACGGTGGGACAGAAAAACTGAAAAAAAGCCAGACAAAAGCATTTTTGGGTAATCTCGAAAGTGAGACCTTTCGTTCGCTCGGTCAATTATGTTATGTAATTAAAATGTTAGATTGTGTAGAAAAAATAAATAAATAATTTTCATCTACCGCATTCCCGGTTGCATCCTCAGTTGTGCCTCGGAGCCTGGGGTGTGCCCCGTGCGCAATCCTGTTTTTTTTCCAAACAAATAGTGTCATCTCCAACGAATACATTGAGCGGAACTTTAGCCACTGAACTTCGGCATAATTGAGACCCGAGTTGCGCTAAGATGAAATAAGGTAACAAAATACACTTTGTTTCTTTATTTTATCTTAGCACAACTTATGCTATTTACGATTATATAATTACTATTTTGTTTTATTGGTGTGCCAAACAAAATTGTCAACAAATTTTATCAGAAATTTGTAACATAAATTATGATTTAATATAACAGTTAATGTTTAGCCCAGAAACATCAACCTCGTTAATAGTTCAGGAAGTATCATAATCTTATTTTAAGTTTTCAAATATGCTTCAACAATTTCCGAAGTCATCACTGATTTAGGCCGAGATGAGACACTTTGACATGGAAAGGTTAACTTTTAATTATGTTAGCTTTATCCCTTTAATAATGAACTAAAATCAAGATTAACTTTTCAACAAAATATCTTAAACATTTTTTATTAAATTTCATCATCATCATTTCAGCCGCATAACGTCCACTGCTGGACATAGGCCTCTCCCAAGGATTTCCAAAATGACCGATCAAGAGCGGCCTGCATACAGCGCTTTCCAGCGACCTTGGTAAGATCGTCTGACCACCTTGTGGGTAGTCCTACGCTTCGCTTGCCAGTACGCGGTCGCCATTCGAGAACCTTTTTGCCCCATCGGCCGTCGGTTCTTCGCGCTATGTATTCCGCCCACCGCCACTTCAACGAACTAATCCGCTGGGCTATGTCAGTGACTTTTGTTCTTCTACGAATTTCCTCATTTCTGATTCGATCACGTAGAGAAACACCAAGCATTGCCCTCTCCATAGCGCGCTGAGCGACCTTGAGCCTTCTTATTAGACCCATATTAAGGGACCAGGTTTCAGATCCATAAGTCATCACCGGTAACACACATTGATTAAGCACTTTCGTCTTGAGGCACTGAGGTATTTTGGACGAGAAGACACTACGTGTCTTCTCGTCTTAACTTGAGTTTTCAATCCCAAGTATTTTCTATCCGTAAGTGGTTTTATTTATTTGTTTTATTTAAAAACTTTATTGAGTCCAAAGCTAAAATAAGTAAAAGTAAGTGGTATCTGTATCTTTCGCTCTGCGTCAGTGTCAATCAATGTGACATTCCGTTCCATTTAATGTGTGTCGAAACAAAAGAACAAAAAAAAAATTTTTTTTAGATCGCCACTTTAAGTGTGAAGAGGTCAATATACAGAAAAAGAGTCTATTGTGTATGACAGTATATGTCTGTTGCCTTTCAAAAGAAGTAGGTACTTATTGAATTCAATTGGCTTGTGATTTGGCACTCAATTCAGAGGAGGGTGTATAATATTGCTTCTAATATAATTTTTATCCATCTTAAAGGAGATTGAACGGCAAACGAGTTCGAAACGAAGTCACGTTGTTCTAGATTTTTCATATTAACTCGTCGCTATATCAATGAAAACATATGGTAATGAAATAAAAATTAACTCCAAACAGAATAAAGAATTAATTTTTTTTTGTAACTTTAAGAAGTTTTTATAATTTCCTATTAGAAAATCTTTTCTTGCTTCATGATAATACTAAAACAAAAAATAAAAATAGGTTTCTAGTATATATTTTAATTTTGGTATCAATGAAGCGTAACGTTCCCTTGACTTTAAATTTTATTAAATACTATGAAAAACGAGTAAGTTTTGATCAGCCTAGCGACAATTAATATAATCCTGATATTTAATAAAGTTGCAAAGGTGAACTCGGTTTTTAACTAAGTACTTAAATACCTATTTGGTTACATTATTTGGATTTATATTTAAACATTTTTTATTGCACTTATTATATTGTGCACGTGGACCAAAAACTGTGAACAGTAGACAACATTGTCTTCCTAATTCGTGGCGAACCGTATCAGAAATGAGGAAATTCGTAGGAGAACAAAAGTCACTGACATAGCCCAGCGGATTAAATCGTTGAATTGACAGTAGGAGGGACACATAGCGCGATGAACCGATGGCCGATGTGGCAAAAAGGTTCTCGAATGGCGACCACGTACTGGCAAGCGAAGCGTAGGACACCCACCCACAAGGTGGTCTGACGACCGAACTAAGGTCGCTGAAAAGCGCTGGATGCAGACCGCTCTAGATCGGTCATTTTAGAAATCCTTGGAAGAAGCCTATGTCCTGCAGTGGACGTTATGCGGCTGAAATGATCAGATGATGAGTATCAACAATGTCCCTTTCAAAAGATTTTTTTTTTCACCGCATAGTTTTATTGTTTTACACCAAGCCAGTGCTCGCTAAGGTTAACCTACATAATACGATAATTTCAAACCTCCTTCATTAAATTAAAAATATTATTAGATTTACAATGAATTTGTGTCTTCTCTCCTGCCATTAATTTATGGTGAAACGGGTCGACGCTGAAAGACGCAATTAATGGGATTATGTCCATAAAATATGTCAACTTACCGCAGGGAAGTGTCCTCATCATTATTTCATTTATGTGTTAAAACAACGTGTAAGGGACATTCCCGCAATAAATCGAACCACGGGCTATACTAGATAGCTTTAGTATAATGAAAATAAAATAACGGTCAAAAAAAATTCGACACTTCCATGCAAACTCCGTTTTTTTTTACTTTCGGCTGTTATTTTAATTTTATTATACTAAAGTATAGCCCGTGGTTTGATTTATTACAGTTATGTCCCTTCCACGTTGAATAGTAGGTATTATTACTGGACTTTGCATTTTGAATTTTAAAAATAAAAAAGTATAATTTTGTCTTATCTCCAGAATTGTTTATTCTGGCGTGACCGTTTCCGGAATACCAACGATTAGGGACGGTTGCGTACGGAGTTGCTATCCGGATTATATGGCCTTTAAAGTAACTATATACTGACTAAAGGTGTTATGTGATATATATATAACTCAAAGGTGACTGACTGACTGACATAGTGATCTATCAACGCACAGCCCAAACCACTGGACCGATCGGGCTGAAATTTGGCATGCAGGTAGATGTTATGACGTAGGCATCCGCTAAGAAAGGATTTTGATCAATTCTATTCCCAAGGGGATAAAATAGGGGATGAAAGTTTGTATGAAACTTTGTCAATTTTAAACCGATCGGGCTGAGACTTTGCATGCATAAAGCTACTATGACGTAGGCATCCCCCTAAGAAAGGATTTTGATAAATTACACCCCTAGGCGAGCGAAGCCGCGGGCAAAAGCTAGTGTGATATATAAAATAACGGTAAAAAAAAGAAAAAAAAATTCGGCATTTCCATGCAAACTGCGTTTTTTTTTTACTTTTGCCTGTCATTTTAATTTTATTATACTATAGTATATAGCTCGTGGTTTGATTTATTACAGTTATGTCTCTTACACGTTGAATAGTCGGTATTATTACTGGATTTTGCATTTTGAATTTTAAAAATAAAAAAGTATTAATTTATATTATCTCCAGAATTGTTTCGGATAGTTTTCTGGCGTGACCGTTTCCGGAATACCAACGATTAGGGACGGTTGGGTACGGATTTGCCATCCGGACTATATGGCCTTAAGAGCGGCCTTCCCGTTTTACTTTTCATACAAACGCTCGAACGTGATTATGGCGTTTGTATCTAATCTTTCTTTAAAATTTCTGAACTAACAGGTATTTTAGGCGCTATTTCTAGGTTTCTACCGCAACAAAGTCAGTCTAAACCTCCAAAAATTTGCTTTTCGCACAAATTTTAGCTGAACTTCGACCGTTCGTAAAGTACTCATAAATTGTAAAAGTAAAAAAAAAAATATTTAGATACAAACCTGGCAAATGTAATGAAAATTTTGAATACTAAACATTTCATATACTTGTAAAACTAACTGATAAACACGTATCACCTGGAACAAGTTTTATGAAATTTTTCAATGGATAGTTAATAATAATACTAATTTCATATAATAGAATGCAAACCATGCCCTTAGGCGCTATCTCTCGCTTTTTGGTTTGCCTCTTTTTCTAGCATTGCCCTGGATGAAACACCAAGCTTTTCAAACTATGCTCGCGTTGAAAACAGAGCGGCCGGCAAGGGCCGCCTTAAAAGTAACTATATACAGACTAAAGGTGTTATGTGATATCGACATTTTTTAACTCCATAAAGGAGATTTTTGCCTTTCGGAAAAGCTCGATATCCTATCGGGAATATGTACTAGCCCAAAATTCGGTTATTTCTTAACCTAATTTTGGGCTCGGCGTGGTTCACACTACAACTGAGACCTCAAGTGATTTAATACGATTATACCTAACCTATATCTGAAATTCCTCCGAGCTTTGGTCCCGGCTGACATCATTTGATGGCAGACTTCAAGCTGTTTCAGATGCCTTGAAAATATGATACCAGTGTTGGCAATTTAGTTACACTTCTAACAAGCAAACAAATAAATCTAACAAACAAGGTACTCTTAAAATACCATAACTAATATATAAAGTTTTTTTTTAAATTAAATCCTTACTGATTATTACACACTTACCTACTTACGTATTTATCGATAAATTATTATAAACCTTTTTATATTTTTGTTTTAAAGTAAAACAAGAATAATAGATTCTTACTATTTAAACTAAAACAAGAATAATAGATAATTACATACCTATCACATAAAAATTTATGGAGCAACTTATTTTTTTTTTGCGATTTCATAATTTTTCCCTTGGTAAAAGTTGTTTGTATATTATCGCTAGTTCATGTTACATACTGTATAAACGAGAAGAAAACAAAAGACTGATTCTCTACATAGGAAAAAATACATAAGGAACCATGCTTAATTTTCGCTTTTTGGAATTAATATTAATATTGTTCCGTAGAAAAGTTTTCTACATTTATTTTCTGTTTTAACCAACTTCAAAAAAGGAGGAGGTTATCTATTCGAACCGAATATTTTTATTTTTTGTGTTTTTGAACATGACTTTTAGTTGACCGAGTTGGTCCCATATTAATTTGGTGAAGATATGATGAAGAATTTTGAAGATATGGTATAAATTTCTGAAAGAAAACAAAGTATATATTTTTTTGCGATGTTTTTTATAGATTTATTATTTCTACAGCGTATGAATTAGGAATGTACATTCATTGTTTTATTTCATGGAATTTTTACCAGGTTGTATCGAATGTTGTTTTTAAATGAAACTTTTTAATATGTTCGGATGGTTATATATAACACAGCTATGCAAGAAAATCTGCCGGTCTCATTATCCCTTTCAATTTGAAGGACGAAGGTACCTTATTAGCGTAAGGTTTGCTTCAATTAAACATGTTACACATTAATAATATGCGTAACCTAACGTGCTTTGTTTTAAAAATTATATAAATGAAAAGACTGAAAGAAGACCACATCACAGATAAAAAATTTCATGGATCTATGTCAAAGTATTGTGCTTAAAATCAGACAAAGGCAGTTTTTCGTGTGTGTAAGTGGCCAGCACTTGGGTCAGATTTTCAACATATCTTAAGGCATCGTAATCTTAATAATCTTAGGACATAGCTTGACGACTTACATACATCCATGACAGTTGGGACCTACTGTTTAACGTGCCTTTAGAAGCATGGATGAGCTCGAGAAAATTTATGCCAGTTGTGACCACTAGTAAACTAATTAAAAAAAAGAAAAAAACTTGAGAGGTGACAAGGGACAAAATATAAATATAAATAGGTCTAAATTACATTCAAACTCTTTTCTGCGTTCTAAAATCAAGATTTTATTATCTTCATAAATTTGAATGAACAAAAAGTGTAGATAAAACTTTTGGTCTCTTTTTCCGTTGCCCCTTTCGCAACGCGCGATAAGGAACTTCGTCCCAAAAAAAAAACAATTAATAAAATCGAAATAAACTCTGCTTCCAAATCAGCGCTCAGCTAAACGGATTGTGTACAGGAGACCATTCATAGATTTTTATTATTTTTTTTAAAGAAAGAAGTAAAGTATCATGTACCGAACAGGGTCCAAAAATTTTTTGGTGTGTATAAAGTCACAATGTATATGTGTTATACACAATTGTGTATAATTTGAGCATTGGAGAAAAAGAATTTAAACTCACTGACATGACAATCCAGAATAGATCAACCTGGCGAAGAACAATGGGGAGAATCAACCCCACCTGAAGTAGGAGTAGGGAAAGCCGAATGTTTCTAAACGTCAAAAACAAACATACTCTATGGGATTTTTATGATATACAGGCTAATGACGTCAAAGTTTCTTAGAGTCAAATAGCGCTCTTAATATCAGTTGTTCTACAATCATCACCATCATAATTTAAGAGCGGTGCTCTTGTAGGTGGAGTTTCTTCCATTCTATTCTTTTTACCGCCAACCTCTTGACATTTTGATACGACACTGCTGTCACCTTTTCCTTAACTTGCTTCATATAGCTGTGCCTGGGCTTTCCTCTTCCCCGTCTTCCTTCTATTTTGCCTTCTATTATGATGCGCATAAAATTGTCATGCCGTATCAAGTGTCTCAACATATTGTCTCTCCTATTTCCAATTACCTCTAGGATGAGCCTTTCTGCAATAATAATTCCTAAATCACGTTGAAAATGGATATGATCCACAGAGTACTTTATATATGATCATGACAAGTGCATTATTTTGTGACTTTTTATTTTCTTAACTGTAACAAATAATTTATTTTTGACTCAGGAAAGTACCCAATTTACAAATAGTTCGTGTTTTTATTGTAAACACGTGGTTCTATTCAATTTTCTTGAGTAGAAAGCCTTATTACCGTTCTATGTAAACAATCATCTCTGAATTTAAATGATGAAGTGTCAGTTCAAAAGAAGTGATCCAAACAAGCAACGTGTGCTGCAATTTCGCAGTATGATTTCTACAGGATTTCACTCAATAAAATGCACCAAACGCATCACCAGGAAACCGCAGTTGCATATGACCGCAAATCTAATTGTCACTGCAGAAAATGTCCACTCTAACCAGATCTCCGATATTATGACGACCGCCCTCTAAAAGCTGCCTCGTGAAGGAACAAAAGGGATGTGAGGGGTCAAGGTAGCTGGTCGTGATAAGGTGTCGGACATCCGGCAGTGTGTAACTAAGTTGTTTTCCCCGTGGACCGTTCTGATTACGTTTCTGAGTTAATCCTAGTGTTGGAGTACGTTCGGGTTTGGTTGGTCAAATTGTCAATATTCCGTGTGAATTCGTTACTATTCCTGACTTGCAAGCAATGCTATTTATTACTGTTTCTGACTTCAAGCAATGCATTATACTTATATTTCTTCTCTCTCTCTCATTTATTAATTTTAGTGGACTTACGGTGCGGTGACATTCCTCTTTTGTCATCCTACTTCAAAGCCTATGTCTGCTTTTAGTTCAGTTCATTTATTTTATACAAAATAAATTAGTTAAGTGTTTAATCTTATACTATATGTCTAATTTCATAATAAAATTAATTAGTTCATATTAATTGTCTAAATTGACTGCCTCCGTGGTCCAGTGGTCAAGGCGTTCGCCTTGTGACCCGGAGGTCATAGGTTCGAATCCCACTGGGAAGCATACTTTGTGAAAAGTTGTTTCCAGTTTGATTATCCGAAAATAAAGATGATTCCGTCTCCCGAACGCCATCTAGCGTTTGATCATCAAACTATCCAAGGATTGGTTCTGGTTTACCCCTTGGGATGTCAGCCGGCAGTCGCTCTGTGTTAAAAAACCTGTAACCTTGTCAAATCTCCTTGGTTAGGTAGCGGACCCCGGGCTCTTACAGCTGCATGAGAATACAACCGGGAAAATATGCTCGGATAATAATTATTTTCTGAATTACAATTTTAGAATAAACACAACTATATAAATTATAACATTCTAATATAGTTAATGCACATAAATTAAACTTAATATAGCAGTAAAGTTTTTATTCTCTACTTCGCACAGTTTTTGGTATCCAACCAATGGCCCAGCCAATAGTCTCTGAACCATTTGATAGATTTGACGTCGTCTATCCTAGTCACCTAGATGACGTCAAACAAGCATTTTATCTTGTCTATCGTTTTCTCTGTGACATAGAACTGGTTAAATCTTTTGAATAGCAAAATGATCAAATAAATAGGTAAAAAAGACACATTTATGGCAAGAAAATGATTAACTCACGAATTGAGATAATGATTTCTACCTACTGCTGTGATGTTGTACTTAGCGGCAAATTTTCCGCATAAAATTATTTTCATAGGATATCCCTCAGGACCCTTTCCAGTTTTGGAATTAATAAAAAGAAATAACTCCATTATCTTACTCACGAATGAAAATTGTTATAAAAGAACTCTCTTTAAAAGTTTATTCAATTTTATTAATTTAACATTTTGTAATTCTTTGAAATTTGAAACCCTTTAAAAATATGATGGGCATTTTTATAGTTTCAAAAGTTACGTTTTTTTAATAAGTTCGCGCCTTTAACTTCAGAACTTCAAAAACGTGAATCTTAATTATCAGATAGATCCCTACCTAATTTACTTCTCTGTGATAATTATAAAGAAAAGTATGAAAACAATAAAGGCTTGCGTGTACGTAAATTACGCGGCTGAAATAGGTACCTAGTCTGCTGTTTCATATCTGTTAGTGCCTTATACAAAAGCGTATACCTATTACTTTTAGTACTAAATTATAGTTTCAAACAATAACTGCTTTCCACCTCTAAAACTGTATCAACCAATATGTGGTATATTACTCGAGTCACAATATTGTAAGCGAGGCTCGTACGATCTGTTTTATTTTTGGAACGAAGTTCCTTACGGCAGGCTTGGAGGAGATAGGGATTTTGCTGCGCGACCGAACTGAAAAAAATGTGATAGTAAAACCGTAAGGATAAAACCGTTAAATGAGACGTGCGCAGGCGCGACAGTCGTATACACAAGAACTTTTGAACTTCGTTCCTACCTGGTGTCCCACGACACCACATTTCTTTTTATTTTTCGTATTTCGATATAATCATATTTATTAGGAAAGTGGTTACAAATTAGGAACTGAATTACCCCTTAAAATATTTGTACTAAATGAAATAGCACCTTGTATAAATAATTTCAATTTATTTTTATGAATAAGTAGTACTGTATAAATGTTGTCACTGACTGAAGCACAACAAACGCATCGTAGATATCAATCGTCGCTTTCAAATGTATGAATAAATACCATAGTTTATATATGGGATAGGTGGTATATATAACATAGGTGGAAATATATAAAGAACATAGGTGGTAGACATAATTGTCACCAGGTCTATTACTCATACACGCCCACTCACCCAAGGGAGGCAGTTACTAGCTATTACAACAACATTCATTTTGGGTAGATTTTTAATTTTCAGCAAGGTTAATAATCATTAATTTATTACTGACTAAAATGACTGCGTATTTTTTGTAACAATTTATCTGTTTGTTTTTGGAATATCGATGTTATAATGTCCTTAATGTTAGGTACTGATATTGATACCTGCCTGGTCTGCGAAAAGTTATTGTTCTAATAGAGTTTATCTTGGTTATTGGCTTCCACATTAGTTTTTTTTAATTTACCCATGTTCATGTAAAAGAATCTATCTTTGTTAAATTCTCTGATTTCTTTGTTAAACGTTTTATCCCAAAGAGTGTTGATGTCACGCGGCTAGTCATAGAAAAAGTTGCAGATCGTTTAAACTTCATCTGCTATTCTTGTGTGACTATCGAAATGCACATTATATTTGGAGAAGAAAAAGCGAGAAAGAGTACCCTGAGTCCCTAAGTAGCAAATCTGAGGATGCCACCGCGAACGAGCGAAGATGGAGAAGAAAATACAATACAAATTAACTTCATTGCACCATAATAGCCACACAAAAAATACAAAACAAGCACCAATATAGGCATAACGGAGGAAAGATCTATCTTCGCTATAATAGACCATATATTTTGAAACTAAGATTCCCGAAATTCTATACCACATCATAAAACATGCAATGAGCAAACGTTTGAACTAACAACTCGGTTGTTCAATATTAGTTTAACAAATTGACACAATTGTTTCACGGCGTAAGTTATTCATGTGTCAAGTTCCTGACGCAATTACATGGGCAAATTTAATTGTGTGGGTAAATCGGAATTAAACTACCTAGGTGGCGTATGCAAAATTATTTCGAAGCAGCGCGATTGACTGAACATTAAATTTTAATTGAACGATTTTTAACAAAGTTGGGAACAGCATGGGATGAAAAACAAAATTTTAGGTTTAGTTTTTATATACACACATACATATTATCACGCCTGTTTCCCACAGGGGTAGGCAGAGACTATGCCTCCACTTGCTACAATTCTGACAGACCTCTTTCGCTTCCTCTACACTCTCTTCATGCATGCCCGCCGGTTACGGGTATTTCTCACCTTTCCTTTTTTAAGAATGTCTGCAGTCTGGTCGTGGTACGTTCGTCGAGGCGAAGGAGGTAGTATATATATATTAAAAAAAAAAAACAAAAGATCGCGGTTTTTTTTTTTCGAGTGTTTTAATAGCTAACACTGGTGTCACATTTCTCGAGCTGCCTCAAGGTATCTGACATACGAGTAGCTCAGTGACTGTCATTTAGTGACAACAGATTACTGTTGTTACTAGTCTGTAAAGATTATTTTATTTACTAGTGAATTGGTATGCATTGAGAGAAGCAAGTGGTTGAAAATGTACATGAGTACAAACTTAGACGCAAGTACAATTCTCGCATGGCCACCACCGCTTCGTTCCCACGTAACCTTTTCATGTCGGGTATTCCTTTCAGGGTATTTCATGGTAAAGCGGCAACAATTAATTCCATGAGTAAAACGAAATTTTCAAAGTCGAAAAAAGTTATAGCTTTTATGTTAAGCTCTCTTTGTGACCACGAAACACTAAAAATGTTGCTTTAATTGTAAAAGGAAAATGCGTCGAAGCGACAATATGAACGGCTAGTATTTCGGTTTGACCGAAGCCAAAATGTTCAAAGCATATTGTTAATTTTTGCTCATTGTTTTTATAATTTTGCATGTTTGAGAGTTAAAATGCGTAGGTTGTCTGTTTTGTTGTTTAATAAGGTGAAAGGATCAACAATCTGGGCGGCGGCATTGCTTCGTTGAATGGCCAGATTATAATCCTTGGCAAAAATGCGTGCCCCAGAAATCATTCATCATCATCATCATTTCAGCCGTATAACTACTACGTTGCCTTTTCCACTTCTCCTTCAGTCGACTGCTCACTGCTGAGCGTCGTGATGTAGCCGAGCTAACTTTTTTACGATCTCCTTCCAGTTGTTTATTTAATTTACTGCTCTCAAAATCTTGAGATAATAGTACAAAAGTTACAACTTAATGCTAAACATTGTCTACCAGTTCTAGAGACAAAACAGATAAAATGCCTTCTCTTTCTAATCTTTTGCCTGCACTAGTGCCTTAGAGATCTTGGTGATTAGATGCTCTTTTATTTTATCAGACCATCATATCGGGCTACGACTCCTTGATCTTTTTCCTTCCTTTTGGTGTCCTACGACGAGAGTCGTAGTCGAATCTCTGCCGGAGATTCCGCTGCTTTGGCGTTACCATGACCGCTACTGGAGCTAGGAATAGCGGGGCTGCCGGGGATAGGAGCCTGGGTTGGTTGTACTGTAACATTTGGAGGTACTACCTACAACGTGGAAGGGACATAACCGTAATAAATTGAACCACGGGCTATACTAGATCACTATACAATAAATAAAATTATCAGTAAAAAATAATAATTCGACATTACCATACGAATTGCTCGGGCGGCTGGATACTTTTGTAAGGGAATGCCGAATTTTTTTTTGTCTGTTATATTAATTTCATTATACTATAGGGATCTTGTATAAGACCGTGGTTTGATTTATTTCGAACAAGTCTCTTCTAGGTTATGTAGTTCTATTATTGATCTAAGGATCGCATTTATTTTCTTTGAACGAGCTAGGAAAGTTCCCGAAGATTTCTTGAAAAAGCCGGCGTTTGTATGTATGTATTTTGTTCGACGATAAGTCAAGTAGTTTTGAACAGAGCTTCAAGCAATTAAGTAGGCGTGTAGATCTTATCAATAGAATCTTTGAGTTCGAACATGATTCAAATTAATCAAGGAGTTGCCTATTTATGGGGTATGCGAATACACAGTTCGGGGCGAATTACTAATATGGTTTAATTCTTAGGATAGGTTAAATCGTTGTTAATTTACAAAATGATTAATGCAAAGATAGTAGAAGCTTGTAAGTAGCTGATAATTTTTTGTAATATTGAAAGTAAATAATATAAAACAGTTGTTCATTAAAAAAAGACTGTTCAATATATTACAGAAACCTAACCTATATTTTATTGTTACAGATACGAAATGGCTCAGACCTGGTTAGTAGTCGCTATCGTCACAATACTAGTCGTGTCACATGGCGTCATTGCAAAACGTAAGTACCTATTCTAGCTGATTACTTTACAGTGCATTTTCAATGACTTCTTCGTTCGTGTCGATGACTGAATTATACTAAATTACTCCTGACGGAAAAACCTTATATTCATCGTGTTTCGATATACATTTAATGGGAAAAGTTGTGCAAATGATGGACCGAATCATTCCATAAAATATATTTTGTACTTTATTAATAGCATCTTGAGTATTAACTCTACCAATGTGAACGGGTTAGTTTGGCTTCGCATTTTTGACTACTTAGAATTTTTTATGACGTTATGTTTGTTAGCTTTTTTCCAAGCATTACATGTTACAATCAACATTGTATTATATTAAAATAAGTATTAATTAATTTCTAAGTAACAATAATTATATGACAAAGCCCTTCTGGCGAGTAGCCGACCAATACTGTAAAAATGAGTTTGTTTTGGCGTGTCTTCTCAGCAGTGGTCGTTACGAAGCGATGGTAACGGTAGCTTTTCTTTAAAAATAAATTACATTTTTATATACCCTACACGTAACGTAAATTATACTTATTGACGTGTAAAAGTGCCTGTAAAGGTGTGATTACTGAATAAACATTTGAATTTTGAATTTTGATATGGACAGAGCTAGTTAAAAGTAAGTTAACTTGAAAGCCTGTACTATTTTCCTGGCTTTTGATTACTCGTATAGACCTAATCAATTCTTAACGATTATGAAAGTTGGCTGATAAGCGGTAGACTTTAATCAGTTTCTTATTATTTATTAATTAAAACTTTTTCTTTATCCTGCGGTCGGGCGAATGTTAAGAACAATAAATGTTAATAAATCAAGGGTTATATAGATGGTAGCGCTGAAAATTTCCTTCAGGTTAACGACTTCTCATTTCTTTGTTGCCTTCTAATAAGTAATTAAAGTTAGAAAAGTTGCTATGTATTTAGGAAAATAAATACCTACCTACAATCAAAAGTATCACTATCTAAGGTTCTTATTTAAATATAGTACCTACGAGTACCTATTGAGAATTTGTAACTCGGTCTATATAGGATGCCTACAGCACAGGCTTTATTATTTTATTTTTTGTAGAAATTTGATGAAATTGGTTGCTTTTGACTATTAAATAAATTTTGTATTTGGAGGGGCGTTACTTTAAGAATCAGTTCAGACAGAGAAAAAAAATGCTTACAGCAAAAGATACTCAAGACCGCGCAAAGTGGAGAAGAAAAAGTCTGAAAGCGGACCCCGGGCTTCTCAGCATTGCAGCTGAGGACGCAATGAGGATGAGACAACGCTGAGATGAGAGAGAGAAGAAAAATGCTCAAGCAATTTGCTAACTCAATTGAAAATAATAAATCATAGCCCAAATTGTACAAATGTTTAAACATGATAAAATGCTCGCTGCACGCGTTTTGCAGTTTTTGCAAATTTCAAACTTCGAGTCTCATAAAAAATCTTGTGCTCTGCACTCCTCTCCTTTTGAGAACATTATTCAACTAGATATAGTTACACACTTGAAAGTCCATAACATTTTGAGTAACGGACAATTGGCATGACGAATGGAAAAATATTTTTAGCCCATCGGTAAGAAGGTATTGGCACTGCTAATGCCATGGAAACGATTTTACACGACGTGACTTGTAAATTAAATGCAAACGTAGAATTTGCTTGGATTTTTCTAGACCTTAGTTCGGCCTTTGATTTGGTAGACCACGATATTCTTACAACTAAATTAGATTTTTTTGGTATTTACGGAACAACTTTGAATTCATTGAAGTCGTAATTAAGTAATCGAGAGTAAATGGTTGAGGTAGGAGACGCTAAAGGAGAGTTTCTGAATTCAACAAAAATATCAAAATATGTTCAAGCAACTATAGGAGTTCCACAAGGTTCAAGTTTAGGACCAATATTATTTATATTTTTTTATCAATGATTTCATTAACTCTTCTATTATGACATCTGTACAACCATTAGTAATATTTGCTGACGATACGAATGCTATAGTCTGGGATCATGACATTGACGCTACTTTGTCAGTTTTTCATGATTGGTTTACAGCTAATAATTTTAAACTTAATATAACCAAAACCAAAGTATTGTTTTTTAAAACGAAAGCCAGCAATAGAGACATACTTGAAGAGAAGCTAATAATGAAAAGTTTAAACCAGTGCATGAAGTAAAATTCCTAGGTATTCAAATTGACGAATATTTTAATTTTAAACCCGAGTTACAAGCTGTGGAAAATAGTATTAGCAGTTTTTGCTGGGCATTTAGAACTTTACGCGATGAACTGACGAAGGACCGACTGAAATCTTTATACTATG
The DNA here is from genome assembly GCA_943193695.1 of Acrobasis suavella. Classification (NCBI taxonomy): domain Eukaryota; kingdom Metazoa; phylum Arthropoda; class Insecta; order Lepidoptera; family Pyralidae; genus Acrobasis; species Acrobasis suavella. The sequence continues at coordinate 3,783,520 of OW971940.1, forward strand.
CTGTGGTTAAATCTCAAATGCGTTACAATATTAAATTTTGGAGAGGAATTTACGATTACAATATAAATAAAACTTTCATTCACAAAAAAAAGCGATACGTTCTTTGGTCCGTATATCAAAGAGGGACTCATGTGTTTATTTAAATATTGACTTTAAGACGCTTCAAATTCTAACCGTTCCTTCTCTATATATTTTTGTGTTTTAGCAGATTTTATTAAAAGTAGAGCTTTATTTGAGACGGAAGAGGAAATGTTATAAAAGGAAAGTACTAGGCAAAAAGAGAAATAATTACTTCAACACTAGAAAAAGTTAAAAACAGTCCGCGATATCAAACTGTAGTCTTATTTAATAAATTGCCAAATCATCTAAAGGCAGTGCGAAAACTTTTTAAGTTTAAAGTGAATTGAGAGCTCTGTTACTGAAGAAGTGCTGCTATAGTGTTGATGACTTTGAATTTGCAATTTGGAACTGATGAGTCTTATTTGCATAAGTAATATTCTTATTTGCATAGTTAAATGTTATATTGAAATGTACCTAATTAAGTAATATCGGACAAACATATACATGCATGTAAAATTACTTTTAATTTTGTAATGATGTTTTTATATTTTTGTTAGATTCTAATGCAATGAATGTTTATGAACAAATTGAATCAAATTGAATCTGAATCTGAAATGCGTCAAAATACTCGGCTAAAGACCGAAAAGTTTGGTTGGCCCATACTTCATGGCCAAGAGCCACTAAGCTCGTAAATAAGAAGAAAAAGAGACTTTCAGATCTTGCTTTACAATTTTGATAGGACCGTCAATAAAGACAAATGGCGTTACTTTTGCAAAGGTACGAGTAACTTCAATTTCAACACTACCCTTAAGTCCCCACACTAGTCATTACAAAATTACTAAAGCCTCAAGAACAACTTCCAATTGTTCAATTGTTTGGCCAAGGAACCCGACGTGCTGAACTCTGTTAGAACAATGATACAACAACTTAAAATCAACACCGATGTTGATTCTGAGGAATATTCTCGAAGCAATGTTGTTCTTCGCTGTTGACTATTGTACTTTAAGTGTTACTCAAGTGCCTAACGTTTTGTGTGGAGGCTTGTGTTGTACAAATAATTCAGTCTAAGTTGAGGGTAGCGAAGTTGGTAACTATTAACGAGACTTGATTGTTCCTTAGTTTGAACTAGTGAGTGGGTAAAGGTGAAAATTATTAAGTAGTTTCGTGTGGGATGCTACGCAGATTAGAAAATAGAGATAGTAAGACATCCCATATGGATAGAAAAACGAGATATATAGGACAGCCATATATTTGCTGTGGAGACCTAAGGGCTTAGCGATTACTCGATAAACTTTAGAACAAGTTTATTTGCTAGGCAAATAAAAAAAAAAACTAATTTCTTCTTTCAACGCCATCTAGTGATGAGTAGCGAAACTACATGTTTCAATTGAATTCCGTAGTGCCATCATTATTTGCTAAGGAAAACCCTGACTTTCAAGCGTTAACCCCCAATTTAAACAGCTGAACCAATTTTTATAAAACATAATTTTTATAAAGCTAAAATCGCAAAAAAAATCGCGTCGAAATCGGCCACAAACAGAAAGATAAATTTATAACACCCCTCTATTTGGCCTATAATTGCAATAATTTGTCCAATGTTCCTGTAAATGAAAATAATTTTTTTTTAGAAAATAAAAAGTATAAATTGTTTCATCCATCATCTTTTAGAGAAGTAATTTAACGAGGTTGCTTTGACCATATGTTATTTGTTTAAGGTCCGCTTCCGATCGGTAGTTGTGGAAATCTTTGGGGGAGGCCTATGTCCAGCAGTGGACTTCCTGTGGCTGATATGATGATGATAAGTCCGCAAAAAAATATCACTACAGCCGCACTATGACTGTATACTTTAAATATTTCACATATTGTCCATGAACATGAGCATTTATAACACTTAACTACACCAATGTCATATAATAAAGTCCACTGGAATCAATTTGCAAAACAATTTAAAGCAAACTCCAACTGAAAACGCGTTGACTACCCGCCCAAAATTCGCCAGCTAAAAATAAATCTGCTCGGAGTTGCTTTTCAAAATTGTTAAATAAATGCAAATATTTTTTAGTTATTAATACTGTTTACTTCAGGCCCTGAATTTCAATCAACTCCATCCCTGCTTATCCCGGATTATGAACCAAGCAGTCATATTGAGCATAATATTTTTTCCGAATTGCTGTATGTAAAAATTCTGAGTTGTATGTACCGAAAAATATAAATAACTTACATGAATTACTGAATTTTGCTATTCGTGAGGAAAAAGTGCTTAGTATTTTTTCATTTGTGTACCGACTATGCTTCTTGCTTGAGACCGTGTGAGCGAATCGTCTCAAATTGGCCAAAATGCTTTTGCCCGTCTGTGTGTCTGTTCTCGATTCGCGAAAATTTTTGTAAGAAGATTCGATAATTATATAGAATTTTTTAATTGATTCAGTTTTTTTTTAAATTTTTTCCTTAAGGTGTGAAATAACTCTGCATCGATTAAGAATCCCCTTACCCTAGACTTTTCCATACAAATTTAGTCTACGTTTAATTTTGAAACGACATGTCAAACTTCGGTAAAAATTTGTAATTTTAAAGAAAATGCAATTATCTAGGGTTATAATTGGTTTCCTACATAAAATTATGAACTGGAAATAAAATATAAGGGTGTAGAAGTTTTCCATACTGATGGTCAAATATGATTCAATACATACATCTTTAAAGTTCATAATTTTACCGTCGAAAACCAATTATAACTATAGATAATTGAAATTTCTTTAAATTTACATAATTTTTCCCATACCCGACATGTCGTTTCAAAATAAAACGTAGACTACGTTTGTATGGGAAAGTCTGTTTCTGTCCAGGGTAAGGGGACTCTTAAGAAACAGATTTCACTGTTTGAAAATTAAAAAAGTAAGTTCGTGTATAATAATAAAATTCACGCCGCCTATTAAAAAAAAAAGAACACAAGCCGATGTTTGAGGTGGCTGGTCTATGTAATCTATATCAATGACAGAGTCACTTGTTTGAAGTTGGTTAGCAAAACATCAACTACATATCTCGCTTTACACAATTTTCTAGTAAAAAAGTGTCTAAGTAATAGGAGTACAAAATAACAAGTGCCACGTAGCAATACTCGCATGTAGAATGTCACCTCGCCCGGGAAAATCTTAATTTTTCCCAGTTATAAATGGGTACAGTTTGTCTTAACTCTTTATAAATATCTTGTATGCAACTGGAATATTGTTTTCGTCTTTGTTGTTATTTCTTTTTGTTCTGTGAATGTAGCTTAGATATCTATTTGATAGGTGACTCAGTCCAATAATATAAACCATTTTTAACCTTCGTCAAAAAAGAAGGGTGTAAGTTTGACGCTAATGTCTGTCTGTGTGTGTCTGCCTGTGGCGTCATAGTTCCCGAAAATTTTTACGTGAAAGCAAGTTTTCTCGCGGTAGTTCTTAGCTATGTTTGATGAAAATAGTTTAAAGGTTCAAAAGTTATTGAGGGTTAACGCTTAAAAGTAGAGGTTTTCTAATTTACCTGGCAAATAATAGATGGCGCTACGGATATCAATTCCACTTAACACCGGTTGGAATATGTACAAGGATCGGACATGGTTTTTGTTACATATTGTATGTGACGCACATTGGGTACTTTCATAGGTCAAAAGTAAATTATACGGTACTGTTAAGAAAAATAAAACGTCACAGGATAGTGTCACTTGTCATGATCCTATCAATCATTTATGTGACTTTAGAGTTATTATTGCAGAAAAAGTAATATTAAGAAGAAGTGGTTGCCAAAGTGGCGCCCTCATTTGAAATAAATTGTTTAAAGCTAAATATGGTGATAATTAAAAATTTTATTTGTATCACTGTCTAGACCTTTCAACTATTTTATGAATAACCTTTGAAAGTAATATTGGTAGTCCGTCGAGTTTTAAAACGGGTTTTTGCCAAAAGTGGCCACTTTCGGCAAAAACCCGTTTTAAAACGCCACTTTAGCTACCACTTCGTCTTGAGAGTGCTTTTTGACTCCAAGAAACGTTGACGTCATAATTCTATATTTCATAGAAATCCCAATCCCATTGAAAATGATTGTTTTGATGTTTGGAAAAGAGTATTTGATTTGATTTGAGGGAAAGAAGGGAATTTGTAAATTCCATGGTATAATAATATGCCGTGGTAAAATCAATAATCGCAACCTTCTTTTATAATTATTTTACGGCTCTGGACACTAGTTCTTTAAAGCCTATCTTTATTTGTCCACTTCTTTATTCCTAACCCTAACCATACAATAAAAGGTTGGTGTAGGTCCTTTGATTGCTTCAAGGGAGCTTCTGGTGACAAATCTATACGAGCCCACTGGTTATCATAGCTGATTGAGTGGCGGACGGCGCCTAAAGACGTCCACCACAGTCCGCAAATAAATATCACTACAGCCGCACTATGAGTTTCCACTTTAAACATTTTACATATAGTCCATGAGCATGGGCATTTATAACAATAAACTACACCAATTTCATATTATAAAGTCCACTAAAATCAATTTGCAAAACAATTTAAAGCAAACTCCAAATGAAGCCCTTGACTTCCCGCCAAAAAAATACCTAATCGCAACCTAGCATAAATCGACATGTCAGATTTAAAAATAGAGTACCTATGGTGAAAAGAGGCCCGTTACACTGTTTTGTTCAGGCAGGTTTTAGCAAATATTTCCATACCCTAATCACGACTAAGTGACATACAACGCACTCGGTGATCATTTCGGTTTTAATACACCCGTGATGGTATCTAATGAGTCCCCAGTTATGACCCATCTTTGAGGTTACGGCGTAATGCGCAAACAAACATTCATTTACCCACTTTCCTGTAATTAAAAAGTTGATGGTATTTCATACGACCCATGTTAGTCATGGAATGTTTTTAAAAGAGTAACGATTTTTATAAATACATGCACATTTAAACACTATCGCTTTCAGGTGTAGGTACATTTATGAAGGACGGACGAATACTTGAAGGGGTAACTTAGTCCATCAACGTGAGCCATTTTGCACACATAATTTTTTTTTAGACCCCTTATACTATAAGACACGATCGAATTCTGAAAAGCTATGGACAGAGTGCCTTCCGACGGCTGTCAGAAATATTCTACCAGAAAATATCTTTTATTCGTAACTAGCTTTAACCCGCGACTTCGCCCGCGTAGAAGTCTAAAATGGTTCTTATATGACTCTCCCGCTCCCTCTCCCTGCCCCCTGTTCCCTGTCCCCTGCCCCCTGCCCCTTGCCCCCTGCCCCCTGCCCGCTGCTATCTTTCCCCCTGCCCCCCTGCCCCTGCCCCTGCCCCCTGCCCCCTGCCCCCCTTCCCCCTGCCTCCTGCCCCCTGCCCCCTGCCCTCTGCCCCCTGCCCCCTGCCCCCTGCCCCCTGCCCCGTGCCCCCTTTTGCTTCGTCAACACTGTCAACACTCATTACTTTTTTCATGCATGCTCTTTACATCACCTTCCTTGAGAAAATCTGCTGTTTGGTCGGAAAACGTTCGTTGAGGTCGACCCGGTCCGTTTCTCCCATCCACATATTCAAAAAGTGTTCTTTCATCCATCATCTCAACATGTCCAATCCTCTTTTACATTCCTTTCTCAATTTTTGTCACTAAATCCTTTTTTACCCCACACCTTTCACGTATTACATCATTTCTTATTTGGTCTTTCAAAGCTACACCACACATATTTCTTGAAGCCCGCATCGCAGCAAGTGGGGGCACATAGTCTCCGCCTACTCCCATGGGAAACAGGCGTGAAAATATGTACCTATGTAAGAGAACCAATGACTTAAAAAATGTCTTAATTAGTTTTTTACAATTCACATCACAAAGCAATCAAAACCCAATACGGTAAACAAAAATTGAGCCAACCCCAAACAGTCTAGCCGAGCGCAGGCGAAAATACCAGCCCTTATAAATAATTTAGACGGAGTAAAAAAGGGTTCTCTAATTAAGGTAAACAATATCATTAATTATACAGGGAAATTATGTTCTTAACGAATCTGTCACCGAGGGTTAGGGTTCTGAACACAATTAAACTGTGTACTTATTTTTCGTTAGTTGATATGTAAATTTTATCTCTAGAGACGATCTTACGGAGGGCAATCAAAGGGCTATTAGGTGTGGCGAAATTCTGAACCAATGCAATGTATTATTATTATTATTTAGAGCCCACTAGATCCCATTGTTGGGCAAAGGGGACCTTTGCCTATCTCGGTTTGACATTTCTGTCTGTTTTGCGCTTTTGTCTGCCATACTTTAGTTTTGATGATTTTTTTATGTGCATAGATACTTAGGTAATTCTGTTTCAACCTACCATTTTTTTTTTAATATTATGCTCTAATGAAGATATACCTTTAAGCCAATTTAGACGGTGCAAGTTTCTTGCAATAAATTGTATGGTTGATGTTTCGTTTAGATCAAACAAGTCCACTTTTGCTTTAATCGAATTGTATGCAAGAATCTTGCCATGTGTAAACGTGCTTTTTGGTTCTACGTTATGAGTTGTAAACTTAAACTTTTAGTACTTCATATTGAATATTTTTAATAACTGTTTCGATCTAACTCGCAACTCGAAACTAGTGCCGTAACAAATTTAAAATGTGAAACAAAGTGACCACAGCTCGGACTTGCTGTCATTTCATTTGTTTTTAAATTGTGGTCTCAACTCGCGCTTTGAAGTTCGGAAAGTTGCACTCTTTGATATTTATCGAGCAAGTTCGTACTAAATTCAACTTCTGTGAAAAATAAATGTATATTGGTTGGTTTCAATCAGTTAGTAAGTATTTCTTTCATGCCGGTCTGGAAGAAAAGAAGAAACTTAGTATAGTGTACACACATAGTAAATATATAAAGATAATTGTACCGGGAGATTCCGGTATAGACTGATGAGATGATAATAAAAGTCACTGATTACTGAAATGAAACTGAGGTATATCCTGTGAAATTTAATTTAACTTAGTATGGATACTAATGAGATATGAAGTGAGTACGCGCGACGCTCTTGATGGCCGGCTTATTGCGAACTGCTTTAGATTACGTAAAAATGCGCATCGAACACACTTGTGCTGATGTGCATTTTACTGTGCGGCTTGCTTGTATCAATAATTCGATATTATTCTGTCGTCTTGGGCACACCAACGCGGTCCGATAGATGGCAACACGGTGCCGACCACTTTGCATAGTGACCGCGTGGCAACAAGACGTCGAGTGTTAGCTGGCAAGCCAATATCTAAATAATAAAATAATTAAGTGCTACTGGGTGTTTTGTTTCCTTGCGTACAACAGGACACTACGCAATGTATCAGTTGCTTCTCTCCTCGTGCAGATCGTGAAAATCGATCGTGAGATTGGACGAGATTTAAATCATGTTAGTCCGCCACCCAGAGGTCCCGGGTTCAATCCCCGGTCAGGGCAGGTTGGAAAATGGTATTTTTTAAATTCTTGGATGTTTATTTATAGATGTATACTAGCTGTAACCCGCGACTTCTTCCGCGCAGAAGTTGAAAATGGTTCTAATAGGTTTTTTGATTGCTTTTTTACGTAATTAATTTTGATATAATTAAAACATAAAAAATATTATGTTAGAATATTTGGATACTTATAAAATATAACAATTTTTATTAAAGTGTAGGTATTCCCTAACTTCAAAAATGACGAAGATTCATACAAACTTGCAACCCCTATTTCACCCCTATGTCATTTTTAAAATCTAGTAAAACATTATTATTTTCTACCCATTTCTAAAAATAATTAAAAACTTCATGTGTCTCACTTTAAAAATTACGAAGTTTCATATAAACTGGCAACCCCTATTTCACTCCCTTAGGGATGGAATTTCCAAAAATCTTTTCTTAGTGGACGTCTAGTCACAATCTACCTTCCTGCCAAATTTAATTTTCATTGGCTAAGTAGTTTTCGAGATTTCGTGATGAGTGAGTGAGTGAGTGATTTTCGCTTTTATATATATAGATGTTATAAAATATAGTATCGTTGAGTTGGTATCCCATCACACAAGTCTCGAACTTACTTTGGGGCTAGCTCAATCAGTGTTATTTGTCCCTATATATTCATTTATTTATGTTAAACGCTAGCAACCCGCATTACTATTTTGATTCCTTTTTCCATCTTAACGCCCACCCTTACGCTAAGTGTAGTCTTTGGGTATTATGGCCTCAGGCTCTGTCTGCTCTGTTAGGGCTTAGGTATCTGTAGGTAATTTTCATTTGTAGCAAAAATGATCAAAAAAGAAACGGAGGTCGTCAAGCAGTTTACCCTAAAAGCCTACAAAATCTGCAGGTCAATGCTCTGCCAACCTTTTCATGAATGAGGGATTATATATCAGTATAGGGCCTCACTGATTAAGGCATACAGTGGAAATCGTAAATATATAATGGACGTTGATGTTAGAAAAAACGCAGGAGTTTGTATGCTTTTCTCTTCAAGTCTACTATTTTGGTCTTGAAACAAATGCTATAAACAAATATTAGCTTTGGGGATAGCTCAATCAGTATCTCCAAAGCTAATATTTGTAATTGTCCCTCTATACATTGTCCTTTTTAATAAAGTACAAATATTTTAAGTGATTCAGTCCATCATTTTGATGAACTTTTCCCAATAAATGTACATCGAAATAGGAAAAAATATTTAGATTCTCATACAAATCGAAGTACCGTGTCACGTGATATTGTTAATATAGAAAATGAATTTTCGTTTTAACATTTCGATATTCATTTATCGTGAAAAGTTCATCATCCCTTAAAATATTTGTATTTAATAAAAAAGAACATTGTATTCAATTATTTTATTTTTTAGGGTTTTTAGGCATTCTAGATGCAATATTACGTGTAGTTTGTTTTTTTTAAATATACTAAAAACAAAAATAAATTATATAGTTTAGTCTATGAAAGTAAGTAACATCGGGTGAACGCGCTCTTTAGCCGTAAAAGTTTTCAAGTGAAAAGAATGAACTAAGTTCCGAGGTGGCACGCACATCGTCAATATTTGTTGTTTAAGATGAAGATAGCACACGGTTCTCTACTTGTCACTCTTAACCACTTGCTACGATAATATTAGGTAGAATTAAGAGCGTGTATAGTAGGTAATAACAGAATTTTATTGAAACTTGTTACCTATAACCGTCATCCTCGACGAATGTACCGCGATCGGATTACAGATGTTCTTACAAAAGGAGAGGTCAGAAGTACCCTTACCCGACGGGCATGCATGAAGAGAGTGATGAGTGTAGATGAAGCGAAAGAGGTCTGTCAGGATCGTAGCAAGTGGAGGTCAATAGTCTCTGCCCTGTGGGAAACAGGCGTGATAATATGTATGTATGTACGTATAACCGAAACGTTGCGGCCTCAACGATCCTCACTCGCCCAACTTTTTCACCGCTATGGTTGTAGTACAATCTGAATGACCACTACTTCCAATTGAGGAAAAAATCTTGAAGAAATCTGTGCATTCGTTAACTAGCGTGTAAAAATTACTGTTGACCCTGAAGACAGATTGAGTTACGTCAGATGCATGTAGGTAGCTCGCAAAATCTAACAACAGTGTTAGTTAACTATTAAAAACACTCGACAAGAAGATTGGTTATTAAAACACAGCAGGGCCTATAGCCGGCCGCAACCTGTCCCATCTTCTTTCCTTCCTTCTTCTATAACAAAAGGATTTATCAAATATCATCATCATCATCCGAGCGTATTCCCGGTTGCATCCTCAGCAGTAACGCTTCAAAGCCCGGGGTCCGCTACCTAACCAAGGAGATTTGACGAGGTTACTGGTGTTTACACGGAGCGACTGCCGTTTGACCTCCACAACCCAAAGGGCAAACCAGGAACCAATCTTTGGATAGTTTGATGATCAAAAGCTAGGTGGCGTTCGGGACCCACAGTTTTACGTGTCTTCCGAAATACGGAATCATCTTTCTTTTCGGATAATCAGGTGATTCAAGCCTGCAATATCCTATCCAGACTGGAAACAACTTTTCACAAAGTATGCTTCCCAGTGGGAATCGAACTCATGACCTCCGACCACGGAGGCAGTTCAGATTTATCAAATATCATGTCGTGTACATATTATTTCCAATCTGAAAAGGTATAAAATTAAAAAGTATAAAGTCTAAAATCATTTATTTTTCTTTGGACATTTGTATCACTCGATAATTATCAATTTTTCTTTTGATTTCATCGTAGTTGGTGACGTCAGATCATTGGACTCACAGTTAAGTTTATTGCCGCTTCCTAAGCGCAAGTACAGTGAGTAGCTTGATTGGTCAAAATATTCTTTGACATACCTTTTTAGTCGCTTTCAACTTCTTATTTCTTTCATTTAAAATGTCTGGTGTTGCATGTAGGCTATAGTCCGTGGTTGAAAGTGTTGTATTCTTCGACCCTATTTTCAGAATCGATGTTCGTTCCTGTAGGTCGGCTACAGTTTGTTCAACGCTCATTCGTTTGCGTATGTAGCCACGTGTAGGTACCTACATTGACTTTGCAAACGTCATTCCGACTTGTTAGGGTGTGTTCAGAGTACATCCAATAAGCAAGTCTGGAGAGGTATGTGTGCTGTATTAGGTACGTTAGTTTAAAGGTGTAACAGTATTAGCTAAATTTTGAACAGGAAATTTTACAGCTTTAGGTACTAACAATTTTGAAAAACAAAATGGGATTGTAATTCTTTGAACACATGACTTAGCAGAAACCTTTTTTGTTGAGTCTGACGTCTGTTTCCGAACAGGAAGGATGTCACAACTGTACGAAAAGTTAGACCACAAAAAAAAATCGTTTTAAGTTCCGTATATTTGAAGCGCGATTTTTTAAAACATTAATTATATCAATAATTTTACCCTTTTGTTTCCAAAACGGCTGAGCGAAAGACTGCCTTGGCTGGGTTTTTAAACTAGGAACTACGCAATCGCAGATTTGGGTGTTAACTATTACGCCACAGAAGTCGTTATAATATGTCAAAACATATTGTAGAACAGTAAAAAAATGTGTCTGTACATTGAATATATTTCCAAAAAACAAATTTGTGGCAATGGAGACATAGAGTAAGAATTAAAAAAATGTATGTCTGTTTGTCTGTTTGTAATCTTCAGAAACAAAGGACGGATTCGAATTTTTTTTTTGTTATATAGCTGCTAAGCCTGGGCAACATATAGGATGTAATATTTTGGAAAATTAAACACTTGATGCAGAACCATAATGATACAGTTATACTAACTATAAGAAATATAAAAATGGCGTCTTAGCAAAACTTGTTCAGCCTGAAAGCAGTTTTTGTTGAGGTAAAAAACAAACAAAGATCTGGAACACCTGATTCAGCTGCAAGTTATTTTCTTATGTATATCTACATTACTTCATATACATATTAATACGAGTATGCCGGAGTCATAAAGTCCACGTGAACGAATCCGCGGGCATCAGCTAGACTAAAATTTAAAAAAAAATCCAGATTAGAGGTTTAGGCTTAGGTTAGGTTATCCGTCCAAACCAAGTTGATATCGACAAATGAAGTAGTGTTTGGCCAGCCATCAGATATTAAAATCAGGTTATTTAAATTTAAGCTAAAATCGGCTGGCGATTTGGTTGTATCATAATCTGCGATCCGCGACTCCGGCCAACGTGGCCGACACAATACTCTATCGGATTAGCGCTAGTTACCACTGTACTAACGAACTCGTACGGCACGCCTTCCAACTATTTGTGGGGCTTAAGTTATGAACAGAGGTCGGAATTAGGTAGAGTTATTTATGTACTTGCATCGAAATGTTGATATTAATATGGATCTTACCGGGATTTCTAATGGACAATCCCGTGTTGCCAACAATATTACACATAACTAATAATATAAACCTCAGGGATAGATAAGAAAAATAAAACAAAGATAAAAAACATACAATTATTATTAGTATTTACGTTAGTATTTTTATTCGTTTTTATGGTTCCGAGGTACCTACAAGGAACCCTTATAGTTTCGCCATGTCTGTCTGTCTGTCCGTCCGCGGTTGTACTCAGAGACTATAAGTACTAGAAAGCTGTAATTTGGTACAGGTATGTATTTTAATCATGCCGAAAAAGTAGTAAAAAAAATATAAAAAAAAATCTTTAGGGTAGCTCCGATACAAGTAAAGTAGGAGTCAACTTCTTTTTTCTTGACTAACCCATCGTGTGGGCGTATCGTTGAATAGGTTTTTTAAAAATATAGTGAGCTTGTGAACATCATTTTTCGGCTTAGAAATTCTGACATATTTGGTTTTATATTGCAAATTTTTGTTAGAGTCAAGTGTCCCCCCCATCTATCTATTAAACAGTTATACATGGACATGTGAAAAAAATTACAGCAGTAGTACATATAACGAAAGGAAAACTATAAGAGTTAAGCAGGGTTTACAAATTAAAAAGTTTTAAGCGACCAACTTATAAAATGTACTCAAAAAAGGAAAAGTTCATACAAATTCAATAGAAAATTAGTTTTTAGGCGTTTTTAGTGGCGTGAACTCAAAGTGGGCATTCGCAACTACGGAACCCTATACTGCGCGTGGCCCGACACGCACTTGGTCGGTTATTACATATTGGAAACGTCGCGCGTGCAGTGGTTTAAATTGTGTGGAAGTAAATAACTTTTTATTTAAGAAATCACGGGATTTTATTTGCTCTTTAAAATTTATCCCGGGATTTGAGGCATATCCACTTTATTCTTTCGCTGTATGAAATCAGTGTAAGTTCATAAATAACTATATTATTGAAACGAATTCCTTTTCGGACGGTACGAACTTGGCGGATGGGGGCTATTCGAAAAAAGTGTGTCATTTTTCCGTCACGATTTTTTTTCCAAACTTCGTTCCAACCGTGTTTTCCACGACACTCACGCATTTATTTTGTTTATAAATTTCGAGTTTACCGTTTTTATTCTGGCCTAAAATAGGACCACTCCATCTCTTCCTGTGGATATCGTAAGAGGTGACTAAGTCACTAATAAGCACTAAGCCCGTTGCCGTCAGACGGCAACTGATTGTGCAAATTTTGCACAAATGCATTCCAAAAGACGGTTGACATCGACAGGCAGCCGATCCAAATCTTGAAGCCAAATCATTTAAAATTTTCACTGAGAAAAAGAAAATGGTTGCTAGTAGCATACATTTTAGCTACACGTTACTAAAAACGTAACCTTATAATTACATTAGGAAAATTACATGGTTAAGTTTGGTATCTTCTAACCAAATTGCAAGGAGTAAAACTGGTTCAGCTATTTGTTTATTTCAGTCTTCCTGCTATGCTTTTTCTCGATTTTATATTCTTCAGAATCCTTGGGTGGGTGTGTATTATTTGTATGTAGTTTATTGTTTTGATGATTATTTTACATAATAGCCTTTTTTCGCCACATACTTACTCATTTTTAAACTACCCCTGTCATTATCCACATCACCCGTTTGGTTGACTTGTAGATAAGGCCTTAGGCTTTAAGTCCGCCATTACACTTGTATTTGTTTACGAATAAACGTATAAATTAACAAGTCATTATAAAAAAAAACCTGACTGTCTCTTTATATTCCCAGTGTCACTCTCAGAATTCAGACGAATCTTATGACACCTCTTAAGTTTTAATCTATCGAGCCGTTCAGGCCACAGAGCGTGCCAAACAATTATACATACATACATACTCTCGAAAAACATAACCCTTCCTTTGGGGCAGTCGGGAAATAAATAAAACCACCGCTTGGCGATGTGGCCTAATTAAGGAGTATCACGTTCCCGCTGTCCGCTTGTTCTTCATTCCCCACACTGGCCATAGTCACAGCTCAAACTGTTCGTCCCTGCTTCCAGGTCGCTTGCATAACGTGTTTGTGATCCCACTTATGCGATTGTGTTAACATTTGGGGGAGAGAAAATTTAGGGAACATGTTGATTTAATTTGACCTTTTAGGCGTTTTCCATTGGGATTAGATGATCTTATTCTTACTCATATTTCTTAATGAGCACAATTAGAATTGAACTAGAAATTCAGTACGTTTCTAATAAAGTGCAATAAATACGAGTAGGTATAGTTAAAAGTCCCCTTACCCTGGACAGAAACAGACGTTCCCATACAAACGTAATCTATGTTTTATTTTGAAACGACATTTCGGATCTGGAAAAAATTATGTAATTTTAAAGAAATTGCAATTATCTAGGGTTATAATAATTGGTTTTTGACAGTAATTTTATGGACTTAAAAGAGAATATAGAGTATTATATCATACTAGCTTTTGCCCGCGGCTTCGCTCGCGTAGGGGTGTAATTTATCAAAATCCTTTCTTAGGGGATGCCAACGTCATAGTAGCTTTATGCATGCAAAGTTTCAGCCCGATCGGTTTATAATTGACAAAGTTTCATACAAACTTTCATCCCCTATTTTATCCCGTTGGGGGTTAAATGCCAAATTTTTAGCCCGATCCGTCCAGTGGTTTGGGCTGTGCGTTCATAGATCACTATATCAGTCAGTCAGTCACCTTTGAGTTATATATATTTAGATTTGACCATCAGTATGGAAAACTTCTTTAATTTTCTTTCTAGTTCATAATTTTACAATCGGAAACCAATTTTAACCCTAGATAATTGCAATTTCTTTAAAATTACAAATTTATACCTAAGTCTGACATGTCGTTTCAAAATAAAACGTAGACTACGTTTGTATAGAAAAGTCTAGGGTAAGGAGATTCTTAAGTATCTGCCAAAGTCAAGTCAAAGGTCATTTATTTGTCACTGGAAAAATATATTTGTAACACTTGATAATTGAAAATTTTTCATTCTTATTCCATAGGTAATAGTTTTTGACGTCGGATCATTTACTTACAGCTAAGTTTATTGCCGCTTCCTAAGCGCAAGAACAGGAGAAGCGGCAACCAACTGTACGGCAGCATTTTTTTCAGAAACTTCAACTTATACTGATGTGTGGACTGAGAATTCGCTTGTCAAGTAATTTGAAAAAAAAAATCTAATTCGCAAACCTTTTTGAGGAATAGCCTCTAGGAGAAGCTTTCTCCAATCAGATTTTATAATAAGGTCTTACTTATTTAGATATGTTCAAAAATCCAAATGATCTTCATTTTCAAGCAAGGTTAAGCTTATTGAGAAAGTGAAGTCACGATGAAGATTGGCAATTTCCGCTTTCAGTACTGTACTGTCACTGTCACTGTCATCTCCCTACAACAATATATGTCAAAGGACTAGTACCAATACAACAAAAGTAATTGAAACAGGTGACATTGACAGATGACCGTTGTCATTGTTGTTTTTTTGTGCAGGCATAAGAAAAATGTAATCTTCTACTGCTGTGTGTTGTCACTTCCGGTGTAAAGTATAAAATTATATAAAAAAAAAATCCTGATAACACTTAGAATTTTTTTTATTAAAATTACCTTATTAAAATTGTCTATATTTTCGATTAAAACCATCAACAAAACTTTATATTATTTATTTGACAAGTCAATTACGATGTCATAATTATCAATGAATGATGTCAAAGAACTAATGTCAATTTGTAAATTTAGTATTTATACATGTTCCGAATGAACTCAAATTATAAATTTTGTGAGTGCACAAATACAAACCTTTAAAAGGGACCCGCGACAATCTCAAACCAGACTTTTTTGACTCCTGTTGTTGCCTCCAGTTCTGTTTAGATTCAGTGCTCGAAAAAGTTCCTAATCATATCTTGCTAAGAGTCGCGATGATTTACTTATTCCGTGCTTTCAGAATCTATGGTCACAACTCAATTGTTTAATTTCTGGCTAGTTTTGTGAGTTATTAGGAAGACATTCCGTTATGGTTTGTTCTTAATTAAAATGTCGATTATATTAATCAATTATAACAATTTCTGGTCTGACAAGATTATTTGCTAGGCTAATTTAAAAAAATCCCCGACGGTCAATAACGCCATCTAGTGATGAGTAGCGGAACTACATATTATATTGATCTCCGTAGTCCCATCTATTATTTGCCACAGAAAACCCTGACTTTCAAGCGTTAACCCTCAATAACTTTTAACGCTTTCACCGCGAGACATTATATCAGTTGTCATGCCCCCAGCGCGAGGGGTAGTAAATCTAAAATAAAAACCTACAACCAAAAAGGGATGTGGATACTTCAGTTATGTGCAAAACGGGCATTTTTTTGTCGGAAATATCCGACGCTCGCGGCATGGGCACGACAATGTTGAAAGGTGTGAACCGATTTTCATTAAAAAAAGCCAAAAACCGCCGCAAAGGGACCTGCTTTTACGTGAAAAACACTGCATCGAAATCGGTCCTCCCATTCGAGCGCTACGATGCCACAGAGAGACAGAGAGACAAACAGACCGACAGATATTAGCATCAAATACAACCTCTCTTTTTTGTCGGAAAATAAAACAAAGTAAGATAAGAAAGACATTTTTCTTAGCTTTGTTTGTGTAATATTATAATAATTTTTACCGTATGTACGAGTATATTGAAGTGTTCATTAAATCCAGTAAAAATACCACTTCATTATATATACCGAACCCAGTTCCACGCGTATTTTCTTTACGGTGAATTTTATCCTGTGTGTGAGGGGAATGTTTTCCCAAGTTTTATAAATATTTTTACAATTTGAAGTAACCAGAATTATCTTCGTTTTAGGAGATGGTAGCTATAGGCGTAAAATACCCAATAATATACCCAAATAATTTAAACAAGGTTGACAGAGTAAAAGTCACGTTTAGCAAGATTTATTTATTTATTAAAACTTTATTGTTCCACAATAAACAATTGTTATTAATTTTAAAAGCGTTATCCAATAAACACAGAAAAAAATTATATATTTTTTTTTTAAATCGGTAAATGCGTCTTTGAATAATCAGTGAATATACATTTTAAAAAAAGATTGCGACGAATTGATAACCTCCCTTTTGGAAGTTGGTTATTATTATTATGATTTCATACCATATAAGATTACCACAGAATAAGTACTAGTACTCACGTACAGAAGTCTTACTCAGAAAAGTAATTCAAAGAAATATCTACTTAATGTGGTTAGCGCTATGGTTTAATTTAGCTCGCGTCAGAACTCCTCACCTCTTCGTTTCGATACCTAGACATCCATTGCAAGCCAATTTAATTCCTATTATTCTGGACAAACTATTTATGTAACTGAATTTTCCCCTTCGAAGTGGTTGCCGCGCGCAATGCGCATAGTAATAATGTAGGTATATTTTTGATATCCAAACGGGTAGTGACTCAGGCCTGACATTACAATATTCCTGATACATACTAGATAGAGCCTAATAGATAAAAAAATAGAATTACATAATATGAGACGCACCTAGCCTGACGCCTATACGTAGAACAGATTTCCAGACTTCAGTCTATTCCTTTGATGGTCTTCTATGACGTGGAAAACAGCTTGAATGCATATTCAAACCCTTTCAGAATTTCGTTTCTATGTAGAAATCAGTGTTGCGTAACGTTGAGTTAGCAGTATCTAATAAAATAAGGGTCCTTCATTGTTACTTTTTTACAAAATACTCAGTCATTACAGTTACTACGCCAATAGAAAAACGCCTAGAGCCAAAAAATCATAAACAACTTTATGTAGTAACTACTAAATTTCGGACACATAATAAGAGTTAAATTGATGTGCAAACTGCAAACACACTAACAGAATGGTCATGTCGACGTGTGTCGACGGTGCATTCGGTGTCAATCAAAGTGTCAACATCGTACGTGCGAGCAGCGCTATTGTGGTTCAGTTTATAGACCTAGAATCTTTTTTAGTATATCAAACTAGGTTCTACATAAATAGACCACGGGCTATATTAAATAAGGTATGTTTTGCGTTAATTCCCGAACGATGCATTAATTTAGTAATGATGCAACGCCATAGTTCACAAATTGATTTGCCTGGCAAATTAAAAAAAAATCCCGACTTCACCATCTAATGATTCGGCGGAACTACATATTCCAACTAATGGATTGATATGCAAAGCGTTATCTATCATTTATCAGGTAAATAAAAAAACTCCAACTTTCAAACATTTTAAACAGCGCAACCAAACAGCAAGAAGCACCGCAAAGGAACTTGCTTTCATGTTAAAAAAAACACATTGAAATCGGTCCCACGATGCCACGGACAGACATACAGACATGAAGCTTCTAACTTATACATAGGGGTGTTATGTATAAGTTAGAAGCTTCATATCTGTCTGTCATGTCATATTTTCGTCGGGGGTTAAAAAGTAGTTACAAATGTTACAATTAAGTTGAAAATGGATACGATCAATGAAAACTTCGTTTTAATCTCTTATTGGTACCAAATAAGTGGGTAAAATATTTGAGTCAGGCATAGAATTTTGTTTACATACTGTACTCCAAATTTGTTTCGATATGTTAATTCGTTTATTACCTATATAAATATTTTCCAAGGTTTCTATCATAAAAAAAACTCGTTTCTCTACACTTCATTTTAATCAAACTACATTTGGCTACGAATCCCTATATTTGTCGATGATATCGACAAATATAGGTGTATAATAAATAATATGTGCGATGTATTTTTTATTATACACCCCATTGATCCATTCTTCAAACACACGTAGGAGTTCACGATGGTCATGGAACCCTTCGCCACGGCCTACTTTTAGCGACCACATCAGCTATGATACAGCATGTTATTTGTTGACTTCTTCAATGACTGAGGAAGCATGACGGCATGCGATTAAAACGTGAATGAATAGTCAGTTTGTATGTTTTGCGATCGATCATAATATTGAATAATGCTACGCTCACACTATGGGTACCACAGGGCGTAACTGTCGATGTTTCTCAGCTTGTTTGATCTCCGTGGCATAGTCAGGGCAAGTTGGAAAATGGCCTTTTTCAAATTGTCCTGGGTCTTGGGTGTTTATCTATAAATGTATTTGTTATAAAATATAGTATTGTTGAGTTAGTATCCCATAACACAAGTTTCTACCTTACTTTGGGGCTAGCTCAGTGTAATTTGTCCCTATATATTTATTTATTTATTTATTGTTTCCAAGAAATCAAATCAGGTACTTTTTTTTAACGTCAAAACGAACATTTTTTATGGGATCTGGATGAATACCGGACTGTGACGTCATAGTTTTTTGGAGTCAGATAGTGCACTTCATATAAGTTTTAGTGCATTATAGGTAATGAATGTAAATTACGCAAAAAAAAATGGATGTGATCAATGACACGTGTAATTTTTTGTGACAGTGAAAAGTGTAATTTTTTATTTTATACTCATTTTTATGACTAATTCAGGAACGCAAATTTCCTATGAATTTGAGGGTATGTTATCAGTGTTAGGGTATAATATGTTAAGGAATTAAACATTAAGCACAGAAATACACCAGTAAGCATGTCAGTTATTTGACAATGTGTACCAAACCTTAGCCAAAGTTCAAAGGAAAAATTGTGTCGTTGTCTACGTTCATAGCTATTGTAAAATATTGAATTGGCCCAAGGTCCTTTTTATTTTGAAGAACGAATTGTTTCAAGTACTGACAATATAATATTTAAATCAGGGTCTAACAAAATAAACTGAAATTATCTTAAGGGTCTAATCAGGCCATGATACCAAACCACTTTCCCCAAGAAACAATCTATCCGAACAGCAAAATATGTTTTTGGGTATCCCATACAAGTTGACCGATCACTCCGATCAGTTGGATGAGTTACTATAGTCGCATCGCGATTGGCATTTTAGCCATTTTCAGCCATTAATTATAATTACATCTTTCCTCGTTATAATATTAGTTTAGAAGATTAGATAACTCGTTTCTCCATCCAGATTGTAACCGCTAATGGAGTTCTCTCCATTAACGGTTACAATCTGGATGCGAAAAGAAACGACGAGGAAAGATTTGATTGTTTGCATCGAATAGGCTCCGAAACTATTGGACCGATTTTGAAAATTCTTTCACTGTTGGAAAACTACACTATCCCCTGGCTACATTATATTTTCAAAAAAATTAGGGATCCTTACTAAAACTCCAATAATGTAACCTAAGGTGTAAAAGAAATACTTAAAAAATTCCCGACATCGCGTGCGCTGCGGAAAATATTGAGAATAGAAAAAAATAATGTAGTACAACTTTGTAGTAGTGTGTTCTCTCACTTCTCTCACTTCTTTATTTCTTCCTTCATATCCTTTTCACGCTTTTTCATTCCAACACGTCGGCATTTTGTAGTATATAATATATCCAAAGCAGTTTAATACTAGGTATAACTAATCTTTATTTATCGCTCTTCCGACAGGCTCATGTTCTCTCACTCGACGGTGATGACTGAAAATCAGTGTTTGCTCCCTGAGCAATTTTAACGCTGAGTTATTGCTTTTTTGTATCACTGCGGTTCACCTTATTTCTAAAACTGATTGTCAATGTTTTTATGTTGAGTTGTGTAAACATGTATATGTGTGTGCCTCAGTCAGACGAATAAAGGTTTTATCTATCTATCTATCTAGAACACAAAATTTTCTACAAAAAAAAAAATGTCGCGACAGCATATTTCTAACTAATATATTATAGTTATGTCATGATAAGTATTATTTTATTTTAAAAATTTAATTTTAGTGTCGCCGCTAGAAAGGGCTCTTAACGGCTATTTATTTGTAACTTGGCATTAAATCCGTATCAAAATAAATTATTTTATATTCAAGACTGATTTGATACTTTTATATAACTTTTTGAATCATTCAATTCGGACATTCCATTCGAAAGAAATCTCGAGTTTAAAAATGTAAGTAATAAAGTCGCGTGGTCGCCGCTCACCACGTTCGGCTGGCTAGGCAGCACCGTGTTATGTGGTGCGATGTAGGCCTAGGCGCCAGTGGGGTACGCGAGGCGAGTAAAAATAACTGGCCAAGTGTGAGTCGGACACGCCAACGAAGGGTTTCATACCATTTTCTATACAAAGACACGTTTTTTTTATAGGACTTCACTTAAATAATTACTTTGTTTTGGTTTTAGTCTTTTTTGTTATAGGGGCAACAGAAATACATCAACTGTCTAGCTCTCACGGTTCATGAGATACAGCCTGGTGACAGACATATATACGGACGGACAGCGGAGTCTTAGTAATAGGGTCCCGTTTTTACCCTTTTGGTACGGAAGCCTAAAAATAACAAAAAAAAATAATTAAAAAACGCAAAAAGAAGGGCGTATGTATGTTTTAAAATTTATAATTTTTGATTGTTTGTTAAATACCCGTGCGAAGCCGAGGTGGGCCGCTAGTACATTATATGTTCTTTTATTGAAACAACATAAAATTGTATTTTTCAGCTTATTTTCTAAAAATAACAATTCAAACATTAAATAGGTACATAACAGGTATTTTGTCTGTCATACAAGAAATACCCTACCTCCGTATAATTAATAGCGCCTTTGAAGTAACAGCTTGTTTTGACCCGTTTGTAAGATTGATTTTCATAACAAAGGTATTTATCAAGCGTCAACTTGAGCTCTTTAACAAGTAGGTAAAATTAAATAAGGTTATTTTGCGCCTATTTATATAAATGAAATATCGAAATACATTTCCTAATTATTTGCAAAGATTTAATTTCAAAGCGAAACAGATATCTATCTTATTAAGGCCCATTTAGACACTGCAAGTTTCTTGTCTTGTTTGTCTAAAAGCAAATTTTTTTGAAAAATTTTTTGAACATTCTTGTAAAAGCTAGCCGACGATAAGACACAAAAAAAAGTTGACTGAGAAGTTGTATTTGTCCCTCTCGCCCACACAGATATTCTGTGTCCACCTGGGCTTACCGTCTCAAGGCATAGTCATTGTAAGTCAGTCATCTCCTAGGGTGTAAGAATTAAGCCAAAACACTAATGCTAGGTGTTAAAAGAATTCCAATAAAAAAGCACGACTTTTGAAACCCTACAAATGGGAATAATTATCAACTCACAATCATTAACATACGAAATAAAAGATATTAGATGTAGCCCGAGTGGGAGCGGTTATAAGACTGATTCAAAATTAATCGTCACTCACCTTTATTTTGATGTGACGTAAACAAGGCTTGTTTTTATACAATTGATACTATATGCTAGCTTGCGCCTTCAGATCAATCGAATATCCGTAAATTATAAACTCACTGACAAATAACAAAGCATATAGTATAAATTATACAATGTCCTTTTTAATTAAGTACAAATATTTTAAGGGGTTATTCAGTCCATCATTTTGAACAACTTTGCCCAATAAATGTATATCGAAATACGAAAAAAATATTTAGATTCTCATACAAATCGGAGTAGTCACGTGATATCGTTACTATGAAAAATGCAAAAAAATTTTTCGTAATTCGTTATATATTTATTGAGAAAAGTTGTTCAAAATGATGGACTGAATCACCTCTTAAAATATTTGTACTTAATTAAAAAGGACATTGTATATTAACAAATGAGACTAATAACATATTTTACACTTGCATGATCTAAACAAGACGTCAGCCATACAAATCCTTAATTGCTTCAATAAAATGGTATGCAACAGGCAAGCAACTTGCACTGTCTAAATATGGGACCTTACTCCTAAGAACGTCGAGAGACTTGACATCGCAGCAAAATGCAATCACATGATGATAGGTAATTTGCAGAGTAGATTTTTACGCCGGTCGCGGCCCGTCGCATTTAGGGGCTGCCTAAATTTTCTGGGGTCCAGTGCTGCTCCCATTTGAAATAATTGATAGAAAACGGAGACATCATTTAAAATTTTGTCTTGACCAGGCACTAGATAACCCTTCAAACTATTTTATCAACTACTGTTAACAGTTTAATGTGAGAATGTGAAACTTTTCTACGCACATACGCCAAAAAGGGCCGTTTTTCGCAATTGTGCGGGCTTCACGTTCTCACTTTAAACTGTAAACAGAAGTTCATAAAATAGTTTGAAGGGTTATCTAGTGCCTGGTCAAGACAAAATTTTAAATGATGTCTCCGTTTCCTATCAAATGATGACAGCACTGGACCCCGGAAAATTCAGGTATCCCCTTAAGGACGAGTTCACACGGCGCGTTACTCAGCGTTAGAGTTGCCGCTCCGCGTAAGGATCCCATAACACAAGCTTTTATTAAGCTCCTGTTCTGGGATATTAACTTAACGCCTAACAAACTTTGGGGCTAGCTCAATTTGTGTGGTTTGTCCCTATTTATTAATTTGTTTTACACGGTCCCAGCAATACGCTATGTCTACGCAACGCACACGATTGTCTGTAGACAATGACTCGAGACGAAGCGGAAGGGGTGTACCTCATTGCGTCTACGTTGTAGCAACGCTGCGGTAACGAAGCGCCGATGTGGCTGGCAATGCATCAAAATTATTGCGTTGCGGCAACGCAACGTCCGTGTGAATCCACTCTAACTCGTCTCATTTATATTGACAGTTTTATTAAAAATCTCAT
This sequence comes from Acrobasis suavella, assembly GCA_943193695.1. Lineage (NCBI taxonomy): Eukaryota > Metazoa > Arthropoda > Insecta > Lepidoptera > Pyralidae > Acrobasis > Acrobasis suavella. The sequence continues at coordinate 3,807,035 of OW971940.1, forward strand.
TTGATGTTGTTTTAGGAGGCTGCTCTGCGTTCGGTCACTCGTGCTTCGGCGGACACGGAAAGAGATCGGACTCTGCCATGGACGTAAGACCATTTTGTACCTTCAGTTTACAGTTGACAGAAATGTAAAAAAAAAACCATTTTATTTTATGTTTTTCTCGTTTCCACAGACAAATGCAGAAATGATAGCAAGGAATCATCTGGGCCAGGAAGAGACGGCTCCCCATCCAGTGTACCCCCACTCAGGGTACAGCGGAGTGCTGCCGCCGGGAGATGACATCATTCCTGTCAGAGATGGAGGTGAGATGACAATTTATTATATATTATTTTGTGTATATCAAACTTTCCATATATTTTACAACTAGTCTACTTTAGCCGAAGGTTGGCTGGAAGAAATCACTTTCGTTATAATGGCTCGCCTTTGTACACTGTACTTTAGATCTAATTTGAATAATTGTCATACTTAGTTGATGCAATAAATAAATTTTATCTTATCCTAACTTCCTAACTAATATTATAAATGCAAAAATTAAGTTTATATATTTGTTTGTTTGTATGTTTATTACCTCTTCGTGCTTTAGCCACTGAACCTATTTATGATGATATTTGGTATGGATTTAGTTTGAGACCAGAGGTAGGACATAGGATAGTTTTTATCCCGAAATTCCCACGGGGAGCGAAGGCCGCGGGCACAGCTTGTTTCATATATTTACTTTTAGTTTACTTCCTTCTATTCCTGGGCAGTTTGTTAAACCCAATGAAGGAATGAACGAAAATGTTAATAGGTAGAACGCTAGAAACCTATGCACTATTTTAGTGTTGCAAGCAATAGTATAAAATATCGATAGTATATCGATACTATCGTGACCTTGAAAAACAGTCACAATATCAATAGGACTACCTATAGTATCAATAGTATCGATAACATCGATAGTTTTTAATTTATACAATCGATAGTATCGATAGTAATGGTACTATTTGTATTAAAAACTATCGATAGTATAGTATTGTAACGAATATCGATTATAATACTATCAATAGTAATTTAGATTTTGATAATTTTTCGTACAAAAAGTAGTTCTAGTATCAAAACTATCGATAGTATCAATAAAAAACTATCGATACTATCGATAGTATCGATAGTATCTAATGTTATGCAACGCTACACTATTTGCTTCCTTTTTCTAGTCTTGTGGATCTGAGCGCCATCTGCCTCATTAAAAATAAAGACTTGATAATGTGTATGTATGTAAATAAAATACGTCACGTTTAATGTAGGATACGAACAAACCACATCCATCTGGACTTTGCTGAGAGTGGCAAAAAACTACACAGATCGTTTGTCTCCAATAGAAAAACTTACGCTAGCTAGCTTTACGTTACAGCCCTATCACGTAGCTTACGTCACGCGATGTCTTAAAAAGGTGTCTCACCTCAGCAGTGGTTTTGACGAAGGGTCTTGGCTTGGGTCCTTAAAATTAATGAGGTAAAACTGCTTAATGCCATGTAACTAGCTATTTTGTTCCACAATAAAATATTATTAAAATAGGCAGGTACTTATTTCTTTATTGTTTGTTTTTATTTCCGTATGTGTAAGTGGCCAACACTGCTGTCAGTTTCTGTGGAAATTCTAGAAAAAAAAATTGTTAAAAACAACGCAAGAATTCAGTGTCATTGATTAATTGTGATTCTTCCGGGCTGGTCTGGAAGAAAATAAAAAACGTAAAGTGTATTAGCTGCTTCTCTTCCCGCGCAAATCGTAAAAGCCGATCGAGCGCATGGGCGAGAATGGAGTGTCCATTTCCATAGACGATGATGCTAGTTCTATTACTAGCAGCGTCGTAAGTCATAACCTTGCATTACTAATAGATATTAATGTTCCCCAGGTGTGTTCAAAGACGATTAAGTCAACAAGATTAAATTTGAACCAAGGAACAACTTATTTTACCATAATCTTCACCTGAAATATTACCATGAATTGAACTTACTTCCGTAGAAAAGCCTTTACCATAGTACCAAGGTGTTAATTGCATCTGTGTCTAAGCAAAGCTAGCTCTATTGCTAGAAGCGTTTTTATAACTTGCATTACCAATAAATATTAATGTCCCCAGGTGTGTACAAAGACCATTGAGTCTATTACAAGATTAAGTTTAAACGGATGAATAACTTATTTCACCATAATCCTCACCTGAAATGAGGTTTAACCAGTATCATGAACTGAACTTGCTGTTGCAGAAAAGCTATTCTAGTAGGATCTAGGCGTTAATTGCATCTGTGCATAAGCAAGGCTAGCTCTATTGCTAGAAGCGTTTTTATAACTTGCATTACCAATAGATATTAATGTCCCCAGGTGTGTACAAAGACCATTGAGTCTATTACAAGATTAAGCTTAAACCGATGAATAACTTATTTCACCATAATCCTCACCTGAAATGAGGTTTAACCAGTACCATGAACTAAACTTGCTGTTGCAGAAAAGCTATTCTAGTAGGATCTAGGCGTTAATTGCATCTGTGTCTAAGCAAGGCTAGCTCTATTGCTAGAAGCGTTTTTATAACTTGCATTACCAATAGATATTAATGTCCCCAGGTGTGTACAAAGACCATTGAGTCTATTACAAAATTAAGTTTAAACCGATGAATAACTTATTTCACCATAATCCTCACCTGAAATGAGGTTTAACCAGTACCATGAACTGAACTTGCTGTTGCAGAAAAGCTATTCTAGTAGGATCTAGGCGTTAATTGCATCTGTGTCTAAGCAAGGCTAGCTCTATTGCTAGAAGCGTTTTTATAACTTGCATTACCAATAGATATTAATGTCCCCAGGTGTGTACAAAGACCATTAATTCTATTACATGATTAAGTTGAAACCGATGAATAACTTATTTCACCACAATCCTCACCTGAAATGAGGTTTAACTACTACCATGAACTGAACTTGCTGCTGTAGAAAAGCCAATCTCGTGGTACCTAGGTGGATTTATTCCGATCCAATACCACGAACGAATACCGCTGGTATTACTTAAAATTTTTAATTATTTAGTATTCCGAGCAAATACCACTCTTTAAATTATTTAATTTTATGTCTGAACTAATACCAAAAACCTTAATTCAACAGTCAACTCAGTCATCAAAATAAATTTGTTTTCTAATATTTTTATGTCATTGAAAAATAATGCTAAAACTTTCCGAATTCACTTAATTTCCAAGGTATTGGTAAAAGTCATTTAAATTAATCATCCATTATTACGTATTCTATGATGAATGACTGATTTATAAAAAAGTTAATTTTTTGTGATATTTTACAATTGTTAGATTGTAAGTAAATTGCTCTTATTTTTCATATTATTGCAGAAATTAAAATTGTTATAAAAAATATGACTATATAATTGAACTAGACGTGAGCTAACTAAATTTATTTATTCGGTCCTAACCGATTTTTTTTTTTGTAAATAAAAATGTTGTAATTACATTCAAAGCATTTTACTGACTGTACCTTTGAATATGTTTTGGTATTGGTTTAAAAAGTGGTGTCCGTTCGGAATAGAAAATAATTAAAAACTCAAAGTAATACCAGTGGTATTCGTTCGTGGTACTGGATCGGAATAAATCCCTAGGTGTTAATTGCATCTGTCTCTAAGCAAGGCTAGCTCTATTGCTAGAAGCGTCATCATAACTTGCATTACCAATAGATATTAATGTCCCCAGGTGTATACGAGGACAACGCAGCTCGGGACGTGATGAAGTTTAAATTGAGGAACATCGTGCAGCACTGGGTAAGAATTATTCATGACGTCACGAATAACCTCACCGGCGAGATAGGCAAATGGTCTTATTAATAGATGTGGAATTGGAGACTAGTGGAATTGCAGTCAAGCAAAAATAACGTGAGATACTCGGTTGGAACGAAGTTAATTTCGTAGTAAATTATTAATTTGTGTCGGAAAAAAGTGACAGAAAATTTACACTTTTTAGTTTATAATAAGATTAAAAAATTTATATAAAAAAATATTGGCGTGTGCTGGGTTTGAACTAGGAACAGGCATCTCAGGCATAAGTTTTCCAAACTGGGCTATCGACGAGAGAGTAAAATATGCCAAATTACCTTTAACTTTCGTGACGGAAAAAAGTAAAGGAATAATCTTACACTTTTTTTTGCCTAGCCCATCCGCCAAGTCCGTACCGTCCGAAAAGAAACTTCGTTCTGAAAATTCGTTACAATAAGCAATAGTTAAGTTTTGATAACCTACCAAATGTTTTAATCTTTTTCGTATACCTATTTATTCTTGATATAGCTGCCCTACAGTACTTTATACTAATAAGTATAGATAGACACCTTTATTAAAAGTTTTTACTTGATACAAAATAAGAGAAAACGGTAGACTCACTTGTTAAGAGTCCCTTTACCCTGGACAGAATCAGACTTTCCCATTCAAACGTAGTCTAGCTTTTATTTTGAAACGGCATGTCAGATATCGGCGAAATCATGTAATTTTAAAGAAATTGTCATTTTCAAAGTCAAAATATGAACTTAAAAGAGAATATAGTGAATCATATCATATTTGACCATCAGTATAGAAAACTTCTTCACTCTCGTGTTTTCTTTCAAGTTCATATTTGACTGTCGAAAGCGAATTATATGCCTAGATATATGCAATTTCTTAAAAATTACAAAATAATGCTGAAATCCCACATACCATTTCAAAATAAAAGTTAGATTTTTATATGGGAATGTCTAGGGTAAGGGGATTCTTAAGGAAAATCATAGAACAAAGTCTCTTTATTGTCAATTTAACAAAAAGAAAACAGACTCGTTGAAACAATTAACACAACATAAAAAAACATACATGTAAAAATCCCAATATTGCCTAACCAAATCCAGATTAGAAGGTAAAACACAAAAACATTACTAAGTATACTTTTTTGACCCATTGCCTCCATATATATTGATCTAAGCAGTGCCATTACTTACAAATTTCTAAAAATAACGCACTTATTTGAACTTGATGAATTTATATTATTCTACACCATATGACACCCACATACAAACGACTATGGAATAAGGAAAGGGTCACTGTTCAATTCTTCGTGGGTCTTGGAATGAAATTGTTATCGTTATGTCAAAGGATCCTGAATGAAATTGTATATTTATATAATAGTTTGCAGTGGCATTGTGTGAGAATTTCGGCTTGTACAGCTTATAAAACTATGAAACGGATCAAATACTTCTGATTGGTCGTACAGTACACTTGCTACAGCATAACTCGAAGAGTAAAACCTTAAACCTCATTAAAAATGTTATGAAGCCGTTCAATGTCCGGCTTATAATTCGTATATTTTTATTTTATTGTGTGAGTGTGAATAATATGTCTGTGAGCGCATTTATACAAAATTTATCATTGTGAGTGTGTTACGATTCCGGGGAAAATTAGTAGGCTTTTATAGAGATTAGAAATCACCAAAAGAACTCGCTGGGAAATTTAATAATTTTGTAGTTGTCATTTAATTATTTTATTGTATTTTTAATTTGTGTTTAAGAATTTAGTTGAGTATTGTTCAGTAAGTACTATCTTGGTTGCATTCTAAATAAAATCGCTTATTTATAACGTTGTAAAAAGCTAAACCCGAACAAAATGCTCCTATGCACCTCAAGAGCTTCTGTATAAGAACCTGAAAAAAGTAAAATATTTCGAATAATAGTTTCATATAGTGATCGCAATAATATAATGATTAGGGCAGTACGACATGAACAATAAGTGGATTACCTATTTTTCCAGGGATAAAAACATAACCATTTTTAGAGTTCCGTACCCAAAGGGTAAAAACGGGACACTATTATTAAGACTCCGCTGTCCATCCATCCGTCTGTCTGACTGTTTGTCACCAGGCTGTATCTCATGAACCGTGATAGCTAGACGGTTGAAATTTTCATCGATGATATATTTCTGTAGCCGCTATAAGAAAAAACACCAAAAACTCGCACTTGGCCAGTTATAATTATTTATTTGCGCTGACGTTTTGTTCGGGTTGCACCGAACGTGGTCTCAGCCAGACTGAAGCAGCATTCCGTGTGCATTAATTAGTAATGATAAAACGCGATAATTTAAATTAGGTAACGAGTATTATATTTATATTATTCTGTATTAATTTTGATGTAAAAAGTTTACTTTACGACCAAAACGTTAAACTTCTTAAAAACTAAAATAAAGATAAAGGGGATTACATACATTTTTCGAAGTCCAGTACTACCCCCATTTGACCCATTTGAAATAAATTATTTTATTTCAATGAGATACCCATAACAAATTGTCACCAAAGTGACTACATTATATACATATATGTTTTAAAATATAGCAAGGCAACTCAAAACATGTGCATACAGAAAGTTTAAGTAGAAAAACAGTTGAGAACTAAGTATAAGAAAATATATGTATTTGAAAGGAAACGGAGATATCATTTTAAAATGTTGTCTTGAAAGCCCTAGATATCCTTCAAACTATTTTAACCCTTGGGAGCACGAGTGCCCACTCGTGTGGGACGCGACATTCGTTGACACGGTTGCCCCCTCTCGCATCGGGGCGACGATGTCAAGGGCTGGAGCCGCGGCTGAAGCCGCAGAAGACGCTAAGCGGCTAAAATATTCGTCGTTATCGAATAAGTATATTTTTGTTCCGCTTGGAGTCGAAACTTTTGGTCCGTGGGGGCCAAGTACAAAAAAAAATATTAAAAAATAACACCTTCTCCTGTCGACGCCGCTGGTGACAAGAGGGCTGGCTCATATCTCGCGCAGAAGATTGCAGTAGCCATTCAGCTCGGGAATGCAGCCAGTGTTCTTGGCATGCCACATGAACCACACTTAGATTTTGAATATAGTTTAAATCAAATTTTAATTTAGATATTAGTTTTAAAATTTCGTTTTTTAATTTAACTTTATAATTATTAAAACAAATAAATAATCAAGTCTCTCTCTCTTCATAATTGTCCTTTTAAGTTCAAATAAGAGGACGTGAAGGTTTTTTGCCAAATGAGGCCGTTTGTCGTTAATATGCGAAGGAAAGCTTCACGTTCTCACTTTAAACTGTAAACAGTAGTTCATAAAAAAGTTTGAAGGAATTTTTGAGGCTTCATCAAGACAAAATTTTAAATGATATCTCCGTTACCTTTCAAATAATTTATTTCAAATGGGGGCAACACTGAACCCCAGAAATTCATTTATCTAAAACACTTCGAACTGACTCTACGCTTCTAATATTTACAAATATAAAAAAGTCGGATAGTTTCTTACCTTGCGACAACGTGCCCAGAAGGTTGGCAGAATTTCCACTTTGTATAACAATGCTTATAACTAATTAATTTACTTTTGTTTACAGATGGACAACTACAGGCGGTCACAACAAAACGACGACGCATACTTTCTGGAAAATGTATAAATATAATCACATATTAACCCGTTACAATTACTTATAGAAAAATCTGTCAATACATATAAGGAGCTTGCTTTTCATATAAAAGGGACGAGTTTGAATGGATGTCATTGTAACCCCTTTATACAACTATTAAAGGTTGAAAAAGATAAAAAAATAAAGGAATGAATCATTTTAGTCATAAGAAATAATTCTAGTCGATTTGAAAAATGGTTTTGAAGCAAACTTATAGTTAAAAAAGTTTTTTTTAATTTTATTTTACACAACTATTGTGAATTAATTTCATAGCAAATTCAGAGCATGTTACTAACCTAATAGCTATCCCGGAAAAAGGAAAATCCAATTTTACTTTTAGCCTCCCATAAATTTAGTTTAATCAGTTTTCTATTAAATTAGAGTTTTATCAATATGATAGCATGTATAATAAAATACAAATACTCTTTATTGCACCATACAAAAAGAAAAACAATTGACAGAAAAAAGAAGACAGAATTATGATACAAAGGCGGACTTATCGCAAAGCAATCTCTTTCAGTCAACCTTTGGGTAGAGGGAGAAGTGAATATTTAAAAATAGACGTGTATCTTGGGTATGTATGTAAAAAAAATGTAGTGGCTATTTTTTTTTTCGATTTCGCATAATCTCTGGCATCCTTGAGTAACCTATACTTGGACAAGTAAATTATACTTGGACAAGAAAAAGCGGGAAAGCGCCCCCTGGCATGCATTTAAAAGCATGTAATCAAAATCACAGTTACGCGTATGGCACTTCTAAGTATAATTTATGTCTACACTACTACAAACGAAACTACACATCCGTGCACACGTCAATGTGTGTATTCTCACCCGCCAACACATTCGACAAAGCGAGAATGGAGGAGAGGTGCGGGGTTGGGGATTGGGGACGCATATTGCGCAAGACCCCAGGAGTTTCCATTCTGTATTAAATTCTTATAATGATTCTGTGTGACAGTGTTAAATTCTTAAGGAAGGCAAGTAACATGGGCTGAATGTGCCTCCAAAACTCTACAGTTATAGATGTTACGTTACATTTTTTTAACTATTAATAAATGTTATTTTTTAACACCTACACTTAATGTCTATTGCGCGAGACCCCAGGAGTTTCCATTCTGTATGAAATACTTATAATAATTCTGTGTGACAGTCTTAAATTCTTAAGGAAGGCAAGTAACATGGGCTGAATGTGCCTCCAAAACGCTACAGTTTTTCAAATATAGATGTTACGTTACATTTTTAACTATTAATAAATGTTATTTTTTATCACTTACACTTAATGCCTTGGTCACCATCGCTACCTCTTATTGTTAATATGTTTATTTTAATATTTACCAGAGGCTCTACTTTATTTTACTTTAAGGTTGGAAATTAACATAAAATATATGAAAAACATGCTTCAAAAAGTTAAACATTTACTGTTAAATCGTCTACATAGTTTACATATAAAAATATGAAAATTTCTTGTCAATTAATGGTGTCACATTTTAAATATCTATTATGTAGATATGTCTTAAAATTATTTTAAGAAATTACTATATTTTCAGAAGGCTGGCTTCTTATAATTGTATAAAACTATATCTACGCTTGTGTAAAATATGCTTTTATAAATGATATAATTAACTATCTTATTCTTTAAAGTGTATCGGTACCTGAATTAATTTGGTTTATATTTGGACTTGTTGTGTTAATACTAAACGTAAGTTTACCATCAAGCAAATAAATTATAAAAAAAATGTTGTAGAAAATGACTGTATCTGTGAATAATTTGAGTATTAATAAATGGTTAGATACGATATATTGGTGAGTTGTCTTTTATTTTGATTAAACATGACATCGCAAACGTCGGATTTATCCGACAAATAATGGGTTTATAATTCTACGAACAAACATTTTCGAGCACAGTTCGTGAGGGTCGGATATTTCCGAAAAAAAAAAAACCGCTGCTCGTATTGCACATAACTTGAGCTTCAAAGTATCTACATCCATATTTGTTGTAGGTATTTATTTTTGATTTCATATGCCTCGCGCTTGGTGCACCACAACTGATATAAAGTCTAGCGGTGAAAGAGAATATACCAATATTAACAAAACTACTATCAAGTTAAACAAAGACGTAGTGGTATAAATAATTATTGAAAAACCCTCATTAGATAAGTAGGTATTTACTTACTACAAAACATTTTTAGAATTCTTAGGCGAACGTACTAACGTACGTTTACTGAGTTTTGTTTTTCGTGTGTGTGTGGCCAATAATGGTGTCAATTTTTTCAGGCTGCCTAAAGGCATCTGACATAGCTTGACGACTGCCATACAATGATGACAGCAGGGACCAACGGCTTATTCGTACCTTTAGAAGCTCGGAAGAACTCGAGAATTTTTGGCTAATTGGTCACCCATCTATTTGCGGAATACACCCAATGTTGCTTTACTTGCGAAAGCGTTAGTAATGCGCTCTCCTGCCGGGCGACCGAGCTCCTCACTGAGTATAAACATTTTGCGGTCACCGCAAAAGGTCAAAAGTCAGTTTGACTAATGTTGTCGTCAAAAGTAACTACTTTCTGAAATAACATACAAGAATACTGCGAAGAAGAAAGACCCTGATTTTCGACGTCATGCACGAAAGGATTCAGTCGGTTAGGTACCTGATCTTTGATTACGAGCGGCGAAGTCCTAGCTCCTAATATTCGCCCTGATGATAATCGTCTAAACCGATCGAAACTAGACGGCCTTTTCTTATTACACTACATGAGTAAACCACAGCTTGCATGCATAGCTACTTGTTTACCGCTACCATGCTTACCGATCGCTTTATAAATATAATTATTTTTATTACTCGTCAGTCGTCACTAGATGGCGCTGTAGGTATTAATTAAAACATTAAAAACTTTTACTTTTATTTATATAAAGTAGTAATCTAATAAATTGAATATGACTTATATGAAATGAAATAAACATTTTTACAGCGTATTCAACACTTTCTTTGTCACTTTTTTGCTATTCGCATGTGCTGCCATCTCTGTGAGAGCAGCTGGTACTAATTTTGCTTACTAGTTTTGCCTACTAACTGGCCCTCCAATAGTTTCTATGGCGTTGGTTATCTGTTGCGTTAGTAAATTATATTATATTTGACGACCTCCGTGGCGTAATGATCACCATGCTAGTCCGCCACCCAGAGGTCCCGGCCGGGTTCGATCCCCGGTCAGGGCAAGTTGGAAATTGCCCTTTTTCAAATTGTCCTGGATCTTGGATGTTTATTTATATAAGTATTTGTTATAAAATATAGTTTTGTTGAGTTAGTATCCCATAACATAAGTTTCGAGCTTACTTTGGGGCTAGCTCAATCAGTGTTATTTGTGCCTATACATATATTATTATATTTATCGTCTTATAAATAAACATAATTAAAAAAATGTATCTTTGCCGCTACACTCCGAATCAGATTTCATCAATTTTAGTCCATAACCGACAAACCAGTTAATAGTTTGAGAACTTTGCCAGTCATCACTTGGTGCAGCTTCAGATTGTTCCCGGAAATGATATCAGCTGTTGCAGCTGAACCTGAAATCCATATTATTTCATTACCTATAGCTGATGCCTGCGACTTTGCGTGAAATTCAGAAATCAGATTTCAATGAAACAATGCCTTAATGTTACTTTGAGCTGAGCAACAGAACATAAAAAATATGTCTGTCTGTGTATCTATAAAGCTATGTACACGCTTTAAGAATCCCCTTAACCTAGATTTTTCCATACAAACGTATTCTACGTTTTATTTATAAACGAAATGTCAGTTTCGGTAAAAATTTTTAATTTTAAAGAAATTGCAATTAACTAGGTATTTATAAATGATTTTCGACTGTAAACTTATGAACTGGAAAGAAAATATAAGGATAAAGAAGTGTTTCCATACTGATGGTCAAATATGATATAATACACTATATTCTCTTTTAAGTTCATAATTTTACTGTAGGAAACCAATTATATCCCTAGATAATGGTAATTTCTTTAAAATTACATAATTTTGTATGGAAAAGTCTGATTCTGTCCAGGGTAAGGGGACTCTTCACCTTTAAAAAGCGCAGATATTTACGCTGTTTCCAAAAATTAAAAACAGCATAAATATCCGTTCTTTAAAAGTGCCATTATGTTTGTGTCTGTATAGTCACTATGTATTTGTGTGGCTATCTATATCATCCTAGCTTAAGACAGATAACATACGTACCTATATACACATCGAAAGTGAAGAAATTGTGCATCTGTCTAGTGACATCGGAATTCTATCGGTAGTCAAAACACAGCACAGCCTCGCTTATCTTAGGTGGAGACTAGACTTTATTTATTACACACACGAAAAACTAACAAGAACCTGTCAGTTTGTTAGGGATAAAAAAAAATTTTTGTCTCAATATAAAATATTGCATGTATGTTTCTTTTTTCTCTCTGATTATCAAATAATTACAAAGATACATCGCTTTAAATTTCTCATGACGTCACGGTCAAGTACCAGTTTCACTAAAAGGTGACCGAAACTTCTACTTTGCTAAACGTAAAGATATGGGTCCATTATTTTTTAGATCATCTAGTTGACGGAGTAAATCTTCTTCTTAGCAGTCGGAATTGCTTTTTCATGAGGTTGTAGACCAGTGTGTGGCCACACTTACTTCCCTGTCATTAGCCGAGCTTACATCTTCCAATTTACAAGAGGTTGGGCAGTTGGGGCATGACTGGAGGTGGGCCATGCTTTGAACAGCTCGACATTCACAAAGGTCGTTGTTTGAGAAACCCCACTTACTCGGTTCTCGTGGCATTTGACGACCTCCGTGGCGTAGTGGTCACCATGCTAGTTCGAGACTTGTGTTATAGGATACTAACTCAACGATACTATATTTTATAACAAATTCATATATAGATAAACACCCAAGACCCAGGACAATTTGAAATAGGTCTTTAACCAACTTGCCCTGACGGGGGATCGCACCCGGAACCTCTGGGTGGCGGACTAGCATGGTTACCACTACGCCACGGAAGTTGTCAATTTATGTAATAATTTTTTCTTGGTCTAGAACACCCGCTTTCCCTTCCACCTTATCTTTCCAACACCCAATAGGGTTCATATTGTACCTAATTAGTAAGAGTAGTAAGACTAAGAACTGATGTATAATATGAATGCAATAAATGAATTGAATTGAATTGAGCCTAGCTTATCTTAGGTGGAGCCTAGACTTTATTTCGGACAAGGAAAACTAACAAAAATCAGGCCTGTGTCACTCCCCGTTGAGGTATCGAAAATATACCTACATTTATTGCTATGTGCGTGGCGACCACTTCGAAGGGGAAAATTCAGTTACATGAATCGTTTGTCCAGAGTAATAATAATGAAATTGCCTTTCAATAGATGTCTAGGTGTCTAGATGTCTAAACGAAAAGGTGAGGAGTTCTGACGCGAGCTAAATTTAATCATAGCGCTAACCACATTAAGTAAATATTTCTTTGAATTTCTTTTCTGAATAAGACTTCTGTACTTGAGTAGGTACTAGAACTTATTCTGTGCAAAAATCTACCAGTTTGTGAACTATCAGCCAATTAAAAAGCTTTTTCAATCCGGACAGTAGATCCCAAGTCTTCCTTCCATAACAATAGGCGATGTTCCTTATTCATAACGAACTGACAACGCTCCAAGTTTTGATTGGTCAAATTTATTGACGAGTCTATTGTTTGCGTGTATCGTACACGACATTTACTAATCTATAGGGATGTGGACTGATTTTTTTTTAATTCATTAGGTAGATTGTTAAGACGAAATGGTAGCTAAAGTGGCGCCCTTATTTGAAATAAATTGTTAAAAACGAAATATGGTGATAATTAAAAATTTGATTTGTATCACTGTCTAGAAATACCTTTAAACTATTTTATGAATAACCTTTGAAAGTAATATTGGTAGTCCGTCTAGTTACGGGTTTTTGCCAAAAGTGGCCACTTTTGGCGAAAACCCGTTTTAAAACTAGACGGACTATTAGTAATAATTTCAAAGGTTATTCATGAAATAGTTTAAAGGTCTTTCTAGACCGTGATACAAATCAAATTTTTTAATTATCACCATATTTAGTTTTAAACAATTTATTTTAAATGAAGGCGCCACTTTAGCTACCACTTCGTCTTAAGAAGTTTGGTAAACGTATTTTTTCTTTCTTTCTGATTAGTAAATAATGGCGAAGATACAGAGCAGACCAAAGTGGCCACTTTTAACAATAAAAACGATAGCATCAAATGGACTTACTTTCGTACTTTCAAAGGTTATTCATAAAATGGTAAGAAGGTATATCTAGGGTAATCCTCTATTACAATTTTTAATTATCACCACATTTACGATTAAAAGAATTATTTCGAATGAGGGCGCTATTACGAACCCACCTCACCTTAAGTCAAGATCATAAGTTTCACGTGACGTCACGATCAGCTACGATTTTTGAGGTGACGTAAAGTAAATCACCCCCACTCCGAAACTTCGTAATCTTTGTGAATTTTTACTACTTTGCTAAAAGAAAAAATGTGGGTCCCTTATTTTTGGATAATCTAGTTGACAGACTATAATAGAATAATATATTTTTTTATTCAGTCTACATCCTTATTGTGTTGCCTTTCAAAGAAGTTTATTGACTGTTTAGTTATTATAATTTAGACATTTATTTACTTTTGTATGCACGAGCGCTATGGAGAAACATCGAAAATATAATGAATACTTACAAAAATACAAAATCATTTATTTAACGAGAGAACACTACACTCTATGATTATCAAAGATTCCCGCACTAGGTACAAGCCTGTATCGCGGGCAAGCAGAAAGATTAACAAAAATAAAGCACTTACAGTTTAGGACGAGCGGCGGGAAAAAATAAATTTAAAACTAATTATTACTTACATAGTCTTTTGGAAATACAATAGAACAGTCATTGGATTTCCAAAGGATTATTAAAAAAAACCGTTAGGGATGTTTTGTTCCAAAAACTTTGTAAACTTTAAATAAAATATATTAAATTCAGTCCATTCGGTTAAGAAACACGATGTTACAGAGAAATACAAGTTTACACAGATATTCAATTACTCCGTAGCCTCCTGTCCAACCTCTGTGGTCCAGTGATCAAGGCATTTGATCCAGTGGTCGTGCGGTTGAATCCCACTGAGAAGCACACTATGTGAAAAGTTGTTTCTAGTCTGGTCAGGATCTTGCAGGCTCGATTCATCTGATTATCCGAAAAGAAAGCATTTCGTGTTTCGGAAGACACGTATAAACTGTGAGTCCCGAACGCCATCTAGCGTTTGCTAAAACATATCGAATTGGTTCTGGTCTACTTTTTCGGTTGCGGAGGCCAGATAGCAGTTGGTCTATGTTCTTACTTCTCACTTCGTGAAATCACCTAGGTTAGGCAGCAGACCCCGGGCTCTCAAGCCCTGAAGCTCTGATGGAAAACGGGAGGATGATGATGACACAAATATTCAATGAAACGCACACAAACATGTACCTATTTTTAAAAAAACAAGAGCTCAAAAAATTCTATTTACATTAGGTATAAAACTTTACCTACGTTATACTAGAAAAAAAGTCCATGATATACTTTTTGAAAGCATAGGTAATCAATTTGCAGAATTGATCCTTTCTTTCTACTTTCCATATATATGTACATGAATGTAGGTATATAATATATGTTAGTTATAAATATCATCATTCATCATTTCAGCCGCATAACGTCCACTGCTGGACATAGATTTCTCCCAAGGATTTCCAAAACGACCGTACGTATTTATTGTGTTTTTGATACTTCCAAGTAGATAATTATGTTAAGACGCCAACCTTCTTGTCTGTTTTTTTCTTTTCCTAAAGGATGACAGGAAAAGAATGCTTTAGCATTAAGTTTTTAAAAAAATAAACAACGTAAATTTAAATTTAGAAGCGAGCAAACATGTAGCAAGCAAACTTCAAAATGTACATATGTATGCCATTAGCAAACAATCCCCCTGTACCGTGAGCCGA
Organism: Acrobasis suavella; assembly: GCA_943193695.1. NCBI lineage: Eukaryota > Metazoa > Arthropoda > Insecta > Lepidoptera > Pyralidae > Acrobasis > Acrobasis suavella. The sequence goes on from OW971940.1 coordinate 3,822,506, forward strand.
TTGTTTTTGTAAATTAAGGCACGTTATGAAAGCCAGCTAAGCTTTAAACGTGGGTTAAACTTTGATTCAGAGTTGGGGATGTTCCATTTGGTATCACTGATTTGCCCCTTTAAAATATGGTACGGTGGTACCTTAGATATAAAAACCATAAATGTAATTGATATTGTGCATAAAGGTAAGTTGCAAAGAGGATGGTGTGCATTTCATGATCTGATACAGCTATAGATACAAGATACATAAGTAAGGTAAAAAAAAAAATTAAATCTATGGATACAGCCGCTATCTTGTTCATTGCTATATAATGTTGCATATAACTTTGCATGTTTAAAGATTAAGAAAATATTCTATACCACCTCGCACGTTTTTGAGCATGAAATGATATATCTTTCATCGTTTATAATGTTTCTCCTTTAGTGGCTAACACTAGGTACTGTATACCATACTACTGGTTTCAAGTCTGGCTTTTCGCTGCCATGGTTTATATTTGCGACTGAATACTACCAAAGTTGCCAAAGACATTTCAGAAGAAAAAGCCGGAAAACGGACCTTGGGCTCTGAAGTAGCAGTAAAATATTATGTAACAGAGGGAGTATTGCGGCCTCTTCATTAACAATTTATAAGTAGATTTGGCGGTAATAACGGACTGACAGATTGAATAGATCTCAATAATTGACAGACGACTCAAAGACCACAAAATTTGTAAGTATTCTGAACTAATATAGAAATGATTTCTTTATATCAAGGCCGCGCCTATAATGCATGCACGGGAGATACTAGGCTTCAAGTCAGTGACTTATTTGTCTATGTTCTCTGAGTGGAGCAGAGGGCCGCTAAATTGCTTCTTACAATACAATACAATACATTGTATTGTAAAAAAGTTTTTTGAATTGTATTGTATTGACAATACAATTCAAAAAACTTAATTGCACCAAAAACATTTACATATTTGGAATACTTACAAAATAAGGGTAACATAATATAATGAGGTACAAGAGGCAGCCTTATTGCAGAAGCAATCTCTTACAGGCAACAAAAAAGGAAAGGAGTGTAAAATATATAATACGAGATTATACACTAAATTTATATTGTAATAAATACCATATAACCAGTTAACATTCTAAACATACATGATAAAGAGCTTAATAAATAACTCAATATATATAACTATATAAATTTACATAGCATAACATAATATAATAAATATAATTTCATTACATGCATACAAATAAATTAAGGACAGGATATGTAGGATTAAAAAGGGTTAATACTTCTTCATTTCGTTCTATCTTGAACAAAGCTACAGAATTAATATAAGTATTGCATACAGAACGAAATCTCCAAAGGTCCCGCGTCCACGTTCCCAGAATGGGGGGGAGGTGCGTACCTCTCCCCCATTCTCGCCTTGTAAAGGCGGCTCAACACCCTCCACATGGCACGAACGGGTGAACGCGCTTCACTTCGGGCCAAGACAGCCCCATTGTCTTCATCTCCGCCGCTACGGATCACCGCCATTGCTTTTGATTGCTTTGGTCGGCCACGGCGTCAAATTCGTAGTGCCAGAGAGAACCAAGCTGTGTCGCCTGTCGCAGCTCTATTGAAATGCGGATTACTCGAATGGAACCGTTAAATTGTTTTAAAGATCTGTTGTTACCCGTAAATGAGTGTGTAATATTTCTGGATTCATTCATAATGATACGCTGAGATTATTTCAAGCAACAGTCTATCATAGAAGCTCAGATGTGTACAAAGGCTACATTTGGTGGGATAATCTATATTTATTCGGTTTCTTTGTATTGTTAATTTGTGGTATTACGTATAAGGTTCAAGGCAATACTAAGCTCAAGCAATCTCTAATAAGATCCTGTTAAATAGTATAGAGAGTGTTACAGAGAGACGAACTGAGGGAGGAGTCTTAGGTATATAATGCAAATGAACGAGGACAACACTTTATGCAATTCGGTATTTGACTCTATTTTTTTCATATTTATATCAAAAAGTAACATGACACGAAACCGAAAACATGAATAATAATTTTACTCAGCTTAAAAATAAGCAAGTTATAAGCCTTTCAAATCCGGTGGAATTTCTTAGGGGAAACTGTCAAATGACAGAAAAAGGATGCACTGTCATTAGGTGTCACGCTTACGAAAGAGATAGCGAGATGTCCCCACCACGCTCCCACTCTTATATTTAAAATGATAATTGATGCCTCATTTAATAACCAATTTACTTTCTGTTTTCGGAAAACGGCTTCTTGTTAGTGTTATTATTTATTTGTATTTGTATAAAATAATGTCTAACAATAAACTAAATCAAATAGCCTATTGGCTCATGTTTTATGAAGCGAAACGACTTTTTGCGTAGGTTTTGAAATAATTCTAAAGGTTGTACAAATAATGCACTGGTCATATCTAATTGCATGTAGACTTATTTGATTACATGGTGACAACGTTGCCAAAATCTTTAAAATAAATTCTTCGAGGTCTTTCATCCTAGCAAGCACTTGAAAAAATAAGGCGAAATACGAATGACGACAGTTTTATAAAAAAGTATCAGAAACAGACAGTTTCAATTTTTTTGATTGTGCAAGCAAACAACTTCATTTTAAACCCTTTGAATTCTTTGCATTTCTGTTATAACGGAGTGAAAATAAACTTTTGAAAAGAACAAAACGCAGTTTTAATTATAGAGCGCGATACCACAAAATACAGAGGGGACAAAAAGATGATTCATGCAGTTGCACTATCAATATAATAAAGAATGGTCATCCTGAAATGTAAAACCGCGACACTTTTATAAATATAGAAACACAGCCAACCCGTTGAGAGCGTTGGCTCATGCTCAAACTTCTATTGGTCTACTAGTTCACCAACATTCTAGCACAGAATAAGTACTAGTACTCACGTACTGAAGTCTTACTCAGAAAACAAATTCAATGAAATATCTACTTAATGTGGTTAGCGTTATGGTTTGATTAAGCTCGCGTCAGACGTCCTCACCTCTTCGTTTAGATACCTAGACATCCATTGTAAGCCAATTTCATTCTATTACTCTGAACATACGATTCATGTAACTGAATTTTCCCCTTCAAAGTGGTCGCCGCGCGCATAGTAATAACCTAAGTATATTTTCGATAACTAAACGGGGAGTGACACAGGCCTTACTTATTTACTTACTTCGCTAGCTCAGCGACCCGAAGTGGATCTTGGCCTCCGACATTAAAGTGTACCATTCTTACATTAAAGTGACACAGGCCTGATTCTAGTAAATACTAGAGTTATCGTCAAATGTACGTACAGACACCAGATTGACCTAATATGTTTAGAGAACTTCGCTTGCTTTGTTTGCTGATAGAGGGGCGTTTGATAGGGTAAACTTAAAGTCATTGGACGCAAACAGTCATTGTATAGTACACAATAAAACCTTATTTTTTAAGGTAAATTAAAACACAAAATTTTATTGTGTTGTGTCTACTGCAGCTGATCTGATAGCTTTTTGTACTCGGTAGCTGCAGTGCTTCCGTTTTGAAAGCAAAGTTAAATGACAAGGTTTTGTGTTTTGTTCAATGACTCTGAGCGTCTAATGACTGGGAGTTTACCTTAAACATGGTGTATTAAAGAAAAAATCTTCAGTTTTCAGAGCAACGATGAAAAAAATAGTAAACGGACGCCTATAAAACCAGGGGTACCTTTCACACCTAAGTTACCAAATATGAACATTTTTTTAAAAGTTTTTATCGATTTCATCTATTAGGTTTCTATACTAAGCCGCCGCAGCAGCGGATTTTGTAGTTGCTGTGGCATAAGGGTTAGGTTGCTAAGGGTTGGATCTCACTTGTCCGCATGGAACAGCAGCCTTGCTCCGTGCTACAGCGTTCTGTCGCTCTCTCTCGCTCTAGCAAATGACGGTTCCGAGCGACAGAAAAGGATAGCAGCATAGAAAAGTCCCTAAACATGCGGCGAAAATGTTATGGCGAAATGTTCTGGAAACGCTCTTCCGTAATTTAATTATTCTGTAGCAATACGTGACCAACACTGAAGAAGAAATATTTCCAGTGTATTTATTAAGCTATAGGGACGTTTAAATTTTTCCCTGACACTTGCAGTTCTAATTAATTAGTATTAAGATTCTCACAAGTTTACATGAAATTTCACTTGCGTGCACTTTCAGAATTTTACTTAATAGTGAAAAGGCGTTGAAGTTAAGAAGAAAATTAGGTAGTACTTTTAGTAAATAATCAGCAGTAACTTTAGCTCCAAATGTTTTGGGATGAAAAGCTAGTTTTTCGACTAGGACGTAGATGAGATGACATATCATAAAAAGATAATATATAATATAAAAAAAGAACATATAAATAACTTCTAGATAGATAAACACCCAAGACCCAGGACTATTTGAAAAGGCAATTTTCCCCAACTTTATTCTTCTAATTTAGAGTCAGAAGAAATCAAACTGAGTAATAAAGGCTGATATTGATAATTATTTTTAGTACTTAAGTCCATTATCGGATAATTATCTTTGATAACGATATGGAATATGAAGTACCCATTTAGGTTATAACCTATTCGACTAACTATAAAACTCGGTTCTTTCTCTTATCTAAGGGCTCTATCATAGCGACAGACCGTTACCGATAGGTGTTGCGATATGTCGTGGGCACTGTGGGCAGACAGTTGTCTGTAAGGGCCTTTAGCGTAATAACGGTTGTTTTCTTAGGCGCTGGACACACTGAAAAGACGTAAGACGTGGACGGGGCGCAGACATATGTGTATTTCATACAAAATGTATAGAAATGTAGCAAAGCAGAACACACAGAAAAGACTGCCCATCTTTATTTATTTATTTATTAAAACTTTATTGATCCACAATATGCAATTGTTTACAATCAGCATACTTAACGCTAAAAGCATTCTCTCCCTGTCAACCATAAGGATAAACAGAGATTTAGTTGCGGCGCAAAATAATTACATAAGTCCAACACATACCTAATAAGTATACCTACGCATACGTACAGAAAGATGATATACGATCATATTTGTGAAGGCAGAAAATGAAACGAATACAATTTATCTGATAATCTTTACATCTTATTTATCTTTACTGTGTATTCTGTTTTGCAACGGACGCGCAGGAGACATAATTAAGTCTGCACCCCGTCCACGTCTTACGTCTTTTCAGTGTGTCCAGTGCTTTATCCCTTACTTTGCAACCTACTCGTATAATGTTTGCTATAAGAAAAAAAATCGCATCACCCTGTCATGATCACCTACCTACTAAGATACATTTTCACGTCTTTATTCCTGACGGGGCAGACTAAGCTCAGGGTCGTAAGACCCAAAGGCCCTGTAGCGTGATCGTGAGCGTTAGAGTCCCCTTACCCTAGACAGAATCAGACTTGAAACAGAAATGCCCATACAAACGTAGTCTAGATTTTATTTTGAAGCGACATATCAAATAAATAAATAAATATTTACGAGCAAATTACACTGATTGAGCTAGCCCCAAAGTAAGTTCGAGACTTGTGTTATGTAATAACTCAACGATAGGTGGTATATTTTATAACAAATACATATATAGATAGACATCCAAGAAAATTTGAAAAAAGACCATTTTCCAACTCGCCCTGACCGGGGATCGAACCCGTGACTTCTGGGTGGAGGACTAGTATGGTGACCGCTAAGCCACGGAGGTCGATAACTAAAAGGATATTAAGGCATATAACCAGTTTTCACAGTCAAAATATGAACTTAAAAGAGAATATAGTGTATTATATCATAGTTGCCCAACGTATGGAAAACTTCTACACTCTTATATTTCTTTCAAGTCCATATTTGACTGTCGAAACTACTACTACTACTACTAGTCATATGCCTAAATATATGCAATTTCTTTAAAATTCCAAAGTACTGCCTAAATCAAACATGTCATTTCAAAATAAAAGCTAGACTACGTTTGTATGGAAAAGTCTAGGAGCGGACTTTCTTTTCATACACCATCTTACTTTTCATACAAACGCTCATACGTGATTATGGCGTTGGAACTTTTGAACTCACAGGTATCTTGGGCGCTATTTCTAGGTTTCTATCGAAATAAAAAATTGAAATTTAGAAAAACAAAATCAGTATAAGCCTCCTCCTAAAAACTTCGACCGTTCATAAAGTTCTCATAAATTGTAAAAGTAAGGAAAATATTTCGATACAAACCTCGCAAATGTAATGAAAATTCTGAATACAAAACATTTATTTCACATACTTGTAAGGTAACTGGTAAGGTAAGGTTGATAAACACGTATCACCTGGAACAAGTTTTATGAAATTTCCGCACCCTGTGAATAGTTAATATTCGTTAAATGGATAGTTAATAATAATACTAATTTCATTTAAAAGAATGCAAGCCATGCTCTTTGGCGCTATCTCTCTCTTTTTGGATTTCGTCTTTTTCTAGCATTGCCCTGGATGAAACACCAAGCTTTTCAAATTATGCTCGCGTTGAAAACCGAGTGGCCGGGAAGAGCCGCCTGAAGATGGAAAAAGGAATCAAAATAGTGATTGGTCGCTCGCCGCATTGCCAATCAACATGATTCAAATCTTGCCTATTCCCTAAACCGGCTTTTACAATCTGCGTGGAAAGAAAAGCAACTGGTACATTCGAAGTTTTTTCTTCTCCTAGACCAGCGTGGAAGTTACCTATTTTTGTAAACAGACAGAAATACAAAAATGTATAGTCAGATAGCTCTTTAGCTAATCTGCCCACGACAAAGTCCTGCAGGCGATTATGCGTCCAACATATTTTATGAGTTTCATTCGCCAGTTTTTCCTTGTACTGGTCCGAAACGCTAGCTTGTAGTTTATAGCTCCATTTATAAACAACTAGCTTTTGCCCGCGGCTTCGCTCGCGTAGGGGTGTAATTTATCAAAATCCTTTCTTAGGGGATGTCTACGTTATAGTAGCTTTATGCATGCAAAGTCTCAGCCCGATCGGTTTTAAATTGACAAAGTTTCATACAAACTTCCATCCCCTATTTTATCCCCTTGGGGGTAGAATTGATCAAAATCCTTTCTTAGCGGATGCCTACGTCATAACATCTACCTGCATGCCAAATTTCAGCCCGATTCGTCCAGTGGGTTGGGCTGTGCGTTGATAGATCACTATGTCAGTCAGTCAGTCACCTTTGAGTTATATATATATAGATAACTGGTCAAGTGCGAGTCGGACTCGTGCATGAAAGGTTTCATATCATTTTCTACAAAAAAATCGCGTTTATTGTATGGGAGCCCCCCTGAAATATTTATTTTATTTTGCTTAAGTATTTTAAAGAGAATATAGTTACAACTTAATATTCTGTGTATATTTTAAGCCTCTATCTGTTGCCTTTATTAATATCCAGCAAAAAACGGCAAAAAAAAACAAGTTTGATGTATTAAAGCCCCCTTAAATATTTATTTTATTCTGTATTTAGCGGCAACAGAAATATATCACCTGTGAAAATTTCAACTGTCTAGCTATTACGTTTCATGGGATACAGCCTGGTGACAGACAGGCAGACGGACAGCGGAGTCTTAGTTAATGGCCCCGTTTTAAACCCTTTGGGTACGGAACCCTAAAAAGTATCCGATTTGCCTTGTCGGATCTTTTAATATCAACAATCCACTAATAAGAATACGAACTACGCAAATAGGTACGAATATATACTTACTGAAGTAATAAATATGTTAAAGCCGACATATCAGCCCTACTGAGGGGATCATCGTGTCTGGTACGGACCTTTTAGAAGTGAGGGTATTATTACTCATGTTAAAGATAAAGAAACGAGTTCTTAGAAGTCGATGGGCTGGTCTTAAAAGTTTTAGTAGTTGACGTCTAATAATGTACAGATGCTGAATTTAAAGCTTATATTTTGAGCCTTATATTTCAACCTTTGAACCTTTCATAATTACCTAACTTAGTGACATCAAAAAAATTGTCCGTTAAAAATTAAATTCTAGCTTCAAAAGTAAGAAAATAAAAAAAATAAAAAAATATTAATTGTGCAAAAAGAAGTTCTACAAATATTTTTTGGTTGTTGGAGCCTTATTTTGAGATTTTTGTGCCAGTAGTCTCTCCGCTCTCCCAAATCACTATAATCGAATAGAACCAAGTACACAATTAAAGTAAGTGACAAAAAAAAAACATATATTAATCATTATTATAATTGTGGATGCGTGTGTGTATGTAAATTGTATGTATGTATGTTGTATATCTGTTTAATGTGTGTGTGTGTGAACATATACAAATAAGCATTCAAATAAATGTCTCCGATGTGTTTACTTAGTTACTTAATATGAAAATACTAAATACCTCTTTCTTCCCATTATTTTTATTACGGCTACTAGGCAGAAAGTTTATTTTGAATAAGAAGTGCATGATGTACCTGTTTACTTGTCATTAATTTTCCCCTTCGACAATCTTTTTTGTCTATATTTTTAAGGGCTTTTATCTTAACAGACAATGCCAGCCTAAAAATATATTATGTACATTTTGTCGCCAATCTTTGACGAGAAATCCGAAAAGCGTATCCTGTCCAAAATAAATTATATAACCAGAAACGAGCTAAGATGAAACAAAGAAGGTAAGTACAGTCTTTAACTTTTGATAAAGCAACGCTGAAGGAAAAATATAAAGTTTATAATCTCACTAACGATAATGCGTCTCTGGTATAACAAAGCAGTTTAACCAAAAACCCACATCTCGAGTAGACTAAAGACCATTTCAGTTTATTAGCGTCATTTTGAGACATCTGCATGAAAACGGCGAGAAATGAGCGACACTGTAAAATGTTAAAACTTCGCTTACACAGAAGATTGACCGTACAGAACGGAAGAAAGTAAAAGAAGGTACCTATCATCATTTTCATATCAACTACAAGTCCACTGCTGGATACAGGTCTAAACGACGGTATATTTAGTGCGTGATATTTAAAAAAAAAAACAATTTCAATCAGTAACGTATGTATGAAAAGAATCATCAAAACCTGTTTATATAGTATAAAAAATACTCATCACAATTGATCTACTTTGTACTCGTAAAAGACCACCACGCAGTTTTATATTATAATATTATAATAAGGTAATGTCCTTGAATGTAAACGTGTACTTTCTGCATAGTGTCCATTCTATACTTTCCTTATTCTTTATTTACCTCAGAGTAATGAAGAACAGTTAATTAGGCATAGATTTTGTGATTTATTTTGAGAAAATAGGAAACCGTTTAATATTTATTTTAGGAAATAAACATTTATACCCGTTTGCGTCAAGGAGCTACCTGAATTTTCCGGGGTCCAGTGCTGCCCCCATTTGAAATAAATCATTTGGTACGAAAGGGAGACATCATCTAAAATTTTGTCTTGACCACTTCAAACTATTTTAAGAACTACTGTTTACTGTTTAAAGTTAGAACGTGAAACTTTTCTACGCACAATTGCGAAAAACGGCCACTTTTGGCGTATGTGCGTAGCAAACCTTGACGTTCTCACTTTTAACTGTAAACAGTAGTTCATAAAATAGTTTGAAAGGTTATCTAATGCCTGGTCTATATATAGCATTACATAATTACATATTAAATTTAAGTCAATATAAAGAAGGGTGTAGGAGTAGTTAAGTTACTTAAATGTTCTTATATTTTGATAGCCTTGAGAATGTTTTTTTTTTCTAACTTTTGAGACTCATGAGAAAAGTAAAATCGCATTATCCCCTTACCTGTTACTGGGAGGAATTCCTCCCAAGTCAATTGTATATCTATTGTTTTATTAATAGGGACAGGTAAAGGGTTATTTGTCTTTTGACATCTGTTTTCTAGAATAAATTTTATCTAGATAGATAAGGATAAATGACACAGATTGAGATAGTCCCTAAAGTAAGTTTAAACTTGTGTTATGAGAAACCCAGTATATAGGAGGCAATACAAAATCACATATTCCCTTGGTTTAAAAACCAAACGACAAGATCGTCTCCATTACCCACGGGCAGTTACGGACTCATTTTCCGGTACTTACGGCGGGGTTTACACGGTTCAATAGGGAAATGACAAAGTTAGGGCCTTCGCACACTCAGCGGGACTAATTTTTTTTCCGCGCATTTTGGTAATTTCGGACTTTTAAGATAGTTTGTAATAGATATTTTAGTACTCGTACTAAGAAATATTTTCACAAAAATTCTTTTGATGCACACGAATTTACAACAAATTCTTACTGCACTAAAAATTTGTCCAATGCGTTCACTATTTTTAGTTTACATGATTAAATTGACAACTGCGAAGGCCCAGTGTTTAACCCCTGATAAAAAAGAGGAATGTTATAAGTTTGACGCTAATGTCGGCCTGTCTGTGGCATCGTAGCGCTCGAACGGATGAACCCTGACGTGCCGACCCTTCCAACTATCGTCCCATAGCAATCACTTCCATCCTCTGCAAAGTTATGGAACGTGTTCTTAACTCCCGCCTCTTAGTTTATCTAGAGAGCAACGACCTCCTGAGTGACCAACAGTATAGTTTCCGCCAAGGACGGTCTACTGGAGATCTCCTAGTAAACGCTACTCATACTTGGGGCGAAGCCATTGAGTAAAAGGGTGAGGGTCTTGGAGTGCCACTTGACATTTCTAAGGCTTTTGATAGAGTCTGGCACGAGAGTCTTATTGGTAAGCTCCCCTGCTATGGAATACCGATTGCTTATGCAATTGGATAGCCGACTTCTTGAAAGAAAGGTCAAATGCAACACTGTTTCTACTGCACATTAATGATCTTTTTAGACCAGACATGTTCGAATATGCAGATGACAGCACTGTTTCAGAGAGATACATTCCCACCGCAACACCAGGTAGAGTTGAGATTGAGGCCGAAAGAGTATTGATGACTGAACGAGCGAATTTATCACTCAAGGCAGTTTCTGACTGGGGTGATGCCAACCTTGTTAAATTCAACGCATCTAAGACCCAGGCCTGTCTCTTCTCTACCAAAAAAGCCCCTTTACCTTGACTCCTACCTTCCAGGGCATATCCATCCCTTTAACCAACAAATTGGAACTCCTTGGGGTGCTTATTAGATCAGACCTTAATTTCGGTCAATATATAGAGTCCAGAGCCAAGGTTGCTGCAAGGAAACTGGGCATACTATCCAGAGTCAGGCAATACTTCACACTCGAGCAGTTGCTTAACCTTTACACTACTCAAGTGAGGTCTTGTATCGAATACTGCTCTCACCTGTGGGATGGATCAGCCCAGTATCAGCTTGATGCTTTGGACTCTATCGATAATCGTGCCCGGAGAATCATAGGAGACGAGAACTTAGTCTCTGAAAGACTGCAAAGTCTTGAGCATCGCCGTGGAGTGGCCCGCCTGTCTGTCTTTTACAGGCTACACTTTGGAGAATGCTCTCAGCAGCTTCATGATTTAATTCCACCTTCGCCGTTCCACTATCGAACTACCAGGAATGGGTCAGGGCTCCATCCCTATGTAGTACAAGTTCCAACTACTCGTACAAAACGCTTTCCGTCTTCTTTCCTTATACTTACGGCTAGAGACTGGAATGCTCTGCCCTTCCACATATTCCCCGAAAGATACAATTTCGATGTCTTCAAGAAAAGAGTGAATAGGTATTACTTGAGTATGCGTGATCCATCCTAGACCGTTTCATCGCCTTCCACCAAGTGAGAAGCGGTCAAACGCTACTAAGTTTTAAATATAAAAAAAAAAGATTTTGATGCGGTTTTTACGTGAAAGCAAGTTCTCTCGCGGTGGTTCTTAGCTTTATTTGATAAAAATCGGAACAGTCGTTTTAATGTTACTGGGGGTTAACGCTTGAAAGTCGGGGTTTTTTAATTTACCGTGCAAATAATAGATGGCACTACGAAAATCTATTCCACTTAATTTTTTGGGGTCCAGTTTCAATTAAATCATTTAAAAGGAAACGGAGATATAATTTGAAATTTTGTCTTGACCAGGCTCTAGATAACCCTTTAAACTATTTTATGAAGTACTGTTTACAGTTTAAAGTGAAAACGTCAAGCTTTACTACGCACATACGCCAAAAGTGGCCGCTATTCGCAATTGTGCGTAGAAAAGCTTCACGTTCTCACTTTAAACTGCATGTACAAAATTTTAAATGGTGTCTCCGTTTCCTATCAAATGATTTATTTGCATCACTGGACCCCGGAAAATTCTGGTATCCCCTTAACATCGGTTGGAATATGTAGTTCCGCCGCTCATCAATAGATGGTGTTGTCGGAGTTTTTTTGATTAGCCTTGCAAATAAACTTTTTAATCGTTTACTTTTGATTTTCGTGGAGGCTCATGTTTATAATATGTATTTGTACTCAGCACAAGAAATGTACCTTATAAAACTTAGAGCAAATATCATACTATGTAAGGTGTAATATAGTTTTAATAAAAAAGCACACAGAAAAAAGTACCTATTTAAAGTAGCTTAGTGTGCGGTGGACGGAGAAAATGTCATGTAAATGGACGTAGTGGATGACGTAGTGAGCAATGATTGAGATTTTTTTAGTGGATCATATTTAAACCACTGCTATGATACGTTTATACGACATAAGGACTTGCTTTAAAAAAATGACATTTCTATGGAAATTGCCCGCGCGGCTGCACACGTTTGTTAGAAATACTGATATTTTTTTGTTTTTAATTTTTCTTATAGTGATATCTGGTTTGATTCGTCCTTTACTTTAAACGAGCAATTCTTGTGTAAATATAAGTATATAATGACGATCTTGGAAACGGCTTCAACGATTTTAATGAAACTCGGAACTTAAGGAGTGAGGAGACAAAAAATAAAAATATTTTCACAGAAAAGTAACCAGTCGCCCAGCTAGTTACGCATTACACGTTGTATAACCGATAGGTTATTAACTATTGGATGATTAATCAACGTATATTTTCATACTGTGAATCATTTCATTCCCAATGAATATGATGATTAAAAGTATTGATTTCCATATTCCTCACTAATCTTACAGAGGTTTGTGACTCACCCTCATTTCTTTGCTGTGAATATTTTTATTGGGTGATGATAGCTATTCGCATAAAAGTTTTTAAATCCAAGAAAAATATTTTTATGCTGATGCAGAGAGTAAATATTCAAAGTGCTTTAAGTACTTCGTTATAACATTAACATGTTTATAGTTTGCAGCTCTGATTAAGTGTAAAGGATAAACGAGTTTATTTAGAATATTACCTATCCAATTTTTCTGTATGAAGAAATGGATGAACTATGAGATATTGTTCTAAGATATTATAAATTTAGTTTTATTCAACTTTTAACTTTGATTCTTCGTTAAATTTTGGTTGAGAGAGCCTTCTCCATAGCGCGTTGAGAGACCCTTCTAATGAATCTATCTCTCGTTAGTTTTACTAATATATTACATATGTAAGTAGTATCTCGATTATCCGCATAAGGATGGATACTAGCTAAAGAATTTCTTACTTATAATAAGGGATACTGAATGGCCCGGCAATATCAATACCGGTCGAAGTAAATATTGTAATCGCAAAACAAGCCGAAAGGGTAACAGCGTTAGGAAGTTTGAAGAATTTGCTGTAATATTTACGTAATCCCATCCATCAATATTAAAACTCCCCCAATAACTTGATAATTTTATGAGGATTATGAAAAAGAGATGGTTTTCATGGAGGAAAATTATATTTTTCTCTACTTTGAGCGCTTTAGGCATCATTGTGTGACATTGTGCATATTATCTTAGAAGAAGCTAAGGTAGAATGTACTCCCTAAATTTCTAAGCAGTAAATTCAGCCGGAAAAGCACTAAGACTCAGATTAAGATTAAGAAAAATATGATTTCTTTTGATCTGTACACTTTGGCCTCTACCCGTTAAGCTCATTTTTTTTTGTATCCTTTCGCTAATAAATACTTGGTTGACTGGAAGACATCCCATTATGGGATAAGTCTGCCTTTGTACTTACACATTGTATGCCATGGCTTGTAACTGTTTCTATAATTTTAAACTGTTTATATACAATAAAGATATACAACAACAACAACAGTAAGATGTGCTGGAGGGGAAATATATATAGATAGGAAATTTTTAATATCCACAATGGTACAAAAGGTGAACTTAATGCTAATGCATTTCCTACCAGTCAATATGTTGGAAAACAGAAAAAATAGGTTTTAGTCTCATTTACTCAAAAAACTATGTTTTCATCCAAAACATTTGGAGCTAAAGTTAATGCTTATTCTCTCGGGACTAAAAAGTGAAAAAGAAAATCACTAGGGATTAAAACCAATTTGAAAACTTAATACGAGTGTAATCTATGTAGAATCAAAAATAATGTTAGCAGCACAGCAAGAAAAAAAAAGAATTTCGTTTTAAAATAAAAAATGATAGGCATAGGAGTGGTGATTCTTTAAATTTGTAATACATGTCGTCAATATGGATGAATGTAGGTAAACATTTTTATGTTCTTCGCTTCGGAAAAAGGAAACCTAATAAAAAAAAAATGCAATTTTTCTGTTTGATTTAAGTAATTACAGAAGTTTTAGGTTATGTGCATTGATATGTAATTATGTTTGTAAATGTTTTTCGTAAGTTTAAGCCGATAGTGAATAAGTATCAAGTTTACTTATAAACAGATATGAAGGACCACGCAAACAAAGTTATGAGTGAACATTTTATCGTAAGTTGGTGGTCTTCGAAAAATTAATTCTTAATGTTTATTGTATAAAAACGACACCAAACAAAGGTTAGTATTAAATTGTTGGTTAAAGTCTGATTAGGTATTGTAGGTTTTTTACTTTTCTTTATATTCTGTTTTGTATTTGCTAGTTTTTTCATAGATGGAGATGAAAAGTAGAGTATGCTGCTACTCGGGTACGATAATATTTTTATCTCGGGCGATATACATGATTCCCTCACTTCACTCAGGATTCCATCGTAGAATCACTCGGTACGCTCGTGATTTAACTGTGGAATCTTTCGTTTCGCTCTGGATCAAAAGTAGCGCCCTCGCCTTCAAAATATTACCTTATCCCCTTCTACCACAATCTACTATAATTGCGATAGGCACCTAAAAATGTACTAAAATACACTATATTAAACAAGTTATGTAGATATATTCCTAAAATACATATAAATACTTAAACATACATATACATAGATATATAGGTACATAAAAATACATTCATACATATTCAAAGTACAAATGTTTTGATATAATGACTAGTTCTGCTATAATGTTAGTACCTAGTTGTTTTTTAGCACTTTCCTTGTTGCGTCTAAGCCTGAGGCTGTGACATATAAGTCCGTGTCATTGTCCATTCTATTTAACAACAGTTTTTTTACTTATAAGCCTGTGTTATTTTATTTATTTTATTTCATTTTATTTATTTTATTTATTTTATTTATTTTATTTATTTTATTTATTTTATTTATTTTATTTATTTTATTTATTTTATTTATTTTATTTATTTTATTTATTTTATTTATTTTATTTATTTTATTTATTTTATTTATTTTATTTATTTTATTTATTTTATTTATTTTATTTATTTTATTTATTTTATTTATTTTATTTATTTTATTTATTTTATTTATTTTATTTATTTTATTTATTTTATTTATTTTATTTATTTTATTTATTTTATTTATTTTATTTATTTTATTTATTTTATTTTATTTTATTTTATTTTATTTTATTTTATTTTATTTTATTTTATTTTATTTTATTTTATTTTATTTTATTTTATTTTATTTTATTTTATTTTATTTTATTTTATTTTATTTTATTTTATTTTATTTTATTTTATTTTATTTTATTTTATTTTATTTTATTTTATTTTATTTTATTTTTTTTTTTTTTTTTTTTATTTTATTTTAATAGGAAGACCAACAGCACATTCATTGAATTAGGTAACAACTTAGATATTAAGAAGCCAATTACAGGTCCTCGCATATAGATACTGTATAAGTTAACAATAAAATTGAACAAAGGATAGACACACGCTACTTTAACCATTAAACGATGAAATTAGCCTATTTAGGAGCCTTATACAATTATAAAAATAAATAAACAAATATACTTAATACATAAAATCAGCATCACGCTACTGAAGCAAATGTTCATAAAGTAACCGCTTAGCTGTCGCTATGCTTGTAGTAAATAAGTCTATGTCAACTGTTCGAGATATATTATTAAAGCTAATGCCCACGCGCAAGACAAACGAGTTTTTTCGATAGTTAGTACAAACTACTGGAACAAATAAAATAGTTATCGCATGAGTACCAGGGCACTCTTACATGGCGGCACAATAGTAGGTATATTACATTTTACTTATAAAATACCATAGCATGTTACATCATCATTTGTAAACCAAAAAAAATCATCTCTATCTATCCAAACCATAGTTCCATGGGTTACTCCATAAAATAGTCATGCGATAGTTACGTCCTATTTCTGTGTCATACCAAGTTAGACTTTATTGTCATACATTAATGCTCAATGTTGCGTGACACTGAAACGCGGATACACAGTACGAGTAACGTTCGTCTTGCGTCCGCTTTTGGAGTAACCCCCCTGATCTGGGAGAAAGTAAAAAAGTTAGAGTTTACCAGCTCCTATTCTACCAGCGCAGATTGAATGGGCGGGAACGGGCGAGATTTGAATCATGTTAATAGGCGATGCAGCTAGCAACCCGTCACTATTTTGAATCCTTTTTTCATCTTATTGCCCCCCATCACGCTAAGCGTGGCCTAAAGGTCTTACGGCTGTGGGCTCTGTCTACCCCGTCAGGGATAAAGAAATGAAAATGTATCTATATATATCAAAACTTACCTTTTTTAAAATAATTTATTGGTATGTCATGACAAATGAGTCGTAAACATTTAAAGAAAATCGTGGGCGTCCCACTATAATCTATGTCTTTTTATACATAACGTATTGTCCGGCTTAAGTGAAAAATGACCACACACGGCCAATGTCCACAATGTCCATTAAGCACAAAACCCGTCCCTTTGAGAAGAAAATCGTTTAATCAAAACTGGTAAAAGAACGCCGAAAACTTTGAACATGATCTAAAAATAACAAATAAATTGTTCGAATTGTTTACGTAGGTATCGATCAACTTTTTGTTAACTTTAGCATTTTTAAATTAACTTTCTGGACCGGAAGGAAATATTATCAAGAGCTCACAAACATATTGGCATAAGAAAAACTAGGACGTCTGATTTTTTTTTTTCAATTTATCAATCTATGCGTGTCCCATGCCTTTAATAAGAGTATGTATTCACAATTAGATCCTTGATTTCTATTCTAGGGTTCGTGGATTGGCTTTCTTCATTTAACACGGTTTTCCAAATCTTTTTAAAATATACGTTGTACTTGGTGACATTGAGTCAGCATTTCTTGGGCAATTCTTCTGAAGCGGAGCTTTTTGAAGCGGAATGGTATTTTTTTTCTAGTTAATACATTTAACTTCATTCCTTTGTTCGTATTTTATGTTGTTATTTATTTACAGAACAACTACGACGTGTAATCAAAAACACAATGGGATTGGGTGTGGGATTCTACTTGTGTGGAAATCCTCACACCGTTCCATCTTCAGGTCACCAAGGCTGGCGCAGCAACAGCCGCAGCAGAGAGCCTCAAAAGGCGCAAATATGTAGACATCGGAGAAAACTACATATTTGAGCCTTTGGGGTAGAAACTTTTATCCCGTGGGCTCCTTGAGCCCATAATCTATTTAAACTTATTTCAAAACGTTTATTCGAGGTATCCCGTGACCAAAGGGCTGGTAACTTCCGTCTCAAAGAATCAGCATTGCCATACAACGGCAATGCTGCCAGCCTTTTAGCTACTGTACCGAGGGGTGATATTTTAGTGGGACTACATAATTTGAATATTTTTTAAAATTTTATTTCAGTTATAGTTTTAATTTAATTTAACTTTATTTTTTTCCAATAAAAATTCGTCCAAAATTTTGCTTTTATCGTCAGCACCTGCGTAGGTAAATGCCTTGGGCTTTAAGTTCGCCTGGCCTAAAGTTTATTAAAAAAAAAACGATGCATACAGATAATTTAATTGTAATTTTCAAAGGTGTTGATTTACAAAATGTACATTTCAATGAACAATACCTTCAAGATAATGATTGACCTGAAAGCATTGAATACAATTTTATACTTATTCCTCAAATATCCGAAGTGGTAAACAAACGATGAAATAAAATAGGGAAGTAGGTAAAACCAAGGATACTTGTTGACAAACAATTGTAGTTACCTTCTGTTTATTTTTATGTTTTTTGCATAAGTTATGGTCAGAGGTCGGAATTAGGTAGAGTTATTTATGTACTTACACTGATTTCATACAGCAAAAGAACAAAATGGATATGCCTCAAATCCCGGAATTAATTTTAAACAGCAGAAAAATCCCGTGATTTCTTAATTAAAAAGTTATTATTTCTACACAATTTAAACCACTGCACGCGCGACGTTGCCAATATGTTAAAACTAATAAAAATACTAATAAAATTTGTATGTAACTATCTTTGTTTTATTGTCTTATTTATCTCTGAGGTTTGTATGATTATTTATTTGTGATATTGTTGGCAACACGGGATTGTCCATTAGAAATCCCGGGAAGATCCATATTAATATCAACATTTCGGTGCAAGTACATAAATAACTCTACCTAATTCCGACCTCTGGTTATGGTGTTTTTCAGTTATTTGAATTGAAGGTTTGTCTTTGAACACTATCCTAATTTGGTCAGGCCTGTGTCACTCCTAATTCAGGAATCGAAATACCTACATTATTATTAATATGCACGCAGCGACCACTCCAGAGTGGTAAATTCAGTTATAAGAATCGTTTGTCCAGAGTTATAAGAATGAAACTGGCTTGCAATGGATGTCAAGGTATCTAAACGAAGGGTGCTGAGTTCTGACGTGAGCTAAATTGAACTATAGTGCTAACCACATTGAGTAGATATTTCTTTGATTCTTTTTCTGAGTTGAACTTCTGTACTAGTACTTATTCTGTGATTTGGTTGCTTCTTTTTTGTTATGAAAGAGTTGGTTCAGGAAGCATATTTTCCTAGTCAATTTAATTTTTATGCAAGCTGTTGTTAAAAAAAGGTATTTTTCTAAGCACACGCTTCGTCATTTATATCACTAACAATAAATATAAAGACAAGAAATTATTATTGAAAAATATCCGTACAATGCGCCACAAATAAGTTGAACAAAAATGGCGGACTTCAAAGCATTATTTGTACCTGCGCTGATAACCGCTATTTTGGTTCAACCTACGTGCCGGGAGTTTGTACAAAAATGCTTTGAAGTCTGCCATTTTTGTTCAACTTATTTGTGTGGCATTGAACGTAATATCGTATTGAATAAAAAACAACTTTGCACACTGCAGGCCACTGCAATAAGGATATCTATTCAAAATCGTTTCACTTCATAAATAAAATCCCCAACAAAATGTTCAATCATTTCACTTGAATAGCTCGTTCCTCGATGCAATGCAAACACGTAACGATGCTACGAGTGTATCCGAGTCATTTAAATTGCAGAACGACGACACTCTGCCACTGATTCGGGATCAACACGGAACTAAAGCTGATGGGAATTGGCTGGATGAGGCCTTTGACGGGTACTATTGCCTCACAATGAAAACTCAAACTTTTTTGAATAAAGGTATCCAACATGTCAAGCGCCATACTATTATAAATAAACTAGCTTTTACGCGCGGCTTCGCTCGCGTAGGGTGTAATTTATCAAAATCCTTTCTTAGGGGATGCCTACGTCATAGTAGTTTTATGCATGCAAAGTCTCAGTCTGATCGGTTTAAAATTGACAAAGTTTCATACAAACTTTCATCGTCTATTTT
Organism: Acrobasis suavella; assembly: GCA_943193695.1. Classification (NCBI taxonomy): domain Eukaryota; kingdom Metazoa; phylum Arthropoda; class Insecta; order Lepidoptera; family Pyralidae; genus Acrobasis; species Acrobasis suavella. The sequence continues at coordinate 3,842,391 of OW971940.1, forward strand.
ATCTCCTTTGGGGGTAGAATTGAACAAAATCCTTTCTTAGCGGATGCCTACGTCATAACATCTACCTGCATGCCAAATAGCCCGAACCGTCCAGTGGTTTGGGCTGTGCGTTGATAGATCACTATGTCAGTCAGTCAGTCACCTTTGAGTTATATATATTTAGATAGATAAAAAAATATATAGGGACAAATAACACTGATTGAGCTAGCCCCAAAGTAAGTTCGAGACTTGTGTTATGGGATACTAACTCAACGATATTATATTTTATAACAAATACATACATAGATAAACATCCAAGACTAAGGACAATTTGAAAAAGGCCATTTTCTAACTTGCCTTGACTGGGGATCGAACCCGGGACCTCTGGGTGGCGGACTAGCATGGTGACCACTACGCCACGGAGGTCTACAAAAACATTAATGTTTTTGGTAGGTTTGAGAATACATCGTAAAGTGTATTTCATACTGTGAAAATGAGTTTCTTTCGACGTTTATTTTCTTTGAATAAATGGAATTTGAATATACACTACACGTGATGTAAATTATAAGTGTTAAGTTCACGTAAATGTTGCAAGACAACCGCAATAGCTTTCATATTTCACAAACTTATGCGTTAAAATTTTAAAAATATGACAGGTATTGCACGTATATCATATCCGGGCAGCAGACATCTTGGAGCTTGCTTAAATTGAAATTTTCATCTTGGCATACCTGATTCATCTTTATTTTTCATCGTCGTACCTGTACCTGATAGATCAAGTTAAATATCGGTACCTAGCTATATAACCGACCGTCGGCGACCGTCACTGACAGGTATCGCGCTCTGTCGCGGGCATAATATTGCTCGTCTGTTGGAGCCCTTACTTGCCACTATTGCTATCTACTCTATCCTAACTCTGTGATTTTTCATTTTAGTCTGTTTCAGGTCTAATCTTTATTTAGATGTGCTGTTTCGGAGCCCAGAAAATGATTTCCAGATTTATCTTCTTCAAAAAAATTTTGAGAAAAATTATGCAAAACCCAAAAAAGCAAAAAGACTAAAGCTTCAGATACACATCCTATGTGAGGCAAAGGCGAACCACGCCATTATTCAAGTTTTATTTCTTGTCCTAACACATAAATGCAAATTTTGTAGCCGAAACAAAAAGATTTTAATTTTATTTATATCTGCCAAAAATAGTCATAGAGTGTGTGTTCGTCTCTTTTCACACAATGACACGGACAAGAGCTTGTCTCTTAAATTCAGACAGACATTCAACTGCAAATAAACGAAGAAATGCAAACTGGCTGACTGGAAGGTTCGAAGGGCCGCATCCATTGGACAGAGATCTCTCGTCCACTCGCGCAAATTGAATTTTTCATCGTCCGATTACCTGATATATCTCTAAACGTTTCTGGCGTGTTAGTGACACTGTTGCTATTTACTATCGATTTATTGAGAAGCGAAACCTGATTGGCTTAATATGAAAATTCTGTTGGTTTCTTCTACTAAGCGCCCTGATCATATACCTAATAAAAACGCTATCGATTGGAATCCTTTGCGGTACCTTGCGAGGTACCGTGTTATGATGAAATTATGAAAATTGGTAAGACATGGAGTGAAGAGCTCGAGACAAATCGAAATAAAGAGGTCTTGTGGACTCCTCTACCCCAGACCTAGGACATTAAGTCAAGTTAATAATTACGAAATTTGAAGTTGAAAAGATTGACTTTGAACATAAATACAGAAATAATTATACAAATGTCTAAACCAAATTTATTACAATTAATTCCACAGAAAATGCAGCAAATAAATTTGAAAGCACAATCTCAACATCAAACTTTTCACTCTTTCCTATTCAAGTCAGTAGACAGTTTCACTTCAAAAACGTAGTTTCAAATAGCAAAAGTTTGGATGCTTAGGAAAATGCAACAGGCAGGTAGACATTACACAGGCTAGTGGTCAAGCATTCGTAAATAGGTCCCACAGTGTTCGGTGCGCAATTATGACTTGGTCTAAGTTATAGAATACAAGCGTACTTAGGATTTTGGTTTGTATTTTTTCTTTTATGGATGAAATCCTTAACTGTTACCTGGACTAGGGTCTCGGTTTGATGCCAGCGCGAGTAATGGAGAATATGCACGTATTTTTTTTATTTGCTCAATTAAATCTTTATTTACCACAGTAATCAAATATGAAAGAATTTTTAAAATATCTTAATCAGCGACGAACATGTAAAACTTTAAAGTTTCAATTAGAAAGAGAAGTCCGATATGGACTGGTGACGTCAAAGTCCATATCATCTATACATTTGCCATAGAAAGTAGCGTTTTTGCGAGTGAGATATATATATTTTCGGGAAATTGTTATATCTCGTTAGTTTTTTAACCAATTCTTATTTTGTTTTCACTGTTAGTAATTTACTTTTGAATATTTATGGAAAAACTAGTTAGATAACAAATATTATTTTCATGCATATACCCTATTGTTTGTAAATTCCTCTTCAAAAATTGTGTATTAGAGGCAAACTAGCTAAATTAAAAACAAAACCAGCCCGGTAGCAGCTGTTGCTACTTCTTCTCTTGCGTCATGTATTATTTAAATGTATAATATTATGTATACCTAGCTAAAGTGTAAATCTGTATTGTAACTGTAATATTATAGCCCATCAGGCTGGGTAGGCCAAATGCCAATACTGAACTGGGTTTCTTTCGGCGTAATCTTCCCAGCTGTGGTCGTTCCGAAACGCTAGTAGTTTTTAGGTTTAGCACTAAAATAATATTAAAAATTCACCTTTAATAAGAGATAAATTTATCCTACATTGAATATTTTTTTTTTATTTTGACTTGTATACTTGACTTGATATAGCTAGCAATCCATCACTGTTTTGGATTCCTTATTTCATCTTTACGCCCGTATTACGCTAAACGTGTCATTTAGGTCCTACGGCTCTGTGCTGTATCTCAATGTATTGGTTCTGTGTTTGTACTCGCTAAAAATATTAAGTTTGAGAAGAGTTCCTTCTTGTATTAAAGTCGTGAAGAAGGTTCATATTGAAAAGTATTTTAATATTTTGAAAAATTTTTGACAACTCTTATGACTGACTTATTCATTCCCCCTTTCAATAGACCTTTGTCCCATTTACTTCTTTTCTGGTAAGGCTGATTTCACAGCTATATTGTAGGTAGTGGTATTTTGAAGACCTCCCTCCCCCCCTAAAAGGGTCACGTAGTATGGATATGTTCCTTTAGTTGTCTTTTGTAAAAATCGTTTATTTACAAGCTTTTATTTAGTTTCACCTGTCCCGTTGTCTGTCGGTCTGTCTGTCTGTCTGTCTGTCTATCTGCACTTAATCAAATCTGGCAAGTTAAATGTGACCCACACCCGGTTCCCGATTGAGTTAAAAATTTTGCACGCATACGTATATCGCGAAACAATGCAATATTATGATGACATGGAGCTGATCTGATGATGGAGCTGGATGGTGGCCATAGGAACTCTGTAATGAAACGACGAAACTTCATCGAGTTTGGGCTCGTTTGATTCGTCTTGAGGAGCACTTTAGATAAAAGCTTGTTTTAAAAAATATATTTTTTTAAATAGTTACTTGTTTTATATTAAACAAGCTTTTGCCCGCGGCTTCGCTCGCGTAGGGGTGTAATTTATCAAAATCCTTTCTTAGAGGATGCCTACGTCATAGTAGCTTTATGCATGCAAAGTCTCAGCCCGATCGGTTTAAAATTGACAAAGTTTCATACAAACTTTCATCCCCTATTTTATTCCCTTGGGGATGGAATTGATCAAAATCCTTTCTTAGAGGATGCCTACGTCATAACATCTACCTGCATGCCAAATTTCAGCCCGATCCGACCACTGGTTTGGGCTGTGCGTTGATAGATCACTATGTCAGTCAGTCAATCACCTTTGAGTTATATATATTTAGATATATTTAGATTTTTGTTTGGACCACGCCCCTTTCGCTAGTTAGCGCAATTAAACTGCCTCCAACCAGAGGCTACAATGCTTTTAGTGAAAACTGACCTTCGTAAACTCTTTGTATAGGTTTTATGAGCGGCTCTAGTGCAGGGTGAAACGTTGTAAACGGCACTGCAGTAACTATTACTTTGCCAGGTAAAAGTTTTGGGACTGAGAGCTCACCGGGGCTTTATATCTATGATGTGTAGAAAGATATTTTATGAAAAACAGAATGAGAGGTAAATGAACAGGGTTTTGTTCCCTTTTAGTGGTAAATATATATTATGTATTTTTTATATACTCTATAGTTTTAATTCAAATTAAATCAGAAAAATAGTTTGAATCAAAACTCATATCATAATTAATATGGAGTCAGGTACCTTATGACGTAAATTCATTATAGCTCTTTTTTTACGAGCTCCTTAGGTACTTACTAAACAAAGTGATTCTTCTCATTTAATTTGGCAAAATCACATTTTAATTTTTCAGCAAAACCTAGTATAAAAAGAAAGAGTTCCGCACTTGGAAGTGGCATAAAATTTTCTCTAGCTCGCACGTATAAGCCGTTGGTTCCGACTGTCATCATTTCAAGGCGGACGTCAAGTCATGTCAGATGCCTTTAGGCAGCCTGAAAATCTGAGACCAGTGTTGATCACTTACGCACGCAAAAAACGAACTCTGTAGCTAAGCGTGACCTTTGGATCTTCTGACCTTTGGATCTTCTGACCCTCGGCTCTCTATACCCCGTAAGAGATAAATAGATGAAAGTAGAAGTATTATTATCGTATCTAGACATTTTTCATACTTTGTTAAAATGTAACTTGTTTTAAGGGTTCCGTACGCAAAGGGTAAAAACGGGCCCTATTACTAAGACTCTGCTGTCCCTCTGTCCGTCCGTCTGTCTGTTTGTATGTCACCAGGCTTGTATTTCATGAACAGCGATAGCTAGTCAGTTGACATTTTCGCAGATGATGTATTTCTGTTGCCGCTGTAACAACACATACTAATAAAAACAGAATAAAATAAATATTTACGTGTGGCTCCCATACAATAAACGTGATTTATAGATAGTGGTACGAAACTCTTCGTACGCGAGTCCAACTCGCTTTTGGTCGGATTTTTAATATGCCTAAATGATTGAAATAAACACATGGTAATGAATTTGCCTTATATTCAACAGGTTCACATTCAACAATGAACAAATAATTAATATAATACACTACATTGTTCACATAAAACAAAAAATCTGCATAAGCATTTTATTTCCCATAACCGTGTACATAGTGATTGACTAGATTGTATTCAGTTTACAGACTAAGCGACTGTCGCGCAACTCCTGTGCAACTCCCTAGTAGAATATAAGTACAGATTATAATGATTATAATTAATAGTAGAAGTGAAAGTAAATGTTTTATTGTAGCGGAATATTTCATATTTGATAAACCTTGCTTTCTCAAAAAAACTGTTTTAAATTGTTTAAAAATAAATATTTAATAAAGTAATGCATTAAAATACTTATTTCAGTAAGTCCTTGCACAAAGTCATAATACAATCCAATGACTAATCATTTATGAATTACATATTTTAACTTTTACTAATTATATAATGATTAACAATCTTTGAAAGTAGGTATACTTATGTAGAATAATGAAGTAAGTATTTATTTATAATCAAATACCTGTCCAAAGAGTGAAAAAGTTCCATTACAATTTTATGAAACAATATTTAATATGAAATGGCACGTTTACCCTATATTCTATCTATATATTACAAGCTATTGCCAATTGCAACCCAGCCTTACAATTGACTAGTATACAGTTATATATAATACTATATATTTAGAGTATTAAATTAAAACATTAACAAACATTAAATTCTTGTACAAATCAACATTTATTAAATTAAGCAGAAAGTAACGTCAGTCCATTCTGGTTTTTATAATTTTATGTTCATTTCTTTTCTGATGCTTCTCTCTGAAAAGAAAAAAGATAGATAAATTAAAAGCATGAAACGATTTAAATTGATATAAGATTAACAGCAGACCATGAAGTCACGAATTTTTTTCTTCTGCGCGTAATATCATGAACTATAAAATCATAATCATATAAATGTTAAAACAAATTTATGTTTAATCAAAAATAAAATAGCTTCACAAAATTAATTTTTTTAGTGATGAAATAAACTCTTACTAAATAGGTACATACATTCGTTATTTATCATTCATCCTACTTGTTTTTATCCACCTCTTTCTTCATCATCTCATTCCGTCCACCTTTCAAATTTCATTTTTAAAATTCTTCACACAAATCCCTTCCTCATCATTCTGAGGCATTCCTCTACCACTTTTAACTAATAGCACATTCAGAATACCTACATGCTTATATTGTCTAATTGTATACTTTTTATATCAGTGCTGTAATATCATTATCAGTAATAAGCCTTCTTAATTCTGTGTTAATTTTCTTATGCTCTCCGCTACCTAACCGTACTTTTCTTACTTATGAAACTCGTTTAGCTAAGCTGGGACATCCTATCTATCTACTATCACGCCTGTTTCCCACAGGGGTAGACAGAGACTATACAATGTGTATTTTTTATACTTGATCAAACGAAATGTGCGGATAATAGACGAAATATTATCAACAAAAAAGAATCGTTATGTAAGTTATTTAAAAAAAAAATTCAGGCACTTTAAATTTTTTCGTCAATTATTTTTTAACTAATTTCCTGTTTGGTATTGTTAATTATTTTTTACTTTCTTTGCTTCTGTAATTTTTTTTTATTCCTAATTTGTACTTTTCAAATGAGACAACTTTGAAGAAAATTCGCCGTTTACTTAAAGAGAAAAGAATAAAAACACGATCTTTAGAAAAAAAAATTAAAGTGTTAATTACGATTTTTGCGGTTTTTATCGATAACATTTCGTCTAATATCCGCAGATTTCGTTTGATGAAGTATAAAAAATACACATTGTAGACCTCTGCTTGCTACGATCTTGACAGACCTCTTTCGATCCATCTACCTTCATCAATCTCTATTCTCATCATACATACCATTTTGTTACGGGTACTTCTAACCTTTTCCTTTTTTTACGTCTGCAATCTGGTCGCAGAATTTCGAAATTCTAAGTCTCGTTTACAGTAGTTTGCCCTGAACTGCGAACTCATGAACACATAGCTTGGTAAACCCTTGACGGATTAGGCTCATGTTAAAATTTAAAAAATTCTATTGGCTATATCTACAAGTGTACCGAATTTCACGAAGCTCCGGTCAAAGATACTCAAGTAATCGTCTACCAAACTCACATAAAAACGCCGGATTGTTCAAGTACACTCGGAGAACTCGCTTTGCTCGCTCGTTTAATCAGGTCAGTTCTTACCATAATTTGCCACAGCTTAATTTTGGAGAGCAGCTCGTCGTCTAACATCGGTTTGGCTTCAACAGTCCTCCTTGGCGGGATTTCTGCTGGCACATCTTCACTTGCACTGAAAGGTTTGCATAGATGTTGTTACTTCATTGCAACATACTTAAAGCGGTAAAAAGAGGAACACATTTTACTCAACATGCTAAAGAGCTGTTTATGCAGTACCAAGTAAATTTTACTTTATGTTAAACAAAACACTTTCCATGAATAAAGTGTCAGTATTTTTTTAATAATGATGCGTGCTGCCTATAATTAATGTTGTCTTGATTTTCGAAATCTTATTGACTGCTTTTTGGTTCAGGTTAAATGTAAAAAAATCTAGGTCTATGGCTGGTTACCTACCTATCGGTATTAATTTTATTTCTTTGCTAGAACTTGTTTTTCATTTTGGCCACTGCAATATTCGTTAGGTACCACTACTCGTATATTCATTTTTGTGTACCTACTATTTTATAAATGTCATCCAACAAGGAAAATCAACTCGCAGAATAAATCTTTCCATCTATTGGAATTTTCCTAAGACACAACAATAAGTAACGCCATCTCTGGGCATTTTCATCGAACAAGGAAACCTATGTGTGAAAACTGAAACCAACCTCCTACGAGAGCTAGCGCCCTCTATTCGAATATTCAAAAAACATATGCTTACGTCAGTCTGTCAGTGGCGGGCGAGTCGTCTGGTACATCCACTTGGTAGATGGCGTCAGTGTCAGTATTCTGATTTCTAGACATTTGTCGTGCAGGGTTCTGAAAACAAGATAAAGGTAATACTACTTGAGCAGGAATAAAATCAATAATTATAAATAGGTAATATATACTAAAATGACATGAATAAGCAAAAATTTAGCAAACTATCTAAATGTACCAATATTAGGTTCTATCTACATTTTATGAAAAAATATAGACATTACCTAAAATTTTCATATTATGACTAACTGCACATGGAATGCCAAAAATCTTTGATACATACCATAGATTTAAAAGTAAGTAAAAATTTTTAGGTCTTTGGTTTGTTTTCTTTTGGTTCATATCATTTTTATCACAATAAACAATTATTAAACAATTGGTATATACATCTCGCAGATATTTCTTGTCATCCCAAAACCTAAACGATACGAGTATTAACCATATTGTTTCATCATATCGTCTAGATAGACTAAAAATATTAATAAAAGTCTAATTAATATAATATATTTTTAAGATTTATTAAATGTTTATAAATAAAAATAAAAAAAGTCTTTTCAGAATAACTTACAGGTTCATTATTGGACGAAACCATGCGACGCAGCATTCTGGTGAGGTACCAATCCGGGGCGCTAACTGGGGCCCGGCCGGACCTCTTGCCGTGAGCTGAAACAAAATGAATAATAGAATAAGTAAATTATTATTCTTTATTTTACTTAAAGACCTAGACTTTTTTTCAAACGATTTTAACTAAAAATGTTCTGGGTTTACACGCAGAAGAAATATCAAGTCCTTATTTTGATGACCTCTCGGAGTTTCTGAGTTCGATCCCCGGCAAGGGCAAGTTCTAAAATGGCTTTTCTAAGTCATCGTGGATCTTGGGCCTTATAAAATTAGATATAACTAGCTGCGCCCCACGGTGTTACCCGCGGAAAGAGTAGCCTATGTGTTAATCCAGGGTGTCAGCTAGTTGCATACCAAATCTTATCAAAATTGGTCCAGCTGTTTGCGCGTGAAGACGTAACAAACATACACACACTCACTCACAAACTTTCGCCTTTATAATATTAGTGTGATAATGTATTTCGTTGAGTAAGTTTCTATAATTACAAGTAAAAAAACTTTCTACAGGCCTAGCTCAATCTGTGTGATTGATCATGTCCCTATATGTATATTATTTTGTCATCTAAATCAATTGTAAAATCACCTTTATAACAATAAATTTTACAACAACTGTATATTATAGCTCCTATATCCGTTTAACGGTGTCATCAACAATCGGCGGAAGGTTAGATATGAGATATATAAATCATATAAGCGACAGCAAGAGATTTTTAATTTGTAGAAATTTATTTGTCAACCGTTATCTAGTAAAATATAAAACCTGTGCTAAGTAAATTTACATTTCAGGAACTGCATAAATCAAACACTTTAGGTGTCATACATACCTCTTATATATGAATATCTACTTAGACAATACATTATACATACATACATTTAATTATACCAACAGTAAATAGCTATGAAGAGAAGAACTAAACAATAATGACTTTATGAAGAAAGGGAGTTTAAAAGGTGGGCGTGAACTTTTATTTTGCTTTGTAACTCATTGATTGTTCCAACTAAATACTTGTTTTGTTCCTACAATAGAAAATACTTAACGTAATGTTACGAAACGACTTAAAACAGGCATAAATCGTATAAATCGCTGTGAATAACTACTAACTGGGTCCAAAATAAGTTATTCTGGCACACTAACGATATAAGAGTATTTTGCTTTGTTTTTAATAACTCATTGATTCTTCCAACTAAATACTTATTTTTAATACAAAAAGAATTTTTATTATAATGTAAAGAAAAGGCAAACATCCTAATGTTCATCGTGGCTTACTACTGGTTCAAAATAATTAATTTTGGCACTCTAATAATATCAAAGAAAATTAAAAGATCAATAAATTTAAATTAATTGCCTCTTAGTTACTCTCTAATTCTCAATTTCTTCCATGCTGGTTTAGGAAAAGAAGAAATTTAGAATGTACCAGCTACTTATCTTTTCGCGCTGATCGAAGAAGCCGATCGAGGGATTGAGCGAAAATGGAATGATATTATTAGGCGATGCGGCTAGCAATCCATCCCTATTTTGATTCCTTTTTCCACTTCCTCGCCCACCATCACGCTAAAAGTGGCCTTTGAGTCTTGTGGCTCTGGGCTCTGTCTGGTTAGAGCCGCAGGACCCAAAATGTTGTCTGTCCCAAAAGGGATAAAGACGTGATAGTATGTATGTATGTTAGTTACTCTCCTTCTCAGTTCATAATTTTTCAAAACTAAAACTGACTTCACCACCAAACTACACAACCAATTTTGATAAAATTTCTTTGAGACTAGCTGACAAGTATGCTCTTTCAAATATAAAAAGAATTTTCAAAATCGGTCTAGGCGTCTTCGAGTAATCAGTGAAGAGATAAATAAAAATATAAAAATAAAATTAAAAAATAACTTACTACATTTCCTTTCAAGAGTTCATTTCAAGAGTTCGTCACCATATCGTCAGCAAATTAGTTAGCCACGATGAACATTAGGATGTTTGCTTTTTGTTAACGTCATAATAAAATTTCTTTTTGTATTAAAAATAAGTATTGAGTTGGAAGACTCAATGAGTTATTAAAAACAAAGCAAAATACTCGTATATCGTTAAGTCTAAGTTATTCTGGCAGTCACCAGAATAACTTTTTTGTACCCAGTAAGAAGTTAGTCGCGGCGATTTATACGATCAATGCCTGTCTTAAGTCGTTTTGTAACATTATGTTAAACTTTTTCTATCGTAGGAACAAAAAAATTACTTAAAAAAAAAATGTTGGGAAAACCGACTTTAACACCAAATTTCATAGCCGAAGAATCATCAAAATCGGTTTGCATTTGACGAGGATCTCGCGTAAAATACATTAAAAAAAACCTCTGTCGAATTGATAACCTCTTTTGAAGTCGGTTAAAAAGCTCCTCAGTTTACTTAAAGTTCAAGTCAGCGATAAATTACTTAACACTATTATTTCTGCGAACATGACACGCGATCGGCACCTTAGTAACTAGTTTCTATACACTAAGTTCAGCTTTTGTGCAAGTTTTGCACTAACTCACTCGCCATCATTCATATTCATTTGATGGCTATATTATAATATTATAAGCCTTATTTCAGACTAATCTCGTTTATTTTGAACTGCCCTTCGGCAAAGGTCTCCATCACAGTGTATCCAAGTCCTCAACATCCATTTATTTTCTTGAATGTAGTGTTTTTTATCCATAGAGATTAGAGGAGGGGGCGGGGGGATATATATATATATAAATATATAGACCACCCTGCGATCCATTGCAAAAATTATTTATTATTTTATGATTTAGATACCCCCGTATTATAGGCTGAAAACAGTCAGTCAGTCAGTAAGGCGTTTAAGGGAAACTGTATAAAATTTAAAACAATTTTTTTTTAGTTTTAAATTGTCTTCTAAATTATAAATTCTACTATTCATAGTTTTAATTTAATTTAAATTGTGTTGTACCTTAAGAATAACAAAAAAATATCAGTGTAATAAATTGTAAGTTGACGTTTTTGGAGAAACTGCTGCAGTACAGTTTGTTACCGCTTCTTCTGTACTAAGCGGCAGTAAACTTAGCTGTAAGTTAATGATCTGACGACAACAACTACCTATTGTGAAATCGAAAAATAAAATTGACAATTATCAAGTGACATAAATATCCAAAGACAAATAAATGATTTTGACTTGACTTTGACTTTGAACCGTAGCAAAATAAATCTTATAAATGAGGCTTAAAGGCCATTATTGAAATAAACAAAAAACGACCATTTAAAGGAATTGTGTATTTGTAAAGCAAATATAATTCGTAACGAGAGAATTTGGCGACAACGGTTTCGATACAAATTTTGTCAAGTACCTAGCACTTCCATTAGTTTTTTCTCTCCCGTATTCTATATGTATTTCAGTAAACACATTAGTACCTATATAGGTAGGTACTATGATTTTAATCCACAATGTAATCGTTACATTATGTTAAGTGTTGATTATATATTTTTTTAACCCATGTAGTCTTCTTCTTATCGAGTCGAAATGGCTCATATTAGATATCGTTAGACCAGAACCTAGCCACGGCAACCGCCCTGTCATTAGCCATATTTAGATCTGCCTTAGTACAAGGAATCGGGCAGTTGGGACATGACAAATGATGGTCTATGGATTGTGTGACCCCACAGTCACAGAAACTGTAGCCAGAGTTCCAACCCCATTTGGCTCTGCTCTCCCGGCATCGCCCTGTACCAGATCGGAATCTGTTTAAAGATTTCCAAACAGCCCAGGGGAGATCCTTACCTGGGGGCAGCTTCTCGTCAGGTGGAATGTCAGATGGTGAGGATGGGTACATATTTTGCCACAGTATGAGTTTAGTCTTCGAGGCTTCTTAAGGTGGTAAGCTACGCTGTCTCAAAAAGCTGTTGCGGCTTTTAAGACGCGGTGGGGAAGGTTCTTGCCCATATAGCAGATGTTTGCTGTCATGTGTCTGTTTGTATTTTTCTCTTTCACAGGCAACAGTACGCCGAACGCTAGGTGGAGCTATTCCACATAGCGTATATAACTGGCGTAATGGGGTAGGCTTTAAAGTTCCAGTGATGATTCTGCACATCCAAGTACTTTTAGACCCATGCAGTATATTCATAAATATCGACTTTCTTTATTTCAGTTATATCAGATATAAGGGTGTTTTGTTAGATATTACTGAACGTACTGCTATGGGCCATACTATTCGAAGATCGATCATTTGTACAATAGGTATGATAAATGGAAAAATATTATATTCCCATCAGCTAGATTATTCAAAAATATTGTACACGTATTTTTTTCTCTGAGAAACAAAAAAATTAAAAAGATGCAGCACATTGAAATATGGCATGAGGTCACGGCTACGTATGATTTTTACATAGAGGTGACGTCGCAAGCCCCCACTCCGGAACTTTGAAGCTTCGTATCTTTGTGAATTTTTACTTTTATTAATCTTAAAGACGGCCGAATTGCAATTATACTTTTCTAACCCTGTCTTCGCCCCTATTGGGTATTTTCCTGGGTAAAATAAAGTATTTGGTACTGTTAAGAAAATATTATAAAACATCACACTTGTCATGACCATATCTATTTTCAACGATATTTTAGATTTATTATTGCAGAAAATCTAATAATTAGAGTGCTATTTGTTTGCAAGAAACTATGACGTCATTAGTCTAAGTCACATACAAATCCCATAGAGAATGTTTGTTTAGACCTTTAGAAAAAATTATCTGATTTAAGTCGTTAGAAATTAGCGAATTACAACTCAAAAGAAAAGCATATCTGCAAAACGTATTTATAATGTATTCAATACTACCTAAAGAAAGTATCACTTCTTAATTTTAATTAAAACAGTAACGTTGACTGAAATTGTCAGCTGAGACGTTGATTTATTAACACAACAGGATTTGCTGGTTAATTGAGCATTATTGGGTTGTTTTTAGACCATACACGAAATAAAAGTAGGTACGTGGAATTTTATGGAATTTAGATGCGCTTTGTACTATTTACACAATAGAGAGTGACTTTTTAACTACCAGCTAAGTTTTTGGAGCAAGTTAATTTCATAATACTGAACTAATATTCTTAAAAAAATTAAATTAAAGTCAATAAAATTGTTTCGCCATACTTAAATACAATGTCCGTTTGGCAGAGCGATTATTTGACTATTCCTCTTATAGCATCCGCCTGAATAGCACCTGGGCGAATAGTACCTGGCCTATTCCATGAAGAGCACCTAATATTCGCAGGTGCCCTTCGTACATACGAAATCTGTCTAGCTAGACGATGCGACATTTTATAATTTTTCAAAACTAAACACCATCTTCAACCCTAAACTACACAAACGATTTTTAAAATTCTATAGGACCACTTTGCAAGTATATCCTTTCATACTAAAATCAAAAGAATTTTCAAATCGGTCTAGGAGTCTTCGAAGCATCGTTGACAAACATAAAAAAGATTCCGACAAATTGATAACCTGCTCCTTTTAAAAATAAAATAATTACTAAGTGATTTGAATTACTTTGTGCGATTCGGTAATTCCTGAATCGATGAAATATCTATAATAAAATAATTACAAAATTAATACAATTATATTTATCTTACCCAGTATTAAGACAAATTTCGTATGTAAAAAACACGCATATGGCGTAATTAATAAATGTCCTAGTGATTTTGTATCGATATTTTTTATTAATAATAAAAAGTAAAAATATAAATATCAGCACTAGCTGCTAAATCATAGGTGTTTTTCGTGGACAAATTGTAAATAAAATTTAAGTCACGAAGACCACCTGCGAATATTAGGTGCTCTTTGTGGAATAGGCCAGGTGCTATTTAGACGGGTGCTCTAAATGGAATACCTCAATGTTAGGCGAATTTTTTTTTTCGTTTATTGCTTTTATGGGAAGTAGTTCTTGCTCCAGAGAGGCAAGTGATTAAGGTGGTTTAAAAGCCACTCGAAGAAGAAGACGAAGGGTGTGTTAAGTGATAAAAGGGGATAGAATTGAAAATGACTCTGTGAGAGTACCAAAAGGAAGCACGATTGTACCATTTACAAAATTAGTCCAGATTATTTTTATCAAAGCAAAGAGATTGACCTTATAGAAAACACTCCTAACAGTCAAATTATGTCAAAAATACTTGAATATACCTACTTTCATTGGAATTATTATAGGCGATAAAAGGATTCACGCCATAAGTGGGCCTGTTATTATTCTGTGATATGAGCTGCAATAAAAATATATTTTATGATATCACAATATCAATCAGCGTCGTATTAAAATGCAGAAAATTTTCAGGAACAATACAAGACATACATATTGATGTATATATTAACGGGGCTTGGCCTAGCTTTAAAAACGAATGATTAGATACATACAAACATAATATCATGTCTTTATCCTTAACTAGGAAGACAGAGCATTTTGTGTCTTGTGGTTCGAAGCAAATAGAGCTTAGGAACGCAAGACTTAAAGATCACTTTTAGCGTGACGGTGGGCGAGAAAGTGAAAGAAGGAATCAAAATAGTGATAGGTTGCTAGCCGCATCACCTAATAACATGATTCGCATTTTCGCTTATTCTCTCGATCTGCGCAGGAAGAATTATTAAAAAAAATGTATAGACCAAATTTCTTTGTTTAGTAAGAGCATAAGTAAAAAAATTACTTATGCCTTAGAAGAGATTAGTTAACTTCACAAAGATACAGCATCTAAGTTTTCTAGTAACTTGAGTACGAGTAGTGTAGTAGTTAAACGAATGCTTGGCAACGAAACTACAGGGTGAGAAGAGGCTACATTTGGCCGACATGAGGATGTTGCGATGGATGTGTGGGGTGACACAAAGAGATAAAATTAGAAATGTATATGTGAAGGCAAGTTTAAGGTAGCACCAATAAAAGACAAAGTAAGAACCAATCGGTTGTCATGGTTTGGAAATGTGATGAGAAGAGATGATCAAAACGCAACAAAAAGAACTTCAAATATGAAGGTAAATAAATATAAAGGGACAAAGAAAACTGATTGAGCTAGCCTGAAAGTAAGTTCGAGACTTTTGTTATGGGATACTAACTCAACGATGGGATATTTTATAACAAATACATATATAGATAAACATCCAAGACCCAGAACAATTTGAAAAAGGTCATTTTCCAACTTGCCCTGACCGGGGTTCGAACCCGGGACCATTAAATAGAAATAGGGGAAGAGGAAGACCAAAACAGTACTGAATGCGTAAGGCAACATATGAGGCTAAAAGTCGCAGATGTTAGCATGACGGGAAATAGAGGACTGTGGAGGGAGAAGACATACTGCGCCGAGCCCAGATAAGGGGATACGTTGAGGTAGATGATGATGATAGTGTGCAGGTTTCCTCTGTTTTCCTTCTTCGGAAGCAAGAGGTAGTAGTTAAAATGACCATACATGAGAACAAACCCAGAGATTCAATTTTTATAGGCAACCTAAAAAACGTCAAAAATTATTTATTTATATTTGGATATTTGTATCACTTGACAATTGTCATTTCTTGTTTCTTTCGGTTTCTTAACAGTTGTTGACGTCAGATCATTTACTTACAACTAAGTTCACTGCCGCCTCCTAAGCGCAAGTACAGAAGAAGCGGTAACAAACTGTACTGCAGCAGTTTCTCCAAAAACGTCAACCTTACAATTATACTGAAATAAATAAATAAATAAAATGATGTCAAATTTGAAATTAATGTCAATTTGTAAATAACTGCATGGCAAATACCGCTTCAAATGATGAGAAAGTATCCATACCCTCAGTATCATTAAAAGTTCTTTACTATCATTAGGTTATCATTGCAATAAGTAAGGCATTATTGCTGATCTAGTAAAGTAATAAAGCGGGCCATAAGCCGGGATTAAAATGACGCCAATATTAACGATAGTCGGCGCCAATAAAATAAAATTATGGGAATACAAAATTGGTTATTTCCATGTTCACGTCGCTTGAAATTTACTTTTTATAAACTCATCAATAGTATATTATGCAATTAGTGAATAAAGGACAGATTTACTTCGAGGGCCATAGATGAATCACGAGCAGGTGAAGGATTCTAACGACTGAATCACGACCGTAGGGAGTGATTCATGATGATTGAATGATCAAAGTGTTCTAAATTCAAACATCAAAATAGTGAGTAAAAGTTCACTGTTTTCAGTGAATAAAACAAACTTTTGAGAGGGGGAATGGTATAAATATAATTGAGCGTGAATTATGTTTCTTTTTTATCTTGTTTCCTCACATGAAATTAAACATAATAACGTTTTGAATAAACCTTAATTGAAATCAGAATACAAAATGAACATCCGCCATGTGCTATTGAATAGGTATTTCATTTGTACTTACTTATTTACATTCATAAAAAATACTGAAACTTCAAAACCTGTAATTATGTTTTGGAACCAATCAATCTATTAATTTAAATAAATCTGTATATTTCTATTTTCTATGTCAATTTAACTAATGTTTTGTTTTTAAAGAATGTTTTACTTTACCGACTTATAAAAGTAATTCTCATTAAAGAAAATAAAGCATTATATGCAGGTGCAATTTTATTTGGAAACTAGCTTTTGCCCGCGGCTTTGCTCTCGTAGGGGTGGAATTTATCAAAATCCTTTCTTAAAGGATGTCTACGTCATAGTAGCTTTATGCATGCAAAGTCTCAGCCCGATCCGTTTAAAATTGACAAAGTTTCATACAAACTTTCGTCCCCTATTTTATCCCCTTGGGGGTAGAATTGATCAAAATCCTTTCTTAGCGGATGCCTACGTCATAACATCTACCTACATGCCAAATTTCAGCCCGATCCGTCCAGTGGTTTGGTCTGTGCGTTGATAGATCACTATGTCAGTAAGTCAGTCACCTTTGAGTTATATACATTTAGATTAAAGATTAATACTTGAGTCAGTATCGAATAGTCTTCGCAAATAGTCTATGCAGCAACTCATCTAAAATGCTCATTGTCTAAATGCCATGTCTTCATAATAGGAAGTGGTCTAAAGATTAAAATGTCGTCATAAATATAAATATATAAGGACAGATTACACTGATTGAACTAGCCCCAAAGCAAGTTTGAAACTTGTGATATGGGATACTAACTCAACGATACTATATCGTATCGATAACCCGGAGCCTCTGGGTGGCGGACTAGCATGGTGACCACTACGCCACGGAGGTCTTCAAATGTCTAAAGTAATATTTCGTTCTAAATTATGAGATTGTCTAAACGCAAACTAGTCTAAATATGAGGTGGTTTAAACGGAAACTTGTCTTATTCCTATGTCAGTAAGTGCATGTACGTAAAATGTAAAATTCGGTATATTCGTATCTTTCATACCGAGGCATTCAAATTCAAATATTTGTGGAGTGCAATATGAATGGTAAAATGAAACACTCAAAAATATAGTCTTATTTGTGGAAATGCTACAGGTAGCTCATAAATAAAGTGCTCCCTACATAGAGATTATGAAAACCTTTGAGATTATAGTGATAAGATCTGGTCACCTGGTCTTTGATCGTCTGATAGGTAACGGTTAAAAAGACATGTACAGATTGACTACACACCCACCCACCCACACACACACACACACACACACACACACACACACACACACACACACACACATACACACACACTAAATCTTAAGAAAGTACAGACATATTTATTTTTATATACAAGTGGAAGGGACATACCCGTAATAAATGGAACCACGGGCTACTACATCACTATAGTATAATGAAATTAAAAAAACTACCTAAAAAAAATATTTTTGTATTTTGTCTGTTATATTAATATAATTATACTACAGAGATCTAGTATAAACCGTGGTTTGATTTATTACGGGTAGGTATGTCCCTTTCAGGTTGTATATAGATTAATAGAATATGTAACAAAAAAACGGTCCGATCCTTGCAGGAGCAACTCAAACCGTTAATATGAACAACTTTTCATATGGGACCAATGGCTTGAAACTCAAAAAAAAATCAACATCTTCAAACAAAAGTGTTCGGCTGGCCCGGCAATATGTATGAAAAAGTCGATTTTTTTTCTAGTTTCTAGCAATGGTTGTTCATATTGACGGTCTGAGTTGCTCCTACAAGGATCGGACAAGGCTTTTGTTACATATTGTATAAATACATATTCCTGTGTGTATGAACTTTTATATAAGCTTTATTCGTTTTTTCTCAGGTCAGGTTGTTAAGTCAAGTATTTAAACATTTATTAAAAACAAATTAAGACTTCCAATTATGTTATTGTGACAATAACATCAATTTGGAGTTATGTATGACTGTTAAAATATTTATATCATTTGCTTTCCATCAAATACTCGTATATATATTTTTTACGAGCCATTTATGTCCCATAGTTGGGCAAAGGCTTCCCCTTGTAGTTTCCGGATATTTCGATCTTGAGTTACTTCTTGCCAGTCCTTGTCAAAAGTAGACAGGTCGTTATTCCATCTCATTTACGGCTTTCCCTTAATCGTATCGCATCAAACTAATAATATAAAGGCGAAAGTTTATGTGTGTATGTTTGTTACTTCTTCACGTGCAAACGTCTGCAACAATTTTCATGAAATTTGGTATGCAGGAAGCTGACAACCTGGATTAACACATAGGCTACTTTTTATATCCGCGGGTAACACCGCGAAGCGCAGTTAGTATTAATATAAAAAAAATAAGGACTCACCTCCCCAACACGAATGTCCGTAACTTAAACACGATCCTGAAAATGCAAAATTGAATTAATTAGCAACACATTGATAAGTCATTTGAATTTAGTTTGTTAGTTTTAGATCATACATATCAAAACTCCAAATATTATTCAGAACTCGATACGCCCTATCAAATTATAACTAGTAGGAACTGTGAATAAACTTCATAGGGATTAAATAAATATCAAAAATATATAGGTATATTATATATACCATACCAGGCCTGAGACACTCCCCGTTTAGGTATCGAAAATATACCTACATTATTACTATGCGCGTGGCGACCATTTGGAAGGGGAAAATTCAATTACATTAATCGTTTATCTAGAGTAATAAGAATGAAATTGGCTTGCAATGGAAGTCTAGGTATCTAAACAGGAGGTGAGGAGTTCTGACGCGACCTAAATTAAACCATAGCTAACCACATTAAGTAGATATTTCTTTGAATTTCCTTTCTGAGTAAGACTTCTGTACGAGAGTACTAGTACTTATTCTGTGACCATACTAGACTAGACTACTGACTAAACATATTAAAAAACACTTGATTTTAGCACTTGGATGTTTATACATAGATTTTTTTTCAGGAGATTTCAATCAGCATACAGGTAATAAAATTCAACGCTTCGAAAAAGTTTGGATATTTTCATTTGGTATGGGTTTGGTAAAATAAATATATTTTTAGTAGGGAAATTCGAATTGATATATAGGTATGTATTTATGTATATATACATATATAGAGAGAATATAAGTAGATTCAGTAAGACATTCATGCTTATTATTAGAACTTTGCAAAATCATGCAGTGCTACTAATTCAGTAAAAATTATAAATAGATTTCATATATACAACATGGAAGACACATAACCGTAATAAACCGATCCACGGGCTATACTGGATCACTATAGTATAAGGAATATAATTTAACAGCAAAATCACAAAAAAATTCGGTGTTTCCATACAAAAGTGTGAACCCGCCTGGGCAATTTGTATGGGAATGTCGTTTTTTTTTGTTTTTTGTCTGTTATTTTAATTTCATTATATTATAGTGATCTAGTATACCCCGTGGTTCGATTTATTACAGGTACGCTCCTTCCACAGTGTATATGAGAATATAGATTATTGAATAAGACCGACTTAAAAAAGCGTCTTCATTTCAGCTTCTTTAAAAAAAACTATATTGGTACTATGTTCGCTATATGTACCTTGCCGAAAGTTGTATAGTATCATAGAATAAATTCCCCCTTACAACAATTTTAAATATTTTGTTAAACCCTGCATAAATAAATATTACAGACAAACCACACAGATTGAGCTAGCTCCAAAGTAAGTTCATTACTTGTGTTATGGGATACTAACTCAAAGATACTCTATTTTATAACAATTACATATATAGATAAACATCTTAGACCCAGGTCAATCTAGAAAAGATAATTTTCCACCCTGACCTGACCGGGGATCGAACCCGGGACCTTCGGTGTGACAGCGTGGCATGATGACCACTAAGTCACAGAGGTATATAAGCATTACGTTCGAGCTCTCAGCTAGTGTATAAGTTTATTGAACAGGAGTTATCGCGTGTGATTCCATTAGTGTATCCTCTAGGTATAGTGTATACTAGTGTGCTAGTACTCTAGCTAATGCTACGTCAGCTTTACGTCTGCGATGCCTCAACTCAATTACGATCGAGTATGGTTCATAGCTTTGACGACGTAATAAATATATAATAACTATACTTCCTATATATTCCTTTTTCTACCTTTTCGCCCACTATCATGCTAGAAGTAGTCTTAGAACCTGTTCTTTTGGCCCCGGGCTCGCTTTGCTTAGAGCCACCAGACCCCAACTGTTATATCTTCCCCATCATGGATAAATACGTGATAATATGTAGGTATGTAGTAAAATAAATATAAATATATACGAGTAAATCACACAGATTGAGCTAGCCCCAAAGTAAGTTCGAGACTTGTGTTATGAGATACTAACGCAACGATACTATATTTTATAAATAAATACATATGACATAAACAAACATGCAAGAAGATTATTTTCCATCTTGACCTGGCCGGGGATTGAACCCGGGACCTCCGTGACAGCTTGACATGATGACCAACTAGGCCATAATGGTCGTCAAAGAGTAACTATACGGAAAGAAGAAAGGACGAGATTTGTTGAAGAACAAAGGTGACTTATGCAGGTAATTGGCAGTAGGCGAGGAACATATCGAGGAGAAAAAGAGGTCAAAGGGCAAAAATACTCTCGAATGATGAGCATGTATTATCAATTTCTGAGGAGACCATCGTTGATTGACAATGGTAGTCAACTTAACTTTCCTTCTGAAGCAAGAAGGTAATCAAGATAAAGACCACCACCTATACTCATTAGCACTTTACATGGGGTACCTAATGATGTGCTGAGTACGGCGTTACTCGAGTCAGACTCGATTCCTACTTCTTCTTTTCGTGTCGATGGTACTACTATATTTTGTCACTCCAGCATCGGGCCATATCGATAGCTTTTTTCATTTGCGGCCTTCCCAAGTGCATGTGTTTGGATACCTGGGACACGTAAGTACGTGCTCCATAGTTTGTGGAGGGAAACGTTTTGCGAAGTGTTTATCATCTTCCACTTGATCAAATTATCTTTACAACGGCCCACCAGCGTTCTTAGTCTGTTTAACGACTTTCAAATGGGCCAGGGCTGTTCGTTGCAAGGGGCGCTAAAATTGGCTACAGCGTTGTCTCTCTCTCAAAGCTTTAGTCAGACTGTCTCAGCATCGTCATCCAAGGTGCCTACGCTTGACTAAAAACTATGGCGACTTGTCAGTCTTTGGGGAGCTGGGCAATAGTCAAATAACGAGTGGCGGGGGTCCCGCTTCTGGTAGACTCGTTGACTCGAATACCTTTTTATTAAACTCGAGTCTGATTAAATCGATTCCAGTTTTTGAGTCTGACTGACTCGTTCGATGTTGATGCGGTTTTAAGAAAATATATTACGAAAGATTTTCGCTCCTAAATAATTAGTAGGCATTTTTTTGACTTGGCAAACGATTTTTATGCCATTTACCCATCCAAGTGCAGACCACGCCCGGTGTCGCTTTACGAAAGCACTAGTACTGCACACTCCGGCCAGACCACTGAGCCAATATAATATTTAAATAGAATCCTAGGTGAAAAATGTATTTGTATATACACTGAAATCAGTAATTAACAATATTGTTTAACAAGTTTCAGAAAAGCTTACGCATTCTCTGAAGTTTGATACAATTGAGAAAGTCACCGTGAATGTGACTGTCATTTTTTTCACTAATACAGAAAAATGTTCATAAGTTCATAAAAGCTTAATGGAAACAAATGAATGAGCAGTTTTGTTGCGTGTAGATTCGTAAAAAATCTAAATCATTGTCGAAAATGTAAGCGTAAAAATGTGTTAAATGTTATGATTGTAGTATGTGGTAATTATTTCGTACAAGAATGGGTCAGTGCCCGTGTTTTTCAGCCAAAATTATATTATTAAGTTAAGTGTTAATAATTGTAGGCATGATGTAAACAGAATTTCTTCATCCTTAAAATGGTGTTCCTACCTCATTAACTGGATTTGTTTTTAACTATCTAAGAAAAAGGTATTATTTCGTTTTAGAATAATATATTTACCCTCAAATTCATAAAAAAATAACAACCGTTTGCTAAACCCAATTTAGATAAAACATGTTTTGTCCCTTTCCATCTTTTCAAAATTTGACGTTGAAAAAACGAGACAAAACATAATTTAACTAATATAGGTTTTGCAAACGTTTGTAATTTTTTATGAATAAGAGGGTAAAAATCTAGAAAGATAAGTAACTTTGATATAATTTTAAGAGAAAGTTTCTGCGAGGCAAGCATGCTTACGGCGACAAATTTTATTCGCGTAATTTACCGCAACAAACATAGACAAAATTGAGCGACAAAATAACTCTCATTCGTAAAACGTATTTTATCTCATGCCTAACTCCCGTGCGAGCATGGTTTTGACAGTTCAAAGTAGACATTTCGACGGTTGGCAACGTGAAATCGTGTAAATTTGTCGCTGATTTGCTAGACCTACATAAGACTCAGGTAAACCATTTTCAAAACGTATTTTAAATAGTTATTCCATTGAACTAATATAAAATGTATATTTACATACTTAAATGTAGACAGACATCTTTAAATAATGCATTATTAAAGTTTACAAACTTAAAAAAAAGTATTTAATTACGAAACTATAGTGCCATCTTTTGATGAATCCAACAACAACTCAGGCGGCGGTGAATGCATACGAACTCAGCGGCGGTTGCATGACACGAGTTGAAAAGTTCCGTTGCACATTCATTATATATTATAACGTTTCATTTATAATAATTTTTAATACTCTTTGGTTGCAATATTTTTTCTAGGAAATATTACGTACTTATATAAACCTTTTATCTATCGTGATTGTTTTACAAAACGCGTGTTTTAATTTAAAATTATTATATTTACTGGGTAAGCAGACATTAGAAACACTGTTTAAAAACTGCCTGCGTGTGACGGCTTATTTTACTACGTGTCCATTCATGAATTTTATCTTGTCGTGTGCATTTTTACAGATGGAAGATACGTAAAGACCTCTCAGATAAAACATCATACTAAGGCCACTGCTCCAATTTTTATACTGTGTCAGTCAAGTTAAGTTTTGCTAGGTATAGTCATAGGTACCGTACGGCGGGTACAGTACAACAATGCATTTAGACTGCTGATGGGGCTGTCCTGACGATACAGCGCGTCGAGACAGCCCCTGAGGCTCGTGTCCACACGAGCCTCAGGGGCTGCTTCTATGCAACCATGCGCAAGCGATGCACATCTCTAAAGAGGTTGCTTGAAGGAAATTTGCTTAGCGATAAGGCCACCTTTTGCGCATTTCCAAGCCTGTGTCACTCCCCGTTAAGGTATCGAAAATATACATACATTATTACTATGCGCGCGGCGACAACTTCGAAGGGGAAAATTCAGTTACATTAATCGTTTGTCCAGAGTACTTAATAAGAATGAAATTGGCTTGCGATGGATGTCTAAATATCTATACGATGAGGTGAGAATTTCTGACGCGAGCTAAATTAAACCATAGCGCTAACCACATTGAGTAGATATTTCTTTGAATTTCTTTTCTAAGTAAGTCTTCTGTACGTGAGTACTAGTACTTATTCTGTGGCATTTCGCAGTTTTTAGGATAGTTTTGTCCAGTATTTATTTATTTTGTGCAATAAAGGGTATTGTATTGTATCTCTGGCGGGCAGGCTCTTAGGCAGCGCCAACAGCATCCTAAAAACGTTGGCAAATAGGCTTGATTTTCAGTATGTGAATCACTGCTCAATGATTCATATACTGACAAGCAAAGATCTTTCGACCACTCCCGTTATGATATACTAAGACTAGTTTTTAAATTATATTTCTCTGATACTAACACAAAAATATAATATGATCCTTGTTGATAGAAATAAAAATATTTTATTTTATTTCTTTATAGACCTAGATTTTTTTTTATTATGACTATATGTCAGATGACTCAGACGTTATGAAATAACCAAATGAATTATGTAAATACACGATAGCACACGTATTTAATAAATAATTCAAATGATATTTGTATTCCTTTATTCATAAAACCATATTTCACTAAATTTAAACTCTATATCTGTGAACGTGTCATTTGTTAAACAAACGAAATATAAATCAAGATAAGGTGGCAAGATTTCCCTAAGGCTCGATAGAAAAGGCTTTGACGCATACACTGTCAATACTAGTGCTTTATCCTTTATCACAATGAATCCTGCCTGTCAAATCTAAGAGACATTAGGCTGGAGAAAATGAATATTTCTTTAAATTTTTCCACAACAAAGTTTCAATATTTATTCGGAAAAATTCATTGATTAAGGGGCTACATGAATTTTACGGGGTCCAGTGCTGCCCCCATTTGAAATAAATCTATTAAAAGGAAACGGAGGTTTCATTTAAAATTTTGTCTTGATCAGACCCTAGATAACCCTTCAAACTATTTTATGAACTATTGTTTACATTTTAAAGTGACAACGTGAAGGTTTTATACGCACAATTGCGAAAAACGGCCACTTTTGGCGTAAGTGCGTAGAAAAGCTTCACGTTCTCACTTTAAACTGTAAACAGTAGTTCATAAAATAGTTTAAAGGGTTATCTAGGGTCTGATCAAAGCCAAATTTTAAATGATATCTCCGTTTCCGTTTAAATGATTTATTTCAAATGGGGGCAGCACTGGACTCCGGAAAATTCAGGTAGCCCCTTAACTAGAAAATGTCTGAAAGAGGATTTCGAAATTCAAAACCCCATATACCTAGACTATATTATTGTTACATTATTTTTACAGATCACCCGATGATAAAACAAGGTTTAATTTTCTTGATGAACATTGAATCTAATAAAAATTATATCAAAAAAATGCATTAAAAGCTTAGCATTTTATTTTATAAAATAATTTTTAATAACTAGTCAACTTTATGAAAATATGTGCAGTTATAAAATTCCTAGTTGTGCGAAACTACGATAATTATTGAGTCAATCAGATGCATCGTGCGATAAAGCTTACCATTAAATATAATTTACATACTAATATTACCCTGAAATCAGCCTTGACAGTGCACTCTGTAGAGTTATTGTATTCTTAGAAGTGACTACTCCATTAAGGCTCGTACTCCGCAGAAAGCGTTGCAATTAGCTAATCATCGTTAAATGCAAGCATAGTAACAACTTGCATGACTATGTCGCGTTAGGTGATAATTGTTCCAAGCTGAAAAATGTGCAGAGTAGAGAACGAACTCAGAGGCGGCATTGTTAAATAAAAATTCAAACGGATTATTACTAACCAAACCATTATTGAGCACGGCATTGATATAATGTCTGATTGGTGACACATTAGACTATAAGAGAAACACTAGACGGAGTAGAGTTTTAAATAATTGCTCAATCACAGTGCTGGATATCTATGTTTCGCTTTAGTTATTGGTTTATCCATTCGAAACGTAATTTAATAAAAAAATAAAATAATAAATAGACCTCTTATAAAGTTTAAAAAAATAAAATGGTGCTTGCAAAAACGTTCACAAAATAATACATAAATGATATCTAATTGGTTTTTCTAACAAAAGACTATCCTTGTTTTTATAGCACGACGATACTTATAAGTAAGTAAGTAAATATTAAGTTTGTATGAGTAAAATAAAATAACAATCTTTTCGATAGCTTCAGCCTTAAGAAAGCGGCGTTCTATCAAACACTACATAAACTTTTAATCTTTTCAAATTAGGTAACAAATCTAATTATATTGTGCTTCAAAACCTATAGTTAGTAATAATACAAACAATCTGAAATTTCTGTGCACGTATGTACAGCCAGAAGCGCATGCTTTCTGTCATTCCGTTATGTCATGCACCATACCTCCGCGCTGACTCCGCCACCCGTTGACTTTTTCAATTATGTTAGAAGTCTTGCTGCCCCTACTGTTAATTCTCTGCTCTGTGGATGAAATAGAGGATACATTAGTGTCAAAGAGGGTCCGTCAATAAGTAAAATATAAATTTATTTATTTAACTTAATACAGAAATACAAGACAATCATCGGAACTATAATTCTTTCCGCGTGGGTCCGCAAAGTTTTCTCAAAATTCTTTAAAGCAAAATGACGTTGTTTTTAAGATAGGCTGCGCAATGGTCCATAGAGCAACCAATACGGCTCCAACGGAAGATTATCGCTGGGGGTTTATAAACGAAAGAAATTCTAGGAATAATATGCCGCGTTCCTTTTTAAAAGAAAGAAGAGGTTATGCTGATGACTTATGTAAATTATATAAGATTCAATAATTACATTGGAATAATTTGACAGTGACAAGGCATTGCAAAAGAATATGATCAATGCCCTATCTATAGAAATACATTGAATGTTTTCGATTAGCATTGTCTGTCTGGTCGGAAACTGCCAGTCTGAAATGATGTTCAGCCCGACTTCACGCGGCTAAATGGGTTTTAAAACGGTGCGTTATTGTCGCGGAGAATTACTTCTGTATTGAACTGTAGTTTGTTTATACGCTTTTATTTTATCAGAATATTAGAGTATTAACAAATACAGATGCACTTAGATTTAAAGACATGCAAATAAAAGTTTTTCATTTGTATTTTTTTTACAGAGCATACCTTGCATATTAGAGTAGGTTTTCCTTGAAAATAAAACTAAAAGTTTAATACTGTAAAGCACATTTTTTCGTACTGGACTAGGCATAAGGAAATCTTTGTAATTTTTTTTTTTACCACAGCGTTCAAATAATCCGCAATAAAATATTAAAACGAGCGAGCGAAGTTTTTCTAGTCTATTTGAACAATCCGCCGTGGATATAATGTATGTTTGTTCAGCGATAACTCGAGGAATTTTTATCGGAGACTCATAAAATTTTGTAGGCGTATAGAAGTAGCATTTTTAAGTTAGAACATGGGCCAAATCAGTCAAGGGATTGTCGAGATATATGTGGTTTGCGAGCTCACAGTTTGCGGCGTACTACTAGTTTATTGCTGTATAGATAATTTTTTTGTGCTATTTTTAAATAATTTTATTTGTCGAATGATTTATTAATAAAGCTTAGAGTATCATTAACTAACAAAACAAAGAAAACATTTTATAATATCGCAATACACTGTCTTAGATACTCTATGCGATGCCGTGCGTCGACCTACCTCAACATGATGCCGTCATAGTAATAATTCTAGTTAGCAAAGCGTTTTACTAGGAAGTTCATGACCTTAGTGCAAATTATTAAAAAAATTCCACGCATTTGCAAGTAGGTATAATAAATTGCGAAAGATTAATTAAATTTCGTTAAAAAAAATTTTACTACTAATAAACTAAAAATACAAGTGATCTTTTTCTAGGAATCGGCAGTGCAGCGAAAATTATTGCAAACCTTCAAAAAGCGTAAGGTTGAATATTTGGGCCACGTTCTGCGACATGACCGATATCAGCTGCTTCCACTTATTATGATAGGCAAAGTCGAATGCAAAAGACGCTACATAAGAGAATGGATCGGAATCACTCCACTTGACAATGGATACAGAGGAGTTTGGGAAGCAGACGGCCAAAATTCAGTAATGGAGAGGCACTACAAGAAGAATAAGATATTCTTAAGTTGTGTTTATAATTAAGTCAAATTTACTGTTTAAGATTTTAGAAAAAAGAGTAAAATATATTGGCAAGTTTGGCTCTAGCAGTACAGAGAGGAAGTACAGAGTACCGAACTGAGGAAGGCCAGTGCAAGCATAATTTAGCCTGGTGGAGATATATTAATCCAACTTAAACACAGTGTCAATGTGGGCATAATGACCAGACTATGACACACCTCTCCTGCCCATCGTACCCCACCAGCTGCACTAAACGTGACCTATAAGAGGCGTCTGACAACGCTATGAAAGTGGAGTGGAAGAAGAAAAAGAAGAAGTACAGAGAGGGTCATGCTCTGTATCTGGCTGGCTACGAATGTATGGATTACGTACTGTTTCCATGGGAAATTTTGCCATTGCTTACTCCAGAGACTTCATATGAGACTCAATGTTGGCATGTTGTATAGAGCAGGCCGTGTCTAAAACTGACCATCATTTGTAGTCTAAGAGGTTCAGATATAGCCAGACTATTTATTTATAGAATTTTCATATAGAAGAATCCCGTTCGCTTCGTTTTGTGTCGATTAAATAGGAATAAATAGAAGCCGTTAATCAAAATTATCGTTTATCCTTTGAAATGTGTCCTATATAATTTTTTTTTCTTTCATTTACTTCAATTTTCGAACCGGTGGGTATCAAGCTAAAGGTGAAGGATATGGAAATGAGCTAAACTGAGGAAATATTGTTCGTTCGTTCGTATCAATGAAACGGGTCGAGCCCCCGGGATACAACGGCCCTAAACATGTGTAAGCAAAAAATCATAAAATGTCACACAAATTATTTAAACTCGTTGGCTGTATTTTCCGAAAAAAAAAATAACGCCACCAGAAATAATAAAAAAAAATACAATTATTTTAATTCAATGTGAGCGGGTTTTTGTTACTTTGGCAAAAACAAAAAAAAAAAACTCCAAATGGGTTTTGTTCGTAGTGCGCTTTTTACTGCAAGTTCCATACGAGATATCAATAATAATTTCATTAAAAAATTTCGGCGTCTGCCGATCGAAGTATTGGAGGTAACTAACCACAATGTTTTTTCGTGTTTGACATCTTTTTTAGGATATATTTATCAACATAAGTACTGAAATGCAGGGATAAAAATATAACTGAACAAAGTCCAATCATTTTATAACAAAACAAAATGCACGAATATTTGTTGTAAGATAAATAGTTAATAAATAAATACATAGGGACCAATAACACTGATTGAGCTAGCCCCAAAGTTCGAGACTTGTGTTATGGGATACTAACTCAACGATGTTATGTTTATGAACAAATACATATATAAACATCCAAGACCCAGGACAATTTGGGAAAGACCATTTCCCAAATTGCCCTGATCGGAGATCGAACCCGGGCCCTCTGGATAGTGGACTAGCATGATGACCTACACCACGGAGGTATATATTATGAGAGTATTGCATAACTAATTAATAATTATTGAACCATAAAGTAGGTACCTAATATGAATGAT